>WOXC01009797.1:0-1466310 GCA_011680675.1 Gymnobelideus leadbeateri | reverse complement strand
TCTCCCTTCCTTCCTTCCTTCCTTCCTTCCTTCCTTCCTTCCTTCCTTCCTTCTTTCCTTCCTTCCTTCCTTCCTTCCTTCCTTCCTTCCTTCCTTCCTTCCTTCCTTCCTTCCTTCCTTCCGTCATTCTCTTTTTCCTCCTTTATGGTACAGAATGACTATCTGTGTATGTATGGGGACAGCATAGGATTTATTTGGAGACATCATAGCATCTAATACTCATTTAAACAAAATTTTAAAAGCAAATAAGATTTGCTTCTTTTCAATACCTCTCTTACACTTAAAGTCAAATGTCTTTTTATCATTTTTATTTTAGACTTAAATAATAAAATTTAAGTACACAATAGAGAATAGAAAAAGAAACATAAAATTAAAAATTGAAACAAATACAGAAGAAAAAAAGAAAAAAGCATGCCATGTAGACATTAGACCATAAGAGAGGATTCAAAATATATAGCAATAAATTTACATTTCAAGACAAGCTACATAATAAATACTATGCACTGTGAAGAAAACTATCTGTCTCTTTGTGCTTCCTTGTAATTTTTTTTTGGTCAATGCTGTGATCTTTTTACTTTGTTCCTTTTCCCCTTCCTCCCCCTTGCCAAGAAGGCTACAATTAACATGGATATATTTATATAGAGAGATATACATACACATTCAAGTATTATTATCTCTTATAATAGATATATATATAATATGCACATGTAGATTATACATTCACATACATGCATACATACATAGACATATACTATCCCTAACAAATTCTATTTCTGATATTTGTTGTTATATTTGTGTGTATCTCTTATTTCCTATCCCTCCTTATTCTTCTACTTAACTTCTATCTACTACTTTGACCTCCTATAACTTAACCTACCACTCTCCAAGTATCCCTTCATTATTCTATCATTTCCAATAATCTAAACATCCTTCTCTGTCCACCATTAACCTATTCCCTCACCTTTCCCTCTAGAAAGCCATATATTATCCTCTTCCCCTTCTCTATTCCCTTAGCATCTTATTTTCATTTATATTTATATTTATTTGTTATATTTATTTATATATTATATATTATTTATATAATATATAATATATTATATTTATTATATATTATTTATATTATATATAATATATTATATTTATTATTATATATTATTTATATATATTATACATATATAATTTATATTATATATAATATATTATATTTATTATCATTTATTATTATATTATATATTATATTTATGTATTAATATATTAATAATATATTAATATTATTTATATTATTATTTATATTTATTCACATTTATATTCATTTAGATATAAACGTATTGTTCCCTCTTGAACCCATTCTCTAAGAAAGTAGGTTTCAGAACTAACAGCCCTCTTCCTCCATCTACTTTCTCTGGGTCAGTTCTTCCTCTCACACCTCATTTGTATAAGATCATTATTCTTTTTTAGCTCTTCCTAAATGGTTTTACTTTTAAAAGTCATATCATACTCATGAGTACCCCAATCTTTCTTATGAACTACACAATTACTGAGAGCAATCTTAGTCATATATTTTATATGCATAAAAGGTAAACAATGTATCCCTGAGTCCCTCATAATTAATCTTTGGTATGTACCTTACATTGCTTTTGGCCCTCTTATGTCAAAAATTCTATTAAGCTTAGGTTTTTGTTTTGTTTTGTTTTGTTTCATTATTCCTAACAATGCTCGAGCTCTGATAATTTATTAAATGTACATTTTTTTTTTAAAGCAATTGGGGTTAAGTAACTTGCTCAAGGTTACACGGCTAGTCATTTGATTTATGCGTGGGTGCTCATTTTCTGAGGCCGGATCTGATCTCGGGTCATCCAAACTCCGAGGCCGGCGCTCTTACTCACTGCGCCACTTAGCCGCCCCTTTAGGGCAATTGGGGTTAAGTAACTTGCCCAAGGTTACAGGGCTAGGTTTTTTTTTTGTTTGTTTGGATTAAGTGTCGGAGGCCGGCTCCGAACTCAGGTCCTTCTGATTCCAGGGCCAGTGCTCTATTCACTGCGCCACCTAGCCGCCCCCTAAATGTACATTTTTTAAAGTCAAGATTATGCTTACCTTTTCAGAGTATAATATTTTTGGCTGGAACCCTGGATTTTTTTCTCTTTAAAAACCCCCAACAAAACCACACCCCCCACACAACCCACAAACAAAAACCACCACCCAAACAACCCCAACCCAAACCACCAAAAACCCCCAAACCCAACAACCCCCAAAAAACACCCACCAAAAAAAAAACACCAACCACAAACAACCCCAACAAAAAAAAAAAAAAAAAAAAAAAAAAAAATTGGTGTTCCAAGACCTGTAATTTTTAGTGTCACTGATGTGAGGTCTTTTGTGTCAAAAGTCTTTTAAATAGTTAATTTGCACAGACAAGGAAGTTTAAGTGATTCCCAGAAAACTGTGAAACCGTTTTACAATTTTTAATATGTAACATTATTTTCTGTTAAAGGGAGAGAGAGTAGGAAGTGGCCTACTCTGTACTAGAAATATTCTTAAAGACACAATTACAAAGAATAGGAAATATATTTTCTATACTTTATCAAGTTATATTGAATCCACAAATGAATACCTAGTATCTTTATTACTGAAGCTAGAGAATGCAAATATTTAAAGATGGTATACAATATGGACAAAATATCCTATAAAATATAAATAATTATTGAAAAATAGAATTCTACATTTTCCTCTATTAAATCATAGGCATTTAATTTAATTGTTGAAGTGGTCCAAATCAATTGATTTTTCCTTTTAACTTACCATATAAAAGTTTTATGAAGAAATGTGCAATTTTTTTATTTTAATTTTCAATATTTGAAGGATTTAAAAAGTATTGCCAAATAATTAGATTCATTATTAGAGTATATTTTGCAATTATGCTTTAGGATGTGAGAAGAACTTTCACAATGTGTTAATAAATAGTAAAAGTTTAATGAGTCTTCCAACTTAATTCAAATATCACTATTTCCCTTTGGGCCTGGATATAAGATATTTTTGACCCCAAGTTTTATTTTATCTAGTTGCATTGTTCCTAAAGAGGTATTATGAACTAACTAAATTTTTCATTGGAAAAAAATTGAGATCAGTTATCTATTCTTTCACATAAGATTGTATAAAATAAAGAAAAAAATTTGCAGACCAAAGTTAAATCTTGATGCCTCAAATATCTAAACATAGACCAATTCAATCTAACAGAACCAATTTAGGGAAATAATTTGCCTTAGCCAACACTACTATTTACAGCACCAAACAATTGCAAATATTTTATTGGAACCTGGATGAGGTTTCATTTACTTTTTCTTTTTTTAACAAAAAGTATTGTTTGATAGTGTAAGTGTTATGAACTCTAGTTTTAGAATATAAAATTAGCATATGAAGATATTACCATATCTTAGCTAATAGCCTTGATATATGATCCTTAGTAGAAGTATGAGCAGATTAAATGCTACTTCTTCCACATTTAAGATTGTATAATGGGGCAGAGCCAAGATGGCATAGTAGAAACAGCTCATCCAAGCCACTCTGCCCCCAGATTTCTCCCAAACTATGTAAAAGGGGACTCTGAACAACTTCTGGAGCCCCAGGATCCACAGAACGACACAGAGAAGCTATCCTCCCGCTGAGGACAGCCCAGCAGCCCTGCAGGAAGGACCAGCGCAGCGGTCTGGGAGCCTGCAGCATGCAACACGCAGAGCGCAGGAAGCAGAGCCAAGCGGAGCAGAGCCGAGCAGAGCCCAGGTCCCCGTGAGCCGAGGTTTTCGCCCCAGGGCAGCAGGGCCAGCAGCCGGTTGGAGGAACCCCAGAAGACCAGCAGCCGTGGCAACTCCAGAATTATCAACATAGACATGCCTAGGACAAAGTAAGAGGTTAGTGTCCTATGGACTTTGGGACCTGTATTTGGGGGGATGCGTTGGCTCCCTCCCCTGGGGGCTAGAAGCCACTGAGGACAAACTCCATTTTGTAGTTTTCAGAGGCAGCTCCAGCTCCTGGCCTGCAATTAATTGTAGGGAGATGCAGCGATCAGTCTTGGGGGGTAATCACTCTTGCTTTAACCTCCCTGGATCTGGATTGTGATCTAGGGTGGAAGTTGTGGGTGCGTTTACAGCTTGCCAGAAACAGAAGTTGCCCCCCACACATTTGGGACGAAAATTCCTCTATCTGGCCTTAAAGCCATAGTGTGGCAACAAGCCCAAAAGTCAGATAATCAAGTGGCAACATGCCAAGGCAAAGGAAACAGAAAAATGCAACCCTAGACTCCTATTTTGGGGGCATAGAGCGGGAAAAGGACTGTGAGGTCAGAAGTCCTGCTCCAAAAGCCCCAGGGGAAAACATGAACGGGTTGCAGGCCATAGAGGACCTTAAGAAGGACTTTAAAAATCAAATAAGAGAAGTGGAGGAAACATTGGAAAGAGAAATGAGAAGGATGCAGAAAAAGTATGAAATGAGGGTCAACAGCCTGACTGAGGAAAACAACACCTTAAAAAATAGACTAACTCAAATGGCAAAGGAGGCCCAAAAGGGCAATGAGGAGAATGCCTTAAAAAGTCGAATTTGCCAGATGGAAAAAGAATCTCAAAAGTTCATTGAGGAGATTCATTCCTTCAGAGTTAGACTGGAGCAAATGGAAGCTAATGACTTTATGAGAAATCAAGATGCTGTTAAGCAGATCCAAACAAATGAAAGATTAGAAGGCAATGTGAAATATCTCATGGGAAAAACCACTGACCTGGAAAATAGATCCAGGAGAGACAATTTAAAAATTATTGGACTACCTGAAAGCCATGATCAAAGAAAGAACCTAGAAATCACCCTTCAAGAAATTCTCAATAAAATTGCCCTGATGTTTTAGATCCAGAGGGCAAAATAGAGGTTGAAAGAATCCACTGATCACCTCCTGAAAAAGATCCCAAAACGAAAACTCCCAAGAATATTATAGCCAGGTTCCAGAATCCCCAGATCAAGGAGAAAATACTACAAACAGCCAGGAAGAAACAATTTCAATATTGTGGAAACACAATCAGAATAGCCCAGGACCTGGCAGCTTCTACACTGAAGGATGGAAGTGCATGGAATATGATATTCCAGAGGGTAAAAGAACTGAGAATGAACCCCAGGGTCACCTACCCAGCAAAAGTGAGTATTTTGTTTCAGGGGAAAATATGGTCATTCAGTGCAATAGAGGACTTTCAAGCATTCTTGAGGAAAAAACCAGAGTTGAATAGAAAATTTGACATCCAGAGACAAGAAGCAAGAGATGCCTGAGAAGGTAATCAGGGAAAAGAAATCAAAAGGAACTTATCAAAGTTGAACTATTTACATTCCTATATGGAAAAACAATAACTGTGAGTGACGATATCTTTCTCACTATGAAAATAATGGAAGAAGGGTGTGTGGTCATATGAATACATATGTGAATGTGTGTGTATATGGATAGAGGGCATAGGTTGAATTTGTTGGGAAGGGAGAATACTCAAGGGATGAAATTATGAGGTGAGAGAGGAAAGTGGCAAGAGGAGATGGGGAAAGACAGGGTAGGGTAAACTATCTCATGTAGAAGAAGCAAGGGTAAGTGGTTGCAAAGGAGAGGGAGAATAGGAAGGGGAAAAAAGGCAAATCCACATTCTCATTGAATTTGGTTCAGGGAGAGAATGACATACATACTAAATGGGATATCTCAACCTGCAGCAGAATAGGGGGAAGGGGGATGAGAGGGATGATTGATGGGGGGGTGGCATCCTTGGGGGGAGGGGAGGTTGGGAGTACCCACTATAGAAGAGGGACAGGATCATGTAGGGAATGGACCAGGTGGGGGTGGGATGAGTGGGAGGGAATTATAAGCAGCCTTGTACAATATATCTACTATGATAATGTTTTGCATAGCTAGACATGTACAACATAAAGTGAATTACTTATCTCCCCAGAGGGAATGGGTGACAAGGGAGGAAGGAAATGGATCTGAAATTCGAGGTCTTAACATTAAATGTTTCAAATATATACAAATACTATTATTAATACTCTTTTGCTTATAATTGGGAGATAAGATGTGCAGGCATTGGGACACAAAGATTCACCTTCCTCTAATGGAATAGTCGAAGGGGGTATGGGAGAAGGTATGGTAGAGAGCATATTGGAGGAAGCGATATCTTGTGGCACTGCTATTCTGGGAGGTTGGATAGGGGAATAACGGGGGGAAAATGATTGTAACTCAAAATCTGGCAGAAATGAATGATGTAAAACAGAAGTTAATAAAGCATTCGTTTAAAAAAATTAAAAAAAAAGATTGTATAATGCCACACCTCATGTAAGATGATATGACTTCTGTGAAACCAGTAATAATCTCTTTCTTCCTTAAGTTCTAATGTGATTTTATTTCCACCAAATATTCTTTGTATTTTGCTTGCAGATATTTGAGCTTTTTAAAAACCCTACTGAAATGTAATATCCCTTAATAGAAGGACTATATCTTGTACTCTGTATTCTACTCAAAATTTAGTATCATTACTTGCACATAGTAGGTAATTGATATTTGCTTTTGGAAATAATGCTTTTCTGTTAGCTTCCCTCTGAGAGTAGATAGATAGATAGATAGATAGATAGATAGATAGATAGATAGATAGATAATCAGTTGATTTTGTGTGGAAATAAGTAAAGCTGCTAGTTAAGTGTCTGCATAAATATAATTATGAATTGTCCTTGCTGAAAGGTACTTAGATACTGCTTAAGCAAGTCTTGTCAATCTATGTATGAGAAAACTAAAATGCAGAGAGATTACAGTACTTGTCCAAAGATGGACAGAGATTTTATAACAGTACTTGTCCTTGTTGATATTTTGCCTTCCATTATTATTTAGGTGAATAATAAAATTGATAGAATGTCAGAAAATATGTTGTTTCCATATGACATGCGAGGAGAGTGTTTTGCATGATAGAGGACTCCCTATCCTTTCAGGAATCTAGGGGAATTAAAACCACAAACTGACCAACTCGAGAAATGTGACAAAAAAATTCCTGATGACAGAGAAAGATAAAAACAAAACTAAAATTGATTGAATTTATAGGACCACAGAAGGTTGTGTGGTCACTTTTTTATCAACCAGGTATTATAAATTGCATCCATAAGATTCAGAGTGAGAATGCCATGTCAGTTTCTGATTAAGACACCCCTTTCCTCTCCCACTTATAAATCTGTGCCTGAGGTATAGAAACTGGGAATGAATAAATGGCATTTCTCTTTTTCCAAAGGATTTTTTTTTTTGCTTTTACAATCTATCCACAACTTGGCAGAGTACCTGGCACATAGTTTATTAATTGTTTGGGAAAAGTTCATAAGAGGCTATAGAGAGGGTGCACTCCTAATAGCTCCAGCAGCTGTGAAAGCTCAAGCTATGTGGGACAAAGCTCTCTCCATTCTGGAAGCAGAGTTCTACCTTGGCAAAGAGCTCAACAATCAAGTAATTGGCTGGCAATATGAGCAAACAGAGGAAGCACAAATAGACCATAGAATCCTTTTTTGGGGGGACAAAAGGGATCAAGGGATGGAGTGGAGGGAAGACAGTGAATTCAGAAGGCCTGCATCAAAAGCCTCCAAGAAAAATATGCACTGAAGATATAGAGGCACTAGGGCATAGAAATCCATTTTGCGCTACTAGAAAGTCAAAGGGGATATGGGGGAAGATATAAGAGAGAGCAGCTTGGGGGAAGGGGTATTCAGTAGAAAAAAAATATGAGATGGTTACAGGCCATATATGAGTTTAAAGATTTTGAAAACCAAATAAGAGAAGTGGGGGGAAAATTGGGAAGAGAAATGAGAATGATGGAGGAAAATTATGAAATGAGATTCAACAACCTGACTAAAGAAAATAACACCTTAAAAATATACTAACTCAAATGGCAAAAGAGGCTCAAAAAGGCAATGTGGAGAAGAATGCCTTAAAAAGCTGAATTTGCCAGATCGAAAAAGAATCTCAAAAGCTCATTTAAGATAATCATTCCTTCAGAATTAGATTGGAGCAAATGGAAGCTAGTGACTTTATGAGAAATCAAGATACTATTAAACAGATACAAACAAATGAAAAAAATAGAAGGCAATGTGAAATATTTCATTGGGAAAACCACTGACCTGGAAAATAGATCCGGGAGAGATGATTTAAAAAGTATTGGAATACCTGAAAGCCATGATCAAAAAAAGAACCTAGAAATCATCTTTCAAGAAATTCTCAAGGAAAATTGCCCTGATGTTTTAGAATCAGAGTGCAAAATAGAGGTTGAAAGAATCCACTCATTACCTCCTGAAGGGGATCCCCAAAAGAAAACCCCTAGGAATATTATAGCTAGGTCCCAGAGTTCCCAGATCAAGGAGAAAATATTACAAGCACCTAGGAAGAAACAATTTGAATACCATGGAAGCACAATAAGGATAACACAGGATCCGTCAGCTTTTGCCCTGAGGGACTGAAGGGCTTGGAATACAATATTCCAGAGGGCAAATGAGCTGGGATTAAAACCAAGAATCACCTACCCAGCAAAACTAACTATCATGTTTCAGGGGAAAATATGATCATTCAGTGGAAGAGAGGACTTTCCAGAATTCTTGATGAAAAAAATAGAATTGAATAAAAAATTTGATATTCAGATAAAAGAAGGAAGATAAGCCCGAGAAGGTAAACAGGGAAAACAAATCATAAGGAACTTATCAAAGTTGAACTATTTACATTCCTACATGGAAAAATGATCATTTTAACTTATGAAACATTTCTCAGCATGAGAATAATTGAAGGAAATAGAAATGTATGTGTATATAGATAGATATAGATATTGATATTGATATAGATATAGCTACATATACATATATACATGTATATGTGTGTGTATATATATATATATATATTTATATATATATGACTATATAGGAGGGTATATGGGCATATGCATACATATGTGAATGTGTGTATATATGTGTACAGGTATACATAGGTAGAGGGCACATTACCAATTTCATAAGAAGGGATGACACTGAAAAGGTGAAATTAAGAGTTGAGAGATGAATATAATAAGAAGAGATATGCAGAGACAGGGTGGGGTAAACTTTCTAATATAGAAGAGGTATGGGAAAATGTTTATAAAGTAGAGGAAGAACAGGAAGGTAAAAGGGAATGGATTAACCTTATTTTCATTGAATTTGGCTTGTGGAGGGAATGACATACACACTAAATATGTTATCTCACCCTACAAGAGAGTAGGGGGAAAGGGGATGAGAGGGGGGTTGATGGAAGGGAGCACAGGCTGGGAGGGAGGGAAGATAGAAGCACCCACTTTTCAAAAGGGACAGGGTCAAAGTAGAGAACAGAACAAGTGGGGGAAGGGATAGGATGGGACAGAAATATAGTAAGTCTTTTACAATATATCTACTCTGGAAATGTTTTATATAGCTACACATATACAACCTATTTTGAATTGCTTATCTTCCCAGTAAGGGTGGGGGATAAGGGAGGAAGGGAATGAATCTGGAATTCAAAGTTTTAAAATCAAATGTTTAAAATATATATATATATACATATATATGTATACTATTATCAGTATTATATTATATGTAAATGGGAAATAAGATATACAGGCACTGGGGCATAGAGATCCACCATGCCCTACTAGAAAGTTGGAGGGTGTACAGTAGAAGATATGGGAGAGAGCAGATTGGAGGAGGGGATATCCAGTGGGATGGCTATTTTGGGGTGGTGGGTAGGGGGAAATGGGGAGTAAATTTGTTACTCAAAACTTTGCAGAAATGGATGATGTAAACTAGAAGTTAATAAAGCATTTTATTAAAAAAGAGAGAGAGAGAAGCATGAGAATGTAAACAGGAAAAAGAAATCATATGGAACTTATTCAAGTTAAACTATTTTCATTCCTACAGGGAAAAATGATAATATTAACTCATAAGTCTTTTATCACTATGAGGATAGTTGAATGGAATATATATATATATATATATGTATATATATTCATATATATATGTATGTATAGGAGGGTGTATGTGTATATAAATATATTTGTGAGTGTTGGCATATGTATGTTCATGTATACATAGAGGGCACAGGATGAGTTGAATATTAAGGGATGATATCTAAAAAATAAAATTAAGAGGTGAGAGAGGAAATTATTGGGAGAAGGAGAAAGGGAGAGACAGACTAGGGTAAATTATCCCATATAAAAATGGGAAGAGAATACTCTTACAATGGAGGGAAAGAGCAGAAAGGTGAAAGGGAATGGGACAACTTGACTCTCATTGAATTTGGCTTAAAGGAGGGAATAATATACACACTCAGTTGAGTATCTTACCCTAAAGGAAAATAGGGGGTAGGGGACAAGAGGGGAGATGATAGAAGGGAGCGAAGATTGGGGGAGAGGGTAGTTAGAAGCAAACATTTTTGAAAAGCGAGAGGGTCAAAGGAAAAAATGGAATAAGTGGGGGGCAGGATAGGATGGGGGGAAATATAGTTAGTCTTTCACATTATACCTACAATGAAAATGACTTGAGTAACTACACATGTACAACCTCTATTGAATTGCTTCTCTTCCAGTGGGGGATGGTGAGGAGGGAAGAAAGGAAAGAATCTCGAACTTAAAGTTTTAAAACCAAATGTTTAAAAAAAATAGAAGTGACAAAATAAGGCAAGATAGATAGATAGATAAAGAGAGAGAGAGAGAGAGAGAGAGAGAGAGAGAGAGAGAGAGAGAGATCTAGTAATATGTATATAGATATAGACTAGATATGTATGTATATAGATATAGATGTCCATCAAGGTGTACTAATTTCCCTCTTCCCATGTCCTAGTTATTGTTACTTGAGGTTAACATTTGTTAACCTTGGGGCTTCTATTTATTTACACTTACATACTTCTTATAAAGTTTATTCAGAAATCGCCATTACTTTGAAAATATATTCTTTTTTTGTTTTCTTTTGTTTTTCTTTAAAAGAATAAATGCTTTTTAGATAAAGAAGAAAAATTAAATTTGCATATTACTTCATCCTCAGGTTTACAACAGGAAAAAGTATATTAAAATGACTGAGTACACCTCCCCTACATGAAAGTGATATATGATAAGGTAAATATGTGTTACGTACTCTTTCTGAAAATTGTATTTTCATGGAATCGACCTTACATCTAATTAGCCACTCAAGTAGTGTTAGAACTATACAGCAGGTATAAAAAGTAGATTTTGAAAACATAGTAATAAATGGATGAAGCAGATTGATCTGATCTTGTTGATTCAGAGATTTCCCTTTAGCAGCCTTAATGAGGAAAATGTCATTGGGAGCCCAGCTGTGTTTTTTAAAAGGACATTTATTTTAATTTAAACTCTATCTATTTTTACGCTAATGATAGTGCCAGTGGCCATTTTATGAACAGTTGCTTGATTCAAATTACAATGCAACTTCCTAATTAATGAAGTTCAATTTCTTAACTATAATAAAAAATAATTGCATTGTGAGAACTATTTTAAAATATTTAAGCTGTCCCCAAATTACCCCTTTCAGTGGGGTATATATCCAGAGGAAAACTGACCTTCAGCAGATGTTCATAGATAGATTTACAATATATGATGGATGGTTATTATTTTTTGAAGAGCTGATGCAACTTAATTTTTAGAAAGAATCATACTTGTATCTCAAGCAATGAACAATATGTTCGCACATTCATGTAATCATAGTGGTGTCCTCTTATTATTAGAAATATATTTAATTGTTTTAGAACTTTTCCTCCTAAATTTGGAAAAGCCAAATTACTTCTACTGCTGAAGTGTGTTCCTGGTAATAAATTAGAATCTTTGAATGCATCACATTTAGGGCCATTGATAAGAGAGCAAACAAAAACCTGGTATTTAGCAGAATGTCTTCCAGGCCCATAACTTTCTCTCTCCTCAACTATACCTGCTGTTGTACTAGCTTCCTTCAAATCTCAGTTAAAGGTTCACCTTCTGCAAGAAGCTTCTCTCAATCTTAGTGCTTTCCCTCAAGATTACCTTCAATTCATCCTTTACATATCTTTTTACAAAATTCTTTGCAAGTTTTTCCCCTCCTAAAAGTTTGTGAAGTCCTTAAGAGTATAGTGACTTTTTGCCTGTCTTTTCCTTTTTTATTTGCATCCCTGATGATAAGTACAATGCCTGGAACATGATAAATACTTAATAGATGATTGTTGACTTGGCAAAAACTGGGATAGCAGTCTGGGCTAATCCATCTACATATCCATCCAGTTAACTCTAGACTTTAGTAATGCATCACTGCATTAGCATGCCCTTAAGGACTTTACTTATTAACATGATTTTATTGCATTCCTTCACTTCTTACATGTAAACACATTGCCATTGCTCAAAAAGGAGAGTGAGTAATTTTTTAATATGATTATCTATAATAAATCTGCATTTTGCTAATTTTATTAAAAACTGTGCATTGGACATAGTAGAGAAGAAAAGTCAATGGGTTAATGAAATACCTTTACATCTTTATATCTCTATTGTTTTTTCATTTTCAAAATGAATATTGCTTATGAATATAACTGACAATGCTATTCTCCTAATCAGAAGTTTCCATAACTGCATATTGGCTATGATAAAATAGCATCATTTAAACTTATCCTTATGCCTTCAGTATTTGGACATCATCTACCTTTGCAGAAATGTTATGATATTTTCCTTTTTATTCCAGTAAGACTCTTTTTAGTTAATGTTTCATCTCCCAAAACATTGTGCCAATTGCTACTCCTCACCCCTTCATCTTAGACTGCATTCCTACCTAATATACCCCTTTTGAAACAATAGATTTCTTCAAGCCTTCTCAGACTCATACTAAGAAAAACCTTTGCATATCTTCTCCTACCCCTACTTCACCCCAAATTATCATATATTTTCTTATCTGTGTACAATAATATCTGAACAAAAAGTAAAGTTTTATAGGTTTAAGACTTTCATTTAGACTTTGTTTTCACCTAACAAAATGCCTCACAGGTACTTAACACATATATATCAAATTAAATTGGATTATTATTATTTAAGTAAGATATTATACTGTGATCAATATAAAAAAGAAAAGTTGCAAATTGACTTAGACTAAATGTTTAAACCATACCATGATTATTTTCCTCCTCCTGCATCACCCACTCATTTAGGGTGACTTTAATGTGCATATTGGCACCCTCTGAAATGGCCTAGTTTCCTAGGCCCTCAACCTAGTCAATTAATATTACCAAAACTCCACTCTACCCCATCTGCATGCAGACATAGTCATATTCTTGACCATCTAATCACATCCAAAAGTGATGGCTGTTCATATTATTATGTTTAATCATATTCAGTTGTGTCTGATTCTTTGTGGCCCCAGTTGGGGTTCTCTTGGGAGATATACTGGAGTGGTTTGTCATTTCCTCCTCCACTTCATTTAACATATGAGAAATTGAGGAAAACAGGGGGAAGTGACATCCCCAGAGTTAAACAGCTAGTAAGTATATGAGGCTACATTTTAACTCAGGAAGAGAGTAGTATCTCTGATTCCAGGCCCAGTTCTCTATCTATTGCACCACCTAGATATCTTATGCTGGCCACCTAGTCACTTAAGTTCATAAAATACAAAATTCTTCGTTTGATAATAGCTAGACTCTATTCTGATTCTTCCATTTACCAGCACATCCCTGAAATAAAAAAATGTTTAAGCATAGCAGTATAGTAGAAGGCTAAGGGAATGAAGTCATCAACCATACTGGAATCCTGGTGCCTTGAGAGTACTGAAAAGAACATGGCATTTATATAGCACTTTAAGGTTTATCAAATGCTTTACATTAATTTTCCCTTTTGAGTCTCATTACACTCTTGGCTACAAATCCTTTTGTAGCACTGTGGGGAATACCACTGAAGGACAATGAGTATTCTCTTTGCTTTATGGCTTAAACTCTTGAGAAAGTTTTCTGTATTTTGTGCCTCTACTTCCTATCCTCTCATTGACTTCAAAACCATCTACACATATTTTTGATCTTATTATTCAGTTTAATTTACCCATTTCAAAGTTACAATTACTTAATTGCCCAATACAGGGAATTTCCCCCCTTAATCCTAATCCTTATTAACCTCTTTATCACTTCAAATCATTTTCTATACTCTCTGCTATGTTATTCCACTGTTACCTCTTGGTTCTTCATTTATCTTTATAAATCATTTTTATTTGTTTCATAATTTCTAATTGTGGGTATCCTCCAAAAATGCTGTCCTGAGACCTTTCACTTTTTTGTATTGTATTATTTTACTTTATGCTCTCATCATCTACAATGAGTTCAATTACCTCTTAGCATATGATTCCCTGGACTGTATATACTATCTTAGTCTTTCTCCTGAGTGCAGGACTTGCACCACTATCTTCCTTTGTGTGATATGGACATCTCAAACTCAACATGCCCAAAAGAGGCTGTGTATTCTGAATCTTGAAGCTCTTCCTTTTATTCCACTTCCTTATGACTACTGAGGGCATCACCATCATCCTAGTCACTTCAGGGCACAGAATCAACACTGTTTTTGACTATTCTCTTTCAATTTTCCCACATATGTAACCCATTGTAAAATCTTTTCATTTCCAATTTCACAACATCTCTTGTCTACATCCTCTTCTCTTCCTACATACATTCACTACCCTACTTTTGTCCCTCATTCACTCTCTCTTAGACTATTGGATATAATTCTAAATGGTCTCCTTGTCTCAAGTATCTCCTCTCTATATTCCATTCTACACCTACCTACAAAATTCTTTTCTTTCGAAAATTCGGGTCTGATTATTCACCCCCCACCACACATTGAACTTTGTTTGCTCACTTTTACATCCATGATTAAACATAATGTTTTCTATTGGACGTTCAAAGCTCTTCATAACCTGAAATTTTCATACATTTCAAATTGTCTTATTCTTTACTCTACTTTATGTCCTCTATGATTCCATCTTCAATGGCCTGCTTTCATTTTCTCAAAGAGGACACTCCATCTCCCATTTCTATTAGTTTTTACTGGCTATCCCTTATACATGTAATTTTCTGTGGTTTTAATTCTTTTATTTTCTTTGGCTTTCTTTAAGGCTCAGCTCAACTTAAATTTTATATGGAAATCATTTCCTAATTTCCCCAGATTCTAATCATTTTTTCCATTTTCAAATTAGCTTCATCTATTATTATTATTTAATTACATGTATACACACACACACATATACACACATTTTCTTTGTAAATGGTGATTTGCATATTGTCTCCCACATTAGATTATGTCATGCATGGAGTCAAAGATTATTTCTTTTTTTATTCCCAGGGCTTAGCTAAATTCCAGCAATAGAGGGAGTGCTTAACAAATATTTATTGAAAGTTCTGAATGAATTATTAATCAATGAACATTTTTAAGTGATTGTAATTATCTAAATACAAAAAGTCATATGAAGAAACCAAAATTAAATAGAACATAAGGTTATATCTTTTCTAACTATTGGTACAATGATGCAGATGGCATGATAGAGAATAATAAATATATAATATATATAAACTTATGTATACATACATACATAGATACATACATATATACATAAAAGCAAAGTAGACAGAATCATGGAATGTATTGTTGGGAGGAGGCATTTGTTTGTGGTTCAACTTTACTCCCAAAATGTGTGGGTTGCAAGAATCTTTTCTGAATTTGAATGCTTACTTTATAGCTTTCTTTTTGTTCTCCCTATCACACACACAGAACCAGAAAAAAAAAAGTTGCCTGTACATGTAGTATTAGATATAAGTGGGATCATATAGATCATTATGTCTAACCCCATACTTTTTTTTGCCTTATTTTTTTTTTGGAGGGCAATTGGGGTTAAGTGACTTGCCCAAGGTCACATGGCTAGTTTTTGTGTTAAAGTGCCTGAGGTCGGATTCAAACTCAGGTCCTCCTGACTCCAGGGCTGGTGCTTTATTCACTGCACCACCTAGCCTCCCCTACCCCCATGCTTTTACAATTGAGGAAACAGAGACCAAAAACTAAAAAAAAAAAAAAAAAGCTGCTTTCTTAAATGAAAAAAAAGTTTCTCAAAGACTTGAGAGTAGAATATATTTCTCCTGACTTCTGAAGTTATATTTTAGAATGATAAAATATACCTTAATGTTAATCAAAGTGAAAAAATCATATTTACTTTGATAGTACATATAGTCATAATCTTAATCTAATAACTAAAGTTGGGTTTTTTTAATAGTTGGGATTCAAAAATATATACATATTGATTCAAATCCTCTCTTCTGAGGTAACTATAAAGGAATCCCCAGATTTCTTTTTTATCACTTTGTTGGCAGGAATTTTGTATACCAATAAATATCTTCAATCCTTTAAGGTGCTGCAAAGTTTTGAACTGTGCCTGGATTTGAAAAAAATATATACTGTGGTCTGTAGTGTGCTGGCATATGTTAGCAACAAATTCTGAAAATGAAGGATAGGTTTCTAAATTTAATCTGCATTATTTGTATTTTAGCTTTTGTTTTCTTCAGTCTAGATAATGTAGAAAATAATAAACAAGTTCTGATTTATAGTGTTGACTGATTTCTGAAATATAAGTACTCACATTGAACATTTTACAACTGGCTCTTCTGCTGACTACCTAGGATAATAATTTTATTATATTAATTTATTCTTTTACATCAAGTAGAAAGCCAATGTGTTATATGGGTGCTCAAGAAGGACTAGCAATTCTGGTGTGAGAACATGCCAATCCCTTTTCAGTTCTTCTCATCCACCTTTGGTGTCCACCTATGACTCCAAGGAGTTGTAGAATGCAAGCTAAACCATGTTGAGGATGACTGACAGGTCACAAACAAATCACTGAGTTGTGTGGGGAGGTGTGTTTACTTGAAGAATGTGAGGACTTCCCCTGGTGGAATGGGTAAATAAGAACAATTTGTCCCAATGACCATGAAGGTGGTGGAAGCATCTACTGTACACTGGACTATCACCAGTCATCCTGATTTTTGTCTTGTTGCTGTACTTTGATGATTCTAGAAGAGTGAGTGAGGCTGTCAACTTTATGCAACTCTAACTTATTTAAGTAATCTAATTCATGCACAGGTAATGGCATTACCCTGTGATGTCATTGCTCATCTTTGAAAACAAAGGACAAACAGCATCAAGAAGAAAGGTGATATGACAGAGACACTTATGTATTTGTTTAGTGATTTCATATGGTCATGTTAATTTGAAAAAAATAGAGGAATGAAATTTTATGAGTAATTGAGGTAGCTCAGGGGAATGATTTTCCCAGCTTCTGGAGGTCTCAGTTTCTTCATATGTAAAATGAAAATACTTGGATTAGATCAATGGTTCAAAAACTAGCATAACAGAGATTTGTAGATTTGTCATGAATTTCATGGAACTTACCCCTTTAATCAACTATGCTCACACAGGTTTCTTAATTATATGTAGGTTAAGCCTGCAACTACATGTGCTTATATGAACTATATTTTTGTAAAGCTATCCTTCTTGGTAAGGAATAATGCTGTCGTTTAAGAAAGGTTTAAAAGTAAAGTTTAAGTGTCATTGGGTTAGATCATCCATAAGGCTTCTTCCCACCCCAATATTCTATAACTGATTAAGCATAAAAATTCAAAGTTTCTTTCTTTTGTCATTCTGAATCAATTCTCTCTCTCTCTCTCTCTCTCTCTCTCTCTCTCTCTCTCTCTCTCTCTCTCTCTCTTTCTTTCTCTCTCTCTCTCTTCCTGTCTCTCTCTCTGTGTCTGTGTGTCTGTCTCTCTCTGTGAGTCAGGTTAACATTTTACATCTGGCATTAAAAATGTCTAATCTATCATTACTCCTCCTTATTTTTATGGATCACCCCATATTTCTGCTTTTAGAATATATCTGTAAAAATACAGATATTTTTACTAAAAATGGATATTTACACATTGGAAGCAATGTATCACATTTTGACTCTACTGACTGGCACTATTTTAAATCTCTTGGATCACATTATCTGGTGTTATGTCAACTTGCATTGGTTTTCTCATGTGACACAAAATACAGTGATGGAAGATGACAGAAGAAATGTAATGCGATATGACACATAAGAAATTCAAAGGTAAAAGGATCATATAGTCAGTGTCAAATTAGATAGGGGCCATCAAATACAAAATCAATCTGGCAGCCACTAATGGAGCGAATGAAAGAGAGAATATTCACTGTGTCTGTGAAACAGCAAATGTGGAACTTAATAGAAAAGATTTACCCAATGCTTAGGTAAAAACAGAAGCATCATAAAAACAACATGAATGTAAAGGTTCTTGTGTCATTGGTCAAGGATATTTAAAATGATAAAAATTTAGTTCTCTATTTTTACCTTTTTTGAAAAATCTATTGATTTTCATTTTGAACATAAGGTCTCTTTATTGCATTAGTTGTTGCTCAATGAAATAAAAGAAAGCGGAAAGTATGAGGCTATTCAGTTTTGTAAGATTATGTCTGATTGTGTATTGTGACACTAATAAACAAATGACACTAAAAATGACTGAAGAAGAGAGAAATTATCTTAGAAAATAACCTTTCAAACTTAGGTCATTTGGAATCTTCTAAAGAAGATGTAGTTGTGATATTTTCAAAGATGAATAAACTTAGTCTAATTCTCTCAACTTCTCACACTAATCATTCTCCATTACAGAATAAGACAAAAGTTTCTGGGGAATTCTATCCACTAAGAAAGACCAAAACCTGACTACAACTTAGTAAATAAGTCCTAAATAAGTCCCAGGGAGTTGCCTGAGGTACATGGAAATTCTGTGATTTACCCAAGTTTAGGCAGCTTGTATCAGACTTCAGATATCAATCTATGTCCTTCTGATTCCAGGCCCAACACTCTCCCTTATGTAACACTTCATATTCTTCTTTTTTTTTATTAAGGTCCTATCATTTTCAAATGATTATTTTACTTCTAAGCTGATAAAAAGTTTGTTTTTGTTTTTTTAAAGTCACCATCAGATGCAGAAACAAGAACAATAGCCTATAATCTGAAAATATTTCACTGAAAATTATCTTAGGGAAAAATTGTTTATTAAGCTACAATGACCAAATCATCAGATGCTAAACTGCATCATTTTTATTGATGTATATTTTTACAAGCTCAGCTACATTGCATTCAGGTGTGTCGACATAACAGGTTTCTTTTAGGATGTAACAAGACAATGCAGAATTTGTGTCTATTTTTCAAAGAGTTGAATACTCATAATGGTGACACCTGCAACTCCGTATTTAATAAGTGTCATATGATGAACCTAAGCTAGTAAGAAGGAAAATTGCCTCATATGGTCAAGCCAGTTAGGTTCAGTAAAGGAAAAAAAGAAACTTCAGCAACCATCTATCCTGCTGTTGACATGTTACCTTTATATTTGTTTAATAATTTATTTCTTTTTGTTTTGAGAAGATAATGAGGAAAAATACCAATATAATGCATCCTTCTAGCATATCCCCAATACTACAGTCTACACAGCTGGAAATAAAGTAACCAGTACTTCCAAAGTAGACTCAACTGGGCATTAAAAATATCAAACAATTACACAGCTGGAGGCATAAAGATATCTAAATACTAGTACAACAATTTTTCACTCCAAGCAGTTTCCTTTGTCTGGAACTTAGTCTTTCCTTTTGGGAACTTTTTTGTATAAAATTGAATATGCTCTTATCTCCACATAGCATTCTCTGGAGAATCTTCTTATTTCTCCTGTCTTCAAATTATATATATATATATATATATTAATGTACAGGGTGTTTCCAGGAGTAGTCTGATCAGGTTAGGAAGGTTAAAAGATGAAACCTTTGTTCTGGATTTAGAAAAAAAAAGCTCCTATACATAATGTAGACGTCCGTACTGAGATTTCATTTAGGATTGTTATTACAACTCTTTGATGGGGTATGAATAGTGCCCTCAGCCTTCCAACCCACTGAAGATTGATTAATAATTAATTATTGTATAGTGTGCAACCTTCATCAGGGAAGCCAACAGCTTTAAAAATGATGACTATGAAACAGAATTGTTAGAAAATCTCAGTCTCAAAGATGACAAATATGGAGAGTCTGTAGCAGAAAAGTGGTTTTCCTAGGGGAAGGAGCCCCCAGTTGGAATGTTCATGTACATGGCCTATTGAACTATCATAAAATTACAGAATAGCAAAATAAAAAAAAAGAAATCAACAAATTTGTAAATGTAGTAATACCTTAAATTAAGAAATCCCTAAACTAAAGGAACCTCCAATATAATGTACCTCTCAAATTATCATCTGGACTCTGCTTAAAATGCTCCAGTGAGGAAGGACTCACTATATCTCAAGGCAGTCCAATAAATTCTGGAGGTTTCTATTTGATGAGAAGATTTCCCTGAAACTTAGCTTAAGTTTGCCTCTGTGTATTTTACTGCAGTGTTACTGGTTTTATTCCCTAGGGCCAAATCTGTTCTGTGAAAACAAAGTTCACATAGAACACCTACTATTTAAATTATAACATGAATGGCAGCTCCTTGAATTGTATCCTGTTATTTTTCTGTCATATATATATATATATATATATATATATATATATATATCTGTGCATATAATACATCAATAGAGGAAATGCACATGCTTATGAATAAATTTTGTGTATGCATACATGTATATTTGTTACTGATAAGTATAAAATGATACTCTTGGATTCTAAAATCAGTTGTATTAATATAATATGTGATAGGTAGGTAGGTAGGTAGATAGATAGATAGATAGATAGGTAGATAGATAGATCAGAACAGACCTTTGATAGAGATAGTGCTTGAAGATAGCATTGAAGAAAACTACTTATCCTAGGAATTTTACAGTAGAAATGGATGCATTTTAATAACAATATTATCTTAAAGATGGAATATCATGATCTCAAAAGAATCTTCATTTTAGTTAATACAATAGGGCAGGAGTACATGGTAGGTTGTAGTACACACAAAAAAATTACAGAATGAATCTCAAGTTCAAGATGTTACCAGAATCATGTATAACCAAAATATATTTTTTTTTCCTTAGTCATATTTTGGTCATGAACACAGTGTTGGATGCAGAATGAGTGGTTTCCTTAGTGTCCAGGACTATACAAATAAAAAGGGGGGAAGCATCTAGCAAATTTGGGAGAGTCTCTGTGGTGGATTAATAGAAAAGAATAAGGGAAAAAATCAAAGAAGAAGGAAGCAAGGAAGGAAGGAAAGAAGGAAGGAAGGAAGGGGAGGGAGGGGAGAGAAAGAAGAGAGGGAAGAAAGTAGGAATTATTCATTAAATATTCACTATGTGCCATGCATGACAGGCAGCTAGGTGCTAAGTACATAGAATGCCGGGTCCCATGTGAGGAAGAATCATATTCCTGAATTCAAATCTGGCCACAAATAATTGCTAGCTATGTAACCCTGGACAAGTCACTTAATCCCGTTTATCTCTTTGCTCATCTGTAAAATAAATTGCAGAAGGAAATGGCAATTCACTCCAGAGTCTTGCCAAGAAAATCCAAAATTTGGTCATGAATATTCAGAAATGACTGAAAATGATTGAAAAACAACAATGACACTTTGTATCAGGGAATAAATCCCTGCAGGTGCAAATAAAAACAAAGTGAAAAACAGTACCTGCTCTCAAGGAGCTAACATTCTAATAGGAAAAACAACTACAAAAGGAAGCTGAAATACACAGAGCTGTATTGGTATGGGGGGGGAGGCTTAAAATACCTGGTCCTGTAGTAGCTTCTCCCTGCCCCACCCCTTCCTGTTACATCAGCAAGTTCTTCTCACTGTGGTATTCACAAGTTCACAATTATGAACTTCAAACTAAGTGCTAAATACCTGTTATCTTGCCAATATGAGGGGCACGGAAGATCTTCAAATCCCATTTCCATTACAATAAACAATATAAAAAAAAATAAAAAGTGTGAATTTACCTTGAAAGAAGAGTAAATTTTAAAAAATAGGACTTATTTTCACCAATTATATGTTCAAAAATTTGACAATCTTAGTGAAATGGATGATTATTTACAAAAATATAAGTTGCCCAGATTAACTGCAGAGGATGTAAAATACTTCAATAACCATCTCAGTAAAAAAATTGAACACATCATCAATGTATTCTCTAGGAAAAAATCTCCAGGGCCAGGTGGATTTACTAGTGAATTCTATCAAACATTTAAAAAACAATGGATTCCAATACTTTATAGATTATTTGGGAAAATTGGAAGAGTCATAATAAATTATTTTTATGACACAAATATAGTACTGATACCTAAAATGGGAAGAGTCAAAACAGAGAAAGAAAATTATACACCAATATCTCTCATGATTAAAGATGAAAAATTTTTCAAGAAAATATTAGCAAAACAATTACAGCAACTTGCCATGAGAATAATACATATTGATTAAATAAGATTTATTCCAGGAATTCAAGGACAGCTCCATATTTTGAAAACTATCAGTATAACTGATCATATCAAAAATAAAACTAGTAGAAATTGCATGATTATCTCAATAGGCATAGAAAAAGCTCCTGACAAAATAAACCATTCCTATTAAAAATGCTAGAAAATATAGGAATAAATGGTGTCTTCCTTAAAATAATAAGTAGCACCAATCTAAAACCAACAGGAAGTATTATATGTAATGGGGGTAAGCTAGAAGCATTTCCAGCAAGATAAGAGGTGAAGCAAGGATGTCCACTATCAATTTGGTACTAGAAAAGTTAGCTGTAGCAATAAGAAAAGAAATAAGAAAGTAAAGGGATAAGAATAGGCAAAGAAGAGAAGAAGCTATCACCCTTTGCAGATAATATGGTGATATACTTAGAGCATCCTAGAGAATCGAGTAAAAAAACTACTTGAGTTAGCTAATAAGTAAATTTGGCAAAGTTGTAGGATATAAAATTAACCCACATAAACCTTCAGCATTCCTATATATTACTAACAAAATCAAACAGCAAGAGATAGAAGGAGAAATTTCATTTAAAGTTACTGTAGACATTACAATATATTTGGGAGTCTACCTGCCAAAACAAACCTAGTAACTATATGAACATAATTACAAAATGTTTTTCACACAAATAATGTCAGATCTAAATAATTGGAAAAGTATCAGTTGCTCATGGTTTAGGTCTAGCTAATATAATATAAAATGACAATTTTACCTAAATTAGTTTACCTATTTATTGCTAGACCAATCAATCAAACAAAAACATTTTATAGAGCTAGAAAAAATAGTAACCAAATTCATCTGGAAGAACAAAAGGTCAAGAATATCTAGGGAATTAATGAAAAAGATGCTAGGGAAGATGACCCAGTCATACCATATTTTATATTCTATTATAAAGCTTCAGTCATCAAAACTATTTTGTACTGGCGGAGAAATGAGTAGTGGATCAGTGGAGAAATGAGTATTGGATTAGTGTAATAGATTAAGTACATAAGATACAGCAGTCAATGACTATAATAATCTCCTATTTGATAAATCCAAAAAATCCAGATTCTGGGTTAAGAACTCACTATTTGACAAAAAAAATGCTAAGAAAACTGATAAAGAGTATGGCAGAAACTGGGCATAGACCAATATCTTGTACTGTATACCAAAATAAAGTCTAAATGAGTGCCAAATCTAAATATAAAGGCTAATAATGTAAGCATTCTGGAAGATAGTTTACCTGTCAGATTTTTGGAGAACGGAAGAATTTATGACCAAACAAAAGATAGAGAGCATTACAAAATGAAAACTGGAAAATTTTGATTACACTAAACTGAAAACTTTCTGTACAAAGCCAATGTAACCAAGATTAAGAGGTAAATAAAAATTGGGAAAGAATTTTTACAACCATTTTCTCTGATAATAGCTTCATTTCTAAAATACATAAAGGACTGAGTTAAATTTATATGAATACATGTCATTCTCCCATTAATAAATGGTCAAAAGATATGAACAGGCAGATATCTATAACCACATGAAAAAATTATTTAAATCACCATTGATTAGAGATATTCAAATCAAAACAACTCTGGGGTACCATATCTCAACAGTCAGATTGTTTAAGATGACAAAGCATAAAAATGATAAATGCTGAAGAAGATGTGGGATAATTTGAAAACTAATGCATTGTTGGTGGAGTTTTGAACTGATCCATACATTCTGGAGAGGAATTTGGAACTATGTCCAAAGGCCTATAAAAATGTGTATACCATTTTACCAAGCAATACCACTTCTAGGGCTGTATCCCAAAGAGATCATACAAGTGAAAAAAAGGACACATATGTACAAACATATTTATAGAGTCTCTTTTTGTAGTAGCAAAGAATTGGAAATCAAGGGGAGGGACATCAATTGGGTAATGGCTGAACAAGTTGTGGTATATGAGTATAATGGAATACTTATTGTGTGTTGAGCTTCCAATATAATTGTGCTATAAGAAATGAGGAGCAGACAGACTTTATAATAATCCAGAGAAACTTATATAAACAGAAAAAGAATGATTAGAGCAGGACACAATTACAGACAAATCATATCTGTGATGACTAATTTTGATAGACTGGGCTCCTCTCAGCAATGCAATGATATAAGACAACTCCAAAAGACTCATTATGCCAAGGGCTATCCACATACAAAGAAATTATTACAGAATTACAGAACTGATACTCTACCTGACAGCAAAAAAAATGAGATTCAAAGTTTTTATTATGAAAGTTTGCTTTTTTTTGTTTGTTTATTTTTTTTTTTTTGGAGGGCAATTGGGGTTAACTTGCCCAAGGCCACACGGCTAGGTTTTTATTTGTGTGTGCGTTAAGTGTCTGAGGTCAGATCCAAACTCAGGTCCTTCTGACTCCAGGGCTGGTGCTCTACTCACTGCACCACCCAGCCGCCCCAAAAGTTTGCTTTCTAAGTGTATTAACTTGACAGGTCATATAAAACTATTTGTTCTCTCTCTTTTTTGTTTCATTTTGTTTCTTCTTTCTCTTTGTTAATTCCATTGGTTATAATTCTTCTTTACAGCTTAACAAATGTTTAATGTTTATTTGTAGAACCTATACTGGATTGCATGCCAGCATGGGGGAGGGGGGAGAAGGGAGGAGAAGGTGGGGGAGAAAATTAGGAACTCAAGGGATTCTGGAACTGAATGTTGTAAACTAAAGAAACAAGTAAATTCAAAATTAAAAGAAAAGAAAAGGAAGGGTGAACAAGTACAACTCCTCCACTGTTAATTCTTCTGAAACATCATGTGTATCTCAGGTAACTGGAGGTGATGCAATTCTGTGGAGAAGGTAAAATATTTAGAGACAATGTGGTCAAGGGAAAGTATAATTCTATTTTGAGTTTATGACAACACTGGTTGGTTCATGGTTCAAAGACAAATCATTTAAGTTTTCTGAGTCAATTTTCTTATCTGTTAGGGAAGATATTGCATTAAATACTTCACTGGATGTTTGTGAATAAAGCCCTTTAAAAAAAGCAAACATTACTACATCTAATGAATTATATTGTTATAAACAATTATTCAAGGCAAACCTGAAAAGAAACTTGCTAAACATAAAACAAATTAATGTGTTTCATGTGCTTTTGCACCAGCAGGAAGGTGGACCCAGAGAAATCTATTGAGTTATTCTATGTGACTTTCTGACATCTCCACTTTCCAACTATGGCTTATAAAACTGAGCTGCCAAATAAATTCCAGTTCTTTTCCTTAAGTCATTAAGCATTTTTCTTTCTATCTTTATTCTCAAAGTGTCCCCCCTCCACTTCCCCACATGTGGGTAAAAGAAATATGTTAAAGGCTATTTTCATTGGTTACAGAGATGTTGCTATTGTTATTGTTAATTAATAGAATCTATGAAGACAGAATTTTCATTTCAGATTATCACATTGTCCTTAATACAATGAGCTTCTAGAATTGCACCATTAGTAGGATTCCCTGTAATAAATAAGTAGCAGTATTCTAATACAATCCCTCATTAATCTGAGATATTAAACCAATTAAATACAGAAACACTGCTACAGCCTTGGCTGGAAGATGTTTTCCAAAGAACTCATTTGATTTTATGTGTGTTTTGTATGTGTGGCAGAATTCACAATGACAGCATCTGCTATTTATTCATTATCAGACTGTTTCAACTTGCTTTGAAAAGATTTTTGAACAGCCTTTTATGCCATCTGCCAATGAGATGGATATGTTTGCCTGCAAAATTATCATTTTATGCAGTCATTACAAAGTGGATAGTATGTCACCCTTATCACTGGCATGAGGATGGAGAAAGGCTGCTATACTAGACTTTGTTGCAAATATATGTAATTTACATAATGTGATAAAGTATAATATTTAAGATACACAAGGTCTAAAATAGGTTTTAAATCATTTTTATTTTCCATTATCTGGGTCAGTATGGTAGCCCTAATAGGCTTGGAGCCCTTGAAATTGTTTTTGATAATAATCATCATGATTTTATAATAAAAATGACTTGTTATGAAAGTTTACCACCCATTTTAGCTTTAAAAGTGATTTCAATTCACTGGAACATGGCCACATTAATTCATTCAAAGAGATATTTAAAAGAAATTACACAGCACTCAGAACAGGCCTGCTTACCCATACACATGCTAATGAATTTTCTGTTTATACTATTCACATAATATTTATTGAGGATAGGGTGTAATATTAGGAATGGTTTTTTTGTGAGAAATTGTCTATTTCAGGAAACCATTGAAACAACCAGGCATCCATTATTTTAGCATCAGATGACAATTTATGAATTTACACAATAGTCATAAAAATTAAACAATTCTGTTTTTGAAGATACTAGACTAAAAAAAAAAAAACTCTTGTCAAAAATATCACAGCACTGATACTCTACTAGACAGCAAAGAAAAATGAGATTCAAAGAAAGATTTTAGTATGAAAGTTTGCTTTCTAAATGTACTAACTTCATAGGTCATATAAAAATATTCAATACCTTTAAGAAGGATGAAATGTGAAGGAAATAATAATATATTACCTTTCAATGAATGAGATATAAATTTGGCATTTGGTCAAAACATCTGTTCTCAAATCCTTATTTTATTTACTTGAAAATAAAGAAGCTAGCCCAAGGAAGAATTAAAGGAAACATGTGCCTCTGTGGCTTATGTACTTTGATCCTGTTCATTAGAACTCTATCTTTTAGTTTAGTACTTAGAAAGCCCTGAACTGTCCTCAAACAGAAGGATGATTGATTATTAGAAATTTTTTTCTGGAAAACAGAGTATTCAAAGAGAGAGAAGGATGCCTAATTTCACATTGAAGATTGGGTGTGAAAATATTCTGTGAAAGTCTTATTCTAGTTCCTGAATCATCTAGTTTTTGCCTTAGATTTGCTCCCTCTCTTCCCTTATAAAACATTAGTAATTTAATGGAAGTATTCATGACTATGAGGTGGAAAATTCTAGTTGCCACAGAGTTGCTATTTGATCTTGGGAAAATGACTATAGTTTCCTTACCTACAGAATATTGGATTTTGGATAAAGATGATCATAAGGTACCTTCAAACTCTAAAATTAAGTCTAATCCTTACTTCTAATCCCTTAGATTTCATACAAATTTAATTAGTCAATTAAAATAAACATACTCTGTAACACATTTTCCTTCTTTTTTTTCTTTTTCCAAAATATCTTTATTTATTTGGCTAAATAGTTCCCAATTAATGTACATTTTAAAATATTCTTTATATTCATTTTGAGCTCCAAATTATATTCTTGTCTCCTGCCCCTCCCCTAACCATTGATAAGGCAAGCAATATTACAGCTAATATGAAAGAAAGAAAGAAAGAAAGAAAGAAAGAAAGAAAGAAAGAAAGAAAGAAAGGAAGGAAGGAAGGAAGGAAGGAAGGAAGGAAGGAAGAAACAAAGAAAGAAAGAAAGAAAGAAAGAAAGAAAGAAAGAAAGAAAGAAAGAAAGAAAGAAAGAAAGAAAGAAAGAAAGAAGGAAGGAAAGAAAGAAAGGAAGGAAGAAAGAAAGAAAGAGAAAAAGAAAATTACATTTCTGTATTAGACATGTTGTAAAACACATAAAAAATAAGAAAAATTTTAAAAAAGTATGCTTTAATCATCTCTCAGAATTCATCAGTTTTCTTTCTGGAGGTAGATATCATTTTTCATCATTGGGTCCTCTGGAATTATCTTAGATCATTATCTTTATCAAAGTAACAAATCCTTTCACAGTTGCTCCTTCCTAACATTGCTGTTATTGTGTACAATGTGTTTCCTGGGTCTACTAACTTCACTTTGCATCAGTTCCTATACGTTTTTTTCCAGATTTTTCTAAAACCCTTATAGTTGTCATCTCCTATAGTACAATAATATTCCATCACAATAAAATACCAGAATTGTTTACTCATTCTCCAATTAATGAGTATCTCCTCAATTTCCAATTCTTTGCCACAAAACAAGGCATTATAAATATGCTTTTACAAATAGGTCCTTTTCTATTGCCTTTATCTCTTTGGGATACAGATCTTGTCATGGTATTGCTAGGTCAAAGGATATGCACAGTTTGATTGCCTCTAGGCAGATTTCTTCTGAGTGGTTGAACCAATTCATAACACCACCAGCAAGTCATTAACTGTTGTTTGTTTTCTTTGTTTTTTTTTTTCCCACATCCACTCCAGCATTTGTCACTTTTTTCTGTCCTATTAGCCAATCTTGTAAGTGTAAGGTTGTACTTCAGTGTTGTTTTAATTTGCATTTCTCTAATCAGTCATGATTTAAAGCATTTTTTTCATGCAATTTGATGCCTTTTATTTCTTCTGAAAACCGCTCATATCTTTTAATCCTTTATCAAATGGAGAATGACTCTTATTTTTATAAATTTGATTCAATTCCCTACAAATTTGTGAAATAATGCCCTTTTCAGAGTAATTTACAGTATTTTTCCTAATTTTCTGTTTTCCTTATAATTTTGCTATGTTAATTTGGTTTGTCAAAAACTTTTTAATTGCATGAAATCAAACATACATTTTACTTCCTGTAATCCTCTCCCTCTGGTTTGTTCATAAACTCTTCTCTTTTCTATATCTGCTGACATGTACAATTTTCCACACTCCCCTTATTACACTTATATATCTAAATCATTTACCCATTTAGACCATATTTTGGTACATAGTTTAAAATATTGGTCTATGCCTACTTTCTTCCGAAGTACTTTTTCATTTTCACTACAATTTTTACCCAATGGTGAGGCCTTACCCCAAAATTCTGTGTCTTTAGATTTATCAAACATTACATTGTTATTATTCAGTAATGTTTGACTCTTTTTGACCACGTATGGGGCTTTCTTGGCAAAGATTTTTTAGCAATTAGTCATTTCCTTCTGTAAAGGATTAGGACAAACAGTAGTTAAGTGACTTGCACAGAGTCACATCTGAAGCCAGATTTAAACTCAAGTCTTGAGAGAATCCTGGGAAGATGGCAGAAAAGGTCAGAAAATCTCAAGTTCTCAAGATTTTCCTTCACACAAGAGATAAAATAGTGCCTCTAGGTGAACATAGAGGAGTGAAAACAAATAAGAGTAGGAGCAGAACAAGGGGCCTCTTGGGACAATTGGAGAAGATCTGAAGGAAAATCCCAGGACAAGATTTCCTCCTTGAGAAGAGTAAAAACCTCCAGGTTAAGGTTCCTTTAACGAAAAGCAGGAAGCCGCTTAAATGTCATAAACCCTGGGTTTAGCTGGGTTGGGAGACTGCTTATGCCACCATAGGAACTTTTATCTCTCGTTCAGTGAGGGGAATTAGATATTTGACCTGGGGAAGATAGAGGGAACCTCTGCTGACAAGAAATGTTAGACCCAGTTGTACTATGGAGAGTAGAAGGAGCAAGAAGATACCAGTACACACCCAGTGAATGCAGAAACAGTGAGGCAGAGACACTGCTGTAAGTGGGTACTTACAGAATGTTGGAGGTCTTGGTTTTAGTTCAAGGTCAGAGGGGCAGAACTCAAGAGTCTCAGAGGCCAGAGGCACCATCACCTGTACTCCAGGACTAGAGGTGATTACAACAGCTAAATTATTACAAAAAATAAATGCACAGCCAAAGGAGAAATAATCCAATTATATAGAGCTGTTATGGGAATAGAGAAAGGGTAGAGCCAATAGGGTAGAGTGAAAGCAGGGACACACTGGAGTTTTGCCACAAATTCCTTCAGATACACTTAAAAAGTGAATCTGAACAAATTTTCTAGTGGCAGAATCCACTTGGAGACAGAATTTGGCAGTTTTCTAGCCCAGGACAACCTTGAAACTCTATGGGTAGGATATGTTGCATGGGGGGGAGGGGAGTAGAGAGCATTCAGGCTGCACCAGCACTGATCTGGTCATAGAGTAACAGGAGTGGGCCCTGAAAGACAGAATCCCCTGTGTTGGTGATTCCCAATTTTCTCAGTGCAAGACAGGAGTCTGTCAGAGCTGGATGAGAGATAAGTACAGGATTTGTGGCAGCGGCAACAGCTACTCCTGGGGCTATCAACCCACAAGCTAAATGTTTGAAAGTCACCTATTTGAACTTCCAGGAACCAAGATGGCAGAGTAAACCATAAGTTCTGTCATTCCTCCCCTTCCTCCCCACATTGTTGACCTGGAAAAACCCAGAGAATATTGCTCCAGAAAAAATCCTAGAATAGTAGAGCCAGAAGAAGAGGTACAACAGTCTTTTAGCTCAGGACAATGGGGGTATTGACAGGAAAGGTCCCTTTTGCTGTGGCTGAAGAGGAAAAGTGTAGGACAGGAGGCATCCCAGCAATCACCACCTCAGTGGATGAGTGCAAGATACTGAGACATAAGGGCATAGACCTGGCAAGTGACAATACCAGGACCCAAAACGTGCCTTTTCTCAGTCAGGGAAAATGACAGACACCAGCATAGACAGGCATCCACCAGCAGTTGAGCCTACTTATGTTCTAGCACAGTCCATGGGAGTGGAGACCTCCAACAGCCAGACCTCTCATCCCTCACATCTCACCCTGTGAGCTTCACTGTAACCCCAGGGAAATGCAGAAATATTTCACCTGCCCTTGGCCTTGGCATACACTAACCAGTTCAACTCAGCACCAGGTAAACTGCAGCATCATATACCTTCTAATTGACAAAACTGAATGCACCCAGCACAAGAAGCATGGGACAGAGTGCCCTGTGCCCCAGAAGAAGAGATACACTTTAAAAGCCAGGAAAAAGGCAATCACAATGAGCAAAATGGAAAATCAAAGACAAAAGATTTTTAATATGGGGACAGCGAAGGTCAAAATACAAATTCAGAGGAGGAAAGTATTGACATCATACCTAGATATTTAACCTCAAAAGGGAATATAACCTGGTCTCAAGCCCAAAAAGCATTCTTAGAAGAGCTCAAGAAGGATTTTAAAAGCCAAACTAGAAAGGTAGAAGAAGAAATCACCAATTATTTTAAAAATATAATTGACAAAATGGGGAAAAAATCACTGAAGAGAACAATTCCTTAAACAGTAAAATCGGCCAAATGGATAAGGGGGTACAAAACCTAGTTGGAGAAAAGAAACACTTAAAAGGGAAAAAAATGGCCAAATAGAAGGAGGTAAAATAGCTAACTGAAGAAAACAATTTCTTAAAAATTAGAACTGAACAAGTAGGAGCTAATGATTCAATGGGACATGAAGAATCTGTCAAACAAAATAAAACAAATGAAAAAATAGAAGAAAATGTAAACTATTTCACTGAAAAAAACAACTGTATTGGAAAATAGATTCAGGAGATAGCATCTAAAAATGATTGGTCTACTGGAAGCCATGATGAAAAAAAGAGCCTGCACAGTATCTTCCAAGCAATCATTAAGGAAAACTGTCTGGAGGTCCTCGCGCCCACAGGCAAAAGAGTTATCAGAATAATCCACCAGACATCTCCTGAAAGAGATCACAAATTGAAAACTCCAAGGAATATTATAGACAAATTCCAGAATTATCCGGTCAAGGACAAAATACTGCAAGCAGTCAGAAAGAAACAATTCAAATATCATGGAACTACAGGTAGGATTACACAGCATCTAGCAGCTTCTACATTAAAAGATTGGAGGCATTGGAATATGATATTCTGTAAGGCAAAAGAGCTTGGACCACAACCAAGGATCAGCTACACAGCAAAACTGAGCATAATCATTCAGGCAAGAAGATGGACATTTAATTAAATAGAGGGCTTCCAGTCCTTCCTGATGAAAAGGCCAGAGCTAAATGGAAAATTTTATCTTCAAATGCCACCTAGCCTCCCAAAAATAAAAGACTCAAGTAAGGCATAAAAATGTAAACACAAAAATAATAAAGAAAAAAATATTACTTAATAAGGGCAAACTGTTTACCTTCCTTTATGGGGGAATGATACTTGTTTTTTTATATTTTTAAATTTAATTATATGTTTATTTTTAGTTTACATCATTAATTTCCACAAGATTTTGAGTTACAAATTTTCTCCGTCTTTCCCCTATCCACCATCTAACTGTATACTCCCTCCCCAAATCTGCTCTCCCCTAAATCCTCCCACATTCTCCCTCTGACTTTCCAGTAGGGGGAGATGGATCTCTATAATCCAGTGCCTGTATATCTTATTTCCCATTTGAATGTAATAATAATGAAATATATATTTGAACATTTGATTTTAAAACTTTGAATTCCAGATTCTTTCCCTTCCTCCCTCATTACCCACCCTTACTGGGAAGATAGGCAATTCAGTATAGGTTGTACATGTATACCTCTGCAAAACATTTCCATAGTGGATATATTGTGAAATACTGACTATATTTCCCTCCATCCTATCCCTCCCCCCACTTGTTCTCTTCTGTACTTTGACCCTGTCCTTTTTCAAAAGTGTGTGCTTCTTGGGGGCAGAGCCAAGATGGCGGAGTAGAAACAGCTCGTCCAAGCCTCTCTGCCCCCAGATTCTCCACAAACTATGTAAAAAAGGACTCTGAAAATCTTCTGGAGCTCCAGCACCCACAGAACGACACAGAGAAGCTAACCTCCCGCTGAGGACAGCCCAGCACCCTGCAGGAAGGACCAGCGCAGTGGTCTGGGAGCCGGCAGAGCGCAGGAGCCGAGCCGAGCCCAGGTCCACTTGAGCCGAGGTTTTAGCCCCAGGGCGGCAGGGCCAGCAGCCGGCTGGAGGAACCCCAGAACACCAGGAACTGTGGAGACGCCAGAATTATCAACATAGACTTGCCTAGGACAAAGTAAGAGGTTAGTGTCCTATGGACTTTGGGACCTGTATTTGGGGAATGCGTCAGCTCCCTCCCCTGGGGGCTAGAAGCTGCTGAGGAGACACGCCACTGTGTAGTTTTCAGAGGCATTTCCGGCTCCCAGCCTACAATCGTGGGGAGATCCAGCGATCAGTCTTGGGGGGTAATCGCTCTTGCTTTAACCTCCCTGGATCTGGATTGTGATCTAGGGTGGAAGTTGTGGGTGGGTTTACAGCTTGCCAGAAACGGAAGTTGCCCCCCACACGTTCGGGACGAAAATTCCTCTAGCTGGCCTTAAAGCCATAGTGTGGCAACAAGCCCAAAAGTCAAGCAATTAAGTGGCAACATGCCAAGGCAAAGGAAACAGAAAAATGCAACCCTAGACTCCTATTTTGGGGGCATAGAGCAGGAAAAGGACTGTGAGGTCAGAAGTCCTGCTCCAAAAGCCCCAGGGGAAAACATGAGTGGGTTGCAGGCCATAGAGGACCTTAAGAAGGACTTTAAAAATCAAATAAGAGAAGTGGAGGAAAAATTAGAAAGAGAAATGAGAAGGATGCAGGAAAAGTAGGAAATGAGGGTCAACAGCCTGACTGAGGAAACAACACCTTAAAAAATAGACTAGCTCAAATGGCAAAGGAGGCCCAAAAGGGCAATGAGGAGAAGAATGCCTTAAAAGTCGAATTTGCCAGATGGAAAAAGAATCTCAAAAGTTCACTGAGGAGATTCATTCCTTCAGAGTTAGACTGGAGCAAATGGAAGCTAATGACTTTATGAGAAATCAAGATGCTGTTAAGCAGATCCAAACAAATGAAAGATTAGAAGGCAATGTGAAATATCTCATGGAAAAACCACTGACCTGGAAAATAGATCCAGGAGAGAAAATTTAAAAATTATTGGACTACCTGAAAGCCATGATCAAGGAAAGAACCTAGAAATCACCCTTCAAGAAATTCTCAAGAAAACTGCCCTGATGTTTTAGATCCAGAGGGCAAAATAGAGGTTGAAAGAATCCACCAATCACCTCCTGAAAAAGATCCCAAAAAGAAAACTCCCAGGAATATTATAGCCAGGTTCCAGAATCCCCAGATCAAGGAGAAAACACTACAAGCAGCCAGGAAGAAACAATTTCAATATTGTGGAAACACAATCAGAATAGCCCAGGACCTGGCAGCTTCTACACTGAGGGAGAGAAGGGCATGGAATATGATATTCCAGAGGGCAAAAGAACTGGAATGAACCCAAGGGTCACCTACCCAGCAAAACTGAGTATTTTGTTTCAGGGGAAAATATGGTCATTCAGTGGAATAGAGGACTTTCAAGCATTCTTGAGGAAAAAACTAGAGTTGAATAGAAAATTTGACATCCAGACACAAGAAGCAAGAGATGCCTGAGAAGGTAATCAGGGAAAAGAAATCAAAAGGAACTTATCAAAGTTGAACTATTTACATTCCTATATGGAAAAGCAATATCTGTGACTGATGATATCTTTCTCACTATGAAAATAATGGAAGAAGGGGGTGTGATCATACAAATACATATGTGAATGTGTGTGTATATGGTTACAGTTATATAAGGATAGAGGGCATAGGTTGATTTTGTTGGGAAGGGAGAGTACTCAAGGGATGAAATTATGAGGTGAGAGAGGAAAGTGGCAAGAGGAGATGGGGAGAGACATGGTAGGGTAAACTATCTCATGTAGGATAAGTGGGTGCAAAGGAGGGGGAGAATAAGGAAGGCTAAAAAGGCAAAACCACATTCACATTGAATTTGGTTCAGGGAGAAAATGACATACATACTAAATGGGATATCTCAACCTGCAGCAGGATAGGGGGAAGGGGGATGAGAGGAGGGATGATGGATGGGAGGGCATCCTTGGGGTGAGGGGAGGTTGGAAGTACCCACTATAGAAGAGGGACAGGATCATGTAGGGAATGGACCAGGTGGGGGTGGGATGAGTGGGAGGGAATTATAAGCAGCCTTGTACAATATATCTACTATGATAATGTTTTGCATAGCTAGACATGTACAACATATACTGAATTACTTATCTCCCAAGAGGGAATGGGTGACAAGGGAGGAAGGAAATGGATCTGAAATTCGAGGTCGTAACATTAAATGTTTCAAATATATATAAATACTATTATTAATACTCTTTTGCTTATAATTGGGAGATAAGATGTGCAGGCATTGGGACACAAAGATTCACCTTCCTCTAATGGAAAAGTCGATGGGGGGTATGGGAGAAGGTATGGGAGAGAGCAGATTGGAGGAAGCGATATCTTGTGGGACTGCTATTCTGGGAGGTTGGGTAGGGGAATAATGGGGGGAAAATGATTGTAACTCAAAATCTGGCGGAAATGAATGATGTAAAACAGAAGTTAATAAAGTATTTGTTTAAAAAAAAAAAGTGTGTGCTTCTTACATCCCTCCCTGACAACCTGTGCTCCCCTTCCTCATCCCCACTCTCATTCTCTTCCCCCCTACTCTCATGTAGGCTGAGATACTCTATTTAATGTGGATGCCATTCCCTCCTAAGCCATATTAAATGAGAGTAAGGTTGACCCATTCCCTTTTGCCTTCCTGTTCTTCCCATCCATTGTAACAGTTTTCCCTTAACTCTACTATAATCAGGTAATTTACCCCATTGTGTCTCTCCCCATCTCCTCTCATTATATTCCTATCTCACCTCTCAATTACACCTTTTAAGTATCATCACTTCCTATTCAATCGCTCCTGTACCCTTTCTCTATATATAGCTGGACACATATATACACACACTAACATATGTATTCGTAAGTCCATATACCCTCCTATATAGACATATCTATATTTATATCTATATATGTGTGTATTTATACTTCCCTCAACTATTCTCATACTGAGAAAAGCTTCGTAAGTTACAATTATGGTTTTTCCATGTAGAAATGTAAATAGTTCAACTTTGATAAATTCCTTATGATTTCTTTTCACTGTTTACCTTCTCATGCTTCTCTTGCTTCTGTATCTGAATGTCAAAATTTCTATTCAACTCTGTTTTCTTCATCAAGAATACTTGAAAGTCCTCTATTTCATTAAATTACCATATTCTCCCCTGAAACATTATACTCAGTTTTGCTGGGTAGGTTATTCTTCACTCTAATCCTAGCTCCTTTGACCTCTGGAATATCATATTCCAAGCCCTTCAGTTCTTCAGTGTAAAAGCTGCCAGGTCCTGTGTTATCGTGATTGTGTTTCCACAATATTCAAATTGTTTCTTCCTGGCTGCTTGTAATATTTTCTCCTTGATCTGGGAATCCCAGAACCTGGCTAAAATATTCCTAGGAGTTTCCTTTTTGGGGTATTTTGAGAAGTGATTGGTGGATTCTTTCAACCTCTATTTCACTTTCTGGTTCTAAAACATCAGGGAAATTTTCCTTGAGAATTTCTTTAAGGATAATTTCTAGGTTCTTTTTTTGATATCACATTCAGGTAGTCCAATAATTTTTAAATTATCTCTCCTGGATCTATTTTCCAGATCAATGGTTTTCCCAATGAGATATTTCACATTGCCTTCTATTTTTTCATTTGTTTGGATCTGTTTAATAGCATCCTGATTTCTCATAAAGTCACTAGATTCCACTTGCTCCAATCTAATTCAAAAGGAATTATTCTCATCAGTGAGCTTTTGAGATTCTTTTTTCCATCAGGTAAATTCAGCTTTTTAAGGCATTCTTCTCCTCATTGGCTTTTTGAGCCTCTTTTGCCATTTGAGTTTGTCTATTTTTTGAGGTATTATTTTCTTCAGTCAGGTTATTGACTCTCTTTTCATGATTTTCTTGCATCATTCTAATTTCTCTTCCCAATATTTCCTCTACTTCTCTTATTTGGTTTTCAAAATCATTCTTTAGGTCCTCTATGACCTGTAAGCAGCTCGTATTTTTCTCAGAAGCTTTTTGGTGCAGGAGTTCGGACTTTGTTGTCTTCCTCCTATTCCATGCTTTGACCCTTTTTGTCCCCAAAAAAGGAATCCATGTTGGATTGCTGTGCTTGCTTTGCTTCCTTTGCTTGTTCATGTTGCCACTCAATTACTTGACTTTTGAGCTTTTTGCCACAGTAGATCTTTGCTTCCACAGAGAAGAGCTTTGTTCCAAATCACTGGGGTTTTCTCAACTGCCCTTTTTGAAGCCTCCACACACTCTGGCTCATTGGTCACATGGGACCTCCAACCTAGATAATGATCCAAATCCAAGCAAGTGTAGCAGCAAGCACCCCAACATCCCCAGGGTGACTGCCAACACAGGTTCTTAGATCTGCTTTTCAAAAGGAAAGCAACTCAAAATGGGTTAAGAAGCTTACTTTAATCAAACAAACATACATTACCTAGTTCAGCGGAAAAAGGTCAGCACCCCAAACTTCAGAGTTACAGAACTTACAGATCAAACAGACAGGCTTCCAAACTGTCCTACCATTATATCAATACCAAATCACAGTTACCAGAGAGGGAAGCATCAACATCTGGGTTTTCAAAGCCGGGGGGCTCTTAACAACGGCTTCCCAGAGTCTCATCTGGTCAAATCACACAACACTTCTCAAAGTGAGCCCCAAAGCAAAGCCTCTCCTCAGGGCTTATATAGCCTTCTCTTGGCTCAGAGAATGTAACAACCTCCTTGACCCACTGCCCAATCACAAAGTATCAAGGTGTGGGCTTTCCAGCAAAACAAGCCTCCCACCACAGGCTCCAGGTGCACTTAAGCTAGGGGCAGGGAAGATCTTTAAATTTGCATTTCCATTACAGCAAGTTAAAACAAGAGCAGTTACCCCTCAGACTGGTCACTTGGTCCCCCTACAATCTTCAGGCCAGGAGCTCTGAAGCAGCCATGTGGCAGTGGCTGCCACACCTCAGCAGCTTCTCTCTCTAGGGGGCAGAAGCCAGACTGCACTCCTAGACTCCCTGTCCCCACAGAGTCCACACTGACCTCTCACTTTGTCTTAGGCACCTATGGGTTGATAGTTCTGGAGACCACCACAGTTGCTGGTGATCTACTCTCCTGATGTCCCTCTAGCCATGGTTGGTCAGACTGCCCTGGGGCTAAAACAGTGGTCTTATAAGGGGCTATGCTCTTCTCTCAGCTGGCTGTGATGCACCATTCCTGCCAGTGTGCCAGGCTGCCTTTAGTGGGATATTTGTTTCTCTCTGTCACTATTGGTTCTGTTGCCCTAACTTTTGTTTAGAGTCATTTTTATAGGTATTTGAGGTGGCTATGTGGGGAGAGCAGGGAGTTTTCCTGCTTCTATGCAGCCATCTTTGCAGCCTCTGCTCCGAGGATGATAGTTATTAATCTTGAGAACTGTATATTTAATATAACATTTAAATGGAAATAGAGAAGAATGGGGCTTGCTTTCAGAAGAGGATGCTAAAATAAAGAAACCACCTTCAACCCCAAAGAGTAATGTTAAATGGTCACCTCTCCCAAAAACTTCATTGAAGAAATTAAAAAAAAGAATAATACCAGAAAAACAAGAAGATTATGACAAGAAAGTCAACCAATTAGAAAAGGAGATCCATAAATTTAAGGAAGAAAGTGACACCTTGAAAAATCAGAATTGGACAAGGGGAAGCCAATGAAGTTAAAAAAGTTGAAGGGGGAAAATATATATATATATATATACATATATATATATATATGCATATATATATATATATATGAGAATGTGAAATGTCTTATAAGAAAAATAATAGATCTAGAGAACACATCAAGAAGAGAAAAGGTAAGATTAATATTACTATTTTTTAAAGTTTTGATAAAAAAACAATAAAGACAATAATACAAGAAATGATTAAAAAAAATTGTCCTGAACAAGATTTGAAAGTAGAAATAGAAAAAAAATAACCCACCAATGACTTAAAAATGTAAAACCATTCAAGAATAGCTAAAAGATTAATTATTTTATACAAATTGGGTACAAGAGGAAGAACAAATACAGAGGAATTAGATGGAGGAGGGGTGCTGTCAGTTCTGGAAACTTAATTTCATTGGGAATGGGTTTAAGAGGGGGAAATACATATACATCTACAAGAGTGTAAAAATCTAAATTTAAAAAAGAAATAAAACTTTAAGGGAATACGGGGGAGGACCAAGATGGGATCTTTAGAGCTGATGGTAAAGGCATAGTTTAAAAGGTGTGTATAGAAGGGTGTTTAGATTTAGGGGAATGGGAGGATAAGAGAGGGATTGCTGGAGTGGAGGTAGGTTAAGTATTAGCAAGGCAAGGTAGCAGCTAGAAGTAAAGTAGAGATGTTATTAGAGATAGGAAAAAAAACAAAAACAAAAAACAAACTAAGATCTTCCTTATTCCAGGTACAACATTCTATCCCCTGAGCTGCCCAGCTGCTATAATCACTTACTACTGAGATTAGTATACCTAATCTATTTTTCCTATGCAACATTCTGCCTCTTAGCTAGTAGCAGATTATTTTCATGATTATTGCTTTATTGCTTTGTAATTTAGTTTGAAATATGGTACTACTAGGCCACCTTCTTTCTTTTTTTTTCATTGATAGCCTTGATATTCTTGAGTCTTTTTTTCTTCCACGTGAATTGTGTAATTTTTTCAAGGTCTATAAAATACTTTTTTTAGAAACTTTTTGTGTATGGCACTGAATAAGTAAATTAACTTAGGTAGAATTTCAGCAATACATTTTCCCTTTTTTTTAGTATAACATCCTGTAATTTTTTTCTTTTTATTAATTTGTTTATTTTTAGTTTACAGGATTCAATTCCATAGTTCCTTGAGTTTCAAATTTCCCTTCCCTCCCTTCCCCCACCCCCCACAACAGCATACAGTTCAGTATAGGATCTGCAAATACTTTCACAATAGACATTAGTCAGATTATAAAGGCATATTGTACTAGATGGAGTGAAAAATGGTAAAGATGAAATAAAACAAAACAATGAAAAGAAAAATATCAAGTAGTTTGCTTCCATCAGGATTCAAACTCAGTTCTTTTTAGTTATTTCTCTGGATGTAGGCATCTCTCTCCTTCATGAGTCTTTTGGGATTGACTTATATCACTGCATTGCTGAGAAGAGTCCAGTCTGTCATCGTTGGTCATCACACATACGTCGTGTCTGTGATTGTATACAAATTTCTCCTGGTTCTACTCTTCTCACTCAGCATAAGTTTGTATAAGCCTCTCCAGGTAAATATGAAGTCCTTCTGCTCCTCATTTCTTATAGCACAATAGCATTCCTTTACATGCATATACCATAACTTGTTTAGCCATTCCCCAATTGATGGGCACCCCTTTAATTTTCAATTCTTAGAAACCACAAAAAGAGCTGCTATAAATATTTTTGTATATATGGGTCTTTCTCCCACTTCTATGATCTCTTTGGGATATAACCCTAGAAGTGGTATTGCTGGTCAGTAATACATTTTCAATGTAACTAAGAAAGTTGTGGTAGGAAAGGACTTTCCAATTTTCCACAGCTATGTACTATCACAGTGTTTTTGAGAAATAAAACATCTGATTCAGATATATGGCCTGCGAGTTTTATCTTGAATTTTTCATTGCATAGTAATACAAAAGTTATTTATCATATATATATATATATAATTGTTTTTAATGTTTAAATTTATTCCATATCCATGTATATGTTTGCAAAGTCAAAGGACATTTCATTGTAAAAATAGTATATATATATATATATATATATATATATACACATACATATATACATGTATATGTATGTGTATATGTATATATATATATTAGTTAATACTGTACAGTTATGTCATGTGAATAAACTAATGATGGCTGAATGAATGAAAATAATATTTATTAAGGACTTATGTGCAAAGGTATGTACTAAGCACTGAAGATGTAAAAATAAAAGCAAAATGTTCTCTGATTTCAAGGAAGTAACATTTTTATTACAATACATATAGAAGCATTCACTTACAAGTCATATGGAAAGGCCTAATGATATTTACTGTGCAGTTACAAAGCATATGTTATTCAATTTCGTTATACTCATTTTCTTTTTTTTTTTTATAAATCTCTATCTTTTTCTAATGTTAGGCCATTTGAAACACCAGACACTTAGCGTCCATATGCATTCCAACATTTCTTCTAATACATAGTTTAAAAAAGAACAATAGCAAACCAAATTAATTTTCTAGTGTTATTTTTGTTTGTTTTGGGGAATTAATTAGTAAATCAGATATGAAAACAATATGCTACTTCTTTAAGTCTGTTCAACAATTCTTACTATGTAATTTCCGTGTTTTTTCATGAAATCAAAGAAGTTGTACTTTATGCAAGCAATGATTAATTTTAGACATATTTAGTAATTGTAATATGCAATTTTGTAGAGTTGTCTTTGGCACTGAAAAATAATATAACTTGAATATTGTTGAATTCTTTCTGAAATGTATTATAAAACAATCATTTGGATTAAATGGCTTGACTTCATGGAATAACATACCAGTGGATATCATTAAAGCTCATACAGTACAGTGGGGATATGCTAAAGCAAAGAAATTTAAAGACTTAGGAAGAAGATTTGATTATGTCTACTTGAGTAATCAATTAAAAAAATTAGAAACACTATATGACAGGGGGTAGAATATTAGCCTTGATGTCAGTAATGCTAGGTTCTAGTCTTGTCTATTATACTAGTAATATTCAAGTTGTATTCTTTCTCAGTGCCGAAGAAAAATTTCCAAATACTATCAGATAGTATTTCTTTGTTAAAAAATAAATAATAATCAATAGGTTATTTTTTAATTTTTAAAATTTTTAATTTTATTGCTTTTTTTAGCTTTTTTTTTGGGGGGGGGGCAATTGGAATTAAGTGACTTGCCCAAGGTCAAACAGCTAGCTTTTGTGTTATGTATCTGAGCTCGGATTTCTACTCAAGTCCTCCTGACTCCAGGGTCAGTGCCACCTAGCTACCCCTAGGCTATTTATTATCTTTCTCTTTTAGGGTAATCAGGGCATTAATAGACCAAAATAAATGCAAATATGAAACATATAATAAAATCCTTCTGCATTTAGTTATTTTCAAAGGGATATTAAATTCAAGTTGTTCATAATGGCTTTTTATATAGTCATAGGAGATTGGACAAATCGTATTGCTGCTTCAAAGTCAGAGAAAGGTCAGACAAACCTCTGACCATTAAATGATATATATTAATTTTCCTTTGGAGAGCAAGATAACCAGAAAGACAGACAGTAATGAAGATAATTGTTTTGTTTTTGTAATCATTTAGACTATATTAATAAGCATTAATGGGAAGGTAGGTGGTGGAGTGAATAGAATTCTAGGTCTGTAATAAGGAAGAATCATTTTCCTGAGTTTAAATGTGACCCCAAACACTTACTAGCTGTTCGGTCCTGATCATGTCACTTAATAAATACTATTTGTTTCAATTTCCTCATCTGTAAAATGAGCTGCAGAAGGATATGGAAATCCACTCCACTGTCTTTGCCAAGAAAACCTCAAATGAAGTCATGAAAAGTTGGACAAGACAGAAAAACAACTGAACAACAAATCAGTGTTAAGAAATAATACTGTTTCCATGTAAACATCATGATAGAAACTAAAAAAAGAAAATTATATATCATGATACTTTATAAATAGATTGAAATTTATTAAAAATAAAGAAAACATAGAGGCCAATTTTACAATAAAATACAGATTAGGATTTTAATAAGATTTTTTTTAGATTACTGTTGTTATTGCTGGCTTGTAGTTATTTTAAAGATAAAGTGATGATTTTCTGCCCTGATGCCCAAATTTGTGAATGTATTCATTCTTTTTCAATGGGAAGCATCTGAAGAAAAGTGGGGCATGGGAATTCATCAAGGTAGTATTGGAATGGACACGCTTTATGAGTCCAAGTCTTCTACTATCTAGCTGAACTAAAGCAGTGGTGCTAAACTCACACAGAATGTAGGTCATGATGTGTGTGCATGCCTTGTGCTCTGTGGCAGCGCCTCATTGCTTCCCACTCATTGCCTTTGATCACACCTTTTACCTTTCCTCTGTCCTCAGGTAAGCTCAGTGCCACGATGCAGATTTTCATGAAGACTTTGACAGTAAAGACCATCACCCTTGAAGTCGAACCATCCAATACTAATGAAAATGTCAAGGCCAAGATACAAGATAAGGAAGGTATTAAACCTGATCAGCTACAACATTTAGAAGGATTCTACCCTTCATCTTGTTCTGAGGCTTTGTGGTGGTGCCAAGAAAAGAAGTCTTACACCACTCCCAAAATGAACAAGCAAAAAAGAGAAAGAAGGTCAAGCTTGCTGTTTGAAGTACTATAAAGTTGGATGAGAATGGCAAGGCTAGCCTTCTTTGATGAGAGTGCCCTTCTGATGAATGTGGTGCTGGAGTCTTTATGGCTAGCCATTTTGACAGACATTATTGTGGCAAGTGTTGTCTAACCTACTGCTTCAACAAGCCAGAAAACAAGTAAATTTATATGTGTTAATAAAAAAAGTCAACTATTAAAAAAAAGAAATGGAGGCCACTATAATATACATAAGGATGCTTTTGACCTCATATTGGCTTAATTTTACAATGTAATGTTAACTACATTTTTACTCTATTTCTATTTATTTTGTTAACAATTCCAGATTACATTTTAATCTGAATCAGACAATACTCAACAGTATTGTGGGCCACTGATTAACACCTCTGACCTAGAAAAAATTATTAACCTCTCTGGAGCTCACTTTTCTGATCTCTAAAATTATGCAATCAGATTAGATTATCATGAAGACACACTGTAGCTCTAGAAATTGTATAGTTCTATGGAAATTTCTTGATTAAAATGAACCTTGAACTTGAGAAAATATCAACTTGAAAAAAAGTATAAATTGGTGAAAACAAATATCAATCAAATATCCATTAAAACCACTTCTCACTTGGTGAGTAATATTTCTTGAATCAACAAACAGAATGTAATACATATTGTGTTAATCAATAGCCATCATCTTTAATTGGAAGAAGAAAAATGAAACCGTGAAAGAATCCTTATCTTTGAGTCTCTTTGGAAGAGCCGTCACTAAACCGATAAATCACAGAATTGAAAGGCAGACAAGTAGCTTATAGGTTATATTTTCATTTTGCTAGTAAGAAAACAAAGTCCAAGAGAAATTAACTCATTTGCCCAATGCCACAAATGATATATCCAGGACTCAAATATTAGTCATCTGACTCCAAATCCAGAGGAGAGGTTTTTGTTTGTTTGTTTTTTCCTTATTACACCAATGATTTGTTCTTGGATTCACTCATTTCTCTACTAAACTACAGAAAAATATACAACCAAGATAAAAATGGCAGGTGGCATTTGTGTAGAACTTTAGAAACTACTATCTCATGATTCTTACAACAATTTGAAGTAGATACGATTATTATTACCCAAGTTAGAGACAAAATTAAGTGACTTGTCCAGGGTTATGTAACTAGAATGTGTCTGAGGCCATAATTAGTAAATGTTTTAGGCCATATTTAAACTTGGGCCTCCATGACTCCAAGTCAAGAATTCAATGCACTGTACTACCAAGATCTCTTCTCATTTTTATTCTGACATCAATTTCAGGAGGTGATCGGTGAATTCTTTCTATTTTTATTTTATCCTCCAATTCTAGAATATCAGGTCAATTTTCCTTGATAATCTTGAAAGATGATGCCTTATGGTCTTTTAAAAATAATAATGACTGGAGCCAAGATGGCGGAGTAGAAACAGACCGTCCAAGCCACTCTGCCCCCAGATTTCCTCCAAACTATGTAAAAGGGGACTCTGAACAACTTCTGGAGCCCCAGCACCCACAGAACAACACAGAGAAACTAACTTCCCGCTGAAGACAGCCCAGCAGCCCTGCAGGAAGGACCAGTGCAGTGGTCTGGGAGCCGGCAGCGCAGTGTGCAGAGCAAGGGGAGCCGAGCACAGGTCCAGTCTGCCTGAGTCGCAGTTTTAGCCCTAGGGCGGCAGGACCAGCAACCAGCTGGAGGCACCCCAGAACACCAGCAGCTGTGGCGATTCCAGAATTATCAACATAGACATGCCTAGGACAAAGTGAGAAATTAGTGCCCTATGGACTTTGGGACCAGTATTTGGGGAACGCATCAGCTTCCTCCCCTGGGGGCTAGAAGCCACTGAGGAGACACGCCATTTTGTAGTTTTCAGAGGCAGCTCCAGCTCCTGGCCTGCAAACTGTAGGGAGATCCAGCAATCAGTCTTGGGGGGTAATCGCACTTGCTATAACCTCCCTGGATCTGGATTGTGATCTGGGGTGGAGGTCTTGGGTGGGTTTCCAGCTTGCCAGAAACAGAAGTTGCCCCCCACACACACACTTTCGGGACGAAAGTTTACCTGTCTGGTGGCCCAGTCATACTGTGGCAACAAGCCCAAAAGTCAAGTAATTAAGGGGCAACATGTCAAGGCAAAGGAAACAAATTAAACAAAAAAATGTAACCATAGACTCCCACTTTGGGGGCAAGGAAGGCTGAGGCATGGAGCGGGAAGAGGACTGTGAAGTCAGAAGTCCTGCTCCAAAAGCCCCAGGGGAAAACATGAGTGGATTGCGGTCCTTAAGAAGGACTTTAAAAATCAAATAAGAGAAGTGGAGGAAAAATTGGAAAGAGAAATGAAAAGGATGCAGGAAAAGTATGAAATGAAGGTCTGAGGAAAACAACACCTTAAAAAATAGACTAACTCAAATGGCAAAGGAAGCCCAAAAGGGCAATGAGGAGAAGAATGCCTTAAAAAGTCGAATTTGCCAGATGGAAAAAGAATCTCAAAAGCTCACTGAGGAGATTCATTCCTTCAGAGTTAGACTGCAGCAAATGGAAGCTAATGACTTTATGAGAAATCAAGATGCTGTTAAGCAGAACCAAACAAATGAAAGAATAGAAAGCAATGTGAAACATCTCATGGGAAAAACCACTGACCTGGAAAATAGATCCAGGAGAGACAATTTAAAAATTATTGGACTACCTGAAAGCCATGATCAAAGAAAGAACCTAGAAATCACCCTTCAAGAAATTCTCAATAAAATTGCCCTGATGTTTTAGATTCAGAGAGCAAAATAGAGGTTGAAAGAATCCACCAATCACATCCTGAAAAAGATCCCCAAAAGAAAACTTCCAGGAATATTATAGCCAGGTTCCAGAATCCCCAGATCAAGGAGAAAATACTACAAGCAGCCAGGAAGAAACAATTTCAATATTGTGGAAACACAATCAGAATAGCACAGGACCTGGCAGCTTCTACACTGAGGGATCGAAGGGCATGGAATATGATGTTCCAGAGGGCAAAAGAGCTGGGAATGAACCCAAGGGTCACCTACCCAGCAAAACTGAGTATTTTGTTTCATGGAAAATATGGTCATTCAGTGGAATAGAGGACTTTCAAGCACTCTTGAGGAAAAAACAAGAATTGAATAGAAAATTTGACATCCAGACACAAGAAGCAAGAGATGGCTGAGAAGGTAATCAGGGAAAAGAAATCAAAAGGAATTTATCAAAGTTGAACTATTTACATTCCTATATGGAAAAACAATAATTGTGACTGAGGAAATCTTTCTCACTATGAAAATAATGGAAGTAGGGTGTACGGTCATGTGAATACATATGTGAATGTGTGTGTATATGGTTACAGTTACATATGGATAGAGGGCATAGGTTGAATTTGGTGGGAAGGGAGGATCCTCGAGGGGTGAAATTGTGAGGTGAGAGAGGAAAGTGGTAGGAGGAGATGGGGAGAGACAGGGTGGGGTGAACTATCTCATGTAGAGGAAGCAAGGGGAAGTGATTGCAGGGGAGGGGAAAAATAGGAAGGCAAAAAGGCGAAACCACATTCTCATTGAATTTTGTTCAGGGAGAGATTGACATACATACTAGGTGGGGCATCTCAACCTACAGCAGATTGGGGGGAAGGTGGAGGAGAGGAGAGATGATGGATGGGAGGGCATCCTTGTGGGGAGGGGAGGTTGGAGTTACCCACTATGGAAGAGGGACAGGATCATGTAGGGAATGGACCAGGTGGGGTTTGGGATGAGGGGGAGGGAATTACAAGCAGCCCTGTACAATATATCTACTATGATAATGTTTTACATAGCTAGACATGTACAACATATACTGAATTGCTTATCTCCCCAGAGGGAATGGGTGACAAGGGAGGAAGGAAATGCATCTGAAATTCAAGGTCTTAAGATTAAATGTTTCAAATATATATAAATACTATTATTAATACTCTTTTGCTTGTAATTGGGAGATAAGATGTGCGGGCATTGGGACACAAAGATCCACCTTCCTCTAATGGAGAGGTTGAAGAGGGTGTGGGAGAGGATAGGGGAGAGAGCAGATTGGAGGAAGTGATGTCTTGCAGGACTGCTGTTCTGGGAGGGTGGGTAGGGGAAAAACAGGGGGGGGAATGATTGTAACTCAAAATCTGGTGGAAAGGAATGATGTAAAACAGAAGTTATTAAAGCATTTGTTTAAATAAAAAAAAATTACACTAAGGAAAAAAAAAGAATCATGACTTTCAGGGAATCAAAAAAATTTTAAATTATCTTTCCTGTATATGTTTTCCAGGTGACTTTTTCTAATTTATTTTTAGTTTTCAATATTCATTTCCACAAGATTTTGAGTTACACATTTTCTCTCTGCCTTTCCCCTACCCCTCACCTCAAGATAGCCAGCCTACTGCATACCCCTTAACCCAAGCCATTCTCTCTTATATCCTCCTCAATCCCTGCCTAACTTTCTAGTAGGGCAAGATGGATTTCTATACCATAGTGCCTGTATATCTTCTTTCCCAATTGCATGTAAAAAACACTGTTTTTGGCGTTCGAGGCGGCAGGTGCGGCGGGTATTCGCGTTCATTCTTCAGTCCCACACCCCGCGTCCGAGTGAGGGAGGCAGAGAGTGGCAGCGGCTCTGCAGGAGGAAAGGTTTTGATTAACACATGAATTACGGAAATCCTCCACCCTACTCAGAACCAGGCCCAACCGCCCCATATCCACCATATGTACAGCAACCTGGTGGTCCTCAACCATATCCTCCTGCTGGGCCTTATCCTGCTGGGCCTCAAGGGCCATATCCACCCCCTAATGGAGGGTATCCATACCAAGGCTATCCATAGTATGGCTGGCAGGGCAGACCCCCTCCAGAAGCTCCGAAAACCACAGTGTATGTGGTGGAAGACCAAAGACGGGATGACACAGGCCAAGCTACCTGCGTCACAGCTTGCTGCACTGCTCTCTGTTGCTGTTGCCTTTGGGACATGATAACTTGAACAGCCTCAACCTCCTCTCACCAGAAGGCTTTGTATCCTCACTTGATGGAGTTTTGAGTCCTGATCTCTTTCTATTGCTATAATGAATGACAAGTCCTGCACAAATATCTCAACTACAGCATAATGTAATCCTAGATTAGTAGTGATTTTTTGCTGTTTAATTTAATTTAGTGACATGATCTTTTTAATGTTCATTTTCTAATTTTTTGTCATACTTTAACAAATGTGCTAAATGATTTTGGGCAAAGGCTTGAATATGAAATTTATATTTATCATTTTAAATTGTACTGTTCATGGCAGTGGCAAAATATGCAACAAAATGAGCCACTGAATGATTTCTTTCCTAACTCTCTAATTATTGTTTCAATACTCCCTTGTCAATAAATTTTTCAAAAGTAAAAAAAAAAAAACACTCTTTTTAACATTTGTTTTTAAAACTTTGATTTCCAGATTGTTTCCCTTCTTTCTTCCTCAGCCACCCCCACCAGGAAGACAAGCAATTCAGTATAGGTTGTACATGTGTAGTTACACAAAATGTTTCGATAATAGTTATATTGTGAAAGAGTAACTATAATTCTTTTTTTGAAGTAGTTATATTGTGAAAGAGTAACTATTTCTTTTTTTAATTGCTTAATTAACTTCTAGTTTACATCATTCATTTCCACAAGATTTTGAGTTAAAATTTTCTCCCCATTTTCCCCTACCCACTACCCCAAAATAGCAATCCCACTGGATATCCTCTCCTCCAATCTCCTCTCTCCCATATCTTCTCCCATAACTCCTTCTACTTTAGAGTACGGCATGGTGGAACTCTATGCCCCAATGCCTGTATATATTATTTCCCAGTTACATCTAAAATAATATTGATAATAGTATATATATTTAAACATTTGATTTTTAAAATGTAGGCTGTATATGTGTAGCTATGCAAAACTTTTCCATATTGTATATATTGTAAAAGACTGACTATATTTCCCTCCTTCCAATCTCACTTCCCACTTGTTCTATTCTCTACTTTGATCCTGCCCCTTTTCTAAAGTGGTTGTTTCCAACTTCCCTTTCCCTAACCTGTCCTTTCCATCATCCCCTCTCTCATCCCATTCCCCCCTACTCTCCTGTAGGGTCAGATACCCTATTTAGTGTGTGTCTCATTCCCTTCTTAAGCCAAATTCAATGAGATGAGGTTGACGCATTCCCTTTTCCCTTCCTGTTCTTCCCCTCCATTGTAACCATTTTCCCTTGCCTCTTTTATATGTCTCTCCCCATCTTTCTCATTATATTCCTCTCTCACCTCTTAATTTCACCTTTTAAGTATCATCCCTTCCTATTCAGTTGGTCCTGTGCCCTTTATCTATGTATATCTGTACATACACACACACATATGTGTATATATATATATATACATATATATATATACATATATATATATATATGCACACAAAATCACATATGTATTCATATGCCAATATACCCTCCTATATAGAAATACACATACACACATTTCTATTCCCTTCAATTATTCTCATATAGAGAAAAGTTTCATGTGTTACAATTATTGTTTTTACATGTAGGGATGTAACTAGTTCAACTTTGGTAAGTTCCTTATAATTTCTTTTCCCTGTTTACCTTCTCGTGCTTCTCTTGCTTCTTGTACCTGAATGTCAAACTTTCTATTCAACTCTGGTTTTTATATCAAGAATGCTTTAAAGTCCTCTATTCCATTGAATAATCCAGTTTTGCTGGGTAGGTGATTCTTCCTTTTAATCTCAGCTCCTTTGACTCCAGAATATCATATTCCAAGCTCTTTAATCCCTCAGTGTAGAAGCTGTCAGATCCTCTGTTATCCAGATTGTGTTTCCACGGTATTCAATTTTTTTCTTCCTGGCTGCTTATAATATTTTCTCCTTGATCTGGGAATTCCAGAGCCTGGTTACAATATTCCTAGGAGATTTCCTCTTGGGATCTATTTTGGGAGGTAATCAGTGGATTCTTTCAAACTCTATTTTGCCCTCTGGTTCTAAAACATCAGGGAAATTTTCTTAAGAATTTTTTGAAGGATGATTTCTAGGTTCTTTTATTGATTATGGCTTTCAGGTAGTCCAATAATTTTAAATTATCTCTCCTGGATCTATTTTTCAGGTCAGTGGTTTTCCCAATGAAATATTTCTCATTGCTTTCTATTTCTTCATTTGTTTGCATCTGTTTAATAGTATCTTTATTTCTCATAACATCAATAGCTTCCATTTGCTCCAATCTATCTCTGAAGGAATGATTGTCTTCATTGAACTTTTTAGATTCTTTTTCCATCAGGGGAATTTGACTTTTTAAGGCATTCTTCTCCTCATTGGCTTTTTGAGTCTCTTTTGCCATTTGAGTTAGTCTGTTTTTTAAGGTGTTATTTCCTTCAGTCAGGTTGTTGACACTCATTTCATAATTTTCTTGCATCATTCTCATTTCTCTTCCCAATGTTTCCTCCACTTCTCTTAGTTGGTTTTCAACATCCTTTTTAAGCTCCTCTATGGCCTGTAAAAAGCTCATATTTTTCTTTTAAGTTTTTGATGCAGGAGTTCTGACTTATCTGTCTTCCTCCTCTTCCATGCTTTGATCCTTTTTGTCTCAAAATAGGAGTGTAAATTTGGATTGCTCTGCTTGCTTTGCTTCCCTCATTTGTTCATGTTGCCCCTAAATTACTTGACTTTTGATCTTTTTGCCACAGTAGGACTCTGCTACCAGACAGGGGAGATTTGTCACAATCACTGGGATTTTCTTAGCTGCTGAAGGTATTAGTTGGGTGCCCTCTCTGAAGCCTGCACATGCTTTGGCAAGCTGGTCAGATACCCCACGACCTCTATGTTAGACAGCAATCCAGACTGAAGCATGTTAAAGCAAGAGTGATTACCCCTCAGACTTGTTGCTTTCTTGATTCCAAGGACCAGATAATAAATTTTCATATTTTTATTATGACTTCAAAATATAATAATAGATTAAAAAGAAAAAGATCTTCTACTCTAAGACCCTAAGATTCAATTTCCATGTTAGGGAGCCTAAATATTCACTGTCCCATTTTTTGCAAAATCAAAATATCTTAAAAATCCAACTAATAATACAAATTCAGTTTCTGATACGAGTCAGATTGACTTGATTTCCCAATGTGGAAATGCAATTATCAAACAAAATTGAGAAAGTGTTTGCTTTGTGAACTATGGTGTCAGTTTTTACACTTACTTTATAATTTCCACAAAATTAAAAATCATCTATACTCGTGGGCCTTGTTTACTATGTTTAACTTAACTATTTTCCATTTGAGAGCTTTTTTATTTTTATTTTTTTTGTTTAGGCATTTTGCTAATATTTAATTATTCTATCAAAAGGCATGAATTTGTTCCTTTACACTTTGGGAGATACCAATTATTAACATATAGAAATCTGTTTTATATCCTAAATTAGATAATAAAGTCTCTGTGTATGCCAGCAGTCTATATTACCACATTTTATATCAAACTTTGTTATTATCTTCTGGGTATCATACAAAGTACTCGTGATAAAATGAGGCAGTATAGTTGAACAGCAAAGGAAAATCAGAAATATAATATTAGAAAATACTAGCTCCTATTCTTTTTCACTATTGCAGATTGCAATACAATAAACAGTTTCAAAGAAACAAATAGATTCATCTTCCATTATTCATTTTGCTGGTTTCAGCCTCATAAGGGAAAATGGTACTTGTACAAAGAAACATATTTACTAGCTTATTTCTTAAAAATCATTTATTTATTTATTAGTTTATTGGGAATAAATAAGTGTATGGAGAATTTGTATTCCTGTAATTTTAGCAATAATAACTACGAATTTAAAAAATCTAATTGGGTGAACTCTATTTCATGAAACCTGAGCATGATTAAACACAATTTGTCAGTACCAGAATACTCTGAGAAAATATGTTTAGACTTCTCATGCTGACAGCTGTTCTCTTTGCACTTTGCTTTTTAAATAATACACTTTAGTCAGGGTGACATCAGTCAAGGCATATTTGAACAGAAGATAGTTCTCAGTGTTAGGATTTCAAGGATGCATCATTTAACCACAGATGATGCATACAGCAGAGTTATGAAGTCTGTTAAGCTATAAAATATGTAAGGTTTATATATAACATCAGTAATCTCAACTATTCCAGCTGTAACCTTATTTTGCAAATGATATCTCATGACACACAGTAATTAAACTCTTACATAGTGAAATAATAGACTATGTTTCTTATGTAATAAGAAAAGGGGAAAATGGAGGAGGGTTAGAAATATGTCATATTTCTTTTCTAAGACAAAAATAATTGCTCAAAACAAACCACTTAATTTGAAATTATTTTTCTGAAGTATGAAAACAAGTATTTTCAAAGATTTGTCTGGACAGAAAACCTACAATTGAAAGCATCTGTGGGGAGTGGAGAACTAGATTTCTCAGAAGGGGCAAGGGTGAATGTATTTACATGTTCACTATCATTGGTATTCTAAAGGTAGAATAACCTGGTTTTGTCTAGGGCATAATATCTTACTGCTGTGATATTTTAAAAAAAATGAGTACTCACAATGAGGTTGTTTTTTTTTTTTATAGAATGCAAGGTCAATTTTATATTTTCTATTTAAATGTAAAGAAACACAATACAGTGTTGTGTTCCATTTTAAAATTCAATAAATACAATTGCCTATTGTACATTTGATGAACAACAATAATGTAGGGTCATAGGCTGAAAGCTAGAAGGGAGCTTTAAATCTCCAAATCCTCATTATTAACTGAGGTCCAATCCATCAACCAAACAATCATTCATCAAATCTAAAAACCTACCACGTAGCAGGCACCATGCTGGATGTGGGGCATACAAATACAAAAGAATGAATCAGTCCTTACCTGATGTGTGGAAGAGACCATGAAAGGGTATAGAGATGTTCTAGTTTGTGTGAGGAGAAGAGAGAAGGACAATCTGACTAATTCACAGAGGATGAGAAGAAGAATACCCAATGAAGCTGGAATACTAGGTTGGGACTGGTTTACATAGGGTTCTAAAACCTAAACAGAAGATTAATATTTTATCTTAGAGACAATGAGAAATCACTGGAGTTAATTGGGAAGAGGGATGAGCCCACTATTGTTGAAGGAATATCACGTTGCCAGCACAGTGTTGAATGGATTGAATTAGTGAGAGACTTTATCCAGGTGAGCCAAAGAGGAGGCTATTGCTATAATGTAGATAAGAGGTGATTAGAACCTGAACTGATGTGGCATTTTGTATGACTAGAGAGAAGCAGTGAGATGGGAGTGAAGTTGTGGATATAGAAATAGTAATATTTGGTAACTGTTGGTATATGTGGGGTAAGGGAAGTGAGGAGAAGAGATGCGATGGGAGAAAAGAAGTGAAACAGTGGAAGAATGAAGGAATTAAATAGATAAATATAATGAATTGAGTTTTTAACTTTATAAGTATAAGATGTCTCCAGAACCTGAAGTTCAAAATTGCTAACACACATTGGTTATTATGGTACTTAATTTGAGGGAGAGATAAGATGTATTGATCTAGAAGTTATATAAATGATATTTAAAACAATTGGTAGTTAATTAGGTTATCAAGAGGAAGAATGAAAAGAGAGAAGAGAAAAAAAGGTAGATGATAGAATTTTGTATGATAGCCCAATAAATGGCATGATAGATATAATTATGCACACATATGTACACTTATATATACACATATACACAATATGTGCATCATGCAATAATGCATACATGCACACATGTATACAGACCTATATTTGCCAAATTATGGGGGTTTATGAATGGAACCAACTTGAATATATGCATAGGAGAAAGAAATCATATTATCTACAATAATGGTCTGTACCCTGCATAGAAATGAGGTTAGGGAATAGGTAGAAAGACATTTGGAAGGAGTTAAAAATTTTTTCTGAGATCAAAAAGAAAAATAGTGTGCATTTCCCATCCCCATTTCAAATCCCCAACCCTTTATTATCTTGCCATCCACCTTTTTTCTCTCATACATTGTTCATATTGAATGACACTAGGGCAAGTCATTTGCATAACTAGTGCTAATTGTGTGGGAATAAGTCCATTGCAAATGGGTATCATAGATCTAGAGTAATCCAAGTCACAATGGCCTAGTCAAGACTGTGGAGTAACAGGAACTCCTTTAGAATCATGCAACCTCCCTCAAATAAATAAATAAACAAAGAAACAAACAAATAAATGAATGAATGAATGAATGAATGGATAGATAGATAGAAAGATAAATGAATGACTAAATAAAAAAATGAATAAATAAATAAATGAACCTTTAAAATAACACTTCAAATAGAATTATGAAGTGGCAGAGTCAAAAAAAGTTAGGGTGGAAAATTTTTCAGACTGAAGACTACTTAGGAGATTGATAGGAAAGTCTATTTCATAGAGTGGTGCGGGGCTGAAGCAGCACACCCTATGCTAATTTTTTATAATTAAAAAAAATTAATTTATTTTTAGTTTTCAACATTCATTTTCACAAGATTTTGAGTTACAATTTTCTCCCCATCTTTCCCCTACCCTCAGCCCAAAATAGTAAGCCTACTGAATACGCATTCCCCCAGTCTGTTCTCTTATATCTTCTGCCATCCAACCTACCTTTCTAGTAGGGCAAGATGGATTTCTATACCCCAGTACTTGTATATCTTATTGCCCAGTTGCATGTAAAACAAAACAAAACAATTTTTAAACATTGGTTTTTAAAACTTTGAGGTTCAGATTTTTTCCCTTCTTCCCTCTTAACCCACTTCCACTGGGAAGAGAAGCAATTTAATATAGGTTGTACATGCGTAGTTACCCAAATCATTTCCATAGTAGTTACATTGTGAAAGACTAACTATACTGTCTGTACTGTCCTGCCCCCCACTCATTCTATTTTCTCCTTTGACCCCATCCTATTTTCAAAAATGTTTGTTTCAAACTCCCCTCTCCCCAAATCTGCACTCCCTTCTATCAACCCCTCCCTTATCCCCTACACCCTTATTTTCCTGTAGGGTAAAATACCCAATTGAGTGTATATATTATTCCCCCTTTAAGCCAAATTCAATGAAAGTCAGGTTGTCCCATTCCCTTTTACCTTCCTGCATTTCCCCTCCATTGTAACAGTTTTCTCTTGCCTCTTTTATATGAGATGATTTACACTAATCTATCTCTCCTTTTCTCCTTCTTCCAATAAATTCCTGTCTCACCTCTTAATTTTATTTTTAGATATCATACCTTCATATTCAACTCATCCTGTGCCCTGTCTGTATATACATGAACATACAAAGGCCCACACTCACATACATATTTATGTACACATACATCCTCCCATACATACATATATAAATTTATATATAATTCAGCTAGTGCAGATGTGAATATACTTAATACATTAAATATATAAATTTATATATGTATGTAAACCTATGTATGTATGTATGTGTATGTATGTATATATATATTTATATACATACTCATACATATATATTCCCTTCAACTATACTCATACTGAGAAAATTTTTATGAATTACAATTATCATTTTTCCATGTAGGAATGTAAACAGCTCAATTTTAATAAGTTCCTTATTATTTATTTTTCCTGTTTAGCTTCTCATGCTTATCTTGCATCTTGTATTTGAAAGTCAAATTTTCTGTCCAGCTCTGGTTTTTTCAGCAAGAATGCTTAAAAATCCTCAGTTTCACTGAATGACCATATTTTCCCCTGTAGCATTATACTCAGTTTTGCTGGGTAGGTGATTCTTAGTTTTATTTCAAGCTCCTTTAACCTCTGGAATATCATATCCCAAGCCCTTCTATTCCTTGATGAAGAAGTTTCTAGGTCTTTTGTTATCCTGATTGTGTTTCCACAATATTCAAATTGTTTCTTCCTGATTGCTTGTAGTATTTTCTCCTTGACCTGGGAACTCTGGAATTTGGTTATAATATTCCTAGGAGTTTTCTTTTGGGTATCTTTTTCAAGAGGGGATTTTTGAATTATTTCAATGCTTTTTTTTTGCCCTCTGCTTCTACAATATCAGGGTAATTTTGCTTGATAATTTCTTGAAGATGGTGTCTAGACTCTTTTTTTGATCATGACTCTCAAGTAGACCAATAATTTTTAAATGATTTCTCCTGGATCTATTTTCCAGGTCAGTGGTTTTTCCATTGAGATATCTCACATTGCCTTCTATTTTTTTTCATTTCTTTGGATCTGTTTTATAGTATCTTGATTTCTCTTAAAGCCATTAGCTTCCAATTACTCTAATCTAATTTTGAAGGAGTTATTCTTCCTATGTTTAATCTGGAGGGTAGCTGTGTCCTTAGGGTGGCAGTTTCAGGAACTCTCAGTTCACAGATAGCATGGTGGTGGGTGGATCAGACAAGTGGTTCAAATAAGATTCATGGGGACACTTTGCTGATACTGGGGACAAGACCTTGTTGCATTGACCATGTATAGTTCCAGGTCATGGTCCCAAAGTGAAAAGGAACACTAGCACAATGCTACTTGCTGAAGGGATGGAGATCAGGAGCACTAAGTCAGAATTCCAGAATGGAGAGCAATGCTTTTGGTCCTTCAAGGGAAAGGGAAGGAGTTGGCCTCAGTTCCAAGTCAGAGAAGTGCACTGCAAGTGATTCAGAGTTGATTTTATAAGGCCAGAAAGAGTGAGAGTGCTTGAAGAGGCCAACTTTACCATAAAATTAAAGGTCAAGAAGTAGACTGGAAAAAATTTAAAAAAAAGAAGAAGAAGAAGAAGCTGACTGTAGCAAGCTACTATGGAGACAGGGAAGATCAAAGAGCAAACACAAAGTAAAGCAACAAAATTAAACCAGTTGCATGCAAATATTCAAAGACAAATGTGAATTGGACAGAAGTTCAAAAAGAATTGTTGAAATCATTAAAAAAATTAAAAATCAAATAAGGGAGAGGAAAAAATTGAGAAGAGAAATGCGAAGAATGTAATAAAATTATGAAAAGAGAGTCAAAATATTGATAAAAAAGGCACAAAAATACTAAAGTATATAACACATTAAAATAAAGAATCCTTTGAAAAGAAGAACTACTGATAATTCGCTGAATGACACAACTCTTTAAAAAAAATTTTCCAAGTTAAATAAAAAGAGAGAGAAAGATAAAAGATCACTGAAGAAAATAATAGTTTAGAATTGGACAAGAGGAAGCTAATAACTCCATGACACATCAAGAAACAATAAAACACAATCAAAAGAATGGAAAAATATATTAAGAAAATTTGAAATATCAGATCAGAAAAACAATTGGCCTGGAAAATAGATCCAGGAGAGATAATTTAAAAATTATTGGACTGCCTTAAAGCCATTAGCAATAGAGCAGCCTGAACATCATCTTCCAAGAAATAATTTTTTAAAAAAGCTGTCCTTACACTCAAGAACCAGAAGGTAAAATAGAAATATAAAGAATTTACCGATCATCTCCTGAAAGAGATCCTGAAATGAAAACTCCAAGGATTTTAGACCAAATCCAGGAGCTCCAAAATTAAGAATAACATATTGCAAGCAACCGGAAAAAAACAATTCCAATATTATGGAACCACAATCAGTGTAGCAAAAGATTTAATAGTGTCTACACTAGAGAGTCAGAAAGTTTGGAATATGTTATTCCAGAAGGCAAAAGACCTAGGATTACAACCAAGAATAACCCACAATGAAAACTGAGTTTAATCCTTAGGGAGAAAAATTAGACATTTCAGGAAATAGAGGACTTTCAAGCATTTCTAATGAAAAGACCAGAGCTGAATAGAAAATTTGACTTTCAAATAGAAGACTTAAGAAAAGCATAATAACATAAACATAAAAGAGAAATTGTAAGGGTTTCAATAGCATCAAAGCAATTTTATTCCCACATGGAAAGTTGATACTTGCAATTACTAAAAATCTTATCATTATTAAGGCAGTATAAAATGAGCATGTATAAACAGAAATAATAAGAGTGAGCTATGATTCAATGGTTTCAAAAAATGAATTACAGGGTGAGAAAGGGTTGTGAACTGGAAGAAAGGAAGGGAGTGGTAGAATGAGGGAATTTATCTCATATAAAAGAGGCACAAAAGAAAGAAATTTACAGTGGAGAGAAAGAACAAGGAGGACTGGGAGTGCTTGAAGTTTATTCTCATCAGAATTGGTTCAAAGACAGAAAAATATACACATACAGAAATGTAGGAAGGGAATTGGATATAAGAAGTGAGGCGGGGTGTTTAAAAAATCAGAAAGAGGATTAAGCAAAACAATGGTTAGAAGAAAAACACTTGGGAATAAGAACAAGTGAGATGAAGGTGAGAAGAAAGAGGGAGACACAGAGAGTTGAGAGAGAGAGAGAGAGAGAGAGAGAGAGAGAGAGAAAATAAGATGGAGGTAAGTACATAGCTGATAGTGATAACTGTCACTGGGAATGGGATGTACCCACCTATAAAATGGAAGCAGATAGAAGAGCTCAATGATCTTTTTTAAAAAAAAATGGATAGAAATACATAAAATAATAAAGAATGCAATGAGCAGAAGCAAGAGAGTATTGTATAAAGTAAAAGCAATATTATTTTAAGGACAACTTTGAGTGACCAATGGTTTTGATTATTATAAATACCAAAATAAGCCACAAAGGACAAAATACAGAAGATATTATTTGCATCTAGAGAAAGAACATACAAATATAACCATGTATATATGGTTTTATAGATAGATATACACATGTACATATATGCATATACATAGACATGTGTGTAAATGTCGCTATGTATGAATGTGTGTCTATTCATGAATGCATATATATGTTTGCACTTATGTATTATGCAAATGAGTAGACACTTATAAAATTGTATATATGAAAATATAAATATGTGTGTGCACATAAGCACATATGTACATACATATTTATGACTAATGGTAGCCATCTCAAGGGTGGGGGAGAGAGAAAAATGAAACCTACATTATGAATTTATTACCTATTTAAAAGAAATAGCAAGTTGTACATAACAGATGTGCAGTTTCATGAGCAAGCATTTTTTTCTTTTTTATGTTGTAGAAATGCTTGTTTTAGGGCCGGAGTCAAGATGGTGGAGTAGAAACAGGAGTTCCTAGGGGATCCAGCTTCCACCTCCTACAATTCATGTAAGGCATGACTCTGAACAAACTTTGGAGCTACAGAACCCACAAAATGACACAGAGAATCTAACGTCCAGCAGAGGACAGACCAGCAGGCTGGCAAGGAGCAGCCAGCACAGTGCTCTGGGAGTGGACACCAGCACTGCGAGAGTCAGAGGTCTTAGCCTCTGGGCGGCCACAGGCAGCTGCCACCTAGAGGGACTTTAGATCACCATCAGCTGTGGCAGTGTCCAGAATTATCAATCCACAGATACTAAGGACAAAGTGAGAGGTCAGTGCATTGTAGACTCTGTGATCCAGTAGTTCGGGAGTATGGTCAGGCTTTACCCCCTAGAGGGAGAAGCAGCTGAGAGATGGGGGTATGAAGCCACCACAATGTGGCTGCTTCAGCTCCTAGCCTGCAGATTGTAGGGGTAAAGCAACCAGTCTGAGGTGTAAGTGCTCTTGCTTTAACCTCCTTATATCTGGATTTTGGTCTAGGGTGGAGGTCCTCAGGTGTGTGACCAGCTTGCCAGAGCACGTGGAGGCTTTAGGGAGGGTACCCAACTAATACCTTCAGCAGGTGAGAAAACCTAGGCAATTGGGACAAAACTTCCCTGCCTGTTAGCAGAGTCCTACTGTGGCACAGAGCTCAAAAGTCAAGTAAGTGAGTGGAAATATGAGCAGGCAAAGGAAGGAAAGCAAGCAGAGAAATCCAAATTTACACTCTTATTTTGGGGACAAAAAGAATCAAAGCATGGAACAGGAGGAAGAAAGAAAAGTCAGAACTCCTGCACCAAAAGCTTTCAAGAAAAATATGAGATGTTTACAGGACATAGAGGACATTAAGAAGGATTTTGAAAACCAAATAAGAGAAGTAGAAAAAAAAATTGGGAAAAGAAATGAGAAAGATGCAAGAAAATTATGGAAACTTCCTCATTAGTATAGCTTTCAGTATTCCCGCCTGTCAAGTGGGAGGTCAGGGTTCAATTCTCTGATGGGGAGGCTTAGTTATCATTAGGGCTGCTATGTGACACAGTGAATAGAGCACCAGCCCTGAAGTCAGGAGGACAAGAGTTCAAATACAGACTCATACATTTAACACATTTACTAGCTGTGTGACTTTGGGCAAGTCACTTACCACCAATTGCCCTCCAAAAAAGAAAAAAAAATATGAAATGAGCATCAACAACCTGACTGAAGGAAACAACAACTTAAAAATAGACTAACTCAGGGGCGGCTAGGTGGCACAGTGAGTAGAGCATCGGCCCTGGAGTCAGAAGGACCTGAGTTCGGATCTGGCCTCAGACACTTAACGAAACACACAAACAAAAACCTAGCCGTGTGACCTTGGGCAAGTTACTTAACCCCAATTGCCCTAAAAAAAATAGACTAACTCAAATGGCAAAAGAGACTCAAAAAGCCAATGAGGAGAAGAATGCCTTAAAAAGCCAAATGTGCCTGATTGAAAAAGAATCTCAAAAGTTCACTGAAGATAATCATTCCTTCAGAAATAGATTGGAGCAAATGGAAGATAGTGACTTTATGAGAAACGAAGATACTATTAAACAGATCCAAACAAATGAAAAAAAAAATAGAAGGCAATGTGAAATATATCATGGAAAACACCACTGACCTGGAAAATAGTTATTGGAGAGATAATTTTAAAATTATTGGACTACCTGAAAACCATGATAAAAAAAAAGAACCTAGAAATCATCCTTTAAGAAATTCTCAAGGAAAAGTGCCCAGATATTTTAGAACCATAAGGCAAAATAATGAAAGAATCCAACAACCACCTCCTGAAAAAGATCCCAAAAAGAAAACTCCTAGTAATATTATATCCAGGTTCCAGAGTTCCCAGATCAAGGAAAAAATATTACAAACAGCCAGGAAGAAACAATTTGAATATCATGGATACACAATCAGTATAACACAAAATCTGGCAGCTTCTACAGTGACAGATTTCCTTGGAATATGATATTCTGGAGGTCAAAGGAGCTGGGGTTAAAACCAAGAAAATGTGACATTCAGATACAAGAAGCAAGAGAAGCATGAGAAGGTCAACAGGGAAAAGAAATCATAAGGAACTTACCAAAGCTGAACTATTTACATCCCTACATGTAAAAACAATAATTGTAACTTAGGAAACTTTTCTCAGTATGAGAATAGTTGAAGGGAATATATATGTATATGTATATATGTATATATATATATATGTGTGTGTGTGTGTGTGTGTGTGTGTATGAATGTGTGTATTTATGTATATATACATATATGTGTATGTATATATGTATATGTATGTGTGTGTGTGTATATATATATATGGAAATTGAGGAGATACCCATCCACTGGGAATGGCTGAACATGTTGTGGTATATAGTTGTGATGTAATGCCATGTAAAGATAAGTATATCTAATTTGTAAAAAAATATGTCATAATAAATAATCCCACAAATTCCCATAATATATATTGACTCTCTACCAATGAGTAGATAAGGAAAAACATTTAAAGAAAAATAATATCTCCTTTTACTTTGTAATGGATGGCAGTAAAATATTAAATATTGATTCATATAAAGTTAATATAGCTTTTATATGATGCGTTTATGAATCACTTTCAGGTATAAAAATGTATGGTTAATCTCTTTATTTGATCCTATTCTTTCCATTGATAATAAAATACTCCATATTGAAAATCATGGCAAGGAAAAAGGATGGAAAAAAATCCACAATAAAATGCCCGATTTTCCCATCAGTGTTTAATTTGAATACAAGCAGTCAGACAAACATTTTATAGTGAATGTATTCTGTACTAACTTTGGGTAGATTTTGCAATGATCTTTATTATAAAATTCAGAAATAATACTTAATTACCATAGACAATCCATTGTCAAAGAGAGCAGACTCATAATAAAAGGGTAATGTAGTGAATATCTAAAAGATAATGGTTACTGCAAACAGACCAAATAAACCAATATCCAGAGCATTTTTTTTTAACAATTAGACATTTATGAAACTATTAAAATATAATTGGCTACATAAAAATGATTATCTCCTTATTCAATAAAAGTGCTGAAAAAATGACTTTGGGGACTTTTCTTTAAAATAATAGGACATTATAAACCCCTATAGGTCTCTTCAGAGTTAAGCTTAGGAAAATACTGAGAAAGTGACAGAGCAGTTTTATAAATTAGGAGCTTAGTCAAAACTTATGAGAGCCAAGATGGCAAAGTAAGCAGTAGATGCCTTGCCCTCTCCCATTCTCATTATCAAACACCCATAAAATAGTACCCCCAAAATGAACCTGGAACAGTACAGCAATTGGAAAAACAGAGTGCAGTAGTCTTTTGATCCAGGTGACTTAGAAGACTGGCAAATAAGGTCCATATTTCTCAGGCAAAAGGGGAACATATTCCAGGACAGGAAGCATCTCAGCAGGATCACAGCAGGCTTTACTTTAAAAACAAAACAAAACAAAAAAACAGTGAGAGATTCTGAATCCCAGTGAATCTGAGCAGGTAAACACTAACACCGCCCCCCCCCCCACACACACCACACACACACACACACATATACACATTTAGCACAGTTATGGAAACCAGCAGACTCCAGCTTGGAGAACTATCCTTTGTGCTGACCCAGTCCCAGTTAGGCAGGTGTCTTCCAGCAACCATACCTCTCCATGCTTCAGCACAGCCCCAAGAAGGCAAGCACCATTTAGTAGCAAACCTCCCCATGCTTTACCCCAGCCCCAGGGAAACAATGAAAAGTCTGACATGGCTTCAGCACAGGCCAGGCATTACCAGTAGGACCCCATCTCAACACCAGGTAAGCTTCAAGACACCTAAAGCCTCCAGAATCCAGCATCCGAGGGCTCATGGCACAAAGCTAATGACCAGTTCCCAGGTTCCCAGCACAAGAAACTTGGGAGAGTTCCCCTGGTGCTCCAGCAGGAGGGCTCAACTTTAAAAGTCAGATAAAGAACAGCTGGCCTGGAAAATAGATCGAGGAGAAATAACATAAGAATTCTTGGTCTGTCTTAAAGTCATGATCAAAAAAGAGCCAGGACAGCATATTTAATGACATTTTCAATGAAAACTGCACTGAAGTCCTAGAACCAGAAGATAAAATAGTCATTGAAAGAATCCACTGATCCCCTCCTGAAAGAGACATTAACATGAAAATTGCAAGAAATATCAGCTCAATTACAGAATTATCTGGTCCAGAAGAAAATACTATGAGCAGCCAGGAAGAAACAATTTAAATATCATGGAAACATAGTCAGGATTACAAAGGACGAAGATCAGAGGACCTGGAAGGTGATATTTTGGAAGGCAAAGAAACTTGGGTTGCAACCATCAATTAACTATGCAGCAAAACTGAGTGTAATCTTTCAGGGGAAAACATTAATATTTAACTGTAGGGGGGACTTTCAATCATTTTTGATAAAAAACAGAACCAAATAGAAAATGTGACTTCCAAATACCAAAATCAAGAGAAACATAAAAAAAGTAAACAGGAAAGAAAAAAAGATGTAATTCAATAATGTTAAAATGCTTATTTCCCTACATGGGAAGATGATTTTATATCTATGGTATATACATATGTGTATATATATATACAGTATACATAAACTGAGGGTGTGGCAATAATTTAAATTCATTGAAATGACAAAGCAAATAATTAATTAAGGGGTGAAAATAAATGATTATACTGGGAGAAGAGGAAAGTTGGAAGCAGAATAGGGTAAATTACATTACAGGAAGAGGCACAAAGGCCTACTACTAGTAAAGGAAAAGAAGGGAGGGGTGAGTAGTGTTTGAACCTTACTCTCATCAGATTTGGATCAAAAGGGAAATAACACACACATTCAGTTGGTTATAGAAATCATATTCTATATGAAGGAAGAGGGGATGGCTAAAAGGCAGGGACGAATGGAAAGAAGAAGTAATAGGCAAAAAGGGAAAGAAAAGGGAGGGTAGATTAAGAGAGTGGCCAGAAGCAAAACAGTGGTGAGGAGGGAAAGGGTGAAAGGAGAGAGAAAAATATAAGCAGAGTGGGGAACAGTTAGAGAGAAAGACTCAGTAACAGAAATTGTGAATGTGAATGGAAGAAAGTCTCCTATAAAAGAGAAGTAAATGGTAGAGTAAATTAAAAACCAGAAACTTATATGTTGTTTATAAGAAACACATGTGAAACAGAGAGATGCCCACAGAATACTGCAAGAAACACTGAAGCATAATATATTATTCTATAGCTGAAGGAAAAAATAGTATGTATACAAATCTTGATTTCAGACAAAGCAAAACAAAATATATCTAATTAAAAGAGAAAAAGAAGGAAATCGCATATTCCTAAAAGGTACCATAAACAATGAAGCAATATCAATACTAAACACATTTGCACCAAGTCTTATTCAGATTCTTAGAGGAGTATTTAAGTAACTTACAGGAAGAAAAAGACAGCAAAATTATACTAGTGGTGGACTTCAAACTCCCTCCCTCAGAACTAGATAATCTAAGCACAAAATAAACATGAAAAAATGTTAAGGAGGACAGTCAAATTTTAGAAATGTCAGATATGGCAGACATCTAGGGAAAACTGAAGGGGAATATAAATGAATATATCTTTCTTATGAGTGGTACATGGCACCTACACAGCAATTAATCATGTACTAGGGCGTATAAATCTCACAACCCAGTGCAGAAATGAAGAAATATTAAATGAATCTTTTCCAGATCATGATGTGATATAAATTACAAGTAATAAAGGGCCATGGAAAGAGAGACTAAAAATTAATTGGAAACTAAATGATGTAATCCTAAAGAATGAGTGGGTCAAAGTGACAATAATTAGACAGCATACCAAAATTTATGGGATACAGCCAAAGCTGTAGAGTAATATATCACTTGCACCTTCAGAAGTCATAAGGACACAGGGGAGTTGGGCTATTTGCCAAAAATGCTCAGCAGCAGGACTTCCCTTAGTTCCACAAAGCCCACCCTAAGTGGATGTGTCTGGGAGGGAAGAACTCAGATCTTTACTAAAGGTTTATGAAGAGGATACCCAATGAGGGGGGCAGAGCCAAGATGGCGGAGTAGAAACAGCTCTTCCAAGCCTCTCTGCCCTCAGATTCCCCACAAATTATGTAAAAAGGAACTCTGAACAAATTCTGGAGGCTCAGCACCCAGAGAACAACACAGAGAAGCTAACCTTCCGCTGAGGACAGCCCAGCAGCCCTGCAGGAAGGACCAGCACAGCGGTCTGGGAGCCGGCAGCGCACAAAGCGCAGAGCGCAGGAGCCGAGCTGAGCCGAGCCCAGGTCCCCGTGAGCCGAGGTTTTAGCCCCAGGGCGGCAGGGCCAGCAGCCAGCTGGAGGAACCCCAGAACACCAGGTGCTGTGGCGACTCCAGAATTATCAACATAGACATGCCTAGGACAAAGTAAGAGGTTAGTGTCCTATGGACTTTGGGACCTGTATTGGGGGAATGCGTCAGCTCCCTCCCCTGGGGGCTAGAAGCCGCTGAGGAGACACGCCATTTTGTAGTTTTCAGAGGCATTTCCGGCTCCCAGCCTACAAATCGTGGGGAGATCCAGCGATCAGTCTTGGGGGTAATCGCTCTTGCTTTAACCTCCCTGGATCTGGATTGTGATCTAGGGTGGAAGTTGTGGGTGGGTTTACAGCTTGCCAGAAATGGAAGTTGCCCCCCACACGTTTGGGACGAAAATTCCTCTATCTGGCCTTAAAGCCATAGTGTGGCAACAAGCCCAAAAGTCAAGCAATTAAGTGGCAACATGCCAAGGCAAAGGAAACAGAAAAATGCAACCCTAGACTCCTATTTTGGGGGCATAGAGCGGGAAAAGGACTGTGAGGTCAGAAGTCCTGCTCCAAAAGCCCCAGGGGAAAACATGAGTGGGTTGCAGGCCATAGAGGACCTTAAGAAGGACTTTAAAAATCAAATAAGAGAAGTGGAGGAAAAATTAGAAAGAGAAATGAGAAGGATGCAGGAAAAGTATGAAATGAGGGTCAACAGCCTGACTGAGGAAAACAACACCTTAAAAAATAGACTAACTCAAATGGCAAAGGAGGCCCAAAGGGCAATGAGGAGAAGAATGCCTTAAAAAGTCGAATTTGCCAGATGGAAAAAGAATCTCAAAAGTTCACTGAGGAGATTCATTCCTTTAGAGTTAGACTGGAGCAAATGGAAGCTAATGACTTTATGAGAAATCAAGATGCTGTTAAGCAGATCCAAACAAATGAAAGATTAGAAGGCAATGTGAAATATCTCATGGGAAAAACCACTGACCTGGAGAATAGATCCAGGAGAGACAATTTAAAAATTATTGGACTACCTGAAAGCCATGATCAAGGAAAGAACCTAGAAATCACCCTTCAAGAAATTCTCAAGGAAAACTGCCCTGATGTTTTAGATCCAGAGGGCAAAATAGAGGTTGAAAGAATCCACCGATCACCTCCTGAAAAAGATCCCAAAAAGAAAACTCCCAGAAATATAGCCAGGTTCCAGAATCCCCAGATCAAGGAGAAAATACTACAAGCGGCCAGGAAGAAACAATTTCAATATTGTGGAAACACAATCAGAATAGCCCAGGACCTGGCAGCTTCTACACTGAGGGATCGAAGGGCATGGAATATGATATTCCAGAGGGCAAAAGAACTGGGAATGAACCCAAGGGTCACCTACGCAGCAAAACTGGGTATTTTGTTTCAGGGGAAAATTTGGTCATTCAGTGGAATAGAGGACTTTCAAGCATTCTTGAGGAAAAAACCAGAGTTGAATAGAAAATTTGACATCCAGACACAAGAAGTAAGAGATGCCTGAGAAGGTAATCAAGGAAAAGAAATCAAAAGGAACTTATCAAAGTTGAACTATTTACATTCCTATATGGAAAAGCAATATTTGTGACTGATGATATCTTTCTCACTATGAAAATAATGGAAGAAGTGTGTGTGGTCATATGAATACATATGTGAATGTGTGTGTATATGGTTACAGTTATATATGGATAGAGGGCATAGGTTGAATTTGTTGGGAAGGGAGAATACTCAAGGGATGAAATTATGAGGTGAGAGAGGAAAGTGGCAAGAGGAGATGGGGAGAGACATGGTAGGGTAAACTATCTCATGTAGGGGAAGTGGTTGCAAAGGAGGGGGAGAATAAGGAAGGCTAAAAAGGCAAAACCACATTCACATTGAATTTGGTTCAGGGAGAAAATGACATACATACTAAATGGGATATCTCAACCTGCAGCAGGATAGGGGAAGGGGGATGAGAGGAGGGATGATGGATGGGAGGGCATCCTTGGGGTGAGGGGAGGTTGGAAGTACCCACTATAGAAGAGGGACAGGATCATGTAGGGAATGGACCAGGTGGGGGGTGGGATGAGTGGGAGGGAATTATAAGCAGCCTTGTACAATATATCTACCATGATAATGTTTTGCATAGCTAGACATGTACAACATATACTGAATTACTTATCTCCCAAGAAGGAATGGGTGACAAGGGAGGAAGGAAATGGATCTGAAATTCGAGGTCGTAACATTAAATGTTTCAAATATATATATATATAAATACTATTATTAATACTCTTTTGCCTATCATTGGGAGATAAGATGTGCAGGCATTGGGACACAAAGATTCATCTTCCTCTAATGTAAAAGTCGATGGGGGTATGGGAGAAGGTATGGGAAAGAGCAGATTGGAGGAAGCGATATCTTGTGGGACTGCTATTCTGGGAGGTTGGGTAGGGGAATAATGGGGGGAAAATGATTGTAACTCAAAATCTGGCGGAAATGAATGATGTAAAACAGAAGTTAATAAAGCATTTGTTTAAAAAAATAAATAAATAAATAAATCAAATCCAGAAAAAAAAAAATAAAAAAAAAAGAGGATACCCAATGAGTTCACGAGCATTCCCCATCAATTGGTTTTTCCAGTCCTAGAGCCTTAGATTTTTGGCCCAATTAGATACTGTTATTTCAACAAGAGCTTGCTAGGAGTTCATTTATTTTGGGTCTTTCAAATCTATGTAAAAAAGACAGCAGCAACAACTGTATCAGATGACAAGGCTATTGATGGCTACCCTTTCCTGAAATGAGTGTATGTGCCAGGTGATGGGTTCTCTAAGGCAGGCAGCATGGCACAGTAGTCCCAGGTCTAGGCAGGGGACCTCAGATCAGATCCTAGCTGTCACTCACTGTGACCTATGTGACCCGAAGCAAGTTTCAACAACCCTCAGTATGATTATGCAATTGTAAAATGAAGGATTCATAGGACCATAGGTTTAGAAGAGACCCAACAGGCCACTGAACCCAACCCTCATTTTTTTCTTACTAGTGAGGAAACTGAGGCATGGGGACCTTGTGACAAACTCAAGGTCAGTGTTGGAGACAGGGTTTGAACCACGTCTTCCTGACTTCAAGTCCGGTGCTCCCGAGGACACTTCAAATTCTTGGCCGACCCTGTCCTAATCACCATCTGCTCTTTGACAGGTCCTGCCTATGAATGAATTAATCCCTTCTCTACTATGGAGGTGCATCAGCTCCCTTTGAAGCCTACTGACCACATACACACTACCCAGATGCTGATGTACACAAAAAACTTTGCTTTATTGACTGCATTTGCCAACACATTGAGGAATGCGAAGGTTTTCCATAAGCTATGGGCCGTGGTCCCCATGTGTATTTAAAGCATACATGGAATTTGAACATGATGGCAATGCTGGCAGACAGTGTTATCACAAGGCAACACAAACAGTATGCATTACATGGCCACACAGAACGAGTTGGGTACATTCTATTGCTTTAAGGATTGCCTAACATGGAAAATGTACAAAAAGGAGAAATAGGTCTTTGCATTAATGAAAAATACATTTTTTCTCTAAAAAGGAATCTTTCTAATACAAGAAAATAAATACTGCAACATAAGCCAAAAATAATTTAAAATTGCTCTTTTCAATATATTTTCAATATTTCTCTTTTATATTAACAAATGGCACATCACTTTCTTTGAAACAAAGAAAACAGAAGGCTCTCTTCCTGTGACATGGCCACACAGAACAAGTTGGGTACATTCTATTGCTTTAAGGATTGCCTAACATGGAAAATGTACAAAAAGGAGAAATAGGTCTAAATGCTTACATGAATAAAGTGGAGAAAGAGGAGAACAGTGATTTGAGGATGCAACTAAAGAAGCTAGAAAAAGAACAAATTAAAAATCCCCAAATAAGTAACAAATTAGAAATTCTGAAAGCTAAAGGAGAGATTAATAAAATTGAAATTAAGAAAATTATTAAACTTAAAAAATAAAACTAATATATATTTTTATTTGTTTAAAAGACCAGTAAAAATAGATAAACATTTGGTTAATTTGATTTAAAAAAGAAAGAAGAAAACCATTAACTTTATCAAAAATGAAAAGGTTGAATTCACCATCAATGAAAAAATTAAAACAATAATTAGGAGATACTTTGCCAAACTGTATGCCAATAAATCTGATAATCTAAGTAAAAATGGATTAATATTTACAAAAATATAAATTGTTCAGATTAACAGAAGAAGAAATACAATACTTAACCCCATTTCAGAACATGAAAGTGAATGGACTTATGAGTGAATTCAACCAAACTTTTAAAGAACAACTAGTTCTAATACTATATGAAGTATTTGGACAAAGTAGGTAAAGATTCTTACCATTTTTTTATTATACAAATATGGTGCTGATACCTAAAGTGGGAAAAGTCAAAAAAGAGAAAGAAAAATTATAGACCAATTTCTCTAATGAATATAGATGCAAACATTTTAAATAAAATATTAGCAAAGAGATTACAGCAATTTATCTTGTGGGTATTATGACCAGATAGGAATCATAACAGGAAACAGGGATGGGGCAATATTAGGAAAACTATCTGCATAATTGACCATATCAAGAACAAAACTAGCAGAAATCATACAATTCAATAAGTGCAGAAAAAAACATTTGACAAAATGCAGCAGCCATTGCATTGTTAGTAAAAACATTAGAAAGCATAGGAATAAATGGAGTCCTCCTTAAAATGATACGTAGCATCTATCCAAAACCATCAGCAAGCATTATATGTAATGGGGATTGGTAGAATTATTTCCAATAAGATAGGTGGTGAAAAAAAGGCTGTATATTATCATCACTATTATTCAATACTCTACTAGAAATGTTAGCTTTAGCAATAAGAGAAGAAAAAAAAGAAATTAAATGAATTAGAATAAGCAACAAAAAGAAACTAATCTTTCACTCTGCAAAAAACATGATGATATTCTTAGATAATCTTAGAGAATCAAGTAAAAAAAAAACTACTTGAAATAATGAACAATTTTAGCAAAGTTGCAGGATACAAAATAAGCCCATATAAACCATTGGCATTTTTATATGTTACTAACAAAGCCCACCAGCAAGAGGTAGAAAGAGAAATTCCACCTAAAGTTACAGTAGACATTATAAAATGATTTGCCAAAACAAACCCAGGAACTATATAAACACAATTAGAAAACACTTTTCACAGAAATAAACTCATATCTAAATAATAAGAAAAACATCATTTAGGCTGAGCTAATATAATAAAAATGAGAATTCTACCTAAATTAGATTACTTATTCAGGGCCATACCAATCAAACTACCAAAAATTATTTTAAAGAGCTAGAAAAAAACAATAGTAAAATTCATCTACAACAACAAAAGGTCCAAAATATCAAGGGAATTAATTAAAGGAAATGCAGGAGAAGGTGGCCTAGCTATACCAGATCTTAAATTATATTATAAAGTAGAAATTATCAAAACTACTTAGTGGTGACAAAGGAAGATAGTAGTAGATCATTGGAATCGATTAGGTATGCAAGACACAACAGACAATGACTATAGTAATCTAGTATTTGATAAACCCAAAGACTTCAACTTCTGGGATAAGAACTCACTACTTAACCAAAACTTCTGGGAAACCTGGAAAATATTATGGAAGAAATTAGGCATATTTCAATTTCTTACACCCTGTATCAAGATAAAATAAAAATGGCCACATGATTTAGATATAAAGACTCATACTATAAGTAAACTAAGAGAGCAAGGAATATTTTATTTCTTAGATGTATAGAGAATAAAAGAATTTATGACCAACAACTGATAGAGAACATATGAAATGAAAAATGGATGATCCTGATTATATTAAATTGAAAAGATTTAGCATAAATAAAGCCAATACAACAAAGATTATAAGGAAAGCAGAAGTCTGGGAAAGTTTTTACAAACAGTATGTCTGATAAATGTTTCATTTCTAAAATATATAGAGGATAGAATTAAATTTATAAGAATATAAGTTATTCCCCAACTGATAAATGGTCAAAGGGTATGAACAGGAAGTTTTCAGGGGAAGAAATTAAAGATCTCTGTAGCCATATTATAAATTATTTTAATTACTATTGATTAGAGAAATGCAAATCAAAATGACTCTGAGATACCATCTCTCACCTATCAGATTTACTGATATGACAAAAAATGATAAATGTTGAAGATGTTGGAAAATTAGAGCACTAGGGCATTGTTGGTCAAGTTGTGAACTGATTCAACCATTCTGGAGACTAATTTGGAACTGTACCCAAAGGGCTATAAAATTGGCCAAACCATTTGACCCAGCAATACCACTGTATCATAAGGAGATCAAAGAAAAGGGAAAAGATGCACATATAGAAAAATATTTTAGTAGTAATTTTTGTGGTAGCAAAGAATTGGAAATTGAGGGGATGTCCATCAGTTTGGGAATGGATAAAGAAGTTATGGCATATGAATGGAATACTATTGTGCTATAAGAAATGATGAGCAGGTGGACTTCAGAAAAGCCAAACCTGGAAAGAACTGATGCTGAGTGAAATAAGCAGAACCAGGAGAATATCGTACACAGTGACAGTCACATTGTGTGTTGAGTGACCCTAAATTTATCTTCTCAGCAATGCAAGAATCTAAGACAACTCCAAAAGTCTCATTATGAAAAATGCTATCCACATATAGAGAAAGAACTTGGAAGTCTAAACACAGAAGGAAATGTATTATTTGCTCTCCTTTACATTTGTTGTTTTGTTTTGTTTCTTCTTTCTTGTGGTTTCTCCCATTAGATCTATTTTTTTCTTTAAATCATTACTAATGTGAAGATATGTTTTATATGAATGTATATAAGTAGAGTTTATATCAGATTGCATGCCATCTTAGAAAGAAGGCATGTGAAGGTGAGGGAGAAAGTTGAAAACTCAAAATTTTATGGAAATGAATGCTGAAAACTAAAACTAAATAAATCAATTGTTCAAAAATTAATTTTAAATTTTTTATTAGGGATTTTTCATTTGTTCTTTTTCTATCTTTTTAGTTGCATACTCAATTCATCGTTCTCCTCTTAGTTTATTTTATTCACATAAGCAATATAATGACATAAAATTCCTTCTGAGAAGTGCTTTGTCTGTATGCCATAAGTTTTGGTATGTTTGCTGATTATTGTCATTCTCCTGAAATTATTTCTATTATTTGTTCTTTGACCCACTCATTCTTTAGGATTAAGTTGTTTAGTTTCCAATTAATTTTTCATGTATGTTTCCACAGACCTTTATCTCATGTAATTTTTTTTTTTTTGCCTCGTGATCTGTAAAATATGCATTTAACATTTCTTCCTTTCTGCATTGGATTTTGAGGGATTTTTATGCCCTAGTCGATGATCTGTTTTTGTATAGGTGGCATGTACTACTGAGAAAAGTTATTTTCTTTTCTATGCCTTGTCAATTTCCCACAGATATCTAACATATCTAACTTTTTTTCCAAAATTTGATTCACCTCTTAACTTATCTTGTTTTTATTTTTTGTGTGTGTGGTTAAATTTATCTAGTTCTGAGTGGGGTAGGTTGAGGTCACCCACTAATATAGTTTTGCTGTCTTTTTCTTCCTGTATCTCACTTAATTTTTCCTCTAAAAATGTTGATGCTATACCACTTATTGCATGTATGGTTAGTATTGATATTACTTCAAGGATGTAGTGTCCTTCCTTATCTCTTTTAATTAGATCTATTTTTGCTTTTGCTTTGAGATCAAAATTGCTACTTTTTTGTTTTGTTTTTACTTCATCTGAAACATAATACAGTCTTCTCCAACCTTTTACTTTTACTCTGTGTGGGCATCACTTTGCTTCAGATATGTTTCTTATAAACAATATGTTGTAGGATTATGTTTTTCTTTTAATCCACAGTGCTATATGCTTCCATTTTATGGGAGAGTTCATCCTATTCACATTCACAGTTTTGATTACTATGTCTTTCTCTATCCTATTTTTCCCTGTTTATGCCCTTTTCTCTTCTTTGTCCCTTTCCTTCCTCAGTAGTGTTTTGCTTCTAACCACTGCCTTCTTCAATCTGCTCTCCCTGCTATTATTTACTTTCCCTTTTCTTTCCCCTTTCTTTTCCTACTTCCTATTTGGTAAGATAGATTTCTATACCCACCTGAGTATGCATGTTCTTTCCTCTTTGAGTCAGATCTGAGGACAGCAATGTTCAAACAATGTTGGCTTGCATCCCTTCTTTCTCTCTACTGTTATAGATCTTTCTGCCATTTCATGTAATGAAATTGACTCTTTTCGGTGCCCTCCTTTCTGCTTCTCCAACTGCAGTCTTTTTTTTTACCATTTAATTATTTTTTTAATCATCACACTAAAGTCAACTCATACCCACAACCTCTGACTATGTATACACCTTCTAAATGTCATAATAAAGACCATTCTCAAGAGTTCTAAGTAGACTCTTCCCATGTCAGGATTTAAACACTTTAACCTTATTGAATAGCATGTTTGTTTTTTTTTCCTTTTGTTTGTTTGTTCTTCTCTTGAGTATTGTATTTGAAGGTCCAATTTTCTATTTAGCTCTGCTTTTTTCTTTAAGAAAGTTTGGAAGTTCCCTATTTTATTGAATGTCCCTCTTTCCCCAAAAATATTATAACCAATTTTGCTGGGGAGTTGATTTCTGGCTATAATCCAAGCTCACTTGCCTTATGGAATATCATATGCCATGCCCTCTGATTCTTTAATGTAGAAGCTGTTAGGTCCTAATTAATCCTGACTGTGGTTGCATGATATTTAAATTGTTCCTTTCTGTCTGCTTGCAATATTTTCTCCATGACTATAATTTGATTTTAATTACAATATTCCTTGGAGTTTTCATTTTGGCATCTCTTTCAGAAGGTGATCAGTGGATTTTTTCAATGACTATTTCATCTGGTCCTAGGATATCCTGGGATATCCTTGATAATTTCCTGAAAAATGTTGGCCAGTTTTGTTGTTGTTGTTGTTGTTTAAAACTTTCTGGTATACCGATAATCCTTTAATTATTTCTCCTAGATCCAGCTTCCAGGTCAGTTGCTTTTCTAATGAAGCATTTTACATTTTCTTCTTTTTTTCATTCTTTTGATTTTGTTTCACTGATTTTTGGTGTCTCATAGAGTCATTAGCCTCCACTTGCCCAATTCTAATGTTTAAGGAATTTTTTTTTTCAATTAGCTTTTATACTTCCTGTTTCATTTGGCCATATCTATTTTCAAGGATGTTTCTTCTTCAATGGATTTTTTTCCCTTTTGGCCAACTGTATTTTTTTTTTGGAGGGTGGAGGGCAGGGTAATTCGGGTTAAATGACTTGTCCAAGGTCATACAGCTAGTAAGTGTTAAGTGTCTCAGGCCAGATTTGAACTCAAGTCTTCCTGATTCCAGAGCCAGTGCTCTATTCACTCTATTCAGTGTTCTATTCACCTAGCTGCCCCCCACTTGTATTTTTTAAGGAATTATTTTCTTCAGTCAATTTTTTCCTCTTTTTCCAAGCTGTTGACTCTCTCTTGCATTTCTCATGTCTTTTCCCAATTTTTCTTCTACCTCTCCTGTTTGACTTTTAAAATCCATCTTGAAATCTTCCAAGAAAGCTTTTTGTGCTAGAGAGCAAATCATATTTGCCTTTGAGGTTTTAGATTTAGGTATGTTAACAATGTTGCCTTCTTCTGAGTTTGTATTTTGATGTTCCCTGTCAATGTAGAAACTTTCTATGGTCAGTTTTTGTTTTTGCTTTTCGTTCATCATGTTTGCCTATTTCCTGGCTTTTAAAGTTAGGCTCTTCTGCTAGACCACTGGGGACATTGTCCCAAGCTACCTGAGCTGGCAGTCAGGGGCTTGGTCACTGGCTTTGTGTGCTGTGGCCTCAGGTACTGGCAGGTAGAGGCTGTAGGTGTCTGTCATTTTACATTTTAGTAAGCTGGGGTCCTACTGGTGGTTTCTGCCATGTGCTGAGGTTAGTTTTTTTGTTTTGCTTTTTTCCCTGAATTTCACTGGGGTAACACTGAAGCACACCGGGGTCTGGCTGCTAGAAGTCACCTAACTGCCAGGTGCTACATCAGAACATATAGAGGACTGACGATTCCTGCCCATTTAGAGCTAAGTCGAAGTATGTGGAGGTTGGGCTACTGGAGTATGCCTGCCCATCCAAGGCTGCACTGAAGTACACTGAGCTCTGGCTTCTGAACAATGGCTACCTGCCAGGGGCTGCACAAGCTCACATGATGGTTTTTGGCATTTGGCAGCTCCGCCACATGGGTCTCTGGACCTCCTACAGGTTGGCTGAGGTGGGTCTCGTTGCTGGTTTCCTGGGATGTTTCCTGTCCTGGAATGTACTTCCCTTTTAACCAAGTGAGACAGACCTTTATTGCCAATCCTACCAAGTTTCTCTGGTTAAATATCCCTCTGTCCTGTCTTTCCACTGGTTCAATTGATGCAGATTTCTTTTCCCAGGGTGCTATTTTTTTTTTTCATAGATCAGTAAGGAGGAATGACAGTAATTTACTACTTATTCCATTATCTTGACTTTGAAACTAGTCAGTTTTATTTTTCAAATATTTTATTAACTTCTGGTTTACATCATTCATTTCCATCAGATTTTGAGTTACAATTTTTTCCGCATTTTTCCCCTACCAACCATCCCGGAATAACAGTTCCACAGGATATCCCCTCATCCAATCTGCTCTCTCCAATCTTTTTTCCTTTACGCCCCCAGTAGGGCGAAGTGAATCCCCATGCCCAAATGCCTGCACATCTTATCTCCCAATTATATGCAATATAGCATTAATCATAATATTTATATATTTCTTAAAAATTTGATTTTAAAAGGAAGATAAACAACTCAGCATATGCTGTACATGTGTAGCTATGCAAAGCATTACCATAGTAGATATATTGTAAAAGACTGACTATATTTCCCTCCCTCCCATCCCACCTCCCACCTGGTCCACTCCCCACTTTGATCCTGTCCCTTTTCAAAAGTGGGTGCTTCCAACTTCCCTCCCCCTCAGCCTGGCCTCCCCTCTGCCACCACCCCATATCCCCCTCCTGCCCATCCTCCTGTAGGGTGGGACACCCTATCTAGTATGTATGTCATTCTCTCCCTTGTCCAAATTCAATGAGAATAAGTTTTTGCCTTTTTGCCTTCCGGTTCTGCCCCTCCCCTGCAACCACCTTTCCCTGCCTCCTCTACATGAGACAGTTCACCCCATTGTCTCTCCCCATTCCCCCTCACCACATTCCTCTCTCAACTCTTAACCTCACCTTTTAAGTATCATCCCTTCCTAATAAATTCAACCTGTGCCCTCTATCTATGTATACCTGAAAACATATATACACACATTCACATATGTATTCATATGCTGATATACCCTTCTTCAACTATTTTAATACTGAGAAAAGTTTCATCAGTTACAGTTATCTTTTTTCCCTGTAGGAATGTAAATAGTTCAACTTTGATAAGTTCATAGTGATTTCTTTTCCCTGTTTACCTTCCCAAGCATCTCTTGCTTCTTGTATCTGGCTGTCAAATGTTCTATTTAACTCTGTTTTTTTTCCTCAAGAATGTTTGAAAGTCGGGGGCTCACTTTGATTAGTGTTGTGTGATTTGACCAGATGAGACTCTGGGCAGCCATTGAGAGCCCCCCAGCTTTGAAAACCCAGATGGTGATGCTTCCTTCTGGTAACTGTGATTTGGTGGTGATGTATGTAAGTTTGGAAACCTGTCTACTTGATCTGTCTGTTTCTCTGTTTTGAAACTACTGTCTGTACACTCTGAAGCTCAGGGTGCTGACCTTTTTCCCCTGAACTAGGCAAATTATATATATAATTTATTAAATTAGGTAAATTATATATATATATATATATATATATATATATATATAATTTACCTAATTTAATCAAACATACATATATATGTATAAGTTTAATTAAAGTAAGCTTATTAACTGATTTTGAGTTGCTTTCCTTTTCAAATGCAGATCTAAGAACCTGTGTTGGCAGACACCCGGGGGATGTTGGGGTGCTTGCTGCTACAAAATGGTGATGGCAATGGGATCTGCAGAGGAAAAGGAAAGTATGGGGGCTGGGATAATAGTTTGTTTCACAGTTGTGGTAGCTGTGATTCTGGGGAGCCATGGAGGAAAAGAAAAGAATGGCCTGCATACTGACTTCATTGAGCTGAGAGCAGAAATTGTGAGCTGCCTGCAAGGAGACCTGTGTATAAGCCAGGAGCTGCTGCCTTCTGCTGGAGGAGAAAAAAACCCAGGAGTTTGGAATTCAGCCACATGACAAGATAAGGTCTAAGTGGCAAAGTAGGGGCACTGAATGTGTTTCCTTACTGCATCCCACAGGTTGGGACCCAGGGGGAGGATGGACTTGTGACTATGCCAGGTGGGGTGAAGTACCATGGACCCCCAAGGACCCCATGTTGGTTTTGTTGCCCAGCCTGATGACCAGGCTGGAGCAGTGTTATGGGAAGGACACCTCCCTCCTCCCAAGAGAACTTTATCTGGACTCTTGTTTTGAATTGATGTGATAATGCTATGGGTATACTTAGTAAGACTTTGCTGAATAAGTGCTGGTGTTACTTTGAATACTTTGAGATATTGTTACTGATAAGTGACTAATTGAGTTAATCAAGACTTTGCCCCTGAGTGGAAGACTTTGACCATGTACTTTGAAACTACTGATAAGTGAAAAATGCTTGAAAGTCCTTTATTCCACTGAATGACCAAATTTTCCCCTGAAATATGATACTCAGTTTTGCTGGGTAGGTGATTCTTGCTTTTAATCCCAGCTCCTTTGCCCTCCAGCATATTATATGCCCTTTGGTCCCTCAGTGTAGAAGCTGCCAGATCCTGTGTTATCCTGATTGTGTTTCCACAATATTGAAATTCTTTCTTCCTGACTGCTTTTAAGATTCTCTCCTTCATATGGGAATTCTGGAACCTGGCTACAATATTCCTCGAGTTTTCTTTTTGGGATCATTTTCAGGAGGTGATCTAAGGATTCTTTCAACCTCTATTTTGCCCTCTGGGTCTAAAATATCAGGGCAATTTTCCTTGAGAATTTCTTTAAGGATGGTCAGTGTTTTTTCCCATGAGATACTCTTTCATTTGTTTGGATCTGTTTAATAGCATCTTGATTTCTCATAAAGTCACTAGCTTCCATTTGCTCCAGTCTTATTCTGAAGGAATGATTTTCCTCAGTGAGCTTTTGAGATTCTTTTTCCATCTGGCAAAGTTGGCTTTTTAAGGCATTCTTCTCAATGCCTTTTTGAGCCTCTTTTACCATTTGAGTTAGTCTATTTTTTTTTTTTTAAAAGCAATTGGGGTTAAGTAACTTGCTCAAGGTTACACGGCTAGTCATTATTTATGCGTGGGTGCTCATTTTCTGAGGCCGGATCTGATCTCGGGTCATCCAAACTCCGAGGCCGGCGCTCTTACTCACTGCGCCACCTAGCCGCCCCTTTAGGGCAATTGGGGTTAAGTAACTTGCCCAAGGTTACACGGCTAGGTTTTTGTTTGTGCGGATTAAGTGTCGGAGGCTGGCTCCGAACTCAGGGCCTTCTGATTCCAGGGCCGGCGCTCTATGAGTTAGTCTATTTTTAAGGTGTTATTTTCCTAAGTCAGGCTGTTGAATGTCATTTCATATTTTTCTTGCATCTTTCTCATTTCTCTTCCCAATTTTTCTCCCACTTCTCTTATCTGCTTCTTAAGGTCCTCTATGGCCTGTTACCAGCTCATATTTTCATTTGGGACTTTTGGTGCAGGAGTTCTGACCTCACAGTCTTTCTCCTGTTCCATGCTTCGATCCTCTTTGCCCCTAAAATATGAGTCTAATGTTGAATTTTTCTGATTATTTTGTTTCCTTTGCCTATGCATGTTGCCACTCAATTACTTGAATTTTGGTTTTGTTGCCACAATAGGATTTTGCCACCAGCCAGGGGAGATTCCATCCCAAATTTGGGGGTTTTCTCAACTGCATGAGATATTAGTTGGGTGGCCTATCTGAAGCCTCTGCACACTCTGGCAAATTGGTCACATACCCCAAGACCTCCACCCAAGACCACAATCCAGCTCCAAGAAGGGTAAAGCAAGAGCAATTACCCCCCAGACTTATCGCCGGATCCCCCTACAGTTCACAGGCCAAGAGCTGAAGCTGTAATGTGGCTATGTGCCGCAAGCTTCCCAGGCTCCATGCCCTCAGGGCAATAAGCTGACTCTACTTTCCCATCCAGTCCCAAAGTCCATAGGGCACTGACCTCTCACTTTGTCCTAGGCATCTAGGTGTTGATAATTCTGGGAAACGCCACAGCTACTGTTGTTCTGGGGTCCCTCCAGTCAGCTGCTGCTCTGGTCACCTGGGGGCTAAAACCTTGACTCACTCAGGCCTGGGTTGGGCTCCCAGAGTGCTGAGCTGGCCACACCCTGATGGCTGCTGGGCTGTCCTCAGAGGGAGGTTAGCTTCTCTGTGTCATTTTGTGGGTTCTGGAGCTCCAGAGGTCATTCAGAGTCCCCCTTTTACATAATTTTGAAGTGGTGTGAGCAGGAGCTCCATGGAAGTACTGTTTCTACTCCACCATCTTGACTCTGCCCCACAACTAGTCAGTTTTTTAAGGTGTTATTTTTTTCAGTACTTCTTTTTTGTCTCCTTTACCAAGCTATTGAATTGATTTTAATGCTTTTATTGTATCACTCTCATTTCTCTTGCCAATTTTCCCCCTACATCTCTTACTTGATTTTCAAAATCCTTTTTGAGTTCCTCCATGGCCTTAGACCAATTCATATTTTTCATTGAATCTTTGGGTGTAGGAGCTTTGGCATTGTTTTGTTCTTCTGATCATGTCTTTCTTGTTATCATAGTATCTTTCTATGATGAGAATTTTTTTTCTTCTTGTTCATTTACCTAGCATATTTTTTGAACTCTTTCTTAAAGTAGGGCTTTGCTTCTAAGGTGGGAAATGCATTGTATCAGGCTTCAGGGGTTTTGTGCAGCTGTTTTCAAAGATAGTTCTAGGAAACTGTAAGTTTTCATTTCTTCCAAGGTGGTATTCACTAGAGAGGTGTGTTTACTCCTGTCCTGGCTTATGCTCAGTGATAATCACTCTTTTCCAACTTGGAACTGTGAAGAGGGCTACTACTTCACTGCAGAAGCAATGTGTGGTGTGCTGGTGCTCCCCCCCATCCTGGAACTGACACCCAGAAATGCAAGCAGATCCAAGTAGGGCAAATCAGCAGAGTCCTGCCCCCAGGGCCAGCAAAGAGATACCTACAATCTCCTTCTGAGCAGTTGTTTCACTCCTTTACTGTCTGTTGACTGAAAGTTCCAGAAGAAGCTGCTGCAGCAACTGTGGTTCACAAATGGTTTCCAAGGCCTGTTCCTGCTTTGCTGGGCCTTATTCTTTGCTGGGTTCATGTCTGTGCTGCAATGGACTGTGCTTCCCTCTCACCCAGGTGTGACAGAACTTTCCTGTTTATCTTCTAACTTGTTTTTACCTGGAAAATTATTTAACATTATTGTTTTGTGGCTTCTGTATCTCCAGGAATTTTTATGGCATTATTTAAAGTATTAGATAGATTTTGGGCAGAGATTAGGTGAGTTACTGCCTTGTCTCTGCCATCTTTCCTCTCCCTCTTTTTTCTCTCTTATTTTTCATCAATTACAGTGTAAGAAAATTTAGCATTTTGTTAAAATTTTGTGTTCCAGATTCTCTCCCCCTCTTCCGTTCTTCTGCCCTGAGAAGGCAAGTAATTGGATATTTCTTATACATGTGCAGTCATGTAAAACATATTTCCATTTTAGCCATGATACAAAAGAAAACACAGACAAAAAGAATGTAAAACAAGGAAGGCAAAATTATACCTCAATATGCATTCAGATCCCATAAGTTCTCTGATGACTCTCCCTCCACTCCTACCATGGATATTGATTGCACTGTTTATCATAAGGCCTTCAGATTTTCCTTGAATTGTTGTATTACTAAAAATAGCTAAATTATTCACACTTGATCTTACCACAATATCGGTGTTACTATGTATAATGTTTTCTTTGTTATACTCTTCACTTTTTATCAATTCACATAAGTCTTTTGAGGTTTTCAGAAATCTTCCTCCTTATAATTTCTTATAGCACAATAGTATTCCATCACAATTATATAGCAGAAATTGCTCAGCCATGTTCCCTAATAATTTTTAATTGACAAATCTAAAGCCATTTATTTCAGTCCTAACCCTCTTTGATCCCTCAGAAGTATTTGATACTCCTGATTACTCTCTTCTTGATACTCTTTTCTCCAATTTTTGTGACAATGTTCTCTCTTGGTTCTTCTATTTGTCTGACCACTCTTCCTCTGTTTTGGACTTTTAACTCAGGTTATACATATTAAAAATACTACAGGCTGGGGGAGTGAGGGTTGTTTCTAAAGGTTCTGTCCTGGGCATTTTTCTCTTCTTTCTCTTTGTGATTTCATAAACTCACACATTTTGATTTATCAGCTCTATGCAGATGACTATCATGCCTACTTATTTAACCCTAACTTCTCTTCCAATCTGCATTATTGAATCTCCAATTACATATTAGGCATCTGCAAATTGATTTTCCCCAGATACCATAAAGCAAATATGTCCAAAGCTAAAATCATTATTTTTTCTCCTCTTAAATCTCCCCCTTACCAAGTTCCTTATTACTTTTAAATGTACTACTATCCTCCTAGTCATCAAGTCTCCCGACCAACTGCTCCTTCTTTCTCACACCTTTGTCCAATATTTCACCAAGCTTTGTCACTGCTAGTTTACAATAGTTCTTTTATATGCTGCCTTCTTTTCTCAGATACAATCATGAACCTGGTATATACCCTTATCACCTACTGTCTAGAATATTGCAATAAATAACCTGTTTGCTGATCCCCTTACCTCAAGATTCTCAAGATGTCAAAATGAACTTCCTCAAATGCAGGTGTTCATTTCACAATCACTACTCAAATTCAATAAGTTCCAGTGGTTTTCTATTATCTCCAGGATCAAATAGAAAAGAATTCAGAAGGTTCTCAAAGTTCTCTACAACCTATCCTCTTCCTATCTTTTTAAACTTCTTACACTTCAATCCCCTCCACAGATGGTGATCTAGTGACACTGGCCTCATTGCTGTTCTGCTGTTCTGCACAAATGATAACACTTTTCCAGCTCTGCGCATTTTAATTGGCTATCTTCTATACTTGAAATGCTCTCACTCCATATTTCCAACTCTCAGCTTTCTTGTTGTTTTTTTTTTCCCCTAGTCTCAACTAAAGTGCCACCTTCTACATGAAGCCTTTCTTTTTTCATCTTGGTGTATCCCCTCTAAGATTACCCCCAACTATGCTGTATATATTTTATTATACCTGGTTGTTTACATGTTGTTTTCATTTTCTCCATCCCTCCTCTCCTGTCTCAATAACTCTGAACTCTTTGAGAGGAGGTTTTATCTTTGCCTTTCTTTATAACCCCAGTGCTTAGCACAGTGTCTGGAACATAATAGGCATTTAGTAAATGATAGTTACCTATTTGACTGATGTTCATTAACTTATCAGTGAACCAGGACCATTATTCTACAGTTTTTGCAGAAAGATTATTTCCTTGGCCAAAGGAAGCACAAAGATTGGTAAATACTTTAAGAGTATATAATAAGCAGGTCAAAAGTCTACAGAAATACTTTTGGAACACATAAACATCATTTTATTTAACAATAGTAAAGACTGATAACAGGTATATATTATATTTTTCAAATGTCACCTATGATATGTTTCTAAGAGATAGAACTTATGAAATGGTTGATATTCAAGAAGGAAAAAATGTCTCAATAGATGGAGATATTGACTTTATGATATCTAGGGGAAATCAATTTGCAGTTACCTAATATAGAATTGGAGATTCAATAATACAGATTGGAAGAGAAGGTAAGGCTAAATAACTAGACATGATAGTCATTTGCATAGATGGCATACATTTGAATAATATGTGTACAGAAAACCATGATGTTTGAGTAATGAGAATAACTTTGCAGAGATAGATGAGTTTATGATAATGATTTAGGATTGAATCATTGTCAACAAAAATTGGAAAAAGATCATTGTTAAGGAACCTAGACTCAATTTTTAATGATTAAATTGTTATTTTTAAATAATTTAAATGAATGAATTTAATAATAAATAAAATTACGATTATGAGAAGAAACAGAAATTATACAACATATATCTCTGTAAACTTAAAATGAGCACTTATCATATACCTTGATATGTTTTATGGATTGACAGATTTTGAAAATCAAGTAACAGAAGTGGAGGAAAAATTGAGAAGAGAGATGAGAATGACACAAGAAAATCATGAAAAGCACATCAACAGCCTGCTAAAAGATACAAAAAAATACACTCAAGAAAATAACACCTTAAAAAATAGACTAACTTTAGGGGCAGCTAGGTGGCTCAGTGAGTAAGAGCACTGGCCTCGGAGCTGGGATGACCCGAGATTGAAACAGGCCTCAGAAAATGAGCACCCACACATAAATAATGACTAGCCGTGTAACCTTGAGCAAGTTACTTAACCCCAATTGCTTTTTTAAAAAAATAAAAATAAAAAAAATAGACTAACTTAAATGTCAAAAGAGGCCCAAAAAGCCAGTGAAGAGAAGAATGCCTTAAAAAGCCAAATCTGCCAGATGGAAAAAGAATTTCAAAAATTCACTGAAGAGAATAACTCCTTCAAAATTAGATTGGAGCAATTGGAAGCTAATTGATAAATCAAGATACTATAAAATAGATCCAAACAAATGAAAATGGGCTTAGGGTGAGTTGAATATGAAGGGAGGATATCTAAAAACAAAATTAAAAACTGAGAGAGGAATTTATTGGGAGAAGGAGGAAGGGAAAGATAGATTAGGGTAAGTTATATCATATAAAAGAGGCAAGAGAAAACTGTCACAATGGAAGGGAAGAGCAGGAAGGTGAAAGGGAATGGGACAACCAGTTTCTCATTGAATTTGGCTTAAGAAGGGAATAACATACACACTCACCTGGGTATCTTACCCTACAGGAAAATAAGGGGTAGAGGATAAGAGGGGGGATGATAGAAGGGAAGGAAGATTGGGGGAGAGGGTAGTTTGAAGCCAACATTTTTGAAAAAGTATAGGGTCAAAGGAGAAAATAGAATAAGCAGGAGTGGGAAAGGAGGAAGGGATATATAGTTAGTCTTTCACAATATGACTCCTATGGAAATTATTTGGGTAACTACACATATCCAACCTATATTGAATTGCTTATCATCCCAGTGGCAATGGGGGTGGGTCAAGAGAAAGAAGGGAAAAAATCTGGAACTCGGAGTTTTAAAAACAGATGTTTAAAAATAGTTTTGTTTTGTTTTTTACATGCAACTGGGACATACGATATACATGTTCTGGGATATAGAAAACTATTTTGCCCTACTAGTAAGTTATCGAGGTGATGGGGGAGGATATTAGAGAACAGACTGGGGGAAGTGATATTTATTAGACTTGCTATTTTAGCATGAGGATTTCGGAAAGACTGGGAGAAAAAAATTGTAACTCAAAATCTTGTGGAAATGAATGTTTAAAACTAATAAAAAATAATTAACTAATTAATTAATTTTTTAATATCACCTACCGAGGGGGGAAAAATTCATCCTTTTTGTTTGCTCAGTTCTTCTTTTTTTTCTGTATGGCTTCACAAAGTTTGTTAGTCTAAGAAAGTGCATCATAATCTTGGAAGTTAGTGAATTTTATTGCTGTTTCTAAATTTTGACAACTTTATTTAAATACAATTAATTTTATTTATAATCATATGTATTTTTAATTATTTTTAAAAATTCAGTGAATGGATTCATAGACTTTTTCAGATTGCCAAATCAACAATATTCTTTTAGAAAGTTGAGAACCTTCAGATTTTTCCAATCAAAAATGAGTTTCCAAATCTCTACAAAACCAGAAACAGCTTCTTCCCTGAAATGGACATATTTCATTATCTCTAGTCAGAACATGGCCTTGGCACAATGGAATCTGCTTCCCCTCTTGATCTGATACATGTGCTTGGATGTCACATGCAGTGTTTTAATCTTTTTTGCATAAATTCAATAGAAGTAACTCAAAATACATAATAGTATATCTACCATTCATCTTTACTTCTGTAGTTTTCCTGGAACCAAGCAACCTCTAACAAATATATACTTATTGTTCTGAATGTAGGATTCATTTATTTTAGCAGTATCACCTTTGTTCCTAAAGAAAACAGAATTTAGAGAATGCAAAAGACTTGACAAATGCTATACTGAGAGAGCTGAAAGGGCTGGGAAGCCATGACAATGTCTGCCTAACAGTGGGATAGCAAGTTCAGGATCCAGGAGCAGCTTCCATGGCACCTTCTACTCTGTTGCAGGAAGAAATTTCCCAACCTCTTCCTACTTGCTTGCTCTCTCGCTGTACACTTAATCAGTTAACTCCAACCAGTTCTGTTAGCTTGTTTATTGCAAAGTGGGACAATGAAGAATCAACTGGGACAGGTCATAGGGATAAACTGTCTCTATATAATTGGTCTTATTTATCCTCCCAATATTTTTCAACTACCCTCTCTCCTAGAGACAAGATTAATTTGCCCAAGTAGATAACAACTTTGCTTTATCTTTTTAATTCTATTAACTTTTTTGGCTTTATAGATAAGGCCAATAAAAATATTATTTTACCCATCTGTGCAAGAGGTCATAGAAGATTAAATATATCACAATATTAGTAAGCAAACTTTTCCCAGGACTATTTCTATCTGTACCATATCAAAATAAATGAGAACAATAAGATGATGATGATGATGATGACAATGACTATAATTTACATTTTATAACATGTTATACTTTTCAATGATCTCAAACAAAAATTACATTCATTGAATAGTTGAAAATGATCTCCACTTATCTGATTCTCACAAAATTCTAAGAGAAAGAACTGTGATTATCAGATGGGTGAGAGATATTTAACCCCAATTACATATCACTTATATAAATATCTTGAATACATAAATATAATAAATTCATTTCAATATTATTTCATTTATTAAGTACTTACTTGTCAATGCATGGTGCTAGTTTCTAGGAAGATTTTGCTATGAGGGATGGCCTGTGCAAATAGTTTGAAGTCTAAAATTGCCTAATTATCTTGAAGAAGAGATATTACACTCTAAGATAGAGATGGAGAGTCACAAAAATAGATAGATAGATGAATTATTAAGTGCTTGGTATTAAGTGAACTAAGTGGCACTGTGCACCTTGCTACTCTAACCTCTCTGCTGACCTTCATTCAACCTTGCCTCTCAAACTGACTTTTAGACAGGTTGAACTTAACATCTTAAACTCAACACAGCCAAAATGAAACTTATTAGGTCTCCCCCTGTTATCTCCTCTGCCCCACAACTTTCCAATTACTATAAAGGGCAGCATTTTCCTAGTCCCTCAGGCTTATAACCTAGGTGTAATCCTCAACTCTTCCATATTTCTCACCTTGTACTTCCAGGTTGTTACCCATACCTGTCAATTTTAAATCTCCAACATCATTTAAAAACCCTCCTTCTCCCCTCTTACACTACCACCATGCTGTTTCAATCCCTTGTCACATCATGCCTGGACTATTTCAATAGCCTCATGGTGGATGTCTACCTTAAATATCTCCCCACTCTAAAATATCCTCTATTCAGCCAGCAGCATGATTTTCCAAAAGCTAGGTTCAATTATTTTACCTCTTACTCAATAAAATTCTGTGACTCCATTATCTCCTCCAGGATCAAATGGTAAATCCTCTATTAGGCATTCAAAGCCCTTCATAATGCTGTCCCCTCCTACGTTTCCAGTCTTTTCATACTTCACTCCCTGCCACATAATCTCCTATTCAGTGTCACTGATCTCCTTGTTGTTCAGTGAACAACATACTCCATTGCTTGGTTTTGGACACTTTCTTTGACTGTCTCCTATCCCTGTAGTAATCCACCTCTTCCTTTCTGTCTACTGACTTGATTGGCTTATTTCAAATCTTAAGTAAAATCTCATGTACTATAAGGAACCTTTACCAATTCTTGCTGCTTTACCTCTCTTAATTATTCTTATTTCTTCTGTATGTGCTTTAATATATTTATTTTCTTGTTGTTTCCCCTGTTACATCACGAAGTCCTTAAGGGTAAGTTCTGCATTTTTCTTCTTTCTGCATCCCTAACATTTAGCACACGATCTGGCATATAGGACATATTTAATAAATATGCATTGCCTAATAGAGGTAGGAACTTAAGAAGGACTAAGAATTGCATTTGTAATAAAGTAATGTAAAGACCAACAAGACCTTCCTGGCCATGTTGGGTAGATTCCTGGAAAAGATGTACATGAAAATATGGACAAGAATTATACAACATGAGAGCTTTTAGATAGACTTAGAGTGAAAACCGTATCAATGAGATCACAATTGTATTAGTGTTTTCAATTAAGAACTGGTGTCTAAATACACTTATATTCAAAGTCAAGATTAACTGAAAATATCCCTCAAAACTTATAGATTCCTTTTTGCTCTTCTTAACTCCACTATGTTTCCATATAAGTTCAGTATTAGCACACTTAAAACAAGTTTTGTTTTGGAAAAAGAGACTATTCTTTTTAGGAAACTGGACAAAAAGAAAAGAAAAGAACCTTGTTCTTTGTTACGATGGTTTATCAGTACATTCTCCCTCAACACTGACACGATATTTTGCTTTGTGCCTCTTTAAAGATTTTGCCTGATAATTTTGTTCATCTGTGCTGGTGGTTTACTCCCCTATTTGAACAAGCTAATTATTGGTTTATACTAAGTTTACGTGTGCCCTTTGAAATTCTCCTAATATGAAGAACAGGCCACAAAAGGCAGAGAAGTAGGAGCAGGAAAACCGGTGGGGTATCCTCAATGATTCACTGCGTTGACAAGAACTTCTATTCAATAGAAAGGGGACATTAGTCAGGTGTAATCAACCTTCTCAGCAAGTGTTTGTTGACTAAGTGACCTCATATGATCCTGGAATATGAGAAGACACAAACTTCATTTTAAATAATTAAAACCCACTTAATAAATCTACCATTAAAGTCATGACACCCATGTTTACAGTCCATTTTGGTTTAATCGTGTTGAGAAACTGTAATGTCTGTAATAATTCTCTCATCCTAGGTTTTATTTCTTTCTTTAGCATTTGATGTCAGCAGACCTTACAATGTTACAGTGCAGCCCTGAGAGTGGGTGATTTGCCTCCAGTGGCTTCTAGCAGAATAGAAACAGGATAGGCAAAAATGGTGTTAGCCTGCTTGGAATTAATCTCATTCCATTTTGAAATAATATTTGCTTATTATTTTGTATTCTGTTTCTGTTATTTTTACATTTCCCTTAGAGCACAAGCCTCCCTACTGGTTTAATACGGCATGGGTTTGGACGGCATTCATCTTTTTTGTTGACTCTCTAAAAATGCTATGAGGGAACCATGCCAGTTTGGTTCCAGGATGTAGTAGTGACCTAGATATAGCTAGTTCACTTTCTAGGCTTGTGCCTTGATGATGCTGTTGTTTCATCTTTCACATGGGTATGGAGATTCTGGTTGTGTCTTCTTCAGCAGAGTGGGTGTGAAGACAAAAAAAGGGTTAATGCATGTTTAGTAGATATATATGCATATCAATAAGATAATTATAATATAATCCCCTAAATTTGATCAGGTGGTTAGTTCAGTACTGTGGGAACGGTGCTGAACTTGTCACAAAATCTGAGTTTAAATCTTTGCTCTTCTTCCCATGTCTAGTGTGTCATTGGGTAAGTCACTTAATATCTCTGTGCCTCTGTTTCTTTATCTTTAAAATAAACTATATGGTTTCTACATCTCCTTCTAGCTCTATACCAATATTATTAATTTCTTTTCTTTTTCGGTTTGAAAGCTCACTTTAATCAAACAAACATATTACCTAGTTCGGGGGAAAAGGTCAGCACCCCACACTTCAGATTATATAGACAGATCAAACAGATAGGCTTCCAAACTGTCCAACCATTATATCAATACCAAATCACAGTTACCAGAGAGGGAAGCATCAACATCTGGGTTTTCAAAGCTGGGGGGGCTCTCAACGGCTTCCCAGAGTCTCATCTGGTCAAATCACACAACACTTCTCAAAGTGAGCCCCAAAGCAAAGCCTCTCCTCAGGGTTTATATAGCCTTCTCCTGGCTCAGAGAATGTAACCACCTTCTTGACCCACTGCCCAATCATATTATTAATTTCTGATGCTTTTTTTGGAGTTAGAATATTAAGCATGAAAACCCAGGACCTATATGAACACAACTACAAAACACTTTTCCCACAAATAAAGTCAGATCTAGCTAATTGGAAAAACATCAATTGCTTGTGGCTGGGATGAGTTAATATAATAAAAATGACTACTTAACCTAAATTAAATTACATATGTAGTGCCATACCAACCAATCTCAAAAAACAAATTTATACAGCTAGAAAAAATAGTGATAGAATTCATTTGGAAGAAAACAAGGTCCAGAATATCAAAGGAATTAATGAAAAGAAATGCTAGGGAAGGTGGCCTAGCCATACCAGATTTAATCTGTATTATGAAGCAGCAGTCACTAAACTTCTTGGTACAGGTTGAGGAATAGAGTCGTGTATCAATGGAATAGATTAGGTACATGAGATTCAGCAATTGATAACTATAGTAATCTACTTTTTGATAAACCCAAAGACCCCACATTTTGGGATAAGAACTCAGTAGTTGACAAAAACTGCTGGGAAAACTGAAATATAGTACGGCAGAAAGTGGACATAGACAATTATCTAACACTGTATATGTTATGGTAATGGGAATTTAAGATCTTCCCTGCCCCTAGGCCCTTTGATAGGCTTCCTTGATTTGAAAATATACTCTTCGCCCTAATAGGCTAAATGTGGTCACATGAAGACTATGGTGGGAGGCTTGGTTTTCAGGAATGCCAATGTTTTTAGGTTGCTTTTTGATTCAGCAGTGGGTCTAGAGAGCTATAACATTCTCTGATCTAGGAGAAGGCTATATATACCTGATGTGAGTTTTGCTTGGGGCTCAAATTAAGAAGAGTTATGTGATATGACCAGACGAGATTCTGGGCAGCCATTGAGCCCCCTGGCTTTCAAAATCCAGATGTTGGTATTTCCCTCTGTGGTAACTGACTAGGTATGGATGTAATGGTCAGACAGTTGGAAGCCCTGTCTGCTTATCTCTCTGTATTTTTTGTCTGCTTGTAACCTCAGCATTCTCTGAAGTTCGTGGTGCTGACCATTTTCCCCTGAACTACATAAATGAAATATGTTTGATTAAAGCAAGATTATTAACCCATTTTGAGTTGCTTTCTTTTAGAAAATCAGATCTAAGAACCTATGTTGGCAGACATTCTGGGGAAGCTGGGGTGCTTGCTGCTACAATGTACCAAAATAAAGTCAAAATGGGTGCATCATCTAGGAATAAAGGCTGATATTGTAAGCAGTCTGGGAAAGCAAGGAATAGTTTACCTGTCACATTTATGGAGAGGGGAAGACTTTATGACAAAATAAGAATTAGAGAGCATTATAAAATGCAAAATAGATAATTTTGATTGCATTAAATTGAAAAGTGTGTGTACAAACAAAGCCAATGTGACCAAGATTAAGAAGGAAGTAGAAAATTGGGAAAGAATTTTACAAACAATGTCTCTGATAAAGGCCTCATTTCTAAAATATACAGAGAACTGAGTTGAATCTATAAGAAAACAAGTCATTTCCCCATTGATAAATAGTCAAAGGATATGAACAGATAGTTTTCAGAGGAAGAAATTAAAGATATCTATAAGCATATGAAAAAATGCTTTATATTATTATTGATTAGAGAAATGCATATAAAGAGAGCTCTGAGGTACCACATCTCACCAGTCAGATTAGCTAAGATGACAAAAGAGGAGAATAACAAATGCTGGAGAGGATGAGGAAAGATTGGAACACTAATGCATTGGTGGTGGAGCTGTGAACTGATTCAACCATTCTGGAGAGCAATCTGGAAATATGCCCAAAAGGCTATAAATAAGTGCATACCCTATAACCCAGCAATACCACTTCTAGGGTTGAATCCCAAAGAGATGATAGAAGTGGGAGGAAGACCCATATATACAAAAATATTTATAGCAGCTCTTTTTGTGATGGCAAAGAATTGGAAATTAAGGAATGCCTATCATTTGGGGAATGGCTAAACAAGTTGTGGTATGTGAATGTAATGGAATACTACTGTGCTATAAGAAACGAGGAGAAGATGGACTTCATATTTACCTGGAGAGGCTTATACGAGCTGATGTTGAGTGAGAAGAGAAGAACCAGGAGAAATCTGTACACAATTACAGACACAATGTATGTGTGATGACCAACTTGGATAGAATGGACTCTTCTCAGCAATTCAGGGTTATATAAGACAACTCCAAAAGACTCCTGATGGAGAGAGATGTCTACATTCACAGAAAGAATTAGAAATAACAGAGTTTGAATGGAGACTGAAGCAAACTACCTGCTCTCTGTCTTTTTCTTGTTTGGTTTTGTTTCCTCTTTCCTATTGTTCATTCCATCAGTTACAATTTTTCTTTATAAACTGACTAATGGCTCATATAAAAGTATTTGCAGATCCTATACTTGATTGCATGCCACCATGGGGAGGGAGGGGGAGAAGGAGAGGGAGAAAATTTGAAACTCAAGGAACTGTGGAACTGAATCTTGTAAATTAGAAGTAAATAAATAAATTAATAAAGACAAAAAATATTAAGCGTATAAAATTTCAAGTTACACTCAGAGCATCCCATAAGAAATCAAATGGAAAAGCTCTTCTCTGTCTTGTTTTTCCTACTTCAATAGATGGACATATTAAAGTTTGACAGTAATTAAAAAGGAAAAGTAGGCATTAATATACCCCATGATTCTTTAACGCTAAATTTAGAAATGTACACTTTGTTCCACCAAGATTAAACTTTCTCAAGAGGTGATGTGAGATTTTATTGCATGATCCAAAATGTCATTATAAAGAATTTTTAAATTTGCCATAAACTTTCCTTAATTCCATTTTTTCTAGTAATAATATTTTATTTCATCCTTTAAAACTCATCCCTTTTGCTTATGCACTTTTACCACTCTATTTGTATGCAATTTTTATATTTTACCATATTTAATTGTTGTTAACTACCAAGACACATACCATTGTCATCAAACATGTTTATTTGGGGACTCATTTGCTTTAGGTTTGTCATTTTTTTCCCTATTTTTTCCATTGATTAATTCTATGGAAGGTGTTTTGTGATAACCTTCTTTCAAATAACTAGGCAATACATGTATTTAGTTTCAAAGTATGTTGGTCTTGTTTTCAATTTGTTAATTGAATTATTTTATCAAATTATTTATTTAAATTAAATTATTTATTAAATTATTAAATATGTACCATTACTTTTCATTTACTGCTTTATTTTACAGAGATAATGAGGAGAAATGGGATCATAGATTGGAAATGTTATATGTTTCTTAGAAGGCCCTACAAAAATTCAATATATAACACAGCCTGGGACATACTACTCAAAAGGACATTTGATTACTGATCAGAGAATCATTGATATAGAATTGGAAAGGACCTCAGAGGTCATTTAAGACAAATTCATTATTTTACAAATAGGAAAACAGAGGTTATGTGATTTGCCAAAGATAATTTTCTTTACAGGTGGGAATTTGAATCTAATAGACAATGGTTAAAATTCCACCAATCTGCACTGTAATCTGCTTTATTTGTGCAGAAGGGGTAAGAGAGACAGAGATCTCAGAAATAAAACATTGGATTTCATTGATAAAATGAAGCCATGAGTTCCTGTTTTTTCTTATAAGAATTTATTCTCCCTGATGCTTCATCTGGAAAAGTTAACATAATATTTCTAAGACAGGAAAGAGCTATGTGGAACTGAGGCTCTTGAGTACTGATAATGAATCCTAGAAGGAAATGACTTTGTACCTTTCCTCCTCACTCTTTTTGCTCTCTCTCCTATCTCTCAATTATTCAGTTCAATGCTATATCTTTGTCTCTTCTCCTTTTTTTGTATATAATTGTTTAGCATTTGAAAGACATCCTTCTCTTCTTTCCCTCCTCCTTCTCTTCTTTCTCCCTCCCTCCCTTCCTTCCTTCCGTCCTTCCTTCCTTCCTTCTTTTCTTCCTTCCTTCCTTTTTTATTTCCTTCCTTCCTTCCTTCCTTCCTTCCTTCCTTCCTTCCTTCCTTCCTTCCTTCCTTCCTTCCTTCCTTCCTTCCTTCCTTCCCTTTTCTTTTATCATACACAGTTGAGCAGTTAAGTATCTTTCAATGAGAAGAAATTTTGCCCTTTAAAATGATTATTATCTTGAAGAGAGAAGTTTCCTGAGTCTCAACACTAGCCTGTTTTATCCAAAGACTATATGCCATAAAATACAGTCTATAACAAAGAGTTATAGAATTATATATATTTTAATTTAAACTTTATACCTATCCAGGGAGGGGGTGGGGCGGTACTTCAGATGTCAGGTTCTAATTGTTTCACTTCTCTATTCCAACCCAGAAATAAATCTGGTCTATTTTTCTTTTCCCCATTCAAAAACTATTTTACTTTGGAGGTAAATATGCAGCTTTCTCACAGAATTTAAAATAAATAAATTAAAAAGCTGAGAAGCAATAAACTTGAGAAATTTAACTTCACATGTGGCTAGGCATAATTGCTATATAAACTGGCCATTTGAGTCCTGTTTTTCACACCTGCATTCTAAAAGAGGGTTGGGTTTTATTACTGCCTGTCTAACTCTGTAGAAAAGGTAATCTCTATACTTTGAAATCTCTGTAGCACCATATACACCAGCCAACAAAAATTTATTAAATATTTTCTATATGCCAGACACTGTGTTAAGGCTTAGGAAAACATACACTAGTAGGAAAAAAAAGTCCCTGCCCTGAAGAGGATTACATTCATACCCTGAAGTCTTGAGTGGTGAGTTACCCATGACATATAAGTCCCCTATTCTTGAATCTTTGTGCTATGGATTCATAAATTTGGGAAAGAATAAAGACAAATTAAAAAAAAAAAACCTGAGAAGGTGATGAATGAATCCTGCCTGTCAGTAAGGTAGAGTAAGTCAGGAGCAGTCCTGAGAGAAATAAAGACTTGTCTGTCCAGTGTAACCTCCTTACATGGAAGTTCTGGGAATGTGGGGGTGGGGGTGGGGAGATAGAGTCAGTGGGAGAGACCACAGGATGGAGAATACTTTCAAAGCTGGAGGGAGTTTTTCCAGGTTGAATGCTTTTCTGGGGGATGGTAAGGAAAGTACAGAAGGCATACTAGAGAAGGCCCTGAAACAAAAGAGGAGTCAAATAAAGACACCCGAAGTGATATACATGTTGTAAAATAAGACCTTGGATGACATTTCCACTGTGGTGGAAAGAGAATTCTGTCTTGTAATCTATTAAGTTGTTTTAAAAGAGTGTAATTACTAGATAGCCTCCCTTTGGTTAGAGGAGTGAACTGAAAGAAGTTTCTTAAACTATAGCATAAATTCATTAAGGATAAGTAGTACAATTTGTTACTAAAGGAGCATAGATATCTTCTGTTCTTACAAACAGATTAGATTCTCTCTCTCTCTCTCTCTCTCTCTCTCTCTCTCTCTCTCTCTCTCTCTCTTTTTTTTTGAGTGATTTAGGTTATAAACTTTCCAAAGTCAGGGAAAGATTAGCACATTTTGAAGTATTTCACCTGGCCAGTATTCTCTGATTCATTCTCTTTTTTCCCCTTGCTAAAAAGATGAAAAGCAATAAGGTCATGGTTATATAGCTAGTAAGTATAATCGATGGAATTTGAACCCATGACTCTGATTCCAAATTCAACCTACTACTCTTCTGTTCTGTGTATTAACAATATGTTACTTGTAGTGGGAGTCTTACTTAAAAATATCCCATGAAATTGAGAATAAGTTAAGATCTCACCCAGTGCGACATGTTATCTGGTTCCTTGCTAAAAGCCATGATCTGTAGTTCCTGATTGGGATTTTTATCTGTTACTACATTTATCTCAGAAACAATTCTCAACTCAATCAAACAGGTCCACCCTCTCAGTACACTTTAAACTCCATAGCAAAGCTTCAATTTTGAGTATTTTTCTTGGTATGTTTCTATTTTCTACTTTTTTCCCATAATTTTGTCTTCTCCCTATCTCAATCATAGTTCAAGCACTATTATTTAAACATATTCACAATAGTCATCCATTTTTAAACTTCAACATAACAAAATAATAAGTAAACAAAGAATTATAGGTCCAAATAGAGACTATTAACTATTGAAAAGGGGACAAATTAATTTTCCCCTTATTACCCCCTTTCCATCACTAGATCTGAAAGGAAAACCAAAAATTGGTAATGTATGATCCCTTCACCAAAAGTGTAGCTAGGGTGTGGCATACGGCACATGGGCAGTGCAACTGACACCAGTGGTGTCTATTTTCTCTATGGGATGCTCTGTTCAACCAAACTTGCACTCAAGTTCACAGTTTGTTGGGCAGGACAATTCCCTGAGGGTATTATTGGTTCACTCTCAGGCTTTTAAGAGAAACATTGGTAGGATCAGATATACTGACGATATTATCCTAATAATTCGTGTTCCTTAAATCTTATTGGTCTTCTTACTATTAAAAATATCAGCCAAGGGGTGACTAGGTGGTGCAATGAGTAGAGTGCCAGCCCTGGAGTCAGGAGGACCTGAGTTCAGATCTGGCCTCAGATACTTAAAACATGTGCTCTTGCATGCACACACACACACAAAACCTAGCCGTGTGGCCTTGGGCAAGTTATTTAACCCCAATTGCCCTCCAAAAAGTAATATATATATATATATATATATATATATATATATATATACATATATATATATATATATATATATCAGCCAAGATGATAACATTCACTGTAAAACAGTATTTACTAACCAGAAAACCAATGAAAAAAATTTCACTTATAAAATTGGGAACACATTTTCTCACTAATTGCCACAGTGTGGTTTTTTTTTTGTCTTTATTAATTTCTTTACATTTAGTTTACAAGATTAAGTGCCACAATCCCTTGAGTTTCAAATTTTCTCCCCCTCCCTTTCTTTCCCCCCTCTCCCCGCCATGGTGGCATGAAATCAAATATAGGATCTTCAAATACTTTCACATTAGACATTAGTCAGTTTATACAGAAAGATTGTAAACTATGGAATGAATAATGGGAAAGAGGAAACAAAACCAAACAAGAAAAAGAAAGAGAGCAGGTAGTTTGCTTCAGTCTCCATTCAAACTCGGTTATTTCTAATTCTTTCTGTGAATGTAGACATCTCTCTCCATCAGGAGTCTTTTGGAGTTGTCTTATATAACCCTGAATTGCTGAGAAGAGTCCATTCTATCCAAGTTGGTCATCACATATACATTGTGTCTGTAATTGTGTACAGATTTCTCCTGGTTCTTCTCTTCTCACTCAGCATCAGCTCGTATAAGCCTCTCCAGGTAAATATGAAGTCCATCTGCTCCTCATTTCTTATAGCACAATAGTATTCCATTACATTCATATACCACAAGTTGTTTAGCCATTCCCCAAATGATGGGCATCCCTTAATTTCCAATTCTTTGCCATCACAAAAAGAGCTGCTATAAATATTTTTGTATATATGGGTCTTCCTCCCACTTTTATCATCTCTTTGGGATACAACCCTAGAAGTGGTATTGCTGGGTTATAGGGTATGCACTTATTTATAGCCCTTTGGGCATATTTCCAGATTGCTCTCCAGAATGGTTGAATCAGTTCACAGCTCCACCACCAATGCATTAGTGTTCCAATCTTTCCACATCCTCTCCAGCATTTGTCATTCTCCTCTTTTGTCATTTCAGCCAATCTGACCAGTGAGATGCCCCACAGTTTTTTGTTTTTTCCTTTGAGAGTGAGCACAAATTTATGAATCCATAGCACAAAGATCCAAGAATAGGGGGCCTATATGTTGTGGTTAACTTGACACTCTAGACTTCAGGCTTTTATATCTTTTGTCCTATTCCAGCATAGTCTACTCACTAGTTATGACTAATTAGTTCAATAATTGGTAAGGTCACTCTTCCTCTGGCCCTTCATTCTCTTTTGCCATGCTAGGGTCACTACCCTTTGGGAACATGGATACAATGGTCAATTGTAATGATCAGCAATCAGGTCAACATATGGAAGTGTTGAAACCTTTCAGTAAAAAATAGGAATCTACACCTGGGAACTATTAAAAATTTTCTCAATAAGCTCCTTTGTTTAATTTCTGAAGGGTTTTTACCCCACATAGTAGTTAGTAGGGTAGGATAGGTGGTACAATGTGCATTGTTGGACTTTTTTTCCTGCAAAAAAGAATTTTTATAAATATTTTTAACATAAAGGACATTATCATAGTTCTTTAATTTCTTTCATCTATACTTTTGATTATAAAACATTTATGTCTCTGCACAAATATAAGAAAATTAATATTATAACAGAAACAGTTGATTGGGGGCAATATTTGCCTATTTTTTTCTGATAAAGCTTTCATTTCTCAGATATATAAGGAACTGATTCAAATTTACAAGAAAAAGAAGTATGACTCAATTGATAAATTGTCCAAGGAAATGGACAGTTCTTAAGGGGAGAAACTTAAGCAATCTATAGCCAAATAAGGAAAAAACAATAGTTCCCAGACACTACCAATTAGAGCAATATGAATTAAGGCAATTCTGAGATTCCATCTCATATGGAAGGAAAAATGCCAAAAAAAATGAAGCTGGGAAATGTATTTTGGAAGGGGTATGGGAAAACAAAGACATTGATGGTCTTTTAGTGAAGTTGTAGATGGGTAGCACTCTTTCGTAAAACAGTTTGGAATTATACACCAAAAGAAATAAATGTTACTTAGACACCCTTTGACCTAGCTATACCACTATTTGGCCTTTTATGTAGGCTTCTATGACATTGCATTCTCCTAATTTTTCTCCCTTTCGTCTTATTGCTCCTTCTCTCTCACCTTTCTAAATTCATATTCTTTGAATTTGAAAATTATGAATGCTCCCAAATATTCCATGTTCAGCCCTCTTTCTTCTCTAAGTTTTCTTCTTTTGTTGCATTATCCATCCCCATGACTTTATCACTTTTAGGCAGAGGACTCCTAAGTCTTCAATTGCCCATAAGATATCTCAAGAAACTCAATATTTCAGGGCAGCTAGGTATCGCAGTGAGTAAGAGAGCCAGCCTCGGAGTTGGGATGACCCGGCCTCAGAAAATGAGCACCCACACATAAATAATGACTAGCCATGTAACCTTGAGCAAGTTACTTAACCCCAATTGCTTTAAAAAAAAAAACTCAGTATTTCTAAAATGAAATTAATCCTCTCATCCAAATCAGCTGCTTCCTATTTCCTTACTAAAGCCCTTCTTTCCTATTTCTGTTGATGGTATCACAGTCCTTACCATCACAGAGATTTGTGCCCCAAGTCACTATTGATACCTCCCGTTCTCTCACTCTACACATTGAATCAGTTGACAAATTCTAACTCCGACGTATCCCTGCTTCTCTTCCCTATGCTCAATTCATATTGTCACAATCATAATCCATGCTCTAATTATCTTTCACGTGGACCATTAAATAATCTCCCTACTCTAATTTGATTCATTTCCCCTCCCAATCAACATTCTCCCACAACATCCAAAATAACCTTCTTTATGCAAAGTTCTGACCACTTCACACCTTAGCACATTAAACATTGCCCCTCCATTCCCATTAAATTAAAAGGAAAAAAAACAAATTAGCTAGTGCATCTCTTCTCCCTGTTTTGACAGTCTTCAATAAGAGATAATGCATTATAAACAATCTTACAAGGGAATGAATGATAAAAACGATGGAATAGGATTAAATTTTCTTATATTTCCTTAATTTATCAGCATTTGACATGTAGATAATTTAAAACCTTTTAAAACAATTATAATTTCTCACTATCCTTAACAGAGATGAATACATTTGCAGCCCCAGTTTTATAAAAATATGGAAGATGTTTAAATGATTTTATTTTCAGTCTAATATTAAATAAAATGGAATATAAAGTGACATAAATGTTCCAACTAGAGTATTTGATTATTTTGTGTTGAAAAAAAACTTAACATCAATCACAAAATGTTTGTGTTACAGATTTTTATTATGGATGTCACATGAGGACAACTTGATACATTGATAGTTATAAACAGAGTCCATTACATCTGTGGAAGCCAACTTATGCATAAATATAAAAACATAGATGTCATATTGGTTTTGAAAAGCTTCTCTCTATATTGTTTTTGGCTGAAATCAAGAACTGGAAACAAATAAAGTTTAATGTTACAATTTATCTGTAGTTAACATCCAATTTGGCAAAATGCAGCATTTCATCTATGATAGAAAAGATAATATGGCATTCTTGAGGGGACTGTACTACAATGAAATGAGTAGAGGAATGCATTCAGATATTATTCCTTCTTTTATGTTTTTCTAAGAAGTCAAAGATCCTAGAATTTTCTGTATAGACAGTCCAAAAGTCTCTAATTCTCTACCTTAAGCGGGTGCTTTATTAAACTGTTCATTCCTGTTTCTATGGCCATTAATTGTTAAAAAATATGAACAATCATACTATTCAGTATTCTATATTTAAATGTTCTTAAGTTTTAGTGGCACTATATTTCATTATTAGTAGATACTAAAAGAAGTACTTAGAGACAAAATAAAGAAAAATAAACTAGCATTTTCCCAATAGAATTTATTTTTACTTAGTTAATTGCTGTTTGGTAGGTTCTTTCCACCTCTATTTTTTTTTTTACTTTTACGCAAATTATTTTCTGAAAGATGAACTAAAATTCAGGAATTTTTAGGTTGTTTAACTAAACAAGGGCAATTTTTGTTAAGGAGGTGAGACATGGAGGATGTTGTAATGGTCTTGGAGCAAGGAAGATCTAAGTTTGAATCCTGCTTACAACAAGTAGTAGATATATGATGGCTGCATGACTTACTTAATGTCAATGAGCTTCTGTTCACTCACTATAAAATGAGGATAACAATACAGATAGTACCTATGTCTTGGTTTAATATAGAAACTCAAATGAAATAATGTAAGTGAACTTGAAGATTCCTTCAGCTCAAATATTGTAATATTTTAAAATTTAATTTAGTATTTTAATTTTCACAGACACATTAAAAAACAATTTTTAAAATTCATTTTTTGAAATTCTCAGTTCTACATTCTTTCCCTTGCCCCCAACCTACGCTCATTGAGAAAGCAAGCAATTCAGTGCAAGTTATATACGTGTGTAGTCATGCAAAACAAACCCATATTAGTCTTGTTGTGAAAGAAAACAAACAGAAATGGAAACTTGACAAAAATAAGGAAAGTTTTAATAAAGTACGCTTCAGTCAGCATTCAGATGTCACCAATTATTTCTCTGTGGATGGATATAATTTTTCACCATAAATCCTTCAGAGGTTTGATGATTGGAGGTTTGGATGATTGTAATGCTGAGAATACCTGAGTTATTCATGGCTTAGCAACTTGCCATGTTGATGTTATTTTGTACACAGTGCATTTGACTATGCATGAACATATGTAAGTGTTTCTAGGATTTTTCTGAGAGCATCCTGCTCATCATTTCTTAAAGCACAACAGTATTCCATCACAACTACATACAACTACATACCAAAATTTGTTCAGTCATTCCTGAATTGATGGCTATCCACTCAATTTCTAATTCTTTGCCACTAGCAAAGAGTGTATATGTAATTATATACAGGTCCTTTTCCATTTTTAATCTCTTTTGGGACACAAACCTAGTAGTTGTATTACTAGGTCAAATGGTTTTATAGCCTTTTTGGCATATTTCCAAAATGCTCCAGAAATGGTTGGATCAGTTCACAACTCCAATAATAGTGCATTAATATCTTATTTTCCCACATCCCCTCCAACATTTGTCATTTTCTGTTTTAGTCCTACAAGCCAATCTAATAGGTATGAGGTAGTACGTAAGAATTGTTTTATTTTGCATTTCTCTAATTAGTCGTGAGTTATTTTTTTTCATGTGGTTATAGACAGCTTTGTCTGAAAACTTTTCATAACTTTGATGATTTAGCAATTGGAGAATGGTTCTTATTTTTATAAACTTGATTCAGCTCTCTATATACTTGAAAACTGAGACCTTTACCAGAGAAACTTACTTCAATTTTTCTTCACGTTAAATATTGTAACTATAGGTCCCTCCATCCTATTTCATCCAACTCCATTTATTCTATTTTCTCCCTCCTCTCAACCTGTCCCTCCTCAGAAGTGATTCACTTTGGACTCCCTCCCCAATGTACCCCACCTCTCTATCACCAGAGAGAGAGAGAGAGAGAGAGAGAGAGAGAGAGAACGATAGAGAGATAGAGAAATATACACATGTGTCTATAAATATGTATATATATATATATATATGCTTACACACATAAACACATATATTCATATATCTATAGATATAGATAAATAGATATATACATATACATTATTAGTAATGGCTTAATGATGAGAAAGTTCTTAGGAGTTATACGTATCATCTACCACATAGGAATATAAATAGTATAACCCAGGTTTAGGGATATGGCTTCGAGACCACATGTGGCCCTCTAGGTCCTGAACCATGGCCATTTAAGGAATGCAAACTTAAAACAAATCCTTTTAGTAAGGGTATTTGTTCTGTGGAGTTTGAATTCTGTCAAAGGGCCATACTTAAGGACATAGAAGGCTACATGTGACCTTGAGGCTACAGATTCTGTAGCCCTGGGTTATTAACCTTATTAAGTTCCTTATAATTCCTCTTTATTGTTTACCGTTTTTATGCTTCTCTTAAATCTTGTATTTGAAAGCCAAATTCTCTATTCAGCTCTCATTTGTTTTTATCAATAATGCTTGAAAATCCTCTATCTCATTGAATATCATTGTTTCCCATGAAGGATTATACTCTGTTTTGCTGGGTAGGCGGTTCTTGGTTGTAATCCTAGGTTCTTTGCCCTGCAGCATATCATATCCCAAGCCCTCTGATAATTTAATATAGAATCTGCTAAATGTTATGTTATCCTTACTGACTCTATCAAACTTGAATAGTATCTTTATGGCTGTATGCAGTGTTTTTGTTTTTGTTTTTTACTTGGGAGCTATTGAATTTGACTATAATATTCCTGGCAGTTTTCATTTCAGGATCTCTTTCAGGAGGCGATTGGTGGATTTTTTAATTTCTACTTTACTTCCTGGTTCTAGAATATCAGGGCATTTTTCCTTGATATTTTCTTGAAAGATGATGTCTAGGATCTTAGAGGAATAGAAACTTATAAAGAATGGAGTGAAATTAATTTCTAGCCCAAGACAACTTGGAGGGCTGGCAGGAAAGGTCAGTTGCACCATGAAGAGAGTGGAATGCAGTCCATCCCAGGCCATATCGGCACTTGCTGGCCAAAGTAAACCAGCAGCAGTTCTTGGGAGTGACTGAATCAGCAGCAGCAATGGCAGCAGCTGCTTCTGGATCTTTCAGCCCACAGAGAGTAAGGGTTTCAAATAACTGGTTAGAAGGAAATTACAGGGGTGTCATTGCTAGAACAGAAGTAGGACTACCCCTATTCTGATATGGGGCACAGTTCTTAGTGACAGTCCCAGGGTAAAGAGGAACACTAGCACAGCAGTTTGTGGCCACAGTGGAGGGGACACACACCTCAAAATTCCAGGGTAGAAAAAGTTCAGTCACTCACAGCCCAGAGCACTGGTCAGGAAAGTAATAAAAACCTCTTCTTAGATCACACCATTTTGGAAAAACTGAAAGCTTACAGGTCCCTAGAATTATCTCTGAAAACAGCTACACAAAACTCTTGAAGCTTGGGACAGTGTGCCCCATTGCCTGGAGCCAGAGCCCTACTTTAACAAAGAGTTTAAAATTAAGCAATAGTCTGGGGAAATGAGCAAACAATTGAAAAAATAAAAACTCATACTACATCTCTGATTATAGAAAGTTACTTTAACCTAGCAACACCACTACTGGGTCTGTTTCCCAAAAAACAATTAAAAAGAAAAAGTACTTCTATGTACAAAAGTGTTTATAGTAGCTCTCTTCTGTTCGAAAATAACTGGAAATTGAGGGGATGACCATCATTTAGGGAGAGTTTGAATAAATATGGTCTGTGATCACGATGGAATACTATTGTACTACAGGAAACAATGAGCAGAATGCTTGCAGAGAAACCTGGAAAGACTTACATGAGCTGAGGTGAAGTGACATATACTGTTTGTAAAGTAACAGCAACATTGTAGCATGATAGTCTGTGAGTGATTTAGTCATACTCAGCAATACAATGAGCTACGATGATTCGAGACAACTTTGAAGGATTTATGATGAAAAATAGTATCCCTGCCCAGATAAAGCACTGATGGTGTCTGAATGAAGATTGAAGCAAATGTTTTGACTTTATTTTCCCTGAGGTTTTTTTTAATTGTTTTGTCTATGTTTTCTTTTACAACATGGCTAGTGTGGAAATATTTTTAATCGCTACATATGTATAATCTATGTGGAATTGTTCTCAATGAGTGGTTGCAGGGAAGAAGGAAGAGAGAGTATTTGGAACTCAAAGTTTTGAAAATGAATATGAAGAATTGTTTTTACATTCAACTGTGAAAAAATAAAATAAGAAATAAAATAAACCTTAAAAAATAAAGCTGGACTTTTCTTCTAGGGTGGAGTACGTACTGTCCCCAGCTTCCGTTTTTTGTGCAGCTGTTTTCAGAGATACTTCTTGGAATCTGTAAGATTGGAGTTTTTCCAAGTAGGTATGATCTAAGGAGTGGTGTTTACAACTATTCTGGTCTTTGCTCTGGTGTGTGGTGACCACAAACATTCTCTTCTGCCCTCTAAGCATGAAAAGTGTTCCCCCCTGCACTGTCACCACATGCTCTGCTATGCTACTGCTTCTCCTTGCCCTGGGACTGCCACCTAGGACTGTGCCCTGGATACAATATGGGCAAAACAACAGAATACTGCCTTAGTACCAGGAAGGAGACCCCTGTAATCTTCTGACAAGTTGTTCAACCCCCTTATCATCTGTGACTGAGAGTTCCAGAAGCAGTGGCTGCTGAGGAAGACTCAGTCATTGTGAGGTCTGCTCCTTGTTTGCTGGGGCCTGGTCTGCTCTGGGGCAGCCTATGCTGAACTCTGATCTCCTGTCACCTTGCTGCAACGGAACTTTTCTGCTCACTTTCTAAGTTGTCTTGGGCTATAAAATTTCATCTTTCTGTGGGTTCTGACACTAGAATTTGTTTAGAGTCATTATTTAAAGGTATTGGGAGGGATTTGGGGAGATCTCAGGAGATTCTCTGCTTTTACTCTGCCATCTTGGCTCTACCTGAAGCATTCTAATATCTATATCTATCTATTTATTTATATCTATGTCTTACTCTGTCTGTCTCTCATATCAGTCTATCTCTGTATTTGTATCAATCTACCATTAATCATTTGTTGTTGCTTGCTCTTTGTTCTTGAAGAGGACAATGATATCAGGGGAGCAATACCTTGACCTGTAAGTAAAATGTATTTAAATGAAGCTTATCTGTGCGTAGTCATCAGCCTTACCCTCTCCTCCAGGATCATCCAAGTTCATAGGCAAGAAATGGGTCAAGACAACTAGAGAATGATTAGAGATGCAGTGGGATACCTTGGTCTTTTTATGCTAAGGTCTTTCCCAAGACTCAATTTGCAATGACCATTCTGTGATTTAAGCTTAGGTAAGAAATGAGGGAAATGATGGTCTACATTGACTGCTAAAAACAAAAACAAAAACAAAAAAACCTGGAAAGGGAAGATCCTTAGGATTTCTGGTCAGAAAAAAAAATGTCTATACTCATTTTGAGACATCAAAACCCAAACAATGACCAAGTGAGACTTGAGCTGGGACCTATTGTTGGCCAACCAGTGGGAACTGGAATGATTTTCATTTAAGACATGATTTAGTAGGTCTGTTTGAATCCCAATGGATTTTTATCAAGCCTAGTTTACTGGAGCTATATTTTAAGAAATCATAACTGAAATTACATGACACAAAAGAGTTAACTTTTCTGGTTGTTTGTTTGTTTTGTTGGTTTTTAATGATAGGATAAATAAGTAGATAAAAAGAGAAAAAGTGTTTAGCTGTATAACATACAAATAGGTAATTATCCATTTTTTAGAATGCAAAGGAGCTTTAAAACTGTTAAGAGCCATGATTCCATCCTTATCTCTCACTTCATGAATGAAAAACCTAAGCAGTGAAAAATCATTTGCCTGTGCATCAAACACTGACTTAGAAAGCAAAAATTAGATAATCCAAGTCTTTGGACTTGTTGCTCTTGAACAAAGTATAACATCACCACTTCAAGTCATCTTTAGCATATGTAGTACTATGTGATTGTCCAAATCATCCAAATGATATAGCTGTTCTATCTGTGACTTTTAAATCAGGAGAATGAGAAATTATCCTTGATAACAGGTAGCTCTGACTTGTGGAAAATAGCTATATGTATTAAATAATCCTGAAATGCTTGTGCTGGAATAAAATATGTTATAATGAATTAAAAGACAAATTTTCCTCCATATGCAGTCAGGGTATGAAATCAAACATGCTCTTTGTTTACAGTTTTCCTGAATTGCTTTATGGTCATCCATACATTTGGGAAGAAGAAAGACAAAAAAGTAGAAAACATATGCAAGTGACTAAAAAAATAACAGAAGAGTGAGAGAAAATAAACATGTACTAGATGCATATTAAGACTGAATTGATAGGGCATAACAGCTACAGGAAGAGTAGGAAAATATGTAGTGAAAAAAAACAACAACAATGAACATACAGTCATATGACCTGAGTTTGAATCTCACCTCTGCTACTTTGTATGTGTGATTATGGACAGGTAACTTCATCTCTTGGGGCTCAGTTTCTGCATCTGTAAAATGAGGAATTTAGGCTATGTTACCTCAAGATCTAATCCTAGATCTATAGTGCTATGATCCTATGATCAGTGCAACTATTCTGGAAGGGGCAAATTCCAGGGAAATTCACAACTGTACTTGAAGGTCAGAAAGATGATCGACCACTGCTTTTGTTATCAACAAGATGCTTTCCAGATAGGAACTGTGCCATTTAAAGAGATATTTTAACTAAAAAAGATGCTTCTAAGAGAACTTTCCACTTCAAGTTCCTAAATCTTCTCTACTCCAATCTCCATAAAGTTGCCAAGATAATCTCCATAAAGCACAGGTCCGTCCATGTCACACCCCTGCTCAAGAATCTCCATCTTCTTGCCTTCAGGATTAAATATGACCTCCTCAGTTTGTCATTTAAAACCCTTTACAATCAGGCCTCAGCCTACTTTTCCAGACTTCTTTTATAACATTCCTCTTCATGAATTACATAGTCCATCAAACTGTTTCATCTATATTCTTTCATATGGGCTTTTCTATGCCTGGACTGCAATTCCATATCATTTCTAAATCTAAGCATCCTTACATTCCTTCAAAACTCAGCTTTAGTGCCACTTTCTATAGGATGCCTTCCCAGATCCCCCTAGATTCTACTGTTGTCTCTGCTAAAAAATTAGCTTTGATTTGCTTATTGTATATGTGTGTATATTGCCTCCAAAAAATAAAATCCTTAAGATAGAATTTTAATTTTTTCTTATATACCTAGGACCTAGTACAGAGGCTTAAAGTAGTAAATAAATGTTTGTGAAATTGTTTTGAATTAATAAAATGAAACAGTTAAGTGGTTCTTGAGATACAGGTATTCTGGAAAACAAAAAAATCTGAATTTAAATATAGTTCAGACACATTATCTGCATGAAGTTGGATAAATTAATTGTCCTACCTTAGTTTCATCATTTGTAAAAATGAATGGATTGGATTTGATGAACTCTGAGGTCCATGTGGATCTTAATCTGTGATCCTTTGAGTTTTGATATGGACCTCACAGTGGGAAAAATACCAGCACAGGGTTTATATGTCAAAACTATAGAAGCATTACCCAGAATCTTTCCAATGTCATGTGAACCTCAGATGAAAAATCTCAGCCTTGGAGAAGTTAAGTGACTTAGCTAAGGGTCATACAACTGGTGTGAAAGATCAGATTTCAAATCAGAACTTCTTGACTCTGGGTCTAGCATAATTATCCACTGTGCTAAGCTTTTCAGAAAAGAACTGGATTTCAACTTAGTGAACCTGCACTTGAACCCCACCTCTGCTACTTACTGCCTATGTGGCATAGGACGAATGACTTCTCTCTAGGCCTGTGCTTCCTCATTTGAAACATGAAGAAGGTTGAACTAGATGATCTCTGAGGTCTCTTCCACCTCTAAAGCCTACCATGTGACAAAGGTTATCTTGCCAGTCATTGAACTTGGCTTTTTCTCAGTGATTCTGGTTCATATCTAAACAAAGATTTTTCAGCTCATTTCTCAGACAGGGATATTATTTTCTTTTCTTTTTTTTTTTTTTCTGTGACACAGGTCGGTGATGTGTCTTTAAAAATCTGAACTTAACAGATACCAAATAAAATGGTTATTTCTAAATACAGAATAGAACAAAAAAAGAGAGAATTGTACATGAAAGTGCAGATCTCCACTATGTGCTGCTTGCTTTTCTCTTTAAGTGTATAATAAGTACAATCTGCAGCTTTCAAAGCTGTCCTGCGCGCTGGGCTTCTTTGTCAATTTCCTTTTGTTCTATTTTTCACAATTTGAGAAAGATGCTTCAATAACCTCCTTTTATTTCTTTTTTCTTTTTACCATCCCTCTGCCCCACCCTTACCAGCTCACTCCTCTGCCCAACATCTGCCCACTGAAAACAAAGAAAGAAAGGAAAACAAGACCCTTATCTTAATTGTGCACAATCAAATAAAATGCAGCCCCACACCGACTTTGTCTAAAAATGTTTATCTTCTTCTGGCTCTTAAATCCATTTCCTCCCTGTCAGTACATAGATGACATATTTTTCTATAATTCTTGACTTGTAGTTGATCACTGCTTTAATAAAATCTTTCAGAGTTTTTTTTTTCTTTATGATGTTGATGATATTCTGTGAATGTTCTTATGGTCCTTTAATTCTTTTTCAATTCTTAAAGTACTTACCAACTATAACTGAAATTGTCTCTTTCATTATTTTCATGATGAAGCAACATTTCATTATTTCCTGAAAATATTTTTCTACAATTACTTATACCCCTTATAATTTTGGTTGCATTTATTTGGTTTATGTAAAATATTTTAAATTATATATAAAATTGTATATTTTTCTTCTGTGATCTTCTTTATCTTCTGTGTGGCCATGATTTCTTCTCCTATCCATAGATTTCAAAGGTAATTTCTTCCTTGATTCTAATTTATTTTTATGATACCGTTAAGAATAAATCATATACCCCTTTGGAGTTTATCTTCATATATTATGTAAAGGGTATTTCTAAACCTAATTTCTGCCATAATGCAGTCCGGGTTTACCCATAATTATGTTTCTATTGTTGTTGTTAAATAAAGTGTCCTTACAATGAAGCCTGGGGACTTGGAGCTTATCAAACACTCTGACATTACGTTGTTTTCCTTCCATATATTGCATGCATAATCTATTTCATTACCCATATATCAATTTTTAAACAAATACTAAATTATTTTGATGATTACTGCTTCAAATTATTGTTTGCAATAATTGTTTGCAATCTGGTACTTTTCTACTTTTAATTATTTCTCTTGATATTCTCATTCTTTTGGTGATTCAGATAAATATTATTTTTGTAGCTTTTGAAAATTGCTCTTTGCTAATTTGATTAATATGGCATGGAATAAGTAACCTAACTATAACTAAGCATCATAATTTTAAAATTATATCAGACCAGCTTAACTATTAACAATTAATATTTCTTCTATTATTTAGAACAACATTTTTGTAAAGAACATTTGGGTAGTTCTGTTCATATTACTTATGACCATGACTTGGTAAGTTTAACATCTAAATGTCTGTGATTATTTTGAATGAATTTGTTCTGTCTTTTCCTGGTGAGTTTTCTTTTGCATATACAGGAATATCAATGGTTTATGAGGAATTATACCTTTCAATTTACTTCTTTCCTTTTTGAAATTCAACACAAAATCTTCCCATTTCTCCATCCATCCATCTATCTATGCACCCAATTTGTTGTCTTTTTTTGGAGGAGGGGAAGGCAGGGCAATGGGGGTTAAGTGATTTGCCCAAGGTCACAAAGCTAGTAAGTGGTAAGTGTCTGAGGCTAGATTTGAATTCGTGTCCTCCTGACTCCAGTGCTGGTCATTTATTCACTGCACCACTTAACATTCCCTACACACCCAATCCCTTGAGGGCCATCAAAAAATCTGGAATAATGTGGCCCCACAAGAAGCCTTCTTCTTGAAATGTTTCACAGATCTATCACGAGAACAAGAATATTATTTATTGTTCTAATAAATTTCCTGAGATTTCCTTTACACATATAATCCTTCTTTTAATTATACAACAACTAGTGGTCCAATATTTGAAAATTATAACATATAAGCGACTGAACATTTTTAAAGAGTGTTTGGGGGGCAGAGTCAAAATGGCAGAGTTAAAGTAGGAACTCAAAATTGTATAAATAAGAATGTTGGGAAGTAAAAATAAATTTTAAATTAGAGTAATTTTTTTAAAATGAAGTGGGGCACGGATAACAAAAAAATGGGTAGTTCAAAAGAAATATTGGGATTCACCTGAGTATGATAGGATTCTAAAAAGTAAAAGCATTTAGTAACAGTTCAAAAGAGTAAAAATCTGGGGACTTTGCTCACACTTCCAAGGCAGAAAAGAATGCTTATGGTCACTCATAGACCAAAACACAGACCAGTAGAGTAGTTAACCTCTCTTTAGATCATACTTTCTTGAAAGAATTGAAAATTTGGTCTGGGGGAGGAGCCAAGATGGCGGAGTAGAAACAGCTCATCCAAGCCACTCTGCCCCCAGATTCCACCCCCAACGATGTAAAAGGGGACTCTGAACAACTTCTGGAGCCCCAGCACCTACAGAACGACACAGAGAAGCTAAACTCCCACTGAAGACAGCCCAGCAGCCCTGCAGGAAGGACCAGCGCAGTGGTCTGGGACCTGGCAACTTGCAGCACGCAGAGCGCAGGAGCCGAGCTGAGCCCAGGTCCACATGAGCCGAGGTTTTAGCCCCAGGGCGGCAGGGCCAGCAGGCAGCTGGAGGAACCCCAGAACACCAGGAGCTGTGGCAACTCCAGAATTATCAACATAGACTTGCCTGGGACAAAATAAGAGGTTAGTGTCCTATGGACTTTGGGACTGGTATTGGGGAATGCATCGGCTCCCTCCCCTGGGGGCTAGAAGCCCCTGAGGACAAACTCCATTTTGTAGTTTTCAGAGGCAGCTCCCGCTCCCAGCCTGCAACTTTGTAGGGAGATCCAGCGATCAGTCTTGGGGGGTAATCGCTCTTGCTTTAACCTCCCTGGATCTGGATTGTGATCTAGGGTGGAAGTTGTGGGTGGGTTTACAGCTTGCCAGAAACGGAAGTTGCCCCCCACACGTTCGGGACGAAAATTCCTCTAGCTGGCCTTAAAGCCATAGTGTGGCAACAAGCCCAAAAGTCAAGTAATTAAGTGGCAACATGCCAAGGCAAAGGAAACAGAAAAATGCAACCCTAGACTCCTATTTTGGGGGCATAGAGCGGGAAAAGGACTGTGAGGTCAGAAGTCCTGCTCCAAAAGCCCCAGGGGAAAACATGAGCGGGTTGCAGGCCATAGAGGACCATAAGAAGGACTTTAAAAATCAAATAAGAGAAGTGGAGGAAAAATTGGAAAGAGAAATGAGAAGGATGCAGGAAAAGTATGAAATGAGGGTCAACAGCCTGACTGAGGAAAACAACACCTTAAAAAATAGACTAACTCAAATGGCAAAGGAGGCCCAAAAGGGCAATGAGGAGAAGAATGCCTTAAAAAGTCGAATTTGCCAGATGAAAAAGAATCTCAAAAGTTCACTGAGGAGATTCATTCCTTCAGAGTTAGACTGGAGCAAATGGAAGCTAATGACTTTATGAGAAATCAAGATGCTGTTAAGCAGATCCAAACAAATGAAAGATTAGAAGGCAATGTGAAATATCTCATGGGAAAAACCACTGACCTGGAAAATAGATCCAGGAGAGACAATTTAAAAATTATTGGACTACCTGAAAGCCATGATCAAGGAAAGAACCTAGAAATCACCCTTCAAGAAATTCTCAAGGAAAACTGCCCTGATGTTTTAGATCCAGAGGGCAAAATAGAGGTTGAAAGAATCCACAGATCACCTCCTGAAAAAGATCCCAAAAAGAAAACTCCCAGGAATATTATAGGCAGGTTCCAGAATCCCCAGATCAAGGAGAAAATACTCCAAGCAGCCAGGAAGAAACAATTTCAATATTGTGGAAACACAATCAGAATAGCCCAGAACCTGGTGGCTTCTACACTGAGGGATCGAAGGGCATGGAATATGATATTCCAGAGGGCAAAAGAACTGGGAATGAACCCAAGGGTCACCTACCCAGCAAAACTGAGTATTTTGTTTCAGGGGAAAATATGGTCATTCAGTGGAATAGAGGACTTTCAAGCATTCTTGAGGAAAAAACCAGAATTGAATAGAAAATTTGACATCCAGACACAAGAAGGAAGAGATGCCTGAGAAGGTAATCAGGGAAAAGAAATCAAAAGGAACTTATCAAAGTTGAACTATTTACATTCGTATATGGAAAAGCAATAACTGTTACTGATGATATCTTTCTCACTATGAAAATAATGGAAGAAGGGGGTGTGGTCATATGAATACATATGTGAATGTGTGTGTATATGGTTACAGTTATATATGGATAGAGGGCATAAGTTGAATTTGTTGGGAAAGGAGAATACTCAAGGGATGAAATTATGAGGTGAGAGAGGAAAGTGGCAAGAGGAGATGGGGAGAGACAGGGTAGTGTAAACTATCCAATGCAGAAGAAGCAAGGGGAAGTGGTTGCAAAAGAGGGGGAGAATAAGGAAGGCTAAAAAGGCAAAACCACATTCACATTGAATTTGGTTCAGGGAGAAAATGACATACAAACTAAATGGGATATCTCAACCTGCAGCAGGATAGGGGGAAGGGGGATGGGAGGAGGGATGATGGATGGGAGGGCATCCTTGGGGTGAGGGGAGGTTGGAAGTACCCACTATAGAAGAGGGACAGGATCATGTAGGGAATGGACCAGGTGGGGGGTGGGATGAGTGGGAGGGAATTATAAGCAGCCTTGTACAATATATCTACTATGATAATGTTTTGCATAGCTAGACATGTATAACATATACTGAATTACTTATCTCCCAAGAGGGAATGGGTGACAAGGGAGGAAGGAAATGGATCTGAAATTTGAGGTCGTAACATTAAATGTTTCAAATATATATAAATACTATTATTAATACTCTTTTGCTTGTAATAGGGAGATAAGATGTGCAGGCATTGGGATGCAAAGACTCACCTTCCTCTAATGGAAAAGTCAATGGGGGTATGGGAGAAGGTATGGGAGAGAGCAGATTGGAGGAAGTGATATCCTGTGGGATTACTATTCTGGGAGGTTGGGTAGGGGAATAATGGGGGGAAAACAATTGTAACTCAAAATCTGGCGGAAACGAATGATGTTAAACAGAAGTTAATAAAGCATTTGTTTAAAAAAAAAAAAGAAAAGAAAATTTGGTGTGGCTAGGTGGTGCAGTGAGTAGAGCACCAGCCCCGGAGTCAGGAGGACCTGAGTTCAAATCTGGCCTCAGACATTTAACACCTAATAATTGTGTGACATTGGGCAAGTCACTTAACCCCAATTGCCCTACATTCCCCTCCCTCCCAAAAGAAAAAAAAAGTAAAATATAGAAATGTAAATTTTCAGGTGCCTAGAAGTATCTCTGAAAACAGCTGCACATAACCCTTGAAGCATGGGACAGTGTGACCTCCACCCTGGAACCAGAGCCTTACTTTAAAAAAAAAAAAAGTTAAAAGTCTAGTAATAGGCTGGAGAAATGAGCAAACTCCAGAAAAATTTTGATGATAGAAAGTTACTATGATGAAAAGGAAGCTCAAACCACACACCCACAAGAATATAGCAATGTCAGTGCTCCTATATTCAAAGCCTACAAGAAAAATCTCAATTGGTCTCAAGCCATAAAAGAGCTCAGAAAAGATTTTGAAAATCAAGTAAGAGATGTAGAGGGAAAAAAATGGGAAGAAAAATGAGAATGATGAAAGAATATCATGAAAAATGAATCAACATCTTGCTAAGGAGACACAAAAATGCTGAGAAAAATAACACTTTAAAAGACAGACTATGGGGAAGCTAGGTGGTGCAGTGAATAAGGCAATGGTCCTGGAGTCAGGAGGACCTGAGTTACAATTTGGCCTAAGACAATTGACACTAGTTGTTTGGCTTTGGGCAAGTCACTTAACCCTGATTGCCTTGCTGTTCCCCCTCCAAAAAACAAAAACAAAACAAAATTAAAAAAACAACAACAACAACAAAGCAGACTAGACCAAATATTCAAAGAGGCAGAAAAAGCCAATGAGGAGAAGAATGCATTAAAAATTAGAATTGGGGGTGGGAGGGAGTCAACATGGAGAAGTAAAAGCCAGGATTTCATTGAGCTCATTTTTGTTTTGTTTCATTTTGATTTTTTCTTTCTCATGATTTTTCTCACTTATTTTAATTTTTATGCATCATAATGAATGTGAAATTGTGATTAATATGAATATATGTGTAGAGCCCATGTCAGATTACAAACCATCTTGGGGAAGGGAGTGGAGAGGGAGGGGGAAGATTTAAAACTTATAGAAGTGAATGTTGAAAACTAAAAATAAATGAGTCAAATATTATCATAGAAAACTGCCCTGATATTCTACATTATATATATATATATATACATATATATATATATATATATATACCTGTATATATACAGCCAGAGGGTAAAATATATACATACAAATACATTATATATTGGCAGAACTGACCCTTTTCACACAATTTCTTTCTCCAGCTTTATTTTTAAATTATCCTAGAGTTAACAGCCTTAACTGAGTCTTTTGTCAATATCTATGCAAATTTTTCCCATTCAAATAACTTTGATTATATTGTGAAATGTTAGCAATTATTTCTCTGTAGTGTTTTGATACTAAGCTTGTAATCTAGATTAATGCTATCTACTTTTCACTGTGACTTCATCCTGAATACCAAAGAAATAAAGTTCTTGGTAGCTAAAGCTCTTTCTGAGTTCTTTTAGCCTTTCTGTCTTGGTGATTTTTGAATAGTTCAAATTTTCTAAGAAATGACAGAGAGTCAATATGTTTACTTTTTGGCCATTTCTTATCCTGATGTCAATATCCTGTCTAAACAGTTCAGGTTGGGATTTCCATAATTATTCTCACTGTCTTTTTACCCTTATTTTTTTCTTTAAAGTATTGATTTTATACTTTGTCCTACATAATTTTATATGAATGCATCTAGAAAATGATTCTGAAATGATGCTCTTAATAGTAAGTAGTTGTTTGTACTTTGTTAAGATACAGTGACTTTTATTTGTTTGTGGTTTTGTTCCACACTCATCACTTATATGTAACTCTAATCTGCTTCTTGAAGAAAATACACAATACATAGATGAAAGATCAAATGCAAGATTTGGCAAACAAGAGAATGAGACTGGTTAGAAGGTAGGATGCATAAAAAAGTAATGTGAAATATCTCTGAAAGGGATATTATGAAGATTTTAATTGCACAACTGAGGAGTAGATATTTTATAATAGAAGAAACAGTTAGCCAATGAAGATCCTTCATCAAGAAAACAATGTGTATGGGGATAACATTCTAGGAGGGGACAGGGGAAGTACATATAAATAAAAAAAGAAATTAAATGACAATTGCAATAAACGTTGAAAATAAGTTTGAAACTAATTTATACATCTGAATAGTATTACACACCATTGTAATACTACTAGTAGTAGTACTACAGGTAGTAAAAGTACTCAGATGGGTAAATGAGTTTAAAAGTTATGTATGTGTACTAATAAATGCAATGTGTATACATATGTATATGTCTCAGTACTTTTTTTTTCAAATGCTTTATTAACATCTAGTTTACATCATTCATTTACATCAGATTTTGAGTTACAATTTTTCCCCATTTTTCCCCTACCCACCACCCCAGAATAGCAGTCCCACAGGATATCCCCTCATCCAATCTGCTCTCTCCCATCTCTTCTCCCATACCCCTTTCAACTTTTCCAGTAGGGCAAGGTGAAGAGAGCTGTTCTGGCTGCTCCCTGCGGGGCTGCCGAACTGTCCTCAGTGGGAGGTTAGCTTCTCTGTGTCATTTTGTGGGTTCTGGAGCTCCAAAGGTCATTCAGAGTCCCCCTTTTACATAATTTTGAAGTGGTGTGGGCCAGAGCTTCGTGGAAGTGCTGCTTCTACTCTGCCATCTTGACTCCGCCCCCCTCAGTACTTTTAATTATATATTGATTCCTTGGTCTTTGGACAATTATAAAATTGCCATCAGTTAATTAATATATGTGATGTATAGAAATTTGTGATTCCTAAAACCTTCTACCTAGTTTTTATCACTCTACCACAATTTCTAAGCAACTAGAAGGTGACCAAATAGTATTGATGGCCTTTTAAAATATTTAAGAGTGCCATGACTCTTATGACATAATAAATGTATTAATTAATGAATTAAAAAACAGTATTCATTTACCAATTCCTATAAACTAAATTTAAAAATAATATTAATTGTCATCATCCCTGTGACTACAGTATCATCTCCCCAAACTACTGCATTTTCATTTTGTATACATTAAATATGTATTCATATGTGTACAAGTTTTCTCCTATGCATACATGTTGCTTTTGTCTTTATACTGAGTACACTGACTTGAGCATGCTAAGCTTTTAACAAATGCTTGTTGATGGACTAACCAATCGGTAATAACAATGTACATCAAATATAAAGCTGTCAAAGACGAAACTATGGCCCTATATATATGAAGACATATTCTTAAATCAACAGAGAAAGAAAACATATTTAAAGCAATTAATAACACATATGTGACACCAGTCTTATGCATAATTTTGTAACTGTAAAATGGATCATATCATATTTAGAAAAATACATATTTAATACTTAGATATGTAAAAAGTAATGTTTCCTCATCAAGTTAGGAGGTGATTGATAGAAAGACACCCAAAAGCATATGATAACAAGACGAAAATCTACAGAAATAATTTTGGAACTTGTAAACCTCATTTTGCTGAGCAATATTAAATACTGAAAATATGTACATGCAATTGGATTTGTCTCCAGTCACCAAAAGGGGTTTACCTCAGATGAAACCTATGAAAAAACTGCGTTCTAAGGGTAGAATTAATAGGATCTCCCTGACAGAAATCTACTGATTGATAATGAATAGGTAGAGCAACAGATGGGAGTTTGCAAATAACAGCTTCCCAACCGTTCATGGCATTGTTAAAATCCTACAGGGAAAAAGTAATTAGCCAGCCTTCAGGAGCCCAACCTTCTTGTGTAAGTGTAAGCTGTGAGGTGCTGTTGGAGCAGATGTTACACATTACTATTAGGAATTACAGAAAGGTTATCCCTAAGGAGCATGTGATTATTGATCAATGCCAATTATTCAGACAAATAACAGAAACTGAAGGAACATCTCTGTTGATTTCAAATACCACTTCCCAAATACTCAGAAAGATACAAATTTGTGACTCCAATTATTTTTCAGAATTTTGCTCTCTTTTATGGACTGAGATAGTGCAAATTCCCTTATTATAATTATAGACCTCAAAATATCCTGGAAAGCTACATTAATCAATTGTACTAGAAATACATTATTATCACATACCAAAATGTTCCTATGATTGCTGGATATAATCCAAAAACCTAAGAAAAATAGTTTTAATGGATTTTGTCATGTCAAATATTCATAATTTCCATACTATATGGGAACAACCAAAACAAATTTTGTATATATAAAAAGCTGGCAAAGAATTCAAAATCTTTTGGGAAAAAGATGAGACTCATATTTTTCATCCTATATGACATTAGAGTGTTCCATGGCTACTTTCATGAACTACAAATATATGAGCTATATGAAGAGCTATATACAAATCCAAAAAAAAAAAGTTATTGCAGGCACCTTTCCAATCAGATTCAGTATGAACAAATAAGAGAAAGAAAACAACTTCTCCTGGGACAATTATTATAAGTACTCCAAAAACAAAGAAAAAAAAATAAAGTGAGTTGAGTAGGTTTTTACTATTTTCCATCATTAGTTATTGTCATATTATCTTTATCAACTTTATCAATCATGTTACCTTTTTCAATCCAATAAAATATTGAATTGATTAAATTCACTGCTTTGCCACAAATAATAGCAACAATCATATCAAACTTAGCTTTAAAAAGATTTTTGTTAATGTTTTGAGTTTTAGAGATCCTCAAACTATTCCTTCAGAACTCTACTCAACATTTACATACATTATCAAAGAACTTAAATAAATGATTTTTTTTTGTCTAGCTTCCTTAGAAATCTAGAATATTCCCAGGTAATTAAATTGGAAAGACATCAAAATTATTCAAATGCATAAGTCTGTAAAAGATCAATCCCCAGGGCGGCTAGGTGGTGCAGTGAGTAGAGTACCAGCCCTGGAGTCAGAAGAACCTGAGTTCAGATCTGAACTCAGACACTTAACACATACAAAGAAAAACTTAGCCGTGTGTCCTTGGGCAAGTCACTTAACCCCAATTGCCCTCCAAAAAGCAAAAAAAAAAAAAAGAAAAGATCAATCCTATAGAATTTTAGGAGTTTTCAGTAAACTGAATATTCATTAAATGACAAGATTAATATAGGCAGAGAATGCATTATCATAAGCCAACAGGAAATATGAATATTAAAAGCTAACTTTCAAAAATCACTTTTGAAATAACTGCAAAAAAATATAACTAGATTTTGTTGTTGTTTTGCAGGGGGGAAGGGAGGGCAATTGGGGTTAAGTGACTTCCCAAGGTCATATATCTAGTAAGTTGTCAAGTGTCTGTGGCCAGATTTGAACTCAGGTCCTCCTGACTCCACGGTTGGTGCTCTATTCACTGTGCCCCCTAGCCACCCCTATAACTAGAATTTTAAAAAGAGAAACAGGTTAGATTAGTAATGAGTGAATCATTCTCTACTGACTCAAACACCAACTGAAGCATTTTATAGATCTTTGCATATTCTTTGGCATTTTAAAATATTTTTCTCCACTGCATTTATAACTGAAAGCCCATAGAATGTAATTTCCTATAATATATAAAGGACATAGATTTAAACATGTCAAATTTTTCAATACATTAATGTTATCATAAATACAAAAAGAGCTATTTCAATGATCTTCGTTTAGTAAAAACATTAACATTAAGATTAGTCTGCTCCTGAGGGGTATTGTCTTTTATTTACAGTCAACCTCAGTTATGAACTTTCTTCTTTCAGTCACAAAGTACATCAAATAACAAATTTCTAGCTTGTATTCTGCTACTAGGGTGAATTGAATATGTCAGCATTCCTTCAGAAATAGCCTTGAAAATTATCAGAGGACATTTATTTTACACTTTTATATTAGATTGGTTTTATTTTCATCAAATATAATAATTAGGAATACTATAATACAGTTGATCTCCCTTTGAACTCATTGTTTCCTCATTGGAGTATGAAAATTCAAGCTTCAAATCCAAGCTTAAGTTTTTTTTTTTTTAAATGGATGAATGAAGTTGATTAACTTCTGTTATTTATTTACTAATTAATTATTTATTAAATAATTTATTATTTATATATTAATTTCAAAATAATTTTATTGTACCAGGCAATGATATTAATATTTAGTTCTGTGAAGTGCGTCCCAGTCCCAGATGAAAAAATAATATGATTAACGTTTTTCTTTCTACTTATTACATTTTTTTCAGGATAAGAGTTCCAGAAGAATAGCACAATTTTTTTGTATCTAATAAAGAAATCCACACTAACTTTGTGGAAGTTTATAAAGGGTCAAACATACTTACTATGGTTCTTTGATTACAGACTATCTGGTACTCTCTAAAGAATTAGAATAGGTTAAGAATATATTATCTGCCTCAGATATGAAAAGTCTTGGAAAAATCATTTGCCTTGCCATATATTTGTATGGGCCCATTATCTTTTTTGTCAAATATTTTACTTCATTTTCCACTTAACATATATATATATATATGTGATTTATTAATTTAAATAATTGATATAATAATATAAATATTAATTTTATTATACACATACACACACAATCATGTTAAACATATTTCCACACTAGATATGTTCTGAAAGAACATTCAAAACAAAAAGGGAAAACCATGAGAAATTTAAAAAAAAAAAGTTGAAAATAGTATGTTTTTAGGCACACTTGAGCCCCGGTTTCAGCCCCAAGGCGGCAGGGCCAGCAACCTGCTGGAGGGACCCCAGAACACCAGCAGCTGTGGAGATTCCAGAATTATCAACATAGACATGCCTAGGTCAAAGTGAGAGGTTAGTGCCCTATGGACATTGGGACCAGTATTTGGGGAACGCATCGGCTTCCTCCACTGGGGGCTAGAAGCCACTGAGGAGACACTCCATTTTATAGTTTTCAGAGGCATCTCCAGCTCCTGGCCTGCGAACTGTAGGGAGATCCAGCGATCAGTCTTGGGGGGTAATCGCTCTTCCTTTAACCTCCCTGGATCTGGATTGTGATCTGGGGTGGAGGTTGTGGGTGGGTTTTTTTTTTTTTTTTTATTTTAAAAAATTTTTATTAAACAAATACTTTATTAACTTCCGTTTTACATCATTCATTTCTGCCAGATTTTGAGTTACAATCATTTTCCCCCCATTATTCCCCTACCCAACCTCCCAGAATAGCAGTCCCACAAGATATCGCTTCCTCCAATCTGCTCTCTCCCATACCTTCTCCCATACCCCCATCGACTTTTCCATTAGAGGAAGGTGAATCTTTGTGTCCCAATGCCTGCACATCTTATCTCCCAATTACAAGCAAAAGAGTATTAATAATAGTATTTATATATATTTGAAACATTTAATGTTACGACCTTGAATTTCAGATCCATTTCCTTCCTCCCTTGTCACCCATTCCTTCTTGGGAGATAAGTAATTCAGTATATGTTGTACATGTCTAGCTATGCAAAACATTATCATAGTAGATATATTGTACAAGGCTGCTTATAATTCCCTCCCACTCATCCCACCCCCCACCTGGTCCATTCCCTACATGATCCTGTCCCTCTTCTATAGTGGGTACTTCCAACCTCCCCTCACCCCAAGGATGCCCTCCCATCCATCATCCCTCCTCTCATCCCCCTTCCCCCTATCCTGCTGCAGGTTGAGATATCCCATTTAGTATGTATGTCATTTTCTCCCTGAACCAAATTCAATGTGAATGTGGTTTTGCCTTTTTAGCCTTCCTTATTCTCCTCCTCCTGTGCACCCACTTCCCCTACATGAGATAGTTTACCCTACCATGTCTCTCCCCATCTCCTCTTGCCACTTTTCTCTCTCACCTCATAATTTCATCCCTTGAGTATTCTCCCTTCCCAACAAATTCAACCTATGCCCTCTATCCATATATAACTGTAACCATATACACACACATTCACATATGTATTCATATGACCACACCCCTTCTTCCATTATTTTCATAGTGAGAAAGATATCATCAGTCACAGTTATTGCTTTTCCATATAGGAATGTAAATAGTTCAACTTTGATAAGTTCCTTTTGATTTCTTTTCCTGATTACCTTCTCAGGCATCTCTTCCTTCTTGTGTCTGGATGTCAAATTTTCTATTCAACTCTGGTTTTTTCCTCAAGAATGCTTGAAAGTCCTCTATTCCACTGAATGACCATATTTTCCCCTGAAACAAAATACTCAGTTTTGCTGGGTAGGTGACCCTTGGGTTCATTCCCAGTTCTTTTGCCCTCTGGAATATCATATTCCATGCCCTTCGATCCCTCAGTGTAGAAGCTGCCAGGTCCTGGGCTATTCTGATTGTGTTTCCACAATATTGAAATTGTTTCTTCCTGGCTGCTTGTAGTATTTTCTCCTTGATCTGGGGATTCTGGAACCTGGCTATAATATTCCTGGGAGTTTTCTTTTTGGGATCTTTTTCAGGAGGTGATCGGTGGATTCTTTCAACCTCTATTTTGCCCTCTGGATCTAAAACATCAGGGCAGTTTTCCTTGAGAATTTCTTGAAGGGTGATTTCTAGGTTCTTTCCTTGATCATGGCTTTCAGGTAGTCCAATAATTTTTAAATTGTCTCTCCTGGATCTATTCTCCAGGTCAGTGGTTTTTCCCATGAGATATTTCACATTGCCTTCTAATCTTTCGTTTGTTTGGATCTGCTTAACAGCATCTTGATTTCTCATAAAGTCACTAGCTTCCATTTGCTCCAGTCTAACTCTGAAGGAATGAATTTCCTCAGTGAACTTTTGAGATTCTTTTTCCATCTGGCAAATTCGACTTTTTAAGGCATTCTTCTCCTCATTGCCCTTTTGGGCCTCCTTTGCCATTTGAGCTAGTCTATTTTTTAAGGTGTTGTTTTCCTCAGTCAGGCTGTTGACCCTCATTTCATACTTTTCCTGCATCCTTCTCATTTCTCTTTCTAATTTTTCCTCCACTTCTCTTATTTGATTTTTAAAGTCCTTCTTAAGGTCCTCTATGGCCTGCAACCCGCTCATGTTTTCCCCTGGGGCTTTTGGAGCAGGACTTCTGACCTCACAGTCCTTTTCCCGCTCTATGCCCCCAAAATAGGAGTCTAGGGTTGCATTTTTCTGTTTCCTTTGCCTTGGCATGTTGCCACTTAATTGCTTGACTTTTGGGCTTGTTGCCACACTATGGCTTTAAGGCCAGATAGAGGAATTTTCGTCCCGAACGTGTGGGGGCAACTTCCGTTTCTGGCAAGCTGTAAACCCACCCACAACTTCCACCCTAGATCACAATCCAGATCCAGGGAGGTTAAAGCAAGAGCGATTACCCCCCAAGACTGATCGCTGGATCTCCCCACGATTTGTAGGCTGGGAGCCGGAAATGCCTCTGAAAACTACAAAATGGCTTGTCTCCTCAGTGGCTTCTAGCCCCCAGGGGAGGGAGCTGACGCATTCCCCAAATACAGGTCCCAAAGTCCATAGGACACTAACCTCTTACTTTGTCCTAGGCAAGTCTATGTTGATAATTCTGGAGTCTCCACAGTTCCTGGTGTTCTGGGGTTCCTCCAGCCGGCTGCTGGCCCTGCCGCCCTGGGGCTAAAACCTCGGCTCACGTGGACCTGGGCTCAGCTCGGCTCCTGCGCTCTGCGCGCTGCCGGCTCCCAGACCACTGCGCTGGTCCTTCCTGCAGGGTGCTGGGCTGTCCTCAGCGGGAGGTTAGCTTCTCTGTGTCATTCTGTGGGTGCTGGGGCTCCAGAAGTTTTTCAGAGTCCTTTTTTACATAGTTTGTGGAGAATCTGGGGGCAGAGAGGCTTGGATGAGCTGTTTCTACTCCGCCATCTTGGCTCCGCCCCCCGTGGGTGGGTTTCTTGCTTGCCAGAAACGGAAGTTGTCCCCCACACGTTCGGGATGAAAGTTCTGACTGAGGAAAATAACACCTTAAAAAAATAGACTAACTCAAATGGCAAAAGAGGCTCAGAAAGACAATGAGGAGAAGAATGCTTTAAAAAGCCAAATTTACCAGATGGATAAAGAATCTCAAAAGCTCAGTGAGGAGATTCATTCCTTCAGATTTAGACTGGAGCAAATGGAAGCTAGTGACTTTATGAGAAATCAAGATGCTGTTAAACAGATCCAAACAAATGAAAGAATTGAAGGCAATGTGAAATATCTCATGGGAAAAACCACTGACCTGGAAAATAGATCCAGGAGAGATAATTTAAAAATTATTGGACTACCTGAAAGCCATGATCAAAGAAAGAACCTAGAAATCATCCTTCAAGAAATTCTCAAGGAAAATTTCCCTGATGTGTGGGTGCAAAAGGGGAATGGAGGTTGGAAGGATTCCTGGTTGGCAGTAGCCAGGTTCCAGAACTCCCAGATCAAGGAGAAAATACTACAAGCAGCCAGGAATAAACAATTTCAATACTGTGGAAACACACTCAGAATAGCACAGGACCTGGCAGCTTCTACACTGAGGGATAGACGATCATGGAATATGATATTCCAGCAGGCAAAAGAGCTGGGATTGAAGCCAAGGGTCACATACCCAGCAAAACTGAATATCTTGTTTCAGGGGGAAATATGTCCATTCAGTGGAATAGAGGACTTTCAAGCATTCTTGAGGAAAAAACCAGAGTTGAATAGAAAATTTGACATTCAGACACAAGAAGCGAGAGATGCTTGAGAAGGTAATCAAGGAAAAGAAATCAAAAGGAATTTATCAAAGTTGAACTATTTACATTCCTACATGGAAAAACAATAATTGTGTCTGATGAAACCTTTCTCATTATGAAAATAACTGAAGAAGGGTATATGGGCATATGTTTACAGGTATACATGGATAGAGGGGACAGGTTGAATTTTATGGGAAGAGATGATTCTTAAGGGGTGACATCAAGAGGTGAGAGAGGAAAGTGTCAAGAAGAGATGGGGAGAGACAGGGTAGGGTAAACTATCTCATGTAGAATAGGCAAGGGGAAGTACTTGCAGGGGAGGGGAAGAACAGGAAGGCAAAAAGGCAAAATCATATTCTCATTGAAGTTGGCTCAAGAAGAGAATCACATACATACTAAATGGGATATCACACCCTGCAGCTGAATGGATTTTGAAAATCAAGTAAGAGAAGTGGTTGAAAATTTGGGAAGATAAATGAGGATGATGCAAGAAAATCATGAAAAGCAAGTCAATACCCTGCTATAGGAGACCCAAAAAAACACTGAAGAAAATAATACCTTAAAAAATAGATTCAAATAGCAAAAGAGGCCCAAAAAACCAAAGAGGAAAAGAAGGCCTTCAAAAGCAGAATTGTACAGATGCAAAAGCAATTTCAAAATGTCACTGAAGAGAATAAATCCTTCATAATTAGATTGGAGCAAATGGAAGCTAATGACTTTATGAGAAATCAACATTCTATAAAACAGATCCAAACATATGAAAAAAAAAGACAATGTAAAATATCTCATTGCAAAAACCACTGACCTGGTAAACAGATCCAGGAGAAAGAATTTAAAAATTATTGGACTACATGAAAGCCATGATAAAAAAAAAGAGCCTTAGAAATCATCCTTCAAGAAATAATCAAGGAACCAAAGTGCAAAATGGAAAGTGAAAGAATTCACTGATCACCTCTTGAAAAAGATTACAAAAAGGAAACTCCTAGAAATATCATAGCCTAATTGCACAGTTCCCAGGTCAAGGATAAAATACCGCAAGCAGTCAGGAAGAAAACAATTTGAGTATTGTGGAAACACAATCAGGATAACACAAGATCTATCAGCTTCTACACTAGTGGACTGAAGGGCTTGGAATATGATATTCCAAAGGTCAAAGGAGCTAGGATTAAAACCAAGAATCACCTACCCAGCAAAACTGAGCATAGTGGTTCAGGGGAAAATGTGGTCGTTCAATGAAATAGAGGACTTTCAACAATTCTTGATGGAAAAAAGAGCTAAACAGAAAATTTGACTTTCAAATACAAGAAGCAAGAGAAGGTAAATGTGAAAAAGAAATCTTAAGCAACTTGTTAAAGTAGAACTATGTATAATACTACATGGGAAAATGATCATTGTAACACACAAGACTTTTCTCGGTATGAAGATAGTTGAAGGGGATATACATCTATACATATATGTATATATGCATCTATACATATGTGTATGTATATGTATACATATATGTGTATATAGTAGGGTACATGTGTTTATGAACACATATGTAAGTATGTGTATATGTTTGTACATGTATACATAGATGGAGGACACAGGACCAGTTGAAAAGGAAGGGATGATATCCAAAATATAAAATTAAGAGTTGAGAGAGGAATATGATGAGAGAACAAGGAAGGGAGAGATAAATTAGAGTAAATTATCTCATATAACAGAGGCCAGAGAAAACTGTTACAATGGAGGGGACGAGCAAGAAGGTGAAAGGGAATAGGTCAACCTTACTCTCATTGAATTTGGCTTAAGGAGGGAATAACATATACACTCATTTGGGTATCTTACCCTATAGGAAAGTAGGGTAGAAGGGAATAAGAGGGCAGATGATAGAAGGGGGTGGCAGATTGTCAGTGAGGGTAGTTAGAAGCACACACTTTTGAAAAGGGACAGGTTCAAAGAAGAAAATAGAGTAAATGGGGGGGGTGGGATAGAGTGGAGGGACATACAGTTAGTCTTTCAAAATGTAACTACTGTGAAAACATTTTGTGTAACTATACATGCATAAACTATATTGAATTGCTTATCTTCCCAGTGGGGTGGGTGAGGAGGGAAAAGGGGAAAGAATCTGGAAATCAAAGTAGTAAAGCAAATGTTAAAAAATGTTTTTTTTTTTTACATGCAACTGGGAAATAAGATATAGAGCCACTGGGGTATAGAAATCCATCTTGCCCTACTAGAAAGTTAGAGAGGGCATGGGGTCGGACATAGGAGATAGCAGATTGGGGGAAGGAGTGAGCTCACTATCTGGGATAGGTGTGGGGGAAAGATGGGGAGAAAATTTGTAATGCAAAATCTTGTAGAAATGAAATTTGTAAACTAAAAATAAATTGAAAAAAAATTCATTAAAAAAAGTCTATCAAATTTGATCATCACACAATATTGCTGTTATTCTGTACAGTGTTCTCCTGGTTCTATTCACTTCATTCAGCATCAGTTCATATAAGTCTTTCCATTTTTTTTCTTTCTGAAATACACCGGCTTATAATTTCTTATAGAACAATAGTATTCCATTAAATGCATACACCACAATATGTTCCATCATTCCCCAATTGATGGATATCCCCTAGATTTCCAATTTTTTCCCACCAAAAGAAAATAAACTGTTACTATGAAACCAAGGTCTCAGAATATTTAAACCATTATAGGTTAATGCACAAAAACTTTCTCAAGGATAACAAAGGAGAACTTGTATATAGATACACAGGAAAATCCAATAAGGTATTGAATTGCTCACATTCACTGCTTTGTCACAACTAATATTACTCAGTCACATGATTCTCAAAGTACCTCACTGAAGGAGAAAACACTAGTATTTGAGACAGCCGACTCTACTTTTGGATAGCACTAATTATGAGATAGTCTGTGGTATACATTTCTGTGTCTACATTACTTGGATGTTATTTTAGAGGGTAAGCCTGAAGACAGCTCAAATATGCAAATTACATTCTCTTTGCAATGTTGACCCCTTTAATCTTTACTTCTGTTGTTTTAACAAAAGCACTGTCTGTGAGTCAATGAGGACCTAGGAATAGGGTAATCCACACCTTGTCTGGGGAATTCAAATGATAGTAAAAGAGAATGAAGCATACTTAAGCTATGTGCAGGGCTAGACCTGTTTATATTGAGGTAGGAAAAATATTGTAAGTCTTGACAGTGTATTGTATAGCCTTGGCCGTGTCACTAAGATACATTTCAGAGATGCGTATGGAAACTGTTCTACAAGATTCAGCTATCTCTATCCTTTCCACTCCAAATCTATTTTGCTTCTCTTGGTCTGAAACATTGTTTTCATTTAGTCATTTTTATAATGACCTTGCTATAGATAACACCCTGCTTTACCAGAAATTGGGGATATTGGATTTCTTAGGTCACCTGATGTCATCTCTGAATTGTCATTGACCACCAACCTATGCTAATCTATGCCATGTACACATAAGTGTTCACAGAGTGTGTTGGGAATGCCAGCACACCCTTCTCTGAGTATTACCATTGATCTGTCCCCACAGACATACATATCCAAGAAAAACAAGCTCATGTTCTCTGTCTGTTAATAGAGGCTGAATTTCAACAGAAATAGCATCTCCTTCCTATGCTCACTAAGGGGTCAGAAGTACATATAAGATTTACAAAGGTTGAAATTTAAATTCCTTTTTTCTCCTTGCAAGATAGTACACTTCTGTCAAGGAAAGGTTGCTTCCAGGAACAAGTGGAGAATATAGAATCATATACTGAGATAGTACTGGACAGAACACAAGGCATCTGGGAAGATTTCTGCTAAATGCAGAAATGCTACCAGGAAATTACCCAAGGACCTAATAGTCTGTATGTGGCTTTGAAGTAACAATTTCCCCATTCTGTCATAGGCCATAGTATTGCTGAGACTAAGTTATTTTTTTTTTAAACAAATACTTTATTAACTTCTGTTTTACATCATTCATTTCCGCCAGATTTTGAGTTACAATCATTTTCCCCCCATTATTCCCCTACCCAACCTCCCAGAATAGCAGTCCCACAAGATATCGGTTCCTCCAATCTGCTCTCTCCCATACCTTCTCCCATACCCCCATCGACTTTTCCATTAGAGGAAGATGAACTTTGTCAATGCCTGCACATCTTATCTCCCAATTACAAGCAAAAGAGTATTAATAATAGTATTTATATATATATATATATATATATATATATATATATATATATATATATATATATATATTTATATATATTTGAAACATTTAATGTTAAGACCTCGAATTTCAGATGCATTTCCTTCCTCCCTTGTCACCCATTCCCTCTGGGGAGATAAGTAATTCAGTATATGTTGTACATGTCTAGCTATGCAAAACATTATCATAGTAGATATATTGTACAAGGCTGCTTATAATTCCCTCCCACTCATCCCACCCCCCACCTGGTCCATTCCCTACATAATCCTGTCCCTCTTCTATAGTGGGTACTTCCAACCTCCCCTCCCCCAAGGATGCCCTCCCATCCATCATCCCTCCTCTCATCCCCCTTCCCCCTATCCTGCTGCAGGTTGAGATATCCCATTTAGTATGTATGTCATTTTCTCCCTGAACCAAATTCAATGTGAATGTGGTTTTGCCTTTTTAGCCTTCCTTATTCTCCCCCTCCTTTGCACCCACTTCCCCTACATGAGATAGTTTACCCTACCATGTCTCTCCCCATCTCCTCTTGCCACTTTCCTCTCTCACCTCATAATTTCATCCCTTGAGTACTCTCCCTTCCCAACAAAATCAACCTATGCCCTCTATCCATATATAACTGTAACCATATACACACACATTCACATATGTATTCATATGACCACACACCCTTCTTCCATTATTTTCATAGTGAGAAAGATATCATCAGTCACAGATATTGCTTTTCCATATAGGAATGTAAATAGTTCAACTTTGATAAGTTCCTTTTGATTTCTTTTCCTGATTACCTTCTCAGGCATCTCTTACTTCTTGTGTCTGATGTCAAATTTTCTATTCAATTCTGGTTTTTTCCTCAAGAATGCTTGAAAGTCCCCTATTCCACTGAATGACCATATTTTCCCCTGAAACAAAATACTCAGTTTTGCTGGGTAGGTGACCCTTGGGTTCATTCCCAGTTCTTTTGCCCTCTGGAATATCATACTCCATGCCCTTCGATCCCTCAGTGTAGAAGCTGCCAGGTCCTGGGCTATTCTGATTGTGTTTCCACAATATTGAAATTGTTTCTTCCTGGCTGCTTGGAGTATTTTCTCCTTGATCTGGGGATTCTGGAACCTGGCTATAATATTCCTGGGAGTTTTCTTTTTGGGATCTTTTTCAGGAGGTGATCGGTGGATTCTTTCAACCTCTATTTTGCCCTCTGGATCTAAAACATCAGGGCAGTTTTCCTTGAGAATTTCTTGAAGGGTAATTTCTAGGTTCTTTCTTTGATCATGGCTTTCAGGTAGTCCAATAATTTTTAAATTGTCTCTCCTGGATCTATTTTCCAGGTCAGTGGTTTTTCCCATGAGATATTTCACATTGCCTTCTAATCTTTCATTTGTTTGGATCTGCTTAACAGCATCTTGATTTCTCATAAAGTCACTAGCTTCCATTTGCTCCAGTCTAACTCTGAAGGAATGAATCTCCTCAGTGAACTTTTGAGATTCTTTTTCCATCTGGCAAATTCGACTTTTTAAGGCATTCTTCTCCTCATTGCCCTTTTGGGCCTCCTTTGCCATTTGAGTTAGTCTATTTTTTAAGGTGTTGTTTTCCTCAGTCAGGCTGTTGACCCTCATTTCATACTTTTCCTGCATCCTTCTCATTTCTCTTTCTAATTTTTCCTCCACTTCTCTTATTTGATTTTTAAAGTCCTTCTTAAGGTCCTCTATGGCCTGCAACCCACTCATGTTTTCCCCTGGGGCTTTTGGAGCAGGACTTCTGACCTCACAGTCCTTTTCCCGCTCTATGCCCCCAAAATAGGAGTCTAGGGTTGCATTTTTCTGTTTCCTTTGCCTTGGCATGTTGCCACTTAATTGCTTGACTTTTGGGCTTGTTGCCACACTATGGCTTTAAGGCCAGATAGAGGAATTTTCGTCCCAAACGTGTGGGGGGCAACTTCCGTTTCTGGCAAGCTGTAAACCCACCCACAACTTCCACCCTAGATCACAATCTAGATCCAGGGAGGTTAAAGCAAGAGCGATTACCCCCCAAGACTGATCGCTGGATCTCCCCACAATTTGTAGGCTGGGAGCCGGAAATGCCTCTGAAAACTACAAAATGGCGTGTCTCCTCAGCGGCTTCTAGCCCCCAGGGGAGGGAGCTGACGCATTCCCCAAATACAGGTCCCAAAGTCCATAGGACACTAACCTCTTACTTTGTCCTAGGCAAGACTATGTTGATAATTCTGGAATCTCCACAGTTCCTGGTGTTCTGGGGTTCCTCCAGCCGGCTGCTGGCCCTGCTGCCCTGGGGCTAAAACCTCAGCTCATGTGGACCTGGGCTCGGCTCGGCTGCTGGCCGCTCCCAGACCACTGCGCTGGTCCTTCCTGCAGGGTGCTGGGCTGTCCTCAGCGGGAGGTTAGCTTCTCTGTGTCGTTCTGTGGGTGCTGGGGCTCCAGAAGTTTTTCAGAGTCCTTTTTTACATAGTTTGTGGAGAATCTGGGGGCAGAGAGGCTTGGACGAGCTGTTTCTACTCCGCCATCTTGGCTCCGCCCCTGAGACTAAGTTATTTATAATTCATCATAAAATATTGCTGAAGTGTGTACAAAGTTATCCTGGTTCTGTTCACTGCAATTTGCATCAGTTTATATAAGTATTTCCAGGTTTTTCTGAAATCATTCTGCTTGTTATTTCTTATGGCACAATAATATTCCATCGCAATCATAAATCAAAGTTGGTTCAGTCATTCTTTGAGACTTCTTTTGCAAAATGACTAATATAAAAATGTTTTACATTATTGCACATGTACAACCTATATTTACCATCCCAGGGATTGATTAAGGGAAGGAGGAAGGAAAGGATAGGATTTGGAATTCAAAATTTTTTTTAAATGTAAAAAATTGTTTTCACATGTAACTGAGAAAATAAAATATTATTTTTCAAAAAGTTAAAATGAGATTTAAAAAAGAAATTACACTGATCGGTGAAATCTGCCTAATACATTTGTTTCCACAAATCCTATGTTCTGAGGATACAAGGAAAGATTGCAATCAGTGAGATCCATACACTCTCATTGTTCTATAACAGACAAAAAGTTTGAATGCTTTATTATGTGCCATTAACATTATAGTTAATTTGATAAATGTCCTCACTTGGTATCAGTCTATCATATCCAAAAGGTTTATTAGACAGAACATTTAATGGCATAATATATCAATTCCTAAACTTGCTCTCAAATATTAATTTAATTATTTTGGTAATCTCATTAAATATGACTTTTTGAATAGAAGATCTTTTTACCCTAACTCCCCACTTAAAACAAAGGTGATGCCATATGAGACAGATTATCCTCCAAATTCCCGAGTCTAATAATAATAATACCTTCACTCAGGGTATCTTTTTCTAGTAACTATATATTTTCAGTTCTCCATTTATAAATATTTGCACATGCAAGTATTACATTTCCTAATTTTTCTTCTATGCAGCATTCCTTATTCACTGAGAGATTTTATAGCATAATCCCAGTAGTGCTTTGTTAAAAAATTATTCACTTTGGGTAGTTTCCACACAGCAGCAATAACCTTGAATTATGAAAACCTAGGTTTTTGTCAGGATGTTTTTTTAATACTTCTAGTCATGATAGAATAAAGAAGGGAATAATAATTTATAGCATGTGTACTATGTACCATGTACTATGCTAAACGCTTCAAAAATACAATCTCATTTGATCCTTACAAGTCTGGAAGATAGGTGCTATTATCACATCCATTTTATAGTATGTTAAATTGAGGCAAACAGAAGGTAAAAACTTGCCTAGGTAATATAGCTAGTAAGTATCTGAGGACTTATTTGAACTCGGGTCTTCTTAACACCAAATTCAGCATTTTACCTCAGTGCAATAGTGAAGTATTATAAAGAGGGTGCTAGAACTGTACTCTAAATACCTGAGTTTAAATTTTAACTCTGAGACTTAATAGCTATATGACCCTGAACAAGACAGTCAAAACCCCTATACCTCAGTTTTCTCATTTTATAAATGAGCATACTAATTTCTACATAACTAATGTGGTGAGAAGATCATTATTTAAAATAAAGGTACTACTTTTATAATACTTAATAGGTCTGGAACGGCAGAATTTTGTAACATGACCTTCCATTTTATATGTCTGACTTTATCTTACCTACATATCCAATAAGATTCGCACCCAAATGTAAAAGTAGAGTCAGGAATGGAGGTGATTAGTCAATCTCAATTAATTAGGAAACTTTATACATTCACAGATTGTTTAGTTTAATTATTGATACACATTCAACTTTACACTGTATTTGTCTCAAAAATGTGTAGCATTGGTGAATTTATAGAACATTCTTATGGCAACTCTCCAGGAGGCAAGTTTAGTTAGATCTTTCCTCAAATGGCTCTAGAAGCACAAACTAGGAGTTACAGGTCAGAATGTCAACATTAGTGATTTTTAATAAATTATTACAAGCAAAGGTGGAAATCACAGTGTCATTGACATTGTAAATGAGTTTGAAAATTAACTAGAGCATTGCACAGACACAGTTCCAAACCTAATTGTGTGTGAGATTGATAGAGTATGAGAATCAATCTTTATTTTCACAAGAAATTTATAATAAAAGCAAATGAATCATAACTCTTTCAAAGGAAAAGTTCCTTCTGTGAATATCAGTAAACTAGCTACAGTATGTTTGGGATAGAGACTTAAGATGATGATGCTTCTTAATCTTGCTGTTAACATGAAAAATGTACACCAGATGGTAAATGTCCTACTTGCTCATCTCAGGGAATAATTGGATCCCTAAACAGAGATCTATGGGAAGGAGCTTATATCACATGATGATACTAAGAATATTGATCATGTTGTGAAATAATCACATTCCAACTAAGGAGCTTGGCCATTGTGGGTATAATGGAACCTGGAGCATCTGGTTGACTAAATGAGGCCCCTAAGATTCCACTGAATAACCTTTCATAAGCAGTTTTTTTTAAGAATAGTGATAACAAAATCTTCTGAATTTCTGAAAGGTTATTAACTTTTTTAAGTTTATTTTCATTAAAGGTTATCTATCTTTTTAAATATCTATCAGTTACATTTCTTAAGGTGAGTAATGAAGTAGTTAGTATTATATTATCTTTAAAGAAAACCATATTCTCCTTTGTATTCCATGATAGAGAATATATACGGGTTTGGGAAATTTTATTTATTCTTTCAAGTTTAGTGCAAATGAGTAATATGACACCTATCATTATATCTGATGGATCTGTGATCTCACTGCAAAAGCATGTCTTATGAGCTTATTTTGTGCTAAGCAGTGCATTAAGTGCTAGGAATACAAATGAAGAGAAAAGCTTGGCAGTCCTTGCTCTCAAAGAGCTCACACAATAGTTAGAGGAGACAACATGTATAGAAGCAATCAGCTATGGACAACAGTAGGTCCCTGCCCAAACATCATTTAATGACTGGTTTGGGGGGCCTCCTGGTTCAGAGTGAATGTAAAGAGTAACTGTTTCTCCTTTAGCAGGCAACTCTGAGGGTCTTCACTTCCCAGTTTGCTTTTTTTTTTTTCTGATTAAAGGGGTCATCCTTTGACTCACTTCTTAAAGAGGCCTATTCACTGAACGGGCATTGCTTCACCCAGAGGGAGAACCTGAAAAGACCTTAGATTACAAGGGCCAACGTCTCACACTCCACCCTGGGCCAATATCTGGTTCCTGCAGCCAAATGCCTCTGGAAAAGAAAATAAGACTGGTGACTTTGCACAGTCGTCTAACACTCAAACCAAAGTCAATTGCAAATCATGTCATCATCTCCCTGATGTCATGGTCCTTTTCAAGAAGGAAGGGCAAACCACACAGAACTTGGCAAATAGGATAATCTAATGATTTCAGTTCTAGGACCCCAGGGTGGCCTCAGGGCCAATGGGATTCATGCGGGTATAATTATGAAAAACTAATGGAGCTTTGAGGAATTTGGAGCACTGTTCTAAAGCCCATAGTGGTTTTGGAGCACATGAGGTTTGAGCCATCACACTATTTTCTTCCTACTACAAGGTCACAAAATATTATGTCAATCCAAGAGAGTGTATAGGAAGTTTTCCAATGACAAAGTACAGTATATTCCATCCATGCATGAATATCACGTGCAGTTCTTGTGTGTCCTCTAATTTAGAGTCCATCTAATTTACCCTTTATCTAATTCTCTTGACGTGTAGATATTAATGAAGCATGTGAGCTATTAATTATCTCCCCCTCATCCACTTTTTCCCTGTTCATATAATATACTCTGTGATAACATTATTATTGTACAAATATTAACAGTTATGAAATACTGATTATATACAATGCTAGCCTAAAAATATAAATAATTAAAATTAAAGTAGTATAAATTGTTTGTCATATGTATGTGTATATATATATATATATATATAGAGAGAGAGAGAGAGAGAGAGAGAGAGAGAGAGAGAGAGAGAGTGTGTGTGTGTGTAAATGTTGTTTAAACCCAAAGATACCAAAAACTGTTGCAGCAGGGATTCTACCCACCCAAAAACTGTTGTGTTTTCATGTTGTGTTTTGATAGAACCCTCTCAAAGAATTCACTGTCAGACGACCTCTAATCAAAGTATACACACATATTGAGATTGATACCTCTAATTAGAGATATCATCTTTAGAAGAAGGCTAAATTCCAAGAGGAACCAGCAACTTCAGAGAAAGCAAGATGGATTTTTATAGGGTAAATATGAAATCATATAACAGAAATGTATGTAGAATATAGGCATATGATTAATATTAAAAAGTCAGGAGGAGTTTGTTGAGGGATTAGATAATGGAGGAGGGATCTCTTCTGTGGTCAGTAGCTAAACATTCTGGTTATGCTACCCTCCAATTGGCTAGCCATTGTGATCATATCTGGTCAATATAGATAGTTAGATATTGTGGTCCTGTCTTGGGTGAGATGGATGATGTACATATGATTGAATATAAGAACACACCTGTTCAAATATGTGGAATGGATTTGGGGCAGTTGCTAGGTAGAGGCAGTAGGTAGGTTCCTATCCCATGCACACATCTGCTTTTCTGTAAGAAATATGAGTTCATGGACACACCTATTGTTCTAGTGAGCTGTGAAGAATATATGAAAAATTTAGGACAAGGTGGAGGGTTTAGGTAGGTACAGTGGGGCCTATAATGTAGTTAGAATATTGGGACTGGGGGCAATTTTGTTAGGATTCCATCAAAAATATATGTATACATACATACCCACATATATACACATATACACACATATATATGTACATGCACATGTGTGTGCATGAGTGTGTATGTCAAGCTATATAGCAAAGTACAATGGACCAAGGGACCAGAAACATGGATTCTTGTTCTTTCTCTAAGTAAGAACTCTTTGAGATTTATTTTCTATTCAATTACATGGTCTGGGCTTCAGTTTCTTCTTTTATAAAATAGGGAAGTCAGAGTAGAAGGATTTTAATAGCTCTTCCATTTTAAGAGTCTATGATGATCTACTCTAAAATGCCATTACAATGTCAGTGACAAAGGACAACTATATAACTGTATTAAAGACTTTCTGATGAGAAAATGACAGAGAGATAAAGAGAGACAGAGCATCAGATGAAGATAACTAGACAAAGAGAGACAGACAAAGACACCAGCAGCTATGGGGTATCCAGATTTCTTAAGCCATAAACACCAAAGACAAATTAAAAGATCAGTGTAGAACTCTATTGGAATGGGAAGGGGGATGAAAAAGCCAGTCTGGCCCCTGCCCCCAGGGCAAGAAGGGAATGAGTCATGGAGGCTGGGCAGCCACCAACTCGCGGCTACTTTGGGAGCTCTTGGACTGCAGATTATAGGGGAACCAAGTGACCATTTTGAGGGTAATTCCTTTTGCTTTCACCTACTTTGATCTGGAAAAAAAAATTAATAAACCCTAATTTCCACATTAAAAAAATAGACTAACTCAAATGGCAAAAGAGGCCCAAAAAGGCAGTGAGGAGAAGAATGTCTTAAAAAGCCAAATTTACCAGATGGAAAAGGAATTTCAAAAATTCACTGAAGAGAATAACTCCTTCAAAATTAGATTGGAACAAATGAAAGCTAATGATTTAAGAGAAATCAAGATACCATAAAACAGATCCAAACAAAAGGAAAAAAAATAGAAGGCAATGTGAAATATCTCATTGCACAAAACCACTGACCTGGAAAATAGATTCAGGAGAGATCATTTAAAAGTTATTGTTAAAAGTTAAAAAAGAGCCTAGACACTATCTTTCAAGAAATTATCAAGCAAAATTGCACTAATATTCTAGAACCAGAGGGCAGAATAAAAATTGAAGGAATTCACCAATCACCTCTTGAAAAAGATTCCCAAAAGAAAATTCCTAGGAATATTATAGCCAAATTCCAGAGTTCCCAGGTCAAGGAGAAAATACTGCAAGCAGTCAGGAAGAAACAATTTAAGTATTGTGGAAACACAATCAGGATAACACAAGACCTAGCAGCTTCTGCTTTAAGAGATGAAAGGGCTTGGAATATGATATTCCAGAGATCAAAGGAGCTGATTTTAATGCTACAAGGGAAAATATGGTCATTCAATGAAATAGAGGATTTTTAAATATTCTTGATGAAAAAATCAGAGGTGAAGAGAAAATTCAGCTTTAAAATACGAGAGGCATGAGAAGGTAAACAGGGAAAAGAAATTATAAGGAACTTATTAACATTGAACTATTTACGTTCCTACATGGAAAAACAATAATTGTAACTCTTAAGAGTTTTCGTAGTATGAGAATACTTGAAGGGAATATATGTGTGTGTGTGTGTGTGTGTGTGTGTGTGTGTGTGTGTGTGTGTGTGTGTATATATATATATATATATACACACACACACATATATGTATAGGAGTGTGTATTTGTATATAAATGTGTGTGTGTGTGTATATATATATGAGTGTGGGTATATATATGTGTGTACATATATATATATGTGTGTGTGTGTACATATATATATATATATGTTCATGTTTAGATAGACAGAGGGCACAGGATGAGTTGATTATTCAGGGATCTTATCTAAAAAATAAGATTAAGAAGTGAGAGAGCAATTTAATGAGAGGAGAAAGGGAAAGATAGATTAGAGTAAAATATCTCATATAAAAGAGGCAAGAAAAAATGATTACAACGGAGGGGAAGAGCAGGATGGTAAAAAGAATGGGACAACCTTATTCTCACTGTATTTAAATTAAGGAGGGAATAACATACACACTCAAGTGGGTATCTTACACTATATGAAAATAGGGGGATAGGGGACAAGAGGGGGGATGAAAGAAGGAAGAGCAAATTGGGGGAGATGGTAGTTAGAAGCAAACATTTTTGAAAAAGTATAGGATCAAAGGAGAAAATAGAGTAAGTGGAGGGTGGGATAGGATGGAGGGAAATATCTTAATTGGTCTTTCACAATATAACTTCTAAGGAAATTATTTGGGCAACTACACATGTACAACCTATATTGAACTGCTTATCTTCCCAATGGGCTGTGTGAGGAGGGAAGAAGGGAAAAAAAATCTGGAACTCAAAGTTTTAAAAACAAATGTTTAACAAAATTGTTTTTTACATGCAACTGGGAAATAAGATATACCAGCACCGGGGTATAGAAATTCATCTTGCCCTACTAAAAATTTGTGGGGGTATATAATGGAAATGCAGATTTAAAGATCTTCCCTGTCCCTAGGCCCTTTGATTGGCTTAATACACTCTGAGACCCTTCCTTGATTTGAAAATATACTCTGCCTCCTAATAGGCTGAATGTAGTCACATGGAGCCTGTGGCAAGAGTCTTGGTTTTCAGGAATGCCTACACCTTGATGCTGTGTGATTGGGCAGTGGGTCAAGAGGGTGGTTACATTTTCTGATCCAGGAGAAGGCTATGTAAACCCTGATGGGAGGCTTTGCTTTGGGGCTCAATTTGAGAAGTGTTGTGTGATTTGACCAGAGGAGACTCTGGGCAGCTGTTGAGAGTCCCCCGGCTTTGAAAACCTAGATGTTGATGCTTCCCTCTCTGGTAACTGTGATTTGGTATGGATGTAATGGTTGGGCAGTTTGGAAGCCTGTCTACTTGATCTGTTTGTTTCTCTGTCTTGTAACTTCTATCTGTATGCTCTGAAGTTTGGGGTGCTGACCTTTTTCCCCTGAACTAGGTAAATAATATATGTTTGTTTAATTAAAGTAAGCTTGTTAACCCATTTTGAGCTGCTTTCCTTTAGAAAAGCAAATCTAAGAACCTGTGTTGGCAGCTACTCTGGGGATGTTGGGGTGCTTGCTGCTACAGGGTAATAGGAGAGGATGTAAGAGAGAACAGATTGGGGGAAGGGCTATTCATTACACTTGATCTTTTGGGGAGGGGTAAGGGAAAGAAGGGAAGAATAATGGCAGCTCAAAATTGTGGAAATGAAAGTTGAAACCTAAAGATAAATAAATAAATTTAAAATAAAAAATATACAAAAGGAACCATAATTTTCTTTTGAAAGTCAGTGTATTGTATTTAATTGTTCAAGTATCATGAGCTATTGTTTTTTTTTTACAAAATTTGGCAATATATTGAATAATTATCTTAATATCAAGATCACTAGAAGTAAATGCCAATATTTATTTTTTAGTATTTTATTTGTATTATGAAATATTTCTCAATCATATGAAAGCATTGTAACAGCCATTTTTTGAAATATTTTAGTTCCAAATTCTCTTCCTTTTTCTCATCCCTCCCACAACCATTGAGAAGGCAAAAAATATGATATCAATTATATATGCAAAGTTATACAAAACAAATATCCCTGTTAGCCATGTTGGTGCAAATATTATTAATCCCATTTATAGGGGAGAAAAGTAAGGGTCAGAAAGGTAATGAGAATGGGGACCTAAATCCAGGTCTTCTGGTCCTTCAACCAAGTTCTTTCTCCATGCTCATTTTGGGGGCAAGGGTGTATATTGGCTTTGGAAGGGTTCCCTAAATAACACCACAGAAATGGTCAACCTTGCTCTTGATAGGGAGAACAAAACTTCATAGTCTGTGAGTCAATCCAATCTTGTATTAGGGTCAAGCTCAGGACTTTGTCCTGTTGGTGTCCCTAATTTCTTCTCTCCTGTTTCTTTCCACACAGTGTGCAGGAAGCCCCAGTTCTCAGGAAAAATTATGGGGGGTGGCAGTCTGCTCCTGAGGGGAAGTGGCCTTGGCAAGTCAGCCTGTGGTATAGAGAATTATTCATTTGTGGAGGATCCCTTATTGACTACCAGTGGGTGCTCTCAGCAGCCCATTGCTTCCAAAAGTGAGTAACTCTTTTGTGTGTGTGTGGGGGGGGGATGAACCTTGTGGGGCAGGGGCAGGAGAGGTTGGGGTGGCAGAGAATATAGTGGCCTTGTTGGGACAGAATGCCTTGGGGTTCCTGGAAAACTCATGAGAGCTTTGAAAATTGTCTTAGCTCAGGTCATTTGCAGCAGGTCAGTAGCTATTGTGGTCAGGCAGCTGTAGCTGTATATAAATGAGTCTCAAATAGATTTACAAGGGAAAACAAAAAAAAAAACTGACAAATCAAGCATCATCCTCCCTTCCTGCTCTGTTCCCCCCCAACCCCATTCTTGCTCTGGGAACAGTAATCAAATAATTACTACCCATTTTACAGAAAAGGACTTGACAATTGGCTACCCTAAGTCTCCGCTCACAAGCCGCTGTGATTCAGACTCAAAGACCTCCCCTGGCCATTCCAATCTATATGGGTTGCTTCCTCATATTAGAATATAAGCTCCTTGTCAAGGACCACCATCTTTTCATCTTATACTTCCATCATCAAACAATGCCTAGCATATTGTATGTGCTTAATAAAAGTCATCTATTCAATCATTCACTAAAGTCCCCCTCTGACCTTTTATTGAGGTGTGGCGATAACCCTACTCCTCAAAGGCTTCTCTAGGACAGTGCAAGCCCTGACTGACACTATGGAGTGGAAAAAGTTTCAGAGAAGGGCCTGCAGGCCTGCTGTGTGTCTGCCTTCCAGGGAACCATGAAGTCTGGAGAGAGAGCACCCGGTGGGATTGATGACCAGGGCTAGTAGGAGATGAGACAGTGACATCCGAGGGGATGCTACTCCTGCAAAAAGGAGATTCCCTCTTCCCTCCAGGTGGCTTATTCTACTTTTAACCAACATTTTTAACATTTAACTATTAGCATGAGTTTCCTGACATTAATCCAAAACATGCCTCTTTCTGACTTCCACTAATTGCCTCTGATTCTGCCCTATGAGTCCAGTTCAGGGAAGTCACATCTTCCATTTGATAACCCTCTAAATTCTGTTGTTGTTGTTTTTTTATTAGAAAAATTTATTTAATATAAAGTAGATATTTTTTGGTCTTTATTAATGTGTTTGTTTACTTTTAGGTTACAAGATTCATTTTCACAATTCCTTAAGTTTCAAATTTTCTTTCCCTCCCTCCCCTCTCCTCCATGACAGCATACAATCAAGTACAGTATCAGCAAATAGTTTCACATTAGACATTAGTCAGGTTATGAAGAAGGATTATATCAGATGGAATGAACAATGGGAAAGAGGAAAAACAAACAGTAAAAAAAGAAAAAGATCAGGTAGTTTGCTTCAATCTGGATTCAAACTCAGTTCTTTCTAGTTTTTTCTCTGGATGTAGACAGCTCTCTCTATCATGAGTCTTCTGGGGCTGTCTTATAACCCCGCATTGCTGAGAACAGTCCAGTTTATCAAAGTTGGTAGTCACACATATGTTGTATCTGTTATTCTGTACAGATATCTCCTGGAACTACTCTTCTCACTCAGCATCAGTTCATATAAGCCTCTCCAGGTAAATATGATGTCTATCTTCTCCCTATTTCTTATAGCACAATAGTATTCCATAATATGCATATACCACAACTTGGTCAGTCATTCCCTGATTGATAGGCACCCCCTTAATTTTCAATTCTTTGCCACCACAAAAAGAATTGCTATAAATATTTTTTGTATAAATGGGTCTTCCTCCCACTTCTATGATCTCTTTGGTATACAGCCATAGAAGTGGCATTGCTGAGTCAAAGGGTATGAAATTCTTTATAGCGCTTTGGGCATAATTCCAGATTGCTCTCCAGAATGGGTTGTATCAGTTCACAACTCCAGCAGAAATGCATTAGTGTTCGAATTTGTCTACATCCTCTCCAGCATTTGTCATTTTCCTGTTTTGTCATCTTAGCCAATCTGACTGGTAAGATGTAGTACCTCAAAGTTGTTTGATTTCCGTTTCTCTAGTAAATAGTGATTTAGACCATTTTTTCATATGCTTATATATATCTTTAATTTCTTCCTCTGAAAACTGCCTGTTCATATATTTTGACAATTTATCAATTGGGGTATTCTTATAGATTTGACTCACTTATCTGTATATTTTAGAAATTAATCCTTTATCAGAGACATAGGTTGTAAAAAAATTTTTTCCCAATTTTCCAGTTCCCTCCTAATTCTGGTTACATTGGCTTTGTTTCTACAGATGCTTTTCAATTTAATGTAATCAAAATTATCCATTTTTCGCTTTATAATGCTTTCTAATTCTTGTTTGGTCATAAAGTCTTCCCCTCTCCACAAATCTGACAGGTAAACTATTCTTTGCCTTCCCAGATTGCTTACAGTATCAGCCTTTATACCTTGATTGCGCACCCATTTAGGCTTGATTTTGGTATATAGTGTTAGATAATGGTCTATGCCCAATTTCTGCCATACTATATTCCAGTTTTCCCAGCAGTTTTTGTCAAATAGTGAGTTCTTATCCCAAAAACTGGGGTCTTTGGGTATATCAAACAGTAGATGACTATAGTCATTGCCTGCTGAGTCTCATGTACCCACTATATTGTGTTGATCCACTACTCTATTCCTCAGCCAGTACCAAGTAGTTTTGAAGACCACTGCTTTATAATACAGATTAAAATCTGATATAGCTATTCCACCTTCCCTAGCATTTCTTTTCATTAATTCCCTTGATATTCTGGACCTTTTGTTCTTCCAAATGAATTTTGTTACTATTTTTTCAAGCTCTATAAAGTAGGGTTTTTTTTTGATAAATTCATTGATATAGCACTAAATATGTAATTTAATTTAGGTAAAACTGTCATTTTTATTATGTTATCTCGATGCAGCCATGAGCAATTGGTGTTTTTCCAATTAGTTAGATCTGATTTTATTTGTGTGAAAAGTGTTTTGTAGTTGTGTTCATATAGATCCTAGATTTGTTTTGGCAGATAGATCCCCAAATATTTTATAATGTCTACAGTAACTTGAAATGGGATTTCTCGTTCCTCTTGCTGTTTAATTTCATTAGGAATATACATGAATGCCGAGGATTTGTGTGGGTTTATTTTATATCCTGCAATTTTGCCAAATTTATTTATTGTCTCAAGTAGATTTTTTTTACTTGATTTTCTAGGATTCTCTAAGTATATCATCATATCATCTGCAAAGAATGATAACTTGGTCTCTTTGCCTAATTTGATTCCTTTGATTTCTTTTTCTTCTCTAATTGCTACTACTAACATTTCTAGTACCAGATTGAATAGGAGGGGTGATAGTGGACACCCTTGTTTCTCTTTTGATCTGATTGAAAATGTTTCTAGTTTATCCTCATTGCATACTTGCTGATGGCTTTAAATAGATGTTACCTATTATTTTAAAGAAGGCTCCATTTATTCCTATACTTTCTAGTGCTTTAATAGGAATGGATGTTGTATATTGTTCAAAGATTTTTCTGCATCTGTTGAAATAATCATGTGGTTTTTGCTAGTTTTATTGTTGATATGATCAATTATACTGATGGTTTTCCTAATATTAAACCATCCTTGCATTACTGGAATAAATCCTACCTAATCAAAGTGGGTTATTCTTGTGATAAGTTGCTATAGTCTTTTTGCTAATATTTTATTTAAAATTTTTGCATCTATATTCATGAGGGAAATTGGTCTATAATTTTCTTTCTCTGTTTTATCTCTTCCTGATTTAGGGATCACTACCATATTTGTGTCATAAAAAGAATTTGGTAGGACTTCACTAATTTTCCCAAATTGTTTGTAGAATATTGGAATTTATTATTCTTTAAATGTTTGATAGAATTCACTAATAAATTCATCTGGCCCTGGAGATTTTTTGCTAGGGAGTTCACTGATGACTTGTTCGATTTATTTTTCTGAGATGGGGTTGTTTTCTGGGCAACTTCTACTTTTGTAAACATTCATCCATTTCACTAAGATTGTCAAATTTATGTGCAAACAATTGGGCAAAATAATTCCTAATTATTGTTTTAATGTCCTCTTCATTGGAGGTAGATTCACCTATTTCATTTTTGATACTCATACTTTAGTTTTCTTTTTTTTTATCATATTGACTAAGGGTCTATCAATTTTATTGTTTTTTTTTCATGAAACCAGCTCTTAGTTTTATTTATTAATTTAATAGTTTTCTTAATTACAATTTTATTAATCTCTTCTTTGGTTTTCAGTATTTCTAATTTAATATTTAATTGGAGATTTTCAATTTGTTCTTTTTCTAGCTTTATCAATTGCATGCCCAATTCATTGATCTCCCTTTTCTCTGATTTATTCATGTATGAACTGAGGGATATAAAACTTCCCTTAAAAACTGCCTTTGCTGCATCCCACAAATTTTGGCATGTTGCATCATTATTGTCATTCTCTTGAATGAAGTTACTGATTGTTTCTAGAATTTCTTGTTTGACCCGCTCATTTTTTTTCCCTATTCAATAATTTTATTAAATGTTTTAATGTTTTGATTGTCTACCTCCTAAGAGATTATAACAGGGGTTACAGGTTTCTGTGTCATGTTTAAAATTTCATTAATGAGTGATTTTGAATCTTTTGTGTTTTTAGCAACTCTTGTGGAGAGGAATAAAATATCTCTCTTATATCTGATCAACATTTTACATTGAGAAATTTTCTTTTTTTGGGGGGGAGGGGTTGTTGTTGTTGTTGTTTTTCAAATACTTTATTAACTTCTGGTTCACATCATTCATTTCCATCAGATTTTGAGTTACAATTTTCCCCCATTTTTCTCCTACCCACCCCCCCAGAATAGCAGTCCCACAGGATTTCCCCTCATCCAATCTTCTCTCTCCCATCTCTTCTCCCATGCCCCATTTGACTTTTCCAGTAGGGCAAGGTGAATCCCAGTGCCCCAAGTGCCTAAACATCTTATCTCCCAATTATATGTAAAATAGTATTAATAATAGTATTTATATATTTTTAAAACATTTGATTTTAAAACATTAAATTCCAGATTCATTCCCTTCCTCTCTTGTCACCCACCCTTAATGGGAAGATAAGTAATTCAGTATATGTTGTACATGTGTAGCTATGCAAAACATTACCATAGTAGATATATTGTAAAAGACTGATTATATTTCCCTTCCTCCTATCCCACCTCCCACCTGGTCCACTCCCCACCTTGATCGTGTTCCTTTTCAAAAGTGGGTACTTCCAACTTCCCTCCCTCCCAGCCCGCCCTCCCCTCCACCACCACCCCCTACACTCCTGTAGGTTGGGACACCCTACTTAGTAAGCATGTCATTCTCTACCTGGTCCAAATTCAGTTAAAATAAGGTTTTGCCTTTTTGCCTTCCTGTTCCTCCCCTCCCCCTGCAACCACCTTCCCCTGCCTCCTCTACATGAGACAGATCACCCCATTGTCTCTCCCCATTCCCCCTCACACATTACTCTCTCACTTCTTAACCTCACTGTTTAAGTATCATCCCTTCCTATTAAATTCGACCTGTGCCTTCTATGTATGTATGCCTGAAAACATATATACACACATTCACATAATTATTCATATGCCCATATACCCTCCTTCAAATATTTTCATACTGAGAAAAGTTTTACCAGTTACAGTTATCGTTTTTCCCTGTAGGAATGTAAATAGTTCAACTTTGATAAGTTCATAGTGATTTCTGTTTCCTGTTTACCTTCTCAAGCATCTCTTGCTTCTTGTGTCTGAATGTCAAATTTTCTATTCAACACTGGTTTTTTCCTCAAGAATGCTTGAAAGTCCTCTATTCCACTGAATGACCAAATTTTCCCCTGAAAAATGATACTCAGTTTTGCTGGGTAGGTGATTCTTGGTTTTAATCCCAGGTATTTTGCCCTGTGGAATAGCATATTCCATGATGTTTGATCCCTCAGTGTAGAAGCTGTGAGATCCTGTGTTATCCTGATTGTGTTTCCACATTATTGAAATTGTTTCTTCCAGAGTGCTTGTAATATTCTCTCCTAGATCTAGAAATTCTGGAACCTGGGTACAATATTCCTTGATGTTTTCTTTTTGGGATCTTTTTCATGAGGTGATCTGTGTATTCTTTCAACCTCTATTTTGCCCTCTGGGTCTAAAACATCTGGTCAATTTTCCTTGAAAATTCCTTGAAGAATGGTTTCGAGATTCTTTCTTTGATCTTGATTTTCAGGTAGTACAATAATTTTCGATTGTTTATCCTGGATCTATTTTCCAGGTCAGTGGTTTTTCCCATGAGGTATTTCACATTGCCTTCTAGTCTTTCATTTGTTTGGCTCTGCTTAATAGCATTTTAATTTCTCATAAAGTCACTATCTTCCATTTGCTCCAGTCTAATTCTGAAGGAAAGAATCTCCTCAATGAGCTTTTGAGATTCTTTTTCCATCTGGCAAATTCGGCTTTTTAAGGCATTCTTTTCCTAATTGCCTTTCTGAACCTCTTTTGCCATTTGAGTTAGTCTATTTTTAAGGTGTTATTTTCCTCAGTCAGGCTGTTGACTCACATTTCATACTCTTCCTGCATCCATCTCATTTCTAGCTGCTACTCTGGCTGCCCTCAGGCTAAAACTGCAACTCATGTTGCCCTGGGCTTGGCTCCCAGAGCACTGTGCTGGCCACTCCCTGCTGGGTTGCTGGGCTGTCCTCAGTGGGAGGTTAGCTTCTCTGTGTCATTTTTTGGGTTATTGAGCTCTAGAGGTCCCCCTTTTACATAATTTTGAAGTGGTGTGGGGTGGAACTCCATGGAAGTGCTGTTTCTACTCTGCCATCTTGACTCCACCACTGCCCCCCATTAGAATCTTAAACTTAACTGATTATGTTTATTCCTGTTTGAACCAGACACAGTGAGAATAATGTTCAAATGATATTCCTCTCCCTCTTTCCTTCCCCTCTCTATAGTATGTTTTTATGCTTCTTCATATGGCATAATTTACCTTTTTCTGTCTCATCCTCTCCTTTTATCCCAATACATTCCTTTTGAACTCCTCAATAAGTTTTTTTTTTATCATCATAGTAGTTCATTTATACCCACACCCTCTAAGTTTATCCCTTTTAAAGGTCATGATAATCATATAAATTTCAATATTGACAATTATCACATTCTCATACAGGGAAGTAAACAGCCTGCATCTTAAGTTATGTGCATGTGTGCGTGAGTGTGCTTGTTTGCATGTGTGTATTGTGTGTATTGTGTGTTTTCCTTCTTTACCTTTTTATGTCTTTCTTGAGTCTTGTAATTGGAGATCAAATTTTCCATTGAGCTCTTGTTTTTTTCATCAGGAAAGTCTGGAAGTCCCTTATTTCACTAAATGACCATCTCCTTGCTTCAAAGATTATGTTCAGTTTGACAGGTAGTTAATCCTTGGTTGCAGTCCTAGCTCTTTTGCCTTATAAAATATCAAATTCCGATGCCTCTGATCTTTTAATGTAGAAGCTGCTAGGTCCTGTGTAACCCTGACTGTAGTTCCACGATATTTGAATTTTTTCTTTTTGGCTGCTTGAAATAGTTTCTCCTTAATCTTGTAATTCTGGAATTTGACCACTATATTTCTTGGAGTTTTCAATTTGGAATCTTTTTCAAGATATCAGTGAATTATTTTGACAATGATTTTGCCTTCTGCTTCTATTTTATTTTTTTTTACTTTTTTTATTTTTTTGCTTTTTGGGGGGCAATTGGGGTTAAGTAACTTGCCCAAGGTCACATGGCTAGGTTTTTGTTTGTGTGTGTCAAGTGTCTGAGGCCGCATCTGAATCCAGGGCCCTCTGACTCCAGGGCTGGCACTCTACTCACCATGCCACATAGCCGCCCCTTTTGTTTATTTTATTTTTTGTTTTTGTTTTTGTTTCTGTTTTTGTTTTTGTTTTTGTTTTGCCTTCTGGTTCTAGAACTTCAGGACAGTTTTATTTTATAATCTCTTGGAAGATGTTGTCTGGGTTGCTTTTTCATCATGGATTTCTTTTTTTTTAAATATATTTATTTACTTTTAGTTACACCATTCAGTTTCACAATCCCTTGAGATCCAGATTTTCTTACCCTCTCCTCCCCACTCCCATAGCGGCATGCAATCCAATATAGGTTTTACAAATACCTTAGCATTAAACATTAGTATATGTGATTCTTTTTTTTTAATTTAAACAAATGCTTTATTAATTTCTGTTTTACATCATTCATTTCCACCAGATTTTGAGTTACAATCATTTTCCCCCCGTTATTCCCCTACCCAGCCTCCCAGAATAGCAGTCCCACAAGATATCGCTTCCTCCAATCTCCTCTCTCCCATACCTTCTCCCATACCCCCATCGACTTTTCCATTAGAGGAAGGTGAATCATTGTGTCCCAATGCCAGCACATCTTATCTCCCTATTACAAGCAAAAGAGTATTAATATTAGTATTTATATATATATATATATATATATATATATGTATATTTATATATATATATATATATATATTTGAAACATTTTAATGTTAAGACCTCGAATTTCAGATCCGTTTCCTTCCTCCCTTGTCACCCATTCCCTCTTGGGAGATAAGTAATTCAGTACATGTTGTACATGTCTGGCTATGCAAAACATTATCATAGTAGATATATTGTACAAGGCTGCTTATAATTCCCTCCCACTCATCCCACCCCCCACCTGGTCCATTCCCTACATGATCCTGTCCCTCTTCTATGGTGGGTACTTCCAACCTCCCCTCACCCCAAGGATGCCCTCCCATCCATCATCCCTCCTCTCATCCCCCTTCCCCCTATCCTGCTGCAGGTTGAGATATCCCATTTAGTATGTATGTCATTTTCTCCCTGAACCAAATTCAATGTGAATGTGGTTTTGCCTTTTTAGCCTTCCTTATTCTCCCCCTCCTTTGCACCCACTTCCCCTACATGAGATAGTTTACCCTACCATGTCTCTCCCCATCTCCTCTTGCCACTTTCCTCTCTCACCTCATAATTTCATCCCTTGAGTATTCTCCCTTCCCAACAAATTCGACCTATGCCCTCTATCCATATATAACTGTAACCATATACACACAATTCACATATGTATTCATATGACCACACACCCTCCTTCCATTATTTTCATAGTGAGAAAGATATCATCAGTCACAGTTATTGCTTTTCCATATAGGAATGTAAATAGTTCAACTTTGATAAGTTCCTTTTGATTTCTTTTCCCTGATTACCTTCTCAGGCATCTCTTCCTTCTTGTGTCTGGATGTCAAATTTTCTATTCAATTCTGGTTTTTTCCTCAAGAATGCTTGAAAGTCCTCTATTCCACTGAATGACCATATTTTCCCCTGAAACAAAATACTCAGTTTTGCTGGGTAGGTGACCCTTGGGTTCATTCCCAGTTCTTTTGCCCTCTGGAATATCATATTCCATGCCCTTCGATCCCTCAGTGTAGAAGCTGCCAGGTCCTGGGCTATTCTGATTGTGTTTCCACAATATTGAAATTGTTTCTTCCTGGCTGCTTGTAGTATTTTCTCCTTGATCTGGGGATTCTGGAACCTGGCTATCATATTCCTGGGAGTTTTCTTTTTGGGATCTTTTTCAGGAGGTGATCTGTGGATTCTTTCAACCTCTATTTTGCCCTCTGGATCTAAAACATCAGGGCAGTTTTCCTTGAGAATTTCTTGAAGGGTGATTTCTAGGTTCTTTCTTTGATCATGGCTTTCAGGTAGTCCAATAATTTTTAAATTGTCTCTCCTGGATCCATTTTCTAGGTCAGTGGTTTTTCACATGATATATTTCACATTGCCCTCTAATCTTTCATTTGTTTGGATCTGCTTAAAAGCATCTTGATTTCTCATAAAGTCATTAGCTTCCATTTGCTCCAGTCTAACTCTGAAGGAATGAATCTCCTCAGTGAACTTTTGAGATTCTTTTTCCATCTGGCAAATTCGACTTTTTAAGGCATTCTTCTCCTCATTGCCCTTTTGAGTCAGTCTATTTTTTAAGGTGTTGTTTTCCTCAGTCAGGCTGTTGACCCTCATTTCATACTTTTCCTGCATCCTTCTCATTTCTCTTTCCAATTTTTCCTCCACTCCTCTTATTTGATTTTAAAAGTCCTTCTTAAGTTCCTCTATGGCCTGCAACCCGCTCATGTTTTCCCCTGGGGCTTTTGGAGCAGGACTTCTGACCTCACGGTCCTTTTCCCGCTCTATGCCCTCAAAATAGGAGTCTAGGGTTGCATTTTTCTGTTTCCTTTGCCTTGGCATGTTGCCACTTGATTACCTGACTTTTGGGCTTGTTGCCACACTATGGCTTTAAGGCCAGATAGAGGAATTTTTGTCCCGAACGCGTGGGGGGCAACTTCTGTTTCTGGCAAGCTGTAAACCCACCCACGACTTCCACCCTAGATCACAATCCAGATCCAGGGAGTTTAAAGCAAGAGAGATTACCCCCCAAGACTGATCGCTGGATCTCCCTACAGTTAGCATGCAGGCCGGGAGCTGGAGCTGCCTCTGAAAACTACAAAATGGCTTGTCTCCTCATTGACTTCTAGCCCCCAGGGGAGGAAGCTGACGCATTCCCCAAATACAGGTCCCAAAGTCCATAGGACACTAACCTCTTAATTTGTCCTAGGCATGTCTATGTTGATAATTCTGGAGTCTCCACAGCTCCTGGTGTTCTGGGGTTCCTCCAGCTGGCTGCTGGCCCTGCTGCCCTGGGGCTATAACCTCGGCTCACATGGACCTGGCTCAGCTCAGCTCCTGTGCTCTGCGCTGCGTGCTGCCAGGTCCCAGACCGCTGCGCTGGTCCTTCCTGCAGGGCTGCTGGGCTGTCCTCAGTGGAAGGTTAGCTTTTCTGTGTCTTTCTGTGGGTGCTGGGGCTCCAGAAGTTGTTCAGAGTCCCCTTTTACATAGTTTGGGGGGAATCTGGGGGCAGAGTGGCTTGGATGAGCTGTTTCTACTCCACCATCTTTGCTCCGCCCCCCTCATCATGGATTTCTGGTAGACCAATAATTCTTAGGTTATCTCTCCTGGATCTGTTCTCCAGGTCAGTTGTTTTTCCAGTGAGATATTTTATAGTTTCTTCCAATTTTTCGATTTTCATGTTTTCTTTTATTGACTCTTGGTGTGTTATAGAGTCCTGAGCTCTGATTTGACTGATTCTAATTTTTAGTGAATTATTTTCTTTGATTATTTTTTATAGATCCTTTTTTAGGGAGGTATTTTCTTCAATTAATTCACATATTTTACCTTTTAAGGATTTGTCTTCTTCAGTGAGACTTTTTTTTCTTCCAATTTGGTCACTGTAGATTTAAATTTATCTTCTACCTCCCTAATTTGGCTTTTAATATCTTTCTTGAGCTCCTCTAAGAATGCTTTTTTGCACTTGAAACCAGTTCATATTTCCATCTTTGTTCTCATTTGTGGACACAGAGTCCTTGGTATCTTCTAAAAGTGATTCTTCTTGTTCAGAATAATTGGATTCAATTGTCTTTGGTCTTGCATTTGCAAGTTGCTTCCAGCCCATTGTAATCAACTATTTCCTGTCCTTTAAAGATTATTTCTACTCCTGGGGTACAGAGGTCTCTGACCCAAGCTTCTCAAACTGGGAGCTAAGGGTCTGGTTTTTGACTTTGTGTGCTATAGCCTTTGGGTGTCTAGATGGAAGCCAAGGCCAGGACTCTCAGTGTTTCCCCTGAGTTGCCCTGAGGCTCACAGAGTAATCTGTGGGGGAGGTGTGGTCTAGCTGCTTCTGATTTCTGCCTCTATGCCCCTGGGCTACAGCTCAGGCAGACTTTTGCTGTTCTGATGAGGCAGGACTTGTTGGGACCCCTCCTACTCTTCTCTTCAGACTCCTTACTCCCTCAGTTACACTCTTTCTCAGTGACTCCTAAGCCTGAGGCTATTTCTGCTATATCAGGATTTTACTCTGGGTGGGACATTTATCTCTGAGTTTTCTTGGTCAGGGAGGGGGAATCAGAGCAGCCAGAGTTTACTTTGCCATCCTGGCCCCTGGAGAATCAGGCAGGTTATTTTTAAATTTCCAGGCTGTGGGCTGATAGCCCCAGGAGAAGCTCCTGTCTCTGCTGTGGGCCCTGAGCTTTCTCTTACCCAGCTCTGATGGATCCTCCTGTCTGGTGGTGAGATACTGTTGAGAGGGCTGCAAATCGCCCTTGAGATGGGTGAGTCTGCTGGCTGGGGTCCCTTCTTCCTCTGCTATAGTCAGCTCTTTAGTCTGGGCTGGTGCAGGCCCAGCCTGCTCCACACTTCCCCTGCATCGAGCCACACAGGCACTTCTGCTGCATTCTGCCACACTCAGTCTCCCAGTGGATTCTTACACTCCAAAATCCATTCAGATTCTAAATGCCAATATTTAAATGCTACATAGAAATAAAGCTAGTTGAAAATCATTGGACTATCTGAAAACCATAATCAAAAGGAGGACTTAGACAGCATCTTTCCAGAAATTATCAAGGAAAACTGCCCTAATGTCATAAACCAGAAAGCAAATTAGACATCCAAAAAATCTGCTAATTACCTCATGGAAAAGACTCACCAAATAAATACCCAAATGTACATAACAGTCAAATTTCAGAACAATTAGTTCAAGAAAAAAAAAATACTGCAAGTGGCCAGAAAGAAACAATTCAATTATCAAAGAATTAAAATCAGGATAACATAGGACTTGGCAGCTATAGCATTAAAGTAATGGATGTCACAGAACATGATTTTCTGGAAGGTAAAGGAGCTAGGACCACAACCAAGAATCACTTACCCAGCAAAGTTGAGGACAATACATCAAGGGAAAAAATGATCAGTATTATCTCCATAAGAAGAAGACTAGAAGTAAACCAAAACTTTGACCTACAATATCAAGACTCAAGAGAAGCATAAACAGCCAAAAAGGAAAAACAAAAACAAAAACAGAAAGGATTCAATAGATCTAAACTCTTTATATCCTTACACAAGAAGATGATACCTGTAACCCTTTAAAATGACATCACTAACAGTACAGATAGAAGGAATAAACATAGAGGGTATGGACATAAGGTGTTTTTGTGAGACTGGCATTAAAAAATAAGGAATGAGAAAGAGGAGCAAAATGGGTACCAAAGAAAAGGAAATGAGGTAAATTAACTCACATGAAGAGGCAAGAAAGACCTATTACAGTAGGGGGAAAGATGGAGAGGAGGAGAGATGGCCATTCCTTGAACCTTACTCTTATCACTTTTGACTCAAAGAGGGAATAATATGCACAATAAGATGAATATAGAAATCTCTCTTACCTGACACGGAAGTAGCAAGGGCAGAGATATAAAAAAGGGGGTTGTGGAGAATAACAGAATTGAGGGTAGATCAGGGAAGGTGGCACACATAAGAAAAACATTGGTTATGTGGGAAAGGGTGAAAGGAGAGACAGGTCAAACAGGATGAAGAATATGATAGAGGGAAATACACAGGTAGTAATCACAACAGTGAATGTGAATAAGATGAACTCTCCCATAAAATAGAAGTGTATAGCAGCATGGATCATCCTATAATGTCACTTACAAGAAACACACTTGAAGCAGAAGGACACACACAACATAAAAGGAACCTGGAAAGACATACTAACTGGTGGGAAGTGAAGAAAAGATCTGGTAAAACACTGCACACAGCATCAACATTACATGATGATCAACTATGCATAGATTTTCTCAGAAAAACAATGATCCAAGACAAGTACAAAGGACTTAGGAAAGAAAATGCTATCCATATCCAGATAAAGAACTTCTGGACTCTGAATGCAGACAGAATCATTGGTTCCCTTATTTTATTCTTTCTTGTTTTTTCTCATCTCTTTCTTCTTCCACAACCATGATGAATATGGAAATATGTTTTATATGATAGCATATGTATAAACTATATTGTGCCTAACATTTTCAGAAGACAGAAGAGTCAAGGGGAAGGGATAAAAATTTGGAATTCAAAAGCTTATAAAAATGAATGCTAAAAAATTTTTTGATTAGTAATTGTGAAAAAATAAAATACTATTAAAAGCAAAAAGGAAAAAGACAAGAAAAATAAATTCTTGAACTTTTTATATAACCAAAGTTTTAATCACTTCCCAAAGATGAAATATTAGGGGAAAATCATTTTGTAAGCAGACATATCTAATATACAATCTGAAACTAATTAGAAGTACAGTATTTCTTCAAAGAGTAACCTATAATAAAGTTTTCAGCTTCCATTTTAATCAAAATGTGTTAAATTAAAAAGTATTAAAATATTTTATGTGAAGGTGCCATCATTCTCTCAGTGAAGTTAATGTAAAATAAAAATGATTTGCAAAGGAAAAGGTTTAAAAAGTTTAATAACCTATATTTAAAAAGTAGAGTCACTTTTAGTACTTCCATTAATTTTCATATTAAAGCACTTTACTGTCAACTTTTCACAGGGATCATTTTTAAAATGTCACTCCAACCTTTAAAATGTTGGTGATGATCTTTGAACATGTAGCAAACATATGTTTACTAAACCTGATTCTCTAATTCAATTCATGAAACACCTGCAAATATTACAACCAGTGTAATAGATGGTCCCTCAGAGAACATAAAGCAATGATTTATGAGATGGGGTTATCCTGATGTCAGAAATCTTGAAAGCACACCTGCTTACTGGCTTAAACCCGAATGGTGTGTATTTTTTTTTTTTTTGATGAGTGAATACCTTTGAAATCTTTAAAAAGATAAAACATTCTTTACAGTATCAATGTCATGGTTTCTGTTTTATCAACAGTATGATTTGCCAGAAAAATGCATAGGAGAAAGGGACAAATCCACCTCACAAAATCTTTAAAAAAAAAATGTGGTATGAAAAAAAACACTGGGGGAGGGAGTCATATGCCTCAGGTTGAAAGTCGGATTCTGTCATTTGCTATGCAGGTAACTTTGAGTAAGTCACTTTACTACTAAGGCCCTCTGCTTCCCCATATGTAAAATGTAATGGTCAGATATTTTAAGGACCCTCCCAGTTCTAAATCTCTGATCCAATCATTCCCTACAATAATTTCCCGTACAAATAACATTATAAGTAAACAAGGGTTTACTTAGATAACTTCAGCAAATGATAGTGAGATTAAAAGTATTTTGTTTTATAGAATACACACACACACACACATAATATAAACACACATATAAATAAATGTATGAAGATTAAAATCTATCTATTTAGTTTTCATGAGGATTAACTCTTTTTTGATGTTAAAATTCATTGAGTTATATTTTTTTCTTAAATTCTTTATACTTGATTTTGGAATCTGAAAATTTTTCTAACTAAATACTGGGAATTTTGGAGAACAAAATCAAATTATTTATGATTTCATTTAACCATTAAAAACCAAAAACATGAAGAGCATTTATAACTATGAGCAACTAAAACCTACCTCTGAATGGTAACTTTTTTTTCCAAATGCTTTATTAACTTCTGGTTTACATCATTCATTTCCACCAGATTTTGAGTTACAATTTTTTCCCCATTTTTCCCCTACCCACCACCACAGAATAGCAGTCCCACAGGATATTCCCTCATCTAATCTGCTCTCTCCCATATCTTCCCCCATACCTATTTCGAATTTTCCATTAGGGCAAGTTTAATCCCCGTGCTCCAATGCCTGCACATCTTGTCTCCCAGTTACATGCAAAATAGTATTAATAATATTATTTATATATGTTTGAAACATTTAATTTTAAAACTTTGAATTCCAGATCCATTCCCTTCATCCCTTGTCACCCACTCCCGCTGGAAAGATAAGCAATTCAGTATATGTCATAAATGTATAGCTATGCAAAACATTACCATAGTAGATATATTGTAAAAGACTGACTGTATTTCCCTCCCACTCATCCCACCCCCCACCTGGTCCATTCCCTCCTTTCATACTGTCGCTCTTCAAAAGTGGGTGCCTCCAACCTCCCCTTACCCCAGCATGCCTTCCCCTCCAACCTCCCCTCTCACTCCCCTCCCCCCTACTCTTCTGCAGGATGAGATATCCCATTTAGTATGTATGTCATTCTCTCCCTGAGCCAAACTCAACGAGAATATGGTTTTGCCTTTTTGCCTTCCTGTTCTTCCCCATTTCTCCCTATCTTTTCTTGCCACATTCCTCTCTCACCTCTTAACTTCACCCCTTAAGTATCATCCCTTCCCACCAAATGCTATCCATGTGTACCTGTAAACATATATACATACATTCTCATATGTATTCATATGCCCCTATAACCTTCTTCAATTATTTTCATACTGAGAAAAGTTTCATCAGTCTCATTTATTGTTTTTCCATGTAGGAATGTAAATAGTTCAACTTCCATAAGTTACTTTTGATTTCTTTTCCCTGTTTACCTTCTCAAGTATCTCTTGCTTCTTGTGTCTGAATGTCAAATTTTCTCTTCAACTCTGGTTTTTCCTTAAGAATGCTTGAAAGTCCTCTATTCCACTGAATGACCATATTTTCCCCTGACACAAGATACTCAGTTTTGATGGGTATGTAATTCTTGGTTTTAATCTCATGTCCTTTGCCCTGTGTAATATCATATGCCATGCCCTTCCATCCCTCAATGTAGATGCTGCCAGGTCCTGTGCTATTCTGGTTGTGTTTCCACAATATTGAAATTGTTTCTTCCTGGATGCTTGTAGTAATTTTTCCTTGATCTGGGAATTCTAGAACCTGGCTATAATATTCCTAGGAGTTTTCTTTTTGGGATCTTTTTCAGGAGGTGATTGGTGGATTCTTTCAACCTCTATTTAGCCCTCTGGGTCTAAAACATGAGGGCAATTTTACTTGAGAATTTTTTGAAGGATGATTTCTAGGTTCTTTCTTTGATCATGGCTTTCAGGTAGTTCAATAATTTTTAAATTATCTCTCCTGGATCTATTTTCCATGTCAGTGGTTTTTCCCATGAGATATTTCACATTGCCTTCTATTCTTTCAATTGCTTGAAACTGCTTCAATTGTTCCCTACAGTTCACAAGTCAGGAGCTGAAGCTGCCACTGAAGCTTCAAAATAGCGAGTGTGCTGTGTCTCCTCAGTGGCTTCTAGCCCCCAGTGGAGGAAGCCGAAGGTCTCCACACATACTGGTCCCAAAGTCCATAGGGCACTAACCTCTCACTTTGTCTTAGGCATGTCTGTGTTGATAATTCTGGAATCACCACAGCTGCTGGTGTTCTGGGGTCCCTCTAGCCAACTGCTGGCCCGGCTGCCCTGGGGCTAAAACCGCGGCTCATGAGGACCTGGGTTTGGCTCCCCACATGCTGTGCTGTTGGCTCCCAGAGCACTGAGCTGGCCGCTCCCTGATGGGCTGCTGGGCTGTCCTCAGTGGGAGGTTAGCTTCTCTGTGTCGTTCTGTGGGTTCTGGGGCTCCAGAAGTTGTTCAGAGTCCCCTTTTACATGGTTTGGAAGTGGTCCGGGGGGAGAGCACCTTGGAATTGCTGTTTCTACTCCGCCATCTTGGCTCTGCCTGCAACATTTTTTTAACTGCAGATTTTGTGTTATTGTTCTTTCAAATAATTGCTGTACTTTTTTTAGTGTTATTTTTCTGGTTATGCTTACTTCCGTTTGTATCACTTTATGTATTTTTATGTCTCTCTGTATTAATGATTATTAATGTTAACTATAGTGCAGTAATATCCAATTACATTAATGTATGGTGATTTGTTTAGCCATTTGCCATTTAAGAACATCTACATTGCTACAAATTCTTTCCTATTACAAGAAAATGCTCCTATAAAAATTGTAGTATATATAGAGCCTTTCTTGTTTCATTGGCTTCATTTTCTCTTCAATGTTTTTAAAGCTTTAATTCTGAGTAGGAGAAAAATAAATTATATTCCTCTTGGATACTAGCTCCATAAGACTCATGTTCTGAGTATCACTTGCCAGAGTAGTAAAAAGGACAACCATCTAAATAAATTACCCTGTTGCCTCAGAAGTTCCTCACAATTGCTTCCAGTTTTCTCCTGTTCCTCCAGATGACTCCAGAAGTGTTTACTGGAATAATCATATTATAGCTATACTAATTGCAGTAATTCATCTGAATTGTTTACTATTTCTAAGTGTTATGTTATAAAATGACATTGGAAACCTAGCCCATCTTTGACTTCAAGGTCCATGTTGCTGCAAGACCTTGGCCAAATCCCATAACTCTCAATGACCTTGATAGCTGTCTGAGGCACATAGAGTTGGAGATTTCTCAAGAGTAATTGCCAATACCAGTGGAAATTATTGGTCTACTAAAAATGTGGCACAAAAATTACTTTAAACATGAATCTTTACACTGTCTTTCCTCATCTGTAAGTTCCTTATATCAGTGATATCAAAGGTCTCTGCTTTATCCCCATCCCTGTTTGACACCCCACCCCCCACCAAAAAAAGTATTGGAAATCTCCTTTGATAACTATGCTAGCCTGTTGTCAGTTATGAAAGTTGTGACACATTTCAATTTGACTAGTTACATATTCCTATACTTTCCATTCCAGAAGAAAAGTCATAATACAATAATACCTACATAGTGACAAATATGAGAAAGAAGTCTTAAAACAGATTTAATAGTAAATGCATGTAGCAGGTACATACCAGCAGCTGTTCCATTTATATTCAGTTTCATAGCACAAAATAATATGTAGTATAAGAACAAAAACAGTTCACCATTATTCTGGGCACCTTTTTTGCAGAAGCATTTTCATTGTCTACAATGATTCTTGGCCCATCTCAAGTAAATTGTTAATGTTTCAGGACTTGGTGCTTCAGGAGATCAGGTGGACTCAATCTGCCTTAGGCAGGGTTGTGGTTATTCCTCTAGGTTGGCCCTGTCCTGTCTTGGGCAGAGTTATCATTGTGGAATATTACTCATCAAAGTGAGAAACCAGTTTGAGAAAACATTGAAACAAAACCTGCTGATGTTGCTTAGTGGGCAATTGAAATATTCTAATCTGAGACACCAGCTTGCTAGCAACTCTGTTCATACCTATTCAATTGATAGTTTGTTATTGCTGTAACATGACTCTCTATTTACAAATTAAAACATTTTTCAGGGACATTTCCACAATGCAGGCAAAAAGAATTGAATCTCAGAGATTTCAAGGGAAGTTATTAGGGAAGAAGCAGAAAAGAACTCAACCATTCTTTTACTTTTCTTTTCATTATGTAGCATCTAACTCTGTAAGGTTGAGTAAAGCTGTTTCGCTTTCCTAATTCAGATAGCCTGTCCTCTAGATTTCTTTTGCAAACAATTCTCCATAACCTAAATATTCTAGGGCTAGTAGATAGGAGGAATAAGATCTACTCAACCCACTCCCATCAGGTCAAAAATGTCCGTAGTAGAAATAACCTATGTGATGAGAGCTTTAGGATGGGGGGGGGGGGGCTGCAGGGGCAAAGCAAGGAACCAGGTATAAAAATATGATTTTTTAATGATTTTATAATTTTTTTATGTGACATTGAATCTGAAACATGATTCTCTGGGGTCAGGGGAGTGGATACATTGCTGGTATAGAGAGAAAAAACCCAGGTTCGATTCCTGAGTACTAAAAGTTATTTCTATGACCTAGTAAAGGCACTAAACCTCTCTAGGCTTCAGTTTCTTACCTTAAATTAAAGAACTGTACTAGACAATCTCAAAGTTCTCTTCTATTACTAAATCTATAATACTATGATTCTGGGAAAATGAACTTTTCTAGTAAGGCCCTGGAAAAAAGGGACCAGAGCACAATGATTCTATTGTTCTTGGCAGGTAGGTGCCATAGAGAACAGAAAACTGGTTCTGGAGTTGAGAAGTCCTGAGTTTAAATGCTGCAACAAATAACTTACTACCAGCGTGTCCCAGGACAAGTCACTTAAACTAGTTTCCTCATCTGTTAAGTGAGGGTGGTAATAACACTAACCTCCTAGGGTCATTATGAAATCAAATGAGATAGTATGTGTAAATTGTTCTACAAACCTTAAAGCCCAAATGAATATTAGCTATTATTAACAATTATAATTGGCCATGGGAACATATATGTAGTGAGAGACATCAATATCTGTAATATTATCGTTATTAAATCCCTTGCTTCTGACTTAAACACATAAAACTAACACACCCCTTACTGTTTGGACTCTTTCTCCAAGACTGGCAGGTACAATACAATAGTCATCTAGACATTTTTTAATATCTCCTCAACAGCGTCAATTATCAAATGCTACTCAGTAAATCATATTTATGGCATTATGTTGGAATCTATACAAATCAATTTCAGTACCTGGTTTAGCACTAAAAATAGGTAAAGAGAATGGTTAAAAAATTGAAATCAATTCCTGTGAGAGAGAAAAGAAAAATGTAGGGATGACAGAAATTGAAAAGACTTGTAAAAGTTGAAACTTATCAGAATTGATACTTTGGGTGATGAGTGAGAGACACAAGTCTTTAAAGTAAAATGCATTGTCAGGCAACAAGCTTGGAAAATTACAAGCACGTCTGCTTGCAGGGAGCAGCCAAGAGCAATTCCCGTCATCAAGGATAAGGGAGATGACCTTAAAACTGATTTACAGGACATTCTCCATTTCTTTACTGGATTTTATGAGCATCTCTATAGCTTACATGCCTTAGGCACCAAAATAGCAATGGCAGAATTTCCTTTAAAATAATGTATTTTTACTCATTTGAAATAGTAATAAGATCAGAACACCTGCCTCCAAGGTGAAAATGATATAGCACCAGATGATTGTAGGTAGTACACATAAACATTAATAAAATATATATCAAATAATCCAAAGTAACAATTAAAAGTTAAATAAGGAATATGAAGAAATTGTATTCCCAAGGTATTGGACTCAATACATGAAAATTACACTGCCATATTTAACTGAAGGACATTGTACAAAACAATTAGGACTGCAATTGCTACCAAGTCCAAAAAAAACACTCATATCTTTACCAAGAAAACCCCAAATGGGGTCACAAAGAATTGGACATGACTGCAAAAAAAAAGTGTGGAATGAAATAAAAGATATTCTTGAAGAGTGTTCCTGAAGGTTTTAGTGGAATAAGAGGATTGAGTTCAAATAAATTAGTTTAAGTTTTAAAACTCAGAATGAGATCCTATATTAATGCTTACTCCCTTCACAGACATGGTTATAGGGATTCTAAGGAGTATGAACCCTAAGATACTTCTTGGTCCAGCATATAAGGCCAGAGAGAAATCATCTCAAGGCATCTAAGAAAAACCTTAATTTATGCTATTAGGGAAGAATACTTTATATTTTTTGTAATAACACCCTCTTCTTATTGGAAAGATAAATTGATGTGGGTAAGATGGACTGGTTAGGTGTATATGGAATTAGATAAATATCTAACCTCAAAGAAGTAGACTTAGAGAAATGTCTCTACTATCCCAGTGATCTATGTTCTTGGACCTATACAAAAACAAAAAAACCCCAACACACCAACACACCAACCACCCACCCACCACCCACCACCCCACCACCCCCCTATTTAATATTTTTATCAGATATTTTGGATGACGTGTAGCAAACATACTTACACACTTGAGAGATGACACAAAGCTAGGAAGTATAGCTAACACATGGGACAGCAGGGTGTAAAAAAAAAAATCAGTAAATCTAATTTTGTTCAGTCATTTTAGTCATGTCCAACTCTTTGTGACCCCATTTGGGGTTTTCTTGGTAAAAATGAGTGGTTTTCCATTTCCTTCTTCATCTCATTTTACAGATGAGGAAACTCAGACAAACAGTATTAAGTGACTTGCTTAGGGTCGCACAGCTAGTAAGAATCTGAGATTAGATTTGAATTAGACCAAATTTAATAGAGATAATAAAAAGTCTAATGCTTGCATTTAGAAATTGCCTTCTCAAGTAAAAGTTGGGAAAATCTGGCTAAATTGTAATTTGTAAAGATATGGCAATTGTGACAAATTATGAGATCTATGTGTTTCAAAATATGATATGCCAGTCAAAATAGCTAATATAAGCCTGGGTTTCATTAAGAGAAATAAAAAATGATAATAATGAAGGAGATGACAGTGCTAATATGCTCTTCCCTGACTAGAGCATTCGTGTATATTGGGTTCAGTATTAAGACAGGGATTGATCAGGTGGAGAGTAGCTGTTGAATGACAACCAAGTTAACCAAAAGTTGAAAAGTAGTAAAAGGAGCTAAGATATCCATATCTAATGAAAAGAAGAATAGGTGGGTTAGGGAGGGAATAATGATTCTCTTTAATATTTATTTTAAAAATTCTTTTCCATTTTAATAGAAATCCAAATTTTCTCCCAGCCATCCAACTCCTCACCACCCAATGAAAAAGCAAGCAAAATTATGTCAATTATACATGGGAATTGATGGAAGATATATTTCCATATTAGTCATACCACAAAAGGCCACAAATAATAATAAAGTCAGAATATTATAGTTTAATTTGCACTCAGAGATTATCAATTTTCTTTTATGGAGGTGGATAGCTTTTTTTTTTTCATGTATCCTATTTGGGATCATTGTATTTTTCATAGTAGACAAGTCTTTCACAGTCAATGGTCATTACAACATTGCTGTTAATGTGCACAATAATCTAATTCTTCTCACTGCTTTTTGTGATGTTCATAAGGTTTTGCCATGAATTTATAATCAACTTCTTCATCCACTCTTCAATTGATGAATATCCCAATTTTCAGTTCTTTCCACCAAAAAAAAAAACCTGCTTTAATTTTTTTAACATATATGTCCTTTTTCTTTTCATTTGATCCCTTTGAGATAGAAACTTAGTAATGGTATTGCTAGATCAAAAGGTATTCACAGTTTTATAGCCCTTTGCACATAGTCACAAATTATTCTCTACAATGGTTGGACCAGTTCACAACTCTATAAACAATTTACTAGTGTACATATTTCCCTCACTCCCTCCACATTTATAATTTCTGATAGGTGTGAATTAGGACGTCAGAGTTGCTTTAATGTGCAATTATCTAATCAATAGTGATTTAGAGAATTTTTATATGATTATGTATACTTTGGATTTCTTCTTTTAAAAACTGCCCTTTCATATCGCTTCATCATTTATCAGTTAGCAAATGCCTCCTATTTTTTTGTTAATTTCATAATTTTCTGTATGTTTGAGAAACAAGGCCTTTACTTATCTTTATTTGCTATAATATATATTACTTACTGGTATGTATGTGTATATATGTATATGCATATGTGTATGTGCATATGTGTATATGTGTGTGCATGTACATATCTTCATTGTCTATGGTACTGTTTATCAAAATGTAGTTTCCCTGATTGTCTTATATGTTTAGGTCTATTTTTTATTTTACTTTGTCTAAGATCATGTTTTCCACCCTTGCTTTTTTTTTTAAATTCACCTCATAGATAATATATTCTGCTTTAGCCCTTTATTTTAACTCTGTGTCTTTCTGTTTCAAGTGTGTCTCTTGTTAGAAAAACAAAAAACAAAAACCATGTTATTGACTTCTGGTTTCTAACTCATTCTGCTATTTGCTTCTGTTACATGGGTGAGCTCATCCCATTCACATTCACATTTGTGATTACTATGTAGTTCCCTCAATCCCATTTTCTTGTTTCTTCTTCCCTCTTGTTTTATTCTGTCCTTCCTCAAAAGTCTGTTTTGTTTCTAACTACTGCCTCCATTATTCTGTCCTCCATTTTATCATACCCTAACTGCCTCATTCCTTTCTACTTCTATTAACCCATTGTGTCAGATAAATTTCTATACCCAGCTGAGTACATGTGTATACATATACACATATATATGCATAACATATACATGTATTATTGTTATTATTATCATTATTCCCTCTTTGAACCACTTCTGATGAGAGTGTGGTTCAAACATTGCCTACTACCTCCTATTTCCCCCCTCCATTATAAAAAACTTTTCCTTGAGCCTCTTTTATATGAGAAAGTATCTCCCTTATTGTGTCTCCCTCCCCTCTTTTTCCAGTCCAATCCTCTTTTTTACTCCATTTTTGGGGGCAACTAACATGCCAAACTTTATCTGAAAACTGTTACATAGAAAAGGCATTTGTTTTGTCTTGCCTGGCTCCAGTGGGCAGGCTGGTAGAAAGCAGGTACATATCAAATGCTTACTATATACCAACCTCTGGGAGCACAAATAAAAGGAAAAAGAAAGATATTTCCTTCCCTCAGGAAGGTTCTATTCTAATGTTAGGATAACACATAAAAAGGTATTTGTAACAACACATTAAAAAGCAGGGCAGTGGTGGAAAACGGTACTCATTAGGGCATACTGGCTGAGTCCATAGAGAGGAATAAAAAAACATTATCTACTGAGGTCCTTCCATGAGATGGAGACTCCTTGAAGGAGCTAAAAACTGAGAAAGGAATATAGTCATGAATACATATATATATATACATATATATATGTATATATATATATGTATGTATATATATTTCAGGGTCAGAAAGACCTAGGCACTGTAATAAGTACAAGACAAGAAAAGGAAGGCAGCTAAGATGGCAAAGAACGGAGAGGTAGAGGAAGAGAAACAATGTGTAAATATTACAGCGAGAAGTTTATTTGTGAGCATCAATTTTTTAACAATAGGATTGGTCAAAGGTTGAAAGGAATGCCAGAGGATATAACGATTTTCCCTCTATAGAGGGAATCCTTATTTGGGAACAAGTTATTCAAGCTGAAACTTTGAAGTTTCTTTCAGCTTTTCATGATTGTGTGTGTTTTTTTTTCTTTTACTAAAATGTTCATTCCAAAAATATTCTAAAATGTGTTTCATATGATTAAATATGTGATAAAAATATCATAGCATAAAAAATATGGTCTCAATCTTATGTTGTATCTCAGGTTTATGTTTTAGTATCATACACTGGTACTTTCTATACAGTCTTATGTAAAGAGATAAAGTGATATGATATATAATATGATATAATGTGACATATCATATGACATGACATACCATTGAATCACATAATGTTACATAATACAACATATCCATGCAAACCACAAAGTAGAAATAGAGCATAACATTTCCAACCAGACTTTCTTAAATTATTTTTGTATATGCTACAATAATAATAATATTTGATATTTACAAAGTTTCTTGTAATATCCTTATAGATAAGATGAAGACTAGAAAAGACAATTAGGTTGTTAGGTGATTAAACATGATTCAAAGAGTGTTTATACTAGCCTCAAAGTTGTTTATAACTATTCATCAGGGATCTGTCCTTATCCACATTCTTTTCAATATTTTTACTAATGGCTTAGAACAGGGGTCCGCAAACTCTACCCTGTAGACTGTAGCTTGTCTACTCCTGGTTGAAATTAACGTATACAGGGCAGCTAGGTGGCGCAGTGAATAGAGCACTGACCCTGGAGTCAGGAGGACCTTAATTCAAATCCGGCCTCAGACACTTAACACAAAAACTAGCTGTGTGACCTTGGGCAAGTCACTTAACCCCAATTGCCCTCTAGAGAAAAGGCAAAAAAAAAAGCAAAGTATAGATTGAAACATACACACACACATACAGACAAGTGTATGTACAAATTTACATATTACACCAAGCTGAAAGGATTGACTAATATGTGATTTAATTCTAAAAACTTAATAGATATAACAATTAGAATCCAAAAAGATCTTAATTAATTATAATTATGGACTGAGTCTAAAATAGGGGAAAAGCCCTTATACGGATTCAACAATTTTAGATAGATAGATAGATATTCTGAATGGAAGAAACATGTTTAAATAAGAATTCATGTATAAAAGTACTGGGAGTTTTAGTAGAACAAAACTTTATAACTCAACATTAATATCACAGAAGTAAAAATAAAAAAATCCAATATCAGGTTGAACTAATAGAAACTTGTGTCTCGTGGAAAGAAATAGTTCATAAGAATAACTGACTGTTTTTTTTTAGCACTTGCTCACATCACTTAAAATTCTTATGTAGATTGTTTACAAGCATTTGTCAACACTTGAATGTGCAATAAGTTTGTGGTATGGCCAGCAGGCCAAACCATGTCTAGACCAGTCATGTCAGGATTATAGTTGGCAACTTAACTTCTATTGACTTATGATTTAATTAATATGGGGGGAGCAGCTAGGTGGCACAGTGAATGGAGCACCAGCTCTAGAGTCAGAAGGATCTGAGTTCAAATCCCACCTCAGACACTTAACACAAAACTAGCCGTGTGACCTTGGGTAATAACCTAAAAGAAAAGTGGGGTTCAAAGGAGCTATGGACCTGAAGCCCTCTCTTCTAGTCATGGTTTTTATATGAATGAATGAAGTGACTCTGGACAATCATTAGTCTCTCCTGGTTTCATTATAAACATCAGAATAAAATTAGAAGGTTCAAAGTTAAGGCCTCTTGCAGGGACAAAAATCTCTGATTTGAAGTTTTCAATAATGTTCACTTCTCTTTAATCTGTTTCCCTCACTAATTCAACAAGGGACTTTTTGAATGCTTTTTAATGTATACAGAGCTATGAAAGAGGACATAAAATAAATATTAAATATATTTCCTATCCTGTAGAAGTTTGTTTGATTCAGAGATCTTTATAAAAGTGTGTTTGTACTACTCCAAATTAATACATAGTTTAGAATCTTATAATTTTGTCTCTAAATTAAATCTTGCCCCTAATATATACAAAAATATTCATAGCAGAACATAGTAGGGAAATAAAAACCTTGAAATATTTTAGGCATCCCTTATCTCAGTAATTCTTTTTCTTTTTAATTTTATGTAGAATTTTACTTTCCCCTTATTATATGTAAAGCAATTTCCAACAATCTTTTTTTTTTAATATGAATTCCAAATTTTCTCCATTCCTCCCTCCCCACCAGCCCTCATTGAGAAGACAAGTAATTCAATACAGATTTTACACATGTTGTCATGTAAAACATATTCACAATACTCATGTTGTGGAAGGAAACATAGACAAAAGAAAGAATAAGAAAAATAAAGTTAAAAGAAAAAGTATTCTTCAACCTGCAATTAGACACCATCAGTTCTTTGTTTGGTGATGGAGGGCATTTTTCATCCTAAGTCCTTCAGAGTTGTCTTGGATCATTGTATCCCTGAGAAAAGCTAAGTCATTCGCTTCTGATTATCTAACAACATTGCTGTTACTTTATACACAGTACATTTTACTTTTAATTAGTCCATGCAAGTCTTTCTAGGTTGGTTTGTTTGTTTTCCTGAGAACATCCTGCTCATCATCTCTTATAGCACAGTAGTATCCCATCACAATTATATACCACAACTTGTTCAGCCATTCCCCAATTGAAGGGCATGCCCTCAATTATTTATGGAGAGGGAGAGGGAAGGCAAGGCAATTGGGGTTAAATGACTTGACCAAGAACACACAGCTAGTAATGTATCAAGTTTCTGTGGTCAGATTTGAACTCAGGTTCTCCGCACTCCAGGGCCAGTGCTCTATTCACTGTGCCACCTGCCCCACATGCCCTCAATTTCTAATTCTTTGCCATAACTAAAAGAGCTGCTATAAAATTTTTTGTACATATAGGTCCTTCTGAGTTTTTTTTTAATATCTTTTAAAATATAGACATTATTGCTAGGTCAAAGGGTATGCATGATATTATAGCCCTTTGGGCATAGTACCAAATTATTCTACAGTATGGTTTGATCAGTTCCAAACTCTACCAACAGCGCATCTATATCTAATTTTCCCACATACTATCTAACATTTGTCATGTACCTTTTCTCTCCTATTAGCCAATCTAATAGGTATGAGGTAGTACCTCAGAACGGTTTTGATTTGCATTTCTCTAATTAATAGTAAGTTAAAATATTTTTTCATATATCTATATATAGATTATATTACTAGTTCATCTGGAAACTTATCATATCTTTTGATCACTTATCAATTTGTAAATGACTTGTAAAAATTTGTCTCAATTCTCTATATGTTTGAGAAATGAAGCCTTTATCAGAGAAACTTGCTTCAATATTTTTTCACAGTTAATATTGCTAACTGTATTTCCTTCCAACCTATTATATTCTCTCTCCTTTTCACCCTGTCCCTCCTCAAAAGTGCTTTCCTTCTGACTATCCCCTCCTCCAATCTGACCTCCCTTCTATCACCACCCCCTTATCTTATACCCTTCCCTTCCTACTTTCCAATAGGGTAAAAGAGATTTCTAGACCCAATTGAGGGTGTATGTTATTCCTTCTGATGAGAGTAAGGTTCACTCACTCCCTCTCAGTTTTCCCTACCCCCTCCACTCTAAAAGTTTTTCTTACCTCTTTTATGTGAGATAATTTACCCTATTCTGCCTCTTCCTTTTCCTTTCTCCCATTGCATTCCTCTCTCCCACCCTTTAATTTCATTTTTAATATATCATTTCTTCATATTCAACTCACACTGTTCCCTCTGTTTACATATACTCCTTCTAATTACCCTATTAATGAGAAAGTTCTTATGATTATGATTTTCATGTGTACATCTTACGCTCCTTTTGTGTCTTGTATTTATTTTTTTTGTTTTTTTTTAGTGATTAATATATGTTTATTTTTTTAAACAAATGCTTTATTAACTTCTGTTTTACATCATTCATTTCCGCCAGATTTTGAGTTACAATCATTTTCCCCCCATTATTCCCCTACCCAAACTCCCAGAATAGCAGTCCCACAAGATATCGCTTCCTCCAATCTGCTCTCTCCCATACCTTCTCCCATACCCCATCGACTTTTCCATTAGAGGAAGGTGAATCTTTATGTCCCAATGCCAGCACATCTCATCTCCCAATTACAAGCAAAAGAGTATTAACAATAGTATTGATATATATTTGAAACATTTAATGTTAAGACCTCGAATTTCAGATCCATTTCCTTCCTCCCTTGTCACCCATTACCTCTTGGGAGATAAGCAATTCAGTACATGTTGTACATGTCTGGCTATGCAAAACATTACCATAGTAGATATATTGTACAAGGCTGCTTATAATTCCCTCCCACTCATACCACCCCCCACCTGGTCCATTCCCTACATGATCCTGTCCCTCTTCTATAGTGGGTACTTCCAACCTCCCCTCCCCCCAAGGATGCCCTCCCATCCATCATCCCTCCTCTCATCCCCTTCCCCCTATCCTGCTGCAGGTTGAGATATCCCATTTAGTATGTATTCCATTCTCTCCCTGAACCAAATTCATTGTGAATGTGGTTTTGCCTTTTTAGCCTTCCTATTCTCCCCCTCCCTTGCAACCACTTCCCCTTGCTTTTTCTACTTGGGATAGTTTACCCTACCCTGTCTCTCCCCATCTCCTCTTGCCACTTTCCTCTCTCACCTCATAATATCATCCCTTGAGTATTCTCCCTTCCCAACAAATTCGACCTATGCCCTCTATCCATATATAACTGTAACCATATACACACACATTCACATATGTATTCATATGACCACACACCCTTCTTCCATTATTTTCATAGTGAGAAAGATATCATCAGTCACAGTTATTGCTTTTCCATATAGGAATGTAAATAGTTCAACTTTGATAAGTTCCTTTTGATTTCTTTTCCCTGATTACCTACTCAGGCATCTCTTCCTTCTTGTGTCTGGATGTCAAATTTTCTATTCAATTCTGGTTTTTTCCTCAAGAATGCTTGGGAGTCCTCTATTCCACTGAATGACCATATTTTCCCCTGAAACAAAATACTCAGTTTTGCTGGGTAGGTGACCCTTGGGTTCATTCCCAGTTCTTTTGCCCTCTGGAATATCATATTCCATGCCCTTCCATGCCCAGTTCTTTTGCCCTCTGGAATATCATATTCCATGCCCTTTGATCCCTCTGTGTAGAAGCTGTCAGGTCCTGGGCTATTCTGATTGTGTTTCCACAATATTGAAATTGTTTCTTCCTGGCTGCTTGTAGTATTTTCTCCTTGATCTGGGGATTCTGGAACCTGGCTATAATATTTCTGGGAGTTTTCTTTTTGGGATCTTTTTCAGGAGGTGATTGGTGGATTCTTTCAACCTCTATTTTGCCCTCTGGATCTAAAACATCAGGGCAGTTTTCCTTGAGAATTTCTTGAAGGGTGATTTCTAGGTTCTTTCTTTGATCATGGCTTTCAGGTAGTCCAATAATTTTTAAATTGTCTCTCCTGGATCTATTTTCCAGGTCAGTGGTTTTTCCCATGAGATATTTCACATTGCCTTCTAATCTTTCATTTGTTTGGATCTGCTTAACAGCATCTTGATTTCTCATAAAGTCACTAGCTTCCATTTGCTCCAGCCTAACTCTGAAGGAATGAATCTCCTCAGTGAACTTTTGAGATTCTTTTTCCATCTGGCAAATTCGACTTTTTAAGGCATTCTTCTCCTCATTGCCCTTTTGGGCCTCCTTTGCCATTTGAGTTAGTCTATTTTTTAAGGTGTTGTTTTCCTCAGCCAGGCTGTTGACCCTCATTTCATACTTTTCCTGCATCCTTCTCATTTCTCTTTCTAATTTTTCCTCCACTTCTCTTATTTGATTTTTAAAGTCCTTCTTAAGGTCCTCTATGGCCTGCAACCCGCTCATGTTTTCCCCTTGGGCTTTTGGAGCAGGACTTCTGACCTCACAGTCCTTTTCCCGCTCTATGCCCCCAAAATAGGAGTCTAGGGTTCCATTTTTCTGTTTCCTTTGCCTTGGCATGTTGCCACTTGATTACCTGACTTTGGGGCTTGTTGCCACACTATGGCTTTAAGGCCAGATAGAGGAATTTTCTTCCCGAACGTGTTGGGGGCAACTTCCGTTCCTGGCAAGCTGTAAACCCACCCACAACTTCCACCCTAGATCACAATCCAGATCCAGGGAGGTTAAAGCAAGAGCGATTACCCCCCAAGACCGATTGCTGGATCTCCCTACAGTTAGCATGCAGGCCGGGAGCTGGAGCTGCCTCTGAAAACTACAAAATGGCTTGTCTCCTCAGTGGCTTCTAGCCCCCAGGGGAGGAAGGCCCTGCTGCCCTGGGGCTAAAACCTCGGCTCACACGGACCTGGCTCGGCTCGGCTCCTGTGCTCTGCGCTGCGCGCTGCCAGGTCCCAGACTGCTGCACTGGTCCTTCCTGCAAGGCTGCTGGGCTGTTCTCAGCGGGAGGTTAGCTTCTCTGTGTTGTTCTGTGGGTGCTGGGGCTCCAGAAGTTGTTCAGAGTCCCCTTTTACATAGTTTGGGGGGATCTGGGGGCAGAGTGGCTTGGACGAGCTGTTTCTACTCCGCCATCTTGGCTCCCAGCTTTGCTCCTTCTTGTGTCTTGTATTTAAAAGTAAAATTTTCTATTCAGTTCTGGTCTTTCCCTAAAGAATGCCTGAAAGTCCACTATCTCATTGAATGTTATTGTCACACTGAAGTATTATACATAGTTTTGTTGGGTAGATGTTTTTTTTGTTTTTAATCCTAGTTTTTTTACCCTCCAGAATATCATATTCCAAACCCTCAGATCTTTTAATGTAGATTTTGATAAATCTTGTATTATCCTGACTGTGGTTCCATGATACTTGAATTGTTTCTTTTTGATAGCTTGCAATATTTTCTTTTTGAACTGGAACTCTGGAATTTGGTTACAATATTCTTAGGAGTTTTCATTTGAACATCTCTATAAGGAGGTGATCAGTGGATTTTTAAAAATTTCTATTTGACCCTTTCATTCTATAATATCAGGGCAGTTTTCCTCGATAATTTCTTGAAAGATAATCTTCAGACTCTTTTTCTTAATCATGGTTTTCAGGTAGCACCATAAATTTTAAGTTATCTTTTCTATTTTTGTGATATATCTATTTTAGACTATTTTCTAGTTCAGTTGTTTTTCCAATTAGATATTTCACAGGTTTTTTTTCTTTTTCATTTATTGTTTTTATTATTATAAATTATTTCTTGATTTCTCATATAGTCATTAGCTTCCATTTGTTCCATTCTAATTTTTAAGGAATTATTTTCTTCAGTGAGCTTCTGGACCTCTTATTCCATTTGGCCAATTCTAGTATTTAAGACAGTCTTCTCCTTATTGTCTTTGTGGACGTCATTTACCATTTGACCTATTTCTTCAGGATTTGTGTGTGTGTGTGTGTGTGTGTGTGTGTGTCCTTTAGCAAGGTGTTGACTCATTTTTCATAATTTTCTTGCATTTCATTACTCTCATTTCTCTTGTCAATGTTTCCTTTACCTCTCTTGATTTTTAAAGTCTATTTTGAGCTCTTCCATAGCTTGAGACCAAATAACGTTTTATTTAGAGGCTTTGGATGTAAGAGTTTTGACTTTGTTGCCTTCATTTGATCATGTGTTTTAATTTTCCTTGTCACTTTCTATAATCTGAGTTCTTGGGATTTTTTTTTCCATTTATTTACTCGTTTTCTTAGTCTTTGAGTTGACTTCTCTTTGTTAAAGTAAGCCTCACCTCCTTGGGTAGAGGACTGGTCTTGTGTAACTGCTTTCAGAGATACTTATAGGTACCTGTAAGCTTTCAGTTCTCTCTGGATGGTATGATTTAAGGAGAGGGGTTTACTACTCTCAGTCTATTCTCTTGTCTCTGAGTGACCACAAGCACTATTTTCTGCCTTGGAACTGTGATGAGGGTCCCTGCTCCACTGTGGCCACAAGTTCTGCTGTGCCAGTGCTCCTCTTCACCCTTGGACTGCCATTCAGGACTGCAATCTGGATGTGAATATGAGAAAAGTAACAGAATCCTGCCTCAGTACTAGCAAAAAGACTCCTGAAATCTCCTTTTGACCATCTGTTTGACCTTGTTACTCTCTATGACCTGAGAGTTCTGGAAGCACATGCTGCTACTGCCATTGTTGATTTATTTGCTCCCAAAGCTTGCTCCCAGTTTCTTGAGACTGGGGCTGTGCTGGCATGGCCTGCACTGGGTTGCATTCCACTCTCTCCCAGGTACAACAGATCTTTCACAAGACCTTCCACGTTGTCTTACACTGGAAATTTGTTTCACTCCATATTTCTGTGGGTTCTGATGTTCTAGAATTTGAATAGAGTCACTTTTAAAGCTATTTGGAGGGTCTTGGGAGAGATTTCAGGGAAGTCCCTGCCTTTACTCCGACATCTTGTCTCCATCTCCCGTAATTCTCAAATAAATTGAAGCTTAGAATGCTATTGCTTAGCCATGCATATTTGTTACAATAAACTTGTTTTTCTTTATTTTCAATGGCATGAGGGTGAGTGGAAGACAGCAGATATTTTTATTAACTTTTTTTTTAATAGAGAGTAGGGACTACTACAAATGTGGAAGTTTACATGCCCTTTATGATGTCATGATGTTAGATTTGCTTCATTGCTTTACTTTACTATTAGACATCTCACAAAGTTGGAGTTACCTGTAAATGTTAGTAATATAAAAATAAACATCAATGAACAAAAACAATTTAAAACATAATCTTATTGAACACTAAGAACCACTGAAATGGGGAATTCAGAGAAATGAGGAGAGACTTTTGTGAACTAATAGGGTAGGAAGTAAGAAGAACCAATGGAAAAATATATATTAACAGTTATGTAAAGAACAATATGTGGTAAAAGAACACAGAATCTTGGTAATATCTAAATCACAGTGTCAGGAAACAAGTGGCAAAACATACCTTCTTCCTCATTATAGAAAATTGGGGGATGATGGCTGTGGATAACAGAACATGCTTTCAGACTCAGTATCTCTGTCATTTGGTTTTACTTTACTGTCCATGGAATAGTAGATAAAGTGCTAAATTGGGATTTCTTAGGGCATGGATTCAAAACCCATCTCAGACACTTATTAACTGTACAACTCTAGGTAAGTCACCGATGTTCTACAATGTGTCTCATTTCATCATTCATAAATTAGAGATAATAACATCTACATCAGAGTTGTTTTGAGGACTTTTACTACAAATACTCTTAAACAATGATGACAGTACTTGAGGATACCACTGATGATCATGCTAAAATGATCAATGAGTGATATATTAAGAGATGATTGTGGAATAAAAACAGAAGTCTTTAAAAAAAACTTCAAAAGGCATGCATATATACATTCACACAGTCTATTAGTTACAAAGTATGTTTCTAACATCTAGTCCAGACTAGTAAGTGGTATTTTAATTATTTTTAAAATATAAATTATAAATTAAAATTTGAATATCTGAAATATATTGTTTTACAGAATTTAAGTATGAGGTAAAATTGAGTAACTCTGTTAGGCTGCTATGCAAGCAATTATGAAATGTAAATTTTTCAAATGGTATTTTGAAATAATGTTTATAGATAAGGCAGTTATGTAGTATGGAAGGAGCACTGGATTTGATTCAGAAGGCCTAAGTTAACATTTATTCTCTCTTTCTACATGTTTAAGTTTTGGCAAGTCCTTGGCCTCTCTGGGTATCAATATTGTCTGCTGTAAATTTAAGGATTGAATTCAATCATTTCCAATATCCAATGCTATATTATTACATTCTATATCAGTATATTTATAGTATCCATAGATGCATCTTAACTCTAAAGAAAGGAAATCAAGTAAATAACAGTTAAAAATTTTAAAAGCCCTTTTCATCATTAAAATATAGATATCTCTGAATGTCAGTTTGTATTTTACCTAATATTTCCAAGGATTTGGTTTTAAATTAGCGCTTTATGATTAAGAAGAGAGAAAGTAGATGACAGTTGAAAGAGCAATTTGCACATTGTTTGATGTTGAGTAGACTTTTGAACTTTTGCTAATGTCAGTTTTCTTATCTTTAGGAAACATTGGGTGTAGAGGAGACATAGCTAGACACAATTCTATAAAATGAGAGGTTAAAGTAGGTGATATGACAAGCCTCTTCTAAATGTAAAATATTTTGCATCTCTTAAAATTAATCCAGATACTTCAGGATCTGGTATTAGGGTTCTGTGTACAAACTTAGCTGTATACATTTTTGATTGAAACAGCAAAAAGCTGTTGCTTGCTTCTCCAAAAAAAAAAAAAGCCATTGTAAATTTTACCATGTCTGAGTTTGTAAATAAAAATTGAATCATCTGTAGAGTGTATAATACCCTTGGCATCACATTCATCCAGCACATTTAAATTCTGCTGTGCCAGGAGAAAGGGAAAGTATGCCAATATGATAGATCTGTTGTTGCTCTGTCTAAAATAGGCTTTGCTTCTAGTCTTATGGTGTTATTCTTCTCTCCTTGGATGGTTTAGAGTACAAGATAGGAAGAGCTGGAAGGGCAAGTTATTGTAAATGTATAATGCATGGAAGATTACCATAATGGAACTGTTAAGTCCATTTTAAAAATTTTCCTCAAGTGAGAAATTGCTTAATTATATGTCTGTTTCAAGGATGGATTGTTTTAGATCTGAGCAAAAACTTCTTGGCATACAGTCCCATTTATTCAAAAGATTATTGGTTTATTAAGTCCAATTCTCCTCTCCTAAAAAATTGAAGTCTGGCTTTTTCAGGTCATGAAAGGAAAATGTAAGCATTCCAATCATTTTAGGAGTTTAGTGATACAATAAAGATTAGCAAATACCTACAATCAAGCTTTTAAAGCTAGGCCGGCAAGCATAAAAGTTACAAGTTTTAATATGATAATAGGTGCTCAATTAGCAGTCCTACATAGCAATACCTCTATCATTATCATTATTCATTTTGGTATAAATAATCATAAGGAAACTGTTTCATTTAAACATCCCATACTCTTGTCAGAAAGGCCATCACTGGAAGTAAAAAATGATATTAAAAGAATAGAAGAAAAGAAAAATCACATTCATTTCTGGATTCATTTTTGTTCTTTCACCTCCTATATCTAATGCCAACTCTTGCTAATTTTATCTCATGGGATCATAAGATCATTTATTTAGCCCTAAAATATGTTTCATCTTCTCTTCTCACATGGTCAAAAACCTACTTTATATCCTTGTTATTTTTCTCCGGAATTATTTTAATAATCTCCTTCCACCTAGTTTTTGTATCTCTATTATCATCTCTCCAAGATGCTGCCTCCATTCAGCTACTAAAATGTTATGGCTGTAATTCAATTGTTCAGTTGTCTCCAACTCTCCATGGACCATAATACATGAGGCCCTACTAGCCTCCACTGTCTCTTGAAGTTTGTCCAAGTTCATATTGGTTGTTCTCATGATACTATATTTCCATTTCAACCTCTGCTATCCCCTTTTCCTTTTGCTTTCAATCTCTCCAACGTCAGAGTCTTTTCCAATGAGTCCTGTCTTCTTATTACATTTCCAAAATATTTAAGCTTCAGCTTCACTGTTTGACCTTCCAGTGAATAGCCTGAATTAATTTCTTTAAGTATTGATTGACTTGACCTTCTTGCTAGCAAGGGACTCTCAAAAGGCTCAAAACTGCTAAAATATTCTTCCTGAAAGAAAATGCTTAATTACAAAACTCTCATGATAAAATCACTTCTGTGGCACTGTTTTATTCTGGGATAAAATATAAATATATTAGGTTGATACTTAAGACCTTCAACAACCTGGTTCCAAAATACCTGTCAATATTATAGACTTGACTTAGTGACCAATTAGTGTTATTCCATATTATTCCCTATTATACAGTCTGAATTCTAGCCAAACTGAATTACTTTCTCTTTGTTGAACATACTATTCCATTTTCTGCCTACAGAAAAATTCACTCCCTCCTTTTCTTCACTTTTCTGTAACTCTTTTTTTTTTTTTTTCCAATCTCTGGTTTGGTATTGCTTCCCTGAGTACTTCCCTGCTCCATAGCTACTATATTAGTGTTCTAGGCTTCTTCAATATTCCTAGAGCTTTTTATCTGACCTTTCCTTTTTTTCGCTTTTGTTCCGGACTTTTATACATATCTTCTGAGTATAATTAAGCTTGAGGGGAGGGACATTTATTATGGTTGGTTTGGTTTGATCTTGCCTTGAAATCTCCAATCCTAGCATATTTTAGGAAGTAAGTAAATATTGAATTGAGTAGTATTTACACTTATATTCAATAAATATTTATTAAATGCCTACTATGTGTCTGGTACTGTGCTAAGCACTGAAGATATAAAAAGAGTTTAAAAAAAAACTGTCTTATCTGATGAGGTTGGGGCCCCCAGTCCTTGAGATAAGGCTCTGGGAATCCATTTGATGAGGCATTTGCATGAGACAATAAACCTTTCTTTGTAGCTGGGCCCAAATCTCTGTTACTAGACTTCCCATCCTTGAACCTATCAAAATATCAATCCACCCTGGAACTGGCCTAGCCCACCATTGTCTGTAGTCTCCAGGTAGCCTCCAGCAACTTCCCACCCTTAATCACTCATTGACCTCATTAATTCCTCCTTCTGAAGATCCTCCCCAAATTCCTCCTCTAGACCACCCCGAGATTCTTCCCACAACCTTCTGTATGTAAGACCCCATCTTATCTCTATGTTTGTGAGAGCACCATAGAATGACCTAGCACAGACTTACTCTGTGTCTAATGCAAGCGAACTTTTAATAAACTTTACTTTTCTTTGGCTGAGAAGATTTGAGTCGAATTCATTCAGCAGGACCCAGTGTGTTGGTATTTTGGAGTCTCCAGAGCAACCCTAACCCTCTTTATGGGAAACCTCTTCACTATCCTCATGTAGAAAACAGACTAATTCGATTGAAAAGATGTATAAATTCCAACAATAATAACATTCAGCAATAATTCAGTTGCTGAATTTTTATTTTCAAATGATATTTCAGTTCCTTTCTTATTTTTAAGAGAATGAGGGATCAAAAAACAGGGTGATAACGAGCACCTGAAAAAAAAAAGTTGGTGAATTAAGAATGTATCAAAAAATGAAGATTGGAGCTAACATTTTTTCTTAATTTTTTAACTTTATAATTTAGCTTGGGATTCATGCTATTTAGTTTCATCTGTGCCAAGGTAAGTAGAAGCTTCACAGGGTACATATTATCATCCTAAGCATTGGGAATAATTACTGATAACATTGCTGGTAAACTATCCTTTAAAGAAGGAGAATCTAGTCAACATCTGTGAAGTTTTATGTTTTTAATTTTGTTTCTAATATGATAGAGGTTGATATATAACAATTCTGTTCCCGATGGATGTCTCTCTTTCTGTAAAATGCATGTCAACTATTTTATATGAATATATACATGAGTATGTAATATGAACATACATGTGTATATGTGTATACACATATATTTATGTATATAGACTGGACCTCTGATTTCACTGGCTTCAGGAACTAACAAGAAATGACTCCCTCTACTTTTGCAGTTTAGTCCTTTCTCTGCCATTTCTCTTAAAGAATTTCCTAGAGCATTGAATGATTAAATCATTCATTCTACAGGTCAGGGTCACAGAGCCAATTTGACATGAGCCTATCAAAAGCATGACTTGAACCTAAGTTTTTTTGATGATGATGAATGGGTCCAGTTTCTATCTATTAATCCACACTGCCTTTCATGTGTATACTTATATGCATAGATAAATGTGTCAAAATACACAAACATTTCTCTGAACCTCAGTTTCCTCATCTGCAATAGAAAGGGTTATACTAGAATCTGTCACCTCTTCTCATGATAGAAATTTACAATTCTCTAATATTTTTATAAGGTCAGAGGTTGTGTTTGTTATTTGTTTTTGAAGAGGACCATGGCATCAGAGAAATGATGACATGATTTGTAGTTGACTTTAATTTGATTAAGAGAGGACTGTGAAAAGTCACCAGCCTCAATCTCTGCTCCAGAGCCTCTGGATCCAGTGACCAGATATTCATCAGGATGAATGCAGATGAACCAGGATGCAATGGGAGATCCTGGACCTTTTAGTCTAAGGCCTTTTCATGTACTCACTGAGAGTGAGGTTGTGTCCATTCAGTGATAGGCTTCTTTAAGAAGTGAGTCAAAGTATGGCTTTTAGGCCATAGGACAAATAGGAAAAAAAATCAAGGTGGGAGGGGAAAAACCCTCAGGGTTGCTATTCCAAAGGACCAGAAGCTGTCCATTTAACTTGGGCTTTGTGAGCTAGATTGGTTTCTTTCTTTCTCTCTCTCTCTCTCTCTCTCTCTCTCTCTCTCTCTCTCTCTCTCTCTCTGTCTCTCTTTCTCTCTCTCTCTTTCTCTCTTCCTTTCTCCCTTTCTGTCTTTGTTCTTTCACAAAACTTAAACCCAGTTCACTCTGAAGCTCATAGATTGAACCATAATAGGTCCCTGCCCAACCTCCACTTAATAGCTGTATTTTGGGCCTACCAGGCTTAGACTGAATTTTAATGGTAACTGTTTCTCTTTGGAACAGCAATCCTGAGGGTCTTCCCCTCCCAACTTAATTTTTTTCTCTATTTTTTCTAATTAAAGGGGCCATCCCTTGACTCACCTCTTAAAAAGACCTCTTCACTGAAGGGGTTTTACCTCACTCTAAGTGAGTAAATGAAAGGCCTTAACCTAAAGGGGTCAGGGTCTCCCATTGAATCCTGACTCATCTCTAGTCATCCTGATAAATATCTGGTCACTGGTTTCAAATGACTCTGGAGAAGAAAGTGAGTGTGATGACCTAGCACAGCCTTCCCTCACACAAACCAAAGTCAACTACAAATCAAGTCATCATTTCCCTCCTGCCATGGTCCTCTTCAAAAATAAAGGACAAACAGAACAAGAACAATAAAGTCATAATCTTGGAGCTAATCATCCTCCTTCCTTTTGTCCTTCATCTTCAGGAGCCTCAATTCCCTTTGATTGTATTTCAAGAAACATCTTAGAAATGATATTATGTGGCATTCTATTTATTTGTACAGACCACACAGTCTTAAGGGAAGGATAGGGAACCTGTGACCTTTTAGTTCCTCAGGTGCAGCCCTTTGACTGAATCCAAATTTCACAGAACAAATACTTTTATTAAGGGGATTTGTTCTGTGGAGTTTGGATTCTGTCAAAGGGTTGCACTTGAGGACATAGAAGGCTACATGTGGCCTCAAGGCCACAGATTCCCCACCCTTGGTAATCCTCTTTAATTATTTCTTTCATTCTTTGCCCAGTAGTCAGGGTATTTGGAGGTATTCTGTGAGCACTAAAAAAGTCAAATGTAAGGCAGAAAGAAAAAGGCTAGGTTATATTCTGAGCCTTACTGTGCAGTCTTGTTGTGGAAATGGGAATCTGAAGATCTTCCCTGACCCTTGGCCCTTTGATAGGCTTAAGTGACTCTGGGAAGCTTCCCTGATTTGAAAATATACTCTGCCCCCTTATAGGCTGAATGTGGTTATATGGAGCCTGTGTTGGGAGGCTTGTTTTTCAGGAATGCCCACACCTTGTTACTTTGTGATTGGGCAGTGGGTCAAGAGGGCTGTTACATTCTCTGAGCCAGGAGAAGGCTATATATACCCTGATGTGTGGTTTTGCTTTGGAGCTCACTTTGAGAAGAGTTGTGTGATTTGTCATCCATTTGAGACTTTGGTCATCCATTGAGCCCCCCAGCTTTGAAAACCCAGATTTTGGTGCTTCCCTCTCTGGAAACTAACTAGGTATGGATGTAATGGTCAGACATCTGGAAGACTGTCTGTTGATGTTTCTCTGTCTGTATTTGTTGTCTGCTTGTAACCTCTGTTTTTATTCTCTGAAGTTTGGGGTGCTGACCCTTTTCCCCTGAACTAGGTAAATGACATATGTTTGATTAAAGAAAGACTTAATCCATTTTGAGTTGCTTTCCATTAGAAAAGCAGGTCTAGGAACCTGTGCTAGCAGCCATCTTGGGTATGCTAGGGTGCTTGCTACTACAAGCCTGTGCATCACACATTCCCATTCTTCCTTATGATTAGCTATGTGCTGTACAGCCTCACAGAAAAGTGTTCATTTTGTAACTGTGACTAGAGGATAACTATGAATAGAGAATAGGAATGACTAGAGGATCCTGACTCAATGCCAATTTTTCTTTTCATCTTATTTGGCTATAAATCTTAATCATGATTTGTGTGTGTGTGTGTGTGTGTGTGTGTGTGTGTGTGTGTGTGTGTGTGTGTGTGAAAATCATTACCTAAAGAAAAAGGGTCAGTTATCTTCACATTTATTTCAAAATATGCTTAGAATAACAATATTTTCCTGTTATAGAAGTATAATCTGTTAGAAAAGATCCTGAATGAGTTGATTTTACTTCTCAAAAATTCTGCTACTTAATCTCTGACCTCTGACAAGTGATTTGCCTTTTCTTTCTGTAAGTGGACTTACTCATCTGTAAAATGAATATAGTGAAAAATCACCCCTCCTATTTCTCAGAGTACTAGAAAACCAAATGAAAAAATACTTCAAGAATCCACAAAGCTTTTACCAAAGGTGCTACATGAATATGAGTACATTTTATGTTATTTCAATTACAGATCTCTCAATTTTATTAGAATACTCTTGCTTTCAGGATGCCTTCTCAGTAAAATCTTTTTGTGGGTAAGGCGAGTTATTTTTTTTTTAACAACATGAACTTATGTCCTTTTTAAAAATCTCACTTTTTATCTTTCTATGTGCTCCCTGAAACATGAGTAGATAGTGGACACTCCCTGTTCACTCCACTTCTTTAGTGGACATATCATAATATCCTATGGAGATACAACGAGAGGATAGAGCTCATTATTCACTTTAAAAAAATAAAAGGAACCACATGGTTCAGCAGGGTACTTCAGAGTTAGAGAGAAAGAAGAAAAAAATTAACTGTCAACTTATTTTCTACATTTTTGAGAACTAAAGAACACAGTTTTAAGATAAACTATTGCTTTATAATAAAAATGTAATAAATACGAAACAATTGAACCTCAAAGATCATTATTCTGATTTTACCTATCACAGAAATTATGTCTTTTTTAATCAAGAATAAAGGCACATTTTCATGATCAAATGCAAATTTGGATAAAAATAAATATTAATGTTGTAAAGTGAGACTTGGAACCCTAAAAGTAAAAATTGCAATTTTCATTACTAAAGAAATAGCTATTAGAGCAAAAAGCAGTGCTATCCATACATGTTTATTGGTAAAATAGATTTCCTTGTCTTCTCCAAATGCCATTTTCTAACTTAAGGTCAGAGGTTGGCATGATATGGGGAATAAGAATGGGCAGGACTTTTTGAAGTTTTTGATATTAATTGATATATTAAGGGAAGAATTTCTCATCTTTAGAAGATAGATTATTGTATAAGTCAGGACAGCAAAATACCTAAGTTATCTTGGGTTATATGTACATAAATAATATACATTGACCTTCTTGACCCAAACTCCTTTATGTTAGAATTCCAAAGGATAAAATTCAGAATGGATTTCATAGACTTAAAAATAAAATCAAACTTTGTTCTTTGCAGACACTGAATTAAAAGAAACTAGCTTTTGTCTCTTGCAAGACAAGAAAACTGGTACAAATATTGAAGACATATATTTTGGGCAATTACAAAAGAAATATGACCTAAGAAGCTAGTCAAATACTTAGCATATTTTGGGGATCCAAATCATCTTCTATCACTTAGTAGATAAGTCCCAAGGTACTGAATTATGTAGAAGTTAGCCTTATTCCCTGCAGTGATAGAGAAACGTTTGATCTCAGGCCTTCATGACTAATCAGTACTCCATTGTCTATGCCAGAGATTCTTAACCAATGTTAGTAATCTTGTCTATGAATCTGGATAAGGAAAAGAATGCATCTTTATTTCTCCTAATCTTTCTAGCTGATTCTTTCTTCTCTTCTGCCACTTACCCCTATAATGGGATAAAGTGGAAGACAAAATAAAAAATCATTAATCAAAACACGTGATTTTAAAAGTACATAAATGGTACTTATCTTTTGTCTTCAATTATCACAAAGACAATTGGGACAGTCATTACCTGATGACCTTTAATTTAATCAAAAAGCGTTTTGACAGGGTTACTAACCTAGATGCTAAATGGAATATCATAGATTTAGTATTTCAAGATTTCAGGAAACTATTTTAGTCTCTCCTATCTTTATGTAGAATATGAAGAAATGTTGAATTAATAATAGCACAGTCAAGTACATTTTGGATTGGTTAACTGAGCAGATAAAATGAGCAATAATTAATGTAAGTATAACAATCCAGATAGGTCTTTAGTGGAGTGGCAAAGTACCTTGTCCTTTCCCCCAACATAAGAGAAAAAAAAAAGTCAGTGACTTGGATGAAGGAATAGATAGCAAGTGTATACATATATATATATATATATATATATATATATATATATATATATATATATATATATATGTGTGTGTGTGTGTGTGTGTGTGTGTGTGTGTGTGTGTGTGTGTGTGTGTGCTTAGATTAAACACAGCTGGGAGAAATAGCAAATATCCTGAAAGATAGAAGCATGGTTTCAAAAATTCTCAACAAGGTAAAATAGTGAGCTGAGATGACTATATGAAATATAAAATAAAGTCTAATATTAAACTTTAAAATAAAGCAATATAAGTAAAAGATGGAATATAAATTAATAGAAAGTTTATTCACGGGTAGAATAAATTGACAGTTGGATGCACAAGAATGAGGGGAAGTTCAAAAATATATTGCATTGCAATTAGGTGAAGGAACTGAAGTGTTTTTTTGTTTGTTTTGTTTTGTTTTGTTTCTGATGACCTGCTGGAGGATTGTCTTTAAACATTAAAGGGTTTTTATGTGGAGGAAGGATTATGTTTAATATTCAAGAAAAAACAATAATAACAACTGGTTAAAAGTTATGGCGAAACATTTTGGAAACCTACACTACCACACACATAAACAACACAACTTTCAAACAACTAATATAGTTTCAAAAAAAGGAATAGACTGACGTTGGGGGTAGTGACAACCCTATTAGAAGAGGTGTTCAAGGTGACACTTTTGTTCTCTTTCTTTCCTTTCTTCCTTCCTGTTTCCCTACTTCCCTCTCTCCCTCCTTTCTTCTTTTTTCTTTCCTTTTTTTTAATATCCATCATGTAAATTAAAAAATAAAGCATCATTGAATTTAATGGATGTGTTCTATGTCTCTCCCTGATTCATCTTTATCCATGAACACAGTGATGAATCAATCCCATCCAAAAACCATGTCCCTTTGGAGGCTTAGGCCAAACGTTATTTAACCTACAAGTAGGGATATTTAAACAAAGCTCAAAAACAATCTGAAGAAATGAATCCTTATGAAACATCTAACATATTCTTTAAAAGTTGAATTTAGTTTGACCTTATTTGAGAAAATAAACACAATGTCTTGTGTCTTCTTGAACTCATTCAAAGTTAGGATCCATTAGCCTACAGAACAAAATTGTAAATCCATGTAGGCTTTACAAGTTATATAATCTGGAGGTTTCATGAGGGCACACAGCTTGTAATTCATAGCTTTACTTTGTTGCAAAAACTTATCTTTCTGTAGAAAGATAAAAGTAAATATCATAGGAGCAAATGAAAAGAAAACTTCAATCAGCAAGAAGCATCTCACAGGCCCTATCTTTTCTATAGTATATAGAACCGTTCTATATTATTACCTTATTCATTCTAACAATTATAGAGAGCTTCATAATAGAGAATCTGTCTGTACAATACCAGCTGGGTTGGAAATATTTGAATCTTAAACCAAAAAGAAATACCAATGCTAAATCAAATTAGCAGTTTTTCGTGTTCAACTACTGTGCCTAATCTTTTATGACATCTGGTACTTGACAGTGAGTGATTTAACCTAGGCTTTACCTCACTAGCTGTGCAATAAGCCTTTTCATTGAAAAAAAAAAAAACTTGCTGAGTAACACAATTCTTCTCTTTTTCTTGGGTACTCTGGAGTAGAATTTAATTGAAACCATTTCCCTTTCTATCAAGGTGGCATAAGTTTTGAAAAGTATGTATATTATGCTGTTACTCTATACTCAGGTTACCCAATCAGTGTCAACAAAGTGAAAGGGTTTGTCAGCAGAGGACATCATACTGATAGTAGTTGAGGAAGGAAGGGTTGACCTGTGATATTACTCTAACCTAGAGTATTAATAACAAGTACAACAGCATATTAGATTCTTATTTTACAAAGATTTGAATGTAAAGGAAGTTTTCAAAGTTTGTGGTTGAAGTTCTCCAGTGAATAAAACCACATATCTATTTTTGCTGTCACTACATTGCCAGGTTAAAATGCCCTTAGTTACTGCATGAAAGTCAGCAAAGAAAGAAGTATTAAAAAAAAAAAAACGAGTTGCAGATAGTAGCTGAGAAAAGTACTAGAGAATATTCTTTTATGAAGATTATGAAATAATTGGTATATTGAATACATTGCACTTCCATTGATAATTAACTTGAATGTTTACATAATTAAAGGGGACATTTTAGTAATTTGCAATGGAAAACATTCCAAATGCAATAGTTATATTTTAAAGAATGATTACAAATGATTATACACATTAATATATAGTTAATATGTAATATAAATCACAACCAAAAAGAAATAGTCATTTATCTATTTGATTGTTGTTATAAATTCACTTAAGTGGAACCTTAACCATATTAATATTGAACAGCATATTGCTTATGAAAATACATTAATAAAACTATCATTAAAATTTGGATAATCCTTAGATAAAATAAATTTAATTAAAGTAATAGGTAAAAAACATAACAAGTAGAATTTAAAACTAATTATTGTCTGAACATTATTTTCTTTAAATATACATAAAGTATTTTAAATATCTAATTTATTTAACCTAGTGGCTTTAGATGCATTTTCATTTTTAATATTATTGTGAATCACTCTCACGAAAGCTTATTAATACATTTTTCACATACAGTTATCAGCTAATACTCAGATACATTAAGCAACCTGTAATCTTAACAATGGAGACACTGCTTCCATATGGTAGAAATCACAGGATATTCACTTATTCCTTATTCATCTACATCACTCTTTTAAATAACATATTTCTGTTTCCATATGTGTGTATAAATATATATATATATATATTTCTGTTTTGCATACCAATTTTCTTTTTGAAATAATGGTACAGATATTAAGGGTAATATGGAATAAGAATCAATAGGTCTTGGATAACTGATTAGGCTTGACTGTGGAGGGGAGGTAAAGGTGAAGGAAAAATCCCAAAGCTCTGAACCTTGAGAATTAGCTAGAAAGTGGTACCTTCAACAAAAATGGGAAATTTGACGTTTTATGCAAGGCAAGATGCCTATGGAACATGCAATCATAGGTTTTTAGAAGACCATTGCAAAAATGCACTAAGAACTAGATTAGGTCAGGATATAGCACTGTTTTTAAAATCAATAATCATTTACCACTGTCACTAACTTCATCATATATGCACAGTTCCAGTCCTAAAAAATTCATTCTCAAATAGGTTTATGTAAGAAAAAGTATCTATATGCACCAATTGACAAGTGACAGCTCTTGAGGAAGAGACAGAGAAGAAACATAAGACTTTCAAATCATAAGTCTCACAACTTCTTGGACATTGAAACTTAAAAGATGTAAAGAAACTAATATGGGCTCACATAACTGAAAACAGTCAGATAATTGGGTAGCAGTACTTCATTGGTAGGTAAAACATATTTCAGTCTTTTAGTGTATCTGTACTGCAATCATATTAATTGGGTATTTCTTCTATCAATACAGATCACAATTAATCTATTTGTGTCCAAACTATTTAACTCTTTATCATGTCTTCCTGTAAATAAAACCTATTGGGGACACTCAATTTCCTGGTTGCATTCCTCTAGGTATTTTAATATTCTGATCATGCATGTGGAGTTTGTGGGTTATATAGTGGTTATTCTATGTGAAGAAAATATCACTTTCTCCCCCAATTATACACATTGTTCTGATGATATCCTTTTCATTAATTTTCCTACAAAATTCCTCATTTGTAATGTTTTGCAGTATATTTAAACCAATAGTTCACATCTTCACTCTTCATTCTTAAGTAATCAACATCTTTGATTTTTTGAAAAGTGTGAAATTTCATGACTCACAGCCATGTACCAAAATTAGAAGAATATTGATGCTAAAATGTGGGTCTTTATTTCAAATAAAGGCTTGAGGATCATTAAAGAGATTGTACAATCTCCCAACACAATCCAGCCCTCTCTCTTCCATCTATTTGCTTCTGGTCAATTAATCATTCATAGTCCAAGATGTATAAACTCAGTGAACAGCTCCATGTGTTGCCTCACCAAATAAGAATTCTTATTATGTTGTAAACAATATCCATTCTTCATTCACTTTTTTTCTATGTGAATAGTTGAGCCAAGTTGTTAGAACTTAGAAAAAAGTCTTTAGTATTAAATTTAAAAAAAATCTTGTTCTCCTTCTCCCCTAAATCTGTAAAGTGATTTTATAGAGAGCTTTGCTATAAATGGACCACGTATTTGTATGATCTCATTTCTGAATGCTATTCCCTCTTCAAATCTGGTTTCTACTTCTGGAAATTAATGGTAACCGTGCCCTCCTATTTGGAAATTTTCAAAACAATGACTTTCCTCTTTCCTGCTCATTTTTCCTTCCCATAGAGCCCAGAAAAGAGTGGCTTCCTTTCCCTAGTTTTATACTCTTTTGTCTTTGCCAACTGTCTATCTCAGAACTGCAATGTAATAGAAATGTTCCTTTTTCTACATATCATAACAAATGTTATTGACCTACATATATGCTATTGAATGTATTGTTCCCAAATTTCTTCTTCTTTATGAATTATTTAAAGTCTCTGAGCTTTTTTTTTCCTTATGTAAAAATAAAGAGATTAGTCTAAGTTTAAGAAGTGGAAGAGATTTTAGAGATCTAACCAGAGAGAGTATGGCAGATATTTAACAACTGGCCCTCTAAAAAGACAACATACTTCTAAAACATTTTTGCATTGCTTTCCTAAATCTAGACATTCAACAAAACAATAAATCAAGCCCTGTTTTGTAGTGTGCCAATTTTCAAGGTTTAAATGTTCTCACTGAAAATGTGTGAGCCAGTGAATGAACCAGAACAAACTTATATCAACATACAACTAGGTATAACCCAACTTAAAACACCTTTACAATAGAGGAAAAGGAGTTAGAATATTTTCCCTTGGTTGAATAAATAGTGAGTGACAGAACTGAGATTTGAAGAGAAGTCAACTGAATTGAAATCCTATTCTCCCTTCTAACATTTTAAATAATCAAATATTCTTGAAGACTTTTACAATTGTATATTTTTGTGATTTTAACATCTCCCTCTTTTCCATATGTACGGTGTGTATGCATGTGTCTATATCATTGGTAAATATTATTATGATCTATGAAATTGTATTTAAAAAGGCCAATGAGGGATAGATAGTACTTTCCATGATGTAATGGAAATGCAGATTTAAAGATCTTCCCTGCCCCTAGGCCCTTTGATTGGCTTAAGAGACTTTGATTGGCTTTAAGAGACTCTGAAAACCTTCCTTGATTTGAAAATATGCTCTGCCTCCTAATAGGCTGAATGTGGTCACATGGAGCCTGTGGTGGGAGGCTTGGTTTTCAGGAATGACCACACCTTGATACTCTGTGATTGGGCAGTGGGTCCAGAAGGTTGTTACATTCTCTGAGCCAGGAGAAGGCCATATAAACTCTGAGGAGAGGCTTTGCTTTGGGGGCTCACTTTGAGAAGTGTTGTGTGATTTGACCAGATGAGACTCTGGGAAGTCGTTGTTGAGAGCCCCCCGGCTTTGAAAACCCAGATGTTGATGCTTCCCTCTCTGGTAGCTGTGATTTGGTATTGATGTAATGGTTGGACAGTTTGGAAGCCTGTCTGCTTGATCTGTAAGTTCTGTAACTCTGAAGTTTGGGGTGCTGACCTTTTTCCCCTGAACTAGGTAATGTGTGTTTGTTTGATTAAAGTAAGCTTGTTAGCTCATTTTGAGTTGCTTTCCTTTTGAAAAGCAGATCTAAGAACCTGTGTTGGCAGCCACCCTGGGGATATTGGGGTGCTTGCCGCTACACATGATCATCAAGAAAGACTCCCCTTTGATTATTGATTTTGTGCTTGCAGTTATCAAAAAAAAGTATAAATCCTGAACTGGTCCTTAAAATCTTGCCTCAGTTTCCTCAGTTGTAAAAAGGTATCTGAACAATAAAGTATGCATATTTGCTATCAGTGAATATTGCTCTGGCCAAGCAGTTGCAGTGGTTTCCCAGGCCTTTATGAGATACACTATATTCTTTAGAACAGTACTTCAGTAAACACATAAAAGGATTTCTTCTGTATGCATACAGTTACCACAATTTCTTTCTTTAGACCATGATTAAGAGTAGTTAATAGATGTTGTCATCTATTCTTTGCTTACAGAGCTAGTTTAATGTAAGAATCATTCCAAACCTGAGAGTCTGGCTATCTTTGAGGAATTTGTTATCTCTTATTTTGCTACTTCTGTTCAGTAGAAACCAGTCATCAATGGAATTGAAACTAATTAAGAATCCAAATGTGACTTTTCTGCAATGTCCAGTCCAACATCTGTAAGAAGAGTAGGGTATATCACGATTTTTAATTGACCTTTTGTTCACATAAACTTGACCTGCTTGGAGATATTCAAGCAGAAATGACATAGTTATTTGTCTCCTATGTTCTCAGGATTTAGTTAGTGGGGATTTCTTTCATATTTGGATTGGACTAGATGGCCCTTCCAATTCAAATTCTGAGAATCTGTGAGAGTCCAGTAGTTTCACTTTTAGCCTCCCAAAGGCAATGGAAATCTTCTCGGTTTTTTTCTTTTTTTCTTGATTTTTCTTTGTTGATCAATAGGAACCATGCAACTTGAAAGAAAATTCAGTGACAAATTTTAGTTCTGAATTTGTAATGAAAAACATTTGCCTGCTTTTCTAAGGTGAAGGTAACCCTGACAATGAGAAATTCAAAGTTTCTTCACTTCAAAGTCCTTATAATCATATTTAGCATAACAAAAATCAGTAGGTAGTGGTTAAAAGGAGATAATTTTATATCCACATTATAGAACAGAAAACTGAATTGCAGGGAGATTAAGTCGATTGCTTAAGGTGACACAGCAAGACACTAGAGGAGGCAAACCATGAACCAAAGATACCCTGCTTTCTAATCCTTTGTTTTGGCCCAATTCACTGTACTACATCTATTGCAACTATATGATAAATGAATAAGTAATCCCTTTCAGAAGTTTATTCAATGAAGTGCTTTAGGGATTAGAATGTTATATTTCCCTGTGGCTGCTACCTATAATTGGTTATCTCTAACATTTACTCTTTGTAGAATTGCCTTAATTTATGGAATTCTCAATTAAATGACCCAGGATAACACAAAGGTTATATTCAGAACACATGTCTAAGCTGTGAGTCTTCTATTTCCCATACCCTGCCCCCTAAATACACTCAATTTTATTTTGATAAGACCAAGATTGTTCTTGAATTCAAGGGTTGAGATTCTTTTTTGTTCACTGAAGTAGCCACTGCTTTTTCTTACTCTTATGTTCATCTATTATTCTGTTCCTCACTTAAAAAAAATAGAATTATAAAATCACATGAATCCTAGAATTTTATGAGGCTTTAAGATTATCTAAACCTGGGGTTCTTAAGTTCTTAATGTGTGTGTGTGTGTGTGTGTGTGTGTGTGTGTGTGCACGTGTAAACATGTGTTATAGACTCCTTGGGCATTATGGCAAACTCTATGAGCCCATGATCAGAATAATTTAATGAAAAAATAAAATATATAGTGTTATGGAAAAATTACATTGGACTGCTTTTATCAAAATATTATTATAAATGTCATATACCCCAAGTTAAATTCCACTTTTCTAAGAGCCTGACTCCTTCATTGTCTACCAATTACAATAGATTCATTATGACTTCTAAGTCACACAGTGAGTTAATACAAGAGCCAGGATTAGAATGGAAGTCTCCTAATTCCCAGTACATTGAAGCTGCTTGACTATTATGATTGGGTATGCTTAGTAGAAGAGATAAGTAGTATAGTAGATAGAACACTAGACCTGGAGTTAGGAAGAGCTGAGTTCAAATCCAGCCCCAGACACTTACTAGCTGTATAACCCTGGGCAAGTCATTTGATTTCTGTCTGCCTGAGTTTTCTCAACTGTAAAACAGGGATAACAACAGCACTTACCCAGAGTGTTGTTGGGAGGATTGAGTGAGATAAATATTGGTAAAGCACTTAGTATAATATCTTACACATAATAGGCATGCAATAAATGATTATTCCCATTACTTCCCTCTCTTGTTTTCCCTACTACTGCATGATAATGGGAAGATGGCTTCAGGTTTAAATAATTATAAAAACAGTGGTAAATAAAGTGAGGAATTATAAGCATATCTGTCAAAAACATCCATTAATACAATAAGTTCAGAGATACTATTTGAAAATAGCAAAAGATTCTCCATAAAGTCCTAACAGAGAAAAGATATGTCTTGGCACTGTAAATGCAAAAGAAGGGGGACGTAAATAAGCCATAAAAAGACTATTGTACTAAATTTTCCATTTCATCCATAGACTTTTCACTAGTTATAATAGCAAACAGTTGCTATGTAGCTAATCTGACATAGCACCCCCATGGAGTTTATTGGTACAGAGAATTTCTCTTTCTTTTAAAAGGGACTTTAGGGCTAGTGAGCTAGCTCTGAAGAGCCAGAAGGATAAAATCTATGGATGAACAGAAATATCTCAAAAGTTTTAGATATAAACCCAGATATTTTATGTTCCAGATATAAGAAAGAGCATTTGGCTTTCTGAATATAGACTAAAATTAGTTTCTGAATAACTCTGATTGTGGGGAATTCTCATCTGAAACATTCAGGAAATTAAAAGAATACCCCCCCCTTTCATGCATTTTATCTTGATAATTTTCTAAAGCCCCCTCTACTCAATTACATATGTTGCTTTATTCCCTCATTTTAGCTGTCTCCAAGTTGCAAGACATTTTTATAAATATCAAATTATGAACTATGGCACTTCACAAAACAAAGTAAAATATTTGCATTTTATATCCCACATTTTACAATTTTAAACACCCCTTTTCTCATATGGGTATTCAGAATGCCCTCTACTAAGCCATCTATAAAATCCTTCAATAATGACCTTATGTAATATTTTTAATTACTCTTAACCTCCTCTATATCTCTGGGGCGTCTTTGTTGACATTCATTGATTGCAATTAACACACTTACAGCCAAGTGCCTCACATTGCTTATTAATATCACCTTTAACACTTCTTTTCAATGGTTCTTTTAAAAACTATAAACATTCCCCATATATTTAAGTTTATAGTGTTGGATTTTGTGTTAATTCTCTGATTAAAATAAAAGAGCACTACATTTGTTTATTCAATTTAATTTTAAAAGAAATTGGCCTGTACAAATGATGAATTTCAATGCATATTTTGTGCATGTGTTTTCTACTGCATAAAATTAAACTTTGGATTTAGTTTATTCAGCTATTAGAGGACACAGAAATCTGTTATCAACAGCATTGCTCAAAATTAAATTTGGTTTGTTCTAACTATTCTCAATGGAGTTTTTATCACCTTTAAGCTGAATTTGTATTTTCTGTAATTTCTCTAATAAAACATTCCTCATTAAAGTTGCATGTACCTTATGGTACAAAGAAATGTTTTCCCTCCCACTTCTAAAAGTAAATCACCTATATTCCCTGCTTTAGTCCTATTTGTGGATATTAAAAAAAAAAATACTTACACAGTCTCTCCAAGCTCAGTAGCATTTTTCATATGGAAATGTAGAGAAATTTTAACACTATCCAAGAATAGTTTGATTAGCAAAATAATTTTGGTATAGCCACTTTGATTTATAAAGTGGGAAAGAGATTACAAGTGGAAAGAGTACATTAGATTTGGAATCAGAGACTTGGGTTTCAAATGCAAGCTCTAATAATATTTGATGTTGAACCAGTTACTAAATCTTCCTGGTCTGTAGTTTCCTTATCTATAAATAAGGGTTTTGGACTAAATGATCCAAAAGTTATCTTCCACTTCTAAATCTAAAATCACTGAATACAGATCCATGGTCTTGATTTTTTTTAAATAACATAATGAAAAAATATATATAAGATGGTATTTTTATTTATTTTTTAATCAACTAAACAGAATTACTAGGTGAAATTTCAAGTAGAACAGCCATTAAATACACTAAAGTGTGATTTATAATGTTCTTAATGATACTACACTGCTTCCTGAATATCAAAATTTTAACTGTAGACAAAAAATCATGGTATACTAGGGTGTTCTGATTATTTACACTCTGGAGAAGGAAAATTTACTTAAATTAGAAATGAAAAAAAAAGCACATGGGAAAATGGTATTAGTATAGATAGGGAGAGAAGAAAAGGAGGTGAAAAGAAAGGGGAGAGACAGGGCAGATAGGTGGCACAGTGAATAGAGCACTGGCCCCGTAGTCAGGAGGACCTGAGTTCATATCTAACCCCAGACAATTAACACATTTACTAGCCATGTGACCTTGGGCAAGTCATTTAACCCCAACTACCTTTCCTCTTCCTCCAGAAAGCAAAACAAAAAAAGAAAAAGAAAAGAAAAAAAGAAGGAAGAAAGGAAGGAAGGAAGAAAGAAAGAAAGAAAAAGAAAGAAAGAAAGAAAGAAAGAAAGAAAGAAAGAAAGAAAGAAAGAGAAAGAAAGAAAGAAAGAAAGAAAGAAAGAAAGAAAGAAAGAAAGAAAGAAAGAAAGAAAGAAAGAAAGAAAGAAAGAAAGAAAGGGGGGAGCCAAGATTTGGAGGTGGGAAAGCATGAACTGTCTTTGACAACTGAAGAACATTCATGTAGGAGAATAATTAAAGTTATAATTGGAGGCAGATCATGGACGACCTTGAATAGCAAAGTTTGCCTTTTTTCCTGTAGAAAAGAACATTATTTGAAGACTAAAATAGAGTAATGTTTTAAAATTATTGGTTTACTATTAGTTTCTAGGAAGAATTGGAAAAGACAACAGACATTGTAAAACCAGCCTACAGCCCCAATGAAAACAGTAAAAGGAAAGAAAGAGCCATATTACAAAGAAATGTAACTGAACAATGAACTTGACAGAAAACTTGCTTGATACATTCAGAGAAAAAGAGGGAAAATTCAAGGAAAATCCTTAGGTTACAGACTTAAGTAACTGATGGAAAGAATGACAGGTCCAATAACAAAGTACAGAATTTAGAAGAGCTGGCTATTTGGGGGAAAATATAAAGAGTAATATTTCAAAGCATGCTGGATTTGAGATGATAGAAGACCTAAATGGAAATATTTAGCAAAATGCTAGAGATAGAAAGATTTAAGCTCAGTAAAGAGAAAAGAGATTGACATACAGATGTGAGTATTAAAAACTGGCAAGAATGCAAGTCCTTGAAATTAAACAATAAAATTTACACTAAGTAAAGAATGAAATTGTCAGGTTGTGAATATTCTCCTTTAATCTTTCAGATTCATGGAAAGTCACTGTTAATCTTGTGTAAAGGTAATTTTTTGTGCTTTATTCACTTAATCTTCCTTCTTATATATGTCTGTATGTTAGGACTTATTCCTACATGATTAAAATAAATAATACTATTTTATTTTTAAAATATTTTCATATTGTGCGAGCCTAATATTCTCATATTTCAAATTAATATATCTTGTTCTTTTTCAAAACACCTAGCCCCATTTGGTTTTGTTATAATATCAAAGGATCAGATTTTAAAACTTTAATCCATATGATTTTATTTGCTTTGTCATATGGTATCATGCTTCAATATTTTAAAAATGTGCAGTTTTTTAATAAAGAATTTGAATGCTTTTATGTCTTATAAAGCACAAATAACAGAAAGAAAAAAAGATTTGTCTTATGGTAATAATTGTTAGAAAAAAATGATTTCCATATTTTTTCCTTACCAATTTCTAATTGAAGTCCAAAAAAAAGCATAAATGGTTGAAAAGATCATTTTATGTGACAGAATAAACTGTAATAGTATTCCCCAAGGCTATGTTTAACAGCAGCACATTCAAGAATGCACATTGTTTTCTAATGATTAGGATAAAGTAGCTGACAGTAGTATAGCTTGACAAAAACCAGAATTATACTCTTCCACCAGTGGTGACTCCATCAAACCAGTCTGGCATGAGAAGATCAGGCAAAAAGCAATTTGAAGAAGCAGAGATTTGAATGTGTTATAATAACAAGACCTGGCTAGGTACTATTTTAAAGTAAATGGTAACATGTTTGGAAATATCATTGAACATTCTGGATATAGTTTCATTATGACATTTTCCTTTTAACATTTTCCTATATGTAATGTTTGTTTAAAAGTCTTAGTCAAAAGCCCATAAAATTATATTAGTTTCACATAAATAGTTCAAACAAACATTGTTAGGGTACTTTGTAGTAATAACAGATAAAATTTTTGGACAATTTAACTCTCTAAAAAGTTTTATACATAGTGATCCTGTTTATATATTATGCTATCTAGACAACCCATCAAAGGTTATTTTCCTCTTTTCATTGATTAAAAACAGTTTGAGGGTGACCTGTACCCTATATTGACATCACACTATTAGCTACAGATAGTACAAGATATTTATATAAATCTATTACTGCCTTTCCCTTATTAACATTTTAAAATGGTGATTTCTAAAGATCCTAAGATTTATCCAAAATCGACATATTTATCACATATTATAATGAATTGTTATTTCTATTGATATAAATATATCTCCTTTTTATGTGAATTTACTTTATTGATAGGGGTTTACTTCTACCATCTTTCTAAATCTGTTAAGAGAAAAAAGAAATGCAGTTTATCAAAACAAACAAATTATTGAAAAAGTTGATGTAATATGCAGTATTCTAGAGTGTTCTGCTCCCTCAAATCTTCATAGAAGCAAGGCAGTCATCTTTCATCCTTCTTTGTGGCTATTTGATCATTATAAATTTGCAATATTTAACTTCCATTGTGTTGTTTTCCTGAACCTCCCTCAGTTTCCTCATCTGGAAATAAGGGATTTGGACGACATGGCCTCTGAGGTCTCTTCCATCTTTAGATCTATTTTCTCATGATCTTATGTTGAACAAGGTAGTACTCAAGATAAAGACCTGTTATATTTTACTAGAGTAGTCTTTAGTTGGTAACAAAGTACTTATTATTGTAGCTAGGTTTCCATGTACATGTAAATCATCTGGCTCACATATTTTTCAACTTGCCAACAAGAATGTCGCAAGAGACATGCAATTAATTACTACTCAACAAAAAAACTATAACTTATGTATAAGACAATGTGCTAGGTGAAGAGATATATACAGAGATTAATCAATGTACAAGCATTTGTTCAGCACTTAGTATATATTTACATCAGATACAATGCTAAGTACTAGGCGTAAATATAAAAAGCACAAATACTATGAACCTTCAAGTAGCTTGTACCCCCAAGGAGGGAAGTAAGATGAACTTAAGTAAGGATGATATAAAATAGACTATGTAAGGATGATATAAAATAGACCAAGTATGAAGTGATATTATTGTCAATTGTCTTACTGAAATTAAAAAAAAAAAACATCTCTAGCATCCCATTACTCTATAATGACATTTTAAACTACCATTTCAATTAATAGCATTATATTTTTTAAAAGTTAATGAAAGTGGGGCGGCTAGGTGGCACAGTGAGTAGAGCGCCAGCCCTAGAGTCAGAAGGACCTGAGTTCGGATCCAGCCTCAGACACTTAATGCACACACAAAACAGAAACCTAGCCGTGTGACCTTGGGCAAGTTACTTAACCCCAATTGCCCTCCAAAAAGCAAAAAAAAAAAAAAAAAAAGTTAATGAAAGTTCTTCAGCATGACTTGTTCTTTGTCAATCCACCTATAATTGTGATTGGGTTTTTTGTTTGTTTCACTGTATGCTTTTTAAAGTCTGCTTTAAATGCAGAGTCATGAACTCTCCATTTAATAGTCTTTTTTATGGTTTCACTAAGGTTCAAAATCAAGCTACCAGAATTCTTTTTTTTCTACTTTTTGAAAATTAACCCAAAATTTTCTATCTATTCATACATCCATTTCCCCATCTACCCAACTTCTTGAGGGCAGGGGCTATCGTTATTTTTCCTTGTATTTGCCTGTTACATAGTGCTCAATAAATTCTTGTTAACTTGCCAACTTATATTCCTCCACTGATGACAACTATGACCTTGGTCATACACAATAGTTTGTTTTGCAATTTCCTGACATGGAATATTGTACACTGCAGCATCTGTGTTAATGTCTCATCCTCCTGGTAAACTATAAAGAATAGAAGGCCTGGAATATGACTTTAAACATTTTTTCCCTCCAACATACAGAACATATATACTGGGTCTTGATAAATGTTTCCTTTTTTCATGTTTGTGTTTTCATAAAGCTAATCTTGGCTTCCTAAAATCCTTTGTGAAGAATTTTCTCTGTTGACCACAGCTTTGTAAATACATTAGGAAAAGAGGTGACTTGGCTTGTGGAAATTCTAATCAAATTTTAATCAAAAAGGAACAATTTGATTTCCGTTCCAGGTTATGGGTACTATAACTATAAGAAATGTTACTATAATTAAATATGTAAGTATAAATTTGGCTACCCAAAGAGGGTGATTATCTCAGACTATTTATTTGTTTCCAATTTAACCTTTCTAATAGATGATGTTATTTAGAGTAAAGTAATTATGACATAATCCAAAAAATCTATTTAATATTCTATTGTTATTTCTGATTAGATTATTTTGTTTCTCCTATTACTTTAAAAAAGGTTATTAAGTAAATTATTGACATCAGTGGTTAATCCAATTCATATTACTATAGAAAAGTTAAGATCTTTTGCTACTCTCTAATACTTTCTGGAACTTGATTGTTCCTTGACATCATCTTTTATTTGCTCATTTTTAGCGGGGGGTGAGGGGAAGGGAGGGAGGATGTCCCTATTTTTTTTGAATGATATCCATATCTTTTATTATGTAACAAAGACGTCCCCATACCTGTAGGTTGGTGGCATCATTGTGTGACTTGAAAGGAGGCAGAATAGACATTTCTCTAGCCTCTTTACCCTCTGGAATTCTCCAGGTTTGCTTTAATTCATGCCAAGAGGGCTAGGGCTAGAAGTTTGCGCACTGCTCTCCTCAGAGAGAGGGGTTGCCAGGCTAGAATTCAATCTATTTGCTTCTTTAAATATTTTAAGTCTAGAGCATGAGATTTTCATATTCATTCTAACTTCTGGTCACTATTTCACTAACTGGGGGAGAAGGGGAGCAGAATCACAAACTTTATATCTAAGTTTAGCTTTCTTTCTATGAAATACCAGTCCCACAATGAACACACATAAAAGTAGCAAATGCATTTATTAAAGTAAAACAAAACATAAATCAGAGAATGTATATGTAGGAGACTGTGTATAAATTAATAAGTCATGGAGAAGCTTTCCCATTGGACAAGAGGTAACTCGGCTCAACTAAGACAAAGAGTCCTAGACTCACCCAAGGGGAAGTTCCCTGAAGTTTCTAATATAGAAAGATGGAGATGGCAACATGATGAAGATTGCAACTGTAGCTAATGTTAGCTCTTTTCCAGAGGCTTTTCCTCCAAGAAATTGAAATGGGATTTACATTGTCTTTCTTCTCTTTCAAAGCTGAAAGCTAGAATTACCAGAAGTATTCTTTGTTTTGGTTTTGTTTTGGTCTTTGGAGGCAAAAGTCTTTAAAGAGACAAAAAAAATCCCTGAAGAGCTTAAGCTCCAAAAAGATCTTAAGAAAACTGAATACTGCATGTCCCTTCCAGAGTTACCAACTCTACAATTTTCCTTCACGCAAGTACAGAGCACTGATATCTACCAATAAAGGAGAGAGTCCTATACCAAGGGGCTTTGGAACTCAGGTTATATTCACATGGACTCACTTAGCAGCATTATTCTTAAAAGGTACTCTACAAAAATGAAAAATTTCGACAATAGCCTTCCGACACCAGACCCACTGCATCATCTAGATTTATCTCAGATAGTGTTCTTAGGGGAGAAATATTTTTTCAAAAGTACTGTCACAGGAGCACTTCCATTAGAAAATCAAGGCTGATTTTGACTTGGATCACATTCATGCAAATAACTTTGATATATACATTTCCACCATCTTACCCAATAAAAATAGTAGTTTTTAGCACCTTAAATTCTTGTAGTGGAATACTGCTATCTATTTTCCATCCTACCCCCTCTTTTATTTGTATCTCTTCCTTTTCTTTCACACTTAATATTCATCTCCATGCTATCTTTACTCAACCCTGTTGTTCTTTGGTCCTCCTTTTTCATACTGTCCTGCATCTCTAAACTACTCTTCTTATACTCCTTCCATTTCCTGTATAATAACTTTCCTTTTTCCTTTTATTTTATCACATTCCTTACCTCCCTCTCCACTACTTGACACTTTCATTCACAGGGTCAAGAAGAAGAATTGGAATGTTATTGATTTCTTATGTCTAGATAGTTGTTTTATCATAATTGCTCAAAAAACATTTTTCCTCCCACCTCTGTCCTTAACCCTAGGACTTCTAATCTCCTCCATTATATTATTTTATCAACAATCTCCATATTCTTCTCCAAATTCAATTCTCCCTTCTCTTATGAATTTTCTTCTAAAGCTATAGATAAATTCAGGTTTGCTCTAACCAAATGTCTTCCTCCATTCCTCCCCCATCTTCTCCCATATAACATATTATCTGTATTCCCAATTTCACTCCCAAAACCCTAGAAAGAAGGGTCTTCACTCAGTTTCCATTTTTAATGTCCATGGACTCCTTTCTCCTTTTCAATCTGCAATATGCTATCACTACCTGCCCCCTCCCACTGATACAGCTCTCTCCAAAGTCATTCTACTCCTTGCCTCATTTGTTCCTGTACACATATTCCTTTAATTATCTATTAGAAAAGAAAGATGACTCACCTACTCCTCCTCAGTTTACTCCCTTTTATCCTTTGGGTAATAATGCACTCTTAGGGAACTCTCACTATTTCCATAAGCATTCTTACTACAACTCTTTTGTTGTTGTTGTTATCCATCTTATTTCTCTCATCAGTAAAATCAGCTTGGTCTAAATTTCTATCTTAAGTACTCTTCTTTTAATTCTCTGCTCTCTCTTCCATATTTCAATTGTCATCTTGACATATATATCTACCTCTAAGATTTTTGCAGCATGCCAGTATGGGATTTCCAACTGCCAGTGACTAATCTCTGTATGGATATCTGATTGACACCTCAAAATCAGCCTCTCCTTCCCCTTTTACCACTGTCTTCCTCTATCTGACTTACCCTTTGCCTTCATAAATGAAAAATCTTAGTAGGAAAGGTAGAATTTCCTCATGGCTACTGAAAATAGAAGGCAGCATATTGAGAAAGAGGAGGAATATATGGCTAGTGAACAACTAATTAAATAGATGATACACATAACAGAATTTAGATTTCTGGGTCATAAATTTAAGCTATGGAATAGCTTAAATTAAAAATTCCTTATATCTAGGAATAATGGGATCTTAGCCATGGATTTAGCTTAGGTAAACTAGTAAAATATATATGTCTATAGAATCTTGGAAATATGACTTAGAGAGCTGTGAATGTCAAAGGGAGGAGAAAATGGCTTATATTTATTTGCCAAGCTAGATGTCATAGAGAATATAGTTATAAAATACAAAGGAGAAAAACAGTAGTCATGCCTAGTTATTCTCAGTAGAACTAGCTTATGATATTTATCCACAAAGACTCAAATATCTTTTATATGGCATGTTAAGGTGTACAAAGCATTTTGCAAAATATGTTAACTTATTTGATCCTCATTAAACCCAGTTTCATACGCCCTTTGTGTATGCATGCATGCATATGTATGTATGTATATAAATATGTGTGTATGGATATACTTTTATATATGTGTGTAGACATATGGGGGTATTTGTGCATATGTGTGTATTATATATGTGTGCATTTGTGTATATATACATACAGCTGCTACATGCCTGTGGCAAGAATAAAAGTCACATATTCCTAACTCATAATCCATTGTTTTCTCTATTGTGCCAACTGGCTGCCTCACTAAATGATTAATGAGATGGTGAATTAGATTGTTTAATAAAAGAATACAATTTTGATTTCATATATAGAACTGAAACTTGGCAGAATGAGACTCATGGCTAGAATATGGAAAGACATGTAAACGATATAAGTAGAATGGAAAGTGGTGGGGAAGATACATGAATATTCAAAAGTACTGAAAATAGAAACAGGGAAGCAAGTAGAACATTTAAGTCAAATCTATTACACATATATTTATAAAGCACCTAGTATGTGTTGGTGCTGTGCTAGGTGATGGGATTACACAGAAAGGCAAAGCCTTTCTTGCCTTCAAGTAGCAAACGATCTAATTGGGAAGATGGTATGTAAACAATTATGTGCAAACAGAATATGTACAGGATAAAATGGAACTAACTTCAGAATGAAGGCACCAACATTAAGGGGAACTGTCATTTAACATCACTTAACATCCTTATGGAATGCAAGGTTTTAGCTGACTGATGAAAGAACCTAAGGAAGTCAGGAGGTAAATCTGAGGAGATTTCATGAAAACCCAGGAATGAGCTGATGGAGTATCTTTTGGGCCAAAAAGCAAGAAATATTCAGAGAGGAGAAAGGTAAAAGAATACTGGATAGCTAGGAAGGTAACTAGGTGACAGAGTGGGTGGAATGCTGGAGGTGGAGTCAGGAAGACTCATCTTCCTAAGTTTAAATCTGACCTCAGATGCTTACTAGATTTGTGACACTGGGCAAATTACTTTACCCTGTTTACTTCAGTTCCCTCACCTATAAGATGAGCTGCAGAAGGAAATGGAAAATACTGCACACCATTCCAGTATCCTTGCAAAGAAAACCCCAAATGGGGTCACAAAGAGTTGTATGTGACTGAAATGAGTGAACAACAAAAGGAATGGTTCAGGATATAAAAGGATTTAAAAGACAAACAGAGGATTTTATATTTGATCGTGGAGGTAATAGACTAGAGTTTACTTAATAGTGGAGTTATAGAGATCTGAACTTGAGAACAATTATTTTCGTAGCTAAGTGAAAGATGACCTAGAGTGTAGGATAAGGCCAAAGAGAAAGCTAGTTGAGGCACTGAGGGAGGATCAAAACAATATTGTTTTGGAAACATACTACAAACACCTAGACAGAAGGAGTAAGTAGATGAGGAATTCAGAAAATAGACCACAAATCTCAGAAAGAAAAATGATATAGGAATCTCTCTGAGAAACTGTTTTACTTTGGGTTTTGTATATCAAGTGGCTAGTGTGGTACTTGGTACTTAATAAAAGCTTAGTGATTGATATTTTTTTTTTAAAAGGAATCTGTTGAAAGTAATAGAGGTCATAAATCCTCTGTTCTGTGAAAGATGATGGGAAACTTTCTGGAATGAAATTCTAAAGAAATACACAGAGTAGTTTTGTTTTGTTTTTTAAATCCAGTGAGGAGGCTAAGAAGTAGATTACATTTTTCCTCACTTAATAGTATTTTATTTTTTTCCAATTACATGAAAATAAAGTTTCCAATGTTCACTTTTATAAGATTTTGAATTCCAAATGTTTCTACCTCCCTCCCACCACTACCCCTTCCCAATACAGCAAGCAATCTGATATAGGTTATACATAAACAACACAATCATATTAATCATATTTCCACATTAGTAATGTTGTGAAAGAATTAGAACAAAAGGGGGAAACCAGCAGAAAGGAAAAAAAAGACCAAAAAATGAAAGTAGTATGCTTTGATTTGCATTTAACTCCATAGTTCTTTCTCTGGATGTGGTTAGCATTTTCCAACATGAATCTTTTGGAATTGTCTTGGAATTTTGTATTGCTAAGAATAGCTATTTCAATCATAATCGATTTTCACATAATATTGCTATTATCGAATACAATATTCTCCTGGTTCTGCTCACTTGTCTCAACATCAGTTCATGTAAGTCTGTTTTGTTTTCTAAAATCTGGTTGCTCTTCATTTCTTATAGACACAATAGTATTCCCATACATTCATATACCACAACTTGTTCAGCCATTCCTCAACTGATGGACATCCCCTCAATTTCCAATTCTTTGCCAGGACAAAACGAGCTACTATAACTATTTTTGTACATGTAGGTCCTTTTCCCTTTCTTCTGATCTTTTTGGGATACAGTGGTATTGCTGGATCAAAGGGTATGCACAGGTTTATAGCCCTTTGGGCATAGTTCCAAATTACTCTCCAGAATGGTTGGATTACTTCACAACTCAATGAACAATGCATTAGTGTCCCAATCGTCCCACATTTCCAACATTAATCATTTTCCTTTTCTGCCATATTAGCTAATCTGATAGGTGTGAAGTGATACGTCAGAGTTGTAATTTGCATTTCGCTAATCAATACTGATTTAAATAACTTTTTCTTATTAGTATAGATAGCTTTAATTTCTTCATCTGAAAACTGCCTGTTTATATCCTTTGACCATTTATCAATTGAGAAATGACTTGTATTCTTACAAATTTTACTCAGTTCTCTATATATTTGAGAAATGAGGCCTTTATCAGAGAAACTGGCTCAAAAATGTTCCCCATCTTTCTGCTTTCCTTCTAATCTTGGTTTCATTGCCTTTTCGCAAAAACGTTTAAATTTAATTTAATTGGAATATTCATTTTGCATTTCATAATGTTTTTTTTTATTTCTTATTTTGTCATAAATTCTTCCCTTCTCCATAGATCTGACAGGTAAACTATTCGTTGCTCTCCTAATTTCCTTATGGTATCATCTTTTATGTTTAAATCATGTACCCATATTGACCTTATCTAGGTATAGGGTGTGAGATGTTGTTCCATGCCTAGTTTCTGCCATTCTATTTCTCAGTTTTCCCCACAGTTTTTAGCAAATAGTGAATTCTTATCCCAGAAGTTGGAATCTTTGGGTTTATCAAACAGTATATTACTACAGTTATTGACTACTTTATCTTGTATACCTAACCTATTCCACTGATCCCCCATTTATTTCTCATCCAGTACCAAATAGTTTTATTGACTGCCACTTTATAATACAGTTTTAGATCTGGTACAGCTAAGCCACCTTCCTTTGCATTTTTGTTCACTAATTCCCTTGTTATTTCTGACCTTTTGTTAAGAGGTAGTTTCCTGAAGAGACCAGGTATATGTACAGGAAACTCATCTTCCAACTTGTATTTTTAAAACAAGGAGGGAGATGGCAGCAAGGAAAATGATGGAGGATGGATACAAAACAGTTCTATGACTGTAAGAATAGCATTAAGAGTGTGAAAGCATAAAACGAGCAGAAGCCAGTTACATGATAAATGCCAATAAAGGGACAATAAAGTATTTTTCATCCTGTTAAAACAGTGGAAGAGCAGATGAAATGATAATACAGAATGAAAAGAAATCTTATTCTACATCTTTCTCTACTGAAGATGATGAGGTTTACCTTGGGAATGTCAGAAAAAGTGATTAATAGGGAGATGAAACAAGATGAGATGGGCAGCTAGGTGGCGTAGTGAATAGAGCATTGGCCCTGTAGTCAGGAGAACCTGAATTCAAATCCAACCCCAAACCCTTAACATAGAAACTAGCACTGTAACCTTGGGCAAGTAACAACCCCAATAGCCTTCCAAAAAGCAAAAAGAAAAGAAAAAAAGAAAGAAACAAGATGAGATAACCCTTCTGGTCTTCATGACTTCATGTCACGAGGTCCAGATGAATTTAGGATCACTGGATCCTAGATTAAGAGCTGAGAGACTGAAATGTAGGTCATCTTGTCCAACCCCTTCATTCTGGAGATGAGAAAACTGAAGGCCAGAGCAATGAAGTGATTTCATCACAGCCTCACCTATGAAGAAAATGTTAGACCCAGTATCCAACCTCCTGATCCTCTTACTACAGACCAGTGTTCTTTCCACTATATCAAGTTGCCTCTTAGTTTAGTTTTAAGATACTTATAAAAATCTGAAGCTCTACTTCCCACTAAATGCTATAATGTGCTAGGCATTTAGAAGTCCCCAGGAAATTAAGACTATTTAAACCAAGGTGCTTATAAACTCTCAGACCTCCTTTTTGAGTCTATCTCAGTAATCTTTGAAAGATACGGTATAATTGACATATATCATCCATATAATCTCCCTTCCTATCAGCTGTCTTATTACTACCTAAAGGTTGCCTTTCTAGGTTCAGAAACATTTTATTCTTAAAAAAATCAACAACCAGTCACCCTGAAAAAAAACCATCAAACTTCCCTTGATCCTGATATCTTTTGAAGTTATCCTCCATTGCATCTCTACCCAGTAATTTCTAGGTGGAAGCCTGCAAGCCTAATATTCTCGGGAATTTAAGGATTATAATATTGAGATGGTTCTCATTGAGGTTAAGCATAATCTCTCTCTTCACTGGCAAATCCAAATGAAATTTCTCAGTCCACCACGACTCTCCTGCAGTATTTGATTCTATTGGTCATACCCTCCTTCTTCATACTTTCTCTCTGCTCTTGGTCTATATGAAAGTGATCATTCTGGATTCTATTCTACTGAGGTGTTAAGTATAACTCCTTAATAAACAAAACTGTTGAAAAGTGAAATGAGCCTTTTCAGGAGGCAGTGGGATTTTCCTCACTTGAGATTTTCAAGGACTGACCATTTGTTGAAAATATTGGAGAAGAAATTGGAACTTGTTGAAATTACCTGAAACAGTATTTTGAAAATTGAAAGTATGACACATTGAAACATTTCTCATCCTTCAAGGTAAAGAATAGATGTCACATTATTTTTATAGTCTCTGATGATTCTCACCCAATCCTTAGGTGATGTTAGAAGTCCCTTTCCACTCTGAGATTCTCTGATTCTTTGATACATCTCTCCACTTTCTAAACTCTTCTGGTAGATACTCCTCTGCAAATGCAGTTTCTCCCCCTTACCCCTTCTAAAAAGCATTTATCTTCAGCTCTTTTTTCTCTTCACTTTATTCTTTGGCAATCTCAACCTCACTGGTTGCTTCAATTGTCACCTTTGGACTCTCGTATTTAACTATCCAGCCTCAAACTCTTCCTTGGAATGCCAGTCCTATATCTCTAAGTATCATATGGGCACCCCACTTAGGTCACACATCAGCACCTCAGACTCAGCCGATCAAAAATAATCTTCACTCTGAAAGCTGTGTTTTCTCTGAAGCTAGTTTTCATTGCCTCTCCCAGCATTTTCTCCCTTATACCTCCAAATAGGTGAGCTTAATGTCTTCTGCAATCTGGAGATCATAATATGGAAATGGTTCTGTCTGAGGGTAATGATCTCTTCACTGCCAAATTCAATTGAAATTTCTCAGTCCACCATGACTTTCCTGCAGCATTTGGTACTGTTTTCCACACACATCTACTTCTGTATTACTATTGACAGCATTACTTTATTCCAAGTCATAAAAACTTTCATACTCAGCATCATCTTTGACACTTTGTTATAATTCACCACACATATCCAATAAAGCCTATTAATTTCACCATACCTCTACAATCTAAAACCTTGCTTACCTCATCTCCCCTTGGAAAATTACAAGAACCTTGTGACTTAGATTATGTAACCAATCTCCATACCTCCAGTATCTCTTGTACTTCATCTATCCTTTATAAATTTGCCAAATAATCTTCCTAATTCACATTCTTGGGGTGGGGGGAGAGAGTACTGGCTCTAGCTCTCTATTACCTACAGAAAGAAATGCCAGTTCAACCTGGCAATTAAGGCCCTCCCCAGCTGCCCAGTCTGATTTCATTTTATCTTTCTACCTTTAGTTTACACTACTTCCCTTCATACACTGTACATTCCAATCAAACTGAATAGATGACGTGTTCTTTTTTTATGTATCTGATGACACCCATTAAATCCTTAGCTGAAATTCATTTCCCTATCATTTCTTTCCATCTTAGAGCATTATTTTGTCCTGTCCTTTGCCTCTGTTAGGAGGATGTCTACTTACTCATTCTTCTCAACTAAAACAAAAAATTCTAGCTCTCTGTAAATGCAGATCAACATCTAATTTGTTGTTTATAGTCTCCAAGCATTGACTAGGGCACAAAAAGTTTAAATGACTTGCCCAGGACCACATAGCCACTAGTAGTCATAGGCAAGACTTGAACTCAACTTTTCTGACTTTGAGATCACTGCTTTTATGTGTCACAAATCTAATATTTTAAAGACAAAGATAAAAAAAGTAGTAAAGTCTAGTTGGTAAAAATTGGAAAGAATGGTAATACTATTCAATATTTGTCCACATTCAGGTTCTCCTAAATAATAGATCCCAGTAAAGCAGACTTTGGTGAGATATACACCTGAAAAGAGAAAATAGTTTTCTGTTGTCTCTGTCTCTATCTCTCCATCTCACTTGTCTATTTCTTTCATCCCTATCTCTGCCTCTCATTATCTCTGTCTATTTCTGTTTCATTGTCTCTATCTCTCTCTTTGCCTCTTCATTATCTATCTATTGTCTGATTCCACTTCTGTCCTTGTCTTTGGATCTTTATTCATCTCCCTCTTTTCTATGAGAAATGTCACAGAAAAAAAGGAGTGTCTTCCTATAACATTCTACTCGTATCATACTTTTTGTGGGCATACAAACAAGTTTTCATCATTGTATGCCCTATATTTAATGTCTTGTGTTGTTATTCTTACTGAATTGTTAAAACTCAGTATAGAAAAGTGAAAACAAAACTGAATACTGGAGCAAAAGACATTCAAGGTAATTTGCATTCAACTCAGCAGATACATATTGAGCACCTACTATTTAAAAGAGGTGATGGTAGGCAAGAGTTAGAGAGAAACAAGGCACAAATCCTGTTATGCCTTTATTCTAATGGGTGAATGGGACTGAATAAGACAAGCATATGGAGGTCATTGGGTGAGAACTTTTGACTGAGTTCTAGTTTTACAGAATTAATCCTTTTATTAAAGTGATTTGTTCTATGAAATTTGGATTCAGTTGAAGGGCTGCACTTGAGGAACTAGAGGGCTACATGTAGTCTCTTAGCCACAGGTTTCCCACCCCTGACTATAGAATATAAGGCAGAAGATCATAAATTTCATGAGATAGGCTGAAACAAAATGTCTTAGAGATTTGGAGTAGGGAGATATTTATATAAACATTATGTGTAATATATATGTACCTCATAAAGAAAGGAAACTTAAAACAGATAAAAATTGTTGAAATGTACTGTTTCTCAGTATCTATTTTGTTTATAGCTACCATAAACAATTTGAAAGTGATAAATGTGAAAACCTGATCCTTAGGACTTTTTTTTTTGCCTACTCTAGGACTAAGGGATACAGAGTAGATGAAAGAAATGCATATTTTAGTCAATGATATTAGATTAAAATCAGTCATGTCATTGAAGTGACCCTACCTTGGACCAACAGAGTAATTTGGCTAAGGCTAATAGCTCAGAGCTATTAGTTCATTTCACAAGAAACATTTGTTCTATTCTGGAAAGAAGTCTTAGAACTTGTGCTCTCATATACTGCTTGGAAAAGCTAAGTGGAGATAGAAAAACTCTAAACCTTTTTTTTTTTTTTGCATGAGGACCCAGCCAAAGGAGTCAACCTATAAAATCTTTATAGAGCCAATATTTAGAAATTATTTCTTTTGCAGAAATGATATAGCATCACTTCAGCTGCACAACATGAGCACCTCGGTAATGGGTTATGGCCTTGTCCATCAGTGAATCATTCTATAGATTGTGACTAAGAGAAATAAAAGAATTCAAAGCCCATAGATAGTCCAGAGTTCCAGAGTCAGAGTTGTGAGTTGCCCTGGGCAAACTTTAAAAAAAATTAAAAAATAAAAAAAGATGTGCCTCCCTTATATGGTTCTATATTTTTCCCCAACTCATTTCTCCATGGATATTGTATGCATTGTTGGCAGATTGTGTTTTCAGTTTACAGGTGGATTGTTATATTATTATTGTTCTTCCTTCACTTCCTCTTTGGTAGAATTTTCTGATTAAAATTTAATGGAATGAAGCTTAACTAATCTGTTCATTGAGAAAGGCTTGGCAGCTAAAGCATACAGTCCTAGGAGAGTAATAATTCTACCATGGTTGCCCCTACAACTGAGTTATTTGTAGCACTGTTTAGGTCCTTGGGCTTCTTAGGGAAACCCTAGTTAGAGTAACTACAGATTGTGTGAATGTGGGAGAAGAAAGGAATAAAGAGAGAGAAAAAAGAGAGAAACATAGAAATAGAGTGACAGAGACAGAGATATAGAGAAAGAGGAGACAGAGAGACAGGATGTAGTGGCAACCACACTGGAATACCCAGGATGGCTGCTAGCACATGTTTTAGATCTGCTTTACTAGGAAAGATAGCTGTTTAAGGGGTCAATAATCTTTTTAAATTGAATTCACTTGTTCGGCAAAAAGTCAGCACCCTGAATTTCAGAGAAAATACAAGCAGAGATATAAAGACCAACAGATTGCCTGAATCAGCTATACACTTACATACATCCCTGGATCATGAGAGCCTTTACATCTGAGCAGTTGGGGAGCTCTGAACATATTAAAGGTTCAGAATATCCACCAGGGAATCATAAGATCCTTTTCATGAGGGAGCCCCTATAGCAAACTACCCACTTAGAATATATATATACAATTCTCAGAGCTAGAAAGCATCACAACCCTCATGACTCAGTACCTAATTAGAAATTAGCAAAAGGTGGGAAAGACTTCCTAGAAGCAAGTCTCTCCTAAGCAAGCTTCCGTTAATGAGCTCCATGTGAGGCTTACTAAAGGACAGGGAAGATCTTACATTCCATTAACATTACACAGAAACATATGAATGGACAGAAAGAGAGAGAGACAGAGAGAGAGAGAGAGAGACAGACAGAGAGAGAGAGAGAGAGACCCTAGAATTCTCCACAAATGAAACTTTAATAACAATAATAATAGTACTGCGTTGAATTTCAACAAGCTGAGATAGTGAGTGTGGAACATTAGAAATGGAATAAACAGCATGAGATCTCAGGGTCATATAATCATAGATTTAGAGAGGAAATTATCTTTAGAAGTCCTGTTCATGTCGTTACTTAAAAAGAAAAGGAAACTGAAGCCAATTGAGGATTAGTGACTTTACTGAGGTCTTAGATGTAGTAAGAAAATTAGAATTTAAACCCAAATAGTTGACTCTAAAGCCACTTTGGAAAGAGTATGGCATATTCATGTAGAAGAAAATACTCATTGACTGGAGTGTAGGATGATGATGTAGACTATGTGAAAAGTCAGCAATTTCACAACCACTAGGGAACTCCTGGTATAGAAACACCCTCAATGAATATAGATTTCCACTCCTTTATTATTTAATACATAAACCTTAGGAAGGCAGCTGGACCATGTAGAGATTAAATGACTTTAAAGTCACATAGATAATGTATTAAAGGTTGTTTTTGAACCTTGGGTTTTTCTAACTCTAGTCTCAGCACTATGTTTTCCACACAATCTCCCTTTTACAATGTGGAGTAATAGGAGATAAAGTTGGAAATTTAGTTTGGTTCCATATTGTAGAAGTGTTTCAATTCCAAACCTAGAGTTTTTTGGTTTAGTGTTTACTGTATTACAAAAATATGTAATCAGTATAAAATCCTATCTTCTCTGAATCCACATTTTGACATAATTGAGATGGATTGAGAATTAATATTGATTTTAAAAAATTAGTCCATATTTACATGCTGCTTTAAGGTCAACAAAACACTCTCCTCACTATACCCCCATTAGGAAGTGAATACTATCCTTGTTTGGAAGATGTAGAAACTGAGGAACAAAGAGGCAAATTAACTTCTTCAGGGTCATACATTTATCAAGTGTGTGTCCTAAGGAATAGAACTCAGGGACAAGATAAGTGTTAGATTAAAATATCATGATATTCTTGTTTTCCCCCCAATATGCTATGACCAAGACAATCCATTAGTACTGTAATGACCTTTGTTTATGCCTTTCAGCCCATTATATGCACAGAAATAATTTCCTTAATATTTTCAAGTGCTAAGAATACTTTCAGACCTTTTAGAATAGCACTTATATGGAATATTACAACTTAGGGAAGTTCTAATTGTGATTTGCCAGTAATAATTTGATTCACCTACCAAGACACTAAAACCTTTAATAAAACTTGCTCTGTCATTATTATTCATTATTCATAAAGTGTTGTAAATGGAAATGGTGCCTTGCAAAGGTTAGCATACTGATAAATCCTTGCCCTGAAGAATTTACCATTCTAAAATTCCTACAAATAGACTACTTTTTGGACTTGTAGGTATTACAGAGCTCATCAATATATCATTTCTGTTTAACACAGTAAAGCAGCCTAGGCAGACAAAGGTTAGAATGCGATGCAATGATCTTTTTTAAAATTTCAAAACAAAATTTATAGTACATTGAATAATATGCTGTATCATCAAAAACTTAAAATATGATATAATTTTAATTGAGCGATTTATCAGTAACTGTACAATTTTTCTTCTTCAAGCATACTTTTCTATGACCCTCTTTCAGTATTTGGCAATAATTTAGGACAGATGAAATAAATCCCTCAGTATTTTCACATAGTCTCCAAGATCTGCATTTGAATTTAGTTTCTCTAATGTGGAATCACAAACTCCAAGATTTGCATTTGAATTTAGTTTCTCTAATGTGGAATCACAAACTCTTACAGTGGCTATAGACCTTAGAAGTCATCTAGTCTCTCTCACTCAAAATATTAACCTCCTCTATAAGATATCTGAAAAGTAATTCATTCAGTCTTTACTTGAAGCCATCCACTAATGGAGAATTCACTATTTTTCAATATTCCCTTTGATGCTTGGAGATAGTAAGGGAAAAAGCTGATACTATTTCTCTGTAACTCCTATTTTCAAACTTCATTTTGCCTCCTATGGCCATGTCTAAACATTTTTACCTTTAACAACCCTTAATTTATTCGAAAACACTGATCATGCTTAGCTTTTCCACAAGTATTCTTTCTTCTAAACTAAATTTGCCAGCTCCTTCGGCTGTTCCTATATTAGTATGGCTATACATCGCCCCATAATTCGAGCCATCCTCCTCTGGCATTTCTACAATTTTCCAGTGTCTTTTCTTAAACTTGACACAATACATCAAAAGTGACTTCAAAAGGGCTAAGTACAGGCAATTAACCTCTCATTTGTTCTGGAACTTGACTATTGATAATGCAGCTTAAAATGCCTTGATTTTGTTGATTGTTACATCACAATATTTAGCATGTGTTGACTAAAGGCCATTTAAATTCTCAAGTCTTTTTTCAGATGAATTGGTTTCCAGTAATGTCTTAAATATGCCAAAGTTTCAATTCTTTGTATGCTATCATTGTTTTTTCTCTGCAATTAAACTAATGTCTTTACATTTACCCCTATTAGATGATTTCTTATTACATTTGAGTCATCATTACAGCCCTTTGGAGAGGCAGGAGGTTGTATGTACCCATAAGTACACCATTACCTTGATCATCTTCCCTCAGATCTTAGTAGAGACAGCCTAGGTCCATAAATCCAAAAGCCTTAGGAATAACAGTTTCCTCTAGGCCATAGAAACTGCTTTCAACCTTGCTCCCATAGCCATCATTGAAGAGATAAATCATTGTGTGGAAAGAGTTACCTTCCTCATCACAATTAGCAACAGCTGTTAGTCAACTGCCATGAACGGGTGAATAAGTACTCAGGTGTCCTAGTGGTAACAGCACCTCCTACTTTCTAGCCCAGACTTCACAGCCATTATAATGGAGAAAGTTGGGGTGGTAGTAACTCCTATGGAGAAGGGCCAGCCATCCAACTGCCAACCACCTGCTATCACACAGCAGGCAAGTCAGCCTCCCTGAAGCAATAGACAGCTCTAGAAGACAACAGGAGTCAGTGTACGCCAGGAAAAAATATCACCATCACCACCACCTCAAACACCTCAGATTTTTGTGGAGACATACCAAGAATCTGAAGACCAAATTATTAGGAATAAATGTGCTTCCAGCATAGTATCTAGGTCCATTATCCTGGGAAGCAAGCCCTGTGAAAATGACACATTACAAGTGTTCCTAAAGGTGTTATGGAAACATTTATTGAAGCCACAGAAAAGAAACTTCTTATAAACATCCTGGGAATTATCAAATGATTCAATGTCAGAAACAGTTAAGATATTTTTTTAGTGTAAATAACATTATAAGAGAAATAGCTGTGTGTCTTATTGCTGCATTCTCAGAACCATGGGGCCTTTCCCTCTGACTTGCAGTTGAAATCCTCCTTATGTGATGACTCCCCCATTATAGTGCTTAATAAATACTTTATTCATTGTCATGAAATATGAAATCATAATGATAATCACTTACATCTACACAGTGTTTTCAAGTTCAAAAAGTAAACATATTTTCCCTTGACCTTGACAACAATCTTATGATGTAGGTTCTATCCCCATTTTAGAGAATAGGAAAATCAGGATCTGAAATGTTAAATGACTTACCTAAAATCTCAGAACTAGAAAGATTCTGAGAAGAAGTTCTAATTCGAGTCTTCCTGACTCCAACACAGTGCTTTGTTTATTAAACTATATTGCCTCTCTCTTTTTCCATGTTATAAATAAATATGTTTTTAAAAAAGAAAGAGGGCACAGCTCTCAGTACATGGATAAAGGCTATGATCTTGCTCAAATCCCTTTCCAACCAACTATATGATGCCTAAAATTCTACTGAAATGCCCCTAACACTGGCATATAGATCTGTTCTGCCAAACTGTAAATGACTTCTATAATCCATGGGGAAGCCCTGCCTTCTTATCACATCAAGTTCTTTCAAAAAGCCAAAATATCAGGTTCATCCTTCTTTATGTTGTTTAGTAGCACATGATACATCCCAGATATATAATAATTTTAAAGAAGAGCATTAGATATTATTGTGTCTTCTTCCCTTCTCTAGTTTCTAATAGTCACCTCCATTGAGACATGATTATTCAGAAAACATTTATAGTTTTACTACATGTTTGTGGACCGAATACACCCATCATTGGTTTACTAAATCAAACTATGAACTTACTGAAGAAAGAGGTTTGGACTCTTGCTTTATCAAAATATACTACACAAGGAAGGATTCATGGGTGAGGTAACAGATAATCTTATCAAATAAAGTGAAATTTCTAAAACACTTAGCAAAATGTAAAGCACTATAAAAAGTTACTGTCATTGCTATACTCTTCTTCTTCCTTCTCTTCCTCTATTTCATCTTCCTTCCTCTTCCTCTTTTTTTTACTTAACTTTGAATTGAAACTTGCTGGGATTTTGACAGGAGAAAAAGACTGGGGAAAAGGAACAGAAACTGGAAAGTATTAAGTGTTTAGAGTCTAGTGAGTAGTTACCTTTGGCTATAATAAAGAGTGCATGTAGGGTAGTTGGGGAAATTTAATTAGACATATGTAACATGGTGAGATTGTGAATATTTTTGAATGGCAGTTATCAGAATTTTCAATTTATTACATAGGCAACAAAGACCCCAAGAGTTTTTAAATAGATGAGTAGGGTGGTTAGTTAGCACTGTGTTTAAGAAAGATTGCTTAACTGGTGTGATATAAACGTATTGGAAGGAAGGAATGGTTGAATATTTTCTCCTTGGCCTATTCATTCTGACTATAACATTTCTGGGAGTTATCATGTTAGGATCTTTTGGGGGAGATGAATTGGTGGATTCCTCCAATGACTGCTTTACCCTCCGGTTCTAAGACATCAGGGCAGTTTACTTTGATAATTTCTTGAAAAATGCTCTCCAGGTCCTTTTCTTTCTTTTTCTCTGCTTTAAAAAATATGCCTTTCTGGTAGTCCATTCATTCTTAAATTCTCTTTCCTGGATCTATTTTCTAGGTCAGTTGTTTTTCCAATGCAGTATTTTACATTTTCTTATATTTTTTTCATTCTTTTAATTTTGTTGTATTGATTCTTGATGTCTCATAGAGTCTTTAGCTTCCACTTGCCCATTTCTAATTTTTAAGGAATTATTTTCTTCAATTAGCTTTTGTACCTGATTTCTATTTGTCCAGTTCTACTTTTTTTTTGGAGGGCAATTGGGGTTAAGTGACTTGCTCAAGGTCACACAGCTAGTTTTTGTGTTAAGTGTCTGAGGCTGGATTTGAATTCAGGTCCTCCTGACTCCCGGGCTGATGCTCTATTCAATGTGCCACCTAGCCAGCCCCCAGTTCTACTTTCTAAGGAGTTCTTTTCTTCAGTAGATTTTTTTTCCTATTTGTCCAATTGTATTTTTAAGGAATTGTTTTCTTCAGTCAATTTTAATCCTTCCTTTTCCAAGCTGTTGACTCTCTCTTGCATAAATCACATTTCTTCAACCAATTTTTCATCTACTACTTTGCTTTGATTTTTGAAATCATTTTTGAGCTCTTCCAATAAGGCTTTTTGGGCTTGAGATCAATCCATCTTCCCCTTTGGTGCTTCACATGTAGGTATTTTGATATTGTTGTCCTCTTCTGAGTGTGTGTTTTGATCTTCTCTGTCACCATATTAACTTTCCATGGTCAGTTATTTGTTTGTTTGTTTTTTACTCATAGTTAACCTATTGCATGATTACATTATTACAGTTTAGCTGTGCTCTGAGGGCACAGGGGGCACTGTCCCTTGCTTCTTATGCTGGGGCCAGGAGCCTGGTCACTGGTTTTCAACGTCAGGGCTTTAGGTGCTGGCAACTTGCCCACTTCACTGAGATGACCCAGCACTGAGCTCAGCTTGCCTGCTGAGGATGAACAAGGTTCCTTGGTTGCTGATCTTTGCTATGGCTAAGAGGGTCCCTCTCAGACACCATGTCCTATGGAATGTGCTCCCCTTTCCCCACATGATGCAGACTTTTCCTGAAGTCCTTCTAAGTTATCTTGAGTTGGAAAATTCTTTCACTCCAGCTTTTTGTAGGTTCTATGACTCCAGGATCCATTTAGAGGCTTAATTTAACAGTTTTCAAGGGAAACTGGGGAGAACTTTGGGAACACCCTGACTTTTCTCCACCATCTTAGCTCTGCCTCAAGGAGGGAAGACATGGAGAAAAGACTGAGGATCAAGCTGGAGAGACGTGATAAAACCTGAATTACTATGGCACTAGTGGGAATGAAAAAGGTCAGATGCAGCAGAAAAGCAAACAAGAAGAAAATTTGATTCAACTGGAAACTGCATATAAGCTATAGTATGGTGTAAAATAACTCCACATTTACCAGCTTTGATGATGAAGAACAATGTTACTCTTAATTGGATTGTGAAAATTAGGGGGTGGAATTAGCTGTGAGAAGGATGAGATGGGGGGGGGAGAAATTTGGGGGCATAGTATCATAGATTAAAAACTGTAAGAGTCTTTGGAGGGTATCTGCACAAACCCTTTCTTTTTACAGATAAATGAAATATTGAGTTTGAGAGACTAGCAGAATATAGCAGTGTATATCCAGCAAGCAGTTGGAAATCTATGACTGTAGCTCATGACAATAGATGAAGTTGAAGGCTAAAGACAACTGAAGGATGACTTTTAAATACTTTAGAGACAAGATCAAGAAAGAAATAGGTCATTGTGGATGGAACATAATAGCATGATGGTGAGGAGGCAGAATTTTATTCAATTCTTATTTTTTACTGTATTCTTTTCTAGGAAAAGTTGATCTTTGGATGGGGAAGTATAGAACAAAACTATTCTGTAGTCTACCAGTGCTTCTTAAACTGTGGGTTGTGACACAGTCATATCCCCCGATTTAAGAAGCACTGAAGAGGTTGCAAGGGGAAAATGGATAAAAAGCCATGGTACACATCTAGTTCCTTAAACTAAAATGATTTCCAATCATCTTCAATTAGGTATTTCATTGGATGGCTTCTGAAGTGATCTGCCTTCATGAAATCCTGAGTTTGGGGTATGAATTTTCTATATAAACCTGGTAGTTGATGTCATCAATAGATGGCTGTAATCAAGTGGGAAGCATAATTTAGGGAGAAAGAGGATGACTCTGGGTCAAACTTTGGGAGAAACAGGAAAAGAGGAGTTCTTGAGGGAGAGAAAAGTCAGAGAAAAATATACATATATATATAGAATTATGCTTCATTCAGGAAAATGTAAGAAAGAATTCCAAGAAGGAAGAAGATGATTAATAGTGTCAAATTTTGTACAGGAATCAAAGAAGATGGCAAATTGGGGGGAAAATCACTTTGGGATTTATTCATTAAAAAAAATGATGGGAGCAGAAACTAAATTGCAAGGGTTTACTTAAAGTCAGATTAATATGAGAAATTAAGGTAATGAAAACAGACTGCTCTTTCAAGGAGGCTGAGACTGAAGGAAACAGAAAGGGGGCATGAAGTCAGGAGAGTTCTACTTACTGGTTTATATTTTGTTCTTACTTTTTTGTTTGCCAGTTTCTGTTTTTAGTACAGGGAAATAAAAAGAAGGGGGAAAGCTGAGAAAAATAAATAAGTGAAGAGGGAGAAATTAAAGATTAACAAAAGAGGGACTATCACATGAATTCACAAAGAAAGCAGAATGAATGTGATGAATAGCATAAATGGAAAAAATCATAATGGTAAGAAATAAAGACACTTCTTCCTAAACAGGACAAAGGCAATAGAGGCTAGGTAAAGATAAAAGTATTTTGAGACTTAAAAGAGAGAAGTTAAAGGATTTCAAGACAGACCTAATCTCATTAAAATAGGACACTGTGTCTTTTGCTGAGTGCAAAATTTAGGGTGGGATTTGGGACTTACAGGCTGGCAATGATTTGTTAAAGTTCTAATAGGGAATAAAATATATAATCAGTAAGAAATAATAATAATAAATGTTAGCCAAAAAGTTGTGAGGACTTTACATTAGAATGATTCTGTAGCATACTCACTAAGGGTACCTTAATAATCTTTGTTTTCCTCAAGAAAATCTCTCAAGTCAGGGAGGGGAACTATAGAAAATTCGCATATCTATTTTAAAATCAACAACAGCAGCAGGAACAAAAATGAGTGAGTTTTTCAAAGGCTTGAATGAATAAATCCTGAATTATATTGTTAGTTAAAATGAAAATAGATAAATTGGATTTCACCTTCTAAATGAAGTGATTAATTTCAGAAAATATATCCATGTTGGAATTTTAAGGGTCAGTAAACCCTAGGAAAAAATTGACTCTACCTATTTATGTTCCCATACATTTTAAAAAAGAAAATCCCTTTACCCCTTAAAAAAAAGGCAAACCATTACTGACCTAAATCTACATTTTGGTATTCAAATCTTTTACTCCATTGCTATTTGTTCCTGAATATGAATTAAGGGATTCATCTAATTCCCAGAAAAATAAAAGTTTATCCTCAGGGCATCTTTAGTTGCCAAAAATCTGCTTCTCCAAAAGGAGAAAGCAAATGAAGAAACTGAATTTACTTTCTGTTATAGCAAGCTGTGAGAAGTAGCAGTCCTGAAAGATTCCCCTGTTGTGTGAACCAAAGACTTTCCTCCTCTGAGGGATTTTGGTTACTGTTTTCAGAAATGTGCAATTAGCTCAGAACTTTAGACAAGTGGCTAAAGCAGGTTATAGGAGTTATTCAAGGATTTTTTTTCCTTGTCTTCTGTTAGACCTGCAGTCACAAAGGTCACAGTCACACAAAGACCTGAGTTCAAATCTGAGTTTAGACACTTATTAGCTATGTGACCCCGAGCAAGTCATTTAACTCTAGTTTGCCTCAGTTTCCTCATCTGTAAAATGGGGATGATAATGGCATTTACCTCCCAGGATAGATTGTATGAGGTGTTCAAGGAAGACAAACATCTCTGGTGTGAAAGCATGCTAAGTCTGTTTCAAGGCTGCTTATCCTGTGGTATCTACCTGGCACTCAATTCTCACTTGTGTTTCCAAGTAGTATGTGTAGCAGCCAGTTTACCCTGGTAAACCATTTCAGCATATGGGTTGTCAGTTGAATGTAACTGATGGGCCATATCTGTAAGAGAGAATTGAGGCTGAGGACTTGCTGCAACTCTGCTTCACTTAAATCCAATCCAGGCATGAATCAAGAAATCACTGTTATGTCATTGTTCTTCTTCAAAAACAAAGGACAAGCAAAGCCTCCCAGGATTCTTATGAGAATCACATGAGATAATAATTGTAGCATGATTAGCATAAAGCCTAGAACACAATAAGCATTATATAAGTGTTATCTATTAACATGATCGTTTTATGTAGACTAAAGACAGTTATAATATTCTCCTGATATATGATTAATCATCAATCATTTATTAAATTGTATTAAGTCAAATATTTGAAATTGATAAATGACTATTTGCAATGCGCTGTGGCAGGTGTTGGAGATACAAAGAAACAAAATAGTTTCTACCTTCAAGGAACCTATACTTTAAAAGGTAAATGTATGTATGCAGAATTAGAAATGGCCTGAAGTAGGTGGTAGCATTTAATAATATAATAGCTACCTACTATTAATAGCAACATACTATGTACCAGACACTGTGCTAAGCACTCTGAAGTTATTATTTTATTTGGTGCTCACAACAAGCCTAAGTGGTATGTATTTATGATGATGATGATGATGATGATGACCATTTTAAAGATGAAGAAACTGAGGTTTATAAAGGTTAAGTAGTGTTCTATGAAAGGAGAGAAGGTTAGCATTCCCCTTGATGAGACTGGAAGAGGTCCTAGTGGCCTTTAAAACACATATAAGGTTAAGTTATTGCCACCTACTCTGGCGTCTAACCATGTTTTTTGATTTTTTGGATTTTGGGGTGTTTTTTTTTTTTTTGCTTTTTTGGAGGGCAGTTGGGGTTGAGTAACTTGCCAAAGGTTTTTTGTTTGTGCCTTAAGTGTCTGAGATAGGATCCGATCTCAGGTCCTTCTGACTCCAGGGCCAACGCTCTACTCACTGCACCACCTAGCCACCCCCTAACCATGTTTTTATTTAATGAAAAGAAATGTTAGGGAAGGTGTCCTATCCATACCAGATTGTAATCTGTGTTATAAAGCAGCAGTCCTCAAAACTACTTGGTACTGGCTGAGGAATAAAGTAATGGAGCAATGGAATAGATTGGCTACATGAGACTCAGCAGTCAATGACTATAGTAATCTACTGCTTGATCAACCCAAACACACCAGTTTTGGGGATAAAAAAATCACTATTTGACAAAAACTGCTGGGAAAACTGGAATATAGTTTTGCAGAAACTGGGCATAGACTTATCTAACATCGTATACCAAAATCAAGTATAAATAGGTGCATGATCTAGGTATAAAGGCTGATACTGTAAGCAATCTGGGAAATCAAGGAATAGTTTACCTGTCAGATTTATGGAGAGGGAAAGACTTTATGATCAAACAAGAAATAGAGAGCATTATAAAATGCAAAATGAATAAATTTGATTACATTAAATTGAAAAGTTTCTGTACAATCAAAGTCAATGTATCCAAGATTGAGAGGGAAGTAAAAAATTGGGAAAGAATTTTTACAACCAATGTCTCTGATAAAGGCCTCATTTCTAAAATATACAGAGAATTGAGTCAAATCTATAAGAATACAAGTCATTCCCCAGTTGATAAATTGTCAAAGGATATGAACAGGCAGTTTTCAGAGGAGGAAATTAAAGATATCTATAAGCATATGAAAAATATTCTAAATGACTATTGATTAGAGAAATGCAAATCAAAACAACTTCAAGGTATCACATCTCACCAGTCAGATTGGCTAAGATGACAAAACAGAAAAATGACAAATGCTGAAGAGGATGTGGACAAATTGAAACACTAATGCATTGTTGGTGGAGTTATGAACTAATCCAACCTTTCTGGAGAGAAATATGGAACTATGCCCAAAAAATATAAATAATTTCATACCCTTTGACCAGCAAAACCACTTCTAGGGTTATATCCCAAAGAGATGATAGAACTGGGAGGAAGACCCATATGTACAAAATATTTATTGCAGATCTTTTGTGGTAGCAAAGAATTGGAAATTAAGGGGATGCCCATCAATTGGGGAATGGCTAAACAAGTTGTGGTATATGAATGTAATGGAATACTATTGTGCTATGAGAAATGAGGAGCAGATGGACTTCATATTTACCTGGAGAGGCTTATACAAACTGATGCTGAGTGAGAAGAGCAGAACCAGGAGAAATTTGTACACAATTACAGATACAGCATATGTATGATGACCAACTTTGATAGACTGGACTCTTCTCAGAAATGCAGGATTATAAGATCACCCCCAAAAGACTCATGATGGAAAGAAATGTCTACATTCAGAAAAAGAACTAGAAAGAACAGATTTTGAATGCAGATTGAAGCAAATAACCTGCGCTCTCTCTCTCTCTCTCTCTCTCTCTCTCTCTCTCTCTCTCTCTCTCTCTCTTTAAAGCAGTTGGGGTTAAGTAACTTGCTCAAGATTACATGGCCAGTCATTATTTATGTGTGGGTGTTCATTTTCTGAGGCCGGGACTGATCCCGGGTCATCCTGACACCGGGGCTGGGGCCAGCGCTCTTACTCACTGCCTAGCCACCCCTCCTGCTCTCTTTCTGTTTCTTGTCTGGTTTTGTTTCCTCTTTCCCATTGTTCACTGCATTGGTTGCAACCCTTCTTTATAACCTAATATCTAATGTGGAAGTATTTGCAGATCCTATATTTGATTGCATGCCACTGAGGTGGGGTGGGCGGAAGGAAAGGGAGGGGGTGAAAATTTTAAACTCAAGGGATTGTGGAACTGAATTTTGTAAACTAAAATAAACAAAAATTAATAAAGACATTTAAAAAAAAAGGTTAAGTGACTTGCCAAGGATCACACAGCCACTAAGTGTCAGAGGCAAGATTTGAAGTCAAATGTTTCTGATTCTAGACCTGGTTCTCCATTTATTGTACCGCCTAGCTGAACTTTGAAAGAAGCAAAGGTTTTCAAGAGGCAATGGTACAAAGGGAGTACATTCTTAGAATAAGAAACTTCCTGGGCAAAGTCTAGTGCTCAGAAGAAATCAAGTTAAATTCAAACTTCAGAGATCACAGAACAGGAAAAAAAGAAGAAGCAAATTAACTATCCAAATGACTTAGGTCCACAAACTCTCATTTATCTAAAATCCCCCAAGAAAAGTGTATAATTCAGTTCCTCTGTCCCCATCCTTTCTTGAATTCTAAAGATAATTGCTTAGATGTTCCTCTCTGCTTTAACTATGAAGTTTGGCTTAAGAATTCCAACTAACTTTTATCAATGCAGATAGTAACTCTTTAAAACAATTCAATAGGGGTGGCTAAGTGGCACAGTGAATAAAGCACCAACCCTGGAGTCAGGAGGATGTGAGTTCAAATCTGGACTTAGACACTTAACACTTACTAGCCCTATGACCTTGGGCAAGTCACTTAACCACAACTGCCCTTCCAAAAAGCAAAAAACAAAAACAAAAACAATTAAATAAAATACCTCAGTAGGCACAATAGGGTGGAGTACAGAAATGTAGGTTATTTGCATAAAAATAAAAGATGATTTTCTCCCTGGGAGTTAAATCCTGTGGCAGATAATAGATAATGTCCAATCCTATAACATACCATCATGGCTGCCCATAAACATATTCAAATCTTTTGTCCAGTGTTTATTTTTAAAGTCTATTTGAACATAATGACTCAGAAATTCACCATTCAAATTATTTTATTTAAAAGTATTATTTATTTTAAACACTCTTTTCTTTTAAATTTTGAGTTCCAAACCACCTGCTTTCCACTCCATTTCCAACCCACTGAGAAGACAAGCAATATGAAATCACTTATACAAGTGAAATCATGCAAAACATTTCCATATTAGCCATAGTGCAAAAAAAAAATAAATGAAGAAATAAGAAAATTATACTTCAGTTTGCACTCAGAGTTTCTCAGTTCTCTCTCTGGAGGTGGATTGCATTTTTTTTTAAATTATGAATCTTTAGACATTGTCCTCGATTGTTATATTAATCAGGGTAGTCTAGTCTCACAATTGTTCATCATTACAACATCACTGTAACTATGCACAGTGATCTCACAGTTCTCACTTCACTTTGCATCAATTCATAAGTTTTGCCATGTTTTGTTTTGTTTTTCTAAAACCACACCCTTCATTCCCCACAATAAAATAGTGCTCCTTCACAATTATATGTCACAATTTATTCAGTCATTCTCCAACTGATAAGCATCCCTTTGATTTCTAATTCTTTGCCACCATAAAAAAGATGATATAAGTATTTTTGTACATATGGATCCTTTTTGTTTTTCTTTAATCTCTTTGGGATAGAGACCTAGAAGTGTTGTTGCTGGGTCAAAAGGTATGTATAGTATTATAGTCCTTTGGGTATAGTTCCAAATTCCTCTCCAGAATTGTTAGATAAAGACTCTACCAACCATTCATTAATATAAATATATTGCCTCATTCCCTCCAGCATGTCATTTCAGATAGGCATAAGGTGGTAACTCAGAGTTGTCTTAATTTGCATTTATCTTGTTACGAGTGATTTAGAGCAGTTTTCCTATTATTATAGATAGTTTTGATTTCTTCTTCTTAAAGCTACCTGTTCATATACTTTGACCACATATCAATTGAAAAAATGGCACTTTTAAAAAGAATTTTAACTAATTTGTTTATATATTTGAGATTTTTAAAATTTTGTTTATATATTTGAGATTTTTTTAAATATTACTTCATTGTCTATGGTACCTTTTCACAAAATGTAGTTTCCCTGATTATCTCTTTTAATTAGTTCTATTTTTGATTTTGCTTTGTCTGAGATCTGTGATTGCTACCCCTGCCTTTTTTTAAATTTCAGTTAAGTTACAATAATTTTTGATCCAACCTTTTATTTTAACTCTTTGTATGTCTTGCATTTTGAAGTGTGTCTCCTGTAAACAATATATTATTGAATACTAGTTTCTAATCCATTCTGCAACTTGATTCTATTTTATGGGTGAGCTCTTCCCATTCCTATTCTCATTTGTAATTACTATGCATTTCCCTACATCCCATTTTCTTCCCTTTCTTCTCTCTCTTTTTCTTCTGTTCCTCCTCAAAATTTTGTTTTGCTTCTAACTACTGCCTCCCTTAGCACGTTATCCCTTTTATTATCTCAGTCTTCCTTTCACTTATCTCTTTCCCCTTCTGTTTCACTATTGAATAAATTAAATTTCTATATACAAATCTCTCTCTCTCTCTCTCTCTCTCTCTCTCTCTCTCTCTCTCTCTCTCTCTCTCTCTCTCTTTCTCTCTCTCTCTCTCTCTCTCCCCCCCTCTGTGTCTCTGTGTCTCTGTCTCTATCTCTGTCTCTCTCTCTCTGTCTGTCTCTCTGTCTGTCTGTCTCTCTCTGTCTTACCCCCCTCTCTCTGTGTATTTCTCACTTTGATCCAATTCAGATGATACTGGGGGTTCAAGCATTTTCTGCCACTCCACCTACTTTTTCCTCCACTGTAAAATCTTTTCCTTGTGTGCTTCTTTTATGAGATAATTTCCCCCCTTCTGTCCCTCTATTCCTCTTCTCTCAGTGCATCTTTTTCTCCCAGATCTTCACACACTTAAGTCCTTTGTCCGTGGAAACTCATTTTAAATACTCTAATAATAATTTCTTAGAAATTATGTGTATCATCTTACCATATACAAATGTGAATGGTTTAACTTTATTGAAGCCCATATGATTCATCTCTCATTTACCTTTTGATGCTTCTTTTGCATCTTGTGTTTTGATGTCAAATTTTCTATTCAGGTTTGGTCTTTTCATCTTGAATGTTTGAAACTCCTCTGTTTCATTAGATATCCATTTTCCCCTGAAGGATTAAACTCATTCTTACTGGGTTGATTATTCTTTGTTTTTAATCCAGTTCTTTTGTCTTCTGGAATATCATATTCCAAAAACTCTTCTTCAAGGTGAAAGCTGTTAAATCTTGTGTGTTCCTGACTGTAACTCCATTATATCTGAATGTTTTCTTTCTGGCCACTTGCAATAGTTTCTCCTTGCCCTGGGAGTTTTAGAATTTGGCTATAATATTCCTGAGATTTTTCATTTTGGGATCTCTTTTAGGAAGTGCTTGGTTGATTCTTTCAAATTCTATCTTACCCTCTGGATCTAAGATATCAGGGGCTATATCCACATTTAATTTCTTGAAATACAAAATTTAGACACTTTTTTTCATTGCTTTCACGTAGTACAAAATTTTTAAACGTATCTCTCCTCAACTTTTTTTTTCCAGGTCATTTATTTTCTTGATGAGATATTTTTAATTGGCTTCTATTTTTCTGTCTTTTGACTTAATTTTATTGTTTCTTGAAATCTCATGGAATCATTCATTTCCACTTGTCCGATTCTAATTTTTAAGAATCATTTTTTAGTTAGGGGGGTGAAGGAGGGGGATATAAGAACAGATTGGGGGAAGGGGTATTCAGAAAGCTTGCTCTTTTAGGGTGGGGGTGGGGGAAAGATGGGGAGAGAAAAAATGTAGCAACATCTTGTGGAAAACTAAAAATAAATAAATTTAAATTTTTTAAAAAAGAAAAAAAAGAATTATTTTCTTTAATAAGCTTTTGTACTTCCTTTTATATTTGGTCTTTTCTACTTTCTAAGTAATTTTTTTCCAGTGCATTTTTGCACCTTTTTATCACTAGGTTAATGTCTTTTTTAAGGTATTATTTTCTTCAGTATATTTTTTGTGCCTTTTTTATCAAATTGTTAATTCTCTTTTCTTAATTTTCTATAATTTCTGTAATTTATTTTCCCAGTTTTTCTTCTACGATTTATCTCTTTCTTGAACTCTTCCAGGAATTCTTGCTAGGCTTTTGTCCAATTAGCATTTCTGTTTAAGGCTTTGCTTATAGTTGTTTTCACATCATGGTATTCTTCTGATTTTGACTCTTGGCTTTCCCTGCTTTTGCAAGTAACAATCAATGGTTAAGTTCTTTATTGTTGCTGCTGCTATTGTTGTTGGTTGCTCAGTTTTCAAGTCTATTACTTGACCTTAAATTTTATATTAAAGTTGAACTCTGCTCTCCTAGGGCTGGTGATGTACTATTCAAAACTGTAGTGGGGGGGGTTGCTCCAATTTTCAATACTAATTTTAGAAGTTTTCAGTCCTTTCAAAGTTGTGTGATCTAGGGAGAGGTATGGTCATTGCTCTCTTTGTCTGTATTCTTTTCTGTATCAAGAAAGGGTACTTTATCCCCAAAAGCCACAAGCTCTAGAACTTTTCTTGACCCTGGAACTGTGATCAGGGTCTCTGCTTTCCAACAGCCAACTTGCTATTGCTCTTTTTGCCTTGTTTCTCTGAAGAGGGCCAGTACTCTATTGTGACTGAACACTTTGGAAATGCAACCCAGGACTGTGACATTCAACACCAACTGTAACCAGTACTATCAATGAATCACTTGTAATCTCTTTCTGACCAGTTATCTGACCCCCATATGGTCTCTTGGCTGAAAATTCCTAAAGCTGCAACTGCTACTGCTACCATTACCTCCCACTGCTACTTCTTTTGCCTGTGTGCTTGTGCTCTAGACAGCCCTCCATCCCAATGTCACAGACCTCTCCTGCTGACTGCCTAAGACTTCTTATTCTGGAAAAAATATATATTTCACCCATTTTTTTATTGGCTGTATTGTAACAAAATTTGATTTGAGGAATTATTTTAAAGTTGTTTGCAGTTGAACATTGAAAGACATCAGTGCTGTTGCTCCCTCTAATCTACCATCTTGACTCCACCCCTTCATCATTCAATTTCAATTATCTTTCTTTTTTTTCAGTTCCTATACATTTTTTAAGCCTTGTTACTTTACTAAATACACTGATTATTTCTCCACCTGAGAGGGCATGGAGGGCATCAGTTTCATAATTCATTCACTAGCATAGTCAAGTATGTTTGGATTCCTCCCAAACTATGTATTGTTACTGGTTGAATATACAATTTAGAAATATGATTTTGATTAAAAAGAGGTGCATTCATCAAATGCTAGTCTTCTTTTCTCTGTAATGGAGTCATTTCCTGGCTACCTTTAGGGTCACTTTGATATCTAGGCTCAATAAGTGGTTACCTCTTATATATTGTACTTTGAGGTATTCAGCTGAGATATACCTTCTCAAAGAATAATAGAAACAATCACTTTTTAATGGCCTTAGGTTTCGAGCTCTTCATACAAGGTTATAAAGAATATTGTCAAATTAGGGGAAAAACATATTGGATCCTTGCTCTTAGATGAACTTTATGAGTGGTAAAATTCTGTGAACTGAAAACAACATAAGAACAGCATACTTTCCAAGGCACTGCAAAACATTCAATAGCAATTATCCTCTCTATCAAAGAATCACTCTCCTGCATAATGATTCTAGTATCTGGATATCATTTTTAATATTTTCATATCTCTAAAGTTAAAACAAACTCGCACTTGGAATTTTAAGGTCAGGGTACCTCTTAAATCCCTATTAATCCAACAATGTATTGTTTGCAAGAGACATACTTCAAAATGAATGTGTGATAATACCACTTTTATACCAAAGGCTCTCTTTATGCTGCGGAGGTGAATTCTAAGACTATGCTATCAACATTTTCAGGGAGACAATGTACTTAAGAAACCAAGCTATTTTCAAGATGCTTAGCACTTGACTTTTATTTTCCAAAACCAAATTTATCAATTGTTTATATACCATTTTGTTTTTATTTATTTATTCTAGCTATCTTTGTTTGTACTATAGCCCCAGAAAACTATAAATTCAATAAAGAGGCCATGCTGAATCTTTACATATTCCCTTTTCTGCGGCTTAGTACAGAATGAGAGAGAGAGAGAGAGAGAGAGAGAGAGAGAGAGAGAGAGAGAGAGAGAGAGAGATTACAGAGTGTCCCAGACATCTTAGTAGAGTTCTAACTCTGCGAAGACTTTTGGAACACCTTATACTATAGGTGAATTTAAAACTTCACTAAGACTCCTGAGATACTCTGTATATGGTTTAATGCTGGCATGAACCAAACATAATTGAAAAGTCATCGACTACAAAATCATAGATATTCAAAGAGTCATAGATCATCTAGTTTAATGATCTTATTTTAAAGATGTATTTTTGGCCCTAGAGGTCAAGTGCCTTGAGCAAGTCCCCATAGGTAGACAGTAACTGAAATAGAATTGTAATAGAAAGATTAAATATCTTGGATGCCAAGAACTGAATTGGGATCTCTACTTCAACAAAACATAGCTGGTGAGCCTGGATAATTACCTCATCTCCCTGAATCCCATACACAAAATACGGACAAGCATACTTTCATCATCCATCTAATAAAAATATTTATATGAATTTTTATATCATAAAACAAAGTATTAATATGTTATTGTCTGTTCAATAAAATTTGTGTACTTCTCCGAAATACTATGAGACAATATTTTACTGGAGCTTTTGAATTGAAAAATGTTCATTAGAAATAAGAGATATGAAAATATTCTATTGTAGATGCCACTTTCCTTCACAAAGCCACTATAAATAGCATATAGATTTAACCCTTGATCTTTTATTATTGATTTTCAACATATCTTAATCTGTCTTTCATTCCCGAAGATATTTTACTTAACTGAGGACTGAATTCTTGTCTGCTTTGAATACACATGAATGCCTCAGTACCATAAAACCTCAGAGGAGAAAGTCACACATCAGGAGTCACTTTCAAAATCTGCTGCTTCTCTCAGCTTGTGACATGCTTTTACTGCTGTGCAAAGAAAAGGTGGACATGCTAATTTTGGATCCCATAAAATCTCATGCTGGCATAACTGCTCACATAGCAACATTTAGGCACATAACCAGAAATGGTTCATACACCACAGTTTTCCTTCTGGACTAATGCTCTTCCTTTATAAACAGTATCTATCCCTAGAATGCTATTGTCTCACTCAGGATGAATGCAGCTCACTGTTGCAATGAGAATAATAATGTTAATTTAAATGACCACATTCTCCATTTCCTAATGAAAAATAAAACTAGAATATTACCTACCAAAATATAAAGCATGCATGAAAGTCTAAATACTGTCTTTTAGTATATAATATGATATGTTCTTTTTATATAAAAAGTAAATGTTTTCTCAAAATTTTGTATTAAATATTATATTCTTTAATCATATAAGTTGTATTGTTACATTTAGATATTTGTAGTATGCTAAAATATTACCTAAAGCAGAATAAAGAATAAATGTAATTTATTCTTATTTTTCATGATTAATGATAATAATATGTTGTAGATAGACGGCTGCATTTGGAGAAAACACACAGGTACATGCACATGCATGCACATGCATACACACACACACACACACAAGCACACACCCCTAAATTTAAATTCTATCTCTAACATATACCACTAAAAGCTACTTAACCTGAATCTCAGTTTTCTCATCTATAAAATAAGTATTTTCTAAAGATCAAATAAGACAATATTTGTAAAATAATGTATACACTTATATTACTATTAATCAATACTATCGACCTCAGTCTTGTAGGGGCCTGTGTGTAAACTTTATTTGAGGCAAGGACTGGCTTACTTAATTTACTGTACTGTTGATTGTCTATGGTCTAAGGTTCTAGAAATTGTTTTGAAAAGGAGAGAAAGGGAATATTCTGATTTAGAATTTATGAGTCTGGCCATTCCCAACCCAAGTAGACAATGATAACACACTTGGTTTCTGGTAAAAGTCACATGTCAGTGACTCACAAATGTTAGGCAAAAAACAATTTTCTGGTATCTTAAATTCTTATTTTGTATTAGGTCATTATACACTAGATCTTGATGTGACCTCAGAATACACCTAGTACAGCCTCCTTATTTTAGAGATTGAGAAACTGAGAACTAAGTTTAAGTGACTTTCCTAGGGACACACAGGTAGTGAAAGAAGTAGAATTTGAATTCAGGTTTTCTAACTTTAGGGACCATCTTTTCACTGTACTACAGTGTTAAAAATAAAATCCTTCCCTAATTAACATTATTTTCAAATGAAAACACACATATACAAGTAAGTTCAGAACCAAAGAATTGTAATGAATGATTACTGTGAACACAGGAGATTAGAACAATTAACAAATTTGTGATTCAGGTTTTGTTTACACTTGAATTATATGCACTAATTTGTTAAATTAAGTGAGTCATTAGGTTGATTACTATCATCACTATATAAAAATGTTGACTAAGCTTGGATAAAATGAAAAATCTCCAAAATTGATACAGTTACAAAATTCAGACATGTTATCATTCACAACCAGCCTCAAATTACTTCAATAAAGGTAAGAATTTTAGGTTTTATAACTAATAGAAGAGGAAATTAAAATGTGGAGTAGGGTATTAATTAATTTGTTTCCTTCCATGAAGGCATTGGCTTACACTGTTTTTTTAGCCATGAATCATATAAAACCTACTGACCCAGATGATAAATGTAGCAAGAATTACAGAAGTGAAATCATATCCCCTGCTACTAACAAACCTATGTTTTGTAGATACTCTGCTACAGTCCCTAATCACACGTTCAGTAAAGTGAAGCCCAGCTCCTTTCTACACATGCACAAAGAAAAGTATATTTCACTGCCTTTTTGTGGCAACTGATTTGATCCAAGTCAGTAATCTGGTGAGAATAAAGCGAGAACATGTTAATTTTCATACAGATATTTTAAAAATTCTTAAAACTTATGCTAATGACAACCATTTTAAGTATGTTATCATATTCATATTGTAATAAAGTAATCATGGTGAATGAAATTCATTTATATATGAATATATATGGTCACATCAATTTTAAGGATTTATGTTACTTTCCAGATTTATTTTACAATTGAATTAAAGTTAGGATACAAATAATTTTAAAATATTGGTTTTTAGAGATTAGGTATATTATTGTTTCTAGAATTAAAATTCAATAATGGAAATGTTTAATTTTATTTTTCCTTAATTACTTGTCTCACTCACTTTTCCATGAAGCAAATTTCCATTTCCCATACTGCATTAAAAAAACATATTATACAACTTTATATATTTTTTTAACACTTCATGCATTTCCATTTGATAGAATGCAAGCTACTGATAAAATGTTCCCACCTATGTCACAATGTATTTTAAAAGATCCTTTGACTGATGAGCCTCACCAATATAGGGCCAGCCAATGAATTACAGTATTATCAGGAACAAAAGAGAAGTAGTTATTTGTCTTATGGAACAGAAGATAAAAGAAAATGGATTTTGATGACATGATTAATTAGTCTTAAGTTTCCATTGGAATTAGACACATACTTGGGATCAACCAACTGCTACTGAAGAATGACAGCTTGGGGAAAGCCCATTTTCCCCCTGGATTTGTTGCTATTTTGACAGGTTACTGTCTTTCAAAATGGTATTCACTTAAAAAAAAAAACCTGAAGCAAAACTTGAACATGTTGATTCTCATGCTATTCCTTTTCTTTATGTAGCAGTGGCTTTAAAAGTTGTATGAGAACTTTTCTAAATTTCAAAAGACATTTGAATGATTCTATGATAAAACATCTATGTAATGCCTTAGATTTTTTTGTTACTTAGTATTTTACTTTTCCCCAATTACATGTAAAATATTTTTAATATTCCTTTTTAAAACTTTTGAGTTCCAAATTCTTTTTCTTCCCTCCCTCCCCACATCCCTCATTGAAAAGGCAAGCAATTCAATATAGCTTATACATTTGTAGCCATGAAAATTTTATTTCCATATTAGTCATATAGTGAAAGAAAACACAGACAAAAAAAATAATCTCAAGAAAAATAAAGTTAAAAAAAGTATGTTTCAATCTCTATTCAGAACCTATTTTTAATCATCAGTGCTTCAGAGTTGTCTTGGATTATTGTATTTCTGAGAACAGCTAAGTCATTCACAACTGTTCATTTTACAATATTGTGGTTAATTTGTATACAATGCATGTCACTTTTCATCAGCTTCCATAAGCTTTTATAGGTTTTTATGAGAGTATCCTGCTCATCATTTCATATATCACAATATTGCATCGCAATCACCTACCATCATTTATTGAGCCAGCCATTCCCCAATAGATGGACATCCTCTCAATTGGCAATGTTTTGCCATCAGAAAACAACTGTTATAAATATTTTTGCAGATTTTTCTTTTAGTTGTGTTTGTGTAAGTGTGTGTTTGTTTATATATTTATTTCTTTTGGGATACAGACCTAGTAGTAGTATTGCTCTAGGTCAAAGGGTATGCTGGTTTAATAGGCCTTTGGGCATAGCTCCAGAATGGTTCAGTCAGTTCACAGTTCTACCAACTAGGTTCTCATGTCTCATTTTTCTCATATTTCATCCAGCATTTGTCATTTACCTTTTTCATCCCATTAGCTAATCTAATAGATACAAGGTAGTGCCTCAGAATTGTTTTAATTTGCATTATTCCAATGAAATGTGATTTAGAGCATTTTTTTCACATGGCTATAGATAACTTTGATGACTTTATCTGAAAAGTGTTCATATCTTCTGATCAATTTCCAATTATTGAATGTCTCTAATTTTTATGTTTAATTCAATTCTCTATATGTTTGAGAAATGAAAGCTTTATCAGAGAAACTTGCTTTATTTTTTTTCAAATTAAAATTGCTAACTGTATTTCCATTCATTCTATTCCCCACTCTTTTCATTCTACTCTCTCTACTTTCACCCTTTTGCTCCTCAAAAACGTTTGGCCTCTGATGAGCCCCTAATATGCCCTCCCTTCTATCACTTCCTCTTCTTTTATCCCCTTCCCCTTCTACTTCCTGTAGTTTAAGATACCATTCTATACCCAACTGAGTGTATGTATCATTCCCTCTTTGAACCAATTCTGTTCAGAGTAAGGTTCACTCACTCCCTCTCATCTAGTCCATCTACCTCTCCACTGTAAAAGCTTTTTCTTGTCTCTTTTCTGTGAGATAATTTGCCCTATTCTACCTTACCCTTTCTCCCAGTGCATCTCTCTCACCTCTTAACTTTATTTTTATGGATATCATCCCTTGCTATTCAACTCTGCCCTCTCTGTATACTCCTTCAAATGGCCCTAACAATGAGAAAGTCCTTATGAGTTACAACTATCATCTTCTCATGAAGAAAAATAAACAGTTTAACCTTATTGTGTTCCTCATGATTTCTCTTTCCTGATTATCTTTTTTATATGCATCTCTTGAGTCTTACATTTGAATGTCAAATTTTTCTACTCAGCTCTAGTCTTTTCATCAATAGTGTTTGAAATTCTTCCATTTTATTGAGTGTCCATTTTTCTCCCTGAAGGATTATGCTCAGTTTTACTGGGTAAATTATTCTTAGTTTTTATCCTAAATTCTTTGCCTTCTGGAATATCATATTTCAAGCCCTCAGATGATTTAATATACAAGCTGCTAAATCTTGTGTTATCTTGACTGTGGCTTCACCATTCTCAAATTGTTTTTTCTGGTTACTTACAATATTTCCTCCTTGACCTGGGATCTCTGTAATTTGGCTATAATATTCCTGGAAGTTTTAATTTTGGAATCTCTTTCAGGATGTGATCACTGGATTCTTTCAATTTCTATCTTACCCTCTGGTTCTGGAATATCAGGGAAGTTTTCCTTGATCATTTCTTGAAAGATAATACCTAGGTTCCTTTTTTGATCATGACTTCCAGGTAGTCCAATAATTTTAAAATTATCTCTCCTGGATCAACTTTCTGGGTCAGTTGTTTTCCTGATGAGATATTCCACATGGTCTTCAATGTTTCCATTCTTTTGGCTTTGTTTTATTGTTTCTTGATTTCTCATAAAGTCTTTAGCTTACACTTACCCCATTATAATTTTTGAGGTATTATTTTCTTTAGTAAGCTTTTGTACCTCCTTTTCTACTTGGTCAATTCTACTTTTTAAGGAGTATTTTTCTTCAGTGAATATCTGTACCTCCTTAACCATTAGGCCAATTCTTCTGGTCAATAAATGCTTTTCCTCATTATTTTTATACCCCCTTTACCATTTGGCTTAGTCTGTTCTTTTAAGGTTTTGTTTTCTTCAATATGTTTTATGTCTACTTTACCAAACTTTTGACACTTTTTCATCGATTTTCTTGCATTGGATCACTCTCATTACTCTTCCCATTTTTTCTTCTGTATCTCTTTCTTGATTTTCAAAATCCTATTTGAGCCTTTCCATGGTGTTAGATCAATTCATATTTTTCTTAGAGGCTTTGGATATAGGATCTTTAACTAGGATCTCTTTCTGAGGTGTGTTTTGATCTTCCTTGTCAGCATAATAACTTCCTATGGTCATAATTTTTTTTCCTGTTGTTTGCACATTTTTTCCAGTTTATTTATTGACTATTAACTCCTTTTTAAATTGCAGCTCTGCTTTGATGCTGGATGGTGCACTGTTCCAAACTTCAGGGGGTTTTCTGCAGCTCTTTTCAGAGATACTTCTAGAGACCAATAAACTTTTCAGTTCTTCCAAGGTGGTATGATTTTAAGACAGGTATTTCTTTCTCTCCCAGCCTGTGCTCTGGTCTAAAAGTGACCACAAGAACTCTTTTCTGCCTTGGTACTGGGAGGCATGTGCCTGCTCCACTGTGGCTGCAAGATTTTGGGTGCTAGTACTTGTCATTGTTCTGAGACTGGCACCCAAGAGCTGGACCTAGATCCTAGTATGGGTAAAGCAACAGAGTCCTGTCTTCAGCATCAGCAAAAAGACCCCTGTAATCTCCTTCTGATCAGTCGTTCTGCTCCCTTCTGTCTGTATGCTGAGAGCTCTAGAAGGAACTCCTATATTTGTATATTCAGTGGCTCCCAAGGCCTGTTCCTGGTTTGTTAAGATCTGCTCTGGGCAGGCACAGCCTGTGCTATACTGTGCTCCACTCTTCCCTGGGTGCAACAGATCTTTCCTGCTAACCCTCTAAGAATCTAAGTTGTGTTTGGCTGGAAAATTATTTCACCCCAACCTTCTATGGGTTCTGCTAGCCCAGAAATTGTTTCATGTTATTATGTAAAGGTGTTCAAAGGGGTTTTGGGGTGAGATGAGGTAAGTCACTGTCTTTCCTCTGCCATCATTGCTCTGACTCCTAATGCATGAGATTTTTAAAGTAAAATTTTATTTATTTTCTGCAATCCTCTGCTAAATTAATGACAAATTTTGTAAAGAATATCTCTAGTTTCCTCAGGATTTCTTTATTTCATAATTAGACTGATGAAAGTACTTTTGAACTGCTCATTTTAACCTCTGTTTCTCTACCTACTAACCCATCTTCCACACTGTTACATGACTAGTCCTCATAAAACACTGCTTTTCAACATGCTTTCCTTCTGGTTAAGGATTTACAGTATGTTCTTTGTGTCCTATCAAATCAAGACTAAACTTCTAAGTCTGGCTTTGATTCTTTTCATAGTCTGTCTCATTTTAATTACATGGATTTCCCCCTTAACACTCACCAATACAATTTCTCTATTCCTAATTTATGTTCTTTTCCTCCCTTGTGGTGTATTGCTATCTACAACATTCTACATATCTTCTCCACCAAAGCAAATCTATCTTCAAAGTAGATATATTTCCAAGTAAATATTCCAAATATGTAAATGTATTTTCACTTATCTAAATAAAAGTCATAATGGCCTTTCCCTTATCTGAATTCTTATATATTTTGCAGTATATAAGGTCATTTGTAATCATATGCTGACTTAAACATAGTTTTCAAATTGCCAGATAAATAAGGAATATATAACAGATCACTTAATTTGGACTTAGAAAGTCTGGAGACAAGTTTCATGCTATGCTAGCCATATTGTCATCCTCCTCTTTCTCTTCCACATCCTCTTAGTCCTCCTCATCAGTGTATGACTTCAGGTCATTCAAATATCTTCTCTGAGCATCAGGATGTTCATCATTAAAAGTTTTCCAATAATATTAAAATAACCTACTTGCTAGATGGCACAGTGGAGTCAGAAAGACATGAATTCAAGACTGACTTCAGATATTCATTACCTTTGTGGCCCTGGGCAAGTCATTTAACCATGTTTGCCTCAGTTTCCTCATCTGTATAATAATGGAGAAAGAAGTTGCAAACCACTCCAGTATCTTTACCAAGAAAACCTCAAATGGGGTAAGGAAGAGTCAGACATGAATGAAATGACTGAACAACAATAAAGCTGCTTGCATAGTTGTAAAGATAATAGACAGAATGTATTTAATGAACTTTGTGAGCTTAATGTGCTATTAGTATGGACTATTATAGTTTGTTACCCAATATAACTTGCTTTTGTGTTATATTTCTTGCTTTTTACAAGGAGATGAAAAGACAACAGGATCAGAGAGCAAAAAGTACTACATGTATGTAGTATGATATAAAGCAAAAGCAAGAAGTAATTGGGACATAAATATATATTTTGATTTAGATAAGTGCAATGAGTTACCATTGTGATGAAATCAAAGATATTTTGATGATGATAAGCAACAGGTGCAGAAGAACAAGAACAAGAAAAGGAGGAAGAAGAGAAAACCACTTTTAAAGAGATAGATACATAGACATGTAAATATAGATATATGTGTACAATTATAGTTTACAAAAAAAAAATCTCATTTTAGGAAGTGACAATTAAGGGGCTTTGAAAATCAGGCAGAAGAGCTGGAATTTTTTTTGCCAGGTCATAAAAAGTCATTCTAGGTACTAGAATAGCAGAATGATATGAATAATATAGTTTTTTAAGGAAGATTATTGTAGAATCTGTATAGAATGAATTGAAAAAATGATTAGGAGCAAGAAAATATGATAAATATATATATATATAATATAATGTAATATAATATGACTTATAATTATTAAAAGTCCTCTGATTCATATGCTGTCTCAGAAAAAGGAAAAGGAAAAAAGATATATTTCAGTTCACTGAGGGTTCTTAAAAGATGGGGGGGGAATGTAAAATGTGTGTTGCATTGTGAATCCTCTGCATATGTGATGGATTACTTTTTATCCCATATTGCAGCTAATTTATTATCTAAGATTATTTCTGTTCAAATAGCTAGGTGGCACAGTGGTTAGATTACTAAAATTGGAGTCAGGAAAATGTCAGTACAAATCTTGTCTAATATACTTGGTAGTGATAATGACCATACTCAGTCTCAACCAGTTTTCTAATTTATAAAGTAACATAACTTACCTTAAAAGAATATTTTAAGGATCAAATGCAGTAACATATATGAAACACTTTGGAAACTTTAAAATGCTATTATAAGTATTTAATAATTTAATGTGTGTGTGTGTGTGTGTGTGTTTTCCCAACTACCTCCCATCAGTCTTAAGCCATTCTTTTATTTACAATTTTTTTTCAAATAATGTCTAGAAAATTTTACAAAATGTATATAATGTCAATAGAAAAAAAAAGGTAAGTAGGGCAAAATTTAACAAGATCAATTAATATTTTTTTGCTTTTTTTTTTTTTTGGAGGGCAATTATGGTTAAGTAACTTGCCCAAGGTCACACGGCTAGGTTTTTATTTGTGTGTGCGTTAAGTGTCTGAGGTCGGATCCAAGCTCAGGTCCTTCTGACTCCAGGGCCAATGCTCTATTCACTGCACCACCTAGCTGCCCCCTCAATTAATATTTTTTGAAACTATTTTGTTTTAACAAATAATGATTGAGAATGTCTAGCTAAATCTATTAGCAAAACTTTCAAGTAAATTTTCTGGAAAGAGATGAAAAGACAACAGGATCAGAGAGCATCTAGTGCTCACACCTGTGTCCTTAGATTAGTTTTCTGATCTGTCCAACTTACACTTATCTCAATCATGAAATTAATTAAACAAATTTCAAAAGTAGCTCACAAATCTAAAATTCTGAATCTTTCTGCCCTTCTCTTGAAATATTCCTTCCTAATTCTCTATCCCTCTCTTTTTGTATTTCTATGGCTATTAGCAATAGCAATATTTTAAGAATTGCGTAGTATAGTTCTTCATCAGGTGACTGCTAAGTAGAATTCAGTCAGATTCCCTCAAAAGAAAAAGTTGATAAATCATTTCTACATTAAGTGACTAATCCCTCTCTAGGTGATAGCATTGAAATGTAGAATCTATAAGTTTTGATGAAGTTACTTAGTTAAAGCAGTAAAAAAAAGTTTGTTCTTTAAGGAGACAATTTATTCACTAATCTATTTCACTTTTCAAACTGTTTGGTGTTAAAAAAAATAATTTATTTCTACATATCTGTAGACATAGAAATTAAGTGTCAAAATAATTGATAACAATTGCTATGATTTACATAGCTCTTTTAGCATATTACATGTTATTTCATGTAATCAGATTTATTACTATAGTTTACTGAATGTGAAAACAATAGCAATATTGTGACTTCTAAGCCAACATCACATAGTATATCCTGGGACATCATCGGTTGTCTTGACTTATGTCTTGCCATTGGACTTCAATGACTCCATAAGAAAGAGGGCAAATGATGACTTTGTGCAGCAGTATCTTACTGCAATCCAGTTCATGCTCAAATCAACATATCACCCTCATGATGTCATCAGTCCTCTTTGAGAATGAAGGAAAACCAAGCAAGCAAGTAAAGAAAAGGCTCTAGGGGCAGCTAGTTGGTGCAGGGAATAGAGCACTGGCCCTGGAGTCAGGAGGACCTGAGCCAAATCTGGCCCAAAACACTTAACACAATTAAAAAACAAAACAAAACAAAACAAAAACCTAGCTGTGTGACCTTGGCAAGTCAAAACCCCAATTGGCCTACCTTCCCCCCTCCAAAAAGAAAAAAAAGTTTACCAAATCTGACTGAATTATATTTTTCATTGCAAAATAGAATATTAAAAATAACTTCAAGCTATCTAATTTTCAAATACATGGATACTATAAGTCTTTAAAAAGTAACTGAGTTAAGTATAGTTGAGTAGTGTTGAGCCAAGGAAATTATGCATGGATATTCATTATGATAGCCACGGAAAAAATCCTCATACTTTTCCTTATATAAAATTAGTCACTTCTCTTCCTATCTATCTGGAGGTGACATTCTACTCATAAAGTGAAGAATAGCTTCCTAAACCTGTGTGTGTGGTGCAGGGGGGACAAAACAAAACAAACATACTAAAACTCAGGAAAAAAATATTAGTCAAGTGGACAAAATAAGCTTTCAGGAAATGAGTCAGACACCCAGTTAGAGATGGAGTGGAGTCATAAAAAGGACATTACTTACTTCAGACTTTATGAAAGTTAGTGACTTCCAGACTCTGGGTGAGGTTACTTAGTGACTTCAGTCTATGTTGAAAGAAAATTGCACTCTGGAAGTACTAAAATGTTGTATAATCTTCCCAAGGTTCATGCCAAATGTTGCTTGATAATTCATCCAGCTTCAGAATGACATTTATTTAATTTCTGTAAAGAATGATTATAAATGCATAAAGATTTAACACTTGTATTTATCAGAAAATCATAGCAATAACCTTGTGAGTGCTCCTTAAACATTGAACATTCCTTTAATCCTGACTCATATATGAAAAACCATGCTTCTCTATTTATTTTACCCACATTTTAAACTTTCAATTTAGTTTTGCAGACAGAGAACACAGATGATTACAGATTAGCTTGATTGCATCTAGTTAAGTAATACAGAGAAAAAATTCATCCTAAACGGTACAATAACGATATTGTAAATTATTCATTTTGTCTTAGCTTAATTTAGTTAATATTTTCCCCTATTTTAAACAGAAAAAAAAAACCAACATGATTTTGGGCTACCTGTAAAACATTTGTTAATACTTAGAATGCTATCAATTTGCCACAATCACCCTATAGCCATTCTTTTTAAGAGTAAGAGATGAAACAAATAGAGAATCAGCATAAATAAATAATGAAAAGATCACAGGGAAGGACCTGCAACATAGGACACTTGAATTTTAGTTATTCATTTGTCACTAATTATCTATATGACTTTGGGTAAGTCACTGGCACTTTTTGAACCTTAGTCTCTTCATCTGATATAAAGGTGTTGGAGTAACTCTACAATTCTTTAGAACTCTAGATATCTATGATTTTATCAAAAACGATGTATTTTGTTTTTACAGTTCCTAACTTATTTGCCTGTTTTGAAAGTATTTGACAATGTCCTCTGAGAATTTAATTTTTAAAAGATTAATATTATTTAAATTATGCGTGCTTAATGTATCACAACATTTATTTGGCTAGTTAAGAAAAAGATATTTGACATATTAAAATTAGAACTCTTTAAAGGAAACTCTACAAAAACTCATAATCACACTTGAAAAAATTAAGTTATACAGATATACCATGCTCACTATGGAAATGAGTAGAAGTATTCCTAATTTCAAAGAAAATCCAACAACTGCCTGATTAATAATGAACACAAAAAAGGTTTTTAAGTGTTAAATTACTTAGAGGTATCACTAATTTTATGGGGGTAAAAGTGAGCAAAAATAATTCATTGGCACAAGAAAATGTATCTTAGATGTATGACCACATCAATTACTTTTTTTAACTACAGAAGATTGGCACATATTTTCTGAAATTAAATGACTTCAGTAAAATAGAACTAATGACATGGGTTACACAATCCCTCTGTGGAATATATTTATCTTTAGGAGAAAAAAAAACAATGAGGCATGTAAATGTTGCTAATGTAATGCATGGCATGTCATTATATTTTTTTGTTATCAATTCTAAGTCAAGCTAAGTTACCAGATAATAATAAAGATAAATAATCATCTGCCATAGCTTCATAGATACCATTCCAAATGACACATTGATTCTTGGATTTGTCATACTGTCTAATGCTTAACAACGAAAAGAATTCAAGGGCAGTTACACTTTTCTACAAGCTCTTCATCATCTCAAATAGCTAAAAGCCATGAGGATGGTTTTTAATTGTTTATGTGATGTATCACTTGATTGTCTCCTTCATGGGGCACCAAGGAAGACTCGAGTAAATTAATAATGAGCTCAGGCACAGCTGCAAAAAACCTGCTAGGCATAAGATTGATTTTTATCTGAGGTGATGAAGTCTGGACTCCAGAGAAATAAATAAGGACTATACAGTTTCTTTCATATATAAAATCAGAATCTGAGGTTAGATTTGCCAAATTTCTGTTGACATGACAATCCTTGATGTGTGGTGATTGGGAAAGGAATGCAATTGAGTCTGTTAACATCTATAGGAAAAGAGCACATGGAAATTGAATGACTTTCCAAACTGTTCTTTAGCTTTGTCACACATTTATATGGAGCAGTAGCTCCTGAGTTTCTACACAAAAGCAATAATGAGGAGTAATGCAGACAGAAATAGCTTGCCTCCAGCTAGACTAATGGCAAGGTCAGATTACATCAATTAAACCAGAAAGCCTCCAAGATAAAGATCACCCACACACTATCAGATTTTTTCCCCCTTGGCAAATAATTGTCTAAGTCTTATAAGTAAAACAGTTCCACTGTAACTTCCCAAGGATAACAAAGCAATATTAAGTAGAAATGTACAAATAAACAGGCAGTAGATCTAACTTGATCTGAGAGGGATATTTTGTATTTTTAAAGGGTGTGATGTTTCAAAGCACCCATTAATCATCAACAACACATGTATTACTATTAAAGTTATTTTGGAATAGGCTAAGATTTTTGCATCATCACAAACATGGGGGAATTAGTTTACTCTGCACCACAGACGCCCATTGAACTATGAGTATAGAGCAGCTAGGTGGTACAGTGGATAGAATTGTGGTTATAAAGACAGGAAGATGAGTCTTCCTGACTTTAAATCAGGTCTCAGACACTTACTATCTGTGTGGCCCTGGGCAAATCATTCAACCCTGTTTGCCTCAGTTCCTCACCTATAAAATGAGCTGGAGAAAGAAATGGAAAAGTACTGCAGTATCTTTGCAAAAAAAAAAAAAAACTCAAATAGGGTCATAAAGAGTCAGACATGACCAAAACGACTGAGGCAAACAACAAGAAGAACAACAACCCCTCCATGTGTGTTTTACATGTATTTCTAGAATGAAAAACTATTCTTGTGTAGGACTATGTGTTGTTAGTTAACTATGTTAGTTAGACTATTGGCTATTTGAAACTAAGAAATTATTATATAGCATATAATGGAATGGAGGAAAGAATTTTCAAAGATTAAAGAAAACTGTTGAAAAATGAACTTATAAGTTTTCCTCATCATCAAAAATTTAATTAAGCCACAGTTATATGCCAAACTTCTTTTTTATTTTTCAATTTATTAGTATATCCCATTCTTAAGACATTAATACTTGGAAGATAGTAGGCCAAAAGTGGTTGTATTAACAGAAGCAATATCCATGAATACCAGGAAATTAAGGTCTATCCAGATTCCTATGTGATGTAGATATGTTACAATGCCAGTAACAGTAAGACTGAAAGTGTGATCTTGAGCAGGGAATAATCCCCTTGCCCTTGTTTTGGTGCTTAAACTATTCCATGAACACCTCATTTACTTGAATTATAAATATTTGGACTTCATGATTATGCATGCAAAGCAGCATGGTTTTCAAGTGAAAAGAGGGCTTTGTAATAGTAATGGAATTTTAAGATCGCCTTGTATTGGCAAGCTAACGGTTCTTAGCACTTAGTTCTGAGCTCACGATTGTGTCAAGTATTAAGACCCAGAACTTGTGAATCCCACAGTGGGAAGGACTTCCTGATGTAACAGGAAGGGGTTGGAAAAGGGAGGAGCTAATACCTTATATTAGGAAAAGCACAAGCTGGAAAGTCAAAACTTTTTGGAACAAGCAGCTGTAGGCTGAGGAGGAGAGGCCCAGGCTGGAGAAAGTGATTTTGATTTTGAAAACTGAACTTATGGTGGCAGATCTTCTTCTGAGAGCCAGCCAACACGTCTGCTGAGAACTTCCTAGATCCAGCTGGAGCTGCTGAAGACTTCCAAGGGCCACCGGAGCTGCCAGAGGAAGCATGATTGTGGTGTCAGTACTTTGTCTATTTTGGGTCTATGTTAATTTCCCAGGCAGAAAGTGAATTGATGAGGATGCCAGCAATGTAAAACAATGTTATTGTGCCTTTGTTAAGCCTTGTCTTCCCAGGAACAGAAACTGTGAAGGACGTGAAGTGGACTGGACAGTGTGAGCTTCAATATGGAATGGGAACTGGACAATGAATCAGGAGTTGCCAGCCTTTGAACCCAAGTGACAGTTGGATGGATTCAGGTCGGAGCTGGGACCATGGAAGAGAAACCATTAAAGCTGAGAGAATGCCTTGAATCAAGATGAAAAGACCTCTCCTTGGGTATTTAATGCTGACAGATGAGATTGTAACTTACTTGTGACCTAGGAGTGGATGGCCTTTGTACTTTCCACTATGCCTTAAGAGGGTACTGAGTAGTAACTGATGATATTGCAACTTAATTACATGCCATGGGTAGAGGACTTACTGAATGATTGTACTTTGCATCACTTAAGGAGGCAAGTATCCTTAAGGATGATTGAATTAAGGATTTACTAAATGAAGTACTTACTAAATGAATGTTATCTTTTGCTTAAAACTATGTGACCACTTTGGTGAAAATGGTGTGGCCATTTTAGTGATAAGTTGTAAAGTTATAACATTCTGAATGCTATACTTTGTTTACTGAATGTTTTGCTCTGATTTGTTACTGAATAAACAGAGAGTTCACTGTACTGTGTACTCAGAACCTTGAAAGCCGTTCACAGCAGCAGTCCTCTGGAAAGCTGCCCATGCTTGGTTTTACAAAGCTACACCTTGACTCCAGAGATTCTGTTACAATCCTGGCATTAAAACATATCAGTCAGTCATAGAGAAGTCACTTAAATTCTGTAAGCCTGTTATCTCAATTTGAGATAACATTATTCTATTTACCTTGTGCAGTTGATGTAAGGAAAGTTTTTGAGATTTTCTTTAAAAAATTCTGTAAAAGTGAAAGATTATAATTTGGACAGAGACCAGGTTGAAAATGTTATTTTCATTGTCCTCATATATACATGGGTTACTGCCATGGGAGTGAGGGATCTTTAATGTTAACAAGATTTTTTCCAGGAAGACTTCCTCCAAAACTCCAGATCGCATTGCTTCTTTTTCATGGGAATGTAAATTTTTAAGATCTTCCCTGCCCCTAGGCTTAAGTGTACCTGGAGCCAGTGGTAGAAGGCTTGTTTTTCAGGAGATACTTTGTGATTGGGCAGTGGGTCAAGAGGGTTGTTACATTCTCTGACCCAGGAGAAGGCTTTATAATCCTTGTGAGGCTTTGCTTTGGGGCTCACTTTGAGAAGTGTTGTGTGATTTGACCAGATGAGACTCTGGGCAGCCATTGAGAGCCCCCCGGCTTTGAAAACCCAAATGTTGATGCTTCCCTCTCTGGTAACTGATTAAGTATGAATGTATGTAATGGCCAGACAGTTTGGAGGCCTGTTTGCTTGATCTGTTTCTCTGTCTTGTAACTTCTGTCTATATACTCTGAAATTCGGGGTGCTGACCTTTTTCTCCTGAACTAGGTAAACAATATATGTTTGACTGATTAAAGCAAGATTGTTAACCCATTTTGAATTGCTTTCCTTTAGAGAAGCAGATCTAAGAATTTGTGCTGGCAGCCACCCTGGGGATGGTGGGGTGCTTGCTGCTACATACATTCAATTATATTCAAATCAACAATATTTTATAAAGTGTTGTTTTGTGTCAGGAACTCTAAAAACTTCTGCTGATATAAAGACAACACCAATTATTGAGAATGGTAGAGTGGGCACAACATGTGTACAGAGAAGCAAATAAAAAATATATGGAAAATAATTTCAAGATATTTGGGGGTAGAGGGAGGTAGAGAAGAGTAATAGCCCATGTTCAGGAAAGGTTATTTTGTTTTAGGTGGCATTTACAACATCAGAAATTTGGAGGAAAAAAATTATCTTAGAGGTCTTAAAATCCAACTGTTTCATTTTACAGGTTAAGAAAATGAGACTGAGAAAGTTTAAATGATTATCCTAGGGTCACACAGCCAGCAAATGTTTAATATCAAACTCAAGTCTTCCTGACTCTTAATAGAATTCTGTGGGGATGTAGGGATTAGGATAGGTAAAAAGGAGGGAACAGAAGCAGAAGTAGAAGAAGAAGAATATTCCTGATAACAGGGACAACCTGTGCAGCATCCACAGAGACTGGAAATGAGATAATATATAAAGGGAAGAGCAAGTGATCCAGTTTGCCTGGAACCTAATGTAAATGAGGCAGAAGGATACATCTCATAAAAAGCTGTCATTTGCATAATGCTTTATGCTTTTCAAAACATTAAAAACTAAACAATCAACTACAATACAATACATCGTATGAGTTATGAGAAGGCAACAGATATAGTAGATCTTGTAGAGGGAGAATGGATAAGGAGTTAAAGAGAAAGATGAGTCAAGCACAACTCCCAAGATTATGAATCTGCACAACTGGAAAGGATGTAGTGCCCTTTATAGAAACAAACATGGGATGGGCTGGGGGGAGAGAAAGTTAGTGAGTTCCACTTTGGACAAGTTGAATTTGACATATAAATGGAATATCAAAAGAAGCTAAGTGGTGCAGTGGATTGAGTGCTGAGACTGGAGTCAGAAAGACTTATTTTCTTGAGTTCAAACCTAGACTCATATGCTTGATAGATGAGGACCCTGAGGAAGTCAATTAACCCCACTTACCTCAGTCTCCTCATCTGTAAAATGAGCTGGAGAAGGAAATGGCAAATCATTCCAGTATCTTCAAAGAAAACCCCAAATGGGATCAAAGAGTCAGACATAATTGTAAATGACTGAAATGATGTATCAGGTGGAGGGTTCTAGAAAAAGATTGTCAATGTAGGTCTGAATCTCAGGATGAGAATGAGTCCTAAGTACCCAAGATACATCTCAGAATCTTTGATATCAAAAATACTGTGATACCTTGACTGAAACTAGAGGATATCATAACAATGCTTATGGAGACTACTATGATTTTTTTTATCTAATTTCATCTAGGTCACCACTCTAGCAAGACAATACATTTATTCGTTCCCAACTGATTCTCTAACTTGTTTCCTTCATTTGTCTTCTCTCCTCAAGCCAACATCGTCTGAATTCCCTCTACCCACCCCAGCCTCTCAACTGGGAGCCTTGACTCATCCTTTAATGAGAACATTATGCCATTTTCTTTCTCTTCTTCCTTTTATCTACAGCTCAAATCTCAAAGTTCATCTTTTTGCTCCAGTTTTGATAACCTGTAATCCTTTCCAATGATGACAAGATCAACCCTTTACATAGCCTTTGATTACATCCTCTCCAATCTCCCCCTGTATAATAATTCCACAGTCACCCCCTCTAGTTTCCAATCTGTCATTATCTACTGGTTTCTTTCCTGCTGCCTGGAAATATACTTAAGATATCCCCAATTCAAACAATTCTCACCTTAATCAGCAATTCCCTCAAGTTCTTGTCCAATATATCTCCTTCGATTTCTAAATAACAAAGCTCTTAGAATAATCTGTCAACTTTTCTTGCCTTCATTTCTTCTATGCAATCTTTCACAATCTGGTACTAGTCCTCTTCATTCAACCAAGGCTACTTTCTCCCAAACTATGAATGATGACTTTTTTTCAAACAACATCCTTTTTTTTTTAATCTTTCTGCACAATTGAACTTTGTTGTTCACCTCCTGCATACTCTCTCTCCTCCCCTATTTTTGACTGCTCTCTCTCTTAGTTCTCCTCTGATGTATTTAGACATTCCTCTTATTTTACCTTTTTTTATCATAACCATTGTGTAGATGGTTCCTGAATCTATATATCCCTTTCTACTTATTCTCCTGAGCTCCAATCACAAGTTACCAGGTGTCTATCTGATACTTGGAACTAGATGTCTTATAGTCATCTCAAATGAATATATCTGAATCAAAATAAGTTTGATTTCCCCAAAACCTTCCTGTCTTTTAAACTTCCCTAATATTTTCATGACTATCAACATCCTTCCAGTCACCTGAGTTAAGAACTTTGAGGGTATTCTCGACTCCACCCACTGTATCTAATCAGTTGACAACTATTGTCATTTCTATTTTGACATTATTTTAAATACATATCCATCTCTCTATGTGTGGGTATGTCTGTGTGTTCTATGCCTTTCATTGTGTGTGTGTGTGTGTGTGTGTGTGTGTGTATACAGAGAGAGAAAGATATAGAGAAAAAGACAAAGATATTTATATGTGTATACAGAGAGAGAAAGCTATAGACAGAGAAAAAGACACAGATAGACAGATATTGGTCTTTATTTTTCTAGCCAACTAGTATTTCCTTACTTTTCCTCACATAAATTTCTTCTAATTTTAAGTTTTCATTATATCTTACCTGGCCTATTAAAATAATTATTATTTGGCCTCTTTGCTTCAAGTTTTCCCCCTTTCCATTCTATCCTCTCCGGCTCTTCTTATACTGTGAGCAGCGACTCCATGTGGGTTTGTGTAACTAAATGTGAAGGAGGGGTGTGTGGTCACAAAACATTTGACAACAGTAAAAGGTCCCTGAAAACACAACAGACGAAATTTAATTCAAAATCAAACACCTAATGAATCCGAGGTGTTTCTGGCAGCACTTGCCTATGTTGCATCACTCAATTTCACTGCAGCCTTGATTCTGAACATAGAACAAATATACATTGCACTGCACATGCTGTCATGCCATGCAATGCCAATGAATGCTGTCAGAAACACCTCAGCTCAGATTCAAGATTACTATTTGTTGTGAAGTTCAGTGTTTTTACTGTACATAAAAAATCATTAAATGAATTTGGCTCAGGATTAGGTTGGAATTTCCAACAATTTTAGTATCTTTATCAAGAAAATCCCAAATGAGGTCATGACAAGTCAGAGATTACTGAAAACAACTGATCACAAGATCATTTCAATACTTTCCTCAATAAACTCAATTTCCTTCCTATTATCTTTAGTGGCTAATAGAAATTCTTATATTTCATGTTTGATACTCTTCATAAATTATGTTCAAACTACCTTTTCAACCTCATTTTATATTACTTCCATCCATGTACTTTATGATAAAGCTAAGCAGGCCTTTTGCTTTTCTTTACATAGAACATTGTATTTCTAAGTGCCATGCCTTTCATTGTCCGTCCTCCTAATATGCTCACCTTCCTCATCTCCACTTTTTAAAATTTCTAGTTTCCTTCAAAACTCAGCTCAGATACCACCTTCTAAATGAGGTCTTTCATGATTATCCACAGCTGTTAGGGTCTTCCCCTCTAGCAAATATTATTTTGTATTATATATTTTATTAATCTTTATATGTATACGATGCTCTTCTCCCATATAGAAAGCTACATCATTGAGGAATGGAGCAGTTTCTTTTGTGCCTTTGTATACCCAATATCTAGCAGAGTAACTGATACATAATAGATAGTCAATAAACACTTGAGGATCGATTTATGATTGAACCATGTGAGCCAAGAAGATCAAGAAGGTGTCAAGAGAGAAAAGGGCCTGGGAGTGTATCATAAAATATCGCTGCTCTTATTTCTAAACTCTAAGTACAGAAGTATTTCAAGATAAAAGTAAATTTAAAAAACATTTTCCTAACAAAGATAAAAGCTAATTGAGGGTCAGAATCATATTAGAAACTTTTTTTTATCTTTTAAAAAGTTTTATATATTACTACTTCAAATGTTCAATAGGAACTTTTTGAAATGAAACAGTAATCATAATACTTTCTGAAAAAACTATTCTTATTCAGTTTTGAATCATGGGCCACTACTGGGTTATAATTTCTTGACTCACTTATGAGTTTTTGCCAATATTTGATTATGATTTTCAGTAATTCAGGAAGACTATTACACGCCTTAATCCTTTCTTAAACTTGTGAGTTTCAGTTACTATAATTCTCATTGCAGATGTTACAGTGGATACTACAAGCTTGCCCAATTTTATACTGGGGTTGTTAATAACATAGAATTGATAAGACACAAAATGCTTAGAAATGCATTGCAGAATTTATTCAGAACTTATGTATATCGTGAACTAAATTGTCACATATCTTATTGTTATAAATTTTGGAATATCTATATCATTTGTTCCAGTTTATCATCATTATTCACTTTATTTATAAATGTTTGGATTTAAAATGAATTAAAAGATTGTTCTCATTTAGCAAATTAAAAAGAAACATGTTTAAGACTTTTATCACTTCTATTTTTATGTGATGAAAGTAGGCTGTAATTTACTACTGATTTCCAAGATGTAAGGCAAAAAAAATATGCTTTGCTAATAGTTGTTGTCTTACCAGGTATAGACAGAATACTTTAACAGAGGGTATAAGGGTGACAGCAAAAATACCCAAGACCATAGGTCAAAGTCATGGAGAATATCAGACTTAGGTGAAAACTTGTTGAAACTGATAGCAAAATGTTTGTGGTTAAAATGTTTGCTAGAGTTATAAATGGCATCAATACAGTCAGAAGTCATTGTGCAGTTGATCAGGAATGTAAGCTATTCATAAGCCAGGGAGAATATAAATAGGATGATAAGATGTGAACTCTCTCTCTCTCTCTCTCTCTCTCTCTCTCTCTCTCTCTCTCTCTCTCTCTCTCTCTCTCTTTCCCTCTCTCTCTCTTTGCCTCTTTCTCCCTCTTCCTCTCTTTCCCTTTTCCTTTCTCTTTCTTCTCTCTTCCTTGTTCCCTTCCTCCCTCTTCTGTTTCTTTCTCCTCTATGTCTGTCTCTTCCCTAACTTTATCCCTTTTTCTTTTACATCTTCCTCTTCCTTCTTACCATCCTTTCTCTCCCTATATTCCTCACCCTCCAAACTCTCTATATCTCTAATTATATCCTACTAAAGATCTTTGAAGCAGGTGTAAAACCCTAATATCAGATGCTTTTTTAAGGGAGTTTGTATTCTCTAATGCTATGATGGAAGTCATCCTTTTGGGATAATTTTGTCAACTTTCATTGGTCTCTTCCTTCTGCAGGTTAATAAACCAGAATTGATTTGATTTTGCCAAGGCTCTCCAGAGTCTTGACTGTAGTGAAACACCCCAATTTATGCAACACAAACATGTTCTGACAATAAAATGTGATGATATAAAAATAATATCTTTTCAGTATAACTAAAATGTTTTCATCTTTGATTTTTATTATTAAAATTATATATCAGTGAAATACAAAACAATATTATACTAACTTAGCAACAATTAATTTTAGGATATTAAAGAAAATTTTGTTATAGCCATCTAATACTGGGTACCTTCCATGCAGAATTTCAATGGTAAAGAAGCTGGTTGAGAAGGAACAAAATTTGAATATAGCAACTTATAAAATAACTGAAATGAATAATATATCTTTAAAACCACAAATAACATATATAATCAGTAAGAGTTCACTTTAAATGAAATATAAGTAGTATTGTATGCAATAATTATTACCTGAAATAACTCACAGCTTTTAGCTACATGAATCTATATGAGACATCTACTACATAAGCATTTAGGTTTTCCTTTTTTCCCCTTAATTTTGACTAGGGAAGGAACAGAAGACATTATGAGGTAATGTTTGAGCATCTTAAATATAGCTTGACTCCATGTCATTATTCCCATGGTTTATTCAAAGTTGTAGATATTTTGACACTATGAAATAATAGTATTATAAAATGCACTCACAGATTTCCAATACTATGTACCATTGCCAAAATAACTTTGCAAAAACAAATAGATCATATGTGTAATTTCAAGATGTACTAGGCAGTGATATTGGGATGATTTAGTGCAGCTGTCTAAAATAGCAAAGGCCTCCCAAGATGGTTGTAGAAACCTAATGTCCTTCCTTGAAGTTATGCTACTACACTGGAAAAGTAGTTTATCTATAAATGTTCATATTTTAGAAATAGGCTGAAGGAGAAATTTACAGTAAAGAATTAGAGGGATTTACTAAAAATCTTACCTTGGCAGAGAATATCAGAAAAAGTTTCAATTAAATTTGTGACTCTCAAAGCAGCCTGGCTTGGCTTAGAAATAACCAGAATTTATTTAATAACCAAGAAAGAAATAAATAAGAAAATATCAAGACTCTTTATACAGGGGGGAGATGAGAACATAAAAGAAGAGAGAAAAGGAGTAGTGAAATGAATTTGAAATTAAAATAACCACTAAAATAAAAAATGACAATCACTAGTAGGATAACTGGAAAACTTGGTATTTTTATTGTTGCTGTTAATAAGCATATAGATATTTTTAGGTGGATTCAAAATACATCCATTCCAGGTAGAGTTAAGATTTAGCTAAAACCTATCTCAGAAAAAAATAATTTTACATATGTGTGTGTGTGTGTATACACGGATACATACATATATACACCTATATGTGTGTATGTATATATGTATATATACATATATATGTGTATATATATATATACACATATATATGTGTGTGTGTGGAGGGGAGAGAGAGAATGAGAATGAGAAGGAGAACATCAGGTTATTTCCAGTATGACAATTTCTTCCCACCAACACAAAGGAAATTGCCTATTAAAGGAGCTTAAATGACGTTAATAACTATCTGGCTCAGGATTTGAAGAGAAATTTCCAATTCCAATCCCAGCATACTATACCGGGTTTGGGGAACCTGAGGTCTCAAGGCCAAATGGGACCCTCTAGGTCCTCAGGTATGGCTCTTTGAATGAATTCAAACTTTACAGAATAAATCCCCTGTAAAACTTAAACTCAGTCAAAGGGCCACACCCAAGGACCTTAAAGGCCATATGGGACCTTGAGGCTACAAGTGTTCCACCCCTGCAGTTATACAAATTGTTGCCTAATATGGTTGGCCTGACAAATTGGGATATTTTTTTTTGGTTAGAGTTTGACAATTATATATTTATATTAAAAGTTATATCTATATAATATTTATACGGATATTATATATGTATTGTTCAGCTTATTCAAATGATAGTGAATATATACATACTCTATGTTATGTATGAGTTGTATATGCTATATACATATACATATATGATACACACACACACACACACACACACACATGCGCGCGCCAAAAGAAGACCCTGATGTTGTTATTTGTCTTTCTGAAACTTGGGTTGAAAAGTAGCAGTGTGGTGGTGAACCTAAAGCAAATGAAAGCAATTTGGCAGAGTTAAAAGTGTGTGAACTTGATATAAGAAAACCTATGTTTAAACCCCGGGTCTACCATTTTAACCAAATGATTACCTTAGGGAAATTATTTAGGCTCTTTCATTCTTAGTAGCCTCATATGCAAAATGAGGAGGCAGCACTAAAAGACTGTTCAGGTTCACTCTAGCTCCAATTCTACAAACTTATGAACTCAAGTTCAAGCTCTAATTTTTACTAGTTGTTTAACTACAGGAATCTCAATATTTCTATCCCTCTCCCTCCTCCCTCGTTTCTCCCCTTCTACTCCTCCCTTCCCCCTCCCCCTCGTGTGTGTGTGTGTGTGTGTGTGTGTGTGTGTCTTGTCTCTGTCTCTTTCCCCACCTCCCCCTTTCCATTCCTCTCCTTTTGCATTTACCTCTCTCAGTTTCATATATAATGGGCATAATACTTGTACTATTTACCTAATTGAAGTTTGTATGATAAAGTTCTTATAAAACATAAAATGATCTCTATATATTATCTACTTTTATGGTTTGATATTAAATATATTTGAAAATATAATTCTCTTTCTCTTTGTTTTTTTCTCTTCCTTCCTTCCTTCTTTCCTTCCTTCCTTCCTTCCTTCCTTCCTTCCTTCCTTCCTTCCTTCCTTCCTTCCTTCCTTCCTTCCTTCCTTCCGACCAATCCCACTCACTGTCTATACCACTGCTTTAGTATCTGGCTTTTTGCTTTAAATGTCCTATAACCAGTTTCAGATCAAGTTTCCTGTCAAGGAGAATGTTATTCAAATATGAAAAAGGTGGAACAAACATAGTTAAGAGGTATGTGGAAGCTAAAAGAGAGGAAACTAATAGGAAAGAGCTAGCTATTTTAAAAGCATACAATATCAACAAACTCTACCTTATATTGGTCAAATTTTAACCCTAAGAATTCACAAAGGTCATCAAGAAATTGACAATATTGGACACATTAGGAAGAAATGTAGAAGTAGTGGCAGATGGGAGATAGATATATCTAATCCCTACTTCATTTTAAAGGAGGAAAAGAAGTGAGGGGTGAAGGGGAGAAAATTTAGAAATCAAGTTTTATAGAAGTGAATGTTGAAGACTAAAAATAAATAAATATTTTAAAGTGAGAAGTTAGTGAGATGGATACAAATGTCTAGAAGAGATTACTAAAGTGAAATTCTAGAAAAGATTTTTAAATATGTAGTGTACAAGCATTTAGAAAGGGGAAGAGTAGCCAGTAAAAGTCAAATCGATGTTCACTAAGAACAAATTATGCTAAACTAATCTCATTCCTATTTTCCATGAATTTTTCAAGACTGAGAGAACAGAGAAATTGTGTAACATAGGGCTTCACTGTACTCTGCTCCAGTCAAATAATTATAGATAATATTTTTTCATACTCTGGGAGCTAATTTTTTAGAGACTTTGAACAACTAAGAATTACAGTAGATAAAAACGAGGCTGATAGGGGTTCTCAAAAACATGGTCCCATGGAAAATGTTAAAAAGAAGTAATGATTTTAATCCTAGAGTAAAAAGAAATCAATTTCAAATATTTGAAAGAATGTGGTAGAAAGGTATTTGATTTGGGGTTTCAAAATATGGGTTCCAATATTGGCTCTTTTACATGTTACCTGGGTGACCTTGGTCAATTCACTTGTCCTCCCTGAACCTCAATTTTTTCATTTGTAAAATAAAGATACACACACACACACACACACACACACACACACACACACACACACATATATATATATATAATATGTAAATGAGAAATCTTCTAGATTTCCTTCCAGATCTAATTCATCTGATCTTATATAGAAACATGGATAAATTTAAGCTGCAGAGCACCAGTGAGCATAGTTAAAACTAATATATTAAGATTATGTGTTTAACAAAAGTCATTTCTGGTAATGATAGTTTTACAAAGTTAGAATGGAATATTCTAAAGAGGCACCAGGTCTATTGGGCACTAATCAATTAGAATATGTTTTTTATGTGTCATACATGCATATTCAAGAAAATTTTCATGTGCCTGAATCTCAATAACAAAATGCCATCTTGGCCTTCCTCTGTGTGAATTCTAGTCTTGGTCCAAGTTTCTATATTCTATTTCTTCTGAAATAAGCTCTTTAATATAGTGACCAGTCCTAAAAAAAAAAAAAAAAAAAAAACCTCATTCTAGAAATTCTTGTATATGGTAACTGCTATAACAATAGAGTTTATATTATACTAAAACTTCACAAAGTGGTTCACAAATATTAATTTTTATCCTTATAACTACTCTGAGACATAGGTACTATTGGTATTTCCATTTTTACACATGAGAAAACTGAGGCTGATAGAGATTTAAGGGATGTACCCAGAGTCACATAGCTAATTATGTATCTGACATTGGATTTTAACTCTGGCTTTCCTGACTCTAGGTCCAGCACTCTGTGCACTGTACCATCTAAAAGCTTTTATTTCATACTCTTGCATTATCAATAGTAGGCATCCTTATGATTCCATGAGGATCCACAAGCTTATTTCTAAAGCTGAAATATTACGTTCATTGGTGCTTTTTTTTTTTTTAAGCAATTGGGGTTAAGTAACTTGCCCAAGGTTACACAGCTAGTTATTGTTGTGTGGGTGTTTATTATGAGGCCTGAACCGATCCAGGGTCCTCCTGGCTCCTGGGCCAGTGCTCTTACTCACTGTGCCACCTAGCCACCTGGTTTATTGGCTTTTAATGCTATTTAAATGTTGCTGAGAAGTGGTAAATTCCTTGCATTATCATTGTTCTGGGTATTAGATTTTTAAGGCATTTCTAGAGGCAAAGAATCTAAAAATCAAGGAGAATTCAAAGACTATTTCTATTTTTCCATGTAGCATGCTAATGTATGAGTAATAAGTCAGCAAAGAATTAAGTTTCCAAAGCCCAGTTTATTATTTTGAAACTTTGAGTTTTACAAGCAAGTGCCTTACAGTGTATTATTTTCCCCAATGTTTTCGTAACTAGCTTTTGCTATTACATGGCACTGGTTTGAGATTACATGGTGCCAGAAAGAAGTAAAAGAGAAAAAGTTGGAAATGCATGTCCTATAAAAATTACATGCTGCAGTAGCATATAATTGGGGTAAAACAGTTGCAATTTTAAATAAATACACTTGTAACTTTGGCAAGCAAAAAGAAGTGCAAGGCATCTGCATGTTTTTTAAAAGATCGATGAATAATGATGATTTACCAATAATAATAGATAAAAATAATCTTATGACAATTTCCTACTTGTCTTCCAAGTTATTATTTTTATTGTATAAATTATATTTGAGCTTTCTACAACCATGTTAAAGATATATCACTTCTCTTTAGTAATATTAAATGAATACACATTTGAATAAATTGCCAGCTTTCAATCAGTTTCCTTATTGTCTTTGAACCATTGTAAGCAGTCATTGATTCCATGACAGCTAGTCCAAGTCAAGAGGGAACCAGAATTGGATTGGCTATCTAATTTAAATAGAAATTACAACTTCTGCTGAGGGATTCACAAGAAAAGAAGTGATCCTTCTCCTCACTACACACAAATACACATACACGCGCGCGCACACACACACACACACACACACCAAAAAAAAAAAAAAAAGAAGAAGAAAAGAAAGAAAGAAATGCTTTATTAGGTCAACCAAGGGAACATTTGTGAATTATCTGTAGACTTGACCTCTACCCTTCTCTAACTGGAATGAAATAGTATTAAGATTTCTATTTCAAAGAGAAAAGAAACTGAGGCTCTCCTCTTTGTGCCAATCTTTCTTTGACTAAATGCTTCTAGACAGGAAAAAAAAAACTTATTTATATCTAATAATTGTATAAGGATATGTGGAAATTAACTGTTGTAGGAGAATAAGGAAAGGAAAATATCTTGGGTCCTGTAAAGTCATAGTAATTGAACAATTTCCATTTCTAATCTTGATCTTAGATGCTATGTGGTAGATTAGAAATAAAATTTTCCCTCTGAGATTTAGAAAACTTTTTTTCTTTTTGGTTAAACATTATTATACTGTTAGATATTCTACATTAACCAATTTTATCTCCATTTTTATCTTTGCAAATGAGTTTCTTTGCTTTTTATTTCTAGTTAAATTATTGGAATTTATAAAACAATTCCATGATATCCAAATTTTATGTAAGATATGTTAGTGACTTGCAAACCAAATAAGCAGGTTATGTAGGTTAATTAGGTTTTTACTTTTCCAATTACTTCTATGCTTATTTTTAATGAATATTGCTAAAGTATATTGATATTCTATTAGCTCCTGCTGTATAATTTTATTTAATTTATGTGTAATTCATAGTAGGGTTGCAGTTCACTTGTTATAAGGCATTGCTTCACCTAAAATTGTCTGTCTTTTATAATACCAGTTCTATATTTCCCTCTCTGCTCTTTTCATGTATTTCTCTGAGCTAATTAAACTTCTGAGAATGTTGCTTCCCTTGTTTAAACACAATTGAATAAACACAGTGCTGCCCCAGTGATTTATTGGCCTGAGTTGCCCTAGTTTACTTATCAGCTATGCTTCACTGACCCTGAACTAATCCAAGATAGTAAGTACATGACCAATAATAGATGTCATCACTTAGTATCTTTTATAAACATGGTTGGCATGCATTTTCCTCAGTAGCTCTTTGTACTTGAATCTAGCTATTTTGTTTTATATTCCATGATATTTATTTTCAAAATGTATGCTATTCTTTAGTATCTATAAATTTCACACAATTCATTGAAACATATACAAAAAGATAGTTTTATATATATGGTGTGCATGCATAGGTGTATATGTATATATGTGTATATATGTAAATTTATATAAACACACACACATATATTGGTAGGCAGTGTGGTGTGATATAAAGAGCATTATATTTGGAGTCAGAAGACATCAGTTTGAATTCTGTCTCTTTCATGTGTGTATAACCCTGGGCAAATCAAGTAATCTCTCTAGGCCTCAATCCTTTCATCTGTCAAAACAGGAGTTTGGCCTAGATGACCTATAAAATTCCTTCTAGCTCCAGATCTATGATTCTTGAATGTGTGTGCATGCATGCATGCATGTACAATTATATGTGATTAATGTGTATTGTACATATATGTATTCATAGATGACACATGCATGTAAACTTATTTAAATGTTGAATCACATTTATGTAGATACTGTATTTTTATGTAGTGTGTGTACATATACACATAATATTGTGACCTCATATATAGTATGTATATGTAAGTGCTTATACCTGATAAAAGGTGTCAATATGCTTTTTGTTTGTTTGTTTGTTTTGCTTTTTGGAGGAGGAAATACAGAGCAATTGAGGTTAAGTGACTTGCCCAAGATCCCACAGCTAGTAAGTGTTAAGTGACTGAGGTCAGATTTGAACTCAGGCTTCTTAACTCCAGGGTTGGCACTCTATTCACTGTGCCACCTAGCTGCCCCATGTGAGGGCTGTGATGCAACAAATCAAGAATTCATATTATATAATTGTTCTAGGGGTCAATAAAGCACACTTAATTCCATATGCAAATACACATATATACATAGGCATTTATAAGATATCCAAGTGTCCCAAAAGTTTTAATGAATTTCTTAGCTTTAATAACTTCAGAAGGAAGTATAAATGCTAAATAAAAACTAGCCAAAATGACATCTGAAAGGTTAATAATTTTAAATTTTTAAATAAGGATATATTTCTTATTATAATTAAACATAACCACCATACGTTGGTCTAATTTCCAAACTTTATAAAAATTTCATCAAGTGGTACTCATCAGCTAAAATGAATGCATTTATAATCCTATCTATTAGATCACCAAAAGAATGAGGTTTGGGTGTACACAAAGCAATTTTAATGTGAACCCATATGAAAAAATCTAATGGCAATTGATAAGGTGACTGAAGTGGCCAAACAAAATGACCACCTCTGCTGACCCAGTCAGTGGTAGAGAAAATATGGAAAAATTGTGGCATGCACAGTGCATAATAACAAAATGCCCTCCCTTTGTTAAAGTTAAAGTGAAAAAAAAAATTATATTTTTTCAAAATTCACAACACTAAAGAATGAAGAAAATTTAAGTAATTTGAATAAACTTTCTAATGATTTGGGGGGAATATGTTTATAGCCTACTTCTGCAGTAAATAAGGATTAAAGCTACAGTATACATGTCATCAAGTATGTCGTTACAGACTTACTGAGACAGAAGATTTGCCCAGGATCACACAACTACTAGTGTCTGAAGTTGGAATTGAACTCAGATCTTCTTGACCCCAAGGCCAGGACTCTGTCCAATGTACTACTTAAGCTGCCTTCAGAAAGACAAGATGGCACAGTAGCTAGGATAGCCTTAAAGAGAGAATGACCTGTGTCCAAATTCTGACTGACAAATAAACATTTTCCAACAAGTTTATTTATCTCTAGGCAGTTAAGATAATAAGGCATAATTAAACTGCTGATATTTATTAATCCAACAGTGTTCCATACACTGGTGAAATCACAGATTCAGGTTAAAATAAAAAGAGTCTCCTATATGTGAAATATAGGTATTTGATAACATATTTCTAAACTATTAAGGTAGATATCAGGAAGGAAAACCATTCCCTTTCACACCATATCCCATCTGCATTTTTATCTGTGACCTATTATTAGATTGAATTGGTAAGGAGTTGTTTCAATATGGCAATTCTTATTCACATCTTTGTGGAAGAACTAATTTAATTCATATTATAATCAAACTCATTACATAGTAAAACATCATATGATGAAGTTTTACAATAGACTTATAGTGATATATGCATTTTTCCAGCATATGGCACTATCCTGGTTCTCAGTACTCTCATTTTTGCCTTTCTTTCTTCACCAATTGCCTATTGGACTGTTTGCCCTAAGGGTAAAAACTTGAAATTTGGGGCGGAGTAGAAACAGCATTTCCAATGTGCTCTGCCCCACACAAATTTCAAACAATGTGAAAGGGGACTCCAAACAACTTCTGGAGCCCCAACACCCACAGAACTGCACAGAGAAGCCAACCTCCTGCTGAGGACAGCCCAGTAGCCCTGCAGGGAGCAGCCAGCGCAGCACTCTGAGAGAAGGCAGCACAGCACACTGGTAACAGACAGCACAGCCCGCAGAGCCGAGGCCAGGTCCGCGGTTTTAGCCCCAGAGCGGCTGGGCCAGCAGCCAGCTGGAGGGTCCCCAGAACACCAGCAATTGTGGCGATTCCAGAATTATCAGCACAGATATGCCTAGGACAAAGTGAGAGGTTAGTGCCCTATGGAATTTGGGACCAGTGTTTGGGGAACGCATGGCTTCCTCCCCTGGGGGCGAAAAGCTGCTGAAGAAACAGCTGCACAGAAGCCATTTTGCAGCTTCACTAGTGGCTCTAGCTCTGCGAACTGTAGGGAGATCCAGCAATCAGTCTGGGGGTTAATCACTGTTGCTTTAAATTGCCTGGATCTGGGGGGGGGGGAAGTTTGGGGTGGGTATCCAACTTGCCAGAGTGGGTGGAGGCTTTACAGAGGCCACCCAACTGGCGGAAGTTGTGAAGACCCCACGTTTGGGCGGAAGCTCCCCTGTCTGGTGGCAGAGTCCTACTGTGGCAACAAGCACAAAAATCAAGTAATTAAGTGGCAACATGCCTAGGCAAATGAAACAAAATAAAGAGGAAAGTTCAACATTGGACTCCTATTTTAGGGGCAAAGAGGCTCAAAGCATGGAGGAGGACTGTGAGGTCAGAACTACTGCACCAAAAGCCCCAAATGAAAATACAAGCTGGCTACAGGCCATAGAGGACCTTAAGAAGCAGATAAGAGAAGTGGGGGAAAATTTGGGAAGAGAAATGAAAAAGATGCAAGAAAAGTATAAAATGATAGTCAACACCCTGACTGAGGAAAATAATACCTTAAAAAATAGACTAACTCAAATGGCAAAAGAAGCTCATAAAGGCAATGAGGAGAAGAATGCCTTAAAAAGTAGAATTTGCCAGATGGAAAAAGAATCTCAAAAGCTCACTGAGGAGATTCATTCCTTCAGAGTTAGACTGGAGCAAATGGAAGCGAGTGACTTTATGAGAAATCAAGATACTATTAAACAGATCCAAACAAATGAAAGAATAGAAGGCAATGTGAAATAAATCATGGGAAAAACCACTGAACTGCAAAATAGATCCAGGAGAGATAATTTAAAAATTATTGGACTACCTGAAAGCCATGATCAAAGAAAGAACCTAGAAATCATCCTTAAAGAAATTCTCAAGGAAAATTGCCCTGATATTTTAGACCCAGTGGGGGAAATAGAGGTTGAAAGAATCCACCGATCACCTCCTGAAAATGATCCCAAAAAGAAAACTCCCAGGAATATTATAGCCAGGTTCCAGAATCCCCAGATCAAGGAGAAAATACTACAAGCAGCCAGGAAGAAACAATTTCAATATTGTGGAAACACAATCAGAATAGCCCAGGACCTGGCAGCTTCTGCACTGAGGGATCGAAGGGCATGGAATATGATATTCCAGAGGGCAAAAGAACTAGGAATGAACCCAAGGGTCACCTACCCAGCAAAACTGAGTATTTTGTTTCAGGGGAAAATATGGTCATTCAGTGGAATAGAGGACTTTCAAGCATTCTTGATGAAAAAACCAGAGTTGAATAGAAAATTTGACATTCAGACACGAGAAGCAAGAGATGCTTGAGAAGGTAATCAAGGAAAAGAAATCAAAAGGAACTTATCAAAGTTGGACTATTTACATTCCTACATGGAAAAACAATAACTGCGTTTGATGAAACCTTTCTCATTATGAAAATAATTGAAGAAGGGTACATGGCATATGTTCACAGGTATACATGGATAGAGGGCACAGGTTGAATTTGATGGGAAGGGATGATTCTTTTTTTTTTTTTTGGAGTGCAATTGGGGTTGGGTGCCTTGCCCGGGGTCACACGGCTGGGTTTTTGTTTGTGTGTTGGGTGTCTGGGGCCGGATCCGAGCTCGGGTGCTTCTGTTATCTTACCCTCACTCACTCTCCTGAGTAGGGGAAAGGGAGATGAGAGGGGGGATGATGGAGGGGAGGGCATTCTGGGGGGAGGGGAGGTTGGAAGTACCCACTATCAAAGAGGGACAGGATCAAAGTAGGGAATGGACCAGGTGGGAGGTGAGATGGGTGGGAGGGAAATATAAGTAGTCTTTTACAATATATCTACTATGGTAATGTTTTGCATAGCTATACATGTACAACACATACTGAATTGCTTATCTTCTCAGAGGGAGTGGGTGACAAAGGAGGAAGGGAATGGATCTGAAAATCGAAGTTTTAAAATTAAATGTTTCATAAGATGTCCAGGCAGTGGGGCTCAGAGTTTCACCTTGCCCTAATGGCAAAGTCAAAGGGGGTATGGGAGAAGATATGGGAGAGAGCAGATTGGATGAGGGGATATCTAGTGGGACTGCTACTCTGGGGTGGTGGGTAGAGAAAAATGGGGGAAAAATGTAACTCATAATCTGGTGGAAATGAATGATGTAAACCAGAAGTTAATAAAGCATTTGTTTAATTAAAAAAAAAACTTGAAATTTGGTTTTAAAGTCTTCAAATTGACTACTGAAACCTACCATAATTTGTGCCCATTATACTACTCTACTAATTCATCTTGATTCCTAACAATTTACTAACATGTGTTCTTTTATATTAAGTCAATCTCTTTTCTGTCACACATATTTTAATTAGTTATCTTTATCTATTCTTGCTTAAGGTCCATTGCTTCATGAGAAGAAATTTTCTTATATGGTTCCATTCCACTCTAATCTCTCCCTTTGACTAAACTTAAGATAGAAGAGACTTCTGTGGTCTTCTTGTCAAACTCCCTGATTTTAAAGATAGAGAAACAAGTCACAAGATGGATAAACTTTCAAGGTCACAAAAGCAAGAAGCTTCAGAGGTATAATTTGAATCCAAGTCAGTGAACATGGAAAGGTTCTTTCTACTGCTCCAGGCTGACTCCATTTTGCTTTATTTTTTTCACATCTAACACATTATAGAGTGCCTCTTTGCTAATTATCTGCAAATTAGTAAATTTTAGTAAATTATTTTACTAGTTGTATCTCAGAGGTGGATTTTCTTTACCCAGCCAGATCATAAGTTCATGCTTCTTTTATAACCTACAATACCTGTTATAGTTTACTAAAATAACCCAAAAGCTCAATGTTACTCTAAAAGATTATTTTGCTTTCAAGTACCCTGTTTATTATGGCATACAGCTTCAATCTTTTACTTTTAACTTTTTGCAGATAGAATTTGTTATTCTAACTTATTTTTCTTTTAAACACCATAACATTTCCCTTTAGCATTCCCTTAAGTGTTTCATAAGTTGAGGATGGGCAACTATCTTTAAAGAACAGCAAATTATTATAGCAAAACAAATGGAACTAAATTAAATGTGGTGATCAAATAAAATTTAAAGCACAATTCACCTGCTAGATCTCACTGTAGAAAGTTTTGTTTGGGGCTACTTGTTCATTAGGTATATATTATTGACAATGCAAATGAATAAATAGCTAATGCTACTTTTGCATAGCCAAAATAAATATTTGCATTACAAATTGAAGGGAGTAGGTTAGAGCGTTTTAACAGCAAGCACCCCAGCATACCCAGGGTGGCTTCCAACACAGGTTCTTAGATCTGCTTTTCTAAAGGGAAGCAACTCAAAATGGCTTAACAATCTTGCTTTAATCAAACATATGTCATTTACCTAGTGCTGGGGAAAAAGATCAGCACACTGAACTTCAGAGAATACAAACAAAATACAAACAAGTTACAAGTAGAAGTTACAAGGAGACAGAGAAAGGGATCAAGCAGACAGGCCTCCAACTCTCCAACCATTACATCTATACCTAATCAGTTACCAAAGAGGGAAGCATCAAAATCTGGGCTTTCAAAGCCGGGGGGCCTCTCAACAGCTGCCCAGAGTCTCATCTGGTCAAATCACACAACACTTCTCAAAGTGAGCCCCAAAACAAAGTCTCACATCTAGGTTTATATAGCCTTCTCCTGGCTCAGAGAATGTCACAACCCTCTTGACTCACTTCCCAATCATAAAGTATCTCCTGAAAAACAAGCCTCCCACCACAGGCTCTAGGTGTACTTAAGCCTATCAAAGGGCCTAGGGACAGGGAAGATCTTAAATCTATCTTCCCATTACAAGGGTTCAGAATTTTAACCCAAGAAAGGCCTTTTCTTTTTTATTATTATTAACTTAATTTAAACTTAAATACTAAAACTAAATACATAATAAGAAAAGAAAAAATAAACATTATAAACTTAAACACAAATTTAAAAAAAGCATTGACATGTGCACAATAGACTGTAAGAGAGGATTCAAAATATACAACAACAAATTTCCATTTCAAGAATGTCTATGTAATAAATCTTACACATTATGTTAAGAGCTCTCCATCTTCTCTTTTCTTTCTTGTAAGTTTTCTTCAGTTCTCTGCTGTGCACTTTTTACTTTGCTCTTTTTTCCCATGTCCTTCCCACCCCTCCACCAAGAAGGCTACAATTAAGCACAGATGCACACACATGCACATATACACACACACATACACACACATACCTACATATACTTAGATATCTAAAATTATACTCATATGTAGTGTAAACATATACTTTCATATGCATCTATGTAAGGCCATACTATACTTATATGTCCTCTGTTTCTCTGAGGATGGATAACATCTTCCTTCATATTTCCAAGTCTTTATATAACTTTCTAAGTCCAACAACTCATCATTTCATACACCACAGCAATTTTCTAACCTTATACTGTCTTAATCATTGTAGTCTATAAAAGAATAGTGATTAGTAGGGCTGACATATAGTATAGTTTCCCTATTTTTTCTCTTCTGATTAAATCTTTAAATTTGTCTGAGATCATAATTACTACCCATTTTTTCCATAATAAATTCTACTCCTGATCTTTATTTCATGCTTGTGTGTATCTCTTATTTCCTTTATCTCCTGACTCTTCTACTTGCTTCTACCCTATACCTCACCCTCCTATTACTTAACCTACCTTCTCTCTAAAGATCCCTCCCTTAAACTATCCCTCTTTGCTCTTCTGCTTTACTTCTCCCTACAACTTTGCCCTCCTATTCCTTAACCTACCCACCCCTGCAAGAATCACTCCCTTATCCACTCCCCCTATCCTATCTGCTTGCCCTCTTATTTCTTTTTGAATATAGAAGACTACTATACCCTTCTAGATATATATTTTGTTCTGTCTTTAACCTTTTCCCACTGAAAATAAGGTTTCAGCACTACCCACCCTCACCCTGCTGGCTTCTTCTATATCAACCTTTTTTTTCCTTTTTTTGTATGAGATAATTGCTCCTTTTTATCTCTCCCTAAAGTTTTGTTTTTTTAGAATTACCCTATCATCTTCAGCCCAAGTCTTTCTTTCAAACAATGCAAATAAAAATGACAGTCATAATAGAACTGATAATATTTTCATATATAAAAAGTGAATGATTTGACCTTATTGAGTCCCTTATAATTGGTCTTTAATGTTTACTTTTTATTTCTCATAGATGTCATATATTGAATTTTCTCTTATGCCTGCTGTTTTTATCACAAATACCTGAAAGTCTTTCAGTTCATTAAATGCCCATTTTATTTTTTTTCATTCAGGATTATACTTAACTTTGCTGGGTAAATTACCCTAAGACATAACCCCAGCTCTTTTTCTCTAGAAAATATAGTATTCCAAGGCCTAAGGTCCTTTGGTGTAGTAGCTGCCAGTCTTGTGTAATTTTTATTGTAGCTCCATGAGATTTAAATTGTTTTTATTTTCTTCTTGCTTCCAATATTTTCTCCTTAACCTGGGAGCTTTGAAACTTGGGTTTGATATTCCTGTAAGTTTTCTTCCTCAGATCTCTTTCAGGTGGTGATCAGTGGATTTTTTTCTATTTCTGTTCTTCTAGAACTTCAGGGCAGTTTTCCTTGATAATTTCTTTCAATATTGAATAAAAATACTTTTTTATCATAATTTTAGGCAGTCTGATTATTCTTATATTATTTCTCCTTGATCTGTTCTCCAGATCAGTTGTTTTTCTGATGAGATGTTTCATATTTTATATTTTTTCATTCTTTTGATGTTGTTTTATTATTTCTTTGTGTCTTAGAATATTATTAGCTCCCCTTTGCCCAATTTTAGTTTTCAAGGAATTATTTTAAGTTTTTGGCTATTTCAAGTTGGTTCACTCTTTTCATAGTTTTCTTGATTTTCTTGGATTGCCTTTTTTCCCTGATTTTTCCTTGGTCTCTCTTATTTGATTTGTAAAGTCCTTTTTAGATTCTTCTAAGAAATATTTCTGTGCTTGAGACCATTTGATGTTTCTCATTGAAAAATTAGTGGCTTTTTTTTCCCATCTTCATTATCTTACTCTGAATGTGAACCCAAATCTTCTCTATCCCCATAGCAGCTATATATGGTTGAATTCTTTCTCCTTTGCTTTTTCATTCATTCATTCATATTTTTTTAAATTTTTTGGAGCTATTAATTTGATCAAGTTCGAGTCCTGAAGTATGAGTAGTAATGCCCCAACCCATAAGTCCTTCTTATTGTTATTTCCTGAGATCTGTCCTGGGAGCTCAACCTTGGGCTCTCCTTTCTATGCCTAAACCAAGGTTAGAGACCCAGGTCCTGTTATCCCCAAAATAATCTTATTTCCCATGGTCCCTCTGGTGGCTGTAAACTATAGCTGTTCTCTCTTCCCTGGAACTCTGCCCTTCTGTGGGCCCAGCTAGCAAGATCCTTGCCCCTCTGCTATTGCATTCACCAGATGTGCCTCAGCTCCTTCTCTCTGCAGTGTCTGATCAGCACAGCAGAGACATCCCTTAATAGTGGAAGGCCCTTCAGTCTTCTCCTCCTCAAGGTCAGACCCCACCCACACTGCTTAACAGATGAAAGTTTTTAAGGCTGAGGATGCCTCCCAATCCAGCTGCCCCCCAAGGTTTATAGATTCTATAGAGCTGCCCTGGAGGTGTTTGCATTTCATTCAAGCTTAACATTTGAGTCTTCTTAGGAGGTTGTTTTAGGAGGTTGTCTTAGGAGCACAACTGACTTTTGTTCATTTCTGCAGCACTACTTTCCCTCTGATGCAATGTTGTTGTTTTTTATGTAGAGGGAATTTGGAGAGCTGAAAATTTTCTGACCTAATCTACCATCTTTCCAAAATCCTCCCCAAGGCCTTTTCTACTTCTTGGGGAAAGAAAGTGTCAGAGATACTTATAATATTATTTAATTGTGCCTTTTGACTATCCTTTCTCTCCCCAGGGGTTGATTTGAAGGAAGGATTAACTTCCACACTCAAACCATTTAAAATATAGATTAGTTACAATAAATTACTTCTTTAATAGTAAATTGTATAAACATCTATCCCTACCCACCTTAGTTTTCCCAGGGATGTTTGCTAGTTAACCAAAATGCATCACTAATTGGCAAAATTCCAGATATTATGAGCATCTAAAGTATAGGTTTTGACAATTTAAGAGGCACTGACTCAGTCTTTGGCAAAATTACAAAATTATTTTTTCCTACAGTCTGACCTTTGTTATAAAATACTATTTATTCATTTTCCTAGCCAAATACTTGATTTTCTAAATCCCTGTCAAGGTATCACTTGGTTTCCAGTGGACATGCGGGGTGGGGGTGGGATTGGATGTGGGTCTACTGTCCCATGCTTCTAGGGTTTTGTATCAGTCACTGGATCCCCCACCCTACTCTGTGGGCCCAGAGCACCAGAAGCAGCCTGTGCTGCTGCTGCCTGTGCCACAGCCACCTCCACCCTCCTCATTCCCAGAACCTCCCACCCCCTTCCCACTAGGGCCCAACTGAGCCTTCCTCTTTCACCCAGGTCCCAGAGTTACTCCATTGACCTTCTACACTATACTCAGCATTTGTGGGCTGAGAAGTTTGGAAACTGCCATAGCTGCCAGTTATTTGACAGACATCCTGAGGCCTGCTCTGGCCCACTACTCCACTCAGGTACATTCTGTGGACCCCTTGTTGGACTGCATTCTGCTCACTGTCCAGTGTGATATGCCCTTCCTATAGGTCTTCCAGGCTGTTGGGCAGGAGATGTGTTCCACCTTGTCATTTTCTTGGTTCTACAGCTCTAGAATTTGTTTAGAGTCATTTTTATGTGTATTTTGAGGGTTTGGGGGAGAGCTCAAGCAAATCCCTGCTTTTACTCTGCCATCTTGGCTCTACCCCCAAAAAATAAAATTTTTAGGGACTTTCTACTTCCCTTGTGATCTCCCCATCGATTGTGGGTTTCACTTTTTCACAGGACCCCAGTCTTTCATTATGATTTTTTGCTAGCCAAATGTTCTTTTACTTTACATGCGACCTGTCCTTCCCAATCCCCAAATCCGCCCCCCCATTTCCTCACATTGTTCTAATTTTCTTATACATCTCAAATAGTCAATGCCCTCATGCTGTTAAATATATTTCCAACATTTTCCACCCCATCTAGGCCTAATTTCTCATTACAAAACAATGAATCTATAAACATTTTTGAGGAGGTATTTAAAGATTGGGGACAGTTAGGTGGCAAAATGGAGTGTCAGACCTGAATTCAGGAAGAATCTCCTCCCTGAATTAAAATCTGGTCTCAGGTACTAGCCTTATGACCCTGGGCAAGTTACTTGATCTTGTTTGCCTCAGGAGGAGGAGATATTATACAGAAGATTTAGAGGTTTATAGAATTGTGAAAAAATGTTTGATATTGAATTTAGGGATAGGAGGACAAAAGATTAAGTTAAAAGAGAAAGGAATCAAGCTAAAGAAGGGCTGGGTTCAATAGAGAAAAGATAAAACTGATAGATAAAGATTCTAGAAGATGAGAAAGCAAAGCAAAGGGTCCTAAGGAGGAAAAGAAGAAATAAATGGATTAGAGGAGAATATGGGAGGACAGAAGATTAGTGAGAATATAAATAAGAATATTCAAGAAATTATTAAGGCAAAGGAAAAGATGAAAGTAAATGTACCGCTAAAGGGTCTGAGAAGATGCTGAAAGGTCAGGAATTGATAATGAGGCTCTAAAAAATCTATTTTACAAGATGAAAAGGAAAATAACAAAACACTAGTTTCATCCATCTTTCCCCAAGCAGTTCTCTAAGGGGTGTGACTAGCAAGAAACAGAGATAACTAAAGAGCCCATTGCCAGAAAGTAAGAGGAACAGGAAGAATTATTCAGTGAATTACTTAAATGGTATGATGTTTGCATTTCTACCATGGCCAACCAAACATGTGATAGATATGAGCAAAAAACAAGTGAATTTACATAAAAGGATTCAAGGAACATTTCTCTATATCCCAATTGAGGGAAAAATAATCCATTCCAATAAAATAACAAAATTATATATATATATATAAAGAGAAGGAGAGAGGGGGGAGAGAGAGAGAGAGAGAGAGAGAGAGAGAGAGAGAGAGAGAGAGAAATTAAAAAAGAAGAAAAAGAAAACAGGAGTCTACAGAGGCAGAAGGAAGTCCTAACATAATGTTGACGGGTAAAATAATGTGACATGGGGGAAAATGGCATAATCAATACTGGGCAGGGGCAGCTAGGTGGCGCAGTGAGTAGAGGGCTGGCCCTGGAGTTAGAAGGACCTGAGTTCGGATCCGACCTCAGACACTTAACACATACAAACAAAAACCTAGCCGGGTGACCTTGGGCAAGTTACTTAACCCCAATTGCCCTCCAAAAAAACAAAAACAAAAACAAAAATAATAAAAAATAAAATCTCCATTTTTGATAGATTTTGTAACAAGGGAGAATAAGTGTAGCAGAAATGATTTCTGAATTATTTTTATTTAAGGATTGTTATAGAATAATTAGGCTATTAAAGTCAGAAGAAATCTAAGGGCTTATTTTAGAACATTCCCATTATTTTAAGAAGAAAGAATTGTGGAGAGGGGAAGAGACTTAGACAAGATCATATGCTGAATTAGTGCAAAAGTTGACAATCTTCCAAACTTTGCTCTGCAAGCTTCTAGGTCAAGCCTTTTCCTCTGATTTTGAAACTTGTGATCTGACTAGTTAGTAAGCAACTAATAAAGATGATTCAGCTGGACATTTTTATTTTATTATATTATTATTATCTCATTATTATTTTGGGGAGGAGGAAGAAGATAAGATTTTTGCCTAAGGCAGCTACTGATTATTTTAAAGACAGAACTTTTCTATCCCTTTCTCTCTTTTTTGTAATCTACACTCTTTCCTCTAGTAGCATACTATACCTTAAGTGCAAAGAACCCCTCATTTTCTGTCCAGCTTCCCTATTGAGGATGTTTTTTCCTCCTTATTCTTGCTTGTGTGTAGAATGAACACATACTTTCAAAAGTTACTTGTTTTTAAAAACTATTTGATTTATCTATATATCAGCTTTTGACATATGTGCTTACCTGCACCTCACTCTCTCTCTCCCTTTTGTCGAATTTCCTAAGAAGTTGATATTTATAAAATTAAAAAAAAATAAATCAAATTAAATTATATATAAATGATTTTAAGTCAAATTAAAATATGTGGATGTCTTTTAAAAGACACCCACCAATCACCACATACTTCTTGCTATACTTTATTATTGCAGAATGATGGCCTCAGAGTTGAAAGAAACATAAGAAGAGTTCTTTGATCTTCAGGAGCCACTCAAGATATACAGTACAAATACAATGGGTATTTATTCATGTTTGAGCAGTACTTGATTTCCCCTATAGAAAATGAGGCTGGTGTAACCTTCCTGCCATCTCTGAGCTCTTTGAATTCTTTCTCTTATTAGTTATGATGCATATCAGATCATGTTCAGGTTTCTTCTTTCTTTTAAAGATTTTTTTTATTCTGAATTTCAGCACTGTAATGGTAATGTAATTTGAATTTGAAGGTCCCTTTGGGTTGGCAATGGTAGCAGATACTTAGCACTTAGTGATTGATCAAGCCTCTGCTGGGGAAACAGAATGTATGAACTCCTGTCTCCTTTACTCACGTAACAGGAAAGGGTTGGCTGAAACAGGAACCTAATGCTGTGTGTATATAAGGAAAAGCCCGAGAGGCACAGTCAGAATTTCTTGGAACCAGCATCTAGTGGCAGAGCAGGTACAGAAGAGAGAATGAAGAACTGAGCCAGAATTTCCTGAGAACTTATCATGGTAGAAATTCTTCTGAACAGGAGCCCAGGAGCCCAGAGCCCAGAGCCAAAACCCAAGAGCCAGGAGCCCAGGTGACTGGGGAAGCATGGCTGGGATGATGAGACTTTGTTTGTTTGTGTTTGGTGGAGCCTTGAATTCCCTGGAGCAGAAATTGTGAAGGATCTGACATGGTCAAGACCCTGTGAACTTCAGTGTAGAGTCAGACCTACCCAGAGAGCTGGACAAGGAACTGGTTGCTGTCTGCCATTGAACCTAGGTGACAGTCTGATGAATCCAGGTAGAATCTGGGACCATGGAAGCGGATCCAGGAAATCTGAGAATGGGCCCCAAGTCAAGATGAAAAGACCTCTTCCTGGGTACTGAGTAAAGATGAAATTGTAGTTTACTAGTGTCCTAGGAGTGGAGGGTTTTGTGTATCTTACTTAGTACTTGATTGATGAGTAAGTGACTGATTGAGTTAATCAAGACTTTGCCCCATGAGTGGAAGACTTTGGCTATCGTACTTTGAATCTATATTGTTATACTGATTGAGTTAACTTAAGACTTTACCCCATGAGTAGAAGACTTTGACTATTTGTACTTTGAGATGATTTTTCTTTGTTCTAAATATTGTGGCCACTTTGGTGAAAACTATGTGGCCATTTTAATGATAAGCTGTTTGTGAATAAAAGTCGTAATATTTATTGTGAATGCTGTACCTTGATTTTCTATGAATGTTTTGCTTTGATTTGTTATGGAATAAATAGAGTATCCGCTATAATGTGTAATCAGAACCTTAAAAGCTGTTTACAGTAGCAGTCCTCTGGAAAGTTCTGTGCATGGCATTACAAGTACAAATTGCATATATATATATATATATATATATATATATATATATATATATATCCTTTTCTCCTTCTCCCAATATGTATATATTTATATATGTATATATATTTATATGTATATATATTTATATATACATATATGTATATATACATATATATTTATATATACATATGTATATACATATATACATATATTTATATATACATATATTTATATATATTGGGAGAAGGAGAAAGGGAGAGATAGAATAGGGTAAATTATCTCATATAACAGAGGCAAGAGAAAACTGTGACAATGGAGGGGAAGAACAGGAAGGTGAAAGGGAATGAGTCAACCTTACTCTGATTGAATTTGGCTTAAGGAGGGAATAACATCAATTGGGTATCTTACCCTGCAGGAAAGTAGTAAGGAAAGGGATAAGAGGAGTGATAATAGAAGGGAGGACAGATTGGGGGAGAGTATAGTTAGAAGCAAACACTTTTTTTAAAGCAATTGGGGTTAAGTAACTTGCTCAAGTTTACACGACTAGTCATTTATGTGTGGGTGCTAAGTATTGAGGCCGGAACCGATCCAGGGTCATCTCAACTCTGGGGCTGGCACTCTTACTCACTGTGCCACCTAGCCACCCCACAAACACTTTTGAAAAAGGACAGGGTCAAAGGAGAAAATAGAATAAGTGGGGGTGGAATAGGATGAAGGGAAATATAGTTAGTCTTTCACAATATAACTACTATGGAAACATTTTACACAACTACACATATACGACCTATATTGAATTTCTTGTCCTCTCAGTGGAGGTGGATAAGAAGGAAAGAAGGGAAAGAATCTGGAAATCAAAGTTTTAAAAACAAATTTAAAAAACAAAAATTATTTTACATGCAACTGGGAAATAAAATATACAGGCACTAGTGTATAGAAATCCATCTTGCCCTACTAGAAATTTGGGGCTAATGGGGGAGGATATAAGAGAGAACAGATTGGGGGAAGGGGTATTCAGTAGGCTTGCTATCTTGGGGTTGGTGTAGGGGAAAGATGAGGAGAAAATTTGTAACTCAAATTCTTATGGAAATGAATGTTAAAAACTAAAAATAAATAAATTGAAAAAAATGTTTAAAATTTTTTTAAAAAGTGGGGAAAAGTACTATTGATGACATCATTGATTTACTTATACTACATGAGGGTCAGCTTCAAATACCAGGCACAATGACATTTATTTATTGTTGTTGCCATGGGGCAATTATTATTTATTTCCATGCCCATTAGAAAAGAGTCAGAGTTATTCAATAGGAATAGCTATGTATTCAAGAGGTCTAAGAAGGTTCAAAGGATCATTTTATCCCTTGAATTCCATCTAGAATACCAGAATAAAAATCATGTTGATACAGGCAAATCTTTAAGAAAAAGTGAAATTCTTACAAACCATTCCATTTTTCAATTGCTTTATAAAATATATACAAGTGAATATAGTAAATTTTATGCTGATTGAATCATTGAAAAGTTCATGCCAGTTTGGGCATTTAATCAGTTCTCACCTATATTATTATCAGACAGGCCCTTACTGTATGTAACCTTGAGATATGTTTTATTATAGATACATTTGCTCTTAGAATCAAATTGTCCCTCCCAGCAAAATAAGCTTTGAATGCCTTATTCAAACTAGAAATATGCTCTTTCTGTGTTGTAGTACTCACATTTTTCAGTACTTAAGTTCTAATGGTTGAACTGTTTATGGAAGAACCAGAAGAAGTTATTTCCTAAACTGATGCTAAGCTTTGGATCATGTGTTCTGCCTGGGCCAATAAAATTACTTGTGTTTTCTTTATCTTCCCATATAATATTTTTCTCCCCCGAAATTTCTCCCTCCTTCCTTTTGTCCGAACTGTAACTCTCTCCTTTAATGTTCTGTTAGATAATCAGCAGCTCCATAAAACCTCTTTTGAATAACCTTTATATTCCTAGCAAACTCTAGAAAAAATATCTCCTGTAGCCATTTCAGTTGGCTAGAATACACTGATCTTATAGAACCAAGCATGTGTCTATATACATTAATAGTCATGATTTCAATCACTAAATTTTATTCAAGGACTTATTGCAAAGATGTTTTGTTTCATATAAATTCACTCCCTATAAATACACAATTCTGTCACTGGTTCTAGAAAAACATTTTGTATCCTGTGTCATTGCTATTGCCCACAGCCCATAGCCCACAGCCCACATGCCGCTCTTCAATAAAAAGCACAGCAGTGGTTGACAGTGATGGCACATATTGAATGAAGAGCTGGAACATTTCAGAGGAGAAGTTATTTGTTAAAACATTATTGAAAAGCTCTTCCATCTGCCATAAATGGATGCATTTTGTTGATGCCTTTCACTGCAGTTATATATAATGAGATACAAGAGTATTTGTCAAACATCAATTAATTGAAACTTCACATTATCAAAATCCTATTTTGTCCTTCATTTGCATCTTTTTGTATAAAGTGTCAGACACACCAAAGAAAACAATATAAATTGTCAACATGTCTTTGCATAGCCTAGATTCCAACATGGAAAAGATTCTTATTAGAAAGACATGTTGTTTACTGATAAAATAAGTAAACCTATTTAACTTTTCCACATTGCAATATTCTTTTGTATCTATGGGAAATTTGAGTTTTGATAAATCTTTGTTTTCTACATAAAAATGAAAAAAAAAAGATTTTGGTAGATGAGTCTCTAAGGAAATTGCAAATGACTATGAATAATTTTGCTTCTTCAATGAAATGGTAGTTTAATTCCATTATGGAAAATGCCAGCATCAATCCATTAATAATTCAATGTGAATTAATTCAGTTAGAAGAAATTTATTACAAAAGACCAAAGCTTTGCACTAATTAAATTTTGTTAGACTTTGTTCTTCAATGTTGATTCTACCCTTATATGGAAGACTAACACTAAGTGTTCGTTGTTGTTGTTGTTGTTATTTGTTTGTTTGTTTGTTTTGGTTTTTGTTTGTTTTGTCTTTCCTATTAAACTACTTAAACTTACACAAGTTGCCAGGTAGGCACAGACATCAGAAACAGATCTACAGATTTACTGAACACTCTAGGAAGAGATGATCTTCTCAAGATGAAACAACAAAAAGAAAAGTATTGGATTATTAAGTAATTCTTATCAGAAAAAACGTAACTATTAAAAGGGTACTTATTATGGGAAGTGAAATCAGTAATTGCCATTTCTATTAGAAAGGGCTACCATTGCTACTGGAAAGTAGCAATCATTGGCCTTTGCTCCTCTTATCGTCACTGTGACACACTGCATTTGGTCTTTCTTCCTTAGCCACTACTTTCCTCTATGTTTATATACTCCCAGTAGAATGTAGGCTCATGTAGAGCTTTCATTCACATTTGCATTTTTATCCCCAGCGGCTAGCATGGAGCACAATGCCTAAATATTTAAGTGCTTAATAGATTTTCCTTCTTTCCTTCCTTCCTGTCTCGTTCACTCATTTATAAGTATCATGGATCCCAAAGAAAAATGAAAGCTCTCTATGGTACAATTTCAAGGTAAAGCTCCATGAAGCAGGGATATAATGTGAATATATGCAGTTACATATAGATGAAATGCCTATGACAGTGGCAAGTGATATATTAAACTGGAAAAGAACAGCTTTGCTCATGACTAGAAACTTCAACAACTGAAATAGTGTAGATTTGGGACCATAAAACAGTAATGCATAAATGGTATTTAATATATATGGTGCATTACAAAAATAGACTATCAGCTACATAGCAAAGAAATTATATGATTAAGTGAATCTTATAGAAAATTATACCTAGAGTAGAAAACGTTGAAAGAATGAAGAGCCTAGGTACAGGGACTAAAAGAAGCTGCTTGATTAGTGGATCTTGATTTGAAGTAATCTAAGCAGAATTTTGCGTCATCAGAGGAGTTCACAGAAATAGCATTTTGTAATGGGGAAAATAGTAGTTTCATATAAAAAAGACAAAAGTAAATTATCATTCTAATACTAGGCTTGTGATTATGGATAAGTCACAAAATATCAATTTCCTCATCTGTAAATTTTCTCATCTCTATCTGGAGATAATAATTTTACTACCTAATCTCCCTAGACTAGACAGTTGTGGGCAAAGCACATTTCAAGCTTACAATGAAAACAACAATGAATTTAGTGGTAGAGAACCTGAGAACAAATATGATCTCTGTCACTTAGATATTCTATAACTTTGGGCAGTTTATTTAACCATTCTGGTCTTCAGTTTTCTCATTTTTACTATGAGGATAAAGTTGCACAGTGTAACTGATTTCAATGTCAGAGTGAACTGGGTTTGAATGTGAGCTGTTGCTCGAAGCAGCTGTATAATCCTATGCAAGTCTTTTACCCTGCCTATGCCTCAGACAATTAAACATTGTAGAATACAATGTGATCTAAATTAGTAGAGAAAGTTTTCTAATCAGGAGTTTCAGATACCAATGAAATTACTGTACACATCTGGATTGGAAAAGAAAAAAAATTGAATTTTGTACTACAGACTTCTCAGATTCCTTCCAACTTTAAATCCATGATCCTATGATCCTGAGAGATATTTAAATGTGAATTTCAATTATTTACTAGACATTGGTGAGACTTTTGATGCTTCTTCTTTGAGGAGCTCCTAAGAATATTAACTTTTCCAGTATTCTTCAAGGACATAGATTATAGACTCTGACATGTCTATCAGTTCAGTCGTTTTGGGGTCTCACTTACTGATCCTATATTACCCCAAGCCTTTGGTTCTCTCAAAAATTGACTCTACTCTCTGCATCACACTCTTTATCTTCCCAAGAATTTTTTTATACAAGTGCCAGCACTAAGCAAAGCATTGTAATTGGCAAATGTGTTATTAGCCCTGAAGCAGTACAGAACAATTATAATGTTTTTAAATGTTATTGTTGGATCAATTTCAATTGTCCCCTGGGTACAGACAAATTAAGATCTCAAAAAGATGCTTCCTTCTTACAACAACAGATGTTTCAGTGACTGCCAGCTGTGTGTCAGTAGTTCAGCAGTAAGTGGTATGTAGTATAAATAAAAGACTGCAATTCATTACAGTATCTGCCCTATTACAAGGTGATAATGAAAATTATTTTTACATTTTCAGCTGATTTTTTTTTCCCCAATGATAATGGCAAGTGATCAACTGGAAAAGAACAGCTTTGTTCCTGATGAGAAACTTCAACAACTGAAATACTGTAGATTTGGGGCTATAAAAACACTAATGCACAAATGGTACTTAATAAATAAGGCACATTACAAAAATAGACTCTTGGCTACAGAGCAGAGAAATTAAATAATTGAAGTGAATCAAATAGAAAATTGTTCTTGAAGTATAATACTTTGAAAGAATAAAGAGGGAATACAGGGACTGAAAGCAGTATACTCTAGTGGTAATCTAGATACCTGGTCATTCCATATTCACCATAGATGCAGGCTACACTTCTGAATGTTTGTAAGGATAGAGAGTATCTTTGAGATAGGTTTTGTGAGTAGAACCAGGTGAACACTGTACACAGTAGCATTGTGCAATGATCAACTATGATTGGCTTATCTCTTCTCAGCAATACAATGATCCAAAACTCCCAGTTCAGCACACTATCTATTGTGTTACCATTTGTTGTAGTTTTTTAAAAATTTCCTTTCTTGAGAAGTTATGATAATACAACATTCCCAGGCAGGCAATATGGTTGGTAAATTGATATGGAAAATGTGGACCTTTCTTATAGTGACAAACTTGGGATGACTAAAAGATTATGCAAATCCTAAAAGGTTATGTGTACTACATTCTTCCTCATGTTCAATTTTGGGCTTGGCTCTTTATCCAAGCATAACATCTACCTACGTTATATATACTGATGAATAAGTTCAAAGCAAAATCTGTCCAAATTAATTTTAGATTTTGAACTATAGACATTCTCCATCTACTTTTTCCCCCCACACTTCATGGATAGGCTGAATTTTTTTTTTTGACTGATTGTAAATTATATTAAAGAGCTCTTTAATGTTTCAGGTCTTGGTGCAGTCAGCACAGAGTCATTGGAATATAGTATCATTTGGGGGACCTAACCACCTATAATGGGATCCCACTTCAATCTGGATTCAACCAAAGGCCATTTGGTGGATATGAAAAGTCAATGTTAAAAATGAGAGATGGTCATGGCAAGTTTAATGCAGGACATCTCCAGATAACTGTATAATGAGAGGGGAAAAAAGACCAAACATATAGCACAATGATGGAGGTAACCAATGGAGAGTCTGCAAGACAGAGAGCAAAACTGCTTTGGCAGATTAGGTAAGCCAAGCATTATTATAGAAACCTAGCTGAAACCTGCAACAGACACATGGTTCTCTCCCCTTGAACTTCCATGAGGAGAGTTCATTCCTTTACACTCAAGCCATTTCTTCTATTTTTTTTAAATTAAATTTTATGTTTATTTTTAGTTTTACATCATTCATTTCCAAAAGATTTTGAGTTAGAAATTTTCTCCCTGTCTTTCCCCTATCCACCACTCCAAAACAGCGATCCCACTGAATCCCCTCCCTCAATCTTCTCTCTCCTATATTCTCCCCCATTCCCCATCTGACTTTCTGGTAGGGCAAGATGGATCTCCATACCCCAGTGCCTGTATATCTTATTTCCCAGTTGCATGTTAAAAAAATAATAATATTTTTTAAACATTTGATTTTAAAACTTTGAATTCCAAGCCATTTCTTCTTAGAAAATCTGTTTCCCTTTTTACTTTTATGTCTATAAATGTTATCAGTCACAAGAATTTGTCAGTCCGCTTGTACCTACTGGAAATATCATTTAGAGGAAGCAATTGAGAAAGGAATCACCCCAAGAGAAGAGAGAGAGAGGGCTAATGAGTTTGTTTGTTTGTTTGTTTTAAGAGTTCTTTCTGTGATTGGAACCTCAGTTCTGAGGGGGGTTGAAGATGGAGTAAAGGGAGGCTAGGTGGGCACATTGAGTAGAGCGTTGGCCCTGGAGTCAGAAGGACCTGAGGTTGGATCCGGCCTCAGACACTTAACACACACACACACACACACAAAAAAAAACCTAGCTGTGTGACCTTGGGCAAGTTACTTAACCCCAATTGCCCTCCAAAAAGCAAAAAAAAAAAAGATGGGGTAAAGAGAGGAGAAAGGAGAGAGAAAGAGGGAGAGGTGTATAGTGAATGTGGGAAAAAACTATCAAAGACATAAATCAGTAGGAAGAAGTAAATAGAATTGGTTGGACAACCCTGAAGATACACCCCCCCCCACCCCCCCCACCCCCCCCGCAATGCTGTGCATAGTCACAATTTACAATTAAATGCTTTGTTTTCTGGCCCCTTTTCTCTGATTAGATCCATGAAACACTAATTCTCTGATTTTCTCCCTTTAGTTAAACCTTTGCGTTCCCCATCAAATCACTTCTCTATTTGTATACTATCCAAAGAATCCCTCACCTTCTCTGGGCTCTAGTTTCCTCATCTAAGCATTTTGAAAATATTTTGTGCATTCTCTGCTAGAGACAGCATGGCCTTATAATGTGAGAGTTGACCTCAAATTCAGTCAGGCCTGTATTCCAGTCTTTGCTCTGACCCTCCCCAACTGTGTGACACTGAGAAAGTCAGTTTACTTGTAGGAGTCTTGTTCCTCTCCAGTCCCAGCTAAAATTCTATCTTCCACTGGAAAACTTACCCCAAACCTCATAATCCTAGTGCCTTCCTTATGTTGAGTATTTCCAATTTGTTTTCTATTTAGCTTATTGAAACATACTTATTTTCATCACCTCTCCCCCATTGAATTGTGGGCTTCTTGAAAGCAAGGACTGGCTTTTATCTTTCTTAGTATCATCAGTGCTTAGCACTAGGTCTGCCACATAGTAGGTTTTTCATAAATGTTTACTGAATGACTGACCAAGCAATACTCTAAGATTCTAAGTGGCAGATCAGCTGCTGATCTGTAAGTAGATGGGATTTCATTCCTTCAATGAAAGAATAGATTCTTGAAAGGAAGGAAGGAAAGAAAAAGGAAGGAAGGAAAGAAGGGAGGAAGAAAGAAAGGAAAGGAAAAAGAAGGGAGGGAGAGGAAGAAAGAAGGAAAGAGAGAAGGCAAAAAGGAGGGAGGGAGGGGGAAAGGAAGGAAGAAGAAAAACCCAGCTTATTTAATCCACAGTGTCAAAGGAAGTGTTTTTTAAACTATGGAGTTCTTTATAAGCATGAATTGGTATTATAATAGTTGCATTACAAGGTCTTTGACAGCTGTTTAGTAAAATAAACCTGGCCAAAGGGTGTAGGATTGAGTCTTTTTGGAGCCCATCAAATAATACCAAGGGAGTGAATAACTAGTGCTATAGAAAGGACAGAGTTGATGCACAAAAGTACAATGTTAATCAGTCAGCAAGCCAGTGTTTATTATGCATCCAAGCATAGCAGTTTTAGACTCTGGGGAATCCCTGCCCCATATCCAAGTCAGGGACAAGATACAAAGTTAAATGGATCTAATTTTAGGACAACCACCTTTAAAATAGCACTGGAGAAACATCCAGACTAAAGTGACCCTTTGTTCTTTTCAAGTCAACCTCTATCAGCTTGTAGTTTCTCCCTCTGGGCCTTTTGTATTATATAGTAGGGTAACTCTAATGTAAGAGTGAGGTACCAACACATCATTTCTATTGCTTTCATTCTCTCTTCTTATATATAATTTTCTGTGGATCAGTGGGTGAGTATACATGAGAAGTAGGTAAACTATTTCAGAATAAAGAAGTTAATTGAAGAAACCAAAAGATCATTAAGGATATATTTCTTTAAAAAAATACACTTTATTGGAATATATATTTATTCCAACATCTCTCTCTTCTTTCCTCTCGGGGAGCCATCCCATATAGCAAATAATATTTTTAAACAAAAAAAGGGAAAAATAAAACAACAGCAAAACTGATCAATAAATCAAAAAGTCAAGATGTGCAATGTACCATCCTCATAGTCCTCCCCCCACTACAAAGAGATGGCATTCTCATAGGTTTTCTTTGGAGCCTTGTTTGCTCTCTATAATTTGCAACATTCACTTCTGATTGTATATGTGGATGTTCTTTCCATTATACTGTTGGATTCATTTTGCATATTATTTTCTTGGCTTTGAATACTTCGCTATGCGTCAATTCATGTAAATCCTTGTTTATATTTATATCTCTAAATTCATTACATGAGTCATTTCTGTCAGCATAGTATTATTCTATTACACTCATGTATCACATTTGGTTTATCAATAACCTAATAAATGAAAAATCCTACTTTTTTCCCAGTTCTGTACTATGAGTAGTACTGATATAAATATATATATATATATATATATATATATGTGTGTGTGTGTGTATACGTGTCTGTGTCTTAATGTATATGTACACACACAGATGCATATATACACTTCTTGTCAATGGCTTTCTTGGGAATGTGAGAACTACATTAAATGGAAAATTAGTCATTTTTTTCTACTTCACTAGGAAATTCACTAACTTATATTTTGTAATTATTTTTAACTTTATGTACATAAATTTCATAAAAGATAGATTTATTAAAGAAACTTTGCTTTTAATAGTCACTCCTGAAACTATATGGTTTACCTTCAAATGGCCTATACATAAAAAAGCCAGTTATATACTTTGATCCATCCTGAAACCAACCTTCTTCCCTTCCCTCAAATGTCTCTGACTAGCAGGATCACTGGCTGCCAAGTATTGAGAACTGTCTAACCAGTATCCCTTCCTCATAAAAGAAATTGCTCCTTTTTCTCTCTCCCTCATATTGCTCAGGTGAATTTGCCTCAAGCCATTTTTTTTACCATCTAACCATGAATGCCTTAACAGAATCTGCAATTGATTAGCTATAGGAAGAAAATGAGAAAAAAAAATCAATGAAATCTAATATTTTGAACCTTATACCATGGAAAATTGTGGTACAAATGACTAAAATAGGGCAGATAGATATTGAAATTGGGGAGAAGATAATGACTTCCACTTTTAACATGCTGAATTTGAAATGATAGTATGATGGTCAAATTGATGTTCCCAAAAAACACTGAGAGAATTCAGCACCAAAGGCAGTCATCCCTAGTCACCTGCATAGAAATGATAGCTAAGTTGCAAGAAAGGATCAGCTACCTAGGAGAGACTGTTTTGAGTACAAAACAAAGAACATAGGTCAAAAGAATATTATGAATACAAACACATTTGGGGGTAAAGAGAGACAAAAGGTAAAACGGGATGGTATTGCATGAAGCAGGCAAATAGATTAGAATGTTGAGTAGGAGAGAGGCTTGATCATGTTAGAACCCATCACAATGAAGTATTTACAGCAAGCAAAATTAGTATTTCTGATTTACTCATATATATTTTGCCTTTTTGAAGTCCAGGAATGTAAAAGAGAGCCTTTCATTTCACCATTCTCTGTGTCATGCTGATCATTACCCTGGTTGCCAATAAGGTCAGGCTACAACCGTCTGCTATCCCATCTATTTCTTTGAATTGAATTGAATCTTTGAATTGTACTTACTAGGTGAAAAACTAGTATGTGGAATAACTGGAGTTCAATTTGCCAACTTCTTTTGAGTTCTTGCTTCATCTTCATAGCACTATTAGTGGTCCCATGGCAGAAAGTATCTTTGCCATTTATCACCACATCTGGCATCCTCCTATATTTCTGTCCTTTCTGCCCCCTCGCACCTTGATATGAATGATGAGCATTTTGAGAGAAACATTATAATTGCTATATTTATTTATAGAGATAAACTCTCCCACCTTAAAAAAATATCTTGTACCAGTACTCTGTAGACTTAGACCATTAGAACAAATTTAGTCCAACATAGCTCTAATGATGAGAAAACTGAGACACAAAAAGATTATAGTAACTCTCCCAGATCATACAACTAATAAGTAATGGAGGTGGGAAAATGAAATCTTCTATTTCCATGTGCAGCTGGACAGAAAATTCTTCAATAATTAATTTTGAGCCACATGCACTTCATAGTTCTCTCATTCTTTGCATTGAACAGAGCTATCCAGATGTAACTAAAAAAGGAAAAAAATGGTAATGAGGTTGACATGTAGAAATAATTACAATCACATGTTTTTTTTTTACAAATATGACATTTCAAAAGTATTTATTTTTATTAAATACATATTAAATGTGTGCATATGCATTACTTTTTCTGTAAGTGAAACCATTGCTAAAGAATATCTCATTCTATTCTTGTTGAAGAAGGAAATATATTTGATTGGAGGGGTATTTTTTTGTTTTTTTAGTATCCATAAATCATTTTGTTCAGTTGTAGAATTGACAGCCAAATTCAATCATAAGCACTCTGTAAACCAATGAGTCCAAATTCAAGTTAGTGTGTTTCATCCCTTAAAAAAACCTATGAAATATTTTCTTATATTTATTTTTCAAAGGGAAGACATATTAAATACAATTAAAAATGACTTTCTTCTCTTGGACTACATATGACTTCTTTGATTTCAAATGCATCAATGCTAGTCTGAGCTTTGAATGCTAGAACAGATGTATGGCCCTTGGAGCAGATTAGATACAAGCATAGTGACAGTCAAAGGGGAAAAGATATGATGAAAAGCAGGATAGCATAAGCGTACCACAAGATAAACAACCATGCAATTGAAAGGATGTGGCAAAGACACTTTCGAAAGCTATTAAATACAATTTTGTATGGTAGGTTTTTCATGACTGTCAGATCTGTCAAATCCTAAATGACTTTTCAAAATGTAAGGGGATGTAACTATTTGTCATACAGTTTGTTGCTTTTTTGATCATGGATTACTCATGTTTGCCTATTTTGTCAGGCAACATATTGTGTGCTGTTTGATCATAGGACAACATGTAATTAGGTATAATGCAAATTAATTTTAAACACTTGAAACTTTCAAAAGCAGAACAATATTTTGAAGGTCTCCCTGCCATCTCCACCCCTCCCCAAGTCATACCCCAGGATGTGGACACATAGTAATGCCTCCATATATCTTCCAAAGTCTGCAGAAGTTCCAGGTTACTGACAGAATGAAATATGATACTGTGCATGTATCATTGGGGTGCCATACATCATTGTGACCTAGTTGTTTGTGATTTCAGAATTCAATTTTCATCAAAATGTATTTGATTTGCAGTTATCTATCTAAAGTTGTTATTAATATTTGCAAGGTCTTTTCAAACCCAAAGGAAAACAACAACTACACCGAAGTGCACTAAGGTCTTTACCTTCAAAAATAAATAATCTAGGGAACTTATTGGAAGGATAAACAAAGCAAAATGTTGTACACATATTTATTCTTCATATTATATCATGAACTCTCACCTACTTGTTGCTCTCAAATGAAACAATTTTTAAGGGAACATTATTTTAACTTTCTTCATACCCTCTGGTAGGTTCTTAATTTCATCAGTGTGACCCAATTTTATTTAAAGGTGACATATTCAAAATATTTTGGTTCAAATGCACAATATTCACATAATGATTCACATAATTGACTTTCATACCTCTAATTTCATTCCTTGCACAAAACAAATCAAGGAGTAAAACAACACACCCAAAATGGCATTTTTATGCGATTTTCAAACCATATGGAGAAGTAAGTAAATGGAGGTAAACAGCCTTGGTCTATGGACTAGAGTGAGCTCCCAGCTGGTCATGTCATAAGTTTACTTGTCTTGTTTATTTTTTTCTAAGAAAAAAAAAACCAGTTTTATTTAGCCACCTAAGAGTGTTTGGGCTGGTTTAATTTTTACTCACAGAGTACTAAGAAAGTGGTTTGACTGAACTGCTTACTTCTTATCTAATTTATTTGTCATTGCTTAAGCAAGGAATACAATACATTAAAATACAATTGCCTAAATAAAAGGAAGAAAAATTATGTGCTGTCATGGAGCTTTGAACAGGCCTTGGCAAACTAATGTGTTAGGTCAAGGAGTACTTCAATAACAGATTTGAAATTGGCACTACAGGAGTGCTAATTGCAAGAGGGGTGTGTGTGTGTGTGTGTGTGTGTGTGTGTGTGTGTGTGTGTGTGTGAAATGATAACCTCCGATACCAAAAGCAGAAGTATGTTATCTTATTTTTTCACATTATTAACTATACCGAGATTTCACGTGTAGCCTTCAATGCAATATTATTCACGTTTACTAATTAAATTTTATTCATAAAGTGTATCAGATAGAAAGGGTCAATGATAAAGGTCAAATTGGGCATATCTTCCACTTATTTCAGAAAAATGAAGCAAATAATGGCCAAATTTATAATTTAAAAAACTGTTAGTATATATACTAATACATTTATGTATACTAACACATTTGTGTGTGTGTGTGTGTGTGTATTTACATATAGCTAAAAGGTAGTAATTCTTGTCATGGTAAACAATGTTTATGAAAAAATGAAAATTCATATTTTTGATTCCCTCCAGTAAGCATGCTGTACAATTACTTGAAGAAGTAGATCATCATAAACTTTATTTTACAGACAAATTTTAGAAATTAGAAATGCCTTTGAATGAAATATCCTCTTGTATCTAATGGCTGCCATATTTTTGCATCCAGTCTCCTTCTTCTGAGCTCCAAATCTCATATCACTGCCTGTTGGGCACTCCCAAATGGATCTCTTAAATTAGATATGTCCAAAAATGGAAGTATGATCTTTTTCCCCAATGAAACTTCCCTCAATTGAAACTTTTTTCACATTTTTGTTAAGGGCCATCTTTGATGTGCCATCCTTTCATGAAAACACATTTACAATTTCATAGTCATTCTTGACACCTCTCTGTTTATGTTTCTATCTGTGATTCCATACCTTCTCTCTCTATTTCTCTTTTTGTTTCTGTCTCTGTCTCTATATAACTCTCTGTCTCTAACTTTCTATTCTCAGTGTCTCCATGTCTCTTTCTCTCTGTTTCTGTAATGATTTCTCTTTCATGTTTATTTTTATTCTTAGCTTTAGTCTTGTGTTGCAAAGTCAGGTTTTTGTTTTTTGTTTGTTTGTTGTTTTTCATTCAGCTCTGGTCTTTTCATCAGGAATGCTTTAAAGGGCTTTATTTCATTAAATATAAATTTTCCCTTGATTGATTTTACTCAGTTATTCTGCAGCAAGTAAATTGGCGGGATATAAGCAGGGGGCCATGTGAGCTCTCCCACAAACTCCTTCAAATACCTCTAAAAAGTGAATCTGAACAAATTCTAGAGTTCCAGAATCCACAAAGAGACAGAGTGTGGCAGATTTTCAGTCCAAGATAACCTGGATGGTATATAGAAGGGGTCTGTTGCACCAAACTGGGAGAGGAGAGCAGTCCAGCATGCAGGCTGCACCAGTGAAGACTCCACCATAGCAAAGCCAGAGCAGATCCCAGCAGACTGAATCACTGGCTGCAGTGAAGATTTCCAGACCTCTCAGCACAAGATGGTGTGCATGTTGGAACTGGGTGAGAGATAAGCACAATCCTACACAGGGTCTGCAATAGCAGCAAGCAGCTACTCCTGGGGCTATCAGCCCACAGACTGAATGTTTGAAAGTCACCTACTTAAGCTTCTGAGTGCCAAGATTGCAGAGTAAATAGTAAGTTTCTCTGACCCTCACTTGTTGATCTTGAAAAACCCAGAGAATATTTCCCCGAGAAAAATCCTGGAATAGTGGAGTCAGCAGAAAAACTGGGTCCAGCAGTCTTTCACAGTTCTAGCTCAGGGATTAATGAGAAAGCTAGAGGGATTAATGAGAAAGCTCTCTTTTCACTGTGGCTCAAGGGGACCAGGGCAGGAGGGGAGGATTCCCAGAAAGTCAGCAACAAACCCTACTTCAGCAGATCAGCAAGAAATCCTGAGCTCCAGAGTAGAGGATCAGGCAAGCATCAACACCAGGCACACACCATCTCCATCTCAGCACCAGGTAAAATGCCAGACCACTACAATGTCCAAATGCAAGCACCTGTGGCCCCAGCACAGAAAACCAGTAACCATACTCCTAGCCCCCAGCACAAGAAGTCTGGGATAGTTCTCCATGTGCTCCAGAAGCAGAGATTAAATTTAAAAACCAATAAAAAAAGAGGCAAAGAACATGAGTAAGAAGAATTTTTTTTTTAGTCTATGACCTTAGGGTTATATTCAGTTTTTCAGGATAGAATATTCTTGTTCATAATCTTAAATCCTTTGCTTTCTGAAATATCATATTCAAGAACTCTATCTTTATATGATGGAAGCTGCTAAATATTTTGTGAGCCTGACTATGGCTTCATAATATTTGAATTGTTTTCTTCTGGCTGCTTACAATATTTTCACTTTGACCTGGAAGTTCTGGAATTTGGTTATAATGTTCCAAGGACTTCTCATATTTGAATTGCTTTCAGGAGGTATTGGTGAATTCTTTCGATTTCTATTATACCCTTTGCATTTACAATATCAGGGAAATTTTCCTTTAATTTCTTTAAATATGATGGTTAGGTATGTATGTGTGCAGAACCGTGCACATGCATACACGCACGTGTGTCTGTGTGACCATTGCTTTGTAATCCAATTATTTTGAAATTATTTCTCCTTAGCCTACTTCCTAGGAAAAATATTTCCAATGAGATACTTTATATTTTCTTCTATTTTTCTTCTTTCTTTGGACTATCTTTTTATGTCTTCTGGACTCATTACCTTCTACTTGTCCATTTTTTTTTTTTTTTGAGAGGAGAAAGCAAGGCATTTGGGGTTAAGTGACTTGCCCAAGGTTATGTGCATGAGACTGGATTTGAACTCAGGTCCTCCTGACTCCAGGGCTGGTGCTCTATTCACTGTGTTACCTAGATGCCCCAAATTCTATTTTTTTAAGGAATTGTTTTCTTTAGTGGGTTTTTTTACCTCATTTTTCATTTGACCTAGTCTGCTTTTTAAGAAGAACTTTTAAAGTTCTTCTCAGTGAATTTCTGTGCTTCTTTTACTTTTAGGCCAATTCTGTTTTCTAAGGTATTATTTTCTTCAATATTTTTTGTGCCTCTCCTATAAAAATGTTATTTCACTTTTTTTTAATTTTCTTGCATCACTCTCATTTCTTTTACCAAATTTACTCTATTATTCTTATCTCTTTCTTGAATGCTTCCAGGAATTCTTGTTGTGTTTCTATCCAGTTACCATATTTTTCTTTAGTTGTAGCTATTTTCATATTGTTTTCTTCTTTGTTTGTGTCTTAGTCTTCCCTACCACCATAGTAGCTTTCTACGGCTGAGTTGTTTTTTTGTTTGTTTTTTTGCTCACCTATTTGTTGAATTTTAACTTTATGTTAAGCTTGAGCTCTGCTTACTTGGGGTTGGTGAGACATTGTCCTATGCTTCAGGCTTATTCATGCTGCTTTTTTCAGAACTAGTTTTGGGATTCCACAAGTTTTTGCATGGTCTGGGTTTCATCAGGATTATGTGATCCAGTGAGATGTATGATCAGTGATATCTTTTTTTTTACACTCTGGGTTTATTCAAGAGGTTCCCCTACTCTTCTGCAGCCACAAGTACTAGTTGTCCTCCCTGCCTTGTAACTGCAACCAGTTCCCTGTTTCTTTATGATGAACCACAAGCACTACTTTCTTCCCTGGAACTGCAACCCAAAATTCTGTGTTAGCAATAGTGTTTCAAATCAGCCTTAGCTATACCCAATGCCAGCAAAGAGTCACCTGTAATCTCTTTCTGACAAACTATCTTGCTATTTCTGGGCTGAAGGCTCCTAAAGTTGATGCTGCCACTGTTATAGCCCCTACCCAAATGTTAAAAACTTTCCTGTCTTCCTAAGTTTTCTTATTCTAGGAAAATGATTCACCCTGACATTTTGTTGGCTCTGCTTCTCCAGAATATGATTTGAGATGTTGTTTGAAAGTCTTTTGGAGGAGAATGTTGGAAGAATTTTATTGAGTTTCTGCTTCTTATATGCCACCTTGACTCTAACCCTTTGTCCTACATTATTTCTTCCCTCTTCAGTCCATCTATAACACAGCTGCCAAAATAATCTTCTGAAAGTCACAGACTCACCATGTCACTCACTTACCCAGAGCTCCATTTTACCCCCTGGATAAAATAAAAACTCAAGTTAGCACTTACAGCTTTTCACAACATGACTCTTGCCTACCTATAATTATAAGATTCCTTCATTTGCTCCTTATCACTCACTTCATTTTCCAGTCAATTTGACAGACATACTTTCCCCTAAACCAAGATTATACATCATGCCTAAGACCTTTGCATAGGCTGCATGTTGACTGTACCTAGAGTATTCCTCTTCTCATCTTTGCCTCCCACAATCTTTAACTTTCTTCAAGACTCAGATTTTTTACCACCTCCTTCTGAAGAATTCCTTTCATGATTGCCTTAGTTGCTCTTCTTTCTCTTCTTATTATGCAAATACTCATATATGTAGGATCAGTATCCCTCCAATAGAATGTTAGCATTTTTGAAGCAAGGATTATTTATCATTATTTTTTTTCGTATCACCAATGCCTCACACAAGGCTTTGTACAGAGTAATTATACAACAAAGTTGCTATTGGATTGGATCATTTTCACAAGCCTAAAGCTATTAGGCATTAACATTCATGTAGTACTTTAAGATTTGCAAAGTGCTTTAAAAATTATCTCATTTTATTCTCAAAACAACCCTGAGAGCAAAATACTTTATTACCCTCATTTTACAGATGAGGAAACTGACATAAACAGGTTAAGTGACTTGTCCATGTTACCACAGGCACTAAGTATCTGAGACTGGATTTGACTTTAGGTCTTCCTGACTCCAGGTATAGCTGTGCACTGAGCAACCTAGCTACCTAACAGGGGGAAGTATTAGGCTTTCTTGGTGCCAGTCATAGAGCATGATCAATTTTTAGTTCATAGGAGTAGTAGTGGTACTAGTAGTAGTCGTCATCATCGTCATCATCATTGCAGTAGTAGTCATAGTCATAATAGCAGTAATAATAGCAATGGTGGTGGCGATTATGGTGGTAAGTAGTTGTAGTAATAATGGTGGTGGTAGTAACTTTATAAAAAACTTTAATATTTGCAAACCATTTTGTATAACTTCAACTGAAGCTGATAGAGTTTAAGTGACTTTCTCTGATTCAAGCAAATATGTATCTGAGACAACATTTGAACTCAAGCCTTCCTAACTCTTGAGTTACTTTATCACCTAGCTGCACCCTTAAATGATCTTTTCACAAAAGCATTTTAAGATGAAGAGTAATTATTGGGTTGAAGGATACATTCTCTGAAAAATTAAATATTTCATAATTTAGAGACTGTGAATGAAAGAAAAAAACATTTGTTTCTAATTGATTAGTAATCATATTATTGGAAAGTAGATTAAAAGGTAAAACCAACAAGACAGTATTGGTTTGCACGTTCTAGTAATAATGCAGATATACTGTAAGATTTTATGAAAGAGTAAGAAATAGTTGTTTCCTCATTTATGAAAAGATGGGTTGAACTCAAATTGCATCACCTGATGGAAAACCTTTGGGGGTGCTGAGCCTCTACACACAGACTGTCTGATCCTCAGAAAAAGATTAGCTTGTCTGTCATTAGGTTCATACTCATAGTCTTTTTTACTCTGATGTAGGACCCAGCAGAAGTTACATTGCAATTGCATAATCTATGAATACACAGGGTAATCTTCACACCAAGATTACTATGTTATGGCAGTTACTGTGAGAAGTTTTATAATTATATCCTAAAATAATTATGAATGATTAGAGAGTATATGATAAAATATCTATGATATATTATATATTCAAATTTTCAACTAATTGTGGATTAATATATCCTCTAACACTGTATGACCCTGGGCAAGGTGATTCATTTAACCTTTATTTACCTCAGTTTTGTCATTTGTAAAATTGTGATGATAATAACACCTTCCTGCCAGGGTTGTAGTAAGGATAAAATGAGATAATAATTTTCAAAAAAAAATTAGCACACTGCCTGTCATATACTTAGCACTATATAAATCATAGCTGTAATTATTATTATCATTAATCTCATCTTAAAAGGCCTTGCAGCATAGGGCCTAGAAAAGGTTCCCTGAAGAAGATGGGATTTGGTATTCAGTATGCTTGCCATCTTGGGCTGGGGGGTAGGAGACAGATAGGAAGAAAATCTGTAACTCAAAATCTTTGGGAAATGAATTTTGAAAACTAAAAATAAATTTAAAAAAGAATAAAAAAAGAAACTGTGAGACAATGTACAGAATTTTTAAAAAGAAGGTGAGATTTGAGTTGAATCTTTCAAAAATCTAGGAGCTAGAAGAAAGTGGGTAATTTACAAAACAGAGAAAAGATATAGGGGGAGTTAATGCAAACATACAGAGTTAGGGGACGAAGTGTCATGTGTGAAGAACAGCAAATAGTACCTAGTAGCTGAATAGTAGAAAGTATGAAGGGGAATAAAATGTATGATGCCTGGAAAGTTAAAAAGGGGTAAGGCTGTGGAAGTCTTTAACCGTCAAATATAAGTTGTTGTTGTTGCTGTTTTCATGTAATCCTAGACTAAATGGGGAACCATTGGTATTTACTGAGTAAGAGTGACATGGCTGAACATTTGCTTTTGGAAAATTGCTTTGTCAGTGGAATGAATAAATGGAGAGGATTTGGGAAAGAGAAGAGACAGACACATCAACCAGAAAAATATTGTGATATTCCAAATGAAGGGTGATAAGGGCTTATAAAAGAGCTAAGGTTGTGAAACCTGAATGACAAGAAGGATGGTAGTGCTCTCAACACTAATAGGAAAGTTGAAAAAAGATAATAATTAGAGGTTATGTAATCATGTTTTCTATTTCAGATATCTTAACGGTATATTGATATGTTATGAAATATCTAATTTGAGACATCTAAAAGTTGATGATTCAGTTGAGGAGTTCAGGAGAAAAGTTCACCAGAGAAGTATATACAGAGATATGGTAGCTGAACCCATAGAAATAAATGAGATTATCAAGCAAGTTATGTCCTGTACTTTAGACGAAAAAGAGGTCTAGAGTATCCTCATCATAGATATGGCCCAAATGAAGATCCAGCAAAAGATACATGACATGAGAACAAAGGATAACTATTGGGCTCTCTTAATTGCTGCAATAATGTTTCATGAAATGCAGAAAATTTTTTGCAGGAGAACTTCCATAATTTTGTGTTCATCTTCACTGGAAGTGCTGTGTGGAAATATGGGCAAGAATCGTAGAGGATAGGTGGGTATTGACGTAATTGTTTGGGATCTTTACTTTTAGAATATTTGAGCATATGAGTGGTTGTTATGTCTGCAAAAACACATGTATATATTTATGAAGATATCTCTGTATACCTAAGTCAATTCCTCATAATTCTTTTTTTGTAAAAATATACAAGATGAATGTTTTATCCTTCTTTGAATATGGCCAGTGCATATTTTAGATATTTCATTTTCAATATCACCTGCACAGGTGTAACCTAATTTTGTTTTTCCCTTCTGCTCTTCCATGCCTGGTGACAATATTAATGCACTAAAAACTATCCAAGGTTTATATTGCAAAAATATGGTCCCCTCAGTAGTAACACACTCCCAGATTCTGAGAAGATATTCTTTAATCATTTTGTCATATTCATGGTTTAATTTAAAGGCTGTCCTAATAATTAATTCAGGGTAGTGATTTGCTTTCTCCTACACAGTGTTAGTAGTTTTTTAATGTCAGATATTTAACTTTGGGTGGTTTTTCTCCAGTAATAAACTTAGGCCCAAGAGGTTTGGCTAATTCTTTTTTAACCTTGCTTTATTCATTTTAATAAATATTTACATATAAATTACTTGTACTAACTTCATTTTTGCTCATTCTTCTTAGCAAAAATTCAACAGAGGACATATCAAGAATACAATTACAGTTGACTCTTTTGTGGTAAATAAATACAATGCAGAAGATCTAAATGACTTAGGCAAAAAGAAACATTAATCTCAGTGATTGGAGAAGGTGATTTTTGCTGTACCCCTTTTATGTTTACTTCAGAGAAGAGAAGAAAAGAAGCAAATGTTACAGATTCCCGACTATCTAAAATAAATTTTAACTCTGTGTACATGAAGTTAAGCAAGTGCACTTTGGTGAAGGCAATCATTATAATTCACTACTTGTTGTTGTGCTAGAACTAGGTCAAACTATATTTGCATTTGAAAGCTATGACACATCTAGATGGAATGAATATACTAACTATAGAATGTGGTACTGATTGACATTACTGCTCAGTTTGGTTGGCAATTTACATGAAGGTACTTAGTTTTATTAATATATATGGAATGTCTAAGTTTATCAAGCTGGATATTAGAAAATGTGGTAATGTTTCTGATCTTTTTTCATCATATTCAATAATGTCAATATTTGACTGTCTTTTAGCCTAACTCCTTACCTGGAAGAAGATGAAATTGTTCTCCTTATATCCATTATTTCTGGAGGGTCTGCGAGTACTTATCATACCTCAGATTATTCTCCTAATTGGATTCTACCCCAGACGTAGACTAATAAACCAGAAAAGCCTTCATAATAAAGCATAGAGTGCAGCAAGTTGTATAACATCAATCTTGCCATGTCTAAATGCTGGTGCCTAAATCTTATTTCATAATTCTGCTATGAAAAAATATTATTTCTGATACTTGACACTGAACATTTAGAGACTGATAGCATAAAAACCAACATCTTATATTAATAAAATATATTATGCTACTTTTGTTCTTAAAGTGCCTCAATGTTCACTATGGCATTTGACTCTCACAACAATCCAGGTTGGCCATTTTAATAAATAAGTGCTAAGTAAGAGAGGTCAATTTATTCAGGATAGAAAAAATGGACAGATAAGTAGAGTCTGATGATCTAATTTGTTCTGGGATTACCACTAACAATCTATGTGACACTGGGTAATTCAGATAATCTTTCTATCTCAGCTTGTCTTTGATTATAGAATATGTCCTCTTTCTTTGTCACTCACTTTTCCTATAGGAAAACAGTAAAAAGTCCTAATGAGAGCATTATGATAATCTAGAGCCAGAATTTAATGAAATCAAGCTAGATAGTTCAGGATCTCAAATTGATTTGGAAGCCAAAAACATTTGCATTGGATATATGTGACAATCAGATTAAGTAATTCACCCATCTCCACTATACATTTTTTTCCTGTGCACAGAAAGAATGATGATGAAACTACCATATAATTATGTTCTTCAGCATTTATTTTTCAAAGTTAATGTCCAAAGAGAACCAAATATCTCATTCTTCCATGAAAAAAAGTATTTTATTGATCATTTTCTAATGTGAATTACTCATGCCATTTTGAATTTTTTAAAAGCAGGCAAGTTCATGAACATGCATGTACATATATGTATGTATGTATATACAAATATCCCTATATGTGTACATACAAAACAAATTCTTCAATATTTAGGAATATGTTAGAACATTAGGGAGAAATATAAGGAACAATAAGAATTAGGAAGTAATGTAGACCTCTAAATTTGGTGTCAGAGGACATACATTTAAATTCTCCCTCTGAAGCTAATGACCTCTGTGACTTTAGGCAAGTCAATTCACAACTTCCATGAACCTCAGTTTTTTGTCTATAAATGAGAAGTTTGGTCTCTAATGTCCATTCTACCTTCTAGGTACATAATCCTAAGATTAAGATTTGATTACAATTCTCAATTAAATTCTCTAGGTGTTAAATATGGACACTGTGGAATATTAACATAGTTTCAGACATCAAAAGTTTAGTCTATTACCAGATTAGACCATATCAAAAAGAAAACGTATTTCAAGTTCTGATTAAGCAGACTGTGTGACCCACTCTATCCCTTTCTCCATCAAATAACTGTTTATTTCTTTTACTTTCTTACCTTTTCTTACCTGGCATAATGAGATTTTCTTTTTCAAAATGTCCAATTGCCAGATGCAGAGCTCAACAAACAGGTGTGAAATTCCTTGTGTTGAAAGAGCTATGAGTGGTACCATGAATATTAAAGAATTCTGAGGAAAAGTGCCTCTGTTCACCAACAAAGGGAAAACTCTGTCTGTGAATAATAATACTATTCTTTATATTAGCAGGTGTGTTTTTTGTTTTCTCCCAAATACTCTTGTTCTCGGGTCCCATGGAGGGACCTCTTTCTTCAATACTTCTATTAGTTATCCATTATCAATTTGTTTTCATGGTACTGTGGCATCTCTTGCTTTGACAATTTGTAGACTATATTTTTTTCTTTTTTTTTAAACAAATGCTTTATTAACTTCTGTTTTAAATCATTCATTTCCGCCAGATTTTGAGTTACAATCATTTCCCCCCATTATTGCCCTACCCAACCTCCCAGAATAGCAGTTCCACAAGATATAGCTTCCTCCAATCTGCTCTCTCCCATAACTTCTCCCATACCCTCTCCCATACCCTCTTCAACTTTTCCATTAGAGGAAGGTGAATCTTTGTGTCCCAATGCCTGCACATCTTGTCTCCCAATTATAAGCAAAAGAGTATTAATAACAGTATGCATATATATATATATATATATATATATATTAGAAACATTTAATGTTAAGACCTCGAATTTCAGATCCATTTCCTTCCTCCCTTGTCACCCATTCCCTCTGGGGAGATAAGTAATTCAGTATATGTTGTATATGTCTAGCTATGCAAAACATTATCATAGTAGATATATTGTACAAGGCTGCTTATAATTCCCTCCCACTCATCCCACCCCCCACCTGGTCCATTCCCTACATGATCCTGTCCCTCTTCTATAGTGGGTACTTCCAACCTCCCCTCCCCCCAAGGATGCCCTCCCATCCATCATCCCTCTTCTCATCCCCCTTCCTCCTATTCTGCTGCAGGTTGAGATATCCCATTTAGTATGTATGTCATTCTCTCCCTGAACCAAATTCAATGAGAATGTGGTTTTGCCTTTTTTGCCTTCCTATTCTCCTCCTCCCTTGCAACCACTTCCCCTTGCTTCTTCTACATGGGATAGTTTACCCTACCCTGTCTCTCCCCATCTTCTCTTGCCACTTTCCTCTCTCACCTCATAATTTCATCCCTTGAGTATTCTCCCTTCCCAACAAATTCAACCTATGCCCTCTATCCATATATAACTGTAACCATATACACATACATTCACATATGTATTCATATGACCACACCCCCTTCTTCCATTATTTTCATAGTGAGAAAGATATCAACAGTCACAGTTATTACTTTTCCATATAGGAATGTAAATAGTTCAACTCTGATAAGTTCCTTTTGATTTCTTTTCCCTGATTACCTTCTCAGGCATCTCTTGCTTCTTGTGTCTGGATGTCAAATTTTCTATTCAATTCTGGTTTTTTCATCAAGAATGCTTGAAAGTCCTCTATTCCACTGAATGGACATATTTTCCCCTGAAACAAAATACTCAGTTTTGCTGGGTAGGTAACCCTTGGGTTCATTCCCAGTTCTTTTGCCCTCTGGAATATCATATTCCATGCCCTTCTATCCCTCAGTGTAGAAGCTGCCAGGTCCTGGGCTATTCTGATTGTGTTTCCACAATATTGAAATTGTTTCTTCCTGGCTGCTTGTAGTATTTTCTCCTTGATCTGGGGATTCTGGAACCTGGCTATAATATTCCTGGGAGTTTTCTTTTTGGGATCTTTTTCAGGAGGTGATCTGTGGATTCTTTCAACCTCTATTTTGCCCTCTGGATCTAAAACATCAGGGCAATTTTCCTTGAGAATTTCTTGAAGGGTGATTTCTAGGTTCTTTCTTTGATCATGGCTTTCAGGTAGTCCAATAATTTTTAAATTGTCTCTCCTGGATCTATTTTCCAGGTCAGTGGTTGTTCCCATGAGATATTTCACAATGCCTTCTACTCTTTCATTTGTTTGGATCTGCTTAACAGCATCTTGATTTCTCATAAAGTCATTAGCTTCTATTTGCTCCAGTCTAACTCTGGAGGAATGAATCTCCTCAGTGAACTTTTGAGATTCTTTTTCCATCTGGCAAATTCAACGTTTTAAGGCATTCTTCTCCTCATTGCCCTTTTGGGCCTCCTTTGCCATTTGAGTTAGTCTATTTTTTAAGGTATTGTTTTCCTCAGTCAGGCTGTTGACCCTCATTTCATACTTTTCCTGCATCCTTCTCATTTCTCTTTCTAATTTTTCCTCCACTTCTCTTATTTGATTTTTAAAGTCCTTCTTAAGGTCCTCTATGGCCTGCAACCCGCTCATGTTTTCCCCTGGGGCTTTTGGAGCAGGACTTCTGACCTCACAGTCCTTTTCCCGCTCTATGCCCCCAAAATAGGAGTCTAGGGTTGCATTTTTCTGTTTCCTTTGCCTTGGCATGTTGCCACTTAATTACTTGACTTTTGGGCTTGTTGCCACACTATGGCTTTAAGGCCAGATAGAGGAATTTTCGTCCCGAACGTGTGGGGGGCAACTTCTGTTTTTGGCAAGCTGTAAACCCACCCACGACTTCCACCCCATATCACAATCCAGATCCAGGGAGGTTATAGCAAGAGCGATTACCCCCCAAGACTGATCGCTTTATCTCCCTACAGTTAGCATGCAGGCCAGGAGCCAGAGCTGCCTCTAAAAACTACAAAATGGTGTGTCTCCTCAGTGGCTTCTAGCCCCCAGGGGAGGGAGCCGATGCATTCCCCAAATACTGGTCCCAAAGTCCATAGGACACTAACCTCTTACTTTGCCCTAGGCATGTCTATGTTGATAATTCTGGAATCTCCACAGCTGCTGGTGTTCTGGGGTTCCTCCAGCTGGCTGCTGACCCTGCCGCCCTGGGGCTAAAACCTCGGCTCACAGGGACCTGGGCTCGGCTCGACACGCTCTGCGTGCTGCCCGCTGCCGGCTCTCAGACCACTGCGCTGGTCCTTCCTGCAGGGCTCCTGGGCTGTCCTCAGTGGGAGGTTAGCTTCTATGTGTTGTTCTGTGGGTGCTGGGGCTCCAGAAGTTGTTCAGAGTCCCCTTTTACATGGTTTGGGGGGAATCTGGGGGCAGAGTGGCTTGGATGACCTGTTTCTACTCCGCCATCTTGGCTCTGCCCCCTAGACTATATTTTTTAAAGGAAGAAAGACATAAGTAGGAAAGATAGGCAGAGATAACTAAATAGAATAAAAAGTGTATCAGGAGAAAGGGCTGTGAAAGGAATGAAGAATGATAAAAGGCAACAAATAGGGAGGAAAAGAGAAAGTTGTTAGTTTTCCTTTATTCTCAAAAAAGATGGTGACATCAGGAAGATGATGTCATGACTTGCAAGTGAATTGGATTTAAGTGAGGGAGGGCTATGCAAGGTCATAATCCTCACTTCTCCTCTGGAGTCACCTGGATCCAGTGCCAAGCTATAGATCAGGATTATTAGAGATGGTCCCCAGAAAGAAAGGGGTCTCCAACATATGTAATTAAAGATATCCTGTCGTGTTGCAACTGTCACTGCAGCTGTTACATCTGCTCCTTCAGGAAGCTGATCCCTCTTTTTCTAGGACTTGAAAAAATTATCTGAACTTATACTCAAAAACATTGTTATCACAACTTGGGGTTCACTGAATGATGTGATTAGATGAAAAGAGGAAGATGGAAAGGCAGAGAGAGACAGAGAAAGAGATAGAGGTGAAGACAGAGAGATGAGGTGGTGATGGAGGAGAGGAGAGCACATTTTATATATGAATTCCTGTGTATGTTCTATGATAGATATTGATCACAAAATTGGAAATGATGTATCAGAATTGGAAGGGACCTCTGAGGTTATCTAGTTTAACCTAAAACTGATCAAGAATCTTCTCAAAAACATCATAAGTCTTCATTAAGTCATTAAGTCTCCATTTTATGAATTCTAGCAAAGTGGAAATTCACCTCCCACTGAGTCAGCATTCATTGCAATTTTGAAATCAACTTGGAATAAAAGCTGAAGAGGGAATAACTTTGAAATAATTTGATTCTCAAGATGATTAGAAAACTGCTTTCCTTATAACTACCCAACTCACATGTTTCAAAACTAGGAAGTATGTGCTCAATCCATAAAAATTAACAGAGTCCAGAACACTTGTAAACAGATCTATCAGGCACCATCAAAGACTCATAGAATTATGCCAGAAAAAAATAAGTAATTAAAGCTGTTTCACCTTCTCTACTCCTGATATACTTTTTACAAAACAGATGCAATGGCACAGAAAACATTGGCATTTAACGACTATGGCATTATAAAGAGAAGAAACAGTAGGTGAGAGTGATGAGAGTGATGAAAGTGATGTGTGACACAGAGTGCTGGACTGATCATAGACTTATCCTATCCAAGCTAAGCATTCACATTCAACAAAAAGTAGTGGACCTAAGACATAACAACTTTCAGAAGAATTAAGCTCAACAGGTTAAAGCATTTCTCTGACCATGAGGAGTTTATTGCTTACTTGGAGGGAAACCTGAGCCAACACATGATTGGCAACAGTGGAGCAGAAAAAAAGTAGGTAGCTTTCAGAGATTGGATGTATAATATCAACTTTACTTATATGGACCAGAATACTCACAAACAACAAGATTGGTTTAATGAAAATAATGAAGAAATTTGGGGAAGCTAGGTGGCACAGTGAATAGAGCACCGGCCCTAGAGTTGGGAGGACCTGAGTTTAAATCCAGCCTCAGACACATAACACAAAAACTAGCCATGTGACCCTGCGCAAGTCACTTAATCCCAATTGCCCTCCAAAAAAAAAAAAAAAAAGAATGGAGAAATTAGGAAGCTGTGAAATAAAAAAAAAAAAACCAAGACCTCCAAAGGGTTTACCAGCACATAGTCCAGTTTTCTCTAAGAAGGCCACATTTAACTCCATCAAAAGTAAAATGCAAGCAAAACTTAGAGAGATGCAGGATCCTTGGCTCAGTAAGAAGACAGAGGAAATTCAGCTTTATGCTGATAGCAACAATTCAAAGCACTTTTATGATGCCCTGAAAGCTAGTTATGGGCCAAAGACCTATGGTGCATCATCTCAACTTCTCAGTGCTAATGGTGTCACATTGATCAAGTGCTAATGGTGTCACATTTCATAATGTTCTCAACAAACCATCATCAAACAAATCTGAAGTCACTAACTATATACCTCTCCTTGAAGTAAATCTCTCTTGAGTCAAATTTTCAACTGAAGAAGAGATTTTAAATGCCAGTAAGCTCCTCTTGCATGGCAATGTGATTGGTGCTGATTCTATTACAGCTGAGATTTACAAGATAGTGGGCCTGCTGTTCATACAAAAGCTGACTGAGATTTTCTAGATCATATGGAAAGAGAAGGTTAGCCCCTAGGAATTCAAGGATGTCTACACTGTCCATCTGTACAAAGGGAAGGGAAATAGGTTGTCCTGTGACAATCACACAGGAGTCTCTCTCTTAGTCAGTACTGAATATATTCTTTCCAGAAATTTCCTCAATAGGCTGTTCCTTCACCTGGAAGATAATCATCTACCTGAGAACCACCGAGACTTCAGAAAAGGTCAAGGAATAGTTTATATGTTGTTTGTTGCCCTACAACTCTAAGAGAAATGCCAGAAGCAGAACAGAGGCCTTTACCTAGTTTTTCCATTTCACCAAGGCCTTTAATACTGTCAGTCATGAGGACCTGGGGAAGAACATGTTAAATTTTTGTTTCAAAAGAAGTTTGTTAGTCTTGTATATCAGTTTCATGATGGCATACTTGCACGGGTTCTGGATAATAGATTTTTTTTATTTTCCCTTTTTTTTCTTAATTTTCTTTCTTTTTCCCCCATATACTCATAAAGATAATTAAAATGAATAAAATACTTTAAGAGGCTTTGAAACTTTTTTTTTTCCATTTCCCAATGTAGTGTAATAGGGCTATGTGCTTGCTCTTATGACTTTTGGAATGATGTTGTTAGCAGTGTTGTCAGAAAACTTTAATAAGGATGAAAAAGGCATCAAAGTCTGCTATTGAACTGATGATACATTATTTAATTTAAAAAGACTACAAGCCAAGGCTAGAGTGGACAGATTATTAGTGCACGAATTTTTTGTTTGCAGATGAATATACACTCAATGCAGCCTCTGCGGCTGAGATGAGACAAAATATGGATCAGTTCTCTGCCTCTTGTGCTAATTTTGACCTAACAACACCAACAAAACAGTTACCTCTTCAGCCAGCACTGTACCATCCATACTTGGAACTTTTGATTACAGCAAATAGATCAATTTTAATAGCTATAAATAACTTGGAAGTATACTCTTCACATATGTATCCATAGATGATTAGGATGATGCCATTGCCAGAACTAGCTCAGTATTTGGGAGGCTTCAAAGGGAATTGTATGAGAGAAGAGGTATTAGAGTGACTACCAAACTAAAGAGCTTCAGAGCTATTGTATTGACCTCATTGTTGTGTGCTTGTGAAACGTGGACAGTATAACAACACATGCCAGGAAACTGTACTGGCTCCAACTGAATTTCCTTAGGAAAATTCTGAAGATTACCTGGCAATTTAAGGTACCAGACAGTGAGGTCCTTTCTTGAGCTGAACTGCAAAACATTCAGACTATACTAAAGGGAGCAAAACTCCAATGATTTGCCTTGTTGTTTGAATGCCAAATGCATATTTGCTTAAAAAAATATTTTACCAAGAATCCACATAAGGCAAGCATTTACATGAAGGTCAGAAGAAGCAATACAAAGATACTTTTAAGGTCTCTCTGAAAATTTTTGAAATCAGTTGTGAAACATTTGAGACAATGGCACAAGACACCTACTATGGCATGCCATATCAAAGAAGGTGTTCTGTTCTATGACTAAAGCAGAATTGCAGTGTCGCAACAGAAATTTGTGATGTGCAAATTTAGAGATCTCCACTTCAAATGTTCATATGTACTTTCTGTGCCCGACCTGTGGTAGAGCCTCTGGAGTTTGTATTGATCTGTTCAACCACAGTCAGACACACTCTACTTTGACCCTAACATAGTAACGCAATTTTGTTCCTCTTTGAAAATGAAGCACAACAACCAACCAGTCCTGTATGCAGTATACCAGCCAGTTCAAGTGACTTTTTTTTTCAGGAGTTAGCTGGGGAGGCCCCTGCCTGATTCCCCTCCCCACCCCATGGAAATGATTCGCTCTAAACCCTTAATATCCATTAAATGGAGAAATCATTGGTTTTGACCAACCACATGAAAACAGTTGAAATTAATGGGAGGTTAAAAATTGGTAAAGAGGATTTGACTGAGGAGTTAACTAGGGGAAGTTTTTTTTTCCATGCAAAAGGGAAAGGGTATTATAACAATAACCGGCACCAGTCCTTTCTCCACACGCTTAAAGTTTATTCTGATCAAACCAGCTGGGCTTTATTCTTCCTTATATCAGTGAGACTAAGAATCAGAATTAATGGTTATTTACAGAGTAGTAGAAAGAGAAGGAACAAAAGATTAAATCAAGAATCCATAGACATTTCATGAAGAATACAAGAAAACAACAACAAAGTCCAGAAGAGAGAAGTTAGGCATAAACATAGCTCCAAATCAGATACTCATAAAATTAATTAAATGAATAAAATACTTTAAGAGACTTTGAAACTTTTAACACAAGATATATTATGAAGATAGGTAAAACAATGAAGAATTCTCCAATTCCCCAGAAAGCTTGAAATGATAGCAAGAAACTTCAGACTCATTCAAGGACAACATTATCATAAAAATTAGGTTAGAAAATAGATCTCTCAAATAAGAAGTAATGAAGACATACAACAGGGTCAAGAACAGAAGACACAGTGGAGAACCTCTCCAAAATTGTGGAGACTGAATAAATGATTAATAGATTTGGAACACGAAACCACAGAAGTAATAAAAATGTACCAAAAGAAAGCCTTCAATTCCAATACAATCCAAAGTAACTATCTATAAAGATGTCATACACAAAAACAATTTAAACAATGGCCAACTTCCAGGGAAAACATAATAGAACACAAATCCTGAATGGCATAAAAAGTACAAGTAATATAAGAAATGTTCCCAAAGTATCATAATACAGAGGAAAAATGTACAGACTGACTGAATCCACAGTTTGCCTCTGCAGAAAAAAAATTGATGAGAGTGTGGCAGAATCCAGCCCAGGAGGTTGCCCAGAGTGTCCGCACAGGTCGAGCGCAGAGCACGTGGGGTCTGCACAGCTCAGACCTAAGAGCAGGCAAGCAGACTACACCAGAGAGAGAAAAAGCCCCAGCCTGCAGACTTACCAAGGATGAATCGCAGTCATCTCGCAGAGGGAACGGATCATTGGAGCCAGGTAGGAGAGTCGGGCCCCCAGTGGAGAGAGTGAGAAATTATAGAAATTATAGAAACAATCAATAATTTCATTCAAGAGAATGATAATAATGAAACAACATACCAAAATTTGTGGGATGCACTAAAGGCTGTTCTCAGGGTAAGTTTTATATCCCTGAGTGCATACTTAATTAAAGCAGAGAGAAGGGAGGTCAATGAATTGGACATGCAATTGAAAAAGCTAGAAAAAGAACAAATTGAAAATCCCCAATTTAGTACTAAATTAGAAATATTGAAAACCAAAGGTGAGATTAATAAAATTGAAATTAAGAAAACCATTGAATTAATAAATAAAACTAAGAGCTGGTTTTATGAAAAAAATCAACAAAATTGATAAACCCTTAGTCAATATGATAAAAAAAGAAAGAAGAAAACCCAATTATGAGTATCAAAAATAAAAAGGGTGAATCTACCTCCAATGAAGAGGAAATCAAAAAATAATGAGGAATTATTTTTCCCAATTGTATGCACATAAATATGACAATCTTAGTGAAATGGATGAATATTTACAAAATCACAAATTGCCCAGATTAACTGAAGAGGAAGTGAATTACCTAAATAACCCCATCTCAGAAAAAGAAATCTAACAAGCCATCAATGAACTCCCTAGGAAAAAATCTCCAGGGCCAGATGGGTTCACTAGTGAATTCTATCAAACATTTAAAGAACAATTGATTCCACTACTCTACAAACTATTTGGGAAAATTAGTGAAGAAGGAGTCCTACCAAACTCTTTCTATGACACAAATATGGTACTGATTCCTAAATCAGGAAGAGATAAAACAGAGAAAGAAAATTATAGACCAATCTCCCTCATGAATTTAGACGCAAAAATTCTAAATAAAATATTAGCCAAAAGACTCCAACAACTTATCACAAAAATAATACACCTGATCAGGTAGGATTCATTCCAGGAATGCAAGGATGGTTTAATATTAGGAAAACCATCAATATAATTGAGCATATCAACAACAAAACTAGCAAAAACCACATGATCATCTCAATAGATGCAGAAAAGGCTTTTGACAAAGTACAACATTCATTCCTATTAAAAACACTAGAATGTATAGGAATAAATGGAGCCTTCCTTAAAATAGTTGCTAGCATCTATCTAAAACCATCAGCAAGTATTATATGCAATGGGGATAAACTAGAAGCCTTTCCAATAAGATCCGGAGTGAAACAAGGGTGTCCACTATCACCCCTCTTATTCAATCTGGTACTAGAAACGTTAGCAGTAGCAATCAGAGAAGAAAAAGAAATCAAAGGAATCAAATTAGGCAAAGAAGTGACCAAGCTGTCACTCTTTGCAGATGATATGATGATATACTTAGAGAATCCTAGAGAATCAAGTAAAAATTACTTGAGACAATAAATAAATTTGGCAAAGTTGCAGCATAAAAAATGAACCCCCATAAATCCTCAGCATTCCTGTACATCTCTAATAAAACTCAACAGCAAGAGATAGAAAGAGAAATCCCATTTAAAGTCACTGTAGACATTATAAATATTTGGGAATCTACTTGCCAAAACAAACCAGAATCTATATGATCACAACTACAAAACACTTCACACAAATAAAAACAGATCTAAATAGTTGAAAATATCAATTGCTCATGGCTGGGTCGAGCTAATATAATAAACACAATTTACCCAAACTAAACTATATATTTAGTGCCATACCAATCAATTTACCAAAAAACTACTTTGTAGAGTTAGACAAAATAATAACAAAATTTATTTGGAAAAACAAACGGTCTAGAATATCAAGGGAATTAATGAAAAGAAATGCTAGGGAAGGTGGACTAGCTATGCCAGATCTTAATCTGTATTATACAGCAGCAGTCATCAAAACTGCTTGGTACTGGCAGAGGTGTAGAGTAGTGGATCAATGGAATAGATTAGGTGCAGGAGACCCAGCAGTTAATGAATATAGCAATCTATTGTTTGATAAACCCAAAGACCCCAGTTTTTGGGATAAGAATGCACTATTTGACAAAAACTGCTGGGAAAACTGGAATACAGTATGGCAGAAACTGGGCATAGATCATTATCTAACACCATATACCAAAATTAAGTCTAAATGGTGCATGATCTAGGTGTAAAGGATGATACTGTAAGCAATTTGGGAAAGCAAGGAATAGTTTACCTGACAGATCTGTGGAGAGGGGAAGATTTAGGACCAAACAGAATTAGAGAGCATTATAAAATGCAAAATGGATAATTTTGATTACATTAAATTGAAAAGCTTCTGCACAAAAAAAAGCCAATGTAACCAAGATCAAGAGGGAGGTGGGAAATTGGGAAAGAATTTTTACAACTTGTGTCTCTGATAAAGACTCATTTCTAAAATTTATAGAGAATTGAGCCAAATCTATATGAATACAAGTCATTCCCCAATTGAGAAATGGTCAAAGGATATGAATAGGAAGTTTTCAGAGAAAGAAATTAAAGATATCTATAAGCATATGAAGAAATGCTCTAAATCACTATTAATTAGAGAAATGCAAATCAAAACAACTCTGAGATACCACATCTCTCCAGTCAGATTGGCTAAGATGACAAAACAAGAAAGTGACAAATGCTGGAGAGGATGTGGGCAAATTGGAACGCTAATACATTGCTGGTAGAGTTGTGAATTTATCCAACCATTCTGGAGAGCAATCTGGAATTATGCCCAAAGGATTATAAATAATTTCATACCCTTTGACCCAGCCATACCACTCCTAGGGTTATATCCCAAAGAGATCACAGAAGTGGGAGGAAGAACCATATGTACAAAAAAATTTTTAGCAGCCCTTTTTGTGGTTGCAAAGAATTGGAAACTAAAGGGGTGCCCATCAATTGGGGAATGGCTAAACAAGTTGTGGTATATGAATGTAATGGAATATTATTGTGCTATAAGAAACGAGGAGGTGACTGATTTCATAATTACCTGGAGAGACTTATACAAACTGATGCTGAGCGAGAAGAGTAGAATCAGAAGAAATTTGTATACAATCACAGACATACCATATCTGTGACGACCAACTATGACAGACTGGACTCTTTTCAGCAATGCAGTGATATAAGTTAATCCCAAATGACTCAAGAAAGTGAGAAATGCCCCATCCAGAGATATAACTAGAAAGAACTGAGCCTGAATCCTGATGGAAGCAAACTAAATGATCTTGTTCTTCTCATTGCTTGGTTTTACTTCTTCCTTACCATCTTTCATCCCACCTAGTACAATATGCCTTTGTAATTGGAATAATGTTTAATATGAATGCATTTGCAGACCCTATACTGTACTATATGCTGTCATGAGGGGAGGGGGAAGGGAAGTAAAGGAAATTTGAAAATCAAGGAACTATGGAATTGAATCTTGTTAACTGAAACTAAACTAATGAATTAATTAAAAAAAAAAAAGAAAAGAAAAAAAAAAAGAAAGTGTAGCCCCAAAGAAGGGAGGAAAGGCCTTCCTGTGGTCCTTTGAGGAGGTAGGCTTGCCTGGGGTCACACAGGTATAGAACACTGAATATATTTTAAGAGGTTTTTTGATTATATTGATCAGTTTTGCTGATTGTCTTTTTATCTTTTCTTTTAAAAATATTCTGTGTTCTTTGGGATGGCTCTGGGGAGGAGGGGAGGAGGGATATAGGAGGAATTTAAGCAATATAAAAAAGAGATAATAAAACCTTTATTTTAAAAAATGAAAAAAAAAAGAAAAAAAATTCATACTTGAAACTCAAAGCAGAGTCCTTAAATTGCCAACTTCCATATTAAAACATATGATTTTTCAAGCAATCATAGGAAACACCTTCCTTTATTAATGCATATCAATTCAAATCTATAAGACTACCCCCTCATAAATGAGAAATCATATAAATAAATTATGTTATCCCTAAAAGAAAAGGAGCTCATTGTACTTCTAAAATAATATAACCCAGAAAGCTAAGCCTAATAATAAATAGGAAAACTTTCAGATAAAAGAGGGTTATTTGAGATATTCCTGCAAAATCCAAACATGAGCAATGGAGGTAATTGGGAGAACTTCTTTATCTTCTAAACTGCAGCACTTCCCACGGAACCTTCTATATGCTCTTGTTCCTTTCTGTGGGACAATGTTAAGACCTTTTATTGAAGGATATACTTTGAGATGACACAGCAACTCCTTCTAAGTTGTTCTCCTTGTTGGAAAATATTGCTGAAGACTGGTGGCTGAATCAGGATGAAATTTCTTCTTTTCCCTATAATTCCTTTCCCTAGTAAATAAGAGAGGGGAAAACAACACCCCTCACTTTTCTCTAAGTAGTCCACTTCCCAGGATCTTTAACACTTTCTTTTGAACATCCAGTTATATTCAGGAGGGAGTTAGATAGCCTATATTTGCAGTCATCTGAAGATCTGACTGACTTCTGATTTCTGTTCTCACTAGAGTGTGATTTTACCACCATTCCTGCCTAGAGGGTTGGAGAAGAAAATTCCTCTTCTCTCCCAAGGTAAAACTTCAATAGGAGCAAGTTCTAAAAGGGTCTCAGAAGCAAAGTACTAAAAAGAAACAAAGGTGGAATTGTCTCCTCTTTTCTTATAGACTATCACTGGTGGAAATTCATTGGAGCAAATCTTTAATCCTCTTTAGCAAAATTCCCTAGTCATGAGAACCACAAATAAGAGTTGCTGCATCATCTAATAGATGCCAGGAATGGAAGGAAGAAAGGAAGCACACTGCTAGTATTTGGCTGACACTGGGCTAAAAGCATTACAAATATTATCTCCAATTTCTATCAGCAACTCTGTTTGCTTTGAACTCCATGGAACCTAATTCCCCCCACTAAAGCCCCAGGAAAACATCTTTTCAGGCTCTTATATCAGCTTTGGATGTTCTGGACCTACCCAACTCTCTCAATCTCCTCTTCTTTCTGAACTCCACTGAAAGCTTTTCTTTATGCAGAGCTGGAATCGGAACTTTCCAGCTAAACTTTCCACTTTCCATTTACAACTCTGCTTGACTTGAACTGCACAGAACATTATTCCTGCCCCTCCTCCCCATGCCAGGTACCTTCTCCTCCCCTCAACACTTCCCTCCCTCTTCTAGCTTCCTTTTCTGAGTTGTCTTTCCCCATTAGATTGTAAACTCCTTGATGGCAGGGAATGCCTTTTTTTTGGTAACTCCAGTCCTTAGCACAGTGCACAGTGCCTCGATCATAGTAGGCACTTAATAAACATTTATTGAATTGAATTGATTTATTCTATTTGGTCCACACACAACCGTGGAAGACAAATTAAATTATTATCCTTCTTTTACAGCTGAAGAAATTGAAGCAGACAGAGAATAAATAACTCATAAATACACAAATAAATAGATAGATAAACAAATAAATAAAGAAATGAACTCAGCTAGTTTATGAGGGCAAATCTGAACACAATGCCTCATGATTCCAAGCTCAGCACTCTATCTGCTGGACCACGAAGTCCAAGGGAAAGCAAGTCATGGAAGAATCCCAGAAACAAGGTACTCAAAAGAAAGTTTATTTGATTAAGTCAATAGGTTGTGCCAGTTCAGAGAGATGGGGAATTTTGAAATAGGCATTTACCTGGTAAGTGGAAGTAGGAATTATCAAAAGATGAAAGTAGTTTGAACAGAGAGTTGTGGCAAAATTAGATTAATAAATGAATACAAAGGGAAAACATCCTTTAAAATGAGTTAGTGTTTATTTTCTGCATGTCTGACTCAGGTAAATCATAATCAATCTTTCATATTTAGAAATACTTCTGAAAACGACTGATAGCTCAGTGAATATGGTTGAGAAGACTTCTTCAAGAATTACAGCACCATCTCCTTTAGGACCTCATACATACACTGGAAAACTCTCTTTTAATTTTCCATCACAGAGTTACTTACAATAATGGGTTGTTCCTACAAAAACATCCCTTGTATGACAGCCCAATGCATTACTTTTATGTAAGTGTATGAGAAATGATAGCCAGTTAAAAGATAAAAATGGAAATTCACCCAAAGTATGTCTTATTCTCGTACAATTGACCATTAGTTCCCAAAGGAAAAAGCTTAGAAAACCATTGGAACTTAGTTTGCTATTCTAGGCTCTCTCAAACACTTGGGATTTATGCTTTTAAATTGAAGATGTGGATGTTCTTTGAAAATAGGAACAGAGGCTTTTAGAGTTGCTTTGGCGATTATTGTAAAAGGTAGTTGAGGGTTACCCTTTTACTCATGCCTTTTTCCCAGAGTTTGCTGTAAGAAAGAAGTAATGTTAGAAATGTCTAAATAAAATTTTCCATTGTGAGAGATAGGGTCCATGGAGGCCAATTTGTTTCAAGCTAAAGAATCACATTCAGCACTTTTGAGCTTTCTTTTATCAAGTGCATTACTTCTGCCTGAGAAGAATTGCCATAAAGTCAAAGTTTAATGACTGGATTAAGTTCAAATAGGGATTTTTCTCCTTCCACTCCCTAACAAACCATCCTGTTTTAGTCACCAATATAAGAAACACATATGTAATAGATTGCCTTTCTCTTTTTAATTCAATATGAACTGACCCCCCTAAAGAAAACTCTTCATCTTTAAGTAATTTTCAAAAACATCAGAAATCCTAGGTTCTTTGCAGGCATTTGGGGTTTATAATTTGGGGAAAAAATAAAATCACAGAGTGTCTTTTGTTGAGAAATCACAATTTATAGAATTATAGAAAGTTAATGTTTAAATGGGGTCTTAGAAACCATTTAATCTAACACCCTTGATTTTACAGATGTCAACAATGAGACCCAAAAAGTTCAAATGACTTGTCCAAGGAAAAACAGAAATCATATTGATAGTTAGTGGCATCACTAGAATTTGAATTCTTATCTTCAAGCTCATATATCCATGATTTTGAGTAATTCAGCTATATCTACACTCACATCTATCTTCCAAAGAATACTTAAGATATTTTGATCTTGGACTCTGATACTTTTGTCTAAACCTGAGTGTATTACAATTATTGTTTTAGTAGAGGCAGAGCTAAGTAAAGGCAGTGACTCACCTGAGCTCCCCCAAACCCCTCCAAACGCTTTTGAAAAATGATGCTAAAAATTCTAGCTCTTTAGTTGTCTGTAAGGTGCTTGATTCTTCTTCAGAAACTAAGGCCACATTGGTGTGAGCCCTCACTTCAGTCAACAATCAGCACCATTACAAACAAGCCTCTCCTCATCTGTCTGCTTAAATGACTGTTTCTGAGCTTCTTTGTATCTACTCTGCCCTCATCCTTCATAATGATGTTACAATCATGGAGGATAAAATAAATGCCCTCATTAAAGCAGCAGGTGTAAACGTTGAACCATTCTGGCCTAGATTACTTGCAAAGACCCTGTAAAATGTAAACATTGCATGTCTCATCTGCAATGTAAGAGTTGATGGACCTACCCCAGCAGCTGATGGGGCTGCCCTGTTACAAGGGCTGCTCCTGCTAGCATAGTTGCCCCAGTTGAGCAGAAGAAGAAAGAAGAAACAAAAAAAGAAGAATCCAGGGAGACTAATGATGACATGGGCTTTGGTCTGTTTAAATAAATATCTTTTGTAACATTAAAAAAAGCCTAACTCAAAAAAAAAATTCTAGAGCACCAGAACCCACAAAAAGACAGATTAAAACAAATTTCCAGCCCGAGACAACTTAGAAGGTCATAATGAAAGATCTGTTGCACCACGGTGAGAGAGGAGCACCGTCCAACATAGGCCGCACAAGCACAGAGCAGACTATGGTAAACTAGAAGCAGTTCACAGGGTGACTGAATCACCGGCAGCAGTGGCAGCTCTTAGACCTCTCAAGCCATAAATGACAAAGGCAACTTGGAAAGTAAGCAGGAAAGGTCTGTCACACCTGGATGAGAGAGGAGAGCAGGCCTTGAAAGTGACTGAAGGGGCACCAGAAACAGTTGCTTCCAGAGCTCTCAGCCCACAGGAGGTAAGGGGGTAGAAAAACTGGTTAGAAGGTAATTATAGAGATCTTTTTGCTAGCACTTAGGCAGGACTCTGTTGTTTTTCCCATATTTGGATCTGGGTCCAAGTCCTAGGAGACAGTCCAAGGACAAAGAGGAGCGTTAGTATAGCAGAATTTGAAGAAGCAGTGTGGGACTGGGGGAAATGAGGGAGGTGAAACCCTCCTCAGGTGAGCAAAGGAGTATACAACAGACCTTGGATTCTACAAACTTGGGAGAACTTATAAGGTCCTTATAAGTGTCTTTGAAAATAACTGTCCAGGGGCAGAGTCAAGATGGTGGAGTAGAAACAGGATTTCTGTGTGGCTCCAGCTTCTACCTCCTCTAATACATGTAAAAAATGATTCTAGACAAACTTTGGAGCTACAGAACCCACAAAATGACAGAGAGAAGCTAACCTCTTACTAAAGACAGCCCAGCAGTCCAGCAAGAAGGGGCCAGTGCAGTGCTCTGGGAGCTGAGCCCAGGCCCATGCGATCCCAAGGTTTTAGCCTCAGGGCAGCCTGACCAGCCAGCAGGTGGAGAGACTTCAGTTCACAGTAGCTGTGGCAGTTTCCAGAATTATCAAACCATGGATGCCAAAGACAAAGTGAGACTTTGCTAGTGTAGACTTTGTGGGAACAAGGAGTTCGGGAGTGTGATCTGGCCTTTGCCCCTGGGGTGACAAGCAACTGAGGCTCCATGGCCATGCTGCTTCAGAGCTCCTGGCCTAAAGATAGTAGGGGGACCAAGCAAGCAGTAAGAGGGGTAATTTCTCTTGGTCTAACCTGCTTGGATCTGGATCACTGTCTAGGGTAGAGGTTCTGGGGTATGTGACCAGATTGCCAGGTTGTGATAAGGCTTCAGAGAGGGCACCCCACTAATAGCTCTGGAAGCTGCAAAGACCCCAGCAATTGGGATAAAGCCTCCCTTTCTGGTAGCAGAGTTCTACAGTGGCAAAAGGCTCCAAAGACAAGTAATTGAGTGGCAACATGAGCAAGCAAAGGAAGCAAAGCAAACAGAGCCATACAACTTTACAATCCTATTTGGGGGACAAAAAAGATCAAAGCATGGAATAGGAGGAAGGCAGAAAAGTCAGAACTCCTGGACCAAAAGCTTCCAAGAAAAATATAAGCTGATTACAGGCCAAAGAGGAGCTTTAAAATGACCTTGAAAACCAAATAAGAGGAGAAGAGGAAAAATTGGGACGAGAAATGCAAGAAAAATATGAAATGAGATTCAACAACCTGACTGAATAAAATAACACCTTAAAAATAGACTAAATCAGATGGCAAAAGAGGCTCCAAAAGCCAAAGAGAAGAATGTCTTTAAAAGCCGAATTTGCCAAATGGAAAAATAATCTCAAAAGCTCACTGAAGATAATCATTGCTTCAAAATTAGATTGAAGCAAATGGAAGCTAGTGACTTTATGAGAAATCAAGTTATTATTAAACAGATCCAAACAAATAAAAATAAAAGGCAATGTGAAATATCTCATTGGAAAAAGGACTGACCTTGAAAATAGATCCAGGAGAGATAATTTAAAAATTATCGGACTTCCTGAAAGCCATGATCAAAAAAAGAACTAAGAAATTCTCAAGGAAAATTACCCTGGTGGTATAGAGACAGAGGGCAAAACAGGGGTTGAAAGAATCCACCAATCACCTCCTGAAAAAGATCCCCAAAATAAAACTCCTAGGAATATTATAGCCAGCTTCTGGGATTCCCAGATCAAGGAGAAAATATTACAAGCAGCCAGAAAGAAACAATTTCAATATTGTGGCAACACAATCAGGATAACACAGGATCTGGCAGCTAATACACTGAGGGATCAAAGGACTTGGAATATGATATTCCAGAGATCAAAAGAGCTGGGATTAAAACCAAGAATCACCTACCCAGCAAAACTGAGTATCATGTTTCAGGGGAAAATATGGTCATTCAGTGGAATAGAAGACTTTCAAGCATTCTTGATGAAAAAATCAGAGTTGAAAAAAAATGTTGACATTCAGATAAAAGAAGCAAGAGAGGCATGAGAAGATAAAGAAGGTAAAGAAATCATAAGGAACTTATCAAATTTGAACTGTTTATATTCCTACATGGAAAAATTATAATTGTAACTTATGAAACTTTTCTCAATATAAGAATAGTTGAAGGGAATAGAAATATACAAATATATGCATATAAGTATATGTATATATACATGTAAATGTATATATAGGAAGGTGTATGGGCGTATGAATACATATGTGAGTGTGTTTATATATATATATATATATATATATTTACAGGGATGCATAGACAGAGGGCACAGGACCAATTGAATAGGAAGGGATGATACTTAAAAGGTGAAATTAAGAGGTGAGAGAGGAATATAATGGAAGGAGATGGGGAGAGACAGAATGGTGTAAATTATCACATATAGAAGAGGCAAGGGAAAACTGTTACAATGGAGGGGAAGAACAGGAAGGCAAAACAGAATGAGTAGACCTTATTGTCATTGAAGTTTGCTTAAGTAGGAAATGACATAGACACTAAATAGGATATCTTGCCCTATCGGATAATAGGGTGGAAGGTTATGAAAGGGATAATGATGGAAGGGTAGGCAGGCTGGGTGGTGGGAAGTTGGAAGTACCCACTTTTGAAAAGGGACAGGATCAAAGTAAAGAATAGAACAAGTTGAGGGTGGGATAGAATGGAGAGAAATATAGTCAGTCTTTCTCAATATATATACTATGAAAATGTTTTGCTTAGCTACACATGTACAACCTATATTGAATTGCTTATCTTCCCAGTAAGTGTGGGTGACAAGAGATGAAGGGAAAGAATCTGTAATTCAATGTTTTAAAATCAAATGTTTAACTATATATAATCTCATCATCAGCATCAGTATCATCATCACCATTATTACTATTACTATTATGCAACTGGGAAATAAGATATACAGGTGCTGGGGCATAGAGATCCACTGTGCCCTACTGGAAAGTTTGAAAGGGGATGGGGGAAGATATTGGAGAGAGAAGATTGGGGAGGGTATATTCAGTAGGATCGGTATTTTGGGGTCGTAGGTAGGGAGAACATGAGGAGAAAATGTGTAACTAAAAATCTTGTGGAAATGAATGATGTAAACTAAAAATAAAAAAAAGAGGGAAAAAAGAAAAAAGAATGAAAGAATGAAAGTAAAAAACAAGAAAAAATAAACACAACTATAAAAAAAAGTAATAAATTTGTGTTTGATTCAATGCAAAAAAAGAAAAAAATGAAAATAACTGTACAAAACTCCTGAGGCTTGTGAACTAAGATTACAACCAAAAATCACCTACCCAGAAAAACTGAGTATAATCCTTACAGGGAAATAAAAGGAAATTCAATGAGATAGATGACTTTCAAGAATTCTTAATGAAAAGACCAGAGCTAAATAGGAAATTTGACTTTCAATTCCCAGACTCAAAAGGAATGTAATAAGGTATACATGAAAGAGAAATCAAAAGGGACTTCAGAAGTTTAAACTGTTTACATTCCTACATGGGAAGATGATATTTGTAAGTCACAAGATGTTTCTCATTATTAGGGTAATTAGGAATATATACAGAGAGAGGGCACAGATGTCAGTTGATTATGAAGGTGTGATATCTAAAAAATTAAAATTAAGAGGTGAAAGAAAAATGTAGTGGGAGAAAGAAAAAGGGAGAGGTAGAATTGGGTAAATTCTCTCACATAAGATAGGCAAGAAAACGTTTTTACAGTGGAGAGGAAGAGAGAGGAAATGAGAGGGAGGGAATGAAATTTACTCTCAGAATTGACTCCTAAAGAGAATAACATAAAGCTTCAATTGGGATAGAAAGAGAATGGAGGGAAATAGAGTTAGCAACAGTGACTGTGAAAAAAATGAAGCAATTTTCACTGATAAAGGCATCATTTACCAGTCAAATTTATAAAAATAAGGGCCATTTCCTAACTGATAAATGATCAAAATGATCAGTTTTCAGATGAAGTAATCAAAACTATCTATAGCCATATAAAAACACTCTAATTCATTATTGACTGGAGTTTTCAGAATTATATTAACAGAATGCTGAAGTACTACTTCAAGCCTATGATTGGTCTAGCCTAGACTGGCTAACAGGAAAGAAATGATAAATGACAAATGTTAGAGGAAGTGCAAGGAAAATGAGACATGGATATACTCTCGAGAGAGTTGTGAACTGATTCCATCTTTCTGTAGAGCAATTTTGAATTATGCCCAAAGGGCTATCAAACCATGTATACCCTTTGAAACAGCAATACCACTAGTGGGTCTGCATCACAAAAGAGATTTAGAAAAAGGAAAAGGACCCATATGGGCAAAAATTTGTATAGCAGCTCTTTTCTGGGGGCAAATAATAAGAAACTGAGGGGGATGTCCATCAATTTGGGAATGACTGAACAAGCTATGGTATGTGATTATGATGGAACACTATTATACTATGAGAAATGATGAACAAGATGCTCTCAGAAAACCCTGGAAAGACTTGCATGGGCTAAAGAAAAGTGATATTTACTATGTACAAAGTGGCAGCAATACAGTAAGATGCTACATCTTTTTAAAAATGTTTATCTACTAAATATCTTACATTAGTTATAAAAACAGCACTCTAGTTAAAGGCCTCCATCTAATTTTGTCTGTAGTTTTCCTACAGCAATATTGTTGAACTGCTGGCTTCTTTTTTTCTCTTCTTTTCCAACATATGCTCCACAGAATTGCCAAATATTTTTGCTGTAACATGTTTACTATGTAAAAATCATGTTCAAGAAAAGTCAGTAATGGGTGGAGCCAAGATGGCACAATGAAAGCAGTAACTTTTCTAAGCTCCTTCATGAATCCTGTCACTAAACTTTAAAAAGTGAACCTTAACAGTTTTAGAGTAACAGAATCCATTGGGAGATGGAGCTCAGCAGATTCCCAGCCCAGGAAAGTGCTCAGGTAGGTGTGGGCAATTGGAGCACAGAGCACAAGTGGAATGGACCAGAGAGCAGATTACAGTTGAGTGAGAAGGAGCCCCAGGAAGCAGACTCACCTACCCCAAAGTCGATTTTAACAGTCTCACCACATAACAGGGGATGGGTCAGAGCTAGGTAAGAGAAAGCACAGGGCCCACAGAAGCTTCTCCTGGGGCTACCAGGCCACAGCTTGGAAGTTTAAAAATCACCTACCTGAATATCCAGAAGCCAAATGTCCCACCCAGAGTAAAATCATGAAATAGTGGAAATAGACTCAGGCTTAGGAGTCATTGAGAAAGGGTGTAACTGAAGCAGTAAGGAGTCTGAAGTGAAGGTGGGAGGTGTCCCAACAAGCCCCACCTCAGCTGACCAGCATGAGTTCCCAAAGCCCAGGGTGGTGAAGCCAGCAAGCACTAACAACACAAGGCCAGGTGGGCCTTAGCACCATGAGGGGAATCTGCTGGCTGCTGGCTGCTAAGCCTGCAAGAGCCTTAGCCTAGGGGTATAGAGATGGAAATCTGAAGTGGCCAGACCACCCCTCCCCTACAGATTGCTCTGTGAGCCTCAGAGTAACTCAGGGAAAACCCTGAGAATCCTGTCCTTGGCCTCAGTCCAGACTCCCAGAGGCTAAAGAACACAAAGTCAACAAACAGGCCCATAGCTCCCAGACTAAGAAATAGAGAAATAGGAAATCACAATGGGAAAGAAGGAAAATGAGAAGGGAAAAGCAAGAAAATCTATCTGAGCTTATTATACTGAGCAAGAAAAACAGAGGAAAACATTGACTCTATACTCACACCTGAGACCACAGAAGGAAATATGCACTGGTCTCAAGCCCAAAAAGCATTCTTGGAGGAGCTCAAGAAATATTTTAAAAGCCAAATTAGAGAGGTAGAAGATGAATTTAAATCTACAGTGACCAAATTGGGAAAAAAATCTCACTAAAGAAAACAAATCCTTAAAAAGTAAAATTTGTGAAGTGAGACAGGTGGGTCAAAATCTAACTGGAGAAAATACCTCCCTAAAAAAAGGACCTTCAGAAACTAACCAAAGAAAATAATTGACTCAAAATTAGAATCACTCAAATCATAACTAAGGATTCTATGATGTATCAAGAGTCAGTCAAGCAAAACATGAAGATTGAAAGTGTAAAATATTTCACTGGAAAAACAACTGACCTGGAGGACGAATCCAGGAGAGATAACCTAAGAATTATTGGTCTACCAGAAAGCTATGATGATAAAAGAGGACAACATCCTCCAAGAGACTGTCAAAGAAAACTGTCCTGAAGTCCTAGAATCAGAGGGTAAAATAGTTATTGAAAGAATTCACTAGACTCCTCCTGAAAGAGATCCCAAATCTAAAACTACAAGAAATATAGTAGCCAAATTTCAGAATTACAAGGTCAAGGAGAAAATACTGCAAGCAGCCAAAAAAGAAACAATTCAAATATCGTGGAACTACAGTTAGGATTACACATGACCTAGTAGCTTCTATATCAAAGGATCAGAGGGATTGAAATTTGATATTTTGTAAGGCAAAAGAGCTAGGACTGCAACCAAGGATCAACCACCCAGCAAACCTGAGCATAATCTTTCAGGCAAAGAGATGGCCATTTAATGAAATAAGGGACTTCCAGACTTGCCTGATGAAAAAACCAGAACTCAATGAAAAATTTGATCCCCAATTGCAAGACTCAAGAAAGACATATACAAGTAAACAAGGAAAACACACACACACACACACACACACACACACACACACACACACTCATGCACACATGCACATAACTTGGGATGCAATAAGCAAACTGTTTACATCCCTATATGAGAAGCTGATACCTGTCAATATGAAATGTATATGATTATCATGACCTTTAAAATGGATATACATAGATAGAAGGTGTGGGTATAAATTAACTAATCCGATGATAAAAAAAAACCTTATTAAGGGGTTCAAAGGGACAGTAATGGGAGAAAAGGAAAGGATGAGGCAGAAAAAGTTAAATTCTGACTTAAAAAAGGGACATAAAAATATACTATAGTAGAGATGAACATCATATGAACTTTATTCTGATTGGTTCTCATTCAAAGAGGGATCAACATAATCAGTTAAGTTTAAGATTCTAATGTGAAAAAAAACAACTCATTATAATAGAGGGAAAGGAGGGAGGGAGAGGAGCACTGCATGAAATTCACTCTCATTGGTTGAAGGTCAAAGAAGGAATATCATACTCCAATAAGTATAAAAATCCATTGTACCCTATAGGTAGTAGGTGGGGCAAGGGGGGGATAAGAAGGGTAGGGGGTGTTCAGATGGGAGGGAAATAGTAGTAAGGGTAAAAGGAAGGTAAAGAAGGGGGTCACAGGGAGGGAATACTGAAAGAGGTGTGGGTCAAAAGAAAACTCTTGAGGAGGGGAAGGGAGGAGGAAGAAACAAAAACATAAACAGGGGAGGGAATAGGATGGAGGGAAAGACCCAGATAGTAAGCATAACTGTGAATGTGAATGGGATGAACTCTCCCATAAAATGGAGGTAGATAGCAGAATGGATTAAAAACATAATCCTACAGTGCGTTGTCTACAAGAAACACATTTGAAACAAGGGGAAATGCACAGGGTATAGTTAAAAGGTTGGAATAGAATATATTATGCTTTAGCTAAAATAAGAATAAAATTCGGGGTAGCAATCCTTATCTCAGATAAAGCAAAAATATATCTAATTAAAAGCAATAAGGAAGGAAACTATATCCTGCTAAAAGGCACCATCAAGAATGGAACAATATCATTACTTAACATATATGCGCCAAGTGGTATAGCATCCAAATTCCTAGAGGAGAAGTTAAGGGAATTAGAGGAAGAAATAGCAAAACTATACTAGTTGGGGACCTTAATATCCCTTTCTCTGAACCTGATAAATCTAACCTCAAAATAAAGAAGAAAAACGTTAAGGAGGCAAATAGAATTTTAGAGAGGCTACATATGATAGATCTCTGGAGAAAACTGAATGCTGATAAAAAGGAATATACCTTCTCAGTGGTACATAGCACATCCAAAAAAATCAACCATATGATAGGGCATAAAAACCTCACAATTCAGGGCAGAAAGGCATAAATATTAAATGAATCATTCTCAGATCATGATGATAATAAAAATTATATGCAATAAAGGGCCATGGAACTATAGACTAAAAGCTAATTGGAAACTGAACAATTTAATCCTAAAGAATGAGTGGGTCAAACAAGAAATTATAGAAAGAATAAGTAACTTCATTCAAGAGAATGATAATAATGAGACAACATACCAAAACTTGTGGGATGCAACAAAGGCAGTTCTTAGGGGACGTTTTATATCCCTGAGTGCATACATGAATAAATTAGAGAAAATGGAGGTCAATGAATTGGCATGCAATTTAAAGAGCTAGGAAAAGAACAAATTGAAAATCTGTAATTAAATACTAAATTAGAAGGAAGAGATTAATAAAATTGAAATTAAGAAAACTATTGAATTCATAAATAAAACTAAGAGTTGGTTTTATGAAAATAAACAATAAAATCGATAGACCCTTAGTCACTATGATAAAAAAAAGAAAAAAATTACAATGATCAAAAATGAAAAGGGTGAATCTACCTCCAATGAAGAGGAAATTAAAACAATAATTATGAATTATTTTGCCAAATCATATGCACATAAATTTGATAATTTTAGTGAAATGGATGAATATTCACAAAAATATAACTTTTCAGATTAACTGAAGAGGAAATAAATTACTTAAATAACCCCATCTCAGAGAAAGAAATTGAAAAAGCCCTCAGTGAACTCCCTAGGAAAAAATCTCGAGGACAAGATGGATTTACTAACAAATTCTATCAGACATTTAAAGAACAATAAATTCTCATACTCAACAAACTATTTGGGAAAATTAGTGCAGAAGGAGTCATACCAAATTCTTTTTATGACACAAATATGGAACTGATACCTAAATCAGAAAGAGATAAAATGGAGGAAGAAAATTTTAGACCAATTTCCTCAGGAATATAGATGCTAAAATTTTAAATAAATATTAGCAAAAAGACTAGAGCAATTTATCACAACAATAATACATTTTGATCAGATAGGATTTGTTCCAGGAATGCAAGGATGGTTTAATATTAGGAAAGCCATCAGCATAATTGATCATATCAACAATAAAACTAGCAGAAACCACATGAGTATCTCAATAGATGCAGAAAAGGCTTTTGACAAAATGCAACATACATTCCTTTTAAAAACACTAGAAAATATAGGAATAAATGAAGTCTTCCTTAAAATAATAGGTAGCATCTATTTAAAGCCATCAGCAAGTATTATATGTGATGGGGATAAGCTAGAAGCATTTCCAATAAGATCAGGGGTGAAACAAGTGTGTCCACTATCACCCCTCTTATTAAATCTGATACTAGAAATGTTAACAGTAGCAAATAGAGAAGAAAAAGAAATAAAAGGAATCAAATTAGGCAAAGAAGAGACGAAGTTATCAATCTTCACAGATGATGTGATGATATACTTAGAGAATCCTAGAGAATCAAGTAAAAAACTACTTGAGACAATAAATAAATTTGGCAAAGTTGCAGGATATAAAATAAAACCCATATAAATCCTTTGCATTCCTAAATATTTTTAATGAAGTCCAACAGCAAGAGATAGAAAGAGAAATCCCATTTAAAGTTATTGTAGATATTATAAAATATTTGAGAATCTACCTCCCCAAAACAAAGGACCAATATGAACACAACTACAAAACACTTTTCACACAATTAAAGTCAGATCTAACTATTTGGAAAAACATCAATTGCTTGTGGCTGGGTTGAGCTAATATAATAAAAATGACAATTTTACCTAAATTAAATTACATATTTAGTGCCATACCAATCAATCTACCAAAAAATTACTTTATAGAGCTAGAAAAAATAGTAACAAAATTTATTTGGAAGAACAAAAGGTTCAGAGTATCAAGTGAATTACTGAAAAGAAATGCTAGGGAAGGTGGCCTATCCATACAAGATTTTAATCTGTATTCGAAAGCAGCAGTCATCAAAACTACATGGTATGGCTGAGAAATAGAGTAATGGATCAATGAAATAGATTGGGTACAGGAGACTCAGCAGTCAATAACTATAGTAATCTACTGTTTGATCAACCCAAAACCCCAGTTTTATGGATAAAGACTCACTATTTGACAAAAAATGATAGAAAAACTGGAATGTAGTTTAGCAGAAAATGGGCATTGAGCATTATCTAATTCCATATACCAAAATCACATCAAAATGGGTGCATGATCTAGTCATAAATGCTGATGCTGTAAGCAATCTGGGAAAGTAAGGAATCATTTACCTGTTCAATTTATGGAGAGGGGAAGACTTTGTGACCAAACAAGAATTAGAGAACATTACAAAATGCAAAATAAATAATTTTGATTATATTAAATTGAAAAGTTTCTGTACAAACAAAGCCAATGTAACCAAGATTGAGAGGGAAGTGGAAAATTGGGAAAGAATTTTTACAACCAATATGTCTGATAAAGGAATCATTTCTAAAATATACAGAGAATTGAGTCAAATCTGTAAGAATACAAGTTATTCCCAAATTGATAAATGTTCAGAGGAAATGAACAGGCAATTTTCAGATTAAGAAATTAAAGATATCGTCCCTTCACCCTCCGGAGCCAACATGGGTCGCGTTCGGACCAAGACCGTGAAGAAGGCGGCGCGAGTCATCATCGAGAAGTACTACACCCGCCTGGGCAATGACTTCCACACCAACAAGCGCGTGTGCGAGGAGATCGCCATCATCCCCAGCAAGAAGCTCCGCAACAAGATCGCGGGATATGTTACCCATCTGATGAAGAGGATCCAGAGAGGGCCTGTGAGAGGTATCTCCATCAAACTGCAGGAAGAAGAAAGAGAAAGGAGGGATAACTATGTCCCTGAGGTCTCTGCTTTGGATCAGGAAATCATTGAAGTGGACCCTGATACCAAGGAAATGTTGAAACTCCTGGACTTTGGTAGTTTGTCCAACCTGCAAGTTACCCAGCCCACAGTTGGGATGAACTTCAAAACACCAAGAGGAGCTGTTTAATATTTACTTTTGCCTTCTTTCCAATAAACTTGGGAACTCCCAAAAAAAAAAAAAAAAAAAAAAAATTAAAGATATCTATAAGCATATAAAAATAATCTAAATCACTATTGATTAGAGAAATGCAAATTAAAACAACTCTGAGGTACCACATCACACTGGTCATATTATCTAAGATGACAAAACAGGAAAATGATAAATGCTGGACAGGATGTGGAAAAGTTGGAACACTGATGCATTGTTATTGGAGTTGTGAAATGATTCAACCATTCTGGATAGCAATCTGGAACTATTCCCAAAGGGCTATAAATAAGTGCATAATCTTTGACCCAGCAATACCATTTCTAGCATTGTTTCCCAAAGAGATCATAGAAGTAAGAGGAAGACCCATATACACAAAAATATTTATAGAAGTTCTTTTTTGGTGGAAAAGAATTGGAAATTAAAGGGATGCCCATCAATTGGGGAATGGCTAAACAAATTGTGGTATATGAATGTAATGGAATACTACTGTGCTATAAGAAAAGAGGAGCAGATGAATTTCATATCTACCTGGAGAGGCTTATGCAAACTGATGCTTAGTGAGAAGAGCAGAACCAGGAGAAATTTTTACATAATTGCAGACACAATGTATGTGTGATGACCAATTTGGATAGACTGGACTCTTCTCAGGAATGCAGGGTTATAAGACAACTCCAAAAGCCTCATAATGGAGAAAGATGTCTAAATTCAGAGAAAGAACTAGAGAGAACAGAGTTTGAATGCAGACTGAGGCAAACCACCTGCTCTCTTTCTTTTTCTTATTTGGTTTTGTTTCCTCTTTCCCATTGTTTTCCATCCATTACAATCCTTCTTTATAACCTGACTAATGTCTAATGTGAAAGTATTTGCAGATCCTATACTTGATTGGGATGTTTCCATAGGGGTGGGTGGGAGAGGAGAGGAAGGGGTATACAATTTGAAACTCAAGGGATTGTAGAACTCAATCTTGTAAACTAAAAGTAAACAACCAAATTAATAAATATTTAAAAATTGGAAAAAAAAGAAGTCAGTAACTCCTAATTGTCTCTAATATAAAATATAAGTTCTTCAAATTAACATTAAAGCAATTCAAAATATACTATATTAAGCACACCAGGAAGTAAATTAAAGATAGAATTTTATCCTAATACCTTAAATGCCATGGTCTTCCAATTTGATCTAGGGACTTTATGTCAGTACAAAGTTTAAATCTAAGGCAAGTGCACTACTGGAAACAATGGTAATTATATGGCTAAGTAAATTGTAGTCCATTTACACTTCAATTTTGCATCTTACTTAAACTTGGATTCAATCTGGGGCTATTGAATAACTTATCTTTTCTTCTGGTTCAATCCCTGATACCATTTTCAAATTGAAAAGCTCTAAGTTCAAAGTCAGATAAAAATATTCATCTTGTTGCCAAAGCAATACATGCAGAAGGACCCACAAATTGAAATATATAACATAATTAATACAATATAATAATATAACATAACATAACATAACATAACATAATATAGCAAATGTTGAAATATATATTTTGAGAGAATGAAAATAAATAGAAAATTATAGCTCAACATTTGTTTTCCTGGCTGAGTACACCATTAACCTTGATTCACAAAGTTCTCTCATTCTCCTAAGTCTGCCAAAGACAACATGTCCCCTGATCAGAGAGTTTAGTAAAACATCAAGTTTGCAGCCAAGACTTCCTGCTTTCCCCTCTCTTATCCAGGTACCCAGTTTATATTCTGTCTCTTTACAAAGGGATTCTTGTTGCTCCATCTCTATACTAATTCCTTGCTACTACTGTCCCCATTACCCATTCCCATGTTCATTACTTCTCCACTGCATGGCCAGGGAGAAGGGTAAAAAAAATGCATCAAGAAGAGGACTTTGAGGATGGATTCCTTTCTACTAGGAAAATCTGAATTTTTATATTATTTTTTCTCAATTATATGAAAATAATTTTAACATCCTTTTTTAAAAAATTGAGTTCCAAATTTTGTCCCTAATTCCCTCCCCTACATTTTCACACTAGACATGTTACAAAAGAAGACAGACCCCTACTTTACCGCAAAAAAAAAAAAAAAAGAATAATAAAGTAAAAAAAAAACATAAGTTTCAAACTGAATACAGACTTTTTCAGTTCTTTCTCTAGAGGTGATTGGCATTTTTTTATAAGTACTTTGGAATTGTCTTTGATCACTGTCTTGCTGAGAATAAATAAATAATTCAGAGTTGGTCATATTACAGTGTTGCTATTACTGTGTACAAAGTTGTCCTAATTCTACTCATTTTACTTTTCATTGGTTCATGTACGTTTTCCCAGGTTTTTATGAATGAATCCCATTCATCATTTCTTTTAGCTAAATAGTATTTTCCCCCAGTCATAAACCACAACTTGTTCAGTCATTCCCCAATTGATGGGCATGCCTTTGATTTCCAAATCTTTACCACTGCAAAAAGAATTGCTATAAATATTTTTATACATATAATCATTTTCCTTTTTTCTTTTATCCCTTCGGGATACAGACCTAGTAGTGGTATTGTTGGGTCAAACATCATATACAATTTAAGAGCCCTTTAGACATACTTATAAATTACTCTCTATAATGTTTGGATTAGTTCACAATCCAACCAACAGTGCATTTCCAGGGTGTTATTTTCCCACATTCTCTCTAACATTTGTCATTTTCCATTTCTTTTATATTTTTCCAATCTCATAGATATGAAGTGGTATCTCAGAGTTGTTTTAAGTTGCACTTCTCTAATCAATAGTGATTTAGAGTGTTTTTATATGACTAGCGTTAGTTTTTCTTCTTCTGATAACTTCATATTCACATCCTTTGACCATTTATTACTTAGGGGAATGACACATTCTTATAAATTGGAATCAGTACTCTATATATTTAAAAATGAGGCCTATCCGAGAAATTTTGTGTAAATCCCTCCCCCAGTTTCCTGCTTATAATTCTAACTGCATTTCTTTGTTTGTGCAAAACCTTTTAAATTTTAAATTTCCCTTCGAGATTAATTATTTTTGTGATGGTAAATTGGTCCAGTTTTTTTTTTTTTGTCTCAATTATTACCAAGCCATCAGTCATTGAATCGGTGTGGCCACAAACAAACCGAAACCTTGCAAAGACCTTAATTTAGAAAGGTCAAAATCTTCCACTGCATCCTGGGCCATCATAAGTCATCTTGACCTTTGCTTTGCCACTGAACTCCAGTTACTCTGGAGGACAAAATAAGACTGACAACTTTGCATGACTCTGCCTCACTTAAATCCAATTCATGTTCAAGTTAAGACATCACCTTCTTGATTTATTTATTCTCTTTGAGAACAAAGAATCAAAAACAGTAATCTTTATGGTCATTCTTTTTTTATTGTTTGCTTATTTTTCTAGCCTATTTGTTGACTTTTAACTTTGTTTTAAAGTTTGGTTCTGCTCCTGGGATTGAGGGGACACTATTCCATTCTTTTCATGTTGCTCTTTTCAGAGCTAGGTTAGAGAGTATGAAATATGTAGGTTTTTGGTGCTTCCAAGGTTCTATGATCTAAGAAGAGGTATGGTCACTGCTGTCCTGGCCTGTGCTTTGGTCTCTTATGCAGGAAGAAACTTTGTTCCCCTGTAGCAACCAGTGCTAGCAGTCCTCTTGGCTCTGGGTTATTATGAATTCTCCACTCTCGTGCAACCACAATCATTGATGCTTCCTCCAGCCTTGGAATTTAGTCCAAAATTCCTGTTTCCCATTCAGGTACCTCAAGCACTCCTGTCCACTCTGGAACCCCAACGAGTATCCCTGCTTCTTGTGGTCCTTGTGGCCACAAGTTCTGTTTCTCCTTTTGGCCCCAGAACTGTATTTGGGCAATGTAACAGAGTCATGAACCTAACATCAGCAAAGATCTCTTACAATCCTCTTCTAACCAGTTGTCTTACTCCTTTCTCCCCTTGATCCCAACTCTGCCCCTTCTGTGGACTGTGTGCTACAAAGTTGCTGCTGCTTGCACAGCTTTGGGGCCTGCCCTACTCGTTTGGTCCCAAACTCCATTTATGACCACCACCCTGGTAAAGCAGATCTTTTCTGCCAACCTCCCGGGTGATCTTATGATATATCTTCCTGGAAAATTGTTTCATCTGATTTTTGTTTATTCTTCTGCTCCAGAATTAGAGTTAAGGTGTTATTTTAGAGCTCTTTGCAGGGGAATTTGAAAGATTTTGGACTGGGTACTTCCTCCATTAACATCTTGGCTCTCCTTACCTCCCTCAAGCATTTTCAGTGACCTTTTTTTGGAAAGTGAGGGAACTGATTCACAGTCTACTGATTCTGCAACCTCTTTCACTTCTGTATCAATTATCTTCCCACCCTTAAAATGTCTCTATTACTTTGCTTCCTCCTCTGATCAGTGAATACCTTCCCAGCAGTACTATTTCATGTAAAACCTAGGCCATCCATGCTCATCCCTATCCCTGAAATAATTCTGATTCTCAAGACTTTTTAACCTTTCCCCCATGAAGATCCTTCCTTTACTCTCTCCCACTTTCTAGCTCCCTCTTATATATTCAATTAGAATGTAAGTTCCTTTGGAGTAGGGACTGTCTTTTTGTTGCTTTTATTTATATTTCCAATGCATAATACAGTGTCTAATACATAGTATGTTCCAAATTTATTTTTCTTTCTATGTAGTTGCCAGGCATTGTAATAGTCAAGGAAACAATATATGATATATTTCCCTGGGAAAAGTCCAGAAAGGTACACTACAAGAAAAAACAAATACCTAGTAAAGGTTTTTAGTGTTTGAAAGAGAAGTCATTCTTGGAAATATAGGACAATTAATTCAAGTTTCAGATAGAAATTTTCTAACTTGTCTTTCTTCACAGACATATTCAAATAGTCAAATGGATCTGTGAACTCATTGATCTGAATATTTCCTCCAGTAATATACACTGAGCCCACGCCATGGCTGCCTAACTCTGTGACTGCTGTCCATGTCCTCACATAAATGTCATACTCACTGAGGTGCAACCTTCAAGATGTTGCAAGAATACCAGTGGACCACTTGGGTAATGTATTATCCCTTATCTTTATCCAACACTAGCCTACCTCATTTTCCTATCATACATTCCCCTAAAGTCATCTTTTAGTTTTTCACTCCTTCAAAGTATCCCATCTGTGATATACTATGGTCTTCTTTCAACCAACATATGCTTTTTCATTGACTACTAAGTGATGACTAATTTCCAAATCATATATATATATATATATGTGTGTGTGTGTGTGTGTGTGTGTGTGTGTGTGTGTGTGTATTCTATGTATTGTAGCTATCAGAAGAGTATTTATTTAATACATAGTATTATTTTTGTGATAATTAGGTAAGTTTTACAATTTCCTCCATGCAAACCATCCCTGTTTATTTCTCATCTTTAAATCTATGCCAAAATCATTTTTGCCCAGTCTTTCCCAGATACACTTTCTCATGGACAAACTCTATAAGTTGTCTTTCCAAGAGCATGCAATAAGATAGGCAATATACATTATTTATTCATTTGTTTTTTCTTCACAGATCACATAGTAGATGATTATGCAATTTTGCTTTCATTTTGCTCTGTATGACTATTTAGAATTAATTGTCCTTTATGATGTTTGACTAAAGCCTGGAAAAAAATTTTTTTAAATGCCTGAGATACTAAAGTTTGGAGGATTGTGAGTGATTTGGGGAGCTGCTGAGTTCAAGTTAATTGCAGCCAAGTTCATCACTAGCAACCTTACCTATAGGAGGGATACTAATACTATAAGTTTTGAAGTAATTGTATTTTGAATTTGGAGAAATGTTGAGAACTTTAATCATGGTAAGACATCTCATTTTCCCTCCCTGCCTTCCTCCTCCACACACTCCTAATCAAAGTTTCTTGCTTTAATTGCGTATAATATATTTTGCATTTTTGTGTTAGCATAGAATATTGCATGAAACATTAAAAAGTGGTTTATTAAAAAGGCTGACAAAGCACAGCATGTTATTGACTTACTGACAATAAAATAAAACCATTGAGAATGTAATGCCTAGTCTCATGATAAATGTTTGTACAAAAATGGAAATCCCAAGCAGCAAAACATTCAATTCAACTTTAATTCAATGAATAAGTTTGACTATATCGCCCAAAGGCACAAGTTTGGGACAGATATTTGTTCAATTATCTCAAATTGCAAAACATCACGTGACACAAGAAGACTTATTAATAAACACCCTCACACACATTTACTTGCCTACCATACAAATGCTGACTTTCTTCGTAAGGCTATGAAATCATTATTATTTTAATTGGAGGGGAAAAAAGTATTGATAGTAAAATAACTCATCTGAAAAATTCTAGTTATCTTTCCTAAAGACTTTGGGGGACCACTTGATGCTCATAATGCAAAAAAGATGAGCTCAGGGATGAATGGGAAATAGTAGAAGAACTTCATGAATCATTTGTTTTAGTCTTTGTTGAAGAAAAAGTAAGGACAATTCCCAAGGCAAAAGGGATCCTTTTGAAGTTGACAGATTAGACTTAATACATCAAATATGCTAAGAGTATAGGACCTTCGAAAAGAATTAAATATAACGAAATAACTTAGCTAAAATTACATCAAAGGAATATAAAAAGGAACTGAGGAGCAAATTTGTGAAACTCTTTGGCCAGAAACTATTATTAGTGATTACACAATGTGACTGTAAAAAGTATTGCAGTACTTCTGTGAAATCCATTCCTAAGGGTTCCAGAGATAAAACTGGGGCCAAAAGATAAGCATGCCTCATATATAAACCAAAGGATTTTGTGGAAATGATTAGATTTATGTCCTTAGTATCATACATTAATATAAGTTTAGAATAAGATGGTAACTTACAGATAATTTTGAACAGGTCAAATGAGAAGGAATTCCCTCCTCTTTCACATTTGCTTGAAGATCTCCAGATGTATGAATCTCTCTGGATCCAGACAGGAACTTTTACTTTGGCTTTAATTTTCAGGAAGCCCTTCACTTTATACTGAGTTGAAATTTGTCTCTCTGAATCTTTGGCATTTTTTTTTCCTTAATCTTCTCTCTAGGGGCAACCAAAACAGATCAAATCTCTCTTGCATGTAACAAGCTTTCAAATACTAAAAGGCATGTTTTGGCTCCCTTTAAGACATTTTACTAGGTTTTTAAACATCCTTAGTTTTTTCTTGCATGACATAGAATCCAGCTTCATCTAATCTGGTTACTTTTTTTCTGGATCTAAACGAATTTGGCAATGTCTTTTCTAAAATATAATTTGAAGAAGTGAACACAGTGCCCTGGAGGTGGTTAGCATAGCCCAGATCAAGAGAGCACTATTGGATCTGAGAGTATGAGCATTATGCTCATTAATTTCCAAGACAAATTGAGCTTTCTTACTGTCATATCACCCTGTAGATATATATATGTAATTTATAATATTCTTACATAGTTGATTTTTTAAATGTATATATAACATTTTCAAATTCCTATTGAATTCAATGTTATTAAATTCTACCTAATATTCTCTACTGATGAGCTATTTTGTAGATCCAAACTTTATCTTTTAGCATTATTTCTTTTCCTGTTTTTCATTTTATCTATTTTATACTACTAAGAAATTTACTAGGAGTATCATATATTGTTAGAACATTCATAATATTTTTTTGTTATCCATTGGGACTTCTTTCCCTTCTGGTTCTTGGTGATGGGGCTTCATATAATTTACCATTCTCTCCCACTTTAAATCTCCCATCCAAATATTCAGTAATAATATTAGGAGGTACATATTAGAATAATTATCCCCATTTCATAAATGAGAAAACAAATTAGAGTGTAAGTGACATAGTCATGTAACAAGCAAGAATCTGATGTAGAATTTTGAACTCTGGAATCCCAACTCAAAGTCCAGCAACTAATTCACTATACTATGATGCCTCTTGTTAATGGTCATGTACCATGTAATGGGTTTAATGAGCTGGCTTTCTTTTATGAAAAGGGCAATTCTCTTTTTATTAAAAAAACAAAATCATTAAAATGGATCACAACTCCCTGCCCCCATCTAAAGTAATCAGCAACTGAGATGAGGCATAGAATTTAGAATTTAGAAGTTGTCAATTTACCTTTCATTTTCAAGGAGAGCTAAAGATTAGCCCCCCCAAAGTAAGTAATGGAGCAGGGGTTCAGATTTTCTTGCACAAAAGTTAAATGAATCTTAAATGTTGGGAAGAATATGTGGAGCTCATATACATGTACACAAATAGACAAACATCAAATAATTCTTCTTTGGTTCCTTTTCAGGCATATAGCTACATGTCTCTCTTGATGTTATAACTAAGTTAAATGCCTGGACAACCCCCCTTATTTCTTTGTTATTCCCTCTCTTTTCATCTATTTTATCATCCCTTTTTGTATTTGGTATCTGAAGCTTAAAGAAATGTAGCATCATGTCTTCGAAGTCAATTTTTCCTTTGAAGAATCATATTTGTTAGGATAGGTAGGATAATTGTTAAATGTCATATTCACAATTTGCAGGAAATATAGCAAATGTTTGTTATATGCTTGGATTAAACTTGGATATTAAGATAAAATATAATAGTGAAAACTATAATCTTACATTTATTAGTTCAAAATTCAAATTCACAAATGTAAAATGGGCAAGGTATGGGTAGGATATAGCTCATTGGAAAAAGATATGGGAGTTTTGAGGTAATTAAAGATTAATATGATTCAAATGTGGGATAAGGCAACCACAAATATAAAGTGATCTTAGGCTTTATTAAAACAAAACAAAGCAAACACATGATATGAAGTCCTAAGCTCTCTGGTATATCCTCCACTCAGATGCCAAAGTATAGATCTGTCAATGTCATAACATCCTTGCTCTGCAACAGATTCTACAAAATTCCAGTGGTTCCTAATCATCTCGAGCCTTATATAACATACCCTAGTATTCAAAGTCCTTCCGATTCTGTATGTTTTTTATACTGTATATCACCCTGCCCCCATGTACTTTTCAATGCATAACACTAACCTCCTTGCTATTTATTGAATAAGACACTCCAACTTCTGTAAATAAGCATTTTCATTGTTTGTCCCCCATACCTAGCATGCTCTCCCTCTTCATCTCCACCTTCAGGGTCCATTGTTTTTTTTTTTTTAATCCCCAACTAAAAACCCACCTTGTACAGTAAACTTTTCTGATCCCCTTAAAGTTCTAGTGCATTTGCTGTATTATTCCCAATTTATCCTGTAGAGTTTAGCTATAAGTGTTTGCATGTTGTTGCCTCCATTGGATGGTGAGTTCTTTTTAAACAAGGGATATCTTTTCCCTTTCTTTGTATTCCAGCACTTAGCACATTGCCTGGTACATAGTAGGCAATTAACAAATGTTTATTTACTCACTGACTGAATTATTTTGTTATTCTGCCACAGTGAAAGCAAAGATCATATAAATGAAATCATAGGTCACCTTAAATAACAAAGTGTTCAAGAATTTTAATAAGCATTTCCCCCATTATCTATGCATTCATTAGTTTTAATTCAATGGCCCTATCTTTCAATGACAGTCATGTATCTCTTATTGATATCTAGGCCATCATAGCTCTCAATAGGCACAACCTAAAAGATTGTTTTGCTTACTGATTGAAAAAGAGAACTGAATTAAATTCCTTATCCTTTTCTTCATGAGTGCTCATAATAATGTCTTCACCCAAGACTGATAAAAATGTTCGATAGGACAGGGTCAACTTTCATATTCTAGAATTTCCTCCAATCTGAGTAAAATACAATGTTAATCAACTCTCTTTGGTCCTCGCAATTTGACCATTTCAAATATATTTAACTTTATTTTAAACTGTTATTTAAAATTTTGTTTTTCCCCAAATACAATGAAAAACAATTTTCAACATTCATTTTTAAAACTGAGTTTCAGGAAGAGCCAAGATGACGGAAAGGAAGCAGTAACCTCGCTAAGCTCCTCGGTTACTAAACCTCAAAAAGTGAATCTGAACGGATTCTGGAGTGACAAAATCCACTTGGAGACTGAGTGTGGCAGAATCCAGCCCAGGAAATTGCCCAGTGCGTCCAGATAGGACGAACGCAGAGCACGTGGGGTCTGCACAGCTCAGACTTAAGAGCAGACAAGCAGACTACACCAGAGAGAGAAAAAGCCCCAGCCTGCAGGCTTACCAAGGACGAATCGCAGTCATCTCGCCTTCATCTCACAAGGGGACAGGAAGAATCATGGGAGCCAGGTAGGAGAGTCGGGCCCCCAGTGGAGAGAGCAGCTTCTCCAGCAGCATTCGGCCCCCAGCCTGGAAGTTTAGAAACTGCCTGCCTGTATAATACAGGGGCTGGAATGGCAAAGTAAATTCTAGCTGCTCCCATCCTCCCATCCCTCCTTCATGAAGTAGAGGATATACTGGAGTGAAGAGAGACCTAAAGGGCAGAAAGACCTACTGGAAGACTATTTCGGTAGTCCACATGCAAGGTGATGAGGGAGGCCTTGGCCTTTGCACCAGAGTGGCAGCAGAATCAGCAGAAAAAAGGTTGTCTGCATGTAGTAAGAGATGTTGTGAGAGTAGGTAAAAATCTTTTTCATAAACAAAATGAAAGAAGCAAAAGCTAACTGTTGGGGTTGGGGGGCTCTATGGAGCATGTTTCTCAGATAAAAGTCTTTGGTCTCTGGTTTTTTGCCTCTGTTTGAGCAGAGAGAGCTACTTCATTTGTATCCATTCAGGCCACTTATGACCTCTGTCTTTGCTCCTGGGACTTGAAGTCCCAGTTGAGCCTTCCCACCTGTGCCTCCACCTTTTCCCTGGCATAAGTTTTGATGCAGTTTACCTGCCTGTAGCCTCTCCATCCTCCACTTTACCTCAGCTACATACAGACATGGCCATATCCTTGATCTTGCCATATCCCATATTTTCTAATTCAATGTATATGAACTTCAAAACTCCTTTATCTGATCATAAACTTTTATCATGCCATCTTTTCCTCTGCCATATGACTATTAATCCTGTTTTCCATCCTTACTATATCTAGTCCTCTCACCCTGCAAATCTTTACTAGACCATCATACATACACTAACTTCACTCTCCTTTCTTCCCCATTTTAACTCCTTGGTGAGTCAGTTCAGCTCTACATTATCTTCATAATTGCCTATGTGAATTATTTTAAAGGATATAGGGAAGGCTCTATAGCAAATATTTCCCTTTCTATTGCCTGAAATACATTTTTATGCATTATGCTTAGCTTGCATTCTACTTTTTAAATATAGGTGTGCCTGGTACACATGGCAATTAAATCCATAGTGTATATATCCATAGTGGGAATACATTGGGGGGGGGGGGAGAAAGAGAGAAGAGAGGGAGAAAAAATGAGAGGGGGGAGGGAAGAAGGAATGGAGGGAGAGGGAGAAAGAGTTAAGGAAGAATAAGAATATAAAAGCCTCACTTGAATAGGGCTGCCAAAAGTTAGAGAGAGAGGGTTAATGCACCACACAATTGTGCCTGGTGAGTCCTATTCTGGAGAAACCAAATAATTTTATTGGTTAGATTGCTTGTTTTTTTTAAAGGTATAACTCATAGAAGTTTCCTTTCCTTTTGCCTGAGTATGTATCACCCCTTCAAAATATGAGAAATCTATAGAGGGACATGAGTCAGCATAACATATCCATCCTTTCAGGCCTGTCAGACTGTTTTCAGTGGGAGGTTAGCTTATCTCTGTCATTTTGTCGGTTCTGTAGCTCCAAAGTTTGTTTAGAGTCATTTTACATGAATTAGAGGAGGTGGAATTGGGAGCTGTGTGGAAGTCCTATTTCTACTCTGCGGTCTTGGCTCTGCCCCCCTATTCTGTTTGTTAAGGTGTTATTTTCTGCACTATTTTTTGTGCCTCCTTTACCAAGCTGTAGACACTTTCTTCATGATTTTCTTGCATTGCTCTCTTTTCACTTCCCACTTTTTTCTCTAACTCTCTTACTTAATTTTTAAAATATGTTTTGAGCTGTTCCATGACTTGAGACTAAATTTATATTTTTCTTGGAGGCTTTGGATGTAGGAATTTTGGCTGTTTTCTGAGTGGGTATTTGTAATGGCAAGCGAAGAAGTAGTTAACACCTTGTTTCAGTTCAAGTTTCTTTTGAACCCTTTATCAAGTCTGTTAAGAAACAGAATGTGTGAATCCCACAATTTGTGAACATCTGGGGAGGAGCTTGCCTTATATAATGAAGAGCACAAGCTGGAGAGTCAGAACATCTTGGGATAAGCAATGTGGAGGGAGGGAAACTGCTGTTGTACTGAAAATTGAGCTGAGAATTAAGCAGAACTGAGAAGAGGACTCTTGTGGTGGCAGAGTCAAGAAGGAAAAAACTTGTGGTACCTTAGCACTTTGCTCTGTTTGTGTTGATGTTTGTTTGTAATACTTTGTACAGAAGCCCTGAGACCTTACTAGGAGCCTGGAAAAAGGATTTCCTGGTTGTATTTTTACAGAAGTCCTGGAGGAGGGTTTTGGTAGTCCTGGAACTTTACTGATGATTTGTGCTGACCTCTTGGACCTTGTTTGTGGATCTGTGTTGATTTCTATGTTGATAATTTGTATTGAGTTCTCATACCTTGTTGGTGGGTCTGAGTTGATTTCACAGGCAGATAGTGAATTGATGATGGTGCCAGCATTGTGTATGAATATTATGGGGGCTCTGTCAATCTTTGTCTTCCCAGAAACAGGAAATGTGAAGGACTTGAAGTGGACTAGACACTGTGAACTTCAATATGCAATGGGAACTGGATGAAAAATTGGACAATGATTTGGACAATCAACTGGGAGCTACCTGCCTTTGAACCCAGGTGGCAGTTGGATCTGGACCATGGAAAAAGGAACCATGGAAGCTGAGAGCCAGCCTCTAGTCAAGCTGAAAGAAGATTTTACTTGGATACTATGTACTGACTGAGAAGATTATGATTTACTGTGACCTAGGGGTGGAGAACTTGGACTTTTGTACTTTGTGATTGAATTAAGGTTTTGTGATTGACTAAATGAATGTACTTTGTTTAAAACTATATGACCACTTTGGTGAAAACTAGGTGCACATTTTAGTGATAAGTTGTTGAATTGTGACATGGTGAATGTTGTGTTTTGATTTTCTGTGATAAGTTGTAACATTGTGAATGCTGTTCCTTGATTTCCTGTAAATGTTTTGCTCTGATTTGCTATTGAATAAATAGAGACTACACTATACTGTGTAATCAGAGCCTTGAAAAGCTGTTCATAGCAGCAGTATTCTGGAAAGCTGCTCATGTGTGTCTTTACGGTACTTTGTTCTTACTTGTCACCGTGGTAACTTTCTTGGTCAGAATTTTTTTCAGTTATTTGCTCATTTTCCCAGCCTATTTTTTGATGTTTAACTCTTTGCTCAAGTGGCATTTTTATTCCAGGGTGGACAGCATACTGTCCCAAGCTCCAAGTGTTTCCTTAAGCTCTTTTCAGAGATATGTCTAAGGACCCTTAAGTTTTCAGTTTTTCCAAGGTGGTATGATCTAAAAAGAGGTGCATTTACTACTCTTCTGGCTTGTGTTCTAGTCTGTAAGCACCCACAAAACACTCTTTCCTGCCCTGGAATTGTGATGAGGGACCCTGCTACACTGCAGTCACAAGTTTTGGTGTGCTAGGAATTCTTCTTGCCCTGGGACTACCAACCATGATGGTGACCTGGATCTGATTATTGGCAAAGCAACAGAATCCTGCCTCAGTACTATCAAAGAGACCCCTGTAATTTCCTTCTGACCAGTTGTTTGAGCCCCTTGCAATCTGCAGACTGAGAGTTCCAGAAGCAACTGCTGATTTATTCACTTCCAACACCTGCTCCTAATATGCTTAGGCTTCATCTGTACTGGCACAGCCTCCACTCAATTGCATTCCACTCTCACCCCAGTTTGACAGACTTTCCCTGCCAAACTTTCACATTTTTTGTAGAGAAGGGGGTGTTGCAGATTGCTTCATCCATCATGATATTACTTCAATAATATTAATAGTATTTATATGGCATTTATATATGCCACTTTAAGTTTTGAAAAGCTCTTTACAAATGTTATGCAATCTTTTTCCTCAGAAGAACCTTTGTGAGGTGTGCTATTATTATCCCAATTACATGAATGACAAAAAATGAGACAGAGAGAGGTTAAGTGACATTCCAATGGTCACACTGATAAAGGTGCTTAGGCTAGATTTGAAATGAGATCTTTCTGACTTCAGGCCAATCATATAACCACTGTGTCACCAAGCCCCTTCATGTATATATTATCCTATATGAGTCTTGTGAAACAGATCCTACAATTGTATCCTTATTTTCAGGTAATTGTGACTCAGTTAAATTACTTCCCTTAGTCACACATCTAATTAAGTATTAAAGGTAGAATTTGAATCTAGGTCCCTGATTCTGAGTCTGGTCTACTATTTATGAAAACAACTTATCTTTGATCTTTGCTTTCAAATGTTTATTTGTTCCTCCGTGTTATATTAACTCTAATTATCTTCTAGTTTTATCACACAAAAGATGAAAGATTTGGTCTCAGAGGGTCTGGGTTTAAATCTTGGCACTGATTGCTCATGTGCCATGGTCCAAATCACTTAACCTCTATAGGTCTCAGTTTATATAATAGTCTATAAGATTCCTTTCAGCTTCAAATTTGGGATCCTATGAAGCATTCTAATCTCCTTGGAAATTTCCTTTAATGCTTTCAGTTTGTTACTAATTTTCAAAATTAATCTTTATGCTGCTGTGTCTGCTGTCGGTAGTTGTTTATTTTAGAATGTTAGAGTAGTAAGGGATTTTTTTTGATGATCTAGCCTATTTTCCTTATTTTGTATATAAGGAAAGTGAGGCCCAGCAAGATAAAATAGCCTATAACTAATTGAGTTAGTTTCTGAACTGAGATAAGAACTCAGGTCTTCAGAGTCCTAATCCATTGGGACAATATGGTCTAGTACAAGGAACATTTGATTTGGGTTCTGAAAGCTTGGGTCCCTTGACAGCCTTGCTATTTTAAGAAAGGGGTGAAAAAGTGTACAAGGAGGAAGGCAGGAAGTAAACTACTGCTGAACCCTTTTTCTCCTAATTCTACATAAGTCTTTCTGTGTATGCTTATGTGAAAAGCTTAGGGATTTTAATTGTGTGTAACTGTACACACATACATATATACATACACACATCTTGTTCTGAATCATAAAAGGATACATTTCTTTTTATGTAGTCTTCCATAAAGAGCATTTGTCAGTAAGGTTTAGGAATTATATTTTAATGCTGGGGTACCTAGGATAGTAGTTTTTACTATAGAATTTTAGATGAATGGAAACTGAAGTTTAGAAAATTTACCAACTTCAACTACAGCTTGAGAAATGGGAGTTAAGCAGCAGATTGGAGATGTGATTATCCTTGGATGAAAAATCAGTGAATAGCAGAACAATGCCCCATACCTTTTTTTTAGCTTTCAGCTTCGATGCATTTGCTAAGTGAGCATATCTTAGCAACAGTTTATACTCAGCAGAATTTATAATTAGTGAAAATACTGAGGAAAGAAATGAAGCATATATTTTAATTGTAGAAATATGAAACCCCTGAGGAAAAAAAAAACATATATGAGAAGATCTAAGAGTAATGGACTAATTTTAAATTTTCTATTTTCATATTTTGGTCGAGCCCAAGAGATAAATATCTCTCAGGAGAAAATGCTAGTTTTTACCCTGTAAACAAATGAAAGCATTTGCAAGGGTGCAATATTAATTAGAATATAGTTAAATCCATAGTTATAAATGTATATGTATATATATGTACATATATGCAATATACAGACACATAGTACCTGTGTATAATACAAATGCATTTATATATAAATACTTATACATGTGCATTCATCCTAAGATGAGTTGATTAATGTAAACTCATATGTTTATATCATGTGCATATTTATATTCATATTCAAACATAATCATACTTATGAATGTTTCAATTAAGTATGTTGATTGCACAAAACAATTGGTTGACACTTAAATTTTAAAAATTCTCATTTCTGGGTCATTTGATATCAAGATGGGGGACTAGAAATTTCCTCTTATATCCCAAACTTTCAAGACTCTTCAAAACAGAAATAATGTACCAAAAATAAAACAACTTGCTGTCTTCATGATTTAGGGCACCCAGAAAGCAGAGCAAGTTCAAAGCAAAAACAAGCACATGAACTGATTCTCTTTTTCACTGAGCTCACTCAGAACCCCTACTCCACTTTTCAGACTACCCGCAACTGAGCTGCATTTAATTGATGTAAGGAATTGACACAAGGATCTAACAAAGGGACAAAACAAAAACTAACCCTTTACCCCAGTCCCATCTCCCTCTCTCCAAGACCATGGAGATCATAGCTCCAGAGATTCTATCCCTGAAAGACAGTCAGTGCTGAGGAAGTACTTCAGGAACAGAAGCTTGTTAGGGGTGAGTGGGAAGTGATCTGTAAAGCAAAAGATCTCTGCAGGAGAGTCATTATTGCTTGTTCTTGGTTTTTGAAGACAACCAATGGAAGCACAGGTAACACCTTGACTTGCCCATGAATTGTATTTAAGTGAGACAGAGTAGCACAAAGTCATCAGACTCACTCCCTCTTCAGTGATCTAAGTTCAGTGGCAAAACTGGCAATGATGCGGGAAGTAAAGGTGTCTTTGACATTTGACAAAGCTCTAAGTTCTCAGCAAAACCTACTTCAGCTGCCTTCGTGGCCTTCAGAACAAAATAATTTTATCCGTTTATTCCATTGGGGAAGTTTTCATATCTTTGGGGTAGGGAATGCTCCCCAACTCACTGACAGGTTTAAGGTCTGTTGGTTATGCTCAACCTGGTTTAGCCTGCCTGTCAAGACAGTTTACTTGGGGGTTTCTTCAGCACATGCTACAGCTTCTTGGAACCACAGGTGAGAGTTGAATGCCTGGTACATATCAATAGAGGATGAGCATCCCTGAAAGGGTTTGGCAAGTCCTCACAACAGAGGAACTAGTTTTCCTTAGATGCCCCCAGGAGACCTAGGATCAGAAAGTAAGGGATAGGACAGGTGTTTGGGCTTGAAAAAGAGCCCACCACACCCTAACCTCCTCCCAGAATCTGAGACCCAAGCTACAAAAATCTCCAGTGTGATTAGTTCTCTGATAGCACCAGTGTGAAAGCTCTCTGAAGTGTAATGCTGAAGCAGAGAACTGAGGAAGAGAAGTAACAGGAAAGGATACTGAAACAGGTCACCTTGTGTAGGGGAGTATAAGGCAATCTATTGTCTAAGGGAAAGAGTTTAGCATTTAGCTGGGGCCAGCTGTCCTACCAAAAAACACTTAAGGCAAAGACCTAAGCCAGACAACTATTAATTCCCCAGTGTAGTTCGAGGTTGAGTAACTTCAAAGGAAACCACTACCAGAGGGAAGGGAATCAGATAGTAAACCATGAGAAAAATAAGAAGGGTGGGGAATGAAATTACCAAAGATCTCAGGAAAAAGAAAACTGAGACTTTGAATGTAAACAGAAAAATCAACTGTACATATATACATACACACACATCTGTGAAATGAGCAGAACCAGGAGAACAATTTCTAAGTAACAATATCATCATAAGGCAAATAATGTGGAATATGTAATGATTAGGACAATGGACAGCCTTCATTTCAAAGGACTAATGATGAAGTAAGATACTCACCTTGGGACAGAGAAGTAATGCTTCGGAAGGAAATCTCTGCTATTTCAAATCAACAAGTTGCCTCCTTATAGAGAGCAGACAAAATACTTTTGCAAAAAAATTGACTTAAATTGATTATTTAAAACTACTGCTTTTTAGGTAATTGTTTTTGTTTTTGTAATTCTTTGTTTTAAATGGCTAATATTTATAATGGGCTCTAAGGATAGTGATTAACTTATGTCATAGATTCAGATCTGTGAAAATATTAAACATTTTTAGTGCTATATTCTTTTACAAATGAGAAAATTGAAACTCTGAGAGCAAAAGTGGTTTGCCTCAAAGCCACACAGTTAATATATAACAGTTATACTTCAAATGTGTGTTTTCTGAATTTCAACCCAATGTCTTTGTCAACTACACAAAGCAAAATGATGTGAAGAGAAAGCTGTATCTGCATTAGGTACATACATGAATTTAGATGTTAGAGTACAGCTATGGACAAATTACTCAGAACTTTAGGATCATCTTGATATAAAGCAATGATTATAATGCCTATTCTATCTCACTCACTGGCTCACTATAAGTTCAAGTGAGTTAGTGTTAATCAAACACTATATGATCTTTAAAGGGATGCATGAATGCCAGCTCTTGTTATGACAACAAGCTGCTTCCTCTTAAATCTGACATAAACTGCACATCTAACATCTTAGGATGTTTGATATACTCTACAGTCAAATCTGTGTCCTCTCCTCATTATTTTGATGTAATTCTAGAAATTTACATAATGATATCAGTAAGGCAAGAGAAGTCAAATAAGACATAAATTTCAGCAAAGAAAAGAATAAAACTTCTCCTTAGATAAATTCAAGGTTAAATGCTCTTCCTTGTTCAGGGAATGGACTTTGGAGTCAAAGGTGTATCCTGTCTCTGTCACTAAAACTTTTTGTATCTTAGCTTTCACAATATGAGGTTTTCAGATTAGAGGGTATCTGAGGGCTCTTTTAGCCCTAAAACTATTTCTTGTCTTTTTTTTTTCTTTTGTATGGAGGAAGGCAGGGCAATTGGGTTTAAGTGACTTGCCCAAGGTCACACAGCTAGTAAGTGTTAAGTGTCTGAGGTACGATTTGAACTCAGGTCTTCCTGACTCTAGGGCTAGTGCTCTACTCATTGCGCAACCTAGCTACCCACCCCCCCCCCCCAAAAAAAAACCCAACTCTTTCAAATCAGGAAAACACTTTGTATAAAAGAAATACACACACACACACACACACACACACACACACAATTCACCTGATGGTTTTAAAAGCATTTTCTGAAAATGAAAAGTATATAGAGAAGAGTGCACAAGCAGGAGAAGAAACTGTGCCTATTCTCATTAGCGTTGCCATGTCAGCACTTTGGGCACTTTTGTGGTTTTGTAATTAGAATCATACCCAGAATACTCTTAGAAAGAGCTTTAATTAATTTGTCATTATATGACAGATTCTGCCGCTTCATATGATAGAAAGTTTGTTTTAAGAATTATTTTGGTCCTAACTTTTATTGATGCTGATCAAATAACTTTCAGTTTGGTTACAATTTTATGTACTGGAGTAGTCCTTTCCAATGTGTGCAGACACAATCAAAGGTATAATTCAATAGAAAAGAAAAAAAAACACCTAGACAGTTGATTTTCCTCAAACAATGATGGTAATTTAAAACATATTTAAGGACTTCCAGGTCATATGACCAACATGATGAAAAACTAGATATTTTCTCCAATTTTTATGCCACTCAAACCTCTCTAAAATGGCAATTATATGCATAAGTTCTCTCCATGGTCTAAGAAACAAAAATCCTAATGTGGTAAAAACTTGATGAACTCATAACAAGGAATGCTAATCTATAATCCTTAAGATGCTAGCTTCAGATCTCCTAACCCATTTCTCATCAAGGTCCAGCAGCATAGTACATGTAGAACCATAGGTTTGCAATAGAACTCAACCCTTCTCCCCCTGCCTTTCCTTGTTCTGTGCAAAAGTAAAAAGCAGACTGGCTCAGACAAGTGTTGTGCACTCTGTGCTACAATAATATAAACCTAGAGAACTGAGGAACAAAGGGAAGTAGGATACGACATAAACATGTGCCTGGCTTTACCAGGCCTATGTACCGGTTTTGTCCATCCAAAACTCATATGGAGCACAGATTGAGGTTGGTTAAATGTGAATTACCCTTCATGGCAGGATGATAAGACAGTTTTGAGATTTAGAACCCAAGGAAACTGCTAACAAGAGAAAAAACACAAATGTGAAAAATAAAGAAAATAGCTGTGTATGTGAGAGGGTGAAATTACAAAAGATACAAAGAGGAAGAAAACAAATAAAGATTTCTGGAGTAGACACATAAACCCATAGGAAAAATATTCATAATAGAAACACTCAAATGGCATTCAGATGAGCTTTAAAAACGTCTGATACCTATGTATAAATATTGCAAGTCAAAGGAAAGCAAGTGAACATTTTTTTGGGCAGAAGACCAATGGGACAACTTCCTGTTCCAAGAGAGCATGGAACCACAGCAGTGTTTCTGAAAGGTTTACCTTTTAAACAAATACAAATTCAGAATTTATGGCCTAAACACAGATATAATTAACAAAATGAAAAACAAACTACTAAACAAACAAACAACAACAACAACAAAAAAAAACAATTTGTGAAACTCACCAAAGGAACAATAGATAATAACTAATTGGGAATGCAAAAAAGAAGAATAGAAAGTAAAAGAAAACATGATTTCCAGAGAGGCAAAACATACTGATTTCAAATGTAGGATATATGGAAGAAGCAAGTATTATATGTATGTAATTATGATTATAGCACAAGTCAAAAAAAAACAAAATGTAGCAAATAGTATAAGAGGTGGAGACACTGGAGTAAAAGCAATAACTTGCTTGAGCTCTCCCCTTAACCCCTCCAAAAACCTGTAAAAAATTACTAAAAAAATTCTAGAGCTACAGAATCCCTGAAATGACAGAGTGAAACAAATATCCAGCCCAAGACCTCCTAGAAGGTGAACAGGAAGAGTCTAGTGCAATGGGCTGGGAGTGGAGTGCAGTCCAGCATGAACCACACCAGCATAGACAGGGCCAGAGCAGTCATCAGGGGACTGAATCACTGGTAGCTGTGGTGGTTTACAGACTTTTAAGGTCACAAACACCAAAGACATCATAGAAGGTCAGTGGGAAAAATGTCAGACTTGGGTAAGAGAGGAGCACAGTCCCGACCCAGCCCCAGAGTGGTGGAGGTGGCAGTAATAGAAGCAGCAGCAGCAGCAGTGGCTGTTTCTGGAGCTCTGGGTCTACAGATGGAGTAGGGATCAAGTGACTGACGAGAGGGGGATTACAGGGGTCTCTTTGCTAAAGCTGAAACAAGATTCTCTCGCTCTGCCATGCTTGGATCTGAGTCCTTGGTGGCAGTCCTGAGGAGAGGAAGAGTTCTGGTGTGGCAGAGTTTGTGGCTGCTGTGGAGAGGGAATCCTCCTCACAGTTCCAAGGCAGAAAAGAGTGCTTGTGGTCACACTCAGACAAGAGTACAGGCCAGGAAAGGAGTAAGAACCTCTCCTTTGATAATACTACTTTGGAAGAACTGAAAATTTATTAGAAATATCTCTGAAAATAGCTTCACAAAACCCCTGAAGGTTGGGACAGTACACCAACCCCTATACCCACCCCCACTGGAAGAAGAATCCTACCCACACAAACAGTTAAAAAGTGAAGTATTTGACTGGGAAAATAAGCAAAGAGGATAAAAAACCTCAGACTCTATAATCTTACTTTGGTAGCAAAGAAGATCAAAGCATACAACCAAAGAAGACAACAAAATCAAAGCTCCTACATCAAAAGCCTCTGAGAAAAATGAGTTGGTCACACATAATGGAAGAGCTCAAAATGAATTTTGAAAATAAAGTAAGAGAAGTAAAGGAAAAATGGGGAAGAGAAATGAGAGTGATGCAAGAAAATCAAGAAAAACAAGTCAACAGCTTGGTAAAGGAGATCCCCCCAAAAACCAAAGAAAATAATTTGTTAAAAATAGACTAATACAAATGACAAAAGAGGTCCAAAAAGCCAATGAGAAGAACAATACCTTAAAAAGCAGAATTCACCAAATGGAAAAGGAGGTCTGGAAGCTCACTGAAGAAAATAATGACTTAAAAATTAAAATGGAGCAAATAGAACCTAATAATTTTATGAGAAATCAAGAAATTACAAAACAGAACCAAAAATGAAAAAAAAATAGAATACAATGTGAAATATATCATTGGAAAAACCTCTGATCTCAAAAAATAGATCCAGGAAAGATAATCTAAAAATTATTGGACTAACTGAAAACCATGATAAAAAAAAGAGCCTAGACATCATCTTTTATTATTATCAAGGAATTATCAAGGCAAACTGCTCTGGTATACTAGAACCAGAGGGTAAAATAGAAATTGAAAGAATCCACCAATCTCCTCTTGAAAGAGATCTCAAAAGGAAAACTAGAAGTATTGTAGCCACATTCAATAGTTCCCATGTCAAGGAGAAAATATTACAAGTAGCCAGGAAGAAAAAAATCAAGTATTATGAAAACACTGTGAGGATAACACAGGATCTATCAGCTTCTACATTAAGAGATTGGAGGACCTGGGATGTGATATTCCAAAAGTCAAAGGAGCTAGGATTAAAACCAAGAATCATCTACCTAGCAAAGCTGAGTATAATACTACAGGGGGTAAATGGACATTCAATGAAATAGAGGTCTTTTAAGCATTCTTGATGAAAAGAACAGAGCTGAATAGAAAATTTGACTGTAAAATACAAGAATCAAGAAAAGCATGAAAAGGTAAACAAGAAAGAGGACTCATAAGGGTCTTATTAAAGTTGAACAGTTTACATTTGTACATGGGAAGATGATATTTGGATGTGAAGGGGGAAAGTGAGAATGATTCAACCTTACTCTCATTGAATATGGCGTAAGGAGGGAAAATTATAAACACTCAAGTGGGTATCTTATCCTACAGGAAAGTAGGGGGAAAGGAGAAAAGTGGTGGGGGATGATAAAAGGGAGAATAGATTGAGGGAGGGGGTAGTCAGAGGCAAATACTTTCAGAAAGGGACAGGGTGCAAGGAGAAAAAAGAATAAATGGGGAGAGGATATGATGGAGGGAAATATAGTTTTTCCTTCACAACATGATTATTATGGAAGGATTTTGCATAACTATACATGTATAACCTATATTGAATTGCTTGCTTTTTCAATGAGGGTGGTTGGGGAAGGAAGAAGGGAGATTTTGGAATTCAAAGTGTTAAACAAATTTTTTTTTTCAATTAAACAAATGCTTTATTAACTTCTGGTTTACATCATTCATTTCCACCAGATTTTGAGTTGCAATTTTTTTCCCTGTTTTTCCCCTACCCACCATCCCAGAATAGCAGTCCCACAAGATATCCCTTCCTCCAATCTGCTCTCTCCCATATCTTCTCCCATACACCCTTCGACTTTCCCATTAGAGCAAGGTGAATCTCTGTGCCCCAATGCCTGCACACCTTATCTCCCAATTACATGCAAAAGAGTATTGATAATAGTATTTATATATATATTTGAAACATTTAATTTTAAGACCACAAATTTCGGATCCATTTCCTTCCTCCCTTGTCACCCATTCCCTCTGGGAAGATAAGTAATTCAGTATGTGTTGTATGTGTATAGCTATGCAAAATATTACCATAGTAGATATATTGGACAAGGCTGCTTATAATTCCCTCCCACCTATCCCACCCCCCACCTGGTCCATTCCCTACTTGAACCTGTCCCTCTTCTATAGTGGGTACTTCCAAGCCACCAACTGGCTGCTTCAGAGCTCATGGTCTGCAGATTGTGGGGGGATCAAGCAACCAGTCTGAGGGGTACTCACTCTTGCTTTAACCAGCTTGAATATGGATCACTTCTAGGGTGGAGGTCCTGGGGTTCATGAGCAGTCTACCAGAGTATGTGGAGGCTTCAGAGAGGGCACCCAAGTAATAGCTCTGGCAGCTGCAAAAACCCCAGCATTTGGGAAATATTTCCTCTTTCTGGTAACAGATCTCTACTGTAGCAAAAGGCTCAAAAGTCAAGTAATTGTGCATATATGTGTACAGGTATACATAGACAGAGGGCACAGGACCAATTGTATAGTAAGGGATGATACTTAAAAGGTGAAATTAAGAGGTGAGAGAGGAATATAATGAGAAGAGATGGGGAGAGACCAAATGCGGTAAATTATCTCATATAGAAGAGGCAAGGGAAAACTGTTACAATGGACGGAAAAAAACAGGAAGGCAAAAGGGAATGAGTCAACCTTATTCTCATTGAATTTGGCTTAGTGAGGGAATGACAAATACACTAAATAGGGTATCTCACCCTACAGAGAGTAGAGGAGAAGGGGATGAGAGGAGGGGATAATGGAAGGAAGGGCAGGCTGGGGCGGGATGGGGGAGGGATGTTGGAAGCACCCACTTTTGAAAAGGGACAGGATCAAAGTAGAGAATAAAACAAGTGGGGGGTAGGATGGAGGGAAATACAGTCAGTTTTTCACAATATATGCCCTATGGAAATGTTTTGCATAGCTAAGCATGTACAACCTATATTGAATTGCTTATCTTCCTAGTGAGGGTGGTTGATGAGGGAGAAAGGGAAAGAATCTGGAATTCAAAGTTTTAAAATAAAATGTTTAAAAACAAATAAATAAGATTAAAATAAAAAAAGAATGTTGAAAACTAAAATTAAATAAATTAATAAATAGAAAAAGTAATAGTATGAGAAAACTGTCCAGATCTTCTGATCACAGCAAACAAGTTTTATTTGAAAGAATACACAGAGTCACTTCAGAAACAAAGAAAATAATGCACAAATGAGCTACCCTGTAAACTCTTTACCCTGTAAAAAGACTAACAATGATTAAATTAAACATTCCAATGGAAAACATAGGATTTTGCATGTGACTATGTGAAAAAAAACATATATAAAATATTCAAATAACACCAGACAAATCTATAACCAACAAGAACTCTAGGGGGAATGCAATAAATAATGTAAGAACAAAGTAGCTCAATATTCAATTCAAGATGACATGCTCTGTAAACTGAAACCTAACCATTAATGAAAAAAGGTTGACATTCAATAAAAAGAACTATTTGAAGCAAAAGAAGAGAAAATAAAAGCAAACCTGATTATTTATTTTCTTCTCAAACACCTCAGACAACAGAAATGCAAGACATGTAATAAAGAGAGCGACCAAAGACAAAAACACAACAGAGAGACCATTATAATATACCTTTCCAAAAGCACAAGCTGAAAGGAAAGATAAAAATGAAATCGTGGTGGAGAAAAATGCCTGATATATAATGAACTAAACTTCACATCTTCCCATGTAAAAGCGAATCTATATTTTTGTGTGATTAAATATAGAAATGTGAAGATACATAAGAGTCGAGAGGGGAAGAAGATAGAGGAGAATATATTATGCACTCTAGTCAAGTCAAGGGTTAATAATGAAGGGCAAAAATAACTAAGAAGTAGAGAACTTGCATGAATAAGAAAAATCATGGATTGTGGGGCAAGGTAAAAGCAGTATATTTTAGCAGAAGGAGGGAGTACCACAAGTTTACTTCCATTAGGGAGAGAAGATAGTTAAAAATGGGGATGGAGATCTTACAAGGGGTGTAATCTATAAAGTTTTTGTTCTTAGGGAACACTCTGACTGAGGAGAGGAGGACATGATATGTCACCCAAAAGAGAAGAAGCACATTGACTCATAGTTTAGTTTTCATGGTAAATTGGGTAGGGCAAATGTTAATAATAAAACGAATACTCAGGACTATAAGATAATTCATACCATAAGGAATTATTTCTATCCTCTCAATCACCTTCAGAAAATGGTATTTTTAAGTGAGAGGCACAACAGAAAGACAGCTGCAAGACAATGACATGAAAACTATTCAGGGAAGAAGAGTATAGTCAAAATAAAGCTTAGTTCTAAAGCTTAGAAGCTTTAGTTCCATGGAATTAAATAAATACAGATACATTTAAAAGGGACTGAATAAGTATAAGGGTCATGAATTAAAGCATAAAATTTCATAATAGAAAAGAAGTAATGAAGAGAAGAATGAAATAAAATATTTTTAATGTCATAAACTTAATTAAAACTAAAAACCAAGAACATTATCATTGTTAGGACTATCCTCAAATGTTTGTGCATGAAATGAGAAAATATGTTTTAAAAGAAGTATAGCACAAAGAAAATAATAGGAAAGAGTGAGTTTAATCAGTAGTGGTCTAGTGGAAAGAATGTTGGGTTTGGAATAAGGGGATATATTTTTAATGTTAGACCTATAACTACCTGTGTGACTTGTTTTCACTTCTCATTCCTTTTCAGTTTCATCATGTGAAATAAAAAGGTGGGGTTGGAATAGATGATTTTTATGATTCTTGCTAATTGTTGCTCCTTTACTACTATAAAATACATATTACCCAGAGTCTAACATTCTAAAAATTAAAATGTTGGTAGCAGTTTAGTTTGAGAATTAGTTTCCTTATATGGTGTATAGATTTGTTTTCATTAAAATTGTGACTTTGGGGGTGGGGGAAAGGAACTCAGTGGCAACTTCAGTAAAGTATACACACACACACACACACACACATATACATATATAATGTATGTATGTATATATGTATATGTGTATATATAATTTGTGTCTGTATACATACACACACATATATACATATATGTGTATGTATGTCTATATATATATTACAATTGCATGTAAAATATTTTAACATTAATCTTTTAAAATTTTGAGTTCCAAATGATCTGCCTTCTGAGGCAGTAAACAATTTGGATAGGTTATACACGTACAGTCATGCAAACATATTTCAGAATCAGTCATGTTATTAAACAAAGCAGAGACCAAATGAAAAAAAGAGTAAAAAAATGTTATGCTTCAATCAATATTCAGACTCCATTAGTTCTTCCTCTGGTTGTGTGTAGTATTTTTCATAAGTCATTTGGAATTGTCTCAGATCTTTGGACTGCTGAAAATAGCTAAGTCATTCATAGTAAATCATTATGCAATATAGCAGTTACTGTGTACAATATTCTTCTGATTCTTCACATTTCACTTCTTATCAGTTTGTATAAGACTTTCCAGGTTTGTTTTTTGGGTTGTTTTTTTTTGAAACTATCATGCTCATCATTTATCTTTTTTTCTGAAAAACAAAAGTACATATATATATATATATATATATATATTTCGTTTTTCAAATTCAATTATATTTTATTTTTCCCAATTACATGTAAAAACAATTTTAATATTAGTTATTTTTAAATTTTGATTTCCAATGTTTTCCCCCTTTTATCTTTCCCTTCATTTAGAAGGCAAACAACTTGATATAGGTTATGCATGTGTAGTCATGACAAACACATTTACATTTAGTAATGTTGTAAAAGAAAACACACAAAAACAAAAAAATAAAAAAATAAAAAAGCATTCCTCGATCTGCATTAAGACACAATCAGTTTTTGTTTTTTTGTTTTGTTTTGTTTTGTTTTGGTTTGGTTTTTTTTTTCCTAGAGAGGAATAGCCTTTTATGTCATAAACTTTTCAGAAATGTCTTGGGTCTTTGTATTACTGAGAATAGCTGTCAATCACGGTTGATCACTGTACAATATTGCTGTTACTATGTACAATGTTCTCCTGTTTCTGATAATTTCATGTTGCGTTAGTTGTGTAAGTATTTCCAGGTTTTTCTGAGTGCATACCATTACTTACAGCTAGCACAATCATATACCACAACTTACCCAGCCATTTCACAACTGATGGACATCCTCTCAATTTCCAATTCTTTGCCACCATGAAAGAACTGGCATAATTTTGTAAATATAGTCTCTTTTCTTTTTTAAAAATTATTGCTTTTGTATACATATCACGCAATGATATTTCTTGGTCAAAGAGCATGCACATTTTGATAGTTCTTTTGACAATGTTCTAAGTTGCTCTGTAGAATGGTTGAATTATTATTACAACTCCACCAACAGTATATTGTGTCTCAATTTACCCACATCCCTTCCAACATTTTTCATTTCCCTTTTTTGTCATATTAGCAAATCTGATAGCTATGGGGTGGTGCTTCAGAGTTGTTTTAATTTGCATTTCTCTAATTAATACTGATTTAGAGCATTTTTATATAATTATGGATAACTGATTACTTCATCTGAAAACTACCTGTTCATATTTTTGACTATCCCTAGAGGAATGGCTCATAATTCTACAAATTTGACTCAGTTGTCCATATATTTGGGAAATGATAATTTCATCAGAGAAAAGCTATACATTTTATTTTTATAGTTATGATTACCTCTATCCTACTCCCATTTATCCTGCTTTCTCTTCTTTCACCTGGTATGCTCAAAAGTGTGTTCTTGTTGTTCTTGTTGTTCTTGTTTTTTGGCTACTGCCTTTCCCAATCCTCCTTCTATTCTATCAGCCACCCCCATGCCCTCACACACGTCTCTTATCCCCTTCTCCTCATACTTCCCTCTATGGTAAGGTTCATTTCTAAATCCAACTGACTATGTATGTTATTCACTCTTTCGGACAATTCCAGTGAGAGTAAGGTTCAAATGTTACCTGTCACTCCCCACCACACCACACACACATTCCCTTCCACTGTAGAAGCTCTTTCTCAGCTTCTTAATATGAGATGATTTATGCTACTCTATCTTTTTTCTTCTTCCTTCTCCTAATTTCTCCTCTCTCCTCTTTTTCTCACCCCTTACTTTTTTAATATATCATCCCATCTTAGTCCACTCATATCTGGGCCTTCTGTCTATTTATATTCCTTCTAACTCACATAACATTGGGAAAGTTGTTAGGAGTTACAAATATAATTTTCTTATGTAGGAGTATAAATGATTTAACCTTATTGGATACCTTATAATTTCTCTTTCATGTTTACGTTTTCATGCTTCTCTTGAGTCTTGTTTTTGAAAAACTAACTCTCTATTCAGCTCTGATCTTTTCATCAGGAATGCTTGAAAGCCCTCACTTTTATTAATTATCCATTTTTCCCCTGAAGGATTATACTCAGTTTTGCTGGGTAGGTGATTCTTGGTTGTAATACTAGCTCCTTTGCTATCTGGAATATATTTCAACCCTTGATCCTTTAATATAAAAGTTGCTAAATCCTATGTTATCCTGACTGCGACTTTATGATATTTAAAATGTTTCTTTCAGGCTACTTACAGAATTTTCTCCTTGATGTAGAAACTCTAGAATTTGATTATAATATTCCTGAGAGTTTTCATTTTGAGGATCTCATTCAGGAGGTGTTTGGTGGATTTTTTTCAATTTACATTTTACCTAGAATTTAATCTCTGCTGCTGAATCATTTGACCCCCCAACCTGTGCTGGCTTTCCAAGGCACTGTCTGTGCTGGATGGTGTTCCACTCATTCCAATGTGACAGACCTTTCTAGTGAACTTTCTAAATTGTCTGGGGGTAGAAAATTCTTTCACTCTGTCCTTCTGTTGGTTCCACTGTTTCACAGTTTGTTAGAAGACATTCTTTTAAAGTTATTTGGAGAGTAATTTCTGAGATCTTTGTAGTCCCTGCCTTTACTCTGCCAACTTGTCTCAACTCTCTTCAGTAATATTTTAAAATTTTAACTCAAAGGAGGAATCACTGAAGAGGTAAAAACTGAGGAGAGAATAATGAATAGCAGAGAAATCACATGCAAAAAAGAGGAAAAATTCTCATTGCACCTGTTTTAGAATTTCTTAATTAGCATAATGGGATCAATTTTGATTCTCTTTATTTTAAGGAAGTGTGTCCAGATAGTACCCATTAAACTTCAAAAGATTAAAAAATAAAGAAAAAGAATACCACAATGTTATATTTTGTTACTCAGAATAATTGTTAGCTCAAAATCCTATGAGACAGCACAACTTGTCACATTAGATAGCAAGACTCTTATGGTTTAAAATTATATTCAAATACAAAGCATGGCTTTGGAGCACTAGTACCATTTCTGTTACCTGCTTATTCCATTTCACAATAAGTGGGCTTCTTCCTTAAGAATATCTAACCAACAGAAACATTCTAAACCTCATAGCTTCCTGAGGCTTTCCATAAGTTTCTTTGTTTTAAAGTACGAAGAGTTTTCCTGTGAGCACAAGTAAAACAACTTCATGTTTGCTTGTTTTGTTCCCATTTTCATTACAAACTTGAGGGATGTCTGTAGGTTTAGGATTCTAATATTCATGAATTGTTTGATGTAATTTATAAATTATTTGGTAGGTTTAGAATTAAGTTTGTGGTCTTTATTTTCCAACAGAATGGTCAGCATTCATCTAATTCTTGTTGTTACCTTTTAGTTTTTTATCACAATCTTAGGTTTATAGATATATAATTGAAAGAAACTTCTTTTAGGTTTAGTCATTTAGTCTAACACACTCATAGAGGAGGAAGCATACTTTCTTTTGGAGGTTATGAGATTGCTCAAGGTTGCACGCATTTTAAGTGATAATCATAGTATTTTAACCTATGATTACAGAGCTGTTGATCTTCCACTTTATCATGGTGCTTCTCAGTCATTGCCAGAAATATCTCTCTCCCATTTTCCTACCCTTCTAGTCACTCCTTGTAACAATGATAACAAATAAATGAGGTAGGAGAAAATTTAGAAAAGTCAATTAATTCATCAAGTGTATAAGATAGTAATACAATATTCTACACTTTATCCCTCCCTTCTTCTCACCTCTCACATATTCTCTCACCTCTGTAAAGAAAGGAGGTGAATTTTTCAACTCTTCTAAAAGGCCAAGCTTGTCAATTAAAATTAAATAGTTCCAGAAGCTGACTTTAAGCATGTTCCTTCCAGACTATGTAAGATATTTTACCCAAAAAAACCATAAAGTGGATAGAAGACTGATTATTCAGGAGGTTCAACACTTTCTTATATTTTTATTTTAAAAATTCAGGTATCCTTATAATACTTTACAATTTTTACATATTTTCTATTTTATAAAATAGGTTAAGTGCATTACCCATACAGAAAGAGGAAAATAGGGTTTGGATATTTTTCCCCTTTTCTATATCCTTTTCCTAAGTTTTGCAAATTATGTGCTAGTGGTAGTTGTGAGAAGGATACAGATCCTTGAAATTTAATAATTATACTTTGAAGGTTCCCTTGGTAGCATCTGAAATTAAGAAAGAAATGAACACTTATTTAGAGCTGAATGATAAACCAGATTTTACTGTTTATAGGCACCCAATGGGAATCTGCAAAGGCAATCAGTAGGGGAAAGATAATCAGTATTGCATCAGGGAAATAGCTAAGTTACAGACTAAGGAAAAGATGCAAAAATAATTAAAACAATTAGAGAAATTGAACAAATAGGAAGGATTATAAGAAATCATATAATACATTGATGGTTAGAGAGTAGTAAAATAAAAAGAACATGGTTAGCTTTTTCAAAAAGATTTGAAATAGAATTGTTATATGCAAGGAAATTAAAAGTTAGCAATAAAAAAGGACTAGTAAATGATGGAAAGGGAACTATTAGTATTCCTTTGAAATTTTGAAGTTGTTCTTTAGGTTACATGCTGCACATAGAGTACTCTTATCTTTACCTGATTATACCGATGATCAGTGTTCATAGTACAGAAATGTGCCCAATGCCATTAAGATGTTGCATTTATATATGAAAATAAAATGCATAAAAAGGGTTCTTGGGTTTATTCTTTTCAGAGGAGTGATAGACATTTGCTAATTAATTCACATGCTATCATAAAGTATACTTTGTTTTCCAGTATGCTGTTATTTTAATGGCTTGGTATGATACTATTTGTGGTCCTATAAGAAAGTCCTCCAAACAGGAAAACTTGACTTCATTAGCACTACATTCCATAAAATGGAATTCCCACATTTGACTTTTTTATACTTCTCTGCTTTTATTTAGAATTATTTTGCCTTGGGTCTGAGAAAATTAATCAAATATTCCAGTTGTACATTGCCATTTTCCCTCAATGCAGAATGTAAGTGGACACCCAAGTTGGGAAAAAAAATGTTCCCAGGATTATGAACTTAAGACTAGAAATAACTTTTGCAATTATTTAGTCTAGCACCTCATTTTATACATGGAGAAAATGAAACGGTCCCAGGAGACATGACCTTGCAAAGATTACTCAGAAAATATATAGACTGTAGATGAGTCCTCTGAATCCCAGTTCTGTACCATTGAGGGAATACTTTCAGTAGAAGTGGCTAAGACCTACTCAGTGGAGGCAAAAACTACCCTAAGGAGTGGAGAATTTGAAGGGAAGAAGATGCTTCTGCCATTTGACATTAAACAAAGATTTAAAATCTATATACATATACACAAAAAGAAATATGCAAGTGTGTATACATATGTGTGCCTGCATGCACATATATGATATATACATACATGTGTAACATAAGCATATATACAAATCCATAAATATATTTATATGTAACATATTCATATCTATATATGTAATATATAATAGATGTTAATTGAGTTGTTAATATTATTTTTATTGATTTTTAATTAAATTTTTTATAATTTGATTATTTTTATTAATAATTGAGTTATTAATATAATTAATATTAATTAACCTTGATCCTGTATAGTGATCTTTGCTCAATAAGTTTTAGAGAAAGGAAGTGTAAAAGAAAGAATTAAAGAGCAGGAGGTATTTGTGATTAATCTTTGGGAAGTGATTAGGAGTGGCAATAGCACCATTGCTTTTTTTTTTTTTTGAAGGAGGAAGTATGAGGCAAAATGTCCAATGGGGAACGAAGCAACTTTTTTCTCTCTCTGCATCTGCTTTCCTGTGATAAGACATTTCCTCTAAAGAGGGGGGACGTTAGAGGTCAGCAGAACCATGAATGAATATGGCATCAAGAAAAACTGAAGAATGACCAAAACACAGCTTCAGGGTAAGGGATCTTCTAAGGGAAAAATTAACAAATGACCTAGCTTGATGCTAAAACTAGGGTCCCCCAGGGTGCCCACATATACTTAGTCTTTTTCTAATCACTTTTCTTAGTCCTCACAAAACTAAAGGAACAGGAGAAATGAGGTGGTTAGATGTATGAGTACCATATATGGCTTGGTGTTAAACCACCACCAGCGTCCTGTCTCAGATCATTCTCTTGTGTTGGCTAAAGCACATAATCACTGGAAATGATTTTAAGAGTGACTTGTCTTGACTATTTACTATTGCATTGGGTAAAACTTGTTACCAGAGCCCTCTGGAGGTTAAAACTTGAAACTTGTATTGATATTTGCCTTAAGTATTTGTTTTGTTTTGTTTTTAAGATAATACCCTCTCATTTTAAAACAATAATTATTGGACTAATATTCTACAGAGAAATCCGACCAAATGGGCTGAGAAACCCTAAAGACTGAAATTCTAAAGATACAAAGGGAGGACATTCTCAAGAGGAGATAAAAGGAAAGCTGACTAAAAATTCTCATGATAAAAAAAGAATCATGTGCTTAATTGTTCTTGTTTCTTGAAGTGTAGGAAAATGAAAGCAACGTAAGATAAGTGAGAACAAAGTGTGACATGAGTCTTATCAGTAATTCCAGAATTTCTGAATAGAAAGTCCCAGGGTGGTGTACAGTAGAGGTTCAAAAGCAAACCAGATCAGTATGGCTTAGATTCCAGGAGCAGAACAGGATCTCAGTTAAAGCATCTTTCCCAGCTTATTCACAGAGGAATAACTAGGAAGGGAATCCTAGGACAAAAAGGAATCTATAATTTTGCTACTCTGAACCACCAATATTTCCAGCAGGGCCCGTGTAATAGTGGCTAAGTCTAGCGATAGACTACTTTTGCTCAGACTCAAGCCAACCTCAAAAATTTGTGAAACAGACAAATGAAGCAGAAATCAGATTTTACTCTGGATTAGACTACTTTGTAAGCACTGAAAGATTTCAGGTACTTAGCCTGTTGCTGAGAGCATAGAACAGAATATTAAAAATCCCAAGAAAGGACCAGTACTGACGTTCTATCCAGAAATGTAATACATATTACAGCTCTAACATAAAGTAAGGACAGCTACATGGCACAGTAGAGAGAGTGCTGGGCTTAAAGTAAGGAAGACTCATCTTCATGAGTTCAAATCTGGCCTCAGACACTTGCCAGCTATGTAACCTGGGAAATTTGTCCCCGTTTGCCTCAGTTGCTCATCTGTAAAATGAGCTAGAGAAGGACATGACAAATCACTGTAGTATCTTTGCCAAGATCCAATGCATTACGAGGCATTGGACATGACTGAAAAAACTGGGGGAAAAAGAGTCAGGAAATAGGCAAGTAGAATGAGAAGGGGGAAAAATACAAAGCAAAGACAGAGAAAAATACAGCTTGGGAAAGATTCAGCTAAAATTCTTAGAATAAACAAAGCAAGGGTTATATTTTTAAAGCTTAAAATGTTTTTTATAAATTAAATGAGGTCACTAAGGAAAAATAATAGAAAAGAAATTGTAGCCAAGGAAGAAAAAAAAAATGAATAGGGAATGAACATCTTGATCCAAGAGTTACAAATACTTCTCCAAACAACAATTAAAAATAAATTAAAACTGAACGATTACATGAAGCAAAAAAGGAATATCAAAACAAAGCCAAAGACTGAAAATATAAAAGAAAATGCAAGACATAAAGAAACAAGTTACCTGGGGGAAAACGAAGAAAATAAATTGAACAATCACTGGACTAGCTGAATGTTATGATTGAAATGGAACAAAAAGAACCTAAGCACTCTTTTTTTCAAGAATTTTTAGTAATATTTTATTTTTCCCAATTACATGTAAAGACCATTTTGAGCATTCATTTTAGAAGATTTTGAGCTCCAAATTTTTCTCATCTGATCCTCTCTTCCTAAAATGGTAGGGAATTTGATATAGGTTTTACATACTTCCACATTAGTCACTGTTGTGAAGGAAGAAACAGAGAAAAAAGAAAAAAAAACATAAAAAAGAATAAAGTGAGTGGAAAAAATATGCATTGATCAACATGCAGAGTCTATCAGTTCTTTATCTAGATGTGGATAGCATTTTCCTTCATGAGCCCTTTGTATTCGTCTTGGATAGTTATGTTGCTCAGAAGAGCTAAGTCATTCGTAGTTGATGATCACATAATGTTGCTGATACTATGTACCATATTTTCTCATGTCATTTTGCATAATTTCATACAAGTCGTTCCTTCTGATATCTACTTGCTCATCATTTCTTATTGCACAATCATATTCCATTACATTCATTATAGCACAGCTAGTTCAGTCATTTTCCAATTGATGTGTATGCCCTCAATTTCCAATATTATGTGACCAAAAAAAAAGGGCTGCTATAAATATTGTTGCACATGTAGGGACTTTTCCTTTTTTTGTGATCTCTTTGAGATACAGACCATATGTACATTTGATTATCCTTTGCAACTAGTTCTAAATTGTTCTCGAGAAAGGTTGGATCAGTTCAAAACTCCACCAACATTGCTTCAGTGTTCCAATTTTCCCTCATTCTCTCCATGTGTAATTTTCCTGTTTTTGTCATATTAGTCAATCTGATAGGTATCTGGTAATACCACATAGTTGTCTTAATTTGCATTTCTCTAATTTCTCTAATTTAAAAATACTTCTTCATATATCTAGAGATAACTTTAATGTCTTCATCTGAAAACTGCCTGTTCATGTCCTTTGATCAATTATCAGTTTGGGAATGGGAAAAAAAAATATATATATATGTACACATACATATGTGCATACATATATATACATATATATATATATATAAATTTGACTTCTCTATGTATTTGAGAAATGAGATTTTTATCAGAGACACTTTCTATAAAGATTGTTTCCCTCTTTCTGCTTTCTTTCTAATCTGGGTTGCATTGGTTTTGTTTCTACAGAAGCTTTTTAATTTAACATTATCAAAATTATCTATTTTACACTTCATAATGCTCTCTATCTCTTGTTTGGTCATGAACCTGTAACTCACTTAACTTTTCCTTTAAACATTTGGATGCTATAGCTTTTGGTGCATATGTATTTAGTATTGAGATTAAATTATTAATTATCATATATTTCAGCAAGATGTAGTTTCCTTCCTTATATCTTTTACTTAAGTCTATCTTTTCTTTTCTTTTTTTTTTGAGTTCAAAAACTTTATTTTTTTTTAAACAAATGCTTTATTAACTTCTGTTTTACATCATTCATTTCCGCCAGATTTTGAGTTACAATCGTTTTCCCCCCATTATTCCCCTACCCAACCTCCCAGAACAGTAATCCCACAAGATATCGCTTCCTCCAATCTGCTCTCTCCCATACCTTCTCCCATACCCCCATAGACTTTTCCATTAGAGGAAGGTGAGTCTTTGCATCCCAATGCCTGCACATCTTATCTCCCTATTACAAGCAAAAGAGTATTAATAATAGTATTTATAAATATTTGAAACATTTAATGTTACGACCTCAAATTTCAGATCCATTTCCTTCCTCCCTTGTCACCCATTCCTTCTTGGGAGATAAGTAATTCAGTATATGTTGTACATGTCTAGCTATGCAAAACATTATCATAGTAGATATATTGTACAAGGCTGCTTATAATTCCCTCCCACTCATCCCACCCCCCACCTGGTCCATTCCCTACATGATCCTGTCCCTCTTCTATAGTGGGTCCTTCCAACCTCCCCTCACCCCAAGGATGCCCTCCCATCCATCATCCCTCCTCTCATCCCCCTTCCCCCTATCCTGCTGCAGGTTGAGATATCCCATTTAGTATGTATGTCATTTTCTCCCTGAACCAAATTCAATGTGAATGTGGTTTTGCCTTTTTAGCCTTCCTTATTCTCCCCCTCCTTTGCAACCACTTCCCCTTGCTTCTTCTACATGGGATAGTTTACACTACCCTGTCTCTCCCCATCTCCTCTTGCCACTTTCCTCTCTCACCTCATAATTTCATCCCTTGAGTATTCTCCCTTCCCAACAAATTCAACCTATGCCCTCTATCCATATACACACACATTCACATATGTATTCATATGACCACACACCCTTCTTCCATTATTTTTATAGTGAGAAAGATATCATCAGTCACAGTTATTGCTTTTCCATATAGGAATGTAAATAGTTCAACTTTGATAAGTTCCTTTTGATTTCTTTTCCCTGATTACCTTCTCAGGCATCTCTTGCTTCTTGTGTCTGGATGTCAAATTTTCTATTCAATTCTGGTTTTTTCCTCAAGAATGCTTGAAAGTGCTCTATTCCACTGAATGACCATATTTTCCCCTGAAACAAAATACTCAGTTTTGCTGGGTAGGTGACCCGTGGGTTCATTCCCAGTTCTTTTGCCCTCTGGAATATCATATTCCATACCCTTCGATCCCTCAGTGTAGAAGCTGCCAGGTCCTGGGCTATTCTGATTGTGTTTCCACAATATTGAAATTGTTTCTTCCTGGCTGCTTGAAGTATTTTCTCCTTGATCTGGGGATTCTGGAACCTGGCTATAATATTCCTGGGAGTTTTCTTTTTGGGATCTTTTTCAGGAGGTGACTGGTGGATTCTTTCAACCTCTATTTTGCCCTCTGGATCTAAAACATCAGGGCAATTTTCCTTGAGAATTTCTTGAAGGTGATTTCTAGGTTCTTTCCTTGATCATGGCTTTCAGGTAGTCCAATAATTTTTAAATTGTCTCTCCTGGATCTATTTTCCAGGTCAGTGGTTTTTCCCATGAGATATTTCACATTGCCTTCTAATCTTTCATTTGTTTGTATCTGCTTAACAGCATCTTGATTCCTCATAAAGTCATTAGCTTCCATTTGCTCCAGTCTAACTCTGAAGGAATGAATTTCCTCAGTGAACTTTTGAGATTCTTTTTCCATCTGGCAAATTCGACTTTTTAAGGCATTCTTCTCCTCATTGCCCTTTTGGGCCTCCTTTCCCATTTGAGTTAGTCTATTTTTTAAGGTGTTGTTTTCCTCAGTCAGGCTGTTGACACTCATTTCATACTTTTCCTGAATCCTTCTCATTTCTCTTTCCAATTTTTCCTCCACTTCTCTTATTTGATTTTTAAAGTCCTTCTTAAGGTCCTCTATGGCCTGCACCCCGCTCATGTTTTCCCCTGGGACTTTTGCAGCAGGACTTCTGACCTCACAGTCCTTTTCCTGCTCTATGCCCCCAAAATAGGAGTCTAGGGTTTCATTTTTCTGTTTCCTTTGCCTTGGCATGTTGCCACTTAATTGCTTGACTTCTGGGCTTGTTGCCACACTATGGCTTTAAGGCCAGCTAGAGGAATTTTCGTCCCGAACGTGTGGGGGGCAACTTCCGTTTCTGGCAAGCTGTAAACCCACCCACAACTTCCACCCTAGATCACAATCTAGATCCAGGGAGGTTAAAGCAAGAGCGATTACCCCCCAAGACTGATCGCTGGATCTCCCCACGATTTGTAGGCTGGGAGCCGGAAATGCCGCTGAAAACTACAAAATGGCGTGTCTCCTCAGTGGCTTCTAGCCCCCAGGGGAGGGAGCTGACGCATTCCCCAAATACAGGTCCCAAAGTCCATAGGACACTAACCTCTTACTTTGTCCTAGGCATGTCTATGTTGACAATTCTGGAGTCGCCACAGCTCCTGGTGTTCTGGGGTTCCTCCAGCCGGCTGCTGGCCCTGCCGCCCTGGGGCTAAAACCTCGGCTCATGCGGACCTGGGCTCGGCTCTGCTCCTGCGCTCTGCGCGCTGCACGCTGCCAGGTCCCAGACCACTGCGCTGGTCCTTCCTGCAGGGCTGCTGGGCTGTCCTCAGTGGGAGTTTAGCTTCTCTGTGTCGTTCTGTGGGTGCTGGGGCTCCAGAAGTTGTTCAGAGTCCCGTTTTACATCGTTTGGGGGGAATGTGGGGGCAGAGTGGCTTGGATGAGCTGTTTCTACTCCTATCTTTTCTTTTACTTTGTCTGAGATCAGGATTTCTACCCTTGCTTTCATTTTTATTTTTGGTTCAGCTGAAACATAATAGATTCTGCTCCAGCCCCTTATGTTTCCTCTGAGCATGTCTCTACTTTAAACATATTGTAATACTCTGGTTTTTAATCTACTGTGCCATGCATTTTTATGTAAGATTTCATCCCTATTGCATTCATAGTTATGAATACTGTGTATTTCCCTCCATCCTATTTTTCTTTTTTGTCTGCTCTCTCCTTTCACCATTTCCCTCCTCAACAATGTTTTGCTTCTTTGTCTACCTCTTCCCCTAGTTTGTACCCTATCTTCTGTCAATCCCCCTACACACACACACACACACACACACACACACACACAGACACACACACACACCCTTATTTAATCTTTTCCGTTCCTACTTTCTTGTCTAGTCAGATAGATTTCTATATTCAACTGATTGTGTATATTATTCCCTCTTCTAGTCAATATCGATGAGAGTAAGGTTTAAGTCACATCACTCTCATGCTACCATTTCCCCTCCAGTGTAATAGGTCTTTCACAGCTATTCATATGAAATAACTCAAACCATTCTACCTCTCCCTTCCTTCTGCACTCAATATTGTCCTCTTTCTCATCACTTAATTATTTTTTATGTCATTATCTCAAGTTCACCTTATACCCTCTATGTATATTCCTTATAGCTATACTTATAGTGGTAATTTTTAAAGAATAATTATTAAGTATCACCTTCCCATGTAGGGGTATTAAACACTTCAGTTTCATTGAATCCCATATGTTTTCTTTTCCCTTTTAACTTTTTTAGGCTTCTCTTGGATTTTAATTTTGGAGGTCAAATTTTTTGTTCAATTCTAGTCTTCTCTTTGTGAAAGTTTGAAATATTTCTATATAATAGAATGACCATCCCCTACCCTCCTTCACTCCCCAACCTTGGAATATTGTACTTAATTTCATTGGGTACCATGTGATTCTTTGTTGTAGTCCTGACTCCTTTGCCTTCCAGAATATCTTGTTCCAGGACCTCCAATCATTTAATATTGTAGTTGCTCAGTTCTGTATAATCCTGATTGTGGTTCCCTAATATGTGAATTGTTTCTTTCTGGCCACTCAGAGTACATTTTCCTTGACATGGTAATTCTGAAATTTGGCTATAATTTTCCCTGGAGTTTTCATTTTGGGATCACTTTCCTGAGGTGAACTATAGATTCTTTCAATGCCTATTTTGCCCACTGTTTCTGGGATATCAGGACAGTTTTCCTTGATAATTTCTTGAAAGATGTCCAGATCCACTTTTTGTTTATGCATTTCAGGTAATCTGATTATTCTGAGATTATTTCTCCTGCATCTATTTTCTATGTCAGTTGTTTTTCCCATGAGATATTTGACATTTTCTTCTATTTTTTTCATTCTTATGAATTTGTTTGATTGATTCTTGATGTCTCATAAATTCATTAGCTTCCTCTTGCCCAATTCTAAGTTTTAAGGATTGTTTTCCCTAGTTAGATTTTGTTCTTGCTTTTCCATTTAGTCAATCCTACTTTTTAAGGAGTTGTTTTGTTTTCCTAAACTGTTGTCTTTTTTCTCATAATTCATTTGTATCACTCTCATTTCTTTTCCCATTTTTTCTTCTACCTCTCTTATATGATTTTTAAAATCTTTTTTAAGCTCTTCTATGAGCTCTTCCTGGGCTTGACACCACTTCCATTTTCCTATAGGGTTTTGCCCATATGGTTTTTGACATTGTTTTCCTCTTCTGAATTTGTGTCTGTGTCTTCCCTGTCACCATAACAACTTTCTTTGGTCAGATATTTTTTTGTCGTTTTTTGCTCATCTTTTATTTTTTTGGGGGGGGGGACTTTTTCCTTTCCTTTGCATTTGAGCTCTGCTCCCAGGGTGGAAGAGGACTTTCTCAGGCTTCTTGTGCCAGTGACTCTTAACATGGTGTTGTACTGATGTTTCCCTGAGGCCCACTCAGGACCCTCATGTTTGTGGTGACAGGATTCGGTGCAGATTGGTGCTGTTGGAGGGCATCGGGGTCTGGTAGCTTACATGATACAGAGCTAGGATCCCAGTGGTAGTGTCTGGCATGTGCTGAGCCTGTGGGAATTTTCTGCATTTCCAAAGGCATACACAGTGCATACACAGAAGCATGTAATGTCTGTCTGCTTGAGGATGCCTGTTTTCCCAGGGCTGTGCTGAGGCATGTGAAGGTCTGGCAGCTGCAAGATGCTGGCTCCCCTGGATACACTGATTAACATGGGGGTGAGGGTGTGCTGGTTTGATGTTTGCTTGATCCAACACACTGGGGTTTGGGATTTCTCACTGGATTGGTGAGAAGCTTGCTGCTGGCTTGCTGGAATACTTCCTGTCCTCTGTGCTCCCTTTTTATGTGATTTAGACAGATCCTTCTTGTTGATCTTCCAAGTTTCATGGGCTAACAGATTATTTTGCCCCATCTTTTTGCTGATTCTGCTGCTTGAGGATTTGTATTGGGGAGTTATTTTATGGTTGTTTGGAGGTAAATATAGCAGAGTTACAGCAATTTACTGCTGACTCTGTCATCTTGGCTCCTAGATGTCTCCATTCTTTTTCATAAAATCTTTAAAGAAAAATGCCAAGATTACCCAGAACCAGAGGGCAAAGAAGAAATAGAAAGAATCCACTAGTCATTTCATGAAATGAACTCTCAAATGAAAACCCCCAAGTGTATCACACACAAAGTCCATAACATAAACATCAAAGAAAAATATCCTGCAAAAAGCTACAAAGGAAGAATTCAGGTACTTAGAAGTCAGAGTAAGTATCCCACATAAAAAAAATATTAGGAACTCATCATTATAATGAATTAGCACAACTTCGGATGACTAATGATGGAATGTACTACCCACATCCTTATACAATGGTAAAGGACTCTGAGTGATAAATGAAATTCTCTCTCTCTCTCTCTCTCTCTCTCTCTCTCTCTCTCTTTCTGTATGTATGTATGTATATATTAAGGCTACAGTGTGTGTGTGTGTGTGTGTGGACAATGTGAAAAAATTGTTTAGATTAAATAAACAGGCTTGTAATGGGTTTCATTCTCAATTGGGTTGGGGAGGGACAAAACACATATTTTTGTTAGTGCAAATATATATATTCCCCCTGCCAATTGGGATAATTCTCACCTGATGACTTTTCACTTTATGAAGTGCCTTTTAAGGACTTTTCACAAATCCTTAAGATATTTGATAGATTGAGAAGTTATTTCAGCTAGTTATATTATTGTAGCTAACATGGGGATGACTGATTTCAATAACACAATTAAAAATATTAAAATAATGATTAGCAAAATATGCAAAATGAAGCAGCAGGCACAAAAAGCCAGCCAACAAGTATTCTTCCAGAATAAGTCTTGGCAGACTACCATATTTTCAGTCATTAAGAGGGCTTTTCACCTCATAGATCATGAGGATGCTCTAGGTATAATTTATTATTTTTTAGAAAAAAAAATTGAAGAACATCTTTCATAGTATTCTTGCATTAAATACATATATTGACTAAATAATATTGAAATTAAGTGAAATTGGAATAGGTTGAATGATCAAAACAAATATTAACCAAAAAATGGATATGGAGTATCTCAGAGATCTGTGCTTATGATATCTAAGTGCTATCTAACATGCTTAATAATGCCTTGGATAAGCATAGGTAGTAAGTATACAAGACAGGATTTGAACTCACATCTCCCTAATGCCAGGTCCAGCACTCTATTCACTCCTCCATCCAGCTCAATAAGTATCTATAATGTGGTATGACAGCCAAAAAATCAAATAAATCTTAAACAGCACTGAAAAACATGTTCTTTAGGACTGAGGAGATAACATTTCTTTGTAATAATTTTAAAGGGATATCAACAAGCTAGATAGTATCAAAAAGAGGACATGTGAGTCCTCTACATCATGACGTTTGAGAATTATTTAAAGTGCTAGTAATGGATAAGAGAAGAATTAGGGGACCATGCTATTTGGAGTGGTCATATTTCAATGGCATTTTCATATAAAAGGAATTATAATTTATTTAAAACAACTTTCCTTGACTAACAGGCAAGTTTCACAATGTATAGAGGTGGAAGGAAACTTAAAGACCATCTAGTCCAATCCTTTCATTCTAAAAATGAGTAATAGAAACTTCTGAGAATTTTACTATCTTTATGGTCACATAGATACCTTAGATTTAAGTGCAAATCTTTTGACTCTAAATCCAACATTCTTATACCAGTCCCAAATCCTGTCTTCCATGAAAGTTATTTTTTCTGTACATGCTCCTCTCTAGATTTCAAACATCTCATGCTAGCCTGAGCACTTTGGGCCATGACATTCCTTAATCTCTCATTGAATGCCTTCCTTCTCTCATATTTGTATCTTAAAAACACACATTTCTAAATATTATCAAAATTGATATTTATTATCTGTATTTACATTGATGTCTATAAATGTGTGTACATATATATATATATATATAAGAAATAATATAGTTGTTTCTAAAACTAAATAGGAAGATACAGATCTTCATGGAGAACTATAGATAGAGCTATAAATTAATAATTATATGTTCTTTCATACCTATGATTGTATATTTATATATGTATTTTAATGCATATTAGAGCTATAATGGCTAGCTTTTATATGATGTTTGAAGTGCTTTACATATTTTATCTAATTTTATACTAAGAAATAATATTGTGTGATAAGTTATATCATTATACAATTTAATACATGAGTAAATTGAGACTGTGATATGTCAAATGATTTGCCCATGGTTATTAAAGTAGTAAATTCCTGAAGCATCTTTCCAATTCATTTTGCTTTGATTGCTAGCCTAGCACTCTCTTCACTGTATAACTTAGGTTCACTATAGAGAGACAGATCAAGTTGAAATAGGGAAATATTATTTATGACCCCATGATTACATAATTCTACACAGCTTATGTATTGCCTTGGTCCCTGGGAATGATTATTGAATGTTAAATTACATCAATAACAGCAATAAGATTAGTCATCATGATAACAATAGCATAATCTATAATAGTATAATAACATTCAAAATTTGAATGTCACAAAATAAATTACTCTCTCAAAATATTCTTATAATTTGAACAGAGAAAATGTCTTTACTCATAATTATTCCAGAAAGAAAAACTGTTTTTTAAATTACAATATTATAGAAACTCAGTAATAAATTAGGTTGACATAAAAAATAAAAACAATGGATGCTTAAATCTGACAGTCTCTGGAATATAATTTTAATAAACACAAACATATTATCGGTATCAGGTTGTGAGTATTGTAATGAAATATTGATTACAATATTAATTTTTCAGGGTCTAGTAGATGAAAACCAACTTGTTTTAGACAGTCATAGTTTGTTTTCTAGCTTTTCCTTCAAAATGGTGTAAATACTGAATGTGCAAATCAATATAAAATGTTAGGAAATGTTCAAGTTCAAACTGCTTAGGAATTTTACACACATATGTAAACTAGTTTATGTTAATGTGATTAAGTTCTGTGATTTTAGAGTTGATTTTTTTCAAACTAATAATTTATTCTTTGCTGTTTTATTTATTAAACAAATTGATTGTTTCTCAAATTTATATCATTAATCCAGTACAGTGATACTGGGGTTTTATTAATTTCTTTGTGACTAATTGTAATGTCATGCACGAGTAGCTTTCCAGACAGAGGACTGCTGCTGTGGACAGCTTTCAAGATTCTGATTACATAGTATAGTGAACACTCTATTCAATAACAAATCAGAGCAAAATATTCACAGAGGATCAAGGTACAGCATTTACAATGTTACAACTTATTACAGAAAATCAAAATACAACATTCACAATGACTTATCATTAAAATGGCCACATAGTTTTCACTAAATTGGTCACAATAGTTTTCAACAAAAAATCATTTAGTAACTAAATAATTCAATCATCCTTAAGGGTCACAAAATATAATAGTCAAAGTTCGCCACTTATGGGGCACACTAAGTTACAAATCAGTCACTATTCAGGAAATTATAAAATAACTACTAAACACTCACTGTGTGCCAGGAATTGGGAATATGAATATAAAAAAAAATAGACTGGTGCAAATGGAAGCTAGTGACCTTATGAGAAATCAAGAGGCTGTTAAACACATCCAAGTAATTGAAAGAATAGAAGGCAATGTGAAATTTCTCATGAGAAAAACCACTGACCTGGAAAATAGAACCAGGAGAGATAATTTAAAACTTATTGGACTACCTGAAAGGCATGATCAAAGAAAGAACCTAGAAATCAACCTTCAAGAAATTCTCATGGAAAATTGCCCTGATGTTTTAGACCCAGAAAGTTAAATAGAGGTTAAAAGAATCCACAGATCATCTCCTGAAAAAGATCCCAAAAAGAAAACTCCTAGGAATATTATAGCCAGGTTCTAGAATTCCCAGATCAAGGAGAAAATATTCCAAGCAGCCAGGAAGAAACAATTTCAATATTGTGGAAACACAATCAGTATAGCACAGGACCTGGCAGCTTCTACACTGAGGGATCAAAGGTCATGGAATATGATATTCCACAGGGCAAAAGACCTGGTATTAAAACCAAGAATCACCTACCCAGCAAAACTGAGTATCTTGTTTCAGGGAAAAATATGGTCATTCAATGGAATAGAGGACTTTCAAGCATTCTTGAAGAAAAATCAGAGTTGAATAGAAAATTTGACATTCAGACACAAGAAGCAAGAGATGCTTGAGAAGGTAAACAGGGAAAAGAAATCAAAGGAACTTATCAAAGTTGAACTATTTACATTCCTACATGGAAAAACAATAAATGTGACTGATGAAACCTTTCTCAGTATGAAAATAATTGAAGAAGGAATTATGGGCATATGAATACATATGTGAATGTGTGTATATATGTTTACAGGTATAGATGGATAGAGGGCACAGGTCGAATTTGGTGGGAAGGGATGATACTTAAGGAGTGAAGTTAAGAGGTGAGAGAGGAAAGTGGCAAGAGGAGATGGGGAGAGACAGGGTGGGCTAAACTATCTCATGTAGAAGAAACAAGGTGAAGTGTTTGAAGGGGAGGGGAAGAACAGGAAGACAAAAAGGCAAAACCATATTCTCATTGTATTTGTCTCAGGGAGAGAATGACATACATACTAAATGGGTTATCTCATCCTTCAGGAGAGTAGAGGGGAGGGGAATGAGAGAGGGGATGATGGAAGGGAGGGCATGCCAGGGGGAGGGGAAGTTGGAGGCACTCACTTTTGAAGAGGGACAGGATCAAAGTAGGGAATGGACTAGGTGGGGGGGTGGGATGGGTTGGAGGGAAATATAGTCAGTCTTTTACAATATATCTACTATGGTAATGTTTTGCATAGCTATACATGTACAACACATACTGAATTGCTTATCTTCCCATCAGGAGTGGGTGACAAGGGAGGAGGGGAATGCATCTGGAATGCAAAGTTTTAAAATTAAATCTTTCAAATATATTCAAATACTATTATTAATACTATTTTGCATGTATTCAGGAGATAAGATGTGTAGGCATTGGGGTACAGAGATTCACCTTGCCCTAATTGAAAAGTTGAAGGGAGTATGGGAGAAAATATGGGAGAGAAGAGATTGGATGAGGGGATATCTTGTGGGACTGCTATTCTGCGATGGTGGGTAGGGGAAAAATTGTAACACAAAATCTGGCAGAAATGAATCATGTAAACCAGAAGTTAATAAAGCATTAAAAAAAAGAAAGGAAAAAAAGAAATAAAAAAGGAAGCCTTTGATGACTTTCAAGAAGGTGAGGACTGATTAAGGATATTGAGCTTTTAGTAAACATGCTTGAAGTGATGAGGAAATTATAATAGATTACATAGATAATTCATTTGAAAAATTGACAGTGAAAGATATAAAATAGGATGTTAGTTCAAGGGGTCAGTGGGACCCTTGGGAAAATTTCTATCTTGTTAGACAATTTTAGTCTCCCAAGCAAGGTAAATAGTGAGACCATATCGTGAGACAAGGTGATATGAAATAGCTTAATTACAAGAATATAAGGGAAATCACAAAGGAATTTTTTTTAAAAACTGCCACATTATCATGAGGCCCTGGTTGACATAAAATACAATACATATGCAATGTGTTCAGTCAAATAATCAAGGAAGGACTGAATTAATTATTAATTAGCTCCCTTGAATGAGTTGTTTATGAGGAACACAGGTCAAGCAAAAAAGGTGGAACTCTATTTGCTTCTATTAAGGTGAGCAGGAAACAAAGTCAATAACTAAAGTCTTTAGTTTTCTGAACCACTTAAATTTCAAGAATAGTTTTAATACTTTATAAGCAAAAGAACTAACCTAATATGCATGACAGTTGACTCTGGTAAAAATGCTTGTTTCTCATGGAAGGATCTACTTCTCAAATTAAAGCACATGGCATAATAGCCAAATTTTAAAACTTTACATAATAGAGAATTTTTTTCAAGACATTTAGACCTTTGTGCTATTGTATTTTAATACTAGACAATTTTATCAGTTAAGGCTTTAGACAATGCTCATCTAAATGTCTCAAAGAACCAAAGAACATTTTACTTACTAACAAGTCCCTGGCTGTTGCAACATAACTTTTAGGATAGGGCATTTTTTTCCAAGTACAGCAGAATTTGTTCACAGTAGTAAATAACACTCTGGTATCTTAGGAGAGTTAATGAACTTTAAAAAATATATATTTGTTTCTGGTTTTCAACATTCATTTCCACAAGATTTTGAGTTACAATTTTCTCCCATCTTTCCCCTACCCCCACCCCAAAATATCAAGTCTACTGAGTATTCCTTCCCCCAATCTGTTCTTTCTTATATCCTCCCCCTTCAGCCCACTAACTTTCAAGTAGCTCAAGATGGGTTTCTATAGCCTAGTACCTGTATATCTTATTTCCCAGTTGCAAGTATTTTTTAAATTTTAAACATTTGTGTTTAAAACTTTGAGTTCCAGACATGTTTTTCCCTTCCCCACTCCTCACCCACACCCACTGGGAAAAGAAAGAATTCAATATGGATTGTACATGTGTAGTTACCCAAATCATTTCCATAGTAGTTATATTGTGGAAGACTAACTATATTTCTCTCCATCCTTCCCCCCCCCCACTAATTCTATTTTCTCCTTTGACCCTATCCATTTTCAAAAATGTTTGCTCCTAACTACTCTCTCCCCCCATCTGCCCTCCCTTCTATCCTCCCTCCTCTTATCCCCCACTCCACTGATTTTCCTTTATAGTAAGATAGCCAATTGAGTGTGTATGTTATTCCTTCCTTGGGCCAAATTCGATGGTCTTGTGTTATCCTGATTTTGTTTCCACGATACTCAAATCGTTTCTTCCTGACTGCTTTCAGTATTTTCTCCTTGAACTTGGAACTTTGGAATTGGGTTACAATTTTCCTAAGAGTTTTCTTTTGGGGATCTTTTTCAAGAGGCAATTGGTGAATTCTTTCAGTTTCTATTTTGCCCTCTGATTCTGGAATATTGGGGCAATTTTGCTTGATGATTTCTTGAAAGATGGTGTCTAGACTTTTTTTATCATGTCTTTCAGGTAGACTAATATTTTTTTTTAATTATCTCTCCTGGATTTATTTTTCAGGTCAGTGGTTTTTCCAATGAGATATTTTCACTTGGCCTTCTATTTTTTTCATTTGTTTGGATCTGTTTCATAGTATCTTGATTTCTCATAAAGTCATTAGCTTCCAATTGCTCCAATATAATTTTGAAGGACTTATAGATTCAGTGAGTTTTTGAAATTTCTTTTCCATCTGGCAAATTTAGCTTTTTAAAGTATTCTTCTCCTCACTGGCTTTTTGGGCCTCTTTTGCCATTTGAGTTAATCTATATTTTAAACTATTATTTTCTTCATTGTGTTTTGGGGTCTCATTCAACAGGCTGTTGACTCACTTTTCATGATTTTCTTTCATCATTCTCATTTCTCTTCCCATTTTTTCCTCCACTTCTCTTACTTGGTTTTCAAAATCCTTCTTGAGCTCCTCCATGCACTATAACCAATTCATATTTTTCTTGGAGGCTTTTGATGCGGGAGTTCTGACTTTGATGTCTTCCTACTGCTCCATGCCTTGATCTATTTTTTCCCCAAAAAAGGATTCAATCTTTTGTTTGTGCTTCCATTGCTTGCTCATATTGGCAGCCAATTACTTGACTTTTGAGCTCTTTGCTACTGTAGAACTTTGCTTCCAAAATGGAGAGAGCTATGTTCCAAATCACTGGGGATTTTGCAGCTGCCAGAGCTATTAGATGAGTGCCCTCTCTACAGCCCCCACATGCTCTAGCTCACTGGTTACACACCCTAGGACCACCAACTAAGCCCACAATCCAGATCCAAGGAGGTCAAAGCAAGAGCAATTACACCCTGAATGGTTATTTTGTCCCCCCCACAACCTACAAGCCAGGTGCTCTAGAAGCAGCCATGTGGGAGCTGCTACAGCCACCACTCCTCCTCTGCTTCTCCCTCCAAGGGTGGCATCTGGACCATGCCCCCCCATTTGAACAAAGTTCCACAATGACATTATGCTTTGTCTTTGGCATTTGTGGATTAAGAAGACTGGAAACTGCTACAGCTGCTGGTGATCCACTCTTGTAAAATCTGCTCCAGCCTCGCCGGTCAGGGACACCCTGGGGCTAAAACCACAGCTCAGTCAGGACGTTGCTGGGCTCTGAGCGTGGTGGGATGGGCCCTTCTTGCCAGCCTGCCAGGCTTCCTTCAGTGGGAGATTTGTTTCTCTCTGTCACTTTGTGGGTTCTGTAGCTCTAAAGTTTGCTTAGAGTCATTTTTTACATGCATAGGAGGAGGTGGAAGCTGGAGGCACAGAAATCCTGTTTTTACTCTGCCATCTCTGTTAACAAACTTCTTAAAGTGCTAACTTTTCCCTAACAGCTTTATCATTTCACTACAAAGTTTGCATTTAATGAAAAATAAAAGAAAGTATATTGCTAAATCATAGAAACAAACAAGCTCTTTGACTGTTAATTTATCAGATTTCTTTTAAATTTTTAAATATTAAGATAAATTTATTGTTTTTTTCCTTGAGTTTTGCCCTTAATTCTTGAAAGAATGCTAACAACAAAATAAGGATCTTAGATCCAGCCACAATACGGCCAGTGAAAACTATAGAACAAATCATTATTGTTTAATTAAATCTATTGTATCATTCAGTGATCCTTATTCTCATATGGACAACATACAGCTCAAAAAAGTCAGAAAATGTGACCCTGAATATTAGCTGAGGAAGTTATTTTAACCTGATCTGTGTGGATCAATTTTGGATCTTAAGGAAAAAGTGATGGTAATTGGATTTCTAGTAATGCTCTGTAATTACCACTCCTGACACACATAGCCAACATGGAATAAGTTTTGCCACCTTTCTGAAAGCAATTTCGAGCTCATTAAACAGAAATGTTTCTGCCCTTCCAAACATAATTGTTAAATTGAATTGTAGATTCATTTTGTACAATGTTATGGGTCCATTTCCAAAGTAATTATTTTTGTTTTTTGTGGTGGTTGTTGTTGCTGTTGCTTTTTCAGAGGGGGATAAAGCAAGAAAGAAGACAAACATAAATCTAACTACTGAGGGTAGTATTCCCTTCCTTTGCATTTTCTACAACTGAATTGACTTTTTCAAATTTAAAAACGTGTGTGTGTGTGTGTGTGTGTGTGTGTGTGTGTGTCCACATATGGGCAGTGAGGTGGCAAAATGGATTAGAACACAGGGCTCGGGGGCAGCTACGTGGCGCAGTGAGTAGAGCGCCGGCCCTGGAGTCAGAAGGTCCTGAGTTCAGATCCGGCCTCAGACACTTAATGCACACAAACAAAAAAAACCTAGCTGTGTGATCTTGGGCAAGTTACTTAACCCCCATTGCCCTCCAAAAAAAGCAAAAAAAAAGAACACAGGGCTCGGTCTCAGGAAGACTAAGCTTCCTTCAAATACAGCCTTAAACACTTACTGCACGACTGTAGGCCAGTCACTTAACCCTGTTTGCCTCAGTTTCTTAATCTCAAAAATGAGCTAGAGAAGGAAATGACAAATCATTTCAATATTTTTGCCAAGAAAACGATATATGGGGTCAATAGAGAGTCAGACTTGACTGAACAACAGCAAAAATAAACATATATATATACAAATATGTATGTATGTATGTATATGTGTGTGTTTATAGATATATATATAGATATGTATATATGATTTAAGAATGAAGAACATGTTTGAATGAGGCCTGTATATGCAGTATATCTTAGGCTTAAATGTTGTTCCTCAAGGGAAACAGTCATTTGCTCCATAGGTCATTGTTTACTAATCCCAGTCTGAGAGGTACTAGCTATCAGTTCACTCACATATAAATAGAATTATACTACAGCCAGCTCTAACTTACTCCAAAGAGCAGTTTGTTAAAATTTCAGTATAAGCATTTACATTTATTCATGTATACATTTTTAGGAAATGCTACAAATCAGGGTTTAATTTACTATTTTGTTTGTCTAAACTTAATACAATGATGTAGAAAATGTTAATACTGCAGATTGAACCTAAAAGTGTGTTTTGCTCATTTTTTGTTGGGAAGAGAGCTATTTTATTGCATATTTATCAGCACACTCTTGCCTATAAATTTCTCCCATGAAAAGCAACAATTAACGTTTATAATAACTTGGGAGACATTTCTTTGAGGTGTGAGGAAGCCTATTTATTGTACAATATGCTCTTAACAAAGGAGTCAAGAAGATATAGGTTTTTGTCTTACCACTGACATCCATTGGCTTTGGGCAAAATCACTTAACCCCTCAGTCTCCAAGCATTGAAGTTCCAAGGGTCATAAATTTCAGAACAGCTGCTGATCAGCATTTGTGGAGGAAATTTATTTCCTGGGAATTCCTTTACTGATAAAAGCATATGTTTAATTCTATATCTACCCTAAGTTACTGTCCCCCAACAGAACCCCCACCACACACAAACATGCACATGCACACTCACACATGATAATGCCTCCAACATACACATATATCACAAGATCAAAATAAATATATGAAAATATCCAAAGGTTTATGATTCTGTCAAGTTTAAGATACTTTTAAGTATGATAAAAATTTCTTAAAATTCAAAATGTATTTGACAAATGATTTTTCGTGGAGAGGGATAGAACTCTGGAAGTAATGACCTAGGGATGTTTTTATTTTTCCTTTTCCTGCAAAAGTTGCTAAAAAATTGAGTTGAGAAACCAGGACAGAGATCACCCAGGATGGGAAAACTTCCTGCCACCTGGGAAGAGGATGTTTACAAACATCTCAGTATTCCTGGTCAAGGTTCTACATGTTCCATATTAGTTACTGTGTGAAACTTGCCATTTAACCATTGTACAACCACACGTTTCTTTATTATGTGTATTCAATTCTGACTTTTTATTTTACCCATAATCCAGAGCTCTAAAATGCCTTTTCCTTGACTTTTTTTTCCCACAACTCAAACTATTGTAGATTAGTATATTAATAACATTAGCATGAGGAGCCAAGTTAACAAGTCTGACATATCCATGTGATTCCCAGGGTAAAATGTTTTTTTAAAAATTTAGTTTTTAAGCTAAAGCCATATAGAAAATGACTTGTAAATGGTGATTTTGCTATATTTTGCATTATAATAACTTTTCTTCTTTATATTCATTCTTCTTGACCTCTCTGAAATATCTGTTTACCATCCCTAACTTCATAATAGTTTCTTTTACCTATTGTTTTTTGTTTGTAATTCTTTGTAATTTTCTTTTTAAGTTGTGAACCTAAGCAATTTATATACAGTAAGGGTAATGTGAGGGATGTGAAGAGCCTGTGGAAGGAAGCAATCATATAATTTTAAGAACAAAACACTAATTATGAGAAGGAAAATTATATAATATAACTACTTAATGAGAGAAAAAATAGACTTGAAAAGTATAACCTTACAAATGTAATAAAATATGGGTTAAACTGTCTGATAAAATGAAAGAATTGAAGATGGGATATGAACACAAAACATATTTGTATGAAAATTATATATATATATATATATATATATATATATATATGTATGTATCTATAAAGTTAACATGGGGCTAGGGGGACAGCTAGGTGGCGCAGTAAGTAGAGTGTCGGCCCTGGAGTCAGAAGTACCTGAGTTCAGATCCGGCCTCGCACTTAATGCACACACAAACAAAAACCTAGTCATGTGACCTTGGGCAAGTTACTTAACCCCAATTGCCCTCCAAAAAGCAAAAAAAAAAAAAAATACGGGGCTAGGGCTGGAAAAGCTTTATTATTCTAGAGACTTCATAATTATAGGAGTTGTCAACATGATTTTATAAAAGGAAACAATAAAAACAATGATTTTAAAAGATTTTAAAAGGAACTATGTACATATATATGTATACATATATATACACATATATATAACAAAAATCATGAAAAATGCCATTATCAAATATACAGAATCCATAAAATCTGAGATGAAGAAAAGTTAAGCTAGTTGTAAAAAAAATGGTCATAGTGATAAAATATTTTTATAGTCTTCTTTCAGAGCCAGATACATGTAAAAAGATGGAAGATATAGATTGATGTAAAACTGAAATTTGAAGAATTAAAATTATTTTGCAATATACATAGTTCTTCTATCATATAATTTCCACGCAATTTTACCAAAAAAAGATGTTGTTTTAGTGCATTAGAATAATGAATTAGCATAAAATAATGAAAATTATTGATTATAATATAATAAAAGAGAAAAACGATGAAGAACAAAAGAACAAAAAGGCCTATATTTAGCCTAAATAGAAAGTTTACATGTTGAGTGGATAAAAGAATAAATCATAGAAATAATCAAATATTATAAACTAAAATGATAACAGTGGGATAACATACTAAAAGAATGATAGATAGCCAATTTAGTTCTTATATTGAAAAAGCATATCTTTAAAAACAACAAAAATATATTCATGAAATATAAAGGATTAATGAACTAAACATGCAATCTTGAGATGCTAGGGAGTGACCATAAAATAAGGCCTAAATAAGAAATTTGGAAAATCTAAGAGAAAATAGATATAAATAAAAAAGATATAAAATATAAAAAAGATATAAAAAATAAAAAAGTGACAAAGCAAAGAGTTTTTTTATTTAATGGTTACGTTAATGATAAAATATTAACTACTTTGATCATAAAAAAGAGAGAAGGAAAAATCAGGTTGTCGAAAAAGAAAATAATGTGAATTCATAAAAAATAATAATTTTTGAAAGGTATAAGAAACTACCATAAATATTCTATGCCATCAAAACTGAGAATTTAAGGTAACTAAATAAATATAAAAAGCCAAATTGTAAAATGTTAAAATGTTCCAATTAATAAAATGAAAAAATAGAGATTTTACCTCAATATCAAAAACTATAAATCAAGCAATTCATATGTCAGCCATATGCCAAAGATAAATAAAACACACTAGTTTAAATGAATTTTAAGTACTTTTTTTTTAACTGAGGATGAGCTTTTTAAATTATATTTGCAAATTAACATAGCGTGTACAACAGGATCAGATCTTTGGGTGGGTAGATCAAATAGTTGTCCAGAATCCAGTAAAATGGTAGTCACTGATGATCAGTGTAATCACTGAAGCAAGATCCATAAATATAACTTAGTCCAACTTGATGAAGCCGAAGTCTTTGGCATACTGCCGGAAGCACTGGCGGCACATGTTCAGGCCATACTTGCGTATCAGGCCATGCCGGTTCGAACAGACGCGGCACGACTGAGAACCCTGGCCAAATTTGCGAGGGTGGCTCCAGTAGAGTGGTGGTGACCACTGGCACCACTCGCAAAGACCAGAGACAAAAGGCAGTACTTTCTTTCAAATATTTTTTAAAAATACCTTTCCTAGAAATTATTAATAACAATAAAATTTTATCATATAACTCCTTTTTAAAAATGTAATAAATTTGATTGAATGTTTAAATGGTGGAGAAATTAAGATGCATACAATAAATATAAATCAACATCCTCAAGAACTATATTTGTAAGTATTTAAATGAATTCTTATTTAAAAAACAGTTTCAATATATTCAAACTTTAGATTATATAGCCAAATAGGATTTGCACCAGGAATACAATGATGACATCAAAACTGAGAAAATAAAGTAAAATTAATCATATAATTCAATTAAGGTAACAGACAATAACAAAAAATAGGGAAAAAAAGCCTTCAACAATGTATTCATGTTTATGTAAAAATGTTGATGAATGATTACAGACATTATAGGGTTCTTCCTATATAAGATTAAAACTACATATCTAAAACCAAGATCTGTAAGTATTTGCAACAGAGAAATACCGAAAGCCTTCCAGTATGTTTAGGAATAAAACAAGGATGGCTAATTGTCCCACTATTATTTTAATTGCATTTAAGAGGATGAGAGAAAAATGATCAAAGAAATAAGTACAGGCACAGTAGAAGCAGAAATGAATGGGTGGATAACATGCTTCATCTCATAGGTTCAAAAAAAAAACCCCAAAATTATATTTAATAAAGAGTAGGGTATAAAATAAATCTACAAATATTTCCAATATTTTTACATTAATGCAAAAAATGCCAAATAGAATATGATAGGAATAAAAACGCTTTTACAATAACTACAAAACAATATCAAAGAAAACACATAAATTCAACAATAAAATTCTTAACAAAAGAAGACAAGAATTATAAAAATATTTGACATTCAAACTTATAATAAAGTAAAAAAAATTATCACCTAATTATCTATATATTCAGAAATATGCCTATTACATTCCTAATGGATTTACTAAAGAACTGACAACATTTATTAAAAGAGTATTTAAAATAAAAAGAAAGAACAAAACAAAATGTGAGGAATCTCAAGGGAAGATTGTTGTTGTTCATCCTTCATTCTCAGAGAGGACCAATGACACAGGAAGATATTGCCTTGACTTGTAAATAAGTTGGATTTAAGTGAGGCAGAACTATGCAAAGTCATCAGTTTCAATCTTTCCTCCAGAATCATCAGAGACTAATGGTAAGACATAGATCAAAATGACCTATTCAGTTGGAGATCTTGTTCTTTTTAAGCTAAGGTCTTTCCCAGGTCTCAATTTGTGGGGGGCAATGCCCATCCAGTAATTAAAAGCAAGGTAAGATCTGAGGCAAAAGATGGCCTAGTTTGCTTTCATAAAAGAATCAGTTTGGGAAGGGAAGACCATCAAAGCTTCAGGCCAAAAGAGAAACAATTGCTATTTACACTCACTCTGAGTCATCAAAACCCAAAAAATGAGCAAGTGAGGCTAGGACTGGGACCTATTATTGGCCAATCAGTGAGAGTCAGAGTGATTTGCATTTAAAGGCAAAGTCAAGTAGCACCATTTGTATCAAAACGTGTTTTATCAAACACTGATTTTTCAGAGCTATAATTCAAAAATCATAAAAGAAAACTACAGGAGACAAAAGAGTTTAATTATCCTAGTTCAAAATAAAATAATGATAAAATGAATACATAGGGAAGAAAAAAGTCTAGTTTCAAAACCCCAAGATACATTGTGAAGTATAAGCAACCAAAATTTATATTTTTTGGAAAAAGTCCCACACATAAGGATATAACTTTCCACATGGAGAGAGGGATAGAAAGAGGAGGAGGAAGAGGAAAAGGAGGAGGAAGAAGAGGAAGAAATAGCAGCACTGTTCAAAAGGAGGAATGAAATATCATGGAGCATAGATTTAAAATTGAAAGAGGAAATCTAGTCCAACCCTTTCAATATATCAAGGAGAAACTGAGGCCTAGAATGTCTATGTAGGGGACAGAGTCAAGATGGTGGAGTAGAAATAGGAATTATGTGGGGCTCTGGCTCCCACCTCCTCCAATTCATGTAAAAGGTGACTGAACAAACTTGGGAGCTATAGAAGCCACAAAATGACACAGAGAAGCTAACCTCCCACTGAGGACAGCCTGGCAGGCCAGCAGGAAGCAGCCAGCACTCTGGGAGCTGAACTCACCCCCACACCACCCTGAGGTTTTAGCTTCAGGGCATGCCTGACCAGCCACCACCTGGAGGGACTTCAGATGACCAGCAGCTATGGTGGTTTCCAGAATTATCAACACATAGAGGACAAGAACAAAGTGAGAGGTCAGTGCAGTGTGGACTTTGGGATCCAGTAGATTCCGAATAAGGTCAAGCCTTTATCTGATGGACGGAGAAGCCGCTTAGATGCCTCTGCCATGCAGCCGTCACCATGTGGCAGCTTCAATTCCTGGCCTACAGGTTGTCCTGAAGATTGACGAAGCAACCAGCATGAGGGGTAATCATTCTTGCTTTAATCTGCTTGGATCTGGATTGTGGTCTAGGGTGGCGATCCTGAAGTGTGTGATCACATTGCCAGAGTGTGTGGAGGCTTCAGAGAGGGCACCCAACTAATACCTTCAGCAGCTGAGAAAACCCCAGCAATGTGACAAAGCTTTCCTGTCTGGTAGCAAAATCCTACTGTGGCAAAACACTCAAAAGTCAAGTAATTGAATGGCAACATGAGCAGGCAAAGGAAGAAAAGCAAGCATAGCAATCCAACTTTACACCCCTATTTTGGGAACAAAGAGGATCAAAGCATGGAACAGGAGGAAGACAGAGAAGTCAAAACTCCTGCAGCAAAAGCTTCCAAGAAAAATATGAGCTCGTTACAGGCCATAGAGGACCTTAAGAAGGATTTTGAAAAGCAAATAAGAGAAGTAGAGGAAAAATAGGGAAGAAGAATGAGAATGATGCAAGAAAATTATGAAATGAGAGTCAACAACATAACTGAAGAAAATGTCACCTTAAAAAATCGATAAACTCAAATGGCAAAAGAGGTTTAAGAAGCCAATGAGGAGAAGAATGCCTTAAAAAGCTGAATTTGCCAGATGGAAAAAGAATCTTAAAAGCTCACTGAAGAGAGTCATTCCTTCAGAAATAGACTGGAGCAAATGGAAGCCAGTGAAATTATGAGAAATCAAAATACTATTAAATAGATCCAAACAAATGAAAAAAATAGAAGACAATGTGAAATATCTCATTCAGAAAACCACTGACCTCCAGGAGAGATAATTTAAATATTATTGGAATATCTAAAAGCCATGATCAAAGAAAGAACATAGAAATTATCCTTCAAGAAATTCTCAAGGAAAATTGCCTTGATGTTTTAGAACCATGGGGCAAAACAGAGGTTGAAAGAATCCACCAATCACCTCTTGAAAAAGATCCACAAAAGAAAACTCCTAGGAATATTATAGCCAGGTTGCAGAATTCCCAGATCAAGAAGAAAATATTATAAGCAGCCAGGACACAATATTGTGGAAACACAATAAGGATAACTGAGGATGTGGCAACTTCTACACGGAGGGATCAAAGGGCTTGGAATATGATATTCTAGAGGGCAAAGGAGCTGGGATTAAAACCAAGAATCACCTACCAAGCAAAACTGAGTATCATGTTTCAGGGGAAAATATGGTCATTCAGTTGGATAGAGGACTTTCAAGCATTCTTGATGAATAAACCAGAGTTGAATAGAAAAATTGACATTCAGATACAAGAAGCAAGAGAAGCATGAGAAGGTAAACAATGGACAGAAATCATAAGGAACTTATCAAGCTTGAACTATTTACACTCTTACATGGAAAAACAATAATTATAACTTATGAAATGTTTCTCAGTATGAGAATAGTTGAAGGGAATAGAAATGTATCAGTGTAGGAGGGTATATGGACATATTAATACATATGTGAGTATGTGAATATATGTGTGCAGGTATACATAGATAGAGGCACTGGGCCAATTTAATAGGAAGGGATGATACTTAAAAGCTGAAATTAAGAGATGAGAGAGGAATATAATGAGAGGAGATGGGGAGAGACAGAATGGGGTAAACCATCTCATAGAGAAGAGGCAAGGAAAAATGGTTACATTGGAGGGGAAGGAGAGGAAGGCCAAAGGGAATGGGTCAATCTTATTCTCATTGAATTTGGCTTAGGGAATGAATGACATACACATTAAATAGGGTATCTCACCGAACAGGAGCGGGGGGGGGAGGAGGGGAGGGGGATGAGAGGGGGGATGATGGAAGGGAGGTCAGGCTTGGTGGGAGGTAAGTTGGAAGCACCCCCTTTTGAAAAGGGACAGGATCAAAGTAGGGAATAGAATAAGTGGGAGGTGAGATAGGAGGGAGGGAATTATAGTCAATCTTTCACTACATATCTGTTATGGAAATGTTTTGAGTAGCCACATATGTACCACCTATATTGAACTGCTTCTGTTCCCATTAAGGGTAGGTGACAAGGAAGGAAGGGAATGAATCTGGAATTCAATGTTTTAAAATCAAATGTTTAAATATATAATATAATATATATACATATATGTATATATGTGTGTATACATATATCTACTATTATTAATATTATTTTAATGTAATTGGAAAATAAGACATACAGGCACTGGGGCATAGAGATCCACCATTTTCTGCTGGAAAGCTGGAGGGGGTTTGGGAGAAGATATGGGAGAGAGAAGATTGGAGGAGGGGATATCCACTGGGATTGCTATTTTGGGGGTGGTCAGTAGGGGGAAAATGGGGAGAAATTTTGTAACTCAAAATCTTGCAGAATTGAATTATGTAAACTAGAAGTTAATAAAGCATTTGACAAAAAAAAAAGAAGAATGTCTATGTAGACTATAAGCTTTAAAAGGGAGATTTGATCTGCCATGATTCAAACTATGTTTGTAGCAGCAAGCACCCCAACATCCCCAGGGTGACTGCCAACACAGGTTCTTAGATCTGCTTTTCAAAAGGAAAGCAACTCAAAATGGGTTAACAAGCTTACTTTAATCAAACATGTATTACCTAGTTCAGGGGTAAAGGTCAGCACCCTGAACTTCAGAGTCACAGAACTTACAGATCAAACAGACAGGCTTCCAAACTGTCCACATTACATCAATACCAAATCACAGTTACCAGAGAGGGAAGCATCAACATCTGGGTTTTCAAAGCCGGGGGGCTCTCAACAACAGCTTCCCAGGGTCTCATCTGGTCAAATCACACAACACTTCTCAAAGTGAGCCCCAAAGCTAAGCCTCTCCTAAGGGTTTATATAGCCTTCTCCTGACTCAGAATGTAACAACCTTCTGGACCCACTGCCCAATCACAAAGTATCAAGGTGTGGGCTTTCCTGAATAACAAGCCTCCCACCACAGGCTCCAGGTGCACTTAAGCTAGGGGCAGGGAAGATCTTTAAATTTGCATTTCCATTATATTCGGCCCCAAGATCTTTCATGCCCATAGCATACACAATTTACATTTGAATTAGCACTAAACACCTCTTAGGTCACATTTTCCAGGTACATAAGAAAATCACAATATAATCTCAAAATACAATAGTCCAAGTCTTCCACTCATGGGGCAAATGTTAATTCAGTCCACTTATCAGTAAAATCAAAAAATAGTCACTCTTAAGTTAACTCAATCAGTTACATCAGTTTTCAAAGTACAAGTCTTCCACTCTTGGGGCAAAGTCTTGATTAACTCAATTAGTCTCTTATCTGTAACAATGTCTCAAAGTACAATCAGTAGCTTATTCAGTAAAGTCTTACTAAGTATGCCCATAACATAGACAATTTACATTTCAATTAGCACTAATCATCCCTTAAGTCGTACTTTCAAGGTACATCTAAAGTTACCAAAGTGGCCCACTGGGTCTTAAACAAAGTACATTGCATTTTCACATCAATTCACAAAATACAAAGCATTATCACATAAAGTTCTCTTGGGAGGAGGGGGGTGTCCTTCCCATAACACTGCTCCAGCCCCTGCTTTCAAGTCCAGAGAGGGGGCTGGGCAAGAAAACCAAAGTGGGGTCCTTGGGGTCCATGGCACTTCACCCCACCCACCAGTCACAAGTCCATCCTCCCCCTGGGTCCCAAACTGTGGGATGCAGCAAGGAAACACATTCAGTGCCCCTGCTTTGTCTCACAGTCCTTATCTTATCCTGTGGCTGAACTCCAAACTCCTGGGTTCCTTCTCCAGCAGAAGAGAGCAGCTCCAGGCTTCTCCACAGGTCTCCATGCAGACAACTCACCATTCCTGCTCTCAGCTCAGTAAAGTCAGCATGCAGGCCATTCTTCTCTCCTGCTACATGGATCCACAGAATCAGAGCTACCACAACTGGGAAACAAACAATTATCCCAGCCCCCATACCTTCCTTTTACTCAGCAGATCCCATCCCTCGTCGCCATTTTGTAGCAGCAAGCACCCCAACATCCCCAGGGTGACTGCCAACACAAGTTCTTAGATCTGCTTTTCAAAAGGAAAGCAACTCAAAATGGGTTAACAAGCTTACTTTAATCAAACATGTATTACCTAGTTCAGGGGTAAAGGTCAGCACCCCGAACTTCAGAGTTACAGAACTTACAGATCAAACAGACAGGCTTCCAAACTGTCCAACCATTACATCAATACCAAATCACAGTTACCAGAGAGGGAAGCATCAACATCTGGGTTTTCAAAGCCGGGGGGCTCTCAACAACGGCTTCCCAGAGTCTCATCTGGTCAAATCACACAACACTTCTCAAAGTGAGCCCCAAAGCAAAGCCTCTCCTCAGGGTTTATATAGCCTTCTCCTGGCTCAGAGAATGTAACAACCTTCTGGACCCACTGCCCAATCACAAAGTATCAAGGTGTGGGCTTTCCTGAAAAACAAGCCTCCCACTACAGGCTCCAGGTGCACTTAAGCTAGGGGCAGGGAAGATCTTTAAATTTGCATTTCCATTACAATGTTACAAAGATGTAATTCTAAAAGTAATTCAATATATTCACAGATTTGAAGTTGGAAGGGACTTTAGAAAGCATGAAGTCAAATATTCTCAATTAACAAATGAGGAACTGAAGTTAATAGAGATTAAGCTATTTAATGAGGGGAGGATCACACTGGTATTAAAGGTGAGAAGGGATTTAAACTCAGGCCTTCTGACTTGAAGTCCATGTTATCTACTATACTATGTTGCCTCTTAATGATATTCATTTTTTCCAAATGCTTTATTAAATTGTGGTTTACGTCATTCATTTCTGCCCAATTTTGAGTTACAATTTTTCCCCATATTTTTCTACCCTCCTACCCCAGAATAGCAGTCCCACAGGATATCCCCTCATCAAATCTGCTCTCTCCCATATCTTCTCCCATATCCCCTTCGACTTTTTCAGTAGGGCAAGGTGAATCTCTGTGCCCCAATGCCTGTATACCTTATTGCCCGATTATATGTAAAATTGTATTAATAATAGTATTTATATATTTTTACCATTTGATTTTAAAATTTGAATAACAGATTCATTCTCTTCCTCCCTTGTAACCCACCCTTACTGGGAAGATAAGCAATTCAGTATATATTGTGCATGTGTACCTATGCAAAACATTACCATAGAAAATATATTGTAAAAGACTGACTATATTTCCCTCCCTCCTATCCCAGCTCCCACTTGGTTTATTCTCTACTTTGATACTTTCCCTTTTCACAAGTGGATGCTTCCAACTTCCTTACCCCCTTCCCTCCCACCCTCCCTTCCATCATACCTCCTCTCATCCCCTTTCCCCCTACTCTCCTGTAGGGTGAGATATCTTATTTAGTATGTATGTCATTCTCTCCCTGAACCAAATTTGATGAGAATAAGGTTTTGCCTTTTTGTCTTCCTATTCTTCCCCTCCTTTATAAGCATTTTTCTTTGCCTCTTCTCTATGAGAGAATTTACCCCATTCTGTCTCTCCCCATCTCCTCTCATTATATTCCTCTCTCACCTCTTAATTTCACCTTTTAAGTATCATCCCTTCCTATTAAATTCGACTTGTGTCCTCTATGTATATCTGTAAACATATATACACACATTCATATATGTATTCATATGCCAATATACTCTTCTTCAACTATTTTCATACTGAGAAAGGTTTCATCAGTTACAGTTATTGTTTTTCAATGTAGGAATGAATATAGTTCAACTTTGATAAGTTCATTATGATTTCTTTTCCCTGTTTACCTTCTCAAGCATTTCTTGCTTCTTTTATCTGAGTGTCAAATTTTCTATTCAATGCTGGTTTTTTCATCAAGAATGCTTGAAGGTCCTCTATCGCACTGAATGACCAAATTTTCCCCTGAAACATGATACTCAGTTTTGCTGGGTAGGTGATTCTTGGTTTTAATCCCAGCTCCTTTGCTTTTTGGAATATCATATTCCAAGCACTTCCATCCCTCAGGGTAGAAGCTGCCAGATCCTGTGCTATCCTGATTGCATTTCCACAGTATTCAAATTGTTTCTTCCTGGCTGCTTGTAATATTTTCTCCTTGATCTGGGAATTCTGGAACCTGGCTATAATATTCCTAGGAGTTTTCTTTTTGGGATCTTTTTTCAGGAGGTGATCTGTGGTTTCTTTCAACCTCTATTTTACCCTATGGTTCTAAAACATTAGGACAATTTTCCTTGAGAATTTCTTGAAGGATGATTTCTAGGTTCTTTCTTTGATCATGGCTTTCAGGTAGTCCAATAATTTTTAAATTATCTCTCCTGGATCTATTTTCCAGGTCAGTGGTTTTTCCGATGAGATATTTCACATTGCCTTCTATTCTTTCATTTATTTGGATCTGTTTAATAGCATCTTGATTTCTCACAATGTCACTAGCTTTCCTTTGGTCCATTGTAAATCTGAAGGAAAGATTTTCCTCAGTGAGCCTTTGGGATTCTTTTTCCATCTGGCGAATTTGGCTTTTTAAGGCATTGCTCTCCTCATTGCCCTTTTCAGCCTCTTTTGCCATTTGAGCTAGTCTATTTTTAGGGCCTTATTTTCCTCAGTAAGGCTGTTGACTCTACTTTCATAATTTTCTAGCATCATTTCCTTTTCTCTTTCCAATTTTTCCTCCACTTCTCTTATTTGATTTTCAGTATCCTTTTTAAGCTCCTCTATATCCTGTAACCAGCTCGTATTTTCATTTGAAGTTTTTGGTGCAGGAATTTTGACCTCCCAATCCTCTTGTTCCATGCTTGCATCCTCTTTGCCCCCAAAATAGGAGTCTAATATTGAATATTTCTCTTTATTTTGTTTCCTTTACCTAGGCATGTTGCCACTTAATTACTTGACTTTTGGGCTTGTTGCCACAGTAGGACTCTGCCACCAGCCAGAGGAGCTTCTGTCCCTAAAGCTGGGATTTTCTCAGCTGTCGGAGGTATTAGTTGGGTGCCCTCTCTAAAGCCCCCACACACTCTGGCAAGCTGAGACCCCAAGACCTCCATCCCAGACAGCAATCCAAATCCAAGAAGGTTAAGTCAAGAGCGATTACCCCCAAGACTGATCACTGGATTCCCCCTACAGTTAGCAGGGCAGGAACTGAAGCTGCCATGTGGTTCCCCAGCTGTGCTAAAGCTTCTCAGTGGCTTCTTGCCCCCAGGGAAAAATGTCAAAAGCTCTCCCAACTGAGTCCCAAAGTCAATACTGTACTAACCTCTCACTTTGTCCATGGTATCTATGTGTTGGTAATTCTGGAACTGCCACAGCTGCTGGTGTTCTGGAGTCCCTCCAGCTGGCTGCTGGTCAGGCTGCCCTGGGGCTAAAACCTCCGACTCACAGGGGCCTGGGCTCAGCTCCAAGAGCACTGTGCTGGCTCCTCCCTGCCGGGCTGCCAGGCTATCCTCAGCAGGAGGTTAGCTTCTCTGTGTCATTTTATGGGTTCTGGAGCTCCAGTGGTTGTTTAGTGTCAATTTTTACATGAATTTGGAAACTGTGGGATCCAGAGCTTCAAGGAAGAGCTGTTCCTACTCCACCATCTTGGCTCTGCCCCAGTGATATTAATTTTTAAAATATAGAAAAGTCTATTTGTGGCATATATCAGATAAACAATACTAGAAGCAAGCTATTAGGTTACCTCAGTGGTCAGTACATCCAAGAAGCACAAATTACCAAAAAATAACAACAAAAAAACCCCACAAATCTAAGTTACAAAAAATAAAAACCTGAAAAGCAATTTGACAGATGATCAATTTATAATAGCATTGTACACTGTACAACAAAAAAATCTAGAAATATACATGAGTTCTAAGTTCAAATGTTTATATAAAATTACAACAAAAAGAAATGAAAATATAGTTGTAGAATTTATAGCTACAGTTAGGGGATTCACAACCAGGAAAAAAAGATATGTAAATCTCTGAAATATAAAAGATCAAATATGAAAAAAAAAACAATTCTACACAATTTTATAAGCTCTTGTAATGGCAAAATCAGTGTAGTTAGAATATATTAAGAATATACAGATTGGATGTAGGGGGATATTTATTTAAAAGAAATGAGAAGTCATATCATTTTGAGATTTACATAGAGTTTTATCTATTTTATCTCTTGTAAACTTCTCAATAATCCTGTGAGGTGGATACTGTTATAATACTTATTTTATGTATGCAGAAACTGAGAATCATAGAGGATAAGAAACTTAGGTTGATACAACTATTATCTAAAGCAGAGTTTAAGTCCAAGCCTCCATGGTTCCAAGTTCTGTTCATTTTGAGCTACTGTAAAATTTACAGGAAATTGATAAATGGTCAAATGGTTTAAAGTAAATAAAATAAAATAAAATAAATATTATTAAAAAATAATAAAAATGAAACTATAATCTGTCAAAAACTTTATGAAAAATTTCAAATCACAACTAGTAAGAAACATGTAAATTTTAAAACTGCTCAGCTCTCAGATTACAAAGATGATAAAAAATTAAAATAGTGAATTTTGAATGAACTGTGGGAAGAAAGGAACACCAATATAATGATAGCTGGGCTCTAAACTGATCCAGACTTCTAGCATATGCTAAGCTTTTTATAGCATAGCTGTGTTTTTTTTTATATTTTGATTATATATTTTTTGTTCTAATTAGTGAACTTATCCCATTTCTACCTTTTGACAATCTGTTCTGTCATATATTATCACGATATCCCTATTTTCCCTTTCTCCATTCATCCTCACCAAAATACTCTATTATGATGCTCTCTTCCTCTGGTTCATTGATTTCCTCCTATAAGAATGTCTTAATATAAAATGCTACTCCATGATTTCTCTATTCCTTAGCAAGACATTACATTTTTCTCCACCTTATTCCAAACTGAAATTTCATTCCACTAAATATCAGTGGTTCTGTACTGTATCTGCCTCTTTGCTATAATTCATCTTACATATTTATACATTCTTTGTATCTTTTAGTACACAGATATCTGAGGCCATTTCTCTTATTTCTGCCCCATATTTGGATGCTGTTTTCCTTGAATTACTAGTTATCTGCAATGACACTTCTAATTCTCTTCTTTGCCTGTTATTCCCTATAATAATATAATATAATAATTATAGGTAATAATACCTATAATAATATGGTTTGGCAGATATGTTTAAGCAGATTTTTTTCTTTACTTTTCATTTAAGACCCTTTTGATAAGATTCACAACTCTCCAGATTAAAATACATTTTACTGGCTCATATAAGATGCACTCTATCTCTTGTCAAGACCATTATTTTTAAATTTTATTTTAATTATGATAAGGAAAATCAAATTCCATTATCAGTCATGATTTCATTAACCAATTATTCACATCCAAAATCTACCAGTTGTACTTCCTATCCTATTAATTTTATTTTTCCCCAACTAAGATTTCATAATATCTTTGTATTTTTCCATATTCTGTCAGTATATCTGTTCTCATGTTTGAGAAATCTCAGGAGGCTCTCCATCACCTACTGGATATACATTATGGGATGACAGCATACTTCTCTATTGGTCATGTGACTGCTTTGGTACTTCTCAGGGGAGAGTTCCCAATGAAAACTACTTACTTCTTATTCCTCTGATCGGTACTGTAAGGTGTCAGTCTAGGTGAAACTTGTGGAATCTTCAGTGTTCCTTTGAAGATGAAAAACGGTTTCCTTTATAAAAGATTAGACCAACTCCATTTTAGTGGGAAGAAGCTCAAACTTAATAGCTCCCAAAGTTCAGTTCCCAAGGGTTCTTTTTACCTTCTTTCTTTGACACTTAGAGAAATCTTCTTTATGTTATTTGTGTTCCTTTCACCTCTCTCAAAGTACTTCTATTCTTTTTTCCTATTGACAACTTATAGAGTAGATAAGTAGAAAAGTGATCATCCTGCCCCTTTCATTGCCTCTAAAAGGGAGACCAACCAACAGACATTTTATGTTACTTTGCAGTGAAAAGATGATTAGTCCTTTCCTTATTTCAATGGAAAAATTCTTCTTGGCTTCCATTCTTGCAGGATAAAAATTGTTCACTTTTTATGTTTGTTTTGGTACTTTGGGCTAATTTTATGGATGATTGAAAGCTACATCCAACTTTGTGCTACTTTGTGAGGTATAATGGAGAAGGCTTTATTTTTGTCAGGCTTTCTCATCATTTTCTGGGGTCTTTTCTGCACCTTCTTCTACTCTGAGGCTATTTGGTTTACTCAATCACATGTAATATGTAATTAATAGATTCTGTCTAAATTACAGGGGGGAATTTTTTTAAATTAAGAACCTAGATGTTTATCTTGAAAAACAGAAAACTTAACATAACACATCACATGAGTAGTGATAAACAATTTAAAGCACTAACATGTGATACAGAATCAGATTTATTCTGTTTAGTTCCAAAAGGGAGAACCAGGAGCAATGTTTGGAATTCCTACAGAGGCAAATTTTAAGTTGATATAAGCAGAAACCTTTCTCGCAAGTATACCTGTCAAAAATGCAAAGCTCTGTCTCCTGAGGTAGTGAACTTTCACTCAAAAGAGATTTATAAGCATAGGTTGCATGACTACTTGTTGAAGGTATTCAGGAAGTATTCAAGTGTTAAATATAGGAGATAACAGCAGAGCTAAATATGGTACTATTTTTTTTTTAATTCTAAGAGCATTCAGTTATGTTTCTTCCCTACAGGTAATTTATTTATTTGAATAGCTAGAAATAAATCTTAATAATATACAGATTGATCCAAAAGACTTAGTGAAGTTTTAATATTCAGTAACTTTATCCATTTATTGCTTTAAGCTACATTATACTATTTGTATGTGCTTTATAATACACCTCTGCCATAGGTCAGTAGGAATAAGATGCCCAAAAGCTGGTCAGAACATAGGTGTTTCATATGAAGGTGACTTTCAATTATCATTGACTTGGGGAATATGATGAAATTCTGCCTCTAAAAGCAATAGGAAAACCAGAGGAATTTGAATTGGAGGAGCACAGAGAAAACTAAAGGTGAGGGACTAGAGCCAGAATATTTAATCCAAAGATTGAGCAACAGAAGCAAGCTCCATGCTTCCTATCCCTGCGATAAAGAAGGACCCTGGGCCCTGGATGCTTTAGGGAACCAAATAAAAACAATCTAGAACTCCCAAGCATCAATGAGACAGAAAGCCCCTTCATTAATATTCAGGGTAGAATTATGTTATATATTTGCAATGATCAGCTTGTAAAAGTATTATCCTTGTGTTGGATTCTACTAAGCAAATTGTTAATATTAGAATTCTATTTTAATTTCAAGAAAGTAGCTAAATTTTGTCTTGTCTCCCTTTTATATTTTAGTGATTGATAATTATAGCAACCTAAAATGCACACAAGTTTCTAGGATGTTGATGATAAACATAGGTTTCTTATCACAGGAAAAGAAGGTCTTTTAGTCTAATTTCATGTCAAGGAATTTGAGTAATATGAGGAAGGTTCTTGTGCGAGCTGCAAAAACTTGATAAAGGTATTAAGATAAACTTCTGCCATTTCTGAAACATTGACTACATCTGTGCATTCAGTTTTCATATTCTGTTCTATGAAAATTGTTTTTAATTACTAGAATCAAATTTGATATTTCTTTGACTAGATAGATTAGGGACTATATTGGTATGACCTATACCTTAAGTAATTAAAAACCCATTATAAATTGAAAAATCAAAGGAAAGAGAGCCAGAAGGGGGAAGAATTCCTGCCTCTGTTTTGTCTTACTTTAAAATTTAAATTTAGTTATTTAGAATTTATCATTTTAACTAAGAAGTGTATAATTTTGAACATGTTTAACTTTTCTTTATGTTTTATAATACAACAACTTTATATAGTATTTTATAGCTTACAAATATTTTTTTTCTTATAATATCTCAAGGTATCCCCCAAATCTTACCTTTTTGACTACTAAAGCATAAAATTATAGTAAAAATTTAGGACATCTCGTGGTACTTGAGGTGTCCTAAATGAGAGTGTGGAATTAGATGATCTCAAAGAAGTATAGTCCAAATGTGGATATAGATCAATGGAACAATCATTTCTACAATATGGATACTTTCTCAAACTTTGTAAATCATAGCCCTTAAGTTCCTCCTTATCCTTTGGAACCCCTGTGTGTGTCTTCCCATAAGTCTTCTATAAGAGACCAATCAATTTAATAAAAATTCTCCGATTATATCTCTAAACATTAATCTATGAATTTGAATTCAGTTCTTATACAGCATCAGTCCCACCAAATTCCAAGGCCAGGCCTAGTACTGTAGGCAACTCAAAGAGTATGCTAATAGGTTGCTCCTACAATCAGCAAGATTCCTACTTCATTGGCTATAGAAAGATTAAATTTAAAGAACATGTTCATCTCAGCTTATAACTCTTTAATACTCACCTACTTCCTACCTATCCCTTAACCCCAAAGGCAGTCTTTATAACCTTTACAAAGTTGCATAATCTCTTACAATTCCTTGTCTCTCTGGCCTTATTTCACAAAGGTATGTTATGTTTTACTCAAACAATGTTGAAATCTACAGAAACATGGATTTAGAGCCGAAGGTACCTTAGAGACAACGTAGTCTAATTCTATTATTTTAGAAATAAGGAAACCATAGTAAAGCATCTTGCCCAAGGTCACATAATAAGAAGCAGCAAAGCGGAAATCTGAAAACAGGCCCTCCAATCCCAAATCCATTTCTATTTCAACTGTACAACTACTTTCCATTTTTTATATATACCCAATAATAATGTCATTAGAGTTGCAAAATATTTTGCATTTTTATCTCAGTTGATCTTCAAGCAATACTACAAGGTAAAGAATTATAAGTTGCATAACCACCATTATCCAAATGGTAATACTTGGGCAGAGAGAAACTAGGTTTCTCACCCAGGGTCCTTTAGCTATTATGTATGTATTGATTGTTAGTCTCTCTTCAGTGCCAGTTCAGTGCCAGTTATCTATCAGTGCAAATACAATGCTCTTTCCACTGCAAAATGTTATCTTTAGCTTCCATTTCTCTATAATCCCCATGCTTTAATTTCCATTTCTCTATGTTACCTAGCCAGCACAGTAGCTAGAGCTTTGATCTTAAAGTCAGGAAATTCAAAGACTTCGTACATTACCAGCTGTGTGACCCTGGGAAAATCATTTAACCTACTTGTGCAACAGATTACTTGATTGTAAAATGGGGACAAGAATAGCATTTCCCTTCCAGAGTTGTGTTGGGGATAGAATAAGGTATTTATAAATTGCTTAATATAGTGTCTTGCACATAGTAGGGGCTTAATAAATGTTAATTCTCTTCCCCTATGTCTCCCCCTTTTTCATACTACTGCTTAAAGGCATTGTATCCTTCCTTGCCCACATATCTACCTACTGAAATCCCAAGACCCAAAGTGTTCATTCCTATATGTAGTATTCCTTGCACGTCCAAACAAAAATGATCTTTTTCCCCCTCATTCCTTGCATAGTACTTTGCACTTTATCCTTATTTGTCATGACCTATTTTGTATTAAAGTCATTACTAGAATACAAACTTAATGAGAAAAGGAAAATGTCATTTGTATCATGTCTTTCCCAGAAAATAACAAAGTAACACACACATAGCAGGTTGTTAATAAAGAGGGAAAATTGATAGACTAAGGTGCAGAAGAAGGCAGAAACAAAAGTAGTCAACAGCAAATGTTGAGGATCTAGCCTTGGAAAGAGGCATCTATACTTCTAAGAATGGAAAGGGTGAGAGGATAGATAAAGATATTCGCAATTTTGTGGAAGAAAGAAGGAAAATTGAGATGAACTTAATAAAATGTCCTTGATTTCAGTAAAGAACAGACATCATCTTCTGAGACTGAGACATAGAGGAGAATCAAAATGGAAAACAGTGAAATATTTTCCAACAGCTATTGTGGCAAATATGATGAAGTACAAATAAGAGATCAATAAAAGCATTGTTAAAAGTACAAAGAGCCTGTTTTTTTCTTTGGCATCTGTAATTAGAGTAAAGAAAGAGGGAAAGAAGGAAGGAAGGAAGGAAGGAAGGAAGGAAGGAAGGAAGGAAGGAAGGAAGGAAGGAAGGAAGGAAAGAAGGAGAGAGGGGAAAAGGAAGGAAGAAAGCAGGGAAGAAAGGAAAGAAAGAAGAAGGGAAGGATGGAAAGAAAGGAAAGAAGGAGCGAAGAAGGGAGGATAAAAAGAAGGGACAGAATTAGGGAGGGAAAAAGTTAAGAAAGTATTTATTAGGTGCCTACCATCTTTCAGGCACTTTATGAAACACTTTACAAATAATATCTCATTTAATCTTCACAACAAGGAGGAAGGTGCTATTATTGTTTCCATTTTATAACTAAAGAAATTTAGGCAGGCCAAAGGTTAAGTGAATTGCCCTGAGTGACAGAGCTAGTAATGGATATAGAAGTTACATTTGAACTCAGGTCTTCTTTACACACACACACACACACACACACACACACACACACACACACACACACACACACTTTAATACCTTGGACTCATTAAGAATATATTATTTTTAGAAATGTGACCTTATGTAATGTTTCTAAAACCAAATACCATTAAAATTATCTTGAGTATACTCTTGAAATAAACTGTACTTGCCCAGAATCCTATTCAAGTAAGAACAGATGGTAGCCAGTGAGAGTTTTAATTAAGCCTCAACTTCTATGATTGAAGTTTAAGGTAACCAGTTGTATAAAACCATACTTGGCATTTAATTTTCCATTCTTTTCATGAATGACATGTTACCTAAAGACCCTCTTGGGATACTAGCTTTTAGTTCTACAACATAAAGTCAATATTTCAATAAGAAGCAGACTCCTTTATACCTTCTATTCATAGTAGTCTCTCTTTGAAAAGTAATTTAAAAGGTGAAGAAATTGAAGCAATAAAGGAATACAACTGCCAACATATCCTGCAATTTCTCTCCTTTAACTTCCTTTCTCTATAAAGAGCTCCTAGAGGAAGCTTTGTAGCCTAGGGGAGTACCCTAAGAACTGTTAAGCTTAAGCACTGTATCAATTCCCTTTTCAAAGAGCTACCCCACTAGAATTCGTCATGCTTGTCAATCATTTCCAGGCACTAGCCAACTTGGGCAATTCACTTAACCTCTCTGGGCCTCAGTTTCCTCATCTATAAAATGAGGTATTTGAACTAGATGATCTTTAATGTCCCTTCTGACTCTAAAACTCTCTGGCTCTCAGTTCCAAATGCAAGAACTTAAACAAAGGAGAAACAGAATGAACACACTGGCTTGGTTTGTTTTAATATGTTGAAATAACAATTTTGAGTAGAAATACTTTAAGCATGTTAACAAAATCAAATTAAAGGTTAAGTCATTTTATTTACAAACTAGAAATCTGTTATTTGTAAGCATCATTTAATCAGAAATAATTTTTTTCTTTCTAGATACAAGGTCAATTCAATCAAAAACATTTTAATAAAGTTTCCTTTCTTTGAGCCTATATAACAGTTTTGGAAAAGAAGAATCACAGAATGTCAGAGTTGCAAGGGATCAAATATGTCAACTAATCCAACACACATGGACTGATATCCTCTTTACAATATCCCTAAGAGAGTGGTATCTCAGGAAACAGATGTCTTCTAATCTTGCATAAAGACATCAAGTTACTTAGATGCTCTCTCCCTATTTAGATTTTATTTCTTTTTATATTTAAAAAGTATATACCTTTCCACTGCTCCTTCACTAGTTGAAAACAGGGAGGGAGGATTGGAATTTAATATCTATGTGGACTGGAGAGTGTACTTGTGATTTAATTGCTAGAGAAAATTCCTATATGAGGAAAGTCCCACTATTAATACAACATGATAACTTCTGTAGAACTTGTACCATTAGAAATTTGCCTAGAGCATTCAGGGGTTGAATGAGTCATGAAGGCAATAAAAGCAAGAGGCACACTTGACCTTAGGTCTTCCTAGCCTCAAGTCTGAATTTCTAGCCATTATGCAATATTGTCTTTTCCAACAGTTGTGTGACTGGGCACATAATTACCCTTTTACACTCATTGTTCATATTTATATATTAAATATATGTATGGATGTGTATGTGTATATATATGTGTGTATATATGTATATCCACATATACATATATATGCATACCTATGTGTATAGACATAGGTAGATATATACATAATTTGTGGGGGGAAATTTGTAAATCTTAAACTATTATAAAGATTTTAGTTATTATTTCACACTATGAAGTAAGGTCAACTGGAACTGCATCAAAAATTTTTTGTTATCCTATTGTACTTCACAATCAATCAAATTCATTGTTCAGTAAGTTATACAATTTCCTAATATTACAATATCAAAAGCATTTTGGCATCTGTCAGTACATCCTCCCTTATAAATTCAGGTTCAAATATGTTTTTATCTCCTATGTAAAGAAAAATGACACATAAACTCACCAACTCCATGTAGCCTTTAATCATGATTTCATTTGGCCTTGAAATGTATTGTCTTCTATTAACCAAGAGGAAATAAAAAAGTCAGAGAAAACTTCACAAGCCATTAACTAGAAATTTCCTCCTTATCAAAATCAGAAGGCCAGTAAATACTCTTATCAAATGCATGGTCTTTGTTTTCTATTTCTGAAATTTGACAAAATATTTTTTCTCCCATTTTTTTCAAAGTGTCAGAATGACTCACTTCGTCTCAAGCACAATAGTGTTGTTCATTTGTTTTATTCATATCCAACACTTCTTGACCCATGTGACCCATTTGGGGTTTCCTTGGCAAAGATACTGAAATGGTTTGCCATTTCTTTCTCCAACCAATTTTACAGATGAAGAACTAAGGCAAAAAAAGGTTAAGTACTTACAGGGTAACAAAACTAGTAAATGTATGAGATCATATTTGAACTCAGGAAGATGAGTCTTCCTGATTTCAGGCCCAGAATTCTATCCACTGTGCCACCTAGTTGCCCATACAATAGTATAGTATAGGAAATTGATCATATTTTTAATTCCCCCAAAATATTCTTTCTTCTGGACTACCAAAGAAGGATTTGATGACAATTAAAATAATAATAAACACACAACTGAAACACTGATGTATGGTTTGAACAACATACAAAAATCTGGATATTATCATTATTATTATTATTATTGTAACACAAGTAATTCATCTATATGCATACATTTACAGCTAGCATGAAATTAGTCTGAACTTCAATATCAATGTGGGAAAAATAAGGCTTCCCTGATTGTTGAGCCTATATGCATGTATATGTACAAACATATATACGTTAAGTGCAGATTTAATCTAAATAAGGCTTTAATTGCTTTCCAAATAAGGTCTTCAAGTTGGTTAAGAAAATATTCTATACCACAGAACTGAAATGGTAAAATACTTTAACAATCCCTAGCTATATTCACACTTATCATAAAATCCTATACAATATGACTAATAAACTAGGGGACACCTCTATGAACTATTGAAAGTCTTTCTATCCTAGTCTAGCTAAGCCATTTAAATATCATAAGATGAGATCTTTAGTATAAGAACTACAGGACAACTTTGGAAAGTTTTCTCTCAAGGGAAAATGAAATTGCAGAAAGTGTTCACAAATAATCTATAGGAGTTTGGAATGAACCAAATGACATGGGGACTAAGAAAAATAAGCTTTCAAATGAAGGAAAAAATGGTCATTTTACAGCCAAGTATAACTTAATCTTGGAGGGTCACTGAAAGAGTATAGAATCTTTTCTCCTTGTAGACATGTTATGAAGTATTGCTTGAAAATATGTCCCATTATCTTTTCTGCTTATCTCTATGATAAACATCGGCAGAGGGTCAGATTATATTAGTTTTTCAATTCACTGAATAAGTTCTGTGTTTCACATTGAAACAAGAATTTATTTTCCATGCCTAATTTCCCTTCACTTCTCTTCCTAGAGGAGCAAAAATGTCTTGCATTAATAAAGGAAGTCATTCTTGGCAACATAGAAGTTGAATACTCTTTTGATATCACTTTGTACATCTTAGATATTTCAGTTCTGTAATTATGTGACCCATGATGACTATAAACAATTGTATCAGGGACACACAATTTAGTTGGCCTGGTTCACCAAAGGCTATTATCTGAATACTCAATGAAATTGAATTGAATAATCTAGCATCTCCTCTTTGAGTTTCCTTTACTTCCTTTAAGGCTACTGCAAACAGCTTGTATAAGTGCCAACAGATGGTCTTCTGACTGAGTGGCACAGATTTTTAAGGTGTGAATAATTTAATGATAGAAATAAAAATAATATAATCACTTTTGCTGGAGGAGGAAATTTGTGATATAGGTCTAGGGCTATGGGTTATTGTGATGATAAAAGGAGATCATTTTCATTAAAGTTTTTTGAAGTTCCAAAATACTGGACACAAGTATGTCTGTACGTATATGTGTGCATACATGCACACACATATACAATATATATAATATGAATGTATATACAAAAATATGTTTATATATAGACATATACACACATAAATATAGAATATCATATATAACAAACATTTATACACCTAAGTATTTTTGTAGAAATCCTATTGTTAGGTAATGTTAGTGAGTTTAGATAGGGATGTTGAAATCTTATTTTGTCTTATCTCTCTTTGCCATGGAAATCTGATAGCATTAATTGAATTAATTTAAGACCTATCTATTAACTACCAAGCAAATGTTTCAAGCTATCTTAAACTTGTGATGTTCTATATTGGTTCACTTTAGTTCTCTTATTCAAAGTCAAATAGTCTATGCTCATTTAAATATATATACTAAATTGCTACATATCAGAAATCAAGATATAACCTAAAAAAAAGTATAAATAGTCAGTCAACAAGTAATTATGAAGTCTCTACTATGAGTCCATTACTATACTAAGCACTGGGGATAGAAATAAAGATAAGAAAGAGTTCCTGTTCTCAAGGAGCTCACAATCTGATAAGGGAGATTTCATGAAAAAAAGTATACGAAAAAGGTGTGTACAGAATAAAGAAATAGTCAAATCTATGCTAAAAATGCATTGTATTATTCCACAAATGAATTCAGAAAAAAATAATCATTACCTAATGATAAATAGCTTAGCACATTTCCTGTACATAGTAGGTGCTTAATAAATGTTTGTTCCTTTTCCAATTGAGAGAGAAAAGCAAGGACATCATATTATGTTTAATGATACCATTCACAATAAAATTATAACTATATTTAGTATAATAAAAAATAACTCAATTAGAAAAAAGGCTTAGAAAATATGACTATAATTATAGGTAACTATGATTTAACTCTTTTGGACTTAGAAAAAAAACTAACAAAGATTTAGAAAAGAAAAAAGGTATATGAACAAATGGACAAAAACAAATACTATAGCACTTTGGCATTTACTGGTTGACATTTTTGAGAAGTATCTTTCCTTTTTGGAATCTACAATTCATTTATCATGGTCATAAGTGAATATATAGTTTAAATACTGTCTGGCATTCTCAATAATGATTGTGGAAAAGAGTAAAACATTGATATAACAAATAATTATATTAAGTACAATGATAACTGATAAAAATATAATAAAATGTGTAATATACTTCAAAAAATCCTTGATGAAATTTTACAAATTTGAAAGTACCTGCTAAAATTGATTATAAATGAATCAATAATTCCTAAAGACAAATAAAAATACATCTATTGAAAAATGAAGAGAAATAAAAATAGAACAAAATTATGACCTATTTGGAATGTGAAAAAATAAAATATATAGTTAATTTAGTCAAAAGAAAAGAAAAAATGGATTATCAAAAAGAAAGGGAAAAATTTTCAAGTAATGGATGAGAAACAAAGAAAACTGTTAGAATTAGAATAGCCCAATTTTTTTTTGCTTTTTTTTTTTTTTGGAGGGCAATTGGGGTTAAGTAACTTGCCCAAGGTCACACAGCTAGGTTTTTGTTTGTGTGTGCATTAAGTGTCTAAGGCCAGATCCAAACCCAGGTCCTTCTGACTCTGGGGCTGATGCTCTACTCATTGCACCACCTAGCTGCCCCCAGAATAGCCCAATTTAATCAACAAAATTGAATGTTTATTTTGGAAGGATGAATATTTATCAGTAATATGACAGCCTAAAATTAATAAAATAGTAAACAAAATCTAAAAAAATCTGAATTTGTGAAGAAGAAAAATGGAAACACTATAAACATTCAAAGAAAAAAGAAAACTGTCTAAGAAATATTAAGAAATTTTATCAAAAAGAGCAGAACCAAGATGGAGGAGTAGAAGGCAGAAACTGCATAAACTCCTATACAAACCACCTCCAATACCTATACAATATGAGAAATTTTAGAGCTACAGAACTCACAAAATGACAGAGAAAAAAGAATCTCCCACTGAAGGGAGCCCAGCAGGCCAAACGGAAGGGTCTATCATATGGAGCTGGGAGCTGAGCAAAGTTCCATGTGAGCTGCATGGGCCCAGACCTGGGTTGGTATGAAACAGTGGCCCAGACTGGCCTCAAGCAGACTTCAGAAAAGTGAATAACCAGCAGCTGTGGAGGTTTCCAGACTTTTCAACCCATAAACACCAAAGGGAAACTAAAAAAGTTATTGGGGGACTCTTTTGGAAGTGGGTGATGGAAGAGATCAGTTCAGCCCCTGCCTATCTGGGGTGAGAGATGACATAGGTGCAGCAGCTACAGCTGCTGCATGTGGCTTCTTCTGGGGCTCCAGGCCTGCAGATCATAGGGGGACCAAGTGACCATTGAGAGGGTAATCACTCTTGCTTTGACCTGCTGGGATCTTGGGCAGTGGTCCTGGGGTGAGAAACACCAGTGTGCCAGAGCTTATGGTGCCTATAGAAAGGACACCCTCCTCATAGCTCTGAAAACATTTGCAAAAACCACAGCAATTTGGGAAAAAGCACTCTCCACTCTGGAAGCAGAATTCTACTATGGCAAAGAGTTCAAAATTCAAATTGGCTGGAAAGATGACCAAGCAGAGGAAGCACAATCTGACCACAGAATCCTTTTTTGAAGACAAAAGGGATCAAAACACGAAACCAGAAGAAGTCAACAAAGGCAAAACTCATGCATCAAATGCTTCCAAGAAAAATATGAACTGTTTACAGGGCATGGAGGAGCTCAAGAAGGATTTTGAAAATTCAGTAACAGAAGTGGAGGAAAACTTGGGAAGAAAAATGAGAATGATGCAAGAAAATCATGAAAAGAGAGTCAACAGTCTGCTAAAGGAGACAAATAAACTCAAGAAAGTAACACCTTAAAAAATAAACTAACTCGGGGTGGCTAGGTGGCACACTGAGTAGAGTGTCGACCCTGGAGACAGAAGGACCTGAGTTCAGATCTGGCCTCAGACACTTAACGCACACATAAACAAAAACCTAGTTGTGTGACCTTGGGCAAGTTACTTAACCCCAATTGCCCTCCAAAAGGCAAAAAAATAAAAATAAAAATAAACTAACTCAAATGGCAAAAGAGGCCTAAAAAGCCAAGGAAGAGAAGAAGGCCTTAAAAAATTGAAATGCCCAGATGGAAAAGGAGTTTCAAAAACTCACTGAAAAGAATAATTCCTTCAAAATTGGATTGGAGCAAATGGAAGCTCATGACTTTATGAGAAACCAAGATACTACAAAACAGATCCAAACACATGAAAAAAAATAGAAGGCAATGTGAAATATCTCACTGGAAAAATGACTGACCTGGAAAATAGATCCAAGAGAGATAATTTAAAAATTACTGGACTACCTGAAAGCCATGATCAAAGAAACAGCCTAGAAATCACCCTTCAAGAAATTCTCAAGGAAAATTGCCCTGATATTTGAGAACCAGAAGGCATAATAGAAATTGAAAGAATTCACTGATCTCCTCTTGAAAAAGATCCCCAAAACAAAATTCCTAGAAATATTATAACCAGATTCCAGAGCAATCAGGTTGAGGAGGAAAAATTACAAGCTGTCAGGGAGAAACAATTTGAGTATTGTGAAAACACAATCAGGATAAAACAAGATCTAGCAGCTTCTACACTAAGGGATCAAAGGGCTTGGAATATGATATTCTGGAGGTGAAAGGAGCTAGGTTTAAAACCAAGAATCACCTGGCCAGCAAAATTGAGTATAATGCTTCAGGGGAAAATATGGTCTTTTAATGAAATAGAGGACTTTCAATATTCTTGATCAATAAAACAGAGCTGAACAGAAATCAAATGAAAGAAGCAAGAGAAGCATGAGAAGGTAAACAGGGAAAATAAATCATAAGTAACTTATTACAATTTAACTATTTATATTCCCATATGGAAAAACAATCAATATAACTCATAAGACTTTTCTCAACATAAAGATAGTTGAAGGGAATATATATAGGAGGGTGTATGTGTGTATAAATACATATGTTAGTGTGTGCATATGTTTGTACATGTATACATAGACAGAGGGCACAGGATCAGTTGAATGGTAAACAATTATATCTAAAAAATAAAATTAAGAGGTGAGAGAGGAATGTAATGAGAGGAAAAAGGGAGAGATAGAACAGGGTAAATTATCTCATATAAAAGAGGCAAGAGAGAACTGTTACAATGGCAGGGAAGAGCAGAAATTTGAAAGGGAATAGGTTAACCTTACTCTCATTGAATTTGGCTTAAGGGAGGAATAACATACTCATTTGGGTATCTTACCTTACAGGAAAGTAAGGGGGAAAAGGATAAGAGGGAGTATGGTAGAAGGGAGGGCAGATTGGGGGAGAGGGTAGTTAGAAGCACACACTTTTGAAAACTGACAGGGTCAAAGTAGGAAATAGAATAAGTGAGGCTTGGTATAGGATGGAGGGAATTATGGTCTTTCACAATATAACTACTATGGAAACATTTTGCATAACTACATGTATATAACTTATATTGAATTGCTTATCTTCCCAGTGGGGGAAGGTGAGGAGGGAAGAAGGAAAAGAATCTAGAAATCAAAGATTTAAAAACAAATGTTAAAAAAAGTGTTTTTTATGTGCAACTGCTAAATAAGATATACACACACTGGGGTATAGAAATCCTCCTTGTCGTACTAGAAAGTTAGAGAGGATATGGGGAGGATATAAGAGAGAGCAGATTGGGGGAAGGGATATTCAGTAGGCTTGCTATTTTGGGGTGGGTGTAGGGGAAAGATAAGGAGAAAATTTGTAACTCAAAATCTTGTGGAAATGAATGTTGAAAACTAAGAATAATTAAATAAATTCTATCAAATATCTAATTAAAAATATATCCCATGTTATTTAAATCTTAAATTTCAGATGATTATGTTTCTAATATGCAAATGATGAAAAACTAAACAGAGAAAGAAAGCTATTGAATAATTAATAAATAAATATTGATGGAAAACTGACAAAAAACAATTCATACTAAGAATTCCGAGGTTCAACATTTGGTAAACCAATAATATAATTAATTAGAAAGATTTTTAAAATGAAAACTATATGCTTATATCAATATTTCAGGAAAGATGTCCTGATGAAATATCCTGGTCAGGTATTTGTAAAAATATGAATCATACAAGTTAAAGAATATTTTCTTCATATACAGAAAAGGATTTATCTAAACACCAACATTATTATTTGTCATAGAGAAAAGCTTTGTTTTCCCAATAATATCAGATATAATGTGAACATAATCTTTGCCACCATGATTATTTGACATAATCCTCGATTCTAGCTAAAAAAAAATAAAGGGATAATTATAGACAAAGGGGAAATATTACATTTTTTTTTTTTGCTGGTGATACATTTACTTAGAAAACTAGAGAAAATCAACTCCCAATAATGAATTGATAGTTTAGTAAAGTAGCATGATTCCAAATATTTCTAAAAAAAAAAAACTTTTATTAGTCACAGAATGTCAGGATAAATAAAGGTAGAAATTTAATTTAACACATTTTAAAAGTGAGAAATGTCATCAGCTTAATATACCAAGATATATAGAGGATTTGTGTAAGTAGATGTAACAAACTTTTAAAAAACAAAAGACCTAAATATTTCAAAAAACATTTTATATTTATGTGTGGGCTGCAATAATGTAGTGAAATGATAATACTACCACATTTATTCTACATGTTTGTTGCTATGTCAATCACATTGCCAATCATTTTCTTCACATAATTGTACAAAATAATAGCCAAATACACTTTCAAGGACTAAAGGTCATGGATATTAAAAGACAGAATGAAAACGAATTAGAAGGAGAATGTGACAATACACCAATTCATACTATATACAGTGCTGTAGTTATCAAAACTATTTACTATTTTTTTTTTTACTTTTTGGAGGGCAATTGGGGTTAAGTAACTTGCCCAAGGTCACACCGCTAGGTTTTTGTTTGTGTGTGCGTTAAGTGTCTGAGGCCGGATCCGAACTCAGGTCCTTCTGACTCCAGGGCCGACGCTCTACTCACTGCGCCACCTAGCCTCCCCTTACTATTTTTTTATAGTAGAGAAAGAGAATACACTAGTATAATAAAGATTAGTGCATGCCTAGTTATTTCAGCAATATGATACCCACAGCAGCTGCTATGAATATGCAGACATATTCCCATGTTTGAATAGCAGGATGCAATAGACTCTCTTCCATTAAGATAAAGCCAAGACATTTATTCAAATACCAGTAAGCCGAGGCGGCTAGGTGGCGCAGTGAATAGAGCGCCGGCCCTGGAATCAGAAGGCCCTGAGTTCGGAGCCGGCCTCTGACACTTAATCCATACGAACAAAAAAACCTAGCTGTGTAACCTTGGGCAAGTTACTTAACCCCAATTGCCCTAAAGGGGCGGCTAGCTGGCGCAGTGAGTAAGAGTGCCGGCCTCGGAGTTTGGATGACCCGAGATCAGATCCGGCCTCAGAAAATGAGCACCCACGCATAAATAATGACTAGCCGTGTAACCTTGAGCAAGTTACTTAACCCCAATTGCTTTTAAAAAAAAAAAATTAAAAAAAAATACCAGTAAGCCAAATCCATTATAGTAGCAAAGAAATCTGTACACATTAACAATGCAATGTTCACCAACATCCCAAAGAATTCTTTTTAAGACAAAGTCCACACGTCACCAATACAGGAAACATAAACTTCCTAAGCCTTCCCTCCTTTAGGCCTCCCCACAAAACAAGTTCCCCCAGGCAAAAATCCTGCCTCTTTCACTCAGACTAGCTGTGCTGCCTGCTCTCTCTCACTCTCAGCTCTGTCTCACTCCCATTTCCTGTTCTATCTTTATTATTTTACCTGTTTGGCAAGCTTCTTCCACCATGGACTCCATGTGATCACATAGGCCTATTAAGGAGCAAAGAGGATCTTCAAATTCTTATAGACTTATTAAGGGGCAGGGAAGATCTTCAAATTTCCTTAACATTACAATAGTCCATATAAGACATTGTGTCATATGTGGAAGATGTTTGAGGACTTGTTTCTAGGACATAGGAGAAAGAGCATATGCATGAGCATTCTATATTGGCCTACCATGTGTTTTAGACCATATTTTTCCCCCTATTGGTTACATATCCAAAACTGTTGTCATCTTAAAAAAAAAAAAAAGTCTGGCAGTACCTGTGGAGCTTCTCTTGCATTTCTGTTTGGAGGTGAAGGACACTTTAATTCACAACATGCATTAAGAAGGGTCAATGGACTTCCTTTTCCTAATCCCTTCAAATCATGTGGCCCTAGAAAAATTGTCCTGAGGCTTTTCTTACTCTTAGCGTTTTCTTTGTTGGTGCAACCCATAGTTTCTTATTTTCTCTCAACATGGATCTCAAGGAACAAGAGTCCTGTAGTCTATGAAACTTGATTAGATATTGCAATTAACTTCCTAGTAAAGCCTTGGAGAGCTTGGGTTGAGGAATGCTAGACCAATGGGGTTTCGATTTTAAATTGGTGTGTCTATGTCGTAACTGAGCTAAATTGTAAGCCTAATCTCACCCAAACCCCCAAGACTGAGATGGAAATGATAATAGAAAAAAGTAACTGAGAGTTCCAAATTATGAAATGCATTTTTATTCTCTAGATTCTTCATAATGCTTCCCTTTCCCATTTATCATGTGGTCTTCCTCAATGAGTTTGTTTTCTTATTCTTCTGAGTGTCAGCTGATCACAGGAGCTATGGTTTCTCTTCTCTCAAATTAAGATGTTGTTGATAGAATTCCCAAACGTTCTCAGTGGAACTTATCTCATTTTGCATCTCACATTATTAGATTCAAAATCCTCTTCCTGGGACAGCTAGGTGGCACAGTGAATAGAGAACCAGCCCTGGAGTCAAGTGGACCTGAGTTCAAATTCAGCCTCAGATACTTAACACTTACTAGTTGTGTGACATTGGGCAAGTCATTTAACCCCAATTGCCCTGCCTTCTCCCCTCCAAAAAGACAAAACAAACAAACAAACAAAAGCCTCTTCTCCTTTGGGGGTGCTATTCAGTGATATTTTATCCTCACATTGGGTTCAGTATTTTCCTTTTTTCCCCTACTCCATTCCTTCCTATTTGCCATCACTCACATTACACTATAATTCTTCTTCCTGCTGAAAAATTGAATGTTTTTTTTTTCCTTTCATCACACAAGGTATGCCATGTATTCATCTCAGTCTTTTACAACCTCTCTCCACATTTATTGACTCTCCTATTCTGCAATTTAATAGCACAAAATTTATTTATTCACCTGTAAAGAGGTGGTGGGAGGGGAAGCATAGCCAGATTTAAATCAATGGTGATTCAGTTTTTAGTCTCCACCCTGAAGAGGCAGGTAGGTGCTATAGTATATACAGCAGTGAGCTTGGCTTAGAGTTAAAAAGTGCTATTCAAATCCCACTTCAGACATTTCCTAGTTATTTGACCATGGCCAAGTCAATTAACCTTTAATTTAACCAGTCTGACAAAGTAACACTAACAGAAAAAAGCTTGAACTTTTATCTGCTTTGCCCCTTCCTGTTCCACTTTTTGGGCAAGCTCCTCCCACTGTGGATTCCATGTGATGATATTAAACCTTTTAAAGGCAGGGAAGTTCTTCAAACTCCTTTGTGTCTATTAAGGGCAATATAAATGTATACTGTTTCTGAAAAAAGACTCGGCACAAAGGCAAGGTTCAAAGGCACTTGAATAGCTGAAATATGCAGCAAAGTACTACTTTATTTGCCATTAACTACCTCACAAGGCCATAGTGGATATCAAATGAAATAATATGTAAAGTACTAAATACTTTGTTGTTGTTTAGTCATTTTTCAATTGTATCTGACTCATGATGATCCCTTGCAGCATTTTTTTAGCAAAGATACTGGATTGGTTTGACATTTTCTTCTCCAACTCTTTTTAAAGCTGAGGAAAGTGAAACAAACAGGGTCAAGTGGCTTGCCCAGGGTCACATAGCTAGTAAGTGTCTGAGGTTTGATTTGAACTCTGAAAGAAGAATCTTCCATATTCCAAACCCAGCGTTTTATCTACTTTACCACCCCATTTGATTATTCTTGTACTCCTTTTTCTTAATTCTATTTTCTTATCTTATTAATATTAAAAAACAAATCTCTTAATCATCTCTCTTTTCTTTTTTTCTTCTTTTAAACCAAATAGATTAAAGAATATTTTAAAATAGATATAATATATTTATTATAACATATTTATTATACATAATACATGATGTGTATGTCAAGATAACCATTTCTCAATTGGGCATAGAGGCAATCCTTTTATTTTTTTTTCCCCACAAATAGCTTGTACTAAATGGCAAGGACCCTTTACTTCTAAAATTCTATATGTTCTGTCTGAAATCATCCTCATGCCTATTAGATGCATAAGATTTCTCTCCTATATGAATCATTTAATGTCTTATATAAACTTTGTACTTCAGTGCAAGGCAGTCTCACATTCATCAAACTCATCAGTTCATTGTTATTTCTTTTATTTCCAGGGCAAGGACTTACATTTGTTTTTGCATTCCTAAGAACTTAATCTAGTACCTTGTACACAACAGGTATTTAATAAGTATATGTTGAGTTAAAAAGAGACTTGAAAATATTCAAGCCCCCGAAGGTTTCTATCCAGTATGAATTCTCTTATGTTAAGTCAAGGATCCTCTCTGGCTGAAGGCCTTCCTACATTCATGACATTAATAAGATATTTTTCTAATATGAATTTTCTCATGTCAAGTAAGATCATTCCTGGAGGAGAAGGCCTTCCCACACATATCACATCAATAAGGTTTTATTCCACTTTGAACTTTTATGTCCATTTTGAACATCAATAAAGACAAAGCTATGGAGGCTTTCCATATTCATTATATTTACAAGGTTTCTCTCCGTTATGAATTTTTACATATTGAATAAGACTTTTCTTGCTAAAGATGAATATCCAACAAATAAGATACTTATTCTTTCCAGAATGAATCCAATAATATTTTTTTTTCCTCAGTGTTCTGATGCTCCATAAACTTCAATCAGACTCTAAGGCTTTTCTCAAGTTTAATGCAAAAAGCTAGGTTTTCACATATTTTTAGTGGGATGAGGGCTCAATAGAAATGCCCAGCATTTGGAGATGAATCCCTGATTTCAGCCCTATTCTCCCAATTTGATGAGCTGGTGCTTTCTCTCTACTATAAGATGATTCACCTCATTCCATCTGGTTTAGAAACAGCAAGTCCCAGGTAGACAAGATGCCCATAATTCTCTGGATTTCTTATTTCAGTATAATTCCATCTCAGAAGGATCTTAGAAAGAGCAGATCCCTGATTGTCACTGAATCCTGGAGAAGACTGACTGCCAAAAGGACAGAGGGCATTCTTCCCTTGGTAAAGCTCTTTTTGGGGAAGGACAGAAGTCACTGGTTGTCATCAAGCACATAGAGCAACTTGCTATGGAGAGGAACCAGCCACTCTGAGATCAATGCGTTTTGCTTGTAAAGAGAACATATATTCTTCATATTTCATAAAATATATTTCTCTTTCCAACCCAGTGTTTACTTTCTCTTTTTTGAAAATAACACTTTGGATATAGATTGTTCTATTTTTTTCTTCTATGAAGGCTAAAATTTTTGTTATTTGTTCCTTTCTATTATTTTCTCTTAATATTTTAAGTTCTTTGTTGAAAATAAAATCTAAAATATCCTGTTGTTCCATTTTTTTTTAAATCCACAGTCAGTTTTATCATTATTTTTCACCATTCATTGGTTCATATGTGAATGGCCTATAATTATTATTTTGATGAGTTTTTTTTTCTCTTAGGTTTGGGGGACTAAATACGTTCCTTCTAATCCTAGCATGTTCTTTGTTGATTTATCTGCTTGAGCTCTACTTAAAAAAAAAAAATAACAATAATAATTATCTTCCAGTAAAAGCTTTGGTGGTTTTTTAGCATTTTCCATTTATACACCCTTGTCATTCACTTTTAAACTCTTCTGCTCTTTGAAAGTGAATATAGTAAACAAAAGCTATCTTTATCCTCTCACATTTTGCAATATTTACATTTCAATGGCCTCAATCCCCATCCCTAGTAGCTTCTAAAAGAACCGCCCCCCCCCCAAGTTAGTTTTAGAGCTCTTTCCTTCCAGAAATCTTCTACTCTGCACCAGTATTATCCATTTTTTAATACTCTGACTGTACTGGATCTGCATCTATATTCACCACTTCTTGCAAGTCTGCTGGAAGATGGGTTTGGCATACTTGGCATGGTCTGTGCCCAACATATGGGATAAACTACACAGCTCATAATTCCTCACTCCTTTTCAAATGGAATAAATTTACAGGGTAAATGAACACTATTTGCTTAAACATGTTTGTGGAAGGAGAAAAGTCAAGGTACCCTAGCAATGTTTCTTCACAGAAGAATACCTATTCTGGTCTCAAAAATAAATCATCTCATTTGTGGTGTTAGGGGTAGAAAAGAGGTACTGATTGAATACTTTAAGGATTAGAATTCTTCACTATTAATTTATAGAACAGTCACTTTGCTTTCTTAATATGTGAATTGAGCTATAATAGCTTCTGTGCATATTATTCCTATTTGAGTTTGTGATAATATTATTATAAACCAAGATTCTCTTCGGTTGTCTTGTTTTCATGCAGATTTAGCTATTTTCTTTTTTTTTTCCTTGAAAAGGAATAAAGGTGATCCAAACTACTGATTGACCCAAAGACTGAAGTTTCAATCTGTGCCTCCCATGACTCAGCTTCCTGGTCTCTGAATCATTCACTTTCTAAATATAGCTTCTTGAGTGCCCAAGGCATTAAAAAAGCCCACCCATATGAAGTCAATGTCCTCAAGCATTAGCAAATATCCTTAGGCTGCATGAGTCAGCACACCATACCCAGTTTAGTAAACATATTTCCATAAAGGAGGAGGTGGGGGACAAGTCTATCCAAACTAAGGGCTACATATACTCTATTTGTTTAGTATTCTTCCTATGCCATGGTTAAGTAAATCCCTTTCACTTTACTGTTGAATCAACTATGACATTGTCATTTCATTCCAGGACTAAATCTGTACTCAGAGTGTTAAGTCTAACCACTGCAGTTTTGTTGTTGTTCTTGTCTGTTTTGATTTGTTTTGTTTTCATGTTAGTGGGGACTGGAGAGAATGTCTAGTCCTCATTCTCTTTTGTCATTTGATCCAGTGTGCTAGAAATGGATAACTATTTAAGATGAATATACTGGTGGGGAATTATTTACTACCCTTTTAGAAGCATAAACACACAGAGAGCCTATATCCTAGAATAGTTTACCCCTGGGGGATCAAATCAGGAAATGTGAATTTGAATTGAAATGTGAGCTTATAGAAGAAGTAGTACATTTATAAATGGAAAACTTTTAGCATTTTAGTATTAAATATTTCTTTCAAGTAGAACCAATCTGGTTTTCTTTAAGACAATACATTTTTTATATCACTGTGTTTCTATACAAACTATACAAAGACATATATAGTATGTATTTTGAGTTAGTTCTATCTATTAAGTCTCAAGGAAATGTGACATTGAAGAATCAATTTTTGTTCTGCAATGGAAATATGAGATAGATATAGCTAGAAAAGTAGGACATTGAAAGCAACATATTTGTATAGATTCATAACATAGATTAAAAAGGTACTGTAAGGTTGAAAAGACTGAAAAATAAGCAGGCATATTTCGGAACAACTGAATCTAGAAAATTGGATATTGATTGAAATTGAATAGGATAAAGCAAAAGAAATTGTACTCAGGGAAATACATTGCATTGAAAAGAAAATTAATATTGTGCCCTCATGTCATTTTTTCTATAAATATTCTATGGGTGGAAAAGTCAATGTTGAAAAAAAGAATACTCCAAAGTAATCAAGGTCAATAAAGTCAGATACATTTTACAAAATGTCAGAAGGATAGGATGATTGAAAAGCTAATGCAGACATAAAATTTTAAAAGCAAAAAAAAAATCTTTAAAGATTATAGTAGTAAAGAAAGCTAAGTAACTTTTTTATTTCTACATAAAATAACAAAATTAAGTAACTAATGGCAAGGAGGATTTCTCCAAAAAGCAAAAAAAAAAAAAAAAGATTTATAAAGAGGAATGTCATTTGCCTTTGCTTATTATAAGAGATAGCATGTGAAAAATTGTTCACTTTGGTTTCAGTGACCAAAACTAGGGTCAATGAATTAAAGTTTCAAAGCAGCAGATTGATTGTTAATGAAAGAAAATGCATGTTAGCTATAAGACGGTCCTCTGGTGGAGTCTGCCCACCCATTTCTTGGGCATGAGTTGGACTGACTAACTATTGAAGTTTGTCAAAATTGGGGAATATGTAGTTATGTAGTATCAAGGATCAAGGCATTATTATTATATATAGAATTGAAAAAAATATAGTTCCTATCCCTTTGGAGAACATAGTCTTACAGTTTTAATAGGATATACACAAATTCCTATAGTACATCTAAAGATGAAGTGTCAAAAAAAGGTATAAACTGCTTTCTGATTTCAGTAGGAAATGAAATCTTAGAGCTCTATCATCAATTTGGGAAAGTTTTTTATAACATGACATTGAAATTTATCCTTTTTAAAAGTGTAAAACTTCAATAGGTGGAGAAAGGAATAGAGGGCATTTTGGGAAAAAAGGACATTCTGAGCAAATATATTAAATCAGAAAGTGAGATCAAGCTCAGAAAACACTAATTAGATCCCCAACTTATTTACTAAGCAAGATTTAATAAAATATTATTATTATTATTATTATTTAATAAGTAAGGCAACTAAAGGACATAAAAGAATGCTGGGCTTGGAGTCAGGAAGACCTAGGTTCAGATTTAACCTCGGACACTTACTACCTGTGTGACACTGAGCAAGTTATATAACCTGTTTATCTTAGTTCCCTCATTTGTAAACTAGGGAAAATAATAGCACCTGCTTTGTAGGATTGTTGTGGGGACCAAATGAGATAATCATTGTAAAGCATTTAACACCGCGATTTAATAAGCAATAAGTTATCATTCAAGATATTATGTTTTAACTTGAGTGCATAAGTTTAAAAAGAGGGGGGTGATTGCTTTCAGAAACTGCTTTCCTCCTCCTAAGGAGGAAAAAGACTTAAGGTGGGTTTAGTAGTAGAATCCACTAGAACCCCTAGAACAGTCCTTTTAATAAAAGCCCTTTCTAACTACTTTTTATGCTGCCTCATAAATCAAAAAACTATAAGAGAGTTTTGAGTTTCATATTTCTTAGTTCTACAGTACCATCAAGGCAGAGAAGTTACTTATTGTTCACCTTGGGCACACATAATTATTCATCTGTTTATGCTCACTGGATTCTCAAAAAAAAATCAAAGTAAGCTATTTTAGACACAACAGTCAAAATTGCATGTTGATACATTGGTTTGATGTTTCCTTTTATGAAATGAAGTCTAAAATGTACCTAATTTTAGACTATGAAAAGTACAAACTCCCTTTGTCATGTTTTTATCTTTTTATTTTTATTTTTTAAAGATCATACTGTATCTATTCTTTGTTCTGTTGGACTTAACCAAAGGTATACACTTTTGACCCATAATGACCCCTTTGATTCACAATCTAGGATGATAGTAATTATTGGCCTTACTTCTTTTCTTCTACTGTCTTCATGTAGAGGGTTAATCCTCTCAATTGCCATTTTATTGTAGCATATTATAGACTTACTGATCATAAATTTAGAGCTGAAAGAGACTTTAGGTGTCATTACTACAACTTCTTCATTTTACAGATGAGGACACTGAGACCCAGATTGATGAAAATGATTTCCTCAAGGTCATTCAGGTAGTAAACAACAGTTGACTCCAACACAGGTCCTCTATTAATGATATAATGCTCTTCCCCTTGAAGAGCCTCTTATTATGTTTTCCCCTGAAATACCTTTCATGGTGTTTTGTCAGTAATTTCTCATTAATCCATGACATTTGTGAAATATATATTGAATTATATAAATTTATTGAAAGTACATACTGACAGAGAGTTCCAGAATGCTGCTCAGTACCCAGAGGTCCATATGGATATATACATATATGTATCTGTATTTACTAGGGATTAGACATCGAATTTTACTGATATAGAGCATCTTCAAGTGAGGAAACTCAGCAGCTACTCTGAAATAATAATCTTAGAATGACCCTAGAGCACTGAGAGTTTCAGTAACCTGACCAAGGCTAGACTTTGCCCCAGTTCTTACAGGCTTCAAGGCCAAATCTCTATCTACTATCCTTGCTGCCATGTGAATGTGTGTATACATATACATAGCAACATGAGGTAGTAGATACACACATACATACATTTATATGTACCTAAAAACTTATATAAAATATATATATATGCACAATATACATACAAATGTCTATATGTATGCTACACATGCATATATTTGTATGCATACACATACCTATTCTGAGACTATATACGTGTATCTATACTGTGGACATATGTATAACATGCATATACACACATGTATACATATGGAAACATACTTATATGGAGGTCTATTTTATGCTTTTGAAGTTGTATTCAGTCTTAAATGCTAATGTAGCTTTTTACAAATTTTCCACTTCCGTTTTGAATATTATATCTAGTTTCTCTTGATGTTTTAGCTGTTTGATATTAGTATAGTTAATTTTTAATTCTTCAGATAATTCATTTAACAGAACTGCCTCTATAAGGTATTGACATTTGGTACTTGGCACTTAGCTTTTGACAATCTTCTGAATATATAAGGCTAGAAGACCTAGATTTGATGGTTTATGATTTCTCAATACAGGGGTCAGAATGCCTCTGATTCTTAGTTTCCATACCAAACATTTGGTTTCCTGGAAACAGGATTCATATAAATTTCTGAAGGCCTAAGTCTGAATCCTAGTCTTCTAGTATGAACTCTATGGTCATGGACAAGTCACTTTTCCTTTATGGAGCTTAGTTTCTTCACCTTTGAAACAGAGGAAATGATACTTGCTCTACCTAACTCCCGGGACATGTATATATTATGAAGATTAAATGAGGTGTGCTTAGAACATATAATCATCATATAACTATTAGCTATTAAATTATATAACTACCCTACTAGTGACTGGCAAATACTTCATTTTTCTTACTAGGGCCACATTAAGCAGCTTCTACCTGTTGAGGTCAGAGTTGGGAGATCTGGTTGAGATTTGAAAGAATTCAATTAGACCTTCTCTTTAGTCAACAGGACATTTATTGACACAAAAGCATACAGGCCTGAGAATTAGCAAGGAGCTAAACAAAGGCATTGATATAGTTAAAAGACCAGACTTACATAGAGAGAAAGCTATATAGCCTGTAGGATTATGATATAATTTTTAGGGTTTCTAATGGGGGTTGGAGATTTAGGGACAGGGTGAGGAATATGAATGACACAAGATAAGGGAGACAGGGGAAATTTTATGACCCAAGATGGGGGGAGACAAAGAATTCCATGGTCCAAGACAAGGAGGAAGTTTTATGGCATTCCAAGATTAGGGAAGAGACTTTAGGACACCTTCAGGTTAGAGAATAAACTAGGGGCTTCACAGAGTAGTGGAATAGCAACCCATAATATTTTTTTAACCCTTAGATATCCACATCATTTTCCCACTCAACCACTAGGCAGGAGAATTCTTTAGGGGAAAAATGGGCGAAGGACATTATCTTCAGTAGCTGCTTCCTGCTGAACAGCGTGAAGAGCTCATTTCAGGGGCCCGAGAATAGGTTGGGGAGGGTTGGTCAGCATGGGGGTGCAGAATGTGGTGCCAGATGAGTCCAGGGTTGAAAGAGGCAAACCACTTGGGGACACCAAGGTAGAAGTTGGTATCCTAAGAGCTGAAAGTGGAATTTCTTCAGAGAAGACAAAGCAAGACAAGGAGGTTAAACAAGCATGGACCAAATATAAGGGCAAGTAAACATTAGTAATAACAGTTTCAGAAGGGGGCAAAGAAGGGAGAAGAACCACAATCCCCAGGAGGAAGTAGGGGAGACATCAGGCTAGAGTGGATGTCTTGCGTCCAAGAGACTGCTTGTAATATCCTTTGAGTGCTCAAAGGATAAATTCTCTGCAAGGTCTTCAGGGAATAGGGAGAGAGTTATGGGGAGTAAGCTAGTATCCTGGAAATGATGGTGATACACCCAGAAATCATGTACTCTGCCCTGTCTCACAGAGTTCCTTATTTGAAATAAAGCATTAGACTTCCAGTCCCAAGGAAGCAGGCCTAATCCTAGGCACACAGTGGAAATCAGTGGGCTAGAAACAGAGGTGGGATCCAGAGCACAGCATAACTAGAGGGCACACAGGAAAATTCCCAAGGGGAGGGGCTTCAATGTATAGTTTTCTTTTATCACTTTTCTGGCTAGTCACACCCTGCATCTTATCTCACATTTCACATCTTGCCTCCTGAGCACTCCAGTCTGCCTCACCATCCACCAAAATGCTTTTGGGAAAGGGACAAAGCAGCTGCTTGTTCCTGCCTAAGTGGAGGTGTGGCGGGAAGTAAAATGAGGCTGAAGTAGCATCCAAGGGATAAGAATGTGGAGTAGATATTCTTGTTGCATGATGTAATGATAATGGGAATTTTAAGATCTTCCTATCCTTTTATAATCCTAAGAGAATTTGAGGACATTCCCTGATTTGAAAATACACTGTGCCCCCTACTAGGCTGAATGTGGTCACATGGAGCCTGTGGTGGTAGGAGTTTCCTGAAGAGGTAAGCAGAGCCCAATAGGAGAAGCTTACTTAAGATAGGCTTGTTTTTCAGGAAGCCCCACACCTTGTTACTTTGTAATTAGGCAGTGAGTCATGGGAGTTGTGATGTTCTCTGACCCTGGAGAAAGGCTATATATACCTCTGAGGCAAAGTTTTTGCTTTGGGGATCACTTGGGAAGAGTTGTGTGATTTGACCAGATGAGATTCTGGGCATCTGTTGAACCCCCCTAGCTTTGAAAACCCAGATGTTGGTGCTTCCCTTTCTGACAACTAACTGCATATATGTAATGGTCAGATGGCTAGAGGCCCTGTCTGTTGAACTCTGTTATTTTTTCTGTGTGTATTTTTAGTCTGCTTATAAATTCTGTTTATATTTCCTTTGAAGTTCGGGGTGTTGATTTTTTCCCCTGAACTAGGTAAATGATATATGTTTGATTAAAGTAAGATGGTTCAGTATGGAGGGCCCAAATAGAAGGAGCATTGAAAGTGATGCCAGAATAGAGAAAATCAAAGAAACCAAGAGACCCATGATGCTACAATTTACTTTTGACATATAGGATTATCTGATCTTGTTATTTTCTTAGAAGTTTCCACTATGATTCCAATTTCTTTAGGAGGATCATATGCTATTGGTGATCCAACTCTATACTTGTAAATATAAGTAACAACACTTTGCAGGTGGAAGCTTTCTCCCCTTGAGTTCAATAGTTATACAGATGAATTTACTTATAAGAAACTGACTTTTACTCCAGTTATCATAAAAGACTTGGGAGGATCAATAAGTAATTAATTCCAAAACAGTGTATATCAATAAGCTGCTTATAATAAAACATGTTTATACCACAGAACACACAGTATAAACAAGTATTATTTACACAATAGTAACAAACTTTGAATGGAGTTGACTTTTCCATTAACACAAAAGTATCCCATAAGTTACTTCACTCTAAAAAATTTGATTGCACTGAAATTCTTTTCCTCAAACTGAAGATGTTTCTAATCTAGTTTCAGTGACTAATAGAATAACAGTCAGGTCCCTCAATTAGTTGTATCAATATTCAATTATTTTAACATAATTTTGAAACATTTGAGGACCTTATTTCATACAGACAAATATCTAGTAACAGGCAGATAACTAGGCTAAATACTCATTTACTAAGTTGTTCAAGATATGAAAAGGAATATAATCTTAGACTGAATAGCTCAGATCTTAAATACACACTTTATTAGAGTAGCTCAAATGTATCCCAGTCTTAATCTACAGGATAATTCAATACTGTGTTTGTACCTTTGTTTCACAAATTTATTTTCCTTTTGTCCCATCATTTCCATATAATTCAGAAAGAATGGTATATTCCAGGGATTTACTAATTTACCCACTTGTTTGGAGTATGGAATGCCTACATATTCAGATGTGAAATTAGCAAGATTTCACATATGTGCATTGTGCTCACATATCTTTCACCACCACTTGTTTTGATTACAGAAATTTGCCTTAAAAAGAAAAGGCAAGGACATGATTAGATAAAACATCATAGTTTTCAACCATGCACTATCAATTCCACCTCATAGCCAGACTCAGGAATAGTCAGGTGAAAAACATTCCTTTTCAGGGAATACAATGGGTAAACTGAGGCAGGAGGATCCCATCTTAGATTGAGGCTGACTGTCCTCTCAGCTTTTCCAGACGCAGATTTTCACCTGTAACAGTCACATTTTCTTTGAGTAGCTTATGGCATTTCTCTCACATGCTGGATTATTGACTATTGATGGATTTTTATGATCCATCAGATAACTAAAATAAATCTCATTATAACGAGCTTTTATCTCAGATGGTAAGGTTCAATAATAAAAATTTTTACCAAGACTTACATCTCAAATTTAAACTTGTCCTCATGCAAAAGCCAATCACCCTAGAAATCATTTCTATATACTTGCAAATTCCCAGAATGCCAAGTTCTTTGTTTAGGAAGTCCATAACCCAGACAAGTTCTTTGGCAAACTTCATAAAATTAGGGAGGATGGAGAGTGACCCCTGGGAAAGGGCTGCCTCATCCACCCTATCTCTCCTTTGAGCTGTTATGGGCTCTGCTTTTGACTGGACTGCTCCTTATGGGCAGAACCCTCCTTTCCATATAACACACACAGAGACACAGGCACACACATAGAGTTATCAATTACCAGCTTTAGGTTTTAGCATTAAAATATAACCAGCAATCTTAGAATTTTCATAAGTGATGGCCAAATTGTTTTAGCTGTAACAGAAACAATAAACTTCAGATGACATCAAGTGCGTTTCCGGATCATATAAAAATTATTGATAGAAGGATGAACTCTTTTACCAAGTGCAGATGACAACTGGATGGCTTTTTACCTTGACCCATCCCCCTTCACCCTCTCCCCATGGCCCTGGCTGTGTGCTGAACCTGGATACTTGTCAGGCTATAGCTGTTGCCCCTTCAATCTCCCTCTTCTCATCAGGTGAGGGAAGGTGAATTTGTAGGTGGGGGGAATAGTGAAACTCCCTTTTTTCCTAATCTCATCTGGGATGAGAGGAGTTAATAGAAAAACTCCAAGGCTGTTTGCAATCTTACTGATAACTTCTTGACTCAAGGGGAGGGAGTGAAGTGGTTGTAAGGAGATGTTTCAAAACTCCTTAATGATCAATCACAAAACTTCCAAAATGCTTTAGCGGTTTTAACTCTTCACTGTTGTAAGTTTTCATGGCTGGGTCAGAGCCAGAACTACAAGAAGAAGAATCTCAATTTTTTTTTTAAATTTCCTAACTTAGGCGGCAACTCTCCAGGAAGTTTTACTGAATCCAAATGTGAGGATCTGGTAGCTAGGAGAGAAGGAGGATCCTATAGGCATGGGCCTGGGGACAGGGAGTCTTGGGGTGTAGAGGGAAGGGAATACTTGCAGTTTTCCCAATCCTTAATGACAAGAGAATTGAGAGAATTGGGCTTACCCTTAGGGAAAGGGATTTGGAAGTTATGTGCAGGTCCACGGCCTTGAAACGCTGGACCAAGAAACCAAGAGTGTCAGACCACATGAGAGACAGCCTTGTATCCGTCTGCCCTAATAGGACCTGAGAGTCAGGTACAAAACACTTCTAAGCCTTCCTAGGTGCTTGGAGAGCAATCCCAACTACAGGGTGAGAGAGGGATAAAGAGAGAGGGAGGCTGACATACCTTCCAGTCTTATCTGGAAAGGATCTATTATAGCTCCTTGTCTCTTTTATCTTTGAGACTTACTAGACAGGGGAGGGGAAGAAAATACAGGAGACAAAGATGGCTTAGTAAGGAGATGTTTCAAATCTAGGCAGATGTTTCAGATCTAGGCAGATTTTCCACGTGCAGGGGCCCACCAAGCTACCTCCCCCAAAGTCCCACAGGGGAAGGAAACACAGGATGCAGAGACCCTGATACCAGGGCACAGGGACAGCCAAAGAAAACCAGGCGCAAAGGCCCACCTCCTGCCTCCCTCAACATCCCATGGGGGAGGAGAAGAAACAACACAGGGTAAACCGGGGTGCAAGGGGATCAACACAGAGAAAAATTTACTCAAGCTGAGCAAGGTGCCTTTACTTTAAGTTTTGGAGACCAAATTTCTTACTAAGCTTGTTTTGTTTAGAAATTCCCTTCATAAATTAATTCTAGTCAGACTGTGTTACAATGGAACACTAGACTCTTTTCCTTAAGGTCTCCTCCCCAAATTTGCCTCCTAGCAGCCTTCTAGCAACCTCTCACCACTCATCTCGGCATCCTGGGACAGAAGGGAGAAAACAATTATGACTGACACAGCACAAGGGCATCCCCTTACATGAGGGTTCACAGTCCCACTGACCACCCAGAAGTCAGTAAAGTTTCAGGCACTAATGGCAGTGTAAGGACATTCCTGGGGTCTCTCAGGCAGGGACACAGTAAGAGCAGAAATGTCTGGCGCAGAGAACAAAGAAAACGGTGCTTACCTGTTTATCCCAGTGCCTAGGAGAAGTTCATTGGAGTCCAATTAATATTCAGAACAGTGGATTACTGCACCAAGTTGTTGAGGTTAGAGTTAGGAGAGCTGATTCAGATTTGAAAGAATACACTTAGACCTTCTCTTTAGCCAATGGGAGCTTTATTGATACAAAAGCAGACAGACCTGAAATTGAGCAAGGAGCTAAACAAAGGCACTGCTATAGGACAAGGACCAGACATAGAGACAGACTTATACAGGCTTGTAAAGCCAATCATGAGCAGCTCTAGTGAGCACTGCTGCTGTGAATAACTTTAAGGATCTAATCACATAATATAGTGAGGTCTCTATTCAGGAATAAACTAAAGCAAAACATTAAAAAAAAAAAAGCAACTAAAGCACGTCATTCACAATATACCAAATTATTACTAAGGTGGCCACATAGTCTTAAACAAAACATATCCTTCAGTAAGTCACAAACTCCTCAATCAACCTAGAGTGCCCAAATCAAGTCTTCTTTCATCTTGACTCCAGGCTGGCTTCCAATCCTCCTTAAGTCAATGATCTTTAAGGGGTAGTGGAAAGTACAAAGGACATCCACCCCTAGGTCACAGTAAGTTACAATATCATCAGTCAGCACACAGTACCCAAGTAAAATCTCCTTTCATATTTACTGAGGCTTATTTCCAAACCCCATGGCTCTTCTTCCACCTTCCAGCTCTTACCTGGATTAACCTGGACTATTGCCTGGGTTCAAAGGTAGGCAGCTCTCCACTCCTGTTCCATATAGTAGTTCATGGGGCCTGCTCTACTCCAAGCTCTTCAGTTTCTGTTTCTAGGAAAACAAAGCTCAACAAGGCTACAACAATATTCACACATGTTAGTAGCACTATCATCACAATTCACTTTCTGTCTGAGAAATAAACACGTATTGACAGAGTGCTTCTGTTTGACACAGGAACACTAACACAAATCATCAGAGTGCTTCTTCTTACAAAGTAACACAATTCAGCATACAGAATGCTTCTGTCTGACAAAGTAGCACAATTCAACAGACAGAATGCTTCTCTCTGAAAAAGTAACACCAACACAGGACAAGAGGCAGAACAATAGACAGAGTACCGACATTACAAACATTCTCTCTCTTAGCTTGTGCTTTTACCTTCTCTGCTCCTTCCTGTTCAGCTCTTTTGGCAAACTCCTCCCACTGTAGTCTCCATGTGATGACCTTAGGCCTCTTAAGGTCAGGGAAGATCTCTTAACTCCCTTAGGCCTATTAAGGGCAGCACAGTGTATACCATTTAAAAAAACAAAACAAAACAAAACAAAAAATCTTGAAACAATCAAAGGTGAGGCTCAAAGGCACTTGAATAGCTGAAACAAAGAGCAAAGTACTTGCCATTACAAGTCTGTGGGATGAAGATGTAATTTTTAGGGTTTCTAATGGGGGATGGAGATTTAAGGACAGGAGAGAAAGATGGATGACACAAGATAAGGGAAACAATGGAAATTTTTGATCCAGAATGGGGGAGAGACAAGGAATTCCATGGTCCAGGGGGAAATTTTGTGGTATTCTAAGATACAGGAAGGGACTTTAGGGTGCCTTCAGGTTAGAGAATAAACTAGGGGCTTCATAAAGTATTGGAAAAGCAACCCTTAGTATTATTTTTAGCCCTTAGGTGTCCACATCCTACCTACTGTGAATCTTACTGTTAACACTTTACATTCCTCCACCCTATATTAATCTCCAGCAGGCTCTGCATGTCACATTAAATCCAGGAGTCTAAATATCACTAGACTTTCCCTTTGGTTATTATTCATAATTAGGATAATAATCAAAGGTAATTTTTATCAGAATTGGAATTTAAAATACTGATTTCACAATGATACAATGTAATTTAATTAAAATCAGTGGATATCAGATCTACAACAGACTCTAGAGATCACCTAATCTACGAAACTGATTTTACAAAAGAAGAAACAGAGGCCCAGGGAGATAAAAACATTCAACAAAGGTCACACAGCTAGTTAGTGGCAATGTTGAGAGTAGAAACCAGGTCTCCTGACTACAACCTCACTGTTCTTTCTGGCAACTTAGAATGGATACAAACATCGTATTTCATCTTTTTTTTCTGTGATAATTCTTCTGTGCCTCTATAGGAGAACAAAATACTAAAATGAGCTAATTGAACAGATAAAATGGAATTACTGTTTCTCAACCAGAGAAAATGTGAAAATATTCTCTTTCAAACAGCAAGTGACATAAATAGATGATTTTTCTTTTCCCTCCGAGTTAAAGAATGAAAGGGTTTCAATAGAATCTGATTTGGTATGGTGTGGTTATGCTTTATTCTTCCATGAGAGATTTATATCATGGTTTTTGGACTGAATATACATCAAGTTAAAGAGTTTTGTTTCACTGCAGCCACTGTAAGAACAAAGCAAGGATCTAAATAAATTGTCTCACATCCTCAGCACCAGCAAGTTGCTATTCAGCTGTGTGTAATTTGATCTAATTATATTAATAAATGTAAAAAATAATACCTAATCAAGTCAATCATGCCTAACACAGATAACTTATACAACATAATTTCCATATTCATCCTTGCTTTGAAAAATAGATGCTTCATTCATGCTAATTAATTTATAATAATTATATTCCTTTAATAGAATACTATGTGTTAACCTGTTCAGAATAATAGTAGCTACTTTCTATTGATCCACTTAACAAATCACAATAGATTCTGTAACCATGGTTCACTGTGAATGGTATGAGCATGAAATTTAAACAGCTTTCTAGATTAATATCCACAATAAACCTCAAAAAATGAAAGAGGAAAAGTATAAGTATAGAATTTCATAGCTGGGTGTGGCATTTCAATGTGGAGAGATTTTGTTTGGTCAAATACATGAAAAAATTAATTGGATGAATAGTGGAAGATTAATTTATTTAACATATTATTCTTTCAACATCCCAACAAACAACCAGCAAAACTGATTATTTTTAGTGTGTTGGCTAAATTATTTTTATATTAGGTAAATATAAACTCTCTATGGAAAAAGGTCTACTTAGAATAGGACTTTTGGGTATTATGGAATTCCATTATTATTCTACATTTAGGGACATTTAACTTTGCATTTCAATTACTTAGAGATGCATTTTAATGCTGACTTATTAACTATGTTTAGCAAAAATACACTTAGATACACATGTGCATGTATATATGTATATGCACACATGTGTGCATGTGTGTATAAACACACATACATCAATATATTATTTTCTCTGTATACATATTCAAAGATGCCACCACTAAAGTCTCACTTGAATGGCAACATTGTTAACCTGGGTTCTCAAGGATTATTCCAACCAAAAAGCAACACTAGAAGAAAAAACAAACAAAAAAAAAAAACCCCAAACTACCAATTTCGAAGCGGTTCAAGTTTGATATCAGTAAAGAGCATGTATATCAATCTTAAAAGATCTTTAGCTAAACAATGAGAAAGTTAAACAGACAATAATGATTTTTTCAGGCATGTTACCCCATAAAGATTGTCTTCTAAGACACAGAAGGGTTGCAATCTACATCAGGGAATTCAATACCCATGGGTATATTAAAATTGTTGGTTTAATAATAACTCTTGGGCGGCTAGGTGGCGCAGTGAGTAGAGCGTTGGCCCTGGAGTCAGAAGGACCTGAGTTCGGATCCAGCCTCAGACACTCAACACACACACAAACAAAAATAAACCTAGCCATGTGACCTTGGGCAAGTTACTTAACCCCAATGGCCCTCCAAAAAAAAAAAAAGGCATAAAAAATAATAACTCTTAATATTCCTGGTTTCCCCATTAGTTAACACTCTTTCATAAAATTAACTTTTTGTTCACTACTGTTCAACTCTGTGTGACCCCATACAGGGTTTTCTTTCAAGATACTGGAGTGATTTGCTATTTCCTTTTCCAATGGATCAAGGTAAACAAAGATTAAGTGACTTACCCAGGGTTGCACAGTTAATGTGTATCTGAGGCTGTATTTGAACTCAGGTCCCAGCTCCAGGCTGAGCACTCTATCTACTGAGCCACCAAGTTGCAGCTAAATTATCTTGAATTACTCATCATATATTTTGTGTTCATTTCTTTGCCGTCTATCATTTGCTATGATGCCTCTCCTGTCACAAATGTTGGCTTCTTAAGGGCAAAAACAATTACAACAATTTTTTTTAATGCATCTCTACCTCCAAGTACAATAGCTTCTTAAATACAGTAGACACTTAAAGGTATATAGCTAAACTGCTATGAAATTTGTTGTTATTTTTCTGAAACTGGAGCATTTGATTATTTGAAGCTTCTGGCATCACTGAGAGAATACTGCTGCTAAAAACAAAACAAAAATATAAACATATAAATAAATATGCCAAAGTAATGAATAGATGGTTGGTCTTTTAATCTGGTAAGATACTCATCTATTTCCTTCCATGGATCCTTCACAGAATATCTGCCAAATTAATTATTTAATTATATTTATGCATATTTTATTTATATATACCTACATAAAATATATTTATATATAAATGCAAATGAATGATTATATATAGTGCTTATTTATATATTAAGACTTCAATAAACTATGTTTATATACATATATATGTATGTATGGAAATTTTCACTCATCATGTAATGAGAATAAGAGTAAAATGGATAGCCCTGATTTCCCCCAATCAAAGGCTGTTTTTTCTCTTCATTCTCATTATTCAATTAACCAAACTTCTCTCTCTCTCTCTTTCTCTCTTTCTCTCTCTCTCTCTCTCTCTGCATTTTTTTATATGTCTATATTAAATATACATATTTAATGCAGTCTTTCACTCAATTTCTTGAGCATGACACCACTAGGAATATGTTGTAACTTTTATATAACTACTACAATTTTTTCCCAAAGCCTGTTGTATTTTACCCAAATTTGAACTCTTTAGAAGCAATACTATTTAGTCTTATGATAACCAAACAATATCAACAGCACTGAAAAAATGTTAGGTTTGAAAAATGGACTTTTGGTCGACACGTGATGGATTGTGGTCAATTAAAATAGTGAACAATCTTCTAGTTTCACAAATGCAATCCAGTTTACTCATCACCTTCTTTCTGATCTTAATCTAGCTCATTATACATTTGTATTAGCAGTCTATGACAGGGCTTCTTAAACTTCTTCTACTTGGGACCCTGTATAGCCAAGCATGAACAGCTCTCCTGAGGACTGCTGCCCTGAATAACTTTAAGTGTCTGATCACATAGCATAGAGAACTCTCCATTTATCCAGCAATAAACTAAAACAAAACATTCACAGAAACCAAAGTACAACATTTACAACAATATAACATAATAACTTATTACTAAGGGGTCCACAAAGTCTTAAAAGATAATTCAGTAAATCACAATCTCAATCAATCAATATTAAGTATCCATCTAAAGTCTTCTTTCATCTTAATTGGAGGCTGGCTTCCAATCATCCTTAACTCAATCATCCTGAAGGAATAATCATCCTTAAGGAGTAGAGGAAAGTACAAAGGTCTCCTATCCCTAGGTCACAGTAAGTCATAATCTTTTCAGTCAACACTAAGTACCCAAGTAAAAGTCCTTTCATCTTGATTCAAGGCTGACTTCCAAACTTCAGGGAAAACTCCATAACAGCTATAACAGCTAACATTATTAGTTTGTGAAGTGGCAGGCACAGTGCTAAGTACTTCATAATTATTAATTCATTTGATTCTCATAACACTCCTATCAGGTTTGTTTATTATGATCTCCATTTCACAGATGAAGAAACTGAGACAAGCAGAGATTAAATGTCTTGCCCAAGGTCACAGAGCTAGTCTGAGGTTGCATTTGAATTCAGTTTTTTGTTTTTGTTTTTCTGAATCGAAGTCTAACATTCTATCCACAGCATCACACAGTTGTACAGAATTTTAAGGTTTTAGAAAGGGTGTAATATACAAAAACCTTGCTCAGTAGGGTTTCACTTACCTTTATTTGTGTGTGTATGTGTGTGTGTGTGTGTGTCCCCTCACCTGTTAAATTTTATTGGAATTCAATTAAACTTCTAAATACACATCAGTTTTTTGCTTTATATAGAAAGGAAATATACACATTTTTCTATCTATGTGTCTGTGTATTTATCTATACACTTATGTTTATATAATTTATGTAAACATGGGACATATATGTACACATATTATTTAAAGTATAATGTATAGTATGCATTCATGTGATTGTGTACTAATTTCCATATTAATACAATACAATTCTATGTGAATATAATAGGGAAACTTGCTCATTGCTTTGGTGAGCAGGTATAGATTACTGCAATGAATTGTTATTTTTCTTGCTCAAATATCTGATTCATGCAGATAAAGATGTACTTCTATGGATTGTAAGGCTTATATCAATATCAATATCTACATATATGTATATATATATATATATATATATAGTACCATATATGCAGAGAGATTGATTTGATTTATTGATAAATATTCCTTTTTTTCAATCAGTACAGCTCTTTATTTTAAATTTCATTCAATTTACATAATAAAGCAGAAAGTCAATGGTAAATGATCAGTTACTTAAATTAAATATAACATAAATGCCTGATATAGGAGATAACAGATGGGATATCAAATATTTTTTCAAATAGGGAACAGCTTTTATAAATTATTATTGACTTGTGCCCTCTGGTAATGCCATAAGTGGCAAGGATCTCCAATTATTAAAGAGCATCATAAGAAACTGGCTTATTGCTACATTATAGTAGTAAGATTTATTAAAACATAAATAGCATAATTATGTTACAACACTAAATTTATAATATGCTGTTAATGGCATGCATTTGCATTCCCCCCCAAAAAAGGATAATTGAAAATATATTTTATATATATTACACTTGGTATACACTATGTTTTTTTCTTAAGTATAATGAGCAACATAAAGCATAACATTACTGAGGGGAGATAAATATGAAATGGCTAGGAAATGACCTTACTAATATCATCATCACCATTGTTTTCATCATTACTAACATCTTAGTACCATTTCTATTGTATGTTAGGGTTATAAAGAACCTTTTTCAAAACAGACTTGTGAGGTCAGTAGTACAAACATTATTCTCATTTAACAAATGAATGAAATAAAGTTTAAAGTCTGATTATTCAAAACCACACTGCTAATATGAAAGCTGTAACTTGAATACAGCTCTTTTGTCTCAGAGTAAGAAATAACCAATTTAAATCCTTGCACTTGTGACTTTGATCTCATTCTGTCCCATCTCTTGTAGTAACTTATTCTTCTCCTTCCATAATTTTCCAATGATCTCCCCATTGGACCAGATGGCTGTGAGGGAGAGAGTGGGGCTAGTGACTTTTTAAGCTCTCAGTCACTTAAATCCAATTCACTAGCATGTCATGGCATCACCTCCCTGATGTCATGGTTATCTTAGAGAATGAAAGACAAAAAGCAATCTCTCCCATTATACTGATTCTTTCTTTTCTACATTTAAATATATTCAGTTCTCCCTAGCCTTAAAGATTTCACTTTGACCTTCTATCCCCTCAAGCTATTGTGCCATATCTCCTTGTTTTCTTAGTGAAACTCCTAAGATGGAACAAAGCCACCAATGCTAGTTGCTTATAACTTTCCACCTCCTACTAACTATTTAGAAAATTGAAATCTGGCCCTCATTCCCACCTCATGAGAGAAAGTGATTTCTGTAAGGTTGTGAATGACCTTTTTCTCAGACCTCAACCTTCTTGACATCTTTGTAGCATTTAAAACTTTTGAATAACCTCTCCTTCTAGATACTCTGTTCTCTCTGGGTTTTCATATTTGTCAAGCTTATTTTTCTAAAGGGTCCTACTCCTCCTGATTTCCTTCTTTTCTCTCATGGGCTTCTCCAAATTTCCAGTCATCTGGGTTCACAATCTAGGAATTATTTGAAGCTATTCACTTTTCTTCCCATTCCTTCTTACACACTCTTATTACATATGTGTGTGAGAGAGATGAAAACTTCTCAGACTATACCATAAAATGGAGACAGTGCTCTAAACTCAAGCTGGGCTCCCGGCTGCAGGTAGGCCTAAGTTTCACTTTTGCAAACTTACCCCTCCCGTGCTTTCACCCACTACCAAATAAGGTATCAAAGGCTTTCACCAGTTTTCATTGATTGAAGATTGTTCCCTTGCTTCTTGTATCTGGGTAGATTCCCAAACTAGATTATGAGGCTGAGTTCTCAACCAATGAGGGCAAGGTCAGTAGGAGGAGTTCCCTGTGTTAGGCTATATAACCACATTTTTAATTTGTATAGCCAGCCTCCCTCCACAGGTCAGTCCTCATAAAAGTGACACTCCCTTTCTTGCAATAATTGAATAATCCTATCTGTTCCTACCTAGAGAAGCCTCTGAGTTTTTTATTTAATTTTGAATAGGGTTTTCATCCCACACATGTTGATTCCAATTCCTCCAGGTCTCTTTCACATATTCCTTCTTCCCTACTTATACCATAACCAATCTAGTCTAGGCCCTTCTCACTTTTCTTCTATATTTAGTCTGTTCAGTTGTGCAGTGGATAGAATTATGTACCTGAAGACAGAAACACATCAATTCAAATGCAGACAACTGGACAGCTCATTTAACATCTCTCTGCCTTGGTCTCCATATCTGTAAGATGGAGATTATTATAACATCTTCCTCTTACAGCTGTGAAGATAAAATGAGACAATATTTTTAAAATCCTTTGCAAACCTTAAGTGCTAAATAAATTATAATTTTTATTGTTAGATTCCTGCAAAATTCTAGTAACTATCTTTAATCTCCTCAATGTCTTCCCTCCTAATAAATTTTCCATACCTGCCAAATTGATATTGCCATGGTTCAAATCTGACATCTCTACTTAAGTAGGTTCAGTGGTCCTTATACTAAAAGGAGTAATCTGATAATTGTATGATATTTTTATTCTTCAGGGGCTTGCAACTTCTAGAATATAGTAGGCACTAAAGAACTATTTACTGATTTAATGATTGATGTATTTCATACCCCCAAGTACAATGTTCATCCTATTATACCATGCTGCTTAAAATATATTACATGGCATATTTTTCCTTCATTCAAAAATGCTTTATTAACTATGAGTATCATTTGTCAATTTCTCATCACATATACATTAAACATGTACTATATCCTATTCACTGTAGTGAAACGGATTCTGTCCTCAAAGCATTTACATTCTATGAAGGAAAAAAAATCTTGTAGAAATATAAATAAACATAAAACATACTGAGTAAATGAAAAGTGGCTGTAGATAAGGCTAACTTGAATTTAAGTGAATTTTATGACAGCATGTTTAAGTTTATGAATTGAATTACATGAATAATGATTAAGATGAATAAGATTATATGTTTTGATTTAACTATCAACAATTTTCTTCCATTTAAAAGAAATTTGTTTAATACAAACAGTTTTGTTTTGTTTTTTTCTGGTATGGCTGCGAGTCATCAAACAGTATCGTTTATAAATAACTGAGTTTGAGGATGTCCCAAAAGGCAATGAAGAAGTTCATAGGATTGAGTAGTCTCCACTATATCAAGGATATAATGATTTAAAAGATAAGCCACATAAGAAGGAAATGTGTACTAAAAAATGATGATCTGGTCATGTAGAAAGAGCAAAGAATAATTGGACAGTCTGTGGTCCCTAGGAGTGTCCTCGTAATGTCAAGAGAGATTAAAAGAGGTGTTCCCCCCAGCATATTGGGCAGATTCTCCCTAGCTTGTGCAAAATTATGGGAAGGCATGGACAAAAATCAGAAAGTATGGAGAGGCATGGGATAGCTTATATGTCTTTCACTGGAAGAAATGTCCATTTAGGTGAGATCATATATCTATACGATATTTTAGTATTAAAATATTGATAATTTTTCAACAAATGGATTTGGTATATTAGATAAAAAGTATTTTTATCTCTTCTTAATATCCTTTTTGTGTCAATTTTTATACATTCTAATTAAATCTTTAACTCAGACAAAGGGCCTTTCAAATTAATTTAAAAAAATATATCACTGAAGAATCAGGTGGGTAGAAAGTAACATCTAAAATGTACTATGTGCCCAAAAGTTGAATAGTCAAGATAATTGCTATAACTGTGTCTGGTGCTGAAGAAAGCATGACAGAAAAAAAAAAGGAATTTGTTGTTATATAACTGAAAGAATCTTCCCAAGTACTAATACCAAGGATTCTCAATCCTAACTGCTGATCATGCCAAATTGTGTCCAATTGAGTAAGTTTTCTTGTTTTCTATTTTTTTTTTTTTACTTAAGACAATTTTCTATCAAGATATAAACAGAAATCACTAAATTTATTATGTCTGGCTACTGATAGGTCACATTTAAACTGGGATTGCCAGAAGACTGAGATGACTCTGCATTACATGATCTCTGATTTGGAGATTTTACTGAAGCCCTATGTTTTCTTCACACTAAAGAGCTTTTTTTTATTATTTAGAAAAATATTCTTTTGAAAGAAAATGTAAGGTTATTAAGTATAATTAAATGCAAAAAATATATAATTATATTCTGGGAACTAGAGAGTTTTCACCAGTCTGAATGTTTCTACTAGTTGGATATACAAGCATGGCATTCATTTCCCTATTAATAAGAACCATTAGTATCAAAAGTCATTGCAAATGGAAAGGAAGTAATAAAAGACACAGAAGGAATTCTTGTTTTGCTTGCCTATTGAATAGACAGTAAAAATTAGGAATTTGATCTGCTTGGATTATGATGGAAATTATAAAATATAAATATTGTTGAGGTTTAATAAATCACTACTTATTTAAGGGGGAAAAGATGCTGAGAAACAGATACCTATAATCATTAGAAAGCTGAAAAAGAGATGCATAAGCTAAGTTTTTTCTATCTTATATAAGTCCGAAGACTCAGAATTCAATTGACAATTTTGGTGTCACATTTTAAATGATTGTCTTTGTTTTTAAGAATAAGTATTCCCACCTCACCTAAGCATAAAATAGCCAATCCTCACTGGTCCAATTTCCCTCTGATTAGCTCAGTAGCTCTGTCCTTCTCTGTTTCTGACCCAGACTAGTTAGTTTTTCCTTAGAAAACCTAATGTGTCACCCAGCCCCTTCCTAGAATCTTTCCACAGTAATGTAGAAATTCATATGGACAACTGAGAGGGTCAGGCCTCTTCAGCTCAGAACTTCTAAATTCAAGAGATTTCATAGCCTCAGACTCCCTGGTAGCTGAAAATATGGGAGTGTGCCATCATAACTGACTTAAAATGATTTTAAGAAAATGTATTACATACCTTAAAAAGCATAAAGGGACAAATGGATAATAATTGAAGAAAAATTGGAGAAAATAATTCCTTAAAACTTAGAATGGAGTAAATGGAGGCTGACTCTCTGAGAAATCAAGTCATTATAAAAAAAGAAGAATGAAAAAATAGAAGACAGCATGAAATCTTATTAAAAAAAATAACTGACCTGGAATATAGTTCCAGGAGAGACAATTTAAAAATTATTGAACTGCCTGAAGACCATGATAAAAAAAGAGCCTAAACATCATATTTCAAGAAATTATCAGGGAAAAATTTACAGAGGATAAAATAGAAATTGAAAGAATCCACCAATCCCCTCATGAAAAAGATCTCAAAATGAAAACTCCCAGGAATATTTTGACCAAATTCCAGAGTTCCTAGGTCAAACAGAAAATATTACAAGCAGCCAGAAAGAAATAATTCAAGTATGGTGGAACCACAATTGGGATAACACAACATTTAGCAGCTTTTACATTAAGGGATCTGAGGGTTTGGAATATGATATGCCAGAGGTCAAAGAAACTAGGATTAAAACCAAGAATCATCTACCCAGAAAAACTGAGTGTAATCTATAAGGGGAAAAATAAATATTCAATGGCTTAGAGGAATTAATGCATTCTTGAGAGAACATCAGAGTTAAATAGAAATTTTGACTTTCAAATAAAAGACTCAAGAAATGTGTAAAAAGGTAAACAGGAAAAACAAATCACAAGGGACTTACTAAAATCGAGGAGTTTATATTTCTACATGAAAATACGATACTTGTAACTCATGAGACCTTTCTTATTATTAGGGTTGTTGGAGGGAATATATATAGAGAGAGTGCACAAAGTGAGTTGAACATGAAGGAATGATAGCTAAAAAATAAAATTAAGGAATGAGAGGAAAATGTACTGGGAGAAGGAAGAGGGGGATCTAGAATGGGGTAAATTATCTCACATAAAAGTGTCAAGAAAAAGTTTTTACAGTGGAGGGCAAGAGAGTGACAGGGAATTACTCTCAATGGGAATTAGTTTTTAGGAGGGAATAATATACACACTCAATTAGGTATGGAAATATATTTTGCCCTACAGGAAAGTAGGGGGGAAAGAGATAAGAGGGTGGGGTGGTGATAGAAGGGAGGGCAGACTGAGGGAGGGGAAATCAGAAGCAAACACTTCTGAGAAGGAACAGGATAAGAGAAGAGGATAGAATAAATGGAGGTGAGGATAGGATGGAGGGAAATTTGGTAGTCTTTCAGGACATGACTATTATGGAAGTATTTTGCATGACTGTACATGTATAATCAATATCAAATTGCTTGCCTTCTCAATGAGGGTGGTTAAAGAGGGAGGAAGGGTGAAAATCTGGAAGTTTTAAAAACGAGTGTTAAAAATTGTTTTATACATGTAACTGAGAAATAAGATACACAAGCAATAAGGCATAGAAATCTATCTTACCCTACAGGAAAATACAAGGAGAAGGGAATAAGAGAAGGGATGGAGTGATAGAAAGGAGGGTAGATTAGGGAAAGAAGTAAGCAGAAGCAAAACACTTTTGATAAGGGACAGAGTGAAAGAAGAGAGAAAAATAGAATAAATGGGGTAGGGGAAATAGGAGGGAGGGAAACACAGCTAGCAATAGCAACTGTAGGGAAAAATGAAGTAAATTTCTCTGAAAGGCCCTAATTTTTCTTTCTTTCTTTCTTTCTTTCTTTCTTTCTTTCTTTCTTTCTTTCTTTCTTTCTTTCTTTCTTTCTTTCTTTCTTTCTTTTTTTTTTTTCTTTTTGGAGGGCAATTGGGGTTAAGTAACTTGCCCAAGGTCACATGGCCAGGTTTTTTTGTTTGTTTGTTTGTGTGGGGTAAGTGTCTGAGGCCGGATCCGAACTCAGGTCTTTCTAACTCCAGGGCCAGTGCTCTACTCACTGCACCACCTAGCCACCCTGGGCGTAATTTTTCTAACCTACAGAGAACTGTGTAAAATTTGTAAAAAGAAGACCCATTTCCCAATTGGCAAATGATCAAAAGCTATAACCAGTTTTCAAATGAAATAACTAAAGCTATCTATAATCATATAAAAATATCCTACCTAACTATTGATTAGAGAAATGAAAGTTAAAAGAATTCTGGGGTACTACGTCATACCTATTAGATTAGATAACAGGACAAGTCGGAGGGGATGTAGGAAAAATAAGACATTAATGTATTGTTGCTGGAGTTGTGAATTTACTAAACCATTCTATTCAACAATTTGCAACTATACCCAATGGGCTATAAAACCGTTTGCCATAGCAATACCACTACCAGGTCTATATCCCCAAAGAGGTAAAAAACAAAAAGTAAAAGGACCAATATGTACTAAAATATTTATAACAGCTCTTTTCTGGGGGTAAAGAATTGGAAATTGAGAGAATGTATATCAATTGAAGAATGGCTGGAAAAGTTGTGGTCTGTAATTGTGATGGAATACTAATTATACTATAAGGAATGATGAGCAGGATACTCTCAGAAAACATATAAAGACTTACATAGATTGATGTAAAGTGAAATGTAATGGGTGCAAAGTAAGAGTAATATCATAGGATGATCAACTATGAATGACTTAGTTATTCTCAGCAATACAATGATCCATGACAACTCTGAAGGACTTAGGATGAAACATGCTATCCATACCCAGAGAAAGAATTGATTGTGACTGAATACAAACTGAAACTTCTTTTTCACTTTAAAAAAAGAAAGAAAATGTACTACAATATTGCACTGCTATTTTTTTTAATTGATAGTCAAAATAAAGTAACCAATTCTCACCAAATAATGATAAATCTATGATGTATTACCAACAGTATATAAAATAGAAATAGTTGCCCGTAAGTACTTTCTTCCTTTTATTTCCTTGCTAAGATCCTGCTTAGTTTCAGGTATTTCATGAAGTGGGGGAGTGTTTGGTTGTTTTTGTTCAGTTGTGTCAAACATTTCATGACCCAACTTAGGGTTTTCTTGTCAAAGATCCTGGAGTAGTTTTTCATTTCCTTTTGTAACTCATTCTATAGATGACTAAGAAAAATAGGGTTAAGTGAGTTGCCTAGGGTCAAATAGCTAGTGTGTGAGGCAGGATTTGAACCCATGAATATGCGTCTTCCTGATTCCAGGCCTGGCATTCTATCCACTGTACCATCTATCTGCCCTGATGTGTGCTTACACAATAGGAAACTCAATATGGTAGTAGCATTCCCATGGGGTAGATACATACTTGAGAAGAAAGACCCCTGAACTTGAGGAGAGGATTGTGGACTCGAGCTTTTATCTTGATAATTAACAAAATTGTGACTTTAGATGACACAATGTTTCTGCACCTCACTTTGCGGCAAATGAGGAAAGAGCATTTATATTTATTCAGATAAAGTTAGATTTTTATGTGATGGTACAGTTTCCATGTGATAAAGGAGTTGTTTAATGTACTTTTCAATAGTGACATATATTGCAAATCATATAAATGCATCATCCATACACACTAATAGGTTATTTTGGTATAACTACCTTTTGAACTTAGAAGCCTTTAAGTAATTATGATAATTAGTACATTAGATTTAGTACTGCATCCCTGAAAATGCTATATTTTGTATCAATTATTTTGGATGATATTATGTTTTCTTTTTTAAGGTAAAGAGAAATTTCCTATATGCAGATCAAATATTCTAACATCCTTTGTATCCATTTTATATATTCTACACATTACTAAGCTTTGAGTGCAAGGCTGAGTTAAAGAATTTGTGATAGTTAACATAAGGGATTAATGTTACAATATTTTTAATAATCTTCATATCAATAATAGGTTGTTATTTGTACTTTCCTTCAACTTTTGGCACCTACTTTTTTAGGTGATTTATTGTTTTCTTGTAGGCACTATTTTTTTTTTCTGAGAGATACAAGCTAGAAGTAACTTGTATAAAATACATGAAATGGTAAATTACCTCTATTTGGAAAGGTTACTTGTATTCTCATACTTTAGTTATAAATATGTGACAAATTTTGTTAGAAGAAAATGGGGAAGATTTGCATCAGAAAGGAAAATGATGAAATACTTCTTTAGTATTTCATAAACTATTGTGAAACACTTGAGATAATGATTATAGATCTTAGTGCCACTCTCTACTTTTCCAGAGAACTTAGAATTTTAGTTTCCAGCATTTTGACAGCATTTTCCCATCTCCTATATTATTTGCAAGCTTTTTTTTTTTGCATTTGGCTGAATGTCCCTGTTCTTATATTGTTTCAACTAGAAATTTGTTTCAACCAGAAACCTTCTACATTCTTCTTATTTTGTTATTCTGTCTCAAGACTCTATTTTATGATTGATATTGAATTGCTTATCACATTATTTGTGATGCTCTTACTCTTTATATCAATTAACTTTTGGGCTTTCACTTTCAGTCATTAAGAGAATCTAGAATTTTTGATGTGCTTTCATTTTCCAGATACCATTCTTCATGTTTCTTTTTTATTACCTTTAATAGGTTTCTTTTTTTTATTAACTTTTAATACTTGTGATTTTCTACTATGTGTTCCAGATGGATAATGATGTAATCTTCTAGTGTATTTCACAGCTCATTGATGATATTCTTAGTCACTTTTATCTTTATGGTATTTTATTCCTGGAGCTAAGTAGCACACTGGATAGAATTCTAGACCTGAAATCAGGAAGACTCATCTTCATGAGTTCAAATCTGTCCTCATACATTTATTAGCTGTGTGACCCTGGGTAAATCACTTAACACCATTTGCTTCAGTTTCTTTATCAATAAAATGAAATGGAGCAGGAAATGACAAAGTACTTCAGTATATTTGCCAATAAATTCCCAGATGGGGTCATAAAGAGTCAGACATGACGTAAAATGACTGAATAACATTGTATTCCTATCCCTTAGAACACTCCCTAGGAAATTCCACCTTTCTTAATTACCACTCTACCAACTACCACAATAGTGTTATATTCAAACCCAGAACTATTTTTAGATCCTGAAAAAATGAAAAAGAAAATTCTGAAATTCTATTATAAATGTGTCTCTATCTTCTTTACAAAACCACCCATGAAATGGATATTATTCTGACAATCACTTTCAAATTAGTTAGTACTTTTGGATTTGGCATTCTGTGGGTTTTAATGCCTTTTCTTTAGCTTTTTCTTTCTTGAGATATAAGTATTCCCTCATTTTCCATGCTTATTCTGTCTAATCTGGGTTTAGACTTTTTAAAACTGTCTTTCACTTATATGTAATAGGTTACTCTTTAACTGCAAGCTGAAGACATCATTGACAAAAAAAGCAACATGAAGTATGGGGTTTTTTTGGAAATGATATTTTAGTTGTCATCTACATACATCAAATAATTAATAATTTGCTTTGTTTCAATTTCCTCTTGAATTCAAACTCATATGTAGTTCCACTTAGGAGAGATGATAATTGTTTTAAGACCAGAGATAATGGTAATGATTTAGTGATGAAAAAGAAATCAGCTATTACTAATTACATTAATTTATTTTTAGTTTGATTATAGGATTAAACTCCCTTCTTTAGTAAGAACTAGCCCTAAAATTATCCAGTCTAACATAAATAATCTTTTAAGTGTAGATTGCCTAAAGATTTTGTGAACAGTAGCAGACAATTTATAGTAAAACATATTAGGATTACTCTTTTTAAAACTATTTTCCTTTCTAGCAGAAGGGGGTGGTGGTGAGTCAAAAATTAAGCCCCCCTTTCTAGAAAAGGGATTGATCAGAGGCTAAGTTGCCTTTTCTGACTGCTCAAAAAAGGTTAGCCAGAGGTTAAGTTACCCCTTCCAGTCTAAGTAGATAAGCTCCATTTTTTTTGGATCTAAAGTCTAAATTCAGTAATGGAAGGAAGGAAGGAAGGCAAGGGGGGTCATGAGGGGAGAAGGAAGGTTGAAGTTAGGATTAAGGAAACCTGGGAGAAACTAACTACTCAGTTGACCTGCTTTGTCCAATGAATTATGTTCAAAACAAGTTTCTGTCATTTTTTATTCCTCTTTTCTGTTATAAAAATCATCTCTATAAATAATTCCTTGTCTCTGACTTCCAATAAGTCAAGTGATTTGATTTGATATTCAAATGCTAGCTTTACAAATTTAATCATAGATGGCTTGGTAACTTTGTCCTCTGTTTCCTTTTTATTTATAATAATTAATTTTAAGTGGATAGGGCTCTGGACTTGCAATTAAGAAGATACATATACTGCCTCAGACACTTGCTAGCCATTTGACCTTTGAAAATCATTTAACCACTCTGGGACTCAGTTATCTCATCTGTAAAATGAGAATGTTTTATACAAGTAGATACAATGACACAAATTCCTATTCAACACTAAATCTATAATCCAGTGATTCGAGAGGGGAAAAAGTTCAAGCAAATATCAATTGTCCTTGATGTTATAGTTTTCTGCATAGATAGTTTAGAAATCAGGGAAAAACATTTATCAAAAGTTTACTAAGTTCCGAGAATTATGTGAAACATATTCAAATGTTCTCACTATCCTTGGGATATCATGACTGTGGAATTTTTTCAATGACTTTGCAATAACCAATTGTCAGTATACATATTTTGACTTTTTGAGTGATCATTCTGATGGGGTGCTTGGGTGCCTGTGCTTGGACCCCAATTCCAAGATCACATTTCTCCCAAGCCTTAAAAGACCATCCCTGGCATTTTTTCCCCAACTCAAGGGCACTATGCCTAGCAATTACTCATGAGTGGGCCCCAGCAAAACACTTATCTTTCTCCCTGGTTTAGTAACAAACCGCACCCATAGGAATTATTAGATTGCATTGACTTTGTACTGGCTCATAAAGATATTCAGTACCCACTCTACTGTCTATACCAACTCCCTACCTCATTATATGCATCTGGACTCCTCATTATATGTATGTATCCTAGACTTCAAAAATATGTATACTCCATGTATACTGCCCATATCTTTCTTGTCAAAAAAGACATTGATTGACATCGGACTAGGCAGTTCTCAGTAGACCCTGACTGCTAGTTAACTTAATGACACAACAGATATAAAAAACATACCTCCATGTTGCTCTAATTTAGGTTTTTCCTGATGAACTCTGGGTAAAATATCAAGTTAGAAAAAGGGCATGTTCCTTTAAGAACTAACCACTCCCTAATCCCACCCTGAATCACCTAGTTAGTATATTTGGCAGCACTTCAAAGCTAACATTGTTTTCTTGTTATTATTTATAGATTCTTTAAGATTATATAAGCAGTAAATAAAAAGTACAAACATAATCTGCTATTTGGAACAGTTACTGTTGTTCTCTTCCTTTAGTAATAGATAATTGGCACTTTCTATTACAATAGGTGAGAAGAAGTTTATATCTGGAGGAATATGGCAAAGTGTCATGCTAATGATTCATACACAACTGTTATACCTTGGAGCCAATCATTATGGATTTTATCCAACCCCTTTAGTTTCCATTTTTTACAGAGAAGCTAGGATTTCACATCCTTTAATATAACTGTTCTACCATTCATTATATCAATGGGTTACAAGTTAGCTGTTTGTTATTTTATTTTATTTTATTTTATTTTGCTTTTTGGAAGGCAGTTGGGGTTAAGTAACTTGCCCAAGGTCACACGGCTAGGTTTTTGTGTGTGTTAAGTGTCTGAGGCCGGATCCAAAATCAGGTCCTTCTGACTCCAGGGCCAGTGCTCTACTCACTGCAACACCTAGCTGCCCCAGCTATTTGTTATTTGATTCAACTTTTGTTTTGCTTATGTCAGGCTTCTTGAAATGATGTAAATAATAAGAACCTTCTACATTCTGGTTTTCTCTCTCTCTCTCTCTCTCTCTCTCTCTCTCTCTCTCTCTCTCTCTCTCTCTCTCCCCTCCCCTCTCTCCCCCCACCCCCCGATTTCTTTACTTCTCAAGCCCTTTTAGTACAGCTTATAGTTGCTGGTGAATTACTTATTTTTTTTCCTTTTGAGTGCTTTCGTTTCTTGTATCACATAATAAAACAACAATCGCTGATTAAGGGAATATAAAAATTTAGACATATTTATTTTCTGGATTCTTTTTGAAAAAGATTTTTTTTCTGTTACATTTCATTAGGAAATATGGCCTTCAAGTTTTCTACTCTGTATACTAGTTAGATAGTGATATAAAATTCCAATGCATTTCCACAGATATTCAGAAACTCTCTCAAGTCATTTCTACCATGGTGGTGTTTGATATCTCTCCTTAGGGAGATTTCTTTATGGACTTAAGGCTAGACATATATAGGACCACCTTCCCTTCTATAATTACTCTTATGGCAATGGATGCTTCATATAGAAATGTTTAGAAGCCTTGAAAAGATTTTGAACTTTCAGTGAAATTCTGTGGGAGAATGCATCCATAATTATTACAGGTGATACCACCATTTAAAATTACTAGTTTTGAAATGATTGATCTGTTCATTGAATTCCTGCCATAAAATATTAAAAAAGGCTTTTCAGAATTTCAATCTAAGCATGAACAAGTCCTCTTTCAAAAACATTTGAAATATTGGTACAATTCTTTAATTAATTTTATTAGGTACAATATCTAGAGTTTGTATTAAGTAAAGGTCATTTAATATCTTTGACTTACTCATGAATGTCACTTATGTTCAAATAACACACACTGTTTTCTATCTCTTCCTTTTTTTTCCTTTCATCATTTCTCTCTTGCTCTCTTTAAGACCAAGTTTGAACTTTGTGCAAATAGCACATCTTTAATGTTCTTTATCAACAAACTTATTTATCATCTGGTAAACTTTAAATTCATTACCGACAGGAAAATTCCATTTTTTTATTTGATTCTGGTTCTTTTCACAGTGTTTTGTACACTTGATAAATACTTGATGAACTGATTTCTTACCTCAAGTCCTTGGGATACATCTTTGGCTTCCAACTTTGGCTACCATTGTATCTTTTTCATCCTTTGACTTCCAAGTATTCCAGCAAATATACATGCATACATATATATGTGTGTATGCAAAATATACACATATACAAATATACCTAGTTTTAAAATATAATTTTAGTTTTTTTATTGGATTGAAAATAAAGTAAATACTCAAGAGAAAGCTTATTTATGAGTGATTTTAAAAAGAGTTTTTCTCATGAAGGCTAAGATACAGCTTTATCTTAAAAAGAATATGGAACAAATTTGACCATTGGTTATAAAACATATTCCCTTTCTAGCCAGAGAAGTCAAATTAAGCTTAATTTGATTCAACAAATATTTAATGAACATAAAAGGGTATTTTTCAATATCACATAAAACAATAGAAGACAAATTTTAATAGTTAACATTTTATGCTTTTTAACTAAATCTCATCTATCAATTTAAAAGTTATAAAGTCTAGATTTGTGCAATCAACTGTATGTCAATATAGAACTCACTAAAAAAAATGGGCACAAAGATGAAACTGAACTATTTCACTGTGCATTTTTACAGCTAGCACTTATTCTAGACAGAGCCACAGGGTTGACATTGATCTCCCTGTGGATTGACTTAATTGACCATTGATTTCACCATAGGCCAATGTAATAAATCATACTGCACTGCTGGTTGATACTAATTCAGTCTATGTCCCTGCCTCCATTCTCTCCCTTAGCCTATCCATCCTCTACAATGTTGCCAGATGAATCATCCTAAAGCACATAGCTAATCATGTCACACAATCTCATTTAAAAACTTTTAATGGCTCCTCATTATAAAGAAGTAAAATTCCAAATGCCCATACCAGGAATTCAAGGACCTGCATTATTTGCCCCCCAACTGACTTTTCCAACCTTATCTCCTCTTATCTGCCTTCGTGCTCTTTACGTTACAATCATTACCTATTTTCTCTGAACATGGCCCACATTTTTCTCACTTTGTTTCTTTGATCATGCTGTCCAATCTATCTCTAAGGCTTCCCTTTTTGCAGCTCTAATGGTATCATCCTTCAAGGCCTAGGTCAAATTCTTACTTCCCCCTGAGACTTTACCTAATCAATAAAGGAGGAAGCAAGTTATCTTTCCTCTTGAATTTGTACCTATTTTACTTAACTAACACATATTTTATATTATTGTTATTTTATATGCTTCCTATATACCAAACTCCATTAAGTGCATTTGTCTTTGTGACACATTTCCATAGTATCTATCACATTGGATTCTATATAGTAAGTACTCAAAAATATAATGTGAAGGAGTAAGAAAATTTATTGCAAGCATATGTTAAAATTTATTGGCATACTGCCCAATGGTCCATATTTCTATACCAATTTGAAATATGAATAGATAATTTATTGCACATATGAAATATATTGTAAAGAAAAATAATGCATCATTAGGAAAGTAATAAGTAATGAAGAAGAGAAAAGCAACAGAAGGTAAAACCAGTTTAAAGAAGCTTGGTAGGCAATCCAATCATGCAAATTCATCTCAAAGATATTTAAGAATTAAAATAGAATAGGGTGGCTAGGTGGCACAGTGAGTAAGAGTGTTGGCCTCAGAGTTGGGATGACCCAGGATCGAATCCGGCCTCAGAAAATGAGCACCCACACACAAATAATGACTAGCCGTGTAACCTTGAGCAAGTTACTTAACCCCAATTGCTTTAAAAAAAAAGAATTAAAATAGATACACAAAAACAAAGGAAAAATGGAAAAGATCCTTAAAAATTATTTTAAGAAATTATTTTTAGTTTCAAGGAAAATTAAATCACCTCATTTGGAGTCCAAAACCACAATCCTAGATAAGATTATTGTGGAGGTAGAAATCATAACAAAAAGAAAAAAAATAGGTGTAGAGTGACTGTATGCCATGTGAGAAAATATCAAAGATGGTAAAGGATTGATATGCAAAGTATTTAACCAAAGTAAGATTCCAAAGTTGTGCGAAAATATCCTACTTTACCTTATTGATACAAAAATAATGTAAATGAAAAAAATAAAATCCCAAAACTCTGACATATATATGTGCATATATATATATATATATATATATATATATATATATATATATACATATCAATCTTACAAAATATAGACTGTGATCATGTAAATGTGAATTGAGGTAATACATAATGAGAGTACTAGTAGGGAAAAAGTAAGCTTCTGAAAGCAATATCAAACAGATTACATCTTTACCATTTTAACAATTTGCAAAGCAGTTTACATATATTATCTCATTTGATCTTTACAAAATCTTTGTGAGTTAGATTCTATTCCTCATTTTATATAGCTAAGGAAACCGAGAATATGTGGAAATAATTGACTTACTCAAGTGTCTGAAGTAGATTTTAAATTTAGGTATTCCTGAATCTACTTCCAGAACTTTATCTATTATATGCTATTTGGTTGAAAATCCTATTGTGTTTTCTGATTTATAAAAGCATTTAATTCATTGATTCAAAAAATGTCTTAAGATTTTCCCTGACATTTCAAAAGTAATTAAGATTCCTTACAAAGCATAAAAACAGAGAAAATTCTGTTTAGTGACCCTATACATGAAATACAAAGATGTAAATCTCAACAAAGATGTCTGACACTGATGGAGGAGATTCAGTGCAGTCCTGTTTGAGGAGGTTTCTCTGTGGATGGTCAGGTCCTCCAGATGTTCCTATTGCTTGTTTAATGCTGATTTAATCAAGATCTGTAATATTGCAGAGCCATTTTTAAAGAAATATATGGCTACTCTAAAGATTTTAATATGACCGTCCATGTAGTAAAGAGAAAGTGGATGCATAACTATTTTCTAGGTTGGGGATTGCAACGGGATGGCCAGTCTATATAACCTACCCAAGTGCCTTTATTTACAATTGGAGCAGATAGAAAAATAGGACTATGAATTGAACCTAGAGTTAAATTGGTTAAGAAGAGTGAGCTAGATAACCTTTGGAAAATTAAATTCCAAAGATCTTTTTTATAATTTCAAGATTCTACAGGAAACAAATAAACAGCTTTTACTTTTTTTAAGATACCTCAATTCTACAGATATCTATCTCTATCTATCTCCATGTCTACTTAGATAGAGAGATATATCTCTAGAGATAGATAGATAGAGGGATAGAGATAGAAATACACACCAAAACTAAAAATATCTCCAAATAATTAAATATTAATACCACACAACAGACAGCTGATAGGTCCAGTTGAACAAAGTACAATATGTCTGCAATATTGAACTTCAGGGAAGAATAAGTATATAAGATATCATCAAGGGAATGTATGATAGGGAAGGTAGATGAGTAGTTCTTGTGACAAGACTGAGGAATGGCAAATGTCAGCCTTAATTATCCACCAGTATTTTTGTGATATTTTTAGAAAGCAAGCAATATCTCTAGTATTTTGGGTCAGTCACCTATGTTTAACTAATGGGAGATTATGTCCAAGAGTGGAATAAGAGGGTCAAGAATAGGTGGCTTATTATAGTATTACTGGAGACAAATCTCAAATTAATAACAGATCTATTTAATTACTTTAATATTATATAATTTTAAATCTATTTCAAAGCATTAATATTTCATAAGAAGCAAAAATAAAATAATCTCAAACTGGAAAATTTTTATGCAGTTTTGAAAACTAGACATACTCTAGGAGAGAAGTATTTCTGCTGATTCCATTTATTAGTAGACTCTATAAAACTGCCTTTAAAAGAAAAAAGTTCATGTTCACTTTTTCATGTAGTGTAGATGTGTATTTATGCTTTATCTGTTATACTGTTTATGAAACAACTTTTTGAATAATCTCTATCTTAGAAAGAAGAAAAATGCGAGGGTTTTTTTTTTCCTCTAAACTTGGGAACAAAAAACATTTTCCTGATCCTATCTGGTAAATAGATTGCTTCAAAAATGAGGAGAAAATCTGATAATTCTGCTTTTAATAATAAAAAAACCTGACACAACCAGATTTAAAATTATGCTTCAAAATCTCCTCTTCTTTTCTAATAAAGCAAGTTAATAAAATATATAAAAAGTCACAAACATATTAATTATAGCATTAGAGACTTAGTACTATAAGGAACCATAGGAAGATAATAGTTATTGATTCTAACTGCTACCTATTATCAGTTAGTAGAGAGGCCATGAGAGGTTAAGGGATTCTATTAGATTGCATATTATTTCTGTACTTCTATTCCAAGAATTCTCAAAGTATGGTTCATGGACCCTTGGGGATCCCTGATACTCTTTTGGCAGTCCACAAAGTCAAAATCATTTTTAACAATTTTATGAAATTTTAATTGTCTAATAACAGTAAATATAGAGTGATATAACACAGATTTTAAAAAATCTTTGATAATTTTTAAGAGACTGAAGAGGTCCTGAGGTCAAAAATATTTGAGAACTACTGTTGTAGTAGATGTGATTAGCATTAGTCTCCTAAAATTTAGTTTAGTGTAGGGTCTGATGTACAAGATTTGGAATCAAGAAAACCAAAATTTAAAATCTTACAATACTCTCTAGCTTTGTAACAATGGGCATAATTTAATGTTACTGGGAATCACTTTCTTCATATGTAGAACCTTTGTGGCAGAAACATGGAAAGGATGATATGAGAGGATTGTGTAAAGTATTTTAGAAACCTGCTGCTGTCACTGATGGTGATATAGCAGAATGGTTTATTATAACTGAAAGTAACTATATTCACACAAGTTTTATATCGTCTGTCTTGGACAATTAATATTAAATTATACATTTTAAATGAACATTATACAGATATAAATGCATACGTACATACACATATAACACATACTCTTGTGTGTTTCCCCTACTCTTCACTGACACCTGAAGGTTTTGTCACCAGACGTTAGCTACTACATCACATCAATAATTTTTTTAAAGTACAAATTCTTTGGTCCCCAGATATTCATGTGACCTTCCTTTATCCAAAAAAAGGGAGAATATAGATACAAAGGTTAACATGATCTCCATTCCCCAAAAGTGAAACTTTCTAGTATTTTTCTTAGTTTGTTTTTGGGGTTTGTTGTTGTTGTTTCCTAGAAAGCTTTCACCACAATCTACCAGGTACTTGAATCCCCCATTTGAAGTAGTTCTCTTATTTTAGTAAGGGCTCTAGGACATAAATTCCTCAACCATTTCAAAGACAATTCTGATATAATTTCATTCCAATTTCTCCAGTAGCTTCAAAAAGATATCTAAATTAGTCAAATAATCTTCACAGGGTCAAGAACTTATCACTAGTTGACTGGTTAATCCAAAGAAAATGTCCAAGCTTTGTTAATGTCTAGTGAAAAAAGTTGTATGTATTCTGACGTGGTGAAATAATCTGATGTGTTTTTGTTATTACAGATAAGATGGAGTCATTGTTCTGCCTCACTACACTTACTCATGCATATATGTTTTGTTTTAAAAGTTTACATGGAAGGGTGGCTAGGTGGCACAGTGAATAGAGCACCAGCCCTAATGTAAGGAGGACCTGAGTTCAAATCCAGCCTCAGACACTTAACACAAAACCAGCCATGTGACCTTGGGCAAGTCACTTAACCCCAATTGCCCTACCTTCCCCCTCCAAAAAGAAAAAAAAATAAAATAAGGTCTGGTGAATTCTGTTTGGGGGGGCTAAGTGGCACCAGCCCTGATATCAGAAGAACTTGGGTTCAAGTCTGAGCTCAGACACAACACAAAAACTAGCCATGTGACCTAGGGCAAATCTTACTTAAGCCCAATTGCCCTCAAAAAAAAAAAAAAAGCAAAAATACAAACAAACAAAAAGCTTACATAGTAACAGTTCACTGCAATATGTAATTTTTGCCAAATCATGATAATCTTTTCCTTCTAAAAATCAAAGAATGAAATGCTTTGTAGAATTCCCAATGATACTGTAGCACAATATGAGAAAAATATATTATTTCAGGTTCTTAGCAATGGGCTTAAGTATTTTTCCCTTTTTCTTTAATTTTGTTTTCATTTTTTCTTTCTCTTCCTGTTCTTCTCTTTTTTTTCCTTAATTTCCCTTACCTTTGCTTTTCCTTTCTTTTATCTTCCTTCCTTTCTTCCTCCCCTCTCCACTATTCTCCTCTGTCTTTTCTCCTCTTATCTCATGCTACAGGCTGAAAATGCAAAAGTACAATGATAGAGTATATTATTTGTGTTAGTCATAAGTAAGGAAATTTGTTTAGAGTAATGGAAAACTATGAGACTATATAATAACCTTTTTTTACCCACTTCATTGATGTGAAAATTGGGAAGAAAATAGTCTTGTTTTTGTTTTTTTCCCTTCCACCATTTAGATAAACTTCACTTATTGGAATCAGAGTATCAGACTACTTTATTAAATCTCTGACTTTCCCTCTTTTTAAAAAAAATATTATATTTTCAATGTGAAAAATTTACTGTGTTTTTGTAAATAAATCACTGAAAATATGGTCATAATTACATAATTATGAAACAACCATATTTGATCAATATCTGTGCTGACTGACAAAATGAGTTAAATAGCAGACCTATGCTTTAGCTATTTATAAGACAACAAAATGAACAAACTCAGCTTAAACAATTATGTAATACTGGTAATGCAAAGTTAAATAAATAAAGGAAAAATGATGCTTTTACATACAGCCAATGTTCAAATGAATCATGGAGATTGAGCATAGTTTGACATTATGGTATCTGGGAAGATACATTCTGAAGGAAGTCCTTCAGAATTTACATACTTATAGAAATGGAGTCTGTTGCTGCTTTTACCATTAGAAGAATTTAGAAATGCTTTCCAAAGATTCAAAATTGTAACTCAAAATCTGGTGGAAATGAATGATGTAAACCAGAAGTTAATAAAGCATTTGTTTAAAAAAAAAGTAGGAAGAGTATTGCTCAAATTCATTTGAATGTAAAAAAATAGTTAATCATTTATTTATCAAAATAAAAAAAGTATTGAATCTCTTATAATGGAAGATAGCATGATTACACAATAAGTTTTTTTTTTTTAATCCTTCAATTCTTATAAGGGAAAAGATTCAGACCTTTCACATTTTATGTCAATAGACCATAGAATAGTTTCAGTAAGATTTTAATGTTTTCTAGTGACCTCAGCTGACAGTTTACTTCCTATAATTGCAACATTTTTTTTCTCATTATTACTGAATCCATGATAAAATGATGCTATGGTCTATTTGTTTGTAAGTGGCCCTTCATCATGCCAGCAGATGGCATTAGTGACTATTTTTGGAAATTAACATCTGTGTGAGAGAGCTGCCTGATTGAGGAAATAGATATTCACAAAACAAATCTGATTGAACAAGAATTTAATTCCCAGAACCTAGAATGGTGCCTTGAGCATCACAGATGCTTGAATTGTTGAATTGTTGAGGTGAATATTGAATGTCACACAGTTCTATTATATTGATGAAGTCTGGTTAATCTTTTTTTTTTTTTTGATCTTTCTTAAAGGATGGGGATCTGGATGTACAACAACATCTAAAATTACTAATTGAGAATATGGTTTCATTACTGCTTGATTTTTATTGCAATTTACTCTTCAAAAATATGCCCAATCTTTAAACCAACTTAATCTAAAAGAAAAGATACTAAAAATTAATAATTTTTATTGGAATGAATTAAGCTGTGCCAAAAACATACAAAGCCAGTGACCATCATCAAGGGTGAATTCAGTTTAGAAAAGTTTGAAGGCATTTCTCCTATAAATGAGGGGAAATGATGTGAAAAGGCATGAACTAGAAAGCACAATCTGATCTATAGCTGCTACACACTATTAAAAGTCTCCAGGATGACAGAACCACTAAAGCAAAAAAAAAAAAAAAAAACACACTGTTGTTAATGAATCTAAATTGATATTTTCTATCAAATGAGATAAAAGTCTAAACACCTCCCCAAAGGGGTAAGTCATACTTCACACTCACACACACACACACACACACACACACACACACACACACACACAATAATATAAACACAGAGATATCTGTATGTGTTTGTGTGGAAAGAAGTAAAGTCATATATAGATACATATATCTATATATGACTTTACATATCTATATATGACTTTACTTCAAATGTGTGTATGTATATATGTGTATATACATATATGTGGGTATGTGTATATATGTATATGTATGTGTGTATATATATGTATATTGTGTTGGGAGGGAAGGAGGGGAGAGAGAGAGAGAGAGAGAGAGAGAGAGAGAGAGAGAGAGAGAGAGAGAGAAGGAAATATAGTTTCCAATAAGCCATGAAAATGCAACTGATGAATTGTGTCAGAAATTAATTTATCTTGAATATGCTATGATTATCATGGTATCAAGTGGTGAGCCAGAATAATAATTAGCTTACATTAAAGCTTAATTGTAGCTTAATCAACCTTTCAAGACTCATATGAATCTATGTATGACCAGATGTTATTGACCTGAAGTAAAGATTTTGAACTAGAACAGGAATACAAAACACCACCTAGATGAGCTGAGTTGATAAAACATATGTAAAAGTTTATAAATTATTATGTTCAAATACAAAAAACATATTGGAATTTTATATTAAGGGTTTTTTTAATAGCCTTGTCAACATTAAGAAAATACAAAGGAAGAAAATGTTCTCTTTTGCTTTTAAATCCTTGATTCTCTGACTTACACTTTGGAATTTCATTGGTATGAATACTCTATATACCTATGCTGGTTACAGAAGAATTGTCTTGTTTTTTACTGCTTTAAATATATTTTATGCAAATTCAACATAAAATCAGAGTGTATTCAATGGGGGGGAAGGGAAGCCTGATACGTTTTAGATTTAATCAAAAGAGTCGTGGACATCATTATGAATATAGAGATAGAAAGGTGACCATTTCATTCAATGCTCTAATTTTCCAGTTGAGGAAACTAAGGATCAAGGGAGTTTTTGTGCTGGCATCAAATTGTCCTCAACCCAAGTTATTCCACAGGGGTTATGAGTATCTTTGGACAATCTCTGTGTTGCTAAGGCTCATCTGGAAAATTCACCCAATAATAAGTTCCTCATTATTACCTGCCAGTCACTCCCTCTGGGATGGCATTGATTTAGTATACCTGTGAATGGACAAAACACCATGGAAAATACTTTCTTCCCTTAAAAGTAGCTATTTCTACACCCTTATTTTTTAAAATAACATTATACTCTGATTTCTCTGTATAACCTTATAACTATATAGCCTCAGGTTAATCACTTCATAAAAACCTGATCAATGCCTCCCCTTCCACATTAAGAGGACCCTCAAGGGCATATGGTACTGATGAGTTGTGAGTTACAGGTCTGATGGGATTTTGCAGAATATAGAGGTTCCTAAGGCATGTTGTAGAAGTTCAGAGGAGTGCAGCTGGGTGTGCTTAGCAATGATCAGGCATTAGAGGTGAGTGGTGGAAAAACAGAAGTCTCTAGGGTAAAATTGTAGCGCTAAAGGAAGTGCCCAGGGATCTCAGAAATATAACAGCAACTCAGAAAGGGTTAGTGCTCCTTCATCTTACTCAAAAGATTGCTCTTAGATGAGAGCACTTCCTAGAACCAAGATGCCAGAGTAAACAGTAAATCACCGTGTATGTCCCATATTTTCCTCAAAACAACCATAAAGTAGCACCTCAAAGCAAATCATGGAATAACAGAACTAGCATAAAGACGAAGGGAAACAATCTTTGAGGCCAAGAAACTTGTACGATCAGCAGGAAAGGTCTCTCAATTAGGTAAAAGAGGAGTACAGACTAGGACAGGAAGCATTCCAGCAAGCCAGCAGCGAGTCACACTTCAGCAAACCAGTGGTAGATTCTGAGCACCAGTTTAGTGGAGCAGGTAAATACTAGCATCAGGAGCTTCCCCTTCTATAACTGCCACCACCCAACTGCCTCAGCATGGACAAGGGAACTGGTAGACTTCAGCACTGAGACCTACTCAGCGCTTCAGTGTAGCCCCCAGCAAAGAGACAGCCTATAGTGGCCAGACTCCATGTGCCTCAGCATAGCCCTGGACAAATAGGCAACAGCTGGCAACCAGATCACAACATGCTTCAGTGTTGCCCAGGGAAATGTAGGAATACTCTAACAACTTCAGCACATACCAGACACTACCACAATGACCCTAGCTCAGCACAGGTAAGTTGCCAGATCCCCAAGACCTCCACTAATGCCAGCCACCTCTCACCATAGGACCTCAGCAAAGCACCAGACAAGATGGACAGGAGTAGGTCTCTAGACAACAGCAGTATGACACCTGATAAACAGCCAAGGCTGGTAGCCCCTGGCATGGGAAACCAGAAAGGGTGCCCCTTCCACTCTGGGAACAGAACTAAAACTTTAAAGAAAGGAAAAGAAAAAGGTGAGCAAAAAAAACCTGACAACATCAAAGAATCTGACCATAGAAAGCTATTATGATGACAGCAAAGACAAAGACACAAACTCAGAAGAGAACAACAATATCAAAACATCTATGGGCAAAACTCCAAAGAAAAATAGGGAGTGCTTTCAAATCTAAAAGGAACTCATGGAAGACCTCAAAAAGTTTAAAAACATATAAGAGAGACAGAAGAAAAATTGGGAAAGAAAATGAGAATAATGTAAGAGAAATAGGAAAAAAAGTCAATAGCCTAGAAAAGGAAAAGAACTACTTAAAAAAGTAGAATTGGCCAAATTGAAAAAGAGATACAAAAATCCATTGAAGAAAACAACTCCTTAAAGAATACAATTGGCTAAATAGAAAAGAAAGTGCAAAACCTAAATGAGGAAAACAACACTTAAGTTAAAATTGCAGGGGGCAGGGTCAAAATGGCGGAGTAGAAACAGGACTTCCATGGGGCTCTGGCTTACACCACCTCCAATTCATATAAAAGGTGACTCTGAGCAAACTTTGGATCCACAAAATGACACAGAGAAGCTAACCTCCCACTAAAGTCAGCCTGGCAGGCCAGCAGGGTGAGGCCAGCACAGCACTCTGAGAGCCAAGCCCAGGCTGCTGGAGCTGGAGGTTTTAGCATCAGGGCAGGCCTGACCAGCTCCTGGCTGGAGGGACTTCAGATCACCAGCAGATGTGGCAATTTCCAGAATTATCAACACATAGATGCTAAGGACAAAGTGAGAGGTCAGTGCAGTGTGGACTTTGGGATGAAGTAGTTCAGGAGTACAGTCAGCCTTTGCCCCCAGGGTAAGAAGTAGCTGAGGTGCAGTGGCCATGCAACAGCAAACACATGGCAGCTTCAGCTCCTGGTCTGACCAAGCAACAAGCCTGAGGAATAGTCATTCTTGCTTTAACCTGCTTGGACCTGGATTGCTGTCTAGGGTGGAGGACCTGGGGTGTGTGACCAGCTTGTCAGAGTGTGTTGAGGCTTCAGATAGGGCACCCAACTAATACCTTCAGCAGCTGAGACAACCCCAGCAATTTGACAAAGCTCTCCTGTCTGGTAGCAGAATCCTACTGTGGCAAAAAGCTCAAAAGTCAAGTAACTGAATGGCAACATGAGCAGGCAAAGGAAGCAAACCAAGCAAAGCAAACCAAGCAGAGCAGCCCAACTTTAAACTCCTATTTTGGGGACAAAAAGGATCAAAGCATGGAACAGGAGGAAGACAGAGAAGTCAGAACTCCTTAACCAAAAGCTTCAAACAAAAATAAAAGCTGATTACAGGCCATAGAGGACCTTAAAAAGGATTTTGAAAATCAAATAAGAGAAGTAGAGGAAAAATAGGGAAGAGGAATGAGAATGATGCAAGAAAATTATGAAATGAGAGTCAACAACCTGAGTGAAAAAAATAACACCTTAAAAAATAGACTAACTCAAGTAGAAAAAGAGGCTCAAAAAGCCAATGAGGAGAAGAATGCCATGAAAAGCTGAATTTGCCAGATAGAAAAAGAATCTTAAAAGCTCCCTGAAGAGCATCATTCCTTCAGAATTAGATTGGAATAAATGGAAGCTAGTGACTTTATGAGAAATAAAGATACTATTAAATATATCCAAACAAATGAAAAAAGACAGAAGGCAATGTGAAATATCTCATTGGAAAAACCATTGACCTGGAAAATAGATACAGGAGAGACAATTTAAAAATTATTGGAGTAGCTGAAAACCATGATCAAAAAAAGAGCCTAGAAATCATCCTTCAAGAAATTCTCAAGGAAAATTGCCCTGATGTTTTAGAACCAGAGAGCAAAATAGAGGTTGAAAGAATCCATCAATCACCTCCCAAAAAAAGATCCCAAAAAGAAAACTCCTAGGAATATTATATCCAGGTTCCAGAACTCCCATATCAAGGAGAAATTGTTACAAGCAGCCAGGAATAAACAATTGAAATATTGTGGAAACACAATCAGGATAATACAGGATCTGGCAATTTCTACACTAAGGGATCTAAAGGCTTGGGATATGATATTCCAGAAGGCAAAGGAGCCAGGATTAAAACCAAGAATCACCTACCCAGCAAAACTGAGTATCATATTTCAGGGGAAAATATGGTCATTCAGTAGAATAAAGGACTTTCAAGTATTCTTGATGAAAAAAATAGAGTTGAATAGAAAATTTGACATCCAGATACAAGAAGTAAGAGAAGCATGAGAACGTAAACAGGGAAAATAAATCATAAGGAAATTATCAAAGTTTAACTATTTACATCCCTATATGGAAAAACAATAATTGTAAGCGATGAAACTTTTCTCAGTATGAGAACAGTTGAAGGGAATAGAAATGTACACACACACACACACACACACACACACACACACACACACACACACTTACTATTTGACAAAAAATGCTGGGAAAACAGGAAACTGATAGGACACAAACTAGGAATAGACCAACATTTCACAAAACATACCAAAATAAGGTCAAAATTAGAGCATTATTTAAACATAAAGGGTGGCATCATAAGAAAATCAGAAGAGCAAAGAATAATTTATCTGTCAGATCTATGAGGAGGAGAATTATTCATTATCAACCAAGAGATAGAGAGCATTATGAAATGTAAAATAGATAATTTTGATCATATCCAGTTAAAAGGCTTAAAAAAAAAACAAACAAAACCTAGCAACCAAGATTAGAAGGAAAGTAGAAATCTGGGAGGCAATCTTTATAGCAAGTGTCTCTTATAAAGACCTAATTTCTCAAATATATAGAAAACGAAGTCAAATTTACAAGAATACAAGCCATTTTATAATTGATAAATGGTCAAAGGATATGAACAGGCAGTTTCCAGAAGAAATCAATGTTATCTATAGGCATATAAAGAAGTGTTCTGAATCACTTTTGATTGGAGAATTACAAATTAAAACACCTCTGAGGTACCACCTCACACCTATCAGACTGACTAATATAACAAAAAAGGAAAATGGCAAATGTTAGAGAGGAAGTAGGAAAATTGGGACACTAATGCACTGTTGGTTGACTTGTGAACTGATTCACCCCTTCTGGAACTATTCCCAAAGGGTTATAAAATTTTGATCTAGCAATACCACTACTAGGTCTGTAATCTGAAGAAATCATAAAAAGGGGGAAAAGAACTACATGTGTAAAAATATTTACAGCAGCCGTTTTCATGGTGACAAAACATTGGAAATGGAGGGGAAGACCATCAACTGAGGAGTGGATGAACAAGCTATGGCACATGAATGTAATGGAATACTATATTGCAATAAAAAAGATGAACAAGCAAGAGTCGGTGATAAGGGAGGAAGGGAATGAATCTGGAATTCAAAGTTTTAAAATCAAATGTTTTAAATATATATAAATACTATTATTAATACTATTTTACATATAGTTGGGAAATAAGATATATAGGCATTGGGGCACAGAGATTCACCTTGCCCTAATGGAAAAGTCGAAGGAGGTATGGGAGAAAATATGGGAGAGAGCAGATTGCATGAGGGGATATCCTGTGGAACTGCTATTCTGGAGTAGTGGGTAGGGGGAAAATGGGGGAAAAATTGTAACTCAAAATCTGGCAGAAATGAATGATGTAAACTAGAAGTTAATAAAGCATTTGGGGGAAAAAATGATGAACAGGGAGGTTTCAGAAAAACCTGGAGAGACTTGTAAGACTTGATGCACAATGAAATAAGCAGAATCAGGAAAACATTGTACACCCTATAAACAGCATTGTGTGATGATCAACTATAATTGACACAGTTCTTCTTAGTAACACAATGATCCAAGACAAGTACAAAGGCATCATAAAGAAAAATACTATCCATATCCAGATAAAGAACTGATGGACTCAATGGAAACTGAAGCATTTTAAAAAATTTACTTTATTCTTTTTCATGTTTTTTTTTCTTTTGATCTGTTTCTTCTTTCACAACTGTGACTAATATAATAATATATTTTACATAATAGTACTTGTATAACCTATGTCAAATTGACTACCATTTTTTTAAGAGGAGAGGGGAAAGAGGGAGGAATAAAAATTTGGAATTATAAAATCTTGTAAAAATGAGTGATAAAATGTTTCTTTAAATGTAAATTAAGAAAATACTACTTAAAAAAATAAGAAAAAGATGTGATTTTTTTTAAAGATTACTCTTTTCATCCCATAATCCAAGTCCTCTAGAGATAGGAAAAGGGCCTGAGCCTGAGAGAGAGCAAGTACTTTGGATTCCCTCATACAAAATTGTGGTAAAGAGCGAAAAGACAATATGCACCCAGAAGAGGCAACAGGGAATTTAGCATTGCCAGAAAGATGGAGAGAAGGGCTTCCTGTGGGACCCAACCCACCGTGGCCCTTCAGTGAGGAAAGGAATCTTGATCTTTTGGGATTTTAGAACAGATGAGAAGGATAACACCAACTGAATCTCAAGACTCAGCTCAATGAGACTCAATCAATAAAACTCAAACAATAATTAGCCAAACTAACAGTTAAATATAATCACTGATTTTTATCAAAATAATTTCTGGATTTTTAATGCAATTCTATTTCTTGAATATCCAGTGCTAGGTTTTCTTTTCCTGCTATCCCCTTGATATCACTTTCTTAGTCTCATGAACATGTCTTCCCTCTTTATCTTCTCCTGTATATTGCTTCTTGCAAATAGAAATTTTCATTAATCTTTTATCACATTGTCCTATTTTAATTAGTGCAATTTTTCATTAAAGTTAAACAAAATAGAAATACCTTAAACAAACAAAAAACACCTCTTCAATTATTCAACTACCGATAATAACTCCCATGCCATGAATACTTTAAGTACCACCAAATCTTTTGGATAAATAAGGAATGCATATCTGTAATTGGAGGTGATTTATTGTGGTAATATTAGATGGCATTTTGATGGCAGTAAGCACATACCATACAGATCATTTTATATAAATTGCCTAGTTTTAGTTATGCATGTAAATATTACCAATTGCCAGAAAATTTTTTTTAACAAATTCATTATTATAATGATGTTCCTGTTAATCTCTTTTTTTGTTATCCTGCTTTACAGAATTAAATTTATGTGCAAAATATAGATTTTTTGCCATTTCAGTGAATCTGAGTCACATGAAATTCATTAAATTTATTTTTAAAAAATAATTTATTTATAGGGACACAAAAACAAACAAAATCATCCCTTACTATCCTAATAAAAGAATATAACATGTACGCAAATAAGTATAATCTTGAACATTGATCTTATAAATCTGAATGCTGCTTCCAGGAATTCAGATAATAACCCACCCAAATCTATCCATACTATGGTCAGTACAGTGCCTGGCACATAGTAAACACTTAATAAACATTTGTTGCCTACTGCTATGCTATGATTAACGTCATGCTCATCACATTTTCTAGGGACAGTCTGCTTAATGTACTACAGGTTGCCTTGCTTTCTCCTGACATTTCAAGGTTATCAAATGGATATTTATAATTCCTCTTCATATAACCATGTGCCTTTTCATTGCCATCTGAGTGATATATGCTTTCATTTCTAAGATTTTTTATACTTATAATCATAGCTATACTATAACACCAAAATATTCTTATTAAAAGGATGAACATGTATTTCTAGGAGAAATGTATATGAGTTTTCATATACATATATGTACATGTATGTATATGCATACAAGTATAAAAATATATGCACATATACATACAAATATATAAGATCTATACCTATATGCAAATATACATATATATGTATATGAAAAATTATAAAAGTAAAGTTGTTGAGCTAAGAGTTCAGCAACAAGACGAAAATAAGCTGTATGGTATTCCAATAGCAAAACTCCTTTAGGTATATAAAAATATTATTGTGTGTATACATATAAATATAATATATAAAATATATAAAATAATATATTGATATATAAAATCTATGTCTACATAGATGAACCTGCATGCAATATAATAGACAATTTTCTATCATATTCTAGATATTCTTTATTCACATGGTCTTTTCTGTGTGAATGATCAGGCAAAATTTCTTTGAATAATTAAAGATCTCTTATATGATGTGCTATAATATTCCAGGGCTTGTTGAAACCAACAAATTGTCATCTGAAAACTCTCAGACCTGGAAGATCTAATCAAATTAAGTTCAATATAAGCAAAATTGAGAGAGCATTAATTTTCCATATGTATTTTAATCTGTTCTTAGCAAAATGATATCCCTATTAGTCTAACTTTGTCTATACTATAGACACAAAAATGTAGACAAAGTATGTATTTTGGTTTCCCCATCTATGAATTTTAAGAAAGTCAATAAAACCTAGCAATCACTTATAAATCACCTACTCCATGAAAGGAGTTATGTTGTGCTGAACATACATAGCCAAAAGTGAAGTCTTCTTGCATAATATAACTAACATGGAAATGTGTTTAATATGATTGCAAGTGTATAGCCTATATCAGATTGCATGCCATCTTGGAGAGGGAGGAGAAAATGGAGGGGGAAAATTTGGATTTCAAAATCTTATAAAAGTGAATGTTGAAAACTAAAAGTAAATAAATAAACAAACAAACAAATATATATATATATATATATATATATATATATATATATATATTTTAAGGACAACAACAAAATAAGGAGATGAGCTTATTTCCCAGGGGGAAAGGGAAGAGGGCACAATACCTCATTAACATGGAGTTAAAACCAGGCAAAGCTGATACACTTTGTTTTCAAATTGCTCCATAGATATTATCTCACTTGATACAGGAACCTTTTGAAATAGGTGCTATTATTTCCCTCATTATACAGCTGAGTTTCAAGTGCCTCAAGAAATCAAGTGCCTTGCCCAGGGACACACAACTATAAGTCTATGAGGCAGAATTCAAGTCAAGGCTTCTTCAACTCAAAGTCTAGCATTGTAGGTACCATGCCACCTAACTGCTGGGAAAGTTGACCAATGGAAACAGCATGGTGAGTTTGGGGAATAACTAATAGTTTAGTTTGACTGGATTATATAATTCATGAATAGAAAAATTATAAAATAAAGTTGAAAACATATGTGTTTCATATAGTCAAAGACTTTAACTTCTATCAACAAAAATAAGTAAAATGCAAATGTATTTGCATTCTATTCAATAAGTGATGGAAAGAGGGTAAAGGGTCCTGTTTATTTTGTTTTTGTATTTAGCAGGAGATTGGCATGGTCATTCTACGACTTGAGAAACACTCTTTTGGCTGTTATATGGAAGATTAACTGAAGAGGACAGAGATTGAAATCAGGGAGATCATTTAGCATTCTATTATAGATGACCAGATGAGAGATGATAATGGTAGGGATTATGTGAATAGAAAGAAGACACAAACTAGATTTGATATGAAGGTAGACTCCATAAGACTTAGTAACTAACTGGTGAGTCAGTATAATATATTATTTCTATTGCTAATTCAGTTGACTCAATATTATATAGTTACATAACTGATTTTTAATATGCTTTGGTATAAGCTAGCACCAAAACTCTCTTATTATTTTTATTTTTCATTCTAACCCTTGATAAAATCAGGGAGGGGAAATAATTGGCCCCTAATTCCCTCAGTTTTAAATTAATGAACTATAATTGGATATGGTGGGGAGGGAAATAGAATAATATGTGAAAAAGATGTTTGAGAAACAAATCTGTGTCATTGGAAGAAGCAACAGAATAATGAAGTTAAGAAGAAGGCCATGAGACAACCAGAAAGTGATATCTGTAAAGAATTTGATGATGAATGACTGGAAATTATGAGAAACATTAGAACTAGAAATATAGATTTGAGCATAAGTTTCATAGGGATGACACCTGAACTCTTGAAAGTTGAGTGCCATGAAAGATTTATAACTATATTATAAAGCAGCAATCTTGGAAACTATTTGGTACTGGCTAAGAAAATAGAGTTGTGGATCAGTGGAATACATTAGGGAAAACAAAACAAGTAGCAAATGACTATACTAATCTACTGTTTGATAAACCCAAAGATTCCATTTTCCAGGATAAAAACTCACTATTTGACAAAAACTGCTTGGAAAACTGAAAAACAGTATGGCAGAAAGTCAACAAAGACCAACATATCCCACCATATACCAAAACAAGATAAAAAACAAGTACAAGACTTAGACATGAGTATTGATGCCATAAGCAAATCAGGAGAGCAAAGAATAGTTTATTAGTCAGAACTATGGAGGAGGGAAGAACTTATGACCAAACAAGAGAAAGAGAACATTACAAAATGCTAAATGGATAATTTTGATTACATTAAATTGAAAAGTTTTTGCACAAAGCCAATACAACCAATTAGAAGGGCAACAAAAAGCTGGGAAACAATTTTTTACAATTAATGTCTCTGATAAAGGCCTCATTTCTAAAATATATAGAGAATTCATTCAAATTTACAAGAATATAAGTCATTCCCCAAACTGATAAACGGTCAAAGGATATGATGAGTAGGCAATTTTCAGATGAAGAAATAAAATCTATCTATAGTCATATAGAAAAAAAAATTCTCTAAATCACTATTCATTAGAGAAATGCAAAACAACTCTGAGGTATACCATCATACCTATCTGATTGGCTAATATTACTGAAAAAGAAGATGATAAATGCTGGAGAAGTTGTGGGGAAATTGGAACACTAATGTATTGGTGGTGAAATTGTGATCTTATTCAATAACTCTGAAGAGCAATTTGGAACTAAGCCCAAAGGGCTATAAAACTGCATACCCTTTGACCTAGCAATACCCACTAGTAGGTCTATTTCTCAAAGAAATCATAAAAAGGGAAAATGACCCACATGCATAAAATATTTATAGCAGTTCTCTTGTGGTAGCAAAGAATTAGAAATTTAGGGGATGCTCATCAATTGGGGAGTGGCTGAACAAGATGTGTTACGTTAATGTAATGGAATACTAGTGTTCTATAAGAAATGATGAGCAAGTGGATTTTAAAAAAACCTAGAAAGACTTCATGAAGGGATGCTGAGTGAAGTGAGAAGAACTAAAAGAATACTGTACACAACAATAGAAAAATTGTGCAATGATTAACTATGATAGACTTACCTTTTCTTTGAAATACAATGATCCAGATAATTCCAAAAGTATCATGATAGAAAATGCTAACCACGTCCAGAGAAAGAACTATAGAGTCTGAAATCAGATAGAAGCATATTATTTTTACTTTTTTGTTTTTGTTTTTCTTTCTTGTGTTTTATCCCCTTTTGTTCATATTTTGGAAGTAAAAATTTTACAGAAGTGAACGTTGAAAACTATCTTTATGTGTAATTTTAAAAAATATTATTAAGATTTGAAAAATAAAAGAAAGTTAATGAGTAATTTTTCTTCTTCCCTAGAAAGAAAAGAAACTTTTACACTACTCATTCATACAATGTGTTCTTAGATTAATATAACTGTCCTTTCGGGGGCTCACTTTGAGAAGTGTTGTGTGATTTGACCAGATGAGACTCTGGGAAGCCGTTGTTGAGAGCCCCCTGGCTTTGAAAACCCAGATGTTGATGGTTTCCTCTCTGGTAACTGTGATTTTGGTATTGATAATTGTTGGACAGTTTGGAAGCCTGTCTGTTTGATCTGTTTGTATACTCTGAAGTTTGGGATGCTGACCTTTTTCCCCTGAACTAGGTAATATATGTTTGATTGATTAAAGTGAGCTTGTTAACCAATTTTGAGTTGCTTTCCTTTACAAAAGCAGATCTAAGAACCTATGTTGGCAGCCACCCTGGGGATGTCGGGGTGCTTGCTGCTATAGTAAGGCAGTTGATACTGCACAGTATAGTACATGGCATATACTAGGAGGGTGCTTGATAAATGCTTGTTGAATGTCATTGAATAAAATTATTCTGATTTGACAAAAAAAAATATAACTGTCCTTTCTTCCACTAAGGAGTGTAGTTGTAACTCAAATTTGTAGTCTGAAAGTTCAAAAGAAAATTGTGCTGGTCATTGTGCAACAATGAAGAAATAGAAAAGATGGAGGAGGAAGGGGCAGAAAAATATAAAAACCTCTTAAGAGTTAAATATGGCCTGTTAGAGAATAATGATTCTGTTAGCTATTTCTCTCCCATTAAATTAAAACCAATATGATATAAGAATATAACCTAAGGCATATAGTTACTTGTGGGGTTTTTGTTTATTTTGTTTTTTTTTTTTTTGTAACTCATAGCTTTAAAAAAAGATGATATATTTTATTGTAGCACAACCATCTGATACAACCATCTACACATACATGTTGCAGCAATGCAATATTCACTGTGTCGATGGTCACTATAAATATACCTACACAGATCTCATTTGCAAAATATAACAGACTCTCCATGTAGAAGACAGAAGCAAAACATTTATTCAGACACCAGAAAAGCAAGTCCCAAAACCAGTAAGCCAATTCCATCATAGTAGCAAAGATGTTAATAAGCCACAACAGCACAGAGAGCCACGGTGTCCTTTAGCCTTCAAACAAACCAACACAAGGCTATCCCTCAACAGCAAGTGGCAAACACCAACTTTTACTCACAAGCCTAACTGTCTCCCTCAGATGCATCCTTTCCTCCCATTGGTGTCTAGTTGCTCTGACTCCCAGCTTCCTGTGGGCTCTGCTCCACCCTTCAGCAAACTCCTCCCAACACAGAATCCTTGTGATTACATTTAGCCCATTGGGGACAGAGTATATTTTCAAAGCAGGGAAGGTCTTCAAATTCCCTTAGGCTTATAAAGGGTCAGGGAACATCTTCAAATTCCCACTACCATTACAATACCTTATCTATTCTGCTATACAAACTGGATTACTTCCACCCTTAAATTTAGCAAAATTGTTTAATAGTTGGATTGTAACTGATTGTTCATGATTTTTTTTACTTTTCTAGTTCACTGATTAACATAAAGAAAATCTTAAATTTGACCGAATGATACCAACATTGTCTCTTTTTATTTGGTATTAGTTTTATTGCTTCTAAATGTTGTCTTCATTTATATTGCTCTTATTATTTTGTTTAATATTCTTTTAATTCAGCTTCTTTTACTTCTCTTCTGCAAAGCTTTATTTATTTCTTCAAATCCTTCATATTTTCATTGCTTTAAGAACAGGAATAATCTATTATATTCTCAAAAGATAGTTGGTTCAGCTATTGTAAAATTTGGGGGATGCCTGAATTTTGTTCCAGATTTTACTTATCAAAATAATGTATGTATACACACACACACACACACACACACACACACACACACACACACACACAGAAACATACATACTTCCCATTGTCAAAAACCTATTTCAAATATCAGCCCTTGGGATCTCTGGATCAAAGGCTAGAAACAAATTATACATGTTGCGTGCTTAATTCCAAATTAATTCCTAAAATGATTGAACCAATTCATAGTTATACTAGTAATGAGCATATATAGCTATTTTCCCACATTTTCTCCAATTGCAAAATTTCCCATATTCATTATTTTTGAGAGGTCACATGATCTAAGTGAATCAAGAATTGGCCTTGAAGCCAAAAAACAAACAAATAAACAAACAAAACCCCTTAATTAAAGTCTTGCCCTTGATAAATCCTGGCAAACAATATTTTGATCTTTCATTTCTTCTGATGAGATAGCTGTTTCCCTTATCATCTGTTTTCCCAATTTAAATCTTGATTATTATCTCAATTCTAACATTCCTTGGATTTCTACTACTTTTTTTTCCCCATAAAGACAATTATTCTAATGAACTTTTTTGGTTATAGGAGTGGGTTTAAAAAAAATAAAGTTGCATGACAATAGTTGAATATACCTCTATCTATCTATCCATCAATCTATCTATCTATCTATCGATCTATCTAATATACCTACCTACCTACCAATCTATTTGTTTTCTTTATCTAAATATTGCAAACATTTAAAACTTAATCTTGAATACCTGGAAAATCCTTATTGTGTAACATTATATAGCCTATTAATGAGTTTAGCTATGATCACCTGGAAACATCTTATAATAAGCAAAATTTCTTACCAAAACAAAGAGCTATGAATTTCTAATATTAGAATTATCCTCTTTGTTTTCCAGTTTAGATTCTTCCAGTTAGATCCTTCTAAATGCAAACATTAATGATGTAAAACATTGTAAACTGTATATTTATTTATAGTCAGAAATATCTTAATTTCTTGGAGATGAAGCTTAATTATTTATATCTTCTCATTCAGCTCTCAAAGGCAATCAAATGTGCTATGTAACCATAGCACTGATAATGTAAGATCAACCTTCCAGCCCAGCCCTAGAAACGGGGTTTTCAGAAACAGCTAAATATTTGTTTTCATTCACATTCTTATCCCATATTGGTTTCAACTTAAGAGGAGAAAAATAGACAACAGAATGATTATCCCCTAACAGGCAAACTTATCTTTTGATTTTTATCTTTTTTCTGTCCTCCCCTACCTTTTGTATTTGTTTAAAACAACTGCTTAAAATTCTTATGTAATCTTTTTAAAATTTTCACATTATAAATAGCTGCAACTGTACACTTTAGTGGAAAAAAATGAGGGATACATAAGGCTAAGAAATCATCATTTGGATAAGTACTATAGGACAACATTTTTCCAGGGAAGAAGAGACATCTTGGAATTATTTGAAATATTATCTCAATTAGAATTTCCCGAGATATTTTCAACATCTAGTCTCATTTTGTGCATGGGCTTGAACCCACAAGTGTTAATGATGAATGCATTACATCAGCCTCATGCCAAAGCCTGTAGCTGTTTGTACATGGTGATGATAATTCAGGAAGTACAACTGGAAAATAAAACCACACAAATAACAAAAGAATAGGAATTCAATATTGTTCATCTTTGTATTATCCTACACACATGGAAAAGCATTATGGGCATAATAACTACTGAATAAATTCTTGGTGAATAGATGTTCTTATATTACTAAATATTTTCTATTTTACATTAGAAACTGACCAGGAAATTTTTGATGTAATAATATGTTGTTAAAAGAAAGGGAAATTGGGGCAGCTAGGTGGCACAGTGAATAGAGCACTGGCTCTGGAGTCAGGATAACCTGAGTTTAAATTTGACCTCAGACACAACACAAAAAGTAGCCATGTGACCTTAGGCAAGCCACTTAACCCCAATTGCCCTCCAAAAAGGAAAAAAAAAGGGAAATGAAAGTCAAATAACACTGCCATGCTATAGTGGAATCATCAAATAACCCCAAGATCACATATATTTGCTTAAATATTATTCATTGGAGATCTGGTTCCAATTCTGCGTTATAAAGAAAAGAATGTGGAAAAGTAGAAGTTAGTTTTTTGGGAGAAGTATAAAGTTGTTTAACATGTCACTGAACAAAGACTTAAAAGGAAAGGTTTAAATGAAACATGATTATTCAGTCTGAATAAAGGGTTATTTAACATCATGAAGCATTTAAAAACTTAATACCAAGGACTGTGAAAAAGTAGCAACATTTCTATATTCCATTTCTATTGTCTTGCAGAATGCAACTGAATAAGGAGACTTGTACTTGTACTGAGGATATCACGGCCCACCACTAAGCAATGGGAAGTTGAGAATTACAGAAATTTCTATGCCTTTTTTACCCACAGGTAGAGTCTGGTTGGGTATTCCTGAAGTGCACTTTTCTAGCTAATTATATTTAAACCATATTCTCCACCCACATTGAATTGCTGATGACTCTTTCTTAACCTCCAAATCTTATCTCCAACTCTCTTTCAGACATCCCAAATTTTATGTCCAATACACATCTTAAAGTCAATATGTCCAGAACAGAACTTATTATCTTTCCCCCTAAACCCTCACCCAGTGTACTTCTGCCCTACCTTCCCTGTTACTGTAGAGGGCAACACCAACCTGTTTGTCCCTCAGGCATTCTACCTAGAAGCCATTCTGGATTACTCAATATCTCTCAACTGCCATATCAAAACTATTGTCAAGGTCTATCAATTCCACTTTGGAAACATCTCTCTAACATATACACTTCTCTCCTCTGACATTAACACCACTCTAGTGTATGCCCTCATCACCTCGGTCTTTGATTACTGCAATAGCCTGCTGGTGAGTCTTCCTGCCTCATATCTCTCTCCACTTGAAATCCAGCCACCAATCAGGTACTGAAGTGATTTTCCTAAAATGTAGCTCATGTCACCATTTACCACATCTACCCCCTACTCTTGATGGGGTACAGGCTCTGGGAACCTCCTTGAACTCTGAATCTTCCCATTTGTCAAGGCATTTGCTTTAGGCCATAAGCCTTTCATTGTGGCTGTGCCCAGACTTCCCTTACTAGTCTAGCCCTCCATTATTGAGCTAGCCCCCACCCTTCATCCTCCCAAAATATCAATACCCAAATCTCCAGGCAGCCTCCAGCAACTTCCTACCCTTAATCACTCATTTACTAGAGACTCACCTCATTAACTCCTCCTGAAGACCCTCCCCAAACTCATCCTCTAGACCACCCCTAGATTCCTCCCACAACCTTTCTGTATATAAGACCCTATCTTGTCTCCATGTGGTATGATATAAGCCTTACAGATACTGAGGCTCCTTAAAAGTCTGCCCAATGTGGCAAAATGTTAATAAACTTTGCTTTTCTTTGGCTGAGAGAAGGCTTGAGTTGAATTCTTTCGGCAGGATCCAGTATGTTGGTATTTTTGTGTCTTGAGCACCCCAACCCTATACCTCATCATTTTATGGTGACCTTCATCACTCACACTCAGTAAACTCCAGTGATTTCTTATTGTCTCAAAGAGAAAATAAAAAATGCAATGTTTTGTAATCTAAACCCCTGCTAAATTTTCAGTCTTCTTACACCTTACTTCTGAGGAGGAATTTTTGATCCAATGTCTATGTTTATATAACTATATTGAGATAGTAGTTGCATTTCCTATGCTTTTATTATCATTCATATTTCTCTATGCATACATATATAGGCATATTATATGTATTTGTCTATCTATCTATCTATCTATATATGTGTGTGTATATATATATATATATATATATATATATATATATATATATATATATATGTCTCAGAGATTTAACTTGTCACACTTGAAGGGCAGTTTGTTGGAAGTTATTGTATTTATTTGTCCAGATTATGACATATACATACATGTGTATCTATGTATGTATGAATGTATGTATGTATACGCATATATACATATAGATGTATGCTCTATTTTCCTATTTATCTGTGTGTCTATCTACCTATGAATGAAGAAGGACTGACTCTTGTGTTAGGGATAAACTTTTATCTTTTTTACCTATCCTGCTTCATTTTAGAGGTTTCTTCCTTGCTCATCCTATTTAGCTGATTCTACTTTTTTTGTTTACCTTATGCTAAGCAAACCTACTCAAAGTTCCCATTCTTTCCCAGTCCCATCTCTGCTACCACTTACCAATAACTATAGACTTAAAGCCAAAAGTTATTGGAAGAGCTTATATTCTTACTATAAAACTACAACAATCAGCTATGCCTCTGGGTTGCCAGAGGCAGATGTCATCCAGACTGAGTTGAAAGGAATAATGACCTTCTGGGACCTTGACATTAATAGTACAACCTGAATGAAATATGCCTCTTTGGAAAACTCTATATTTGTCCAAAATTGGAAGGTAACCTTATTGTAAGGAAGTTAAAGCCTGGATCCCAAATGACTTGGCCTCCTTGCTTCTGTGCAGAAATAGAGTGCAAAATGGTAACAGATAAAATGTTATCTTTGTTGTTTATGGAATACTCTGAAGTTTTAAAAGCCACTTCTCTCTCAGCCCCTAAGGAGTTTTAAGAATGAGGAAAAGGTGAGCTGAAAATATGCACTACCTTTTGGGTTGAGTGGCAAAGTAAAAAAAAAAAAATCTGGAAAGTCAATTCTATTAAAAACGTGATTTGCAACCACAGCTATATGTTCTATTTTATGCCCTGAAAATTGAGAAGTTTTGTCATCAGTGAAACTGAAACTGGGACTACAAAACGGGATTCAGTAGGAGTAGGGACTGCATCATCACCATTAATTAGGTGTAGAAATGGTTCCTTTTGCTAAATATTTAAGTGAAAATATCTTGACCTGTTTTGGGGGGTAAAATGTGGGGTTGTGGGAGGCCAAAGGGATGAACAGTGGAGAAAAACAGAATATTGGAGGATATTCACTATCTTCCTAGACAAAGTAAATACAATAAATGCATTATTACACTTAAAGGACATAGGGGGAATTTCAAAATACACAATTTAAAACAAAGGAGCCCCTTTTTCTCCTTAATATACTAATTAAAGTTTCACTTCTCAAATCATTGCCTCACAATATGCTTCATACAATTTTAAATATAAACACCAGAAAGTAGTAACTAAGAAAACTTATGTAATATATTATGGGAATCATCCAATCCTGGTACTATCTATATGTGTATATGTACATATATACACACGCAAACATATATACATACATGCAATATGTGTGTATGTATATGTATTTACATATATTTTCACACCTGTTTTAAAGTCAAATTATAATTATTTTAAAAACAATAAGAACAGAATTCACAAGTGATGAGGTACAGGCTGTGGGAATCCACTTGAGGTGTCCTTGAGTTTTCCCAAGTAAGGCATTTGCCTGAGGCTATAAGCCTTTCATTGTGGCTCTGCCCAAACCTTTAGCCCTCCTTTGTCCAGCAATTTCCCATTCTTGATCCTCTTAATACGCAAATCTGTACTCCCTTGAACTGGCCTAGCCCACCGCTGTCTGTGGGCAGTAGCCTCCAGCAACCTCCCACCCTTAATCACTCATATACTGGAGTCTGACCTCATTGACTCCTCCTGAAGACCCTCCCCAAACTCATTACTGGAGTCTGACCTCATCTGACTCCTTCTGAAGACCATGCCCAAACTTCTCCTCTAGACCACCCCTAGACTCCTCCCACAGCCTTTGTGTATATAAGACCCCATCTTGCCTCCATGTGGTGTGAGAGCATCCTAGAATTTTCTAGGGTAGGCTCTCTGTGTCACATGATTCTGGCCCACTTGTTCAGTACAAGTGTCACAGCTACCGAGGCTCCTTAATAGTCTACCCATTATGGGGAACTTTTAACTTTGCTTTTCTTTGCCTAAGAGAAGACTTGAGTCGAATTCATTTGGCAGGACCCAGCGTTGCCAGTATTTTGGGGTCTTGAGCACCCCGAACCCTATACTTCATCATTTTATGATGATCCTCTTCATTTTTATGTTTCCCTGACTGATGACCCTCTTCAATAAGTATTCATAAAGTGCCTACTATTGTGAGAGTTATTGTACTGTTTGTTTTAACAGGACCTGCAATTTTGTTGTTGCAAGGAGCTTCTGATCAGCCAGTAGCCAATACAGAAAATCATGACTTAATCTAAAATCTTTGAAGGTAGACAGTACTATGCCTCTCACTTGAGGACCAGCTTAGCTCTACTAATTTGCAGAAGCTCAACACCAGAAGGCCTGCTTCCAGACTGTTTTGGCATGGTTTTGGCAACAGAAATTCATGAAACTGCCTGCTATTTTGATGAGACACCAGCTCCCTCAGTAGAGGGAGGACACCTACTTGTGAAGTCATATAGTTTTAATGCTAAAGAATAAATCGATTAATTGTCCCAACCCCTCCACCTTTATTTTACTAATTTGAACCTCTATTCTTCTCATCTTTGAATCCTATGTTTCTAAAAATTTAAATACTGGGAAAAAAAAAACTTTCTTTTTCATCACTACTTCATACAATCCTGAGTTCTCAGTCACTCTGGAACAGTTTTAAACCTATGCCCATAAAGTCATCTTTCTGTGACTCCTACTATGGGAATGACTCTGGATTTTCAAAGGAAATGCCAGTGGAAGATAAGCTCTGAAATACTGACTTATGCTGAAAAGACTTCAAGTATATTCCTGGAAAATTCTTTACAAGGACCAGGATATCTAAACACAGAAACTCTATCAATAGCTTTATTATTTTATGGTAGCAAAGAAGAAAAATACAAACCCATTTAGACATCTTTCAATAAGTAGAGGAACTAAGGCATGTTAGGCTTAGTATCAGTTTGATGTGACTTGCAATTGAATTAAACTTGAGTAAGGGAGGGTAGTGCAAAGTCACCATTCTCAGTATTGAGAGTCAGTCAAATGGAAGTTCCTCCCCTCCCCTTTACTCTACTCTCATACCATGCCTTACCTGGTGTATTCTGCCCAAAGAAAGGAAAATTTTTATGGCTAAACTTTTAGCTACCTAGTTAAATTGGGGTTTACTAGCTAGATTTCTTTCTTAAAGACCATACCTTAAGCCCAATTAACTCTAGATGTCAATGATTGGACAACAATATATCCCTGCCCTGCCCAAGCACAACTTCATAGTTATTTTTGGGCCCTCCTGGCTCAGAATAGTAAGTGTTTCTCTTTGATCAGAAACACTGAGGGTGTTCCCCTCTCAGTTTGATTTTTTTTTTTTAATTAAAGACCATCCCTGGACTCACTTCTTAAAGAGGCCTGTTAACTGAAATAACTGAATGAGTTTTACATCACTCAGAGTAAGAACTTGAAAAAAACCTTAGCTTAAAAAGGCCAAAGTCTCCCACTGCATCCTGGGTTATCTCTTCATCTTCATTGATATCTGGCCACTGGACTTAGACAGTTCTGGAAGGAGAGAGTGAGACTGGTGACTTTACACTGCACTCCCTTACTCAAGTTTAATTCAATTGCAAGTCACATCATCATCTCCCTAATGTCATGGTCCTCTTCAAGAAGGAAGGTACAAACCACAGCAATCACAAAGGATCCAACAAAACAAGTCTTCTATCTAATGATAATTTGAACTATTCGTTCCTAAAACACTTGTTTGTCCTCCCTTCAAACACTCATGCTGCAAATTTGTAAAAAGTCAAACATGAAGACACTTCCAACTTCTGTGTTAACATCTGTTGCAGAGGTTACCTTATGAATATCTGGATAAAGATGGTTCAGATTGGATCAATATTTTTTTTTAAGTAATTGAGATTAAGTAACTTGCTCAAAGTTACACAGCTAGTCATTATTTGTGTGTGGGTGCTCATTTTCTGAGGCAGATTCGATCTTGGGTCATCCCAACTCCGAGGCCTGCGCTCTTACTCACTGCACCACCTAGCCGCCCCTTTTTTAGGGCAACTGGGGTTAAGTAACTTGCCCAAGGTCACACGGCTAGGTTTTTGTTTGTGCGGATTAAGTGTCTGAGGCCGGATCCGAACTCAGGTCCTTCTGACTCCAGGGCTGGCACTTTACTCACTGCGCCACCTAGCTGCCCCTGAATCAATATTTTTTTATTACCCTTTGACTTCAATGAAAAGATGGATTTGGGAAGGAGGTAAAAGATATGTCTGATTTCTCACACTGGGTTGGGGGAGGGGAGAGAGGCAGTCATACCAAATCTTTATATAAAAGTTGATACAAAGTACAAAGAAAGTGATTTGAAGAAGAAAGGAGAGGAAAGGGAGGGAAAAAGAAGGGGAAGAAAGGGAAGGAAAAAGAAGGAAATAAGCATTTCTATAGCACCTACTATTTCTATAACACCTATTATATACCAGGAACAATGCTAAGCACTTTACAAATGTTTTCAAGGAACTACTCTAATTACTAAGGAAACCAGGAAATAGAGAAGATTGAAGAAGTAGGGAACTCTTCCAGAGAAGTGTCTTAGGTTACTTCTTTCCCCACCCACCTACCCCATTCATGTTTCCTATGAGGAAGAACTAATAGGTCAGTTTGAATGAAATGAAGAATTATGAAGATGACCAATTTGAAAAAAAAAATCTAAAAATGTAGTTGGTGGTCAGTCACATAGTACAGGTTTTACAATATCAGGCTACAGATTTTGTATTGTATTCCAGGGGAATTAGGGAGCCATGAGGAATTATTGAGTTGGGGATGACATCTGTGTTTGAATATCAGTTTGGTATTTGTATGGAAGATGGTTTTGAAAATGTAGAGATTAGAGGAAAGAATGACAAAAAGTTATTCCAAAAGCCCTTGTTGATATAGGTGATGTGGGCCTGAACTAGAATAGAAGTCATGTGCATTAGAGAAAAAGAACATTTTTGAGAGATGTTGTGGAAGTAGGATCAACAAGATTTAGCAACTGAATGGGGAAGAGACATAAGGCAAAGGTGGTTCCATAGTTGTGAATATGAGTAACTGTAAGACAAAGTATATCTCAGAAGTAAGAGTCAAAATATGCCAAATGCTTGTAGGTTAATCAGAAATCTAGTGTTTGAATAATATTAATACCTTATCTGAAAATAGTATTGGGAGAAATTACACATGGCAAAAATTGAAAAAAAATTACCAAAATGAAATTGGTGATGTTTTAACTGAGGACAACTAATTATTGATGTGTAAGTTATTTCAGAATAGGTGTGAATATATAATCAAACCATCCTTTTTTTTCAGAATAAGGATCAAAATCTATACCCAGTTTCAAAAAATAATAAAAATCAGATGATATGTTCTATAATTCAGTAACCCACAGCTTGACATATTTAAACAACCAATTGATGGGCAGTTAGGTTGTGCAGTGAATAAAGTACCTGCCCTGGAGTCAGGAGGACCTGAATTCAAATCCTACCTCAGACACATAACACTTACTATCCATGTGACTTCGGTCAAGTCACTTAACCCCAATTGACCTGTTTTCAGCCCCTCAAAAAAAAACCACAAACAAATAAACAACCAACTGGTACTTAAAATGCAAAATGGATAGAATAACTGATATCAGCATAACTTTTAAAGGTAGTTTAATGAATATAATTCACTGATTACAAGTAGTTTAAAAGAATCAACTCACTTCTTCAACCAGTAAATATCTTAAATGGGAACATACAGATATCATGTGACATAATTTAGAATATAAAATCATTTGTAAAATCTTACAAAGGAAGATTGATGAAAGTTATGAACAATAGGACCTCATAAAATAATGAGAAGGAAAGAGAAAAAAAGTTAGAGAACATCAGATTCCACAGTGTGTATGGTCTGTTAATTATAAGAAATCAGCATGATTTGGTAGAGAGAAATTTCCCCTTACAAGCTATTATTTTAAAAACAAGTTGCTCTGAATAGGTGGAGATAAAATAACAGAATAAAGTAATGGAATTGCCTCAGGTTAAATAATGATACCTGACATTCTAGGATGGCAGAACCCACAAAAAGACAGAGTGAAGCAATTTTCCAGCTGAAGACACAACATAGAATATCTGCAAGAAAGGTCTGTTGCACCAGAATGAGAAAGGCGCACAGGACAGAACAGGCTAGGTCAGCGCAGACCAGGCCCCAGTAAACCAGGAGCAGGCCTCAGGGTTACTGCATTAGTGTCTGCAATAGTGGTTTCCAGACCTCTCAGCCAACAGATGATAAGGGGATAGGGCAATGGGTGAGAAGATTTATAAGGGTCCCTTTGCAGGTGCCAGGAGCAGGACTTGGTTACATTACTTATACTTAGATATGGGATGTAGTCCCAGCTCTTAGTCCCAGTGTGAGGAGGAGCAATAGCACACCAAAGCTTGTGGCCAAAGGGGAATAGGTTCTCTGGTCACAATGCCAGTGCATGTGGGCACTCACAAACCAGTGCACAGTATAAGAGACACCTCTCCCTAGATGAGGGGTGAAGAACCAACTTCATCATACCACATTGGAAGAGCCAAAATTTTACAGGTCTCAGGATTACCTGGGAATTATAGTTGCATAAAAAACGTGAAGCTTGAGAGAGTGCCTCCTTGACCCAAGAAGTAAAGCGCCACTTCAGCAGAGAGTTAAAAGTCAAGAAATAGACTGGAAAATGAGCAAACAGCAGAAAAAAAAATTGACCATAGAAAGTTACTATGATGGCAAGGAAGATCAAAACACACACTCAGAAGAAGATAACAAAGTCAAAATTCCTTCAACCAAAGCCTCCAAGAAGATATATGAATTGGTTTCAGGCCATGGAAGAACTCAAAAGAAATTTTAAAAATCAAGAAAGGTAAAGAAAAAATTGGGAAGTAGAATGAGGGTGATAAAAGAAATTATGAAAAAAGAGTCAACAGGTTGGTAAAGGGTAGACACACACACACACAAACATACTTAAGAAAATAATACCTTAAAAAAGAATACAACAAATGGAAAAAAAGAGGGAGAAAATTCCAATAAAGAAAAGAATGTCTTGAAAAGCAGAATTGTCCAAATGGAAAAAGATATAGAAAAATTCACAGAAGAGAAGAACTCCATAAAAAGTAGAATTGGCTGCATGGAAAAGCATGTACAAAAATTCTGTGAAAAAATAATTCCTGCGAATTATTTGGGGAATATTCCTGTGAATCTCTAGCTGACTCCCTGGAGTCAAGAGGACCTGACTTCAAATCTATCCTCAGACACTTAACACTTACTAGCCTTGTGACCTTGGGCAAGTCACTTAACCCCAATTGCCCTACCTTCCCCCCCAAAAAAGCAAAATAATAATAATAATAATAACAATAATTCCTTAAAAATTAGAATTGAGCACACAGAAGATAATGAGCTTATGAGATGTCAAGAAACAAGCAAAATCCAAAGGATGAAAAAAAAATAGGAGAAAATGTGAAATAGCTTATTAAAACAAACAAACAAACAAACAAACAACTGACCTGAAAAATATATCCAAGAGAGATCATTTTAAAAGTGTTAGACTACCTGAAAGCCATGTTTATAAAAGAGCTTAGACATCATCTTTCAAGAAATAATCAAGGAAAACTTCCCTGATATTCTAGAACCAGAGGATAAAAGAAAAATTGAAAAATCCACTGATCATTTCCTAAAAAGGATCCCAAAAAGAAAACACCAGGAATATCATAGCCAAATTCCATACCTCCCAGATCAAAAAGAATATGCTGCAAGCAGCCAAAAAGAAACAATTCAAATTTTGTGTAGATACAGTGAGGATAACATAAGATTTAGAAGTTTCTACATTAAAGGATGAGATGGCTTGGAATATGATATTCTGGAGGGCAAAGGAGCTTGAATTAAAACCAAAAATCACCTACCCAGCAAAAAGGAGTATAATTATTTAGGGGGAAAAAAGGATATTCATTGAGAGAGAGGACTTTCAAGCATTCCTGAGGGAAAAAAATCAGAGGTGAATAGAAAATTTGACTTCTGAATACAAGATGCAAAAAAACAGAAAAAAGTAAACAGAAAAGAGGAATCATGAGGGATTTGATAAAGTTAAACTTTTATTCCTACACGAGAAAATGATATTTATAATTCCTAAAACTTTCTCCTTAAAAGGACAGTTAGAAAGAATATACATAGAGAGAAAGCATAAGTGTGAGTTGAATATGGTGATGTGATTATCTAAAGAAATAAAATTAAGCAATGAGAAAAAAGAATGTCCAGAGTTGGGAAGATAAAGGTAGAATGGAATAAATTATGTGACATTAAAAAGTCCTGAAAGACATTTTATAGCAGAGGGGGAAACTGGGGAAGAAGAAAGGGGAGCACATGAACCTTATTCTCATCAGAATTGGCTCAAAAGGGAATAATATACAGTTGGGGGTAGCAATCTCTTATCATAAAGAAAATAACAAAGAAGACAAGAAAGGGGGGTAGCTGATAGAAGAGGGGCACTTTGGGGAAGGTAAAAGTCAGAAGCAAAACACTTTAGAAAATGGACAAGGTAAAAGGAGAGAGAGTGAAGGATAAACGGGGAATAGTATAGAGGAATATAACATGTTAATCATTACTGTGGAAAAAAATTTATATTGAGTATCTCTGATAAAGACAGTATTTCTTAAAACAGAGAAAACTGAGTCAAATTTATAGAGAAAAGAGCCACTCCTCAATTGATATATGGACAAAATGTATGAATAAGTAGTTTTCAGACAAAGTGATCAAAGCTATATATAATCATATGAAATGCTTTAAATCACTATTGATGAGAGAAATGCAAATTAAAACAACTCTGAGTCACTACCTCACACCTGTCCTATTGACTAATAGGATGGAAAAGAAAAATGAGAAATATTAGAGGGGTTGTGGGAAAATTAAAACACAAATATAATATTGGTGATAACTATTGGTGGCAAGTTGTTTCAACCATTCTGGAAAGCAATTTGGAACTGTGACCCAAGGTATATAAAACCATGCATACCCTTTGACCTAGCAATTCCACTACTAAGTTTATATCACAAAGAGATTAAAAAAAAGGAAAAGGACCTATGTGTATGAAAATATCTATAGCAATTCTTTTAGTCGTTACAAAGAATTTAAAATTGAGGAGATGCCCATCATTTGCAGAATAGAAGAAAAAAAGATGTTGTATATGACTGTGATGGAACAATATTGTGCTTTAAGAAATGATGAGCAGGATGATCTCAGGAAAAACCTAGAAATACATGAAAAAAGTGAAATGAGCAGAAACAGGAGAACATTATACACAGTAAAAGCAATATTTTATGATGATGTACTATGAATAACTTGACTATTCTCAACAATGTAATGATACAAGACAATTCTGTAGGACTTATGATGAAAGTGCTTTTAATCTCCAGAGAAAAATCTAGTAGAACAGCAGTGTCAGACTTGGTGTGGTGGCTTCAAAAGGTATGCAAAATTCTCTAGTGCCTCCTGGACAAGATTAAAAATAAATTTGGAAATGTTTAACCAAAAAACAAATTTATTTATTTTTAGTTTTCAACATTCATATATGGTCTGTTAAATTTGAAACCACTACTCTAGATATTTCTATTTAAATATAGCATTGTGTCAGTTGCATAAAAACTGAAGATTTTGGATAACACTAGAAAAGATATATTATGATTCAAAGGAGTTTGGTCTGCCCTTGCAATACTGTAAGTATCAAAAGATGAGGAATATCTATTGCTTGCCTTTCAATACACATTTGGAAAAACACTCTATAAAACTCTTTCAATAAAATGTACATGTCAGAATCTTTGTGATCAAAGCTCCACATGTCCTTCTCTTAACTTCTCCCCTACCCCCAGGGACTCTGACTATTCTATATTGTCTTCTTTATGGTTCATCAATTGTTTCTTTATAATCAATAAAGAAGATTAATTGATAATATTTCCTTTAGGCAGATGCTTTCCTAATTAGAACTTCAAACAGTTGTCATGTAATTTAACATCTTATAAGGAAATTTTCAATTAGAAAAATAGATTCATATAACTGTAACAGGAATGAAGGGGTCTCAGCACGATAGTCTTCAATTATTTGAAAAATCTTTTTTACATGGTAATGATTAATTTGAAGTAAGCAATTATAGTTACTTATAATAAGAGCATCTCACTTCTTAGTGGTTAATAAAGTATTTTTTTTCTCACAGCAGCTTTGTGAGGTAAGAAATATTACTCTAGTTTTCTTTTTTATTATAGTATTTTAAACTATTTATTTATTTATTTTTACTTTTTAACATTCATTTCCACAAGATTTTGAGGTACAAATTTTCTCCTCTTCTCTCCCCTACCCCATACCCCAAGATAGTGAGCCTACTGAATACCCCTTCCCCCAATCTGTTCTCTCTTAAATCCTCCTCCATCCCTGTCCCCCACCAAGTTTCTAGTAGGGCAAGATGGATTTCTATACCCCAGGGCCTGTATACCTTATGTCACAGTTGCATGTAAAGAATAAATATAAAAATAAATAAATAATATTTGTTTTTAAAACTTTGATTTCTAGATCCTGTGCCTTCTTCCCTCCTCACCCACCCTCAATGGAAAGACAAACAGCTCAACATAGGTTGTACATGTGTAGTTTATTCTATTTTCTCCTTTGACCCTTTCCCTTTTCAAAAGTGTTTGCTTCTAACTACCCTCTCCCCATATTTACCCTCCCTTTTATTATCCCCCCTCTTACGCTCTTTCCCCCCTACTTTCCCATAGGGTAAGATACCAATTGAATGTGTATGTTATTCCCTCCATTAAGGCAAATTCAACAAGAGTAAAGTTGACCTATTCCCTTTCACCTTCCTGCTCTTCCCCTCCATTGAAACAGTTTTCTCTTGCCTCTTTGATATGAGATAATTTAGCAGATTCTATCCCTCCCTTTCTCCTCCCATTATATTCATCTCTAACCTCTTAATTTTATTTTTTAGATATCATCCCTTCCTATTAAACTGATCCTGTGCCCTCTGTCTATGTATACATGGGCACACATATACACAAACTCACATATGTATTAATACACACATACACCCTCCTATAGATACATACATACATACATATATACATATATATGTATATATGTATATGTATAAGATATTCCCTTCAACTATCCTCATACTGAGAAAAGTCTAGTCTCATGAATTACAATTATCATTTTTCCATGTAGGAATATAAATAGGTCAACTTTAATTAAAGTTCCTTATGATTTCCTTTTCCTATTTACCTTCTCAAGCTTCTCTCACTTCTTGTATTTGAAAGAAAAATTTTCTGTCCAGCTTTGGTTTTTCATCAAGAATGCTTGAAAGTCCTCTATTTCACTGAATGACCATATTTTCCCCTGAAGTATTACATTCAGTTTTGCTGGTTAGGTGATTCTTGGTTTTAATCCAAGCTCCTTTGACCTCTGGAATATCATATTCCAAGCCCTTCAAACCCTTAATGTAGAAGCTGCTAGACTTGTGTTATCCTGCTTGTGTTTCCACAATACTCAAACTATTTCTTCCTGACCACCTTGCAATATTTTCTCCTTGACCTGGGAACTCTGGAATTTGTCTATGATATTCCTAGGAGTTTTCTTTTTGGGATCTTTTTAAAGAGGTGATTGGTAAGTTCTTTCAATTTCTATTTTGCTCTCTGGTCCTAGAATATCAGGAAAATTTTGCTTGAGAATTTTTTGATGGATGATTCCTAGGCTCTTTTTTTATAATAGCTTTCAGGTAGTACAATAATTTTATTTTTGCTAATTTTTTTTGGATGGGAGAGGGTAGGGCAGTCAGGGTTAAGTGACTTGCCCAAGGTCACACAGCTCATAAGGATTAAATGTCTCAGGCTGGATTTGAATTCAGGTCCTCCTGACTCTAGGGCCAATGCTCTATTCACTGTGCCACCTAACTGCCACTGGTCCAATAATTTTTAAATTATTTCTCCTGGATCTATTTTCCTGGTCAGTGGATTTTGCAATGAGTTATTTAACATTGCCTTCTATTTTTTTCATTTATTTGTATCTGTTTTATTGTACCTTGATTTCTCATAAAGTAATTAGTGTCCATTTCTTCCAATCTAATTTTGAAGGAATTATTCTCTTCAGTGAGTTTTTGAAATTCCTTTTCCATCAGGCCAGTTTAGTTTTGTAAGGTATTTTTCTCTTCATTGGCTTTTTGGTCCTCTTTGGCCATTTGAGTTAGTCTATTTTTTAAGGTGTTATTTTCTTCAGTATTTTGGGGGAGGTCTGTTTTAGCAGGCTGTTGACTTGCTTTTCATAATTTTCTTGCATCATTCTCATTTCTCTTCTCAATTTTCCTCCACTTCTCTTACTTGATTTTCAAAATCCTTCTTGACCTCCTCCATGTCCTGTGACCAATTCATATTTTTCTTGGAGGTTTTTGACGTTTTATTCTGGTTCCATATTTTGATACTCTTTGTCCCCCCAAAATGATTTTATGATCTGATTGTGCTTGGTTTGTTTGCTCATATCGCCAGCAAAGTACTTGACTTTTGAGCTCTTTGCCATGGTAGAACTCTGCTTCCAGAATGGAGAGAGTTGTGTCACAAATGTCTGGGCTTTTGCACAGTTGTTGTCAGAGCTATAAGGAGGCTTCCCTCTCTACAGCCACCACAAGCTCTGGCACAATAGCATTCTTCACCCCAAGGCCACCACCCAAGACTGTAACCCATATACAAGCTGGTCAAAGCAAGAGCAATTACCCTCTGAATGGTCACCCGCTATCCCTATGATCTGCAGGCCAGGAGCTCTGAAGGCAGCCATGTGCCAGCAGTTGCAGCCATTGTGCCACCACCACCTCTTCCTCCCTAGGTTCAGAGGCTGGACCACACTCTTCTCTCACCTAGTTCCAAGAGATTTCCCTACAGACCTTTTACTTTCCCTATGGCATTTATGGGTTGAGAAATCTGGTAATCACCACAGCTACCATTGATTCACTCTCCTGAAGTCTGCTCTCACCAGACTGTGTCCCTGCCATTGGCTGGTGCAGCTCATGCAGGACTGGGCTCAGTTCCCAGCCCTTGTGGGATAGACCCTTCCTCTCAGCCTGTCAGGCTGCCTTCAGTGGGAGATTTGTTTCTGTCACTGTATGGGTTCTGCAGCTCTAAAATTTGTTTAGAGCCATTTTTTTACAGGTGTTCGAGGTGGTTGGTGTCAGAGCTCAAATAAGTTCCTGCTTTTATTCCACCATCTTGGCTCCACTCTCCTCTAGTTTTCCTAATGAGAAAATTGATTGCAGAGATACTTTTTAAAATTATATTTTGTTCCATGGGAGGCAAGTGATAGATTATTTTTTCAAATAAATTTTTATTACTGCCTTTTCTTCTTATATTGCCTCAGTCTTCCCCACCAACTAGCTTCCCAGGCCATTTTATTTTCATTCATTCATTAAACAAGCAGTTATTAAATACCTACCCCATGCAAGTGCAGTACTCCAACAAAAGATCACTTAAATGATAAAACATTTCTAGGGACCAATTTCCTCTTAGGCCCTTGTCTTGACCTGTTGCTACCTAGGCAAAGGCACAAACCTGTCAGCACAATGGTATTTCATCATAATCACATATCACAGTTTGTTCAGAAATTCCCCAGTTGATGGGCATTCTCTCAATTTACAGTTCTTTGCCACTAGAAAAGAGCTGCTGTTGGGGGCAGAGCCAAGATGGGGGAGTAGAAACAGCACTTCCAAGGTGCTCTTCCCCTCACCACTTCCAAAAATTGTAAAAGATGGACTCTGAACAACTTCCAGAGCTCCAGCACCCACAAAATGACACAGAGAAGCTAACCTCCCGCTGAGGACAACCCAGCAGCCCAGCAGGGAACGGCCAGCACAGTGCTCTGGAAGCGGCCAGCACAACACTCTGGGAGTTTTAAAATTAAGTCTTTCAAATATATATAAATACTATTATTAATACTATTTTGCATGTAATTGGGAGATAAGATGTGAAGGCATTGGGGCACAGAGATTCACCTTGCCCTAATGGTAAAGTTAAAGCGGGTATGGGAGAAGATATGGGAGAGAGCAGATTGGATGAGGGGATATCTTGTGGGACTGCTATTCTGGTGTGGTGGGTAGGGGAAAATGGGGAAAAAATTGTAACTCAAAATCTGGCGGAAATGAAAGATGTAAACCAGAAGTTAATAAAGCATTTGTTAAAAAAAAAAAAGAGCTGCTGTCAATATTGTCATTCATATACATGCTTTTCCTTCTTTTAAAAAATATCTTTTTTGGGGTACAGACCTAGTAGTGGTATTGCTAATTCAAAGGGTATACATGGTTTTATAACCCTTTGTGCATAGTTCCAAAGTTCTCTACAAAATGACTGTTCAACACAAGTTCACCAACAGTACATTGTATCATTTTTCCCACATAGCTTCCAACATTTGTCATTTACCCTTTCTGTCCTCTTAGCCAGTCTACTAGGTATGAGGTAGTACCTCAAAATTGTCTGAATTTGCTTTTCTCCAATGAGAGCGTTTTTCATGTGACAATAGATAGTTTTGATTACTTTAATCAGAAAACTTTACAAGTTTTAATCATTTATGAATTGAATAATGCCTCTTATTTTTATAAATTTGATTTGGTTCTCTATATGTTTAGACAGTTGCTTCAAAACATTCCCCCCACCCCCCACAGTTATTATTGTCAACTCTATTCCCTCTACCACATCCCCCCTGTTTATTTTATTCTCTCTCTTCCTTCCCTCTGTCCCTTCTCAAAAGTGTTTTGCTTCTGACTACCCCTCCCTCAATCTTTGATCACTCATCCTTTTCTTATTCCCTTCTCCTCCTACTTTCCTATATGGTAGGATAGATTTCTTTTTTTTCCTGGAAAACATTTTATTGTAGGTGGAATGGGACATAGCTAGACAAAGTAAGTTTGATGATTCCAATTTTGTTGGCAACATCTAAAGCATCATAGTCTGGAGCAAGACGGACATAGGACTTCTCTCCATCAAGCCAGATCAATGTGTTGACCTTGGCCACATCGATGTCATACAGCTTCTTTTCGGCCTGCTGGATCTGATGTTTGTTGGCCTTGATGTCCACAATGAAAACTAGGGTATTATTGTCCTCAGTCTTCTTCATAGCAAACTCAGTGGTCAAAGGAAACTTAATGATGGCTTAATTATCAAGCTTGTTTCTCTGAAGGCGCACTTTTCTGAGGGTATTTGTGCTGCTTTCAAAGTCTCAGTGTCTTGGGTCACTGGACAGTGGGAGATGTTTGGATCTTCTCCTTTTTGTGGCTATGGACACCCTTCAGCACCGCCTTCTTGGCCTTCAAAGCCTTGGACTTGGCTTTTGTCTTGGGGGGGACAACGGCTTCCTTCTTTACCTTTGGTGCCATGTTGGAGGAAAGGGGCAGGATAGATTTCTATACCCAATTGAGTTTGTATGTCCCCCTTTGAGACAGTTCTGATGAGAGTAAGGTTCACTCACTCCCCCCTCACCTCCTCTCTCTTGAAACCACACTATGACTTTGTCTAAAAGAATATATTGACCTGCAGAGCCAATATGGCAGAGTAAAGATAGGGACTTACCTGACCTTTCCCCTAAATCTCTCCAACTAGTGACTCTAAACAAAATCTAGAGTGACAAGCCAGAAAAAAAGACAGTGAAACATTTTTCCAGGCAAAAGGATAGAAGGCTGGCAGGAAAGGTCTGTTGCACCAGGGTAAGAGTGTAGCATAGTCCAGTTCAAGATGTAGTGCTTTCACTTGAGAAAAAAGATTAAAAATAATTAATATTTGCTAATTTAGATTAGCAAATAGATCATAATAATCTTATCCAATGAGCTTGTGTCCCGAGGTCCAGAAAATCTATATGATCCCCAGAAAATGTATTGATGATGTCTGAATACAGATGGAAGCATATTTTTTTTACTTTATGATAAGTACCCTCCAAACTTTTTGATTATACACCCTATTAAAATATATGCCTAAGATTTACTAATTTAGAAATTGTATGTAATCTTCTATAAAAAGAATATCTGGTATAATATGCAAAAGGAAAAAAATAGCAAATTGTACAGTAAAATAATATTTGATGCAATAGGTAATAGGGAGCCACCTGACTTTATTAAGTAGGATAGTGACACATTCAGGTTGTTTAGGAAAATCACTTTGGCAATGTAGAGAATGAATTGGAGTGAGAGAAGCTTGAGACAGGTAGATCAATTGAAAGAACATTACAATATTATAGGGAAGTAGTGATGAGACTGTGAGTGGCAAAAAGGGAAAATCTCCAAGAGATTTTACATTGTGAGGCCTTGGATAATTGGTTGGACAGTGGTGCCCTTGACAGTAATAGGGGACTTTGGAGTATCAGTGTGTGTGTGTGTGTGTGTGTGTGTGTGTGTGTGTGTGTGTGTGTGTGTGTTATTTTATTTGGGGGATGGAGGGGAAGGAGGAAAGATAATATTGTGAATGATGACCTTAGGCAAATCATTTAATAACTGTCTGCCTCAGTTTCCTCAACTGTAAAATGGAACTATAAAAAAGCCCTACTTTATAAGGTTATGAAAATCAAATTAAATATTTGTTAAGTACTTAGCATAATGCCTGCCACATAGAAGGTGTGCAATAAATATTTATTCCCCCTTCACCCTATCTCCCTACTCTTCGAGTGACTCTTACTCCATTCATTAGGTGATCTGGATGTTAGGAGATTTCACCAGAATTTTTCCAATGGCACCTACATAACTGCTATGTAAAGTGTTACTTTAGATTTGAACTTTACTGATATACGACTGGCTGAAGGAGTGGGACAGTATTTGAACTTTCATAGTAGCAGGATTGGAAGAAAGAGTCAGTGTAGTAGAATAAGTGTAAATGCGGTCATGTTGGAGAAAAGACACATTGGCTGGTAGTAACTATGAGATTTTTGAAAACTATCTACCCACTTCTATTAGCACCAGTCTTTGTCCCCTCTGCAATGCCTCTACCCCATGAAGCTATTTCCCCAGAGTGCCTTAGCCTATACTTTGGAAACCATTGTTCCAGGATCTAAAATTGCTGGTGGATACTTTTTTTTTTTTTAAAGCAATTGGGGTTAAGTAACTTGCTCAAGGTTACACGACTAGTCATTATTTATGTGTGGGTGCTCATTTTCTGAGGCCGGATCCGATCTCAGGTCATCCCAACTCCGAGGCCGGCGCTCTTACTCACTGCGCTACCTAGCCGCCCCCATGGTGGATACTTTTAAAAGACTTAAACTTCAAGAATAAAAGGCTGTATATAATCCAGTTTTACTGAATACTACTTTCACACTTTTACTCTTTCAGTAAAATTGTCCTGCTTGCTGTACTCCATTAGTGACATTCCATATTCCTCACTCCTGTGTCACTGTTCATTTCCAGTTCCTGAAATAGAATTCTTTCTCATCTTTTTTAGAATTTCATGTTTCTTTCAGAACTCTATTATGATAATTACCTTTTATGTGTAGTCTTTCCTGAATCCCCCATTTTTTACTTTTCTTTCCTCCTCTGAATTTTTTTTCTCAATTTTATGTTGTAAACTTATTTTTGTAAATTTTGTTACCCTCAATTAAATACAAGATCTTTGAGGGCAGGGACTGTTTCATGTTGGTCTCTGTATCCTAGTGATAGAGAGATATGTAGGTATAGCTATATAGAGATAATTAAATGTGTGCATATTTCATCTTATTTTCTCTTATATCAATTATCTTATACCTGGCCATAAAAAAACCCTTTACTGCCAATATCTTTTTTTGCTGTTCTCCTATCATATTTTCTTAATAAAGCTTACCTTGCAATGTAAAGGAAAATTATTTATTACAAACTGCTTACTTAAATAATTTTAAAACATATTCCTTTCCCCAGAGTCTTCATGGTATATTAGCATAAGTTTAAACATGCAAATAAATTATCATTTTTAAATACGTATAAATAAAAATAGTATATTCCTGCATGTAAGTAGGATTTCTACTTAATGAACAAAGACTTATCTCTAACTTTTCCTCTTTTTCTGATATCTGCTGGCAAGAATTTAATGTATATTCTCCTTCTTTAACTTGCAATTTATCTGTTGAAATGGAAATCTCAAGCATTCTAATCAGTTTAAGTTCTTCAGTTTATGTCACAGTCAATGGTTGAGCATTCATGCTTGCTAAGGTCAATTACCTTCTTACTATGCTTCCCTATAGACTTCATCTTGCTGCTAACTCAGGTTGGCTCCTTGGCTGCTCCTACATCAAATCTGTTCCTTAGAGCATTTTTCCTTTTCAGTTCCTTCCTAGCAAATCCTCATAGCTCTCTCTTAGCAAACAGTAAGGTGCTTTGTGTTTCTCCTTTCAGATAAAGGTCCCTTTCTCACTCTAAAACATTCCTTCCTGATTTTTTCAGTGCCTTTTCCCTGGTTCTGATGCTAATTTAAACTCCCAACACATTCCTCTAGACTGAAGAAGGAAAAGAAAGATCCAGATCCTTAATGTGAAACTTATTTGGGCTATGAGGAATAAGAATTCCCTTGTATAAGCAACTAAAAAGAAAAAAAAAACGCTTGTAGTTAAAGCACAGATAAAAGCAATAATTGAATTAAGACAATACTTTGGTACCTAGACAACAAGCACTTGACTCCACTGAAGTGGAAAGATATTGGTTTGAGTGCTGTCTCTGACAGTCAATATGGGAGTAAGGACAAGATATTCTGCCTCTGGAACTTTTATTATTGGTAAAGTTTGAGTTGTTATGATTATGTTCTCCATAACCCATGTAGTCATTGTCCTCCCTAGGCTTATGTATATAGCTGGCCATATATTCTATTACTCTATTATTGCTCTGTCTCCAATTCATTGATCAGTGAATTAATGAAACTCCTTAAACACTGGGACAGTTTCAAGTGATGAATGAGATTTAAAATTCAGCAAACCACAATTTTATCTCCATTTCATTGTGATTTATTGCTAATGTTTCACATGTTTTGTGACATGAACTATTAAACCCTATTTAATTAAATTATTGTGAATTCTAAAACTTAATAGATGAAATATGTTAAACATTAAAATACAGAAGTATCATTTTTAAGACCAATATCCTGATTTATGGAATTTTTTCAGTTTGAGTCTTTGCCTTTTTTTACTTCTATTCTTTTTTTTTTACTTTCTCAAGCAAAAATAAGAGAAATATTTTAAGTCCCACAACTTATACAGTTAACCTCTGTCATTTAGATCACACCCTGTGTTTTGTACTTCTCTCTATGCTATCAACTAAGGAATATGTGTTTTGAGTGAGTTTTTCCTCTTTGATTATAGAACATTATTTCAGAGCATTTTATTAAATAATGTTATTTTTGAAACATCAGACTTTTGCTTAAAAGTTACTTTTTTTTGTTATCCATTGAAAAGTGGTCAAGTGAATTTCAAAGTCACGGTTTGAACCTTGCAAGAAAACCAGCCTCCAAGGACTTTTTCTTCTGTTTTGTATGTAGAGTGAAAGTCTTTAAACTAATTATCTGAACTGCTTCAGACATCTTAACTGTCACTTTTCCTCTGTATTGTGTTTCTCTCTATAGGTTCCATTAGCTTATCGCTCTCTTTTTAAAATGGAAACTTTTTACATTTGTTCCTTAAAATTTTATTAGGTCAATGCCATTAGCTATAGCAAATTTGCTTTTTGACATTAACTCAAGAAAAATATTAAAGTCAATCCCCAGTGGGAGGTCTTTTATATTAGAGACTTGTCTATTATTGTCTTAACTGAAATGAAATTTCCGTTTATGACATACTTGTTAGGATAGTAATATGGACTAGACCTGTGATTCCATTAATGTAGAGATCTCTCAGATGAAGAAATTTCCCTTACCAAAGCAGGACAGCACCATCTTTTCAATGTATAGTCTTAGAGAGTGGTGAAGATTATGGGAAGATTAAGGGACTATCTGCTCTACATGATATAGTACATAGGGAGATGGCCTTGTAACCCAGAAGATTTAGGAAAACTTTTTTCTTTTAATCTAGTATTTTTTTTAACTCTGTGTTTCCTATTCTTACTCCTTATTTTGACAAAATATGTTTTTGATTCTCTGTTCAATGGCTTTCTTCTATGTTGCTGCTTTCTTAAGATTATTGAGAACAATTAAATTAAATTAAGACCAATTTCTACAGTCAATTTGACCTACTTAAGGAAAAAAAGATATATTTCCCAGAGCTAAATGGATGGATTCACAAGCAAATTCTGTCAGACACTTAAATAACAATTAATTCTAGCACAGTATAAATTAGATGGAAAAACAGGCAAAGAAAGGAGCCTATCATATTCCCTTTAGGGCACAAATTTGGTGCTAATACATAAGCCAGGAAGAGTGAAAACAGAAAGAAAACTATAGAACAATTTCCTTAATGAACACTGACACAAAATTAAATAAAATGCTAGCCAGGAGATTACAATAATAAGGCTCATACACTATGACCAGGTGGGATTTATACCAGGATTTCAGGGCTCTTTCAGTATTAGGAAAACTACCAGTATAATTGACAATATCAATAACAAAACAAATATTATCTCAAAAGATACAGAAAAAGCCTTTGACAAAATTTAACACCCATTCTTATTAAAACAATAGAGAGTATAGGAATAAATTAATTTTCCTTGAAATGTTAAATAATATCTACCTAAAACTCCTAGCAAGTATTGTCTGTAATGTGAATAAACTAGAAGCCTGCCAAATAAAATCACTGGTGAAGCAAATATGCTAAAAATCTCCACTATTATTCCATATTGTCCTAGAATGATAGCTACAGCAATAAGAAAAATAAATTGAAGGAATTAGAATAGACAATGAAGAAACAAAACTATCACTAATTACAGATGATTATATACTTAGAGAATTCTAGAAGATCAACTAGAAATAACTAGTTGAAATAATGAACAGCATCAGCAAAGTGGCAGGATATAAATAGAACCCACAGAAAACATCAACTTTTTTATATATTACCAACAAATTCCAGCAGTAAGAGATAGAAAAGAGATATTCCATTTAAAATAACTGTAGAAAATATAAAGTACTTGTGAGTCTACCAGTGAAGACAACTATCTCTCCCAGCTTTGTGACATCTACATACTATCAATGCCTTTGTCTATATCAGTGTTAAAAACAGCACAGAACCAAGCACAGATCATTGTGATACTCCATTGAATGCTGGATACCTCTGGTCACATTGACATTAAACAATTAATAAATTATACCTTGAATCTGACCATTCAATTAGTTCTGGCTGAATTACCATCTAATCCATGCCTTTCCATCTTCTCCTCATGAATAACATGACATAATAAAGAAAATGTTTTATTAAAATAAAAAAAAACTATACCCATAGCACATCCCTCTCATTTTCTAGTTTTGTAATTCCATCAGAAAATAAAGATTAGTCTAATAGCATCAATTCTTAATTAAACTACAACCATATTTTAATGATTTATGCTAGAATTTTACTAGCAATCAAAGATCCCTGACCTATAGTTTTTACACTGTTCAATTTTTCTTTTCTTTTTTGAGAATGGGTTACCTCCCCTCATCCAGGATGGAAATTCAGTGGTCAACCTCATTGCTGATCAGCTTGGGAGCTTTGACTTTCTTTGTTTCCAACCTAGGTGTTTCTTTTTCATTCCCTTTGATATCATTATTCCACAAACACTTTGAAAAGTCATTCCTACTTCTTTTATCCTCATGGTGATAAAATTTATTGTACATATATTTCTCCCAATTGAAGTAAAAATAAATGATTGTAGAAACTGTTTGGTTGCAAAGAGTTTTGAAAGGAAAAAATAAAAGGAAACTTGAATGCATGGGCTATTCCAAATATAGAATTACTTAGTTACACTTAGTATTAGACAGTATTTTATGATAATGAGCAGAAAAGTAAAAGCACCAAGGTAGTTTCATGGCCCTCTGCTCTTGAGGACTCGCCATATCAACTGCAGATTTAGTGTGTGCTCCTTATTTGTATAGGGTACTACAACTCAAAACCCCTATGCACAGATGATCCACCAGCCTCAGACTCCCTAGTAGCAAGGATTACAAATGCACTGCTATATCAATTTTTTTTTTTTTTGGAAAATCAGAATAGCAGTTCCCTTTCTCCAATGTTATGATGACTCTCCTGGTTTTATTTGTTTGTTTGTTTTTTAATGATCTTTCCAGTATCCATGGCAGGGTCTCAGCAATTTCATATGACAGTACCTTCAGGACCTGTGGTACATTTCATCTGGACCAAATTATTAGAATGAATCAATGACAACTCTGTTATCTCCTTAATTATCTTGGTGACTTGTTAGTTATTTGTATTGTCAATTTTAGTGAAGAGGTCATTGTCCTTTGCAGAGAAAGTAGAAAAGAAATGTTGAGTTCTCTCTATTGTAAGTTATCCCATCCATTCCAGGCAAAGGTCTTATTCCTTATAGATTCTCTGTTTTCTCACTTTTCATTGTCATTAGTTAACCTTACCAGGTGAAGCTCATTCTGTGTTTTACCTTATTTAGTAAAATATTTACAAGACCTTTGCATGATCTTACATTTATTTTCCATTACTTGGCCTTGCTTTGCTTTTTCATAATTTGTTTTTAAATCTACATTGTTTAGTCGGATCCTTATACATCCACAATATTCTCTCCAAAAAAATCTTTTTCCTTCCTCTTTTCTTCCCTTTTCTTGATGCTGTTATTTTTTTTGTTCAAAATTATATTCAAAAGAATATCCCTTTCCTCCAGAGCTGTCTTCCCCTGAAGCATTTTACTCTATGGGATCCTACTTATTTTTACCCTAAATTTGTTCAATATGTATTGTCCCAAATCTGAATTATAATTCAGATTTTGTCCAGTTTCCTCTGCCAAAAACTCTATGCAGTGCTGGTCTCTCCTCTTATCCCCAAAGTGCTCAGCATTTTCACTCCACCAACCACTTCCTCCCACTTAGGTATAATCAAATAGAGAATAGACTTTCTGATTGTTGGTTTTTCTGCCTTTCGAAAGATGAAATTATCACTTAAGAGAAGTGAGTAAATTATTAGCTGACTGATTTTGTCAGAAAAAAAATACCAGCAAATGTTTCAAATTTGAAATCAAAAGTCTTTATTTAAATATATCTGGTTCAAGGCTAACAGTTTCAAGTGTCAAGACCCTTTTTTTTTTAATTGGGGCTTTCTCAGTTTTTTAGCTATATTTTTCAGCTGACTCTCAACCACAAATGTGTTAACTATATGATTAATTCCTTTACCCAAGTCATTGATAAAAAGGTTAAGCAGCATATGGCCAAGCATAGATTTCTAGGGCATTCCATTGGAGACCTTGTTCTAAATTGACACCAAATAATTACTAGTTTTTGGTTTCAACAATTTATATTTTGAATCTTCATGACTGTATGTCCAACTAGCACATATCTTTTCTTCTTCTCTACAAGAATTCTAAGAGCTACTTTATTAAATGCTTTGCTCAAATTTAGGTAAATTTTATCTATAGGTTTCCTATAATAGAAAAGTTTAGAAGTTCTCTCAAAAAGGAAATAAGTTTAGTTCAGCTTTATCTTTTGTTTATTTTTGTTCCTTTCTTCCAATTAAATATCTCTTTAGTATAAATAATACAGATATATAAATTGAGTAAAATGGTCTATTTAGCACATTATTTTCTTTTCTTGTAAGAATCATAAATTTATCGTAGGCAATGACCCAATTTGACCTTCTCTCTGCTATTGCTAACCTTATGGATCTGAGTGTGTGATATTCAGCTAGTTTCCAGGAGAAAAGAAAATAAGTGTGTGTGTGTGTGTGTGTGTGTGTGTGCGTGCGCACACGCGCACGAGAGCACATCTGTGTATGTATGGTGATCAGCTGTGGAAGCAAGAATAAATAGTAAAGAAGGAGAATCTTTTTTTTGTTGTTTATTTTGAACTTTTCTATTGTAGGGAAGCATGAATGTCATCAAAACTGCAATGTGGAATTTTTGAGAGTTCATTTTAAACAGATTAATATTAAGCCTAATAAATTCAGATGACTGGTACTTGCATATATGTATTTTTTTAATGTAGCAAACTGTATGCTCTTCTTAAAATTTCAGTCCTGAAATCTTAAGCTTAATATGCTTTGTCTCTGTCCTGGAACTTTTCACACTTACTAGGATGCTTTTGCAAAGTTTAAATGCCATTCTCTACTACTGAATTTTCCAGGAAGAGTGACTCCTTAGGGATTCGTTGGTAAAATCCATTAGTGCACTTTCTAGTGTAAAACTTGTATGATGCCATAAATCTTTTAGGAAGTGGTTTTGGAAGCTTTTTTGTGAAGGTTAGATGTATAAGGTAAACTATATTACATGAACCTTCAGCATGAGCCTTCAGCATTACACTTTTTGACATTTAATAAAGTAGGGATCACAAAAAGCTATATCCTCAGAGGCCTTGTTAGGCCATCACAAGAATAAACTGAATACCCATAGCCAAGCTTCTATTTTTGAGCAGCAAAGACCCCAACATTTTTATTTTCTGAATTATTAAAAAAAATACTTCCCTCCCTTCTTCCCCCATGAAAGCACTAGCATTAACTCTCTCTACAACTTGTCAAAAGTCAGGCTACATCAGTTTGAGATCAGATTTGTATAAGTCAAGTATATACAGTGTACTTTGTAGGTAGTTTTGATATATCTTTTTTTTTTTTTAACTTACGATACTAGGATTGTCGACACGACCATAAATGAAACAGATTCAGGGAACAGAGGTATATCTTTATCAGAAATGTTCTGTCAGTAATACATATAATGACAAAAGAAAATGTAAATATATTGTTTCATTTTTATATCTTAAATAAATTTTATTCCCATCTAGATTATCTAGTCATATGCATTAGGTTTGATTTTTCCGAAGTCCTTCCAGAGAGACTGTAAGTGATGGTACAATATAATCTGATTTCATCAATATGTTCAAGATGCAAAATATAATTCATTATATGTTGTCCTGAAATGGAGCTTCAAATCCAAAATCCTATAACTTTTCAAAATTATAAGTGGCTAATTTTTATTACTTTTTGCTGGCATATCTTTTCCTTACCATTCTTACAACTACAGCATTACTTTGCCTGTGTAACCATCCCTACTAACCTGATTTCTTTATTTACTCATTCATTTATTCATTTTTGTTTCTTTATTTAACATTGTTTCTCACTGTAATAATGTCAAAATATAATTTTCTCATTTGATCCTGAGGGTATTTAAATATTATTCAAGAGTATTTCATTATGATAAAAAAATGCAACACTTAGGAAAAGAGTGACAAACAAACAGAATTGCATCACAAATACTGCTCTCTGTAATGGCAGTATTCTTTTTATACTGTTAACATTTTATGTAATTTTATAAAGGGTCTAACCCTACTTCTTCAGAGAAGAACACAAATAACTACAAAGTTTGATTAGGTTGGAGAAACTGGTCAAATTTTGGTTTACTTTAATGCAAATTAAAGAAATAGTTCAAACTTGACCATATAAGTCAATCTGACTACATTTATCCTGAAATTACTTTAAGATAACTTAGTAATCTGACACCAGTATTCTTCTAATAACTAGATGCCTTACACAGCTACCAGTGGAGCATATGCCTTTTGCTTCTTGCTCTTGCTATAATAAATGGCCCACAACAACAGAAACTTTAATTTGTTATATTTTAACATTTACAAAACTCTTTGAATATATTACCTCATTTGATTGTCATTGATATAGTTTGATCTTTTATTAATTTAAAGTTAATATTATAGTCCCTGATTACTATATGTTTTATGTTATCTTTTGGGTTATTCATAATTTTTATTTTTATGTGATTGTGATATTTCATGATTAGCATATCCATAAAGTAGCATTACTGGTAGAATATTTGTATTAAATAGATGTGTTTATATATACCCTCAGAAAGTAGTTTATGGGCAATATTTAGATATATCAAAATCTTGGTTGGAAGTAGGTACTTTATTTTTTTAGGTAATGCATTGCTAGAATTTTAGTATTCTAGAAATACTAAAATAATTATTGAGCAACACCCCATGTATAATCTGAAATTGACTAATCCCAAGTTTGACTAGACCTAACTTTGAGGATCCATAGTTAAAAGAGTCAAAGAATTAGACCTTCAAGAAGTAAAAAGGTTTTCTTAATGCCATTTCCTTGGGGGAGAAAAATTAACCTCATAGTCCTGTACAATTTCCTATCTGAAAAGCAGATCTAGTGAGTTATTTAGATGATATCAATTTGATGGAAAAGTAATTGCAATTCCATTTGTATAAAACCACCAAAATGTGATTTTTCTTTCTGTGCAGGGGAGGGGGAAATTAAGTAATAAAATGTCACATTATGTAAGAATTTGTGAGAATCTGAAACCCTAGAAGGTTAAAATACTGTCCTGATAGTAATCCCAAATTCTATTCCTTTTGTCAGAGATAATCTCATTTTATTCTGTTCTTTCAATCTATTGATATTATTTGATTTTTCTTGATTTGTCAGGAAGTCATTAGCTTCCACTTAATTCTAGATTTTAAACAGTTATCTTCTTCAGTGAGATTTCATACATTTTTTTGGTCTTAGAAAGCAACATTATTGAGGGGGGTGGAGTCAAGATGATAGAGTAGAAACAGGACTTCCAGGGGCCTCTGGGTTCCATCTCCTCCAATTCATGTAAAAGGTGACTCTGAAGAAATTTTGGCACTACAGAATCCAAAAAATTACACAGAGAAGATAACCTCCAGCTGAGGACAGCCAGGCAGTCCGGCAGGAAGTGAACAGCACAGCATTCTGGAAGCCAATCCCAGTCTCCCCTGACACCCCCAGCCAGAGGTTTTAGCCTCAGGGTGGCCTGACCAGGCCCTGGCTGGAGGGATTTCAAATCACCAGCAGCTGTGGCAGTTTCCAGAATTATCAACACATAGATGATAAGGACAAAGTGAGAGGTCAGTGCAGTGTGGACTTTAAGATCCAGTAGTTGGGAGTGTGGCTGGCCTTTGCCCCAGGGGTGAGAAGTGACAGAGGACCCTTGGTGTGCAGCTGCCCCATGTGGAAGCTTCAGCTTCTGGCCTGCAGACTGTAGGGGGACCATGCAACCAGTCTTAGGGGTAATTGCTATTGCTTTAACCTGCTTAGATCTGGATTGCAGTCTTGAGTGGAAGTCCTGGGGTGTGTGACCAGTTTGCCAGAGTGTGGAGGCTTCAGAGAGGACACCCAACTAATACCTTCAGCAGCTGAGAAAACCCCAGCAATTGGGACGAAGCTCCCCTGTCTGGTAGCAGAGTCCTACTGTGGAAAGCAACATTAATACTGAAAATTTGAACTAAAATGGTATACAGAATTTGACTATCCATAAAACAATAATTCTATTTTCCACAATCCATGTGTGTTCATAAAAAAACAATGGCAATCAAAATACATTTTGCATCTGCTTGTTCCCCAGGCAGGGATTTTGTTTTTAATTTATATGTTTTGAACCAAAAGTACCATCAACCTTTCTATTATTCTTATGAATATATTAATGATTTTGTTGTTGCTCAGTTGTAGCTGACTGTCTGTGACCCCATTTGATGTTTTCTTGGCAAAGATACTCGAGTGGTTTGTCATTATCTTCTCCAGCTAGTTTGTTTTCTTTCTTTAAAAAATATATTTATTTTTATTTTTTGTTTTCAACATTCATTTACACAAGATTTTGAGGTACAATTTTGTCTCCCCATTGTTCCTCTACCCCTCACAACAAAATAACTAGCCTAATGAATACCCAATCCCCCAATATGTTCTCTCTTATATACTCCCTCGTCTCCCCCCTAATTTTCTAGTAGAGTAGGACAAGATGGATTTTAATACCCCATTGCCTGTATATCTTATTTCCAAGTTTCAGGAAAAAAAAAACACATTTTTAAACATTTATTTTTAAAACTGTGTTCTAAATTTTTTCCCTTCTTTGCTCATCACCCACCCCCACTGGGAAGATAAGCAATTCAATATAGGTTGTACATGTGTAATTAACCAAATCATTTCCATAGTAATTATATTGTAAAAGATGAACTATATTTCCCTCCATCCTATCTGAGCCCAACTTATTCTATTTTCTCCTTTGACCCTATCCCTTTTCAAAAATGTTTGCTTCTAACTAGTCTCTCCCCTAATCTGCCCTATCTTCTATCATCCCCCCTCTTATTCCCTAATCCCTCACCCCCCTACTTTACTGTAGGATAAGATATCCAATTGAGTACATATATAATTCTCTCCTTAAGCCAAATTCAATGAGAATAAGGTTGTCCCATTCCTTTTCACCTTCCTGCTCTTACCCTCCATTGTAACAGTTTTCTCTTGCCTCTTTTCTATGAGATAATTTACCCTAATCTATCTCTCCCTTTCTTTTACTCACAATAAATTCCTTTCTCACCTCTTAACTATATTTGTAGATATTATCCCTTCATATAAAACTCATCCTGTGCCCTCTGTATATGTATACATGAACATACATATCACATATAAATTTATATGCACACACACCCTCATATACATACATACATACATACACACACACACACACACATATATACACATATATATTCCCTTCAACTACCCACATATTGTGAAAAGTCTTATGAGTTACAATTATTGTTTTTCCATGTAAGAATGTAAATAGTTCAACTTTAATAAGTTCCTTATGATTTCTTTTTCCCATTTACCTTCTCATGCTTCTCTTGCTTCTTGTATTTGAAAGTCAAATTTTCTGTTCAGCTCTGGTTTTTTCATCAAGAATGCTTGAAAGTCCTCTATTTCATTGAATGACCATAATTTCCCCTGAAGTATAATAATCAGTTTTATTGGGTAAGTGATTTTTGGTTTTAATCCTAGCTCCTTTGACCTCTGGAATATCATATTCCAAGCTCTTTGATTCCTCAATGTAGAAGCTGCTAAAACTTGTGTTATCCTTACTGTGTTTCCACAATATTCAAACTGTTTCTTCCTGACTACTTGCAGTATTTTCTCCTTGACCTGGAAACTCTGGAATTTGGCAACGATATTATTAGGAGTGTTCTTTTTGGTATCTTTTTCATGAGGCAGTTGTTGAATAATTTACTTTCTATTTCGCCCTCTGGTTCTAGAATATCAAGGCAATTTTGCTTGATAATTTTTGAAAGATGGTGTCTAGACTCTTTTTTTGATCTTGGCTTTCAGGTAGTCTGATAATTTTTAAATGATCTCCTCTGAATCTATTTTCCATGTAAGTGGTTTTTCCAATGAGATATTTCACATTGCCTTCTATTTTTTCATTTGTTTGTATCTGTTTTATAGTATATTGAATTCTCACAAAGTCATTAGCTTCCAATTGCTCCAATCTAATTTTGAAGAAGTTATTCTCTTCAATGAGTTTTTGAAATTTCTTTTCCATCTGGCAAATTTGGCTTTTTTAGGCATTCTTCTCCTCACTGGCTTTTTGGGCCTCTTTTGCCATTTGAGTTAGTCTATATTTTAAGGTGTTGTTTTCTTCAGTATTTTTTCAGGTCTACTTTAGCAGGCTGCTGACTCACTTTTCATGATTTTCTTGCATCATTATTATTTCTCTTCCTCATATTTCCTCCATTTCTCTTACTTGATTTTCAAAATCGTTCTTGAGCTCCTCCTTGGCCTGTCAACAGTTCATATTTTTCCTTGAAGACCTATGGAGAAGGAGTTCTGCCTTTGTTGGCTTCCTTCCACTGCATGCCTTGATGCTTTTTGTCCTCCAACAAAGACTGTATGGTCTGTTTCTGCTTCCTCTGCTTGCTCATATTGCCAGACAATTACTTGACTTTTGAGAATGAAAAGAGCTTTGTCCCAAATCACTGAGTTTATTGCAGCTAACAGAGCTATTAGGAGGTGCCCTCTGTACTGCCCCCATCAGCTCTGGCTCACTGGCCACATACCCCAGGACCACCACCCAAGCCTGCAATCCAAACCCAAGCAGGTGAAAGCAAGAGCAAGTACCCTCTGAATGGTCTCTTGCTCCCCCTATAATCTGCAGGCAAGGAGCTCCTGAGGCAGATACATGGCACAACCTCCATGCCTTTGCTGCTTTTTGACCTGAGGGCAGGGGTTAGATCAGACCCTTCTGTCCCCCCTATTCCAACAGAGTTCCCCAACAATGGGTTAAGAAGTCTGGAAAATGCCAAAACTCCTGGTGATTCACTCTCCTGAAGTCTGTTCTTGCTGCTGCTGGTCAGGGCCACCCTGGGGCCAGACCCACATGGCTCACATGGAACTGTGCTTGTCTCCCTGCTCAGTGTAATAGACCCTTCATGTCGGCCTGCCAGGATGCTTTCAGCAAGAGATTTGTTTCTCTCTGTCCCTTTGTGGATTCTGTAACTCTAAAGTTTGTTGAGAGTCATTTTGGTACATGTATTGGAAGTGATTGGAGCAGGAGGTCATGCCAAGTTTGTGCTTCTATTCTGCCATCTTGGCTCTGCCCCAATTTCATAAAATTTTTAGATGATGCAGTAAATTCTTATCTTTTAAGGGTTCTTATCTTGTTCAGGGTTTTTCTGCTGCTTTTACCAATTTTCTTTCATTTTTTAAAATATTACTTTTATTCTTTTCCCATTTTTTCATCTACTTTTTAATTTGATTTTTAAATCCTTTGCCGTTTTTTGTTTTGTTTTGTTTTGTTTTTGCTCACTTAAAAATAACTTTGCTAAATTTCTTCTAGGAATTCTTGTTTGGCTTGTGTCCACTCTGCAGTTTTGTTTTGTTTTGTTGAGTCTTTCCTTGTAGGTGTTTTTAAGTAATTGTCTTCCTCTGGTTTTCTTTTCTTGAGTTACCCTTTTACCATGATAGCTTTTTATGTTAAGGCTATTTTTTTTTTACTCATTTTTTTCCAGGTTATTTCTTGATTTTTTACTTTATGTTAGATTTGGGCTCTGCTCATTCTGGAATTATGGGGTGGGATAAGGGAGGTTTTGGTGTGTGGCTATCTGGCTTGGGCTTCTATCTTTTATGAGTTTTTTCTGATTTAATGTGTCAGTGAGGGCCAGTAAATTTTTGATGCTTCCAAAGTGGGATGATCCAGGAAAATGTCTGGTCACTGTCATCCTGTTTTAAGCTCTGGTCCTTATACAGGGAGGACCCTACTCCCTTGTGACTATGACTAATCTTTTGTACCCCGGTACTGTCACTTGAAACTTGGTAACAGACAACAGCGCTGCCAAATGTTACCTGGTCATGAACTTAGTGCTAGTTACAAGGGTCCCCTTCAATGTCTTTCTGATGAGACATCCCTGGAAATCCCTACTACTGCCTCACAAGACATATCTGGTGTCATTTCTAACATTCTTCCTCCTGCTACTCTGTGCTTTTGGCTAGTTCCAACCCCAGTGTCTATAGACATCTGTTTTTTGTCTTCCTGACCTGTTCTGAGCTGGAAAAAATAACTCACTGTGATTTTTTAAAATGATTTATCTGCTCAGAATTCCACCTGACACATTTATGTGTGTGTACCCACCCACCCCCACACATGTTCATGTATGTATATACATATGTGTATATATGTGTTATGTGTATATGTGCACACATATATGTATACACATACACACATATATGTTCTTGTAGAGGGGTGTGTTGGGAGAATTTGGAAAAAATGCAGACCACTCAATCATCTTGATTCTGCTTCACATCCTTTTCCTTTTAGGGGGTAAGTGATTGCTATTTTAGGGATTTTTGTATTTTATGTAACAATTATCCAATAATAATCCTTTGTGACTTTTGCAGTTTGAGTTGATGTGAAATAAAAGTAGTCCTATACCCAAAATAAATAATACTTTGTGTGTTTGCATGAAAGTTGGGAATACTATTGCATACAATATAGGAACCAAAGACATGTAATATATCATGAGCCTACCAGATTATCCTTTAATTTATAGTAATAAGTCTCATGAATTTTACATTTTGTTTGTATTTTTTCTCATTTCTTTAATCTGGAGCAGCAAGTCTAGCACTATGGATGAGTTCAAATCTTCTTTCCCCCCAAATGCTTTATTAACTTCTAGTTTACATCATTCATTTCCATCAGATTTTGAGTTACAATTTTTTCCCATTTTCCCTCTACCCACCACCCCAGAATAACAGTCAAACAAGATATCCTTTCATTCAATCTGCTCTCTTCCATCTCTTCTCCCATACCCCCTTGGACTTTTCCAGTAGGGCAAGGTGAATCCCTGTGCCCCATTGACTGCACATCTTATCTCCCAATTATATGCAAAATAGTATTAATCATAGCATTTATATATATATTTTTAAAATTTTGATTTTAAAAGGAAGATAACCAAAACAGTATATGCTGTACATGTGTAGCTATACAAAACATTACCATAGTAGATATACTGTAAAACACTGACTATATTTCCCTCCCTCCCATCCCACCTTCCACCGGGTCCACTCCCCACCTTGATCCTTTCCATTTTCAAAAGTAGGTGTTTCCAACTTCCCTCACCCCCAGCCTGCCCTCCCCTGCAACCAGCTTCCCCTGCCTCCTCTAGGTGAGACAGTTCACCCCATGGTCTCTCACCATTCCCCCTCACCACATTACTCTCTCACCTCTAAACCTTACCTTTAAAGTATTATCCCTTCCTATTAAATTCAACCTGTGCCCTCTATCTATGTATACCTGTAAACATATATACACACATTTACATATGCATTCATATGCCCATATACCCTTCTTCAACTATTTTCATACTGAAAAAAGTTTCATCAGTTACAGTTATTGTTTTTCCCTGTAGGAATGTAAATAGTTCAACTTTAATAAGTTCATAGTGATTTCTTTTCCCTGTTTACCTTCCCAAGCATCTCTTGCTTCTTATATCTGAATGTCAAATTTTCTATTCAACTCTGGTTTTTTCCTCAAGAATGCTTGGAAGTCTGCTATTCCACTGAATGACCATATTTTCCCCTGAAACAAGATACTCATTTTTGTAGGTTAGGTGATCCTTGGTTTTAATCCCAGCTCCTTTTCCCTCCAGAATATCATATTCCATGCCCTCCAATCCCTCAGTGTAGAAGCTGCCAGGTCCTGTGTTATCATGATTGTGTTTCCACAATATTGAAATTGTTTCTTCATGGGTGCTAGTAATATTCTCTCCTTGATCTGGGAATTCTGGAATCTGGCTACAACATTACTAGGAGTTTTCTTTTGGGGATCTTTTTCAGGAGGTGATCTGTGGATTCTTTCAACCTCTATTTTGCTCTCTGGTTCTAAAATATCAGGGCAATTTTCCTGGAGAATTTCTTGAAGGATTCTTACTTTGATCATGGTTTTGAGGTAGTCCAATAATTTTTAGATTGTCTCTCCTGGATCTATTTTCCAGGTCAGTGGTTTTTCCCATGAGATATTTCACATTGCCTTCTATTCTTTCATTTGTTTGGATCTGCTTAATAGCATCTTGATTTCTCATAAATTCACTAGCTTCCATTTGCTCCAGTCTAATTCTGAAGGAATGATTCTCCTCAGCGAGGTTTTGAGATTCTTTTTCCATCTGGCAAATTCGATTTTTTAAGGCTTTCTTCTCCTCATTGCCTTTTTGAGCCTCTTTTGCCACTTGAGTTAGTCTATTGTTTTTTCTAATTAAACAAATGCTTTATTAACTTCTGGTTTACATCATTCATTTCCACCAGATTATGAGTTACATTTTCCCCCCATTTTCCCTACCCACCACCCCAGAATAGCAGTCCCACTAGATATCCCTTCATCCAATCTGCTCTCTCCCATATCTTCTCCCATACCCCCTTCGACTTTGCCATAAGGGCAAGGTGAATCTCTGAGCCCCACTGCCAGGACATCTTATGAAACATTTAATTTTAAAACTTTGATTATCAGATCCATTCCCTTTCTCCCTTGTCACCCACTCCCTCTGAGAAGATAAGCAATTCAGTATATGCTGTACATGTATATCTATGCAAAGCATTACCATAGTAGATATATTGTAAAAGACTGCTTATATTTCCCTCCCACCTGTCTCACCTCCCACCTGGTCCATTACCTACTTTGATCCTGTCCCTCTTTGATAGTGGGTACTTCTAACCTCCCCTCTCCCAGAATGCCCTCCCCTCCATCATCCCCCCTCTCATCCCCCTTTCCCCTACTCGGGAGAGTGAGTGAGGGTAAGATATTCCATTTAGTATGTATGTGATTCTCTCCTTGAGCCAACTTCAATGAGAATATGCTTTTGCCTTTTGCCTTCCTGTTCTTCCCCTCCCCTGCAACTACTTCCCCTTGCCTCTTCTACATGAGATAGTTTGCCCTACCCTGTCTCTCTCCATCTCCTCTTGCAACTTTCCTCTCACACCTCTTGATTTCACCCCTAAAGAATCATCCCTTCCTTGGGACGGCTAGGTGGCGCAGCGAGCAGAGAGCCAGCCCCGGAGCCAGAAGGACCCGAGCTCGGATCCGGCCCCAGACACCCAACACACAAACAAAAACCCAGCCACGTGAACCTGGGCAAGTTACCCAACCCCAATTGCCCTCCAAAAAAAAATAATCATCCCTTCCCATCAAATTCAACCTGTGCCCTCTATCCATGTATACCTATGAACATATGCCATGTACCCTTCTTCAATTATTTTCATAATGAGAAAGGTTTCATCAAACACAGATATTGTTTTTCCATGTAGGACTGTAAATAGTCCAACTTTGATAAGTTCCTTTTAATTTCTTTTCTTTGATTGCCTTCTCAAGCATCTCTTGCTTCTTGTATCTGAATGTCAAATTTTCTATTCAACTCTGGTTTTTTCCTCAAGAATGCTTGAATGTCCTCTATTCCACTGAATGACCATATTTTCCCCTGTAACAAGATACTCAGTTTTGCTGTGTAGGTGACCCTTGGGTTCATTCCCAGCTCTTTTGCCCTCTGGAATATCATATTCCATGCCCTTCTATCCCTCAATGTAGAAGCTGCCAGGTCCTGTGCCATTCTGATTGTGTTTCCACAATATTGAAATTGTTTCTTCCTGGCTGCTTGTAGTATTTTCTCCTTGATCTGGGGATTCTGGAACCTGGCTATAATATTCCTGGGAGTTTTCTTTTGGGGATCTTTTTCAGGAGGTGATCTGTGGATTCTTTCAACCTCTATTTTGCCCTCTGGATCTAAAACATCAGGGCAGTTTTCCTTGAGAATTTCTTGAAGGGTGATTTCTAGGTTCTTTCTTTGATCATGGCTTTCAGGTAGTCCAATAATTTTTAAATTGTCTCTCCTGGATCTATTTTCCAGGTCAGTGGTTTTTCCCATGAGATATTTCACATTGCCTTCTATTCTTTCATTTGTTTGGATCTGTTTAATGGTATCTTGATTTCTCATAAAGTCACTAGCTTCCATTTGCTCCAGTCTTACTCTGAAGGAATGCATCTCCTCAGTGAGCTTTTGAGATTCTTTTTCCATCTGGCAAATTCGACTTTTTAAGGCATTCTTCTCCTCATTGCCTTTCTGAGCCTCTTTTGCCATTTGAGTTAGTCTATTCTTTAAGGTGTTATTTTCCTCAGTCAGGCTGTTGACTGTCATTTCATACTTTTCTTGCATCTTTTTCATTTCTCTTCCCAAATTTTCCCCCACTTCTCTGATCTGCTTCTTAAGGTCCTCTATGGCCTGTAGCCAGCTTTTATTTTCTTTTCTTTTTTTTTTTTTTTTAAAGCAATTGGGGTTAAGTAACTTGCTCAAGGTTACACGGCTAGTCATTATTTATGCGTGGGTGCTCATTTTCTGAGGCCGGATCTGATCTCGGGTTATCCAAACTCCAAGGCCGGCGCTCTTACTCACTGCGCCACCTAGCCGCCCCTTTAGGGCAATTGGAGTTAAGTAACTTGCCCAAGGTTACACGGCTAGGTTTTTGTTTGTGTGGATTAAGTGTCAGAGGCCGGCTCTGAACTCAGGTCCTTCTGATTCCAGGGCCGGCGCTCTATTCACTGCGCCACCTAGCCACCCCAGCCAGCTTGTATTTTCATTTGGGGCTTTTGGTGCAGGAGTTCTGACCTCACAGTCCTCCTCCATGCTTTGAGCCTCTTTGCCCCTAAAATAGGAGTCCAATGTTGAACTTTTCTGTTTATTTTGTTTCGTTTGCCTAGGCATATTGCCACTTAATTACTTGATTTTGGGGTTTGTTGCCACAGTAGGACTCTGCCACCAGACAGGGGAGCTTCCGCCCAAACGTGGGGTCTTCACAACTTCCGCCAGTTGGGTGGCCTCTGTAAAGCCTCCACCCACTCTGGCAAGTTGGATACCCACCCCAAACTTTCCCCCAGACCACAATCCAGATCCAGGCAGTTTAAAGCAAAAGCGATTAACCCCCAGACTGATTGCTGGATCTTCCTACAGTTCACAGACCAGGAGCTAGAGCCACTACTGACACTGCAAAATGGCTTCTGTGCAGCTGTTTCTTCAGCAGCTTTATGCCCCCAGGGGAGGAAGCCACGTGTTCCCCAAATAATGGTCCCAAAGTCCATAGGCAACTAACCTCTCACTTTTTCCTAGGCATATCTGTGCTGATAATTCTAGAATCGCCACAATTGCTGATGTTCTGGGGTTCCACCAGCCCGCTGAAGGTCTGGCCGCCCTGGGGCTAAAACCAAGGACCTGGCTCTGCGGGCTGCGCTGTCGGTTCCCAGCATGCTGTGCTGCCTGCTCTCAGAGCACTGCGCTGGCCGCTCCTTGCAGGGCTGATGGGCTGTCCTCAGCAGGAGGTTAGCTTCTCTGTGCCGTTCTGTGGGTGCTGTGGCTCCAGAAGTTGTTCGGAGCTCCCTTTCACATTGTTTGAAATTTGTGTGGGGAAGAGCACATTGGAAATGCTGTTTCTACTCTGCCATCTTGGCTCCGCCCCCCCGAGTTAGTCTATTTTTAAGGTGTTATTTTCCTTACTCAGGCTGTTGACTCTCATTTCATACTTTTCTTGTATCTTTCTCATTTTTCTTCCCAATTTTCCCCCCACTTCTCTTATCTGCTTCTTAAGCTCCTCCATGGCCTGTAGCCAGCTTGTATTTTCATTTGGGGCTTTTGGTGCAGGAGTCCTGACCTCACAGTCCTCCTCCTGTTCCATGCTTTGATCCTCTTTGTCCCCAAAATACAAGTCTAGTATTGCATTTTTCTGTTTATTTTCTTTCCTTTGCCCAGGCATGTTGCCACTCAATTATTTGACTTTGGGGCTTTTTGCCACAGTAGGACTTTGCCACCAGCCAGGGGAACTTCTGTCCCAAACTTTGGGGTTTCCTCAACTTCCGGAGTTATTAGTTGGGTGGCCTCTGTGAAGCCTCCACACACTTTGGCAAGCTGGTCACACACCCCAAGACCTCCACCCCAGACCACAATCCAGATCCAAGTAGGGTAAAGCAAGAGGGCTTATCCCCCAAACTGATCGCCAGATCCTTATACAGTTCATAGGCCAAGAGCTGAAGCTGCAATGTGGCAATGTGGCACAAGCTGTGCCCTCTCCTCAGTGGCTTCTTGCCCCCAGGGGAAGAAGCTGACCCATTATCCCAACCAGTCCCAAAGTCCATAGGGCACTGACCTCTCACTTTCTCCTAGTTATCTATGTGTTGATAATTCTGGACATGCTACAGCTGCTGGTGTTCTGTGTTCCCTCCAGCTGGCTGCTGGTCTGGCCACCCTCAGGCTAAAACCACAACTCACTCGGGCCTGGGCTTCACTTCCAGAGCTCTGTGGTGTCCATTCCTTCCCAGGCTGCAGGACTGTCCTCAGTGGGAGGTTAGCTTCTCTGTGTCATTTTGTGGTTTCTGGAGCTCCAGAGGTTGTTCATAGTTCCCCTTTTACCTAATTTAGACGTGATGTGGGCTGGAGTTCCCCAGAAGTGCTGTTTCTACTCTGCCATCTTGACTCTGTCCCTATAAGTTCAAATCTTCCATCAGACACTTGCTGGTACAGTAGGAAAGTCTATTGACTTCTGTAAGTCTCAATTTCTATATCTATAAAAATGATATTACCACTTATATCACTGGCTCGTTTGGGAGATCAAATGAAATAATATAAGTAAAGCACTTTGCAAATTATAAAATGTTCTATAAATGCTGGCTATTAATATTCTCATTTTTATTTTTCTTCCTTTTTTGTGTGACAGTTGTTTGACAATTTATTTTATTGTATTTCTCCCTCTTTATTTAGAACTTTTATTGCTATTTTCAAGGTCATGAAGGGAAGCTAGACTATCATTTTTCTTCTCACACTACCATTTTGTTAAAAGTTAGAAACATGACTTTTTCAAGTTTGGAGAGCCACTAATTATGTGGCTCAAGGCTATGAACTCAAAACCTGAAATTCAAAAACTGAAACTCAGGATATGTACCTTTAAGTGGTATAACAAATTATGTAGGTTGCTTGGAGTGACTAATGCCCAGTATAAAGCTGCTGAATTTTCCTTTATCTAATTCTTAATGTAGAAGAGATCTAGTACTTTTTAATAATTCTTTTTTGAAGATGTATTATTTTTAAGCTTTCTCTAATTCCTGTTTGATTTTCGGGGTTCTTTAATCCAATTGTTTTGAAAACTACAATTAGTTTTTATTTTTCCACAAATGTTTTTTTTCACTGATTCTTATAATTTTCCTATTTGAAGTCAGTGTTTTGTCTTCTATAAGCTTTGCTTACTCTACTTTGATTCTAGTCAACTGTTACAAAGGGTCCTCCTAACCCTTTCCAATTTGCCCCATCCCCAGTTCCTTAAATGTACATAAAATATTAATTTGTCTTTCTAATTATTTATGTATTTATTCTTTCATTTTTCTTTTTTTTAACCTATCCTTTCTCCTTCCTAGGAAAAGCCACAGTTTCTTTTCAACATACATTCTCTTTTCCTCAGCTTTCTCATAATATCTACCTTTTTACCTTCATTTATATCTTCTTCTAGTCTATTCTGAATTTTATCTTCCCTTTCAATAGCCTTCTTTATGCTTTCTATGTTCTTAATAATAATAGATAACGCTGCTGAAGTAAGACAGGTGATCTGAATCTTATCCCATTTTTGTGATTGACTTTTTGTAAATCTAATACACACACATCCTGGTCCTTTGGCATATGTGTGTGTGTATGTATATGTATATATGTATATATACATACTTATATAATAGATATACATTTATATGCATATATATTTATGTAAGTATATGTGCACTTTCGTTTCAATTCATTTTCATTTGAGTAGGAACTTGTCTAATACATTGTGTCTCACTCCAGAAATATCAGTTCAAGAATTAAGCAGTGGTCTATTGTGGGATTTGCCTTGTATTTACTGAGTAAGGAGCCCTGGTCCTTAACCTTGCCCTTACCATGATAACCCACTGGTTTTAAGGCCAGTATATCTAATTTTAGATAAGTCATTTAACCTCCCTTTTGGGTTGTATTTTAAACTATTTTGCTTTCAAGAATCATCTCATTCTTTTCTCTGATCTCCATTAGAGACACACATTAATCCTTGGCATAACAAATCTTGTTTTTTCTACCTTTACAACCTCTCTTATATTAACTCTCTTCTCTCTACTCACAGCTACAACACTAAATCAGACTCCCATCACCTCCTCCCTGCACTGCTGCAATAAATAGCCTTCTAAATGGTTTCCCTGCTTCAAGTATCTCTTCAATCCATTCCATCCTCTGATCAATTTCCAAAGTGATTTAAAAAAAATCACAGGTCTGACCATGTCACCCACTCCCACCTGATTCAATGAGTTCCAGTATCACACAGAAGTAGAATCTGAGCTATCTTGAAAAAAGCCAGAGAATCAAAAGTTGGTGGGGAGAGGGCACAGCATTCTATACATAGCAAATGACCAGTGCAAATGCTTAGAAACCAAAGATGGAATGTTATATTTCACAACCTTCAAGTAGGTCAATTTAACTGAATTATAGAGTATATGGAAGAAAGTAAGGTAAAAAAAGACTGAAAAAGAAGGAAGTTTCCATATTATGAAGAACTTTAAAATATCAAACAGAATATTTTATATTTGACATTGCCTACTTCGACTTTGTCAAATATAACATTTCATCTCTGGTGCCTAAAACAGGATGAGCTCAAAATAAATGCATACTTAAACTGATGTTTCTTCATAAATAAAGATTTTGTTTTCTTTCTCCTTTCAAAATTTGTCATGTGGAATTTAATTTTTGAAATTTAACGACTACATTTCTTTGAATCTACTGCATTGCTCAAAGGGAGAACTTTGTACTCCTTGTGCAGAAGTTCTATTTAGTTGTTTTTTTATATATGTATTGTTTTCTACAGAAGGGCATTAAAACTCATTTCAAGCATCATTTGTTATGGCATGACACATAATCCTCATGATATCTCTAAACATCCCAATTTCAGGTTAATTCACTTTGGCTTATATGCAACATGATTTTAGAAAATTATTGAATTTTGCTTCACTTTTGCCCATTTTTCTTCCTATCCTATATTTTTGTTTTGAATCTATCATCCTCTTTTTTCAGAGCTCACAATACTTTGGGATAATTTTCTAATGTGTGTTGTAAATTATCTATATTGCTTTTCCTTTTCATTATTTCAGCTTTGGCAGGTTTAACTTTGGGCCTAATTGCCATTTTTAATAGTGTCTCTTTTTTGTAATCTTCTAAATCATGTTGGTATTATTTACCATTATTCCATGGCTTCTGGGGAATTCATTTTTTTGACTGGGGTTTTTGGTAAAATTTTTTTCACATATAATAACATTCAGACACTTACTAGCTTAGAGTAACTCTGGGCAAGTAATTAAACCTCTGTCTCTCTCATCAAGTTTAAATAGGAGATGATAATAACATTTAAATCTCAGAATTTTGTGGAGATCAAATGAGAAATTTTAAAGTGCTTAGCACACTACCTGGCACACAGTAGGCAATTAATGAATGTGTCTTTCCTTTTTGCCCCTTCCTTCCTTCTTTATAAGTGTATGTTTTTTTGATTTGGGAAAATTTTTATTTTTTGGATTTCTCTCTTTCAATCATATTCTTGTACATTTTTCAATGGTTTTTCTTCCATTCCTTCCTCATTTTTGCAATCATTGTCTTCCACTGGTGTTTTATGAAACATTTCTCCTACTTGACCAATTAGGAGGCTCAACCTCCTTTTATAAGGGATCACCAGGAAAAAGAATAGTCTTGGGGGATAGGACCAACATTAGCTAGATATTTAATCAGTCCTTTTCCATTGGAGTTGAAGTCTACTACCCTTTAGCCAATTCTTGACTTTTCTGTCTTTTCTCACCCCAGCTCCCAGAGTCATCATCGCCTTCTTTTCCTCTGTAGGACTGAATTGGTTGAATTTGTAATGCTTCTCATGGTGTTTAGAGTCAGTGCCATGGAGGAATAAGATCTGGCCCACATATCTGCAAGAGTACTTTGAATAACTTTACCCAGGAGTGAGAGTGAGCTGAGAATGGAGAACGTAGATAGAAGTTTTCCCTTTTTACATTCAATACTGTTATTTGATAAGGTTTTCCCTCACCAACATCACTATTGTCTTATATTTTTATTATCTGATAATTTTGTTACCCTAAATTTGGTACATATTCCCTTCTATTGTGGTTGTTGGAATGAACAGTTATGCATTAAAAGACAATACTGCCATCTGGATGATCCTGTGCTCTTTAATATCACCTTTTACTGAGGTAAATGCCATCTGTATGAGTGATGCTTTCTAAAAGCAACATGTTAGCACTTTTCATGTGCAATATCTTACAACATTTCATTTACTGCTAGCCTTCCTCTCTAATCACTTCCAAGTTAATTATTTTCTGTGTATTCCCCAAGTGTTATACTTAAGTTCTCATTCAATGAAAACTTTAAAGATTGTTTTCTCTTTTTTATCTCATTTTACTTTCTGTCAACATTTCTAACTTGGTTACCATTTAAATATGTAATTTTCATAATAAATAATTTCATATTTTAATGAAAAGATAAACAACATATTTTATTAGAATAAGTTATTGTATTAGGACATGATTTTTGAATAGTGGCAGTATCAAATAGACTATGAGGCCAAGTACCTGCTGGTATTATGCATGAGGGATGTTTTCACTGATACTGTAGGGCAGGTTGAATGTGGTATATTCTTTTTACACTTATAGGTCTTGTGCATTAGTAGTGAAGCATCAGGTTATTTGTGTAAAATGCATGCGACATACATAACCTATTGTATAAAAGATGTAAAAATCATCATGGGTTTTTTTATGAATAATAAATATGGCAGATGCCTTCAATGTGCCCAGAATGAAAATAAGGGAAAGCCTGTACAATGTTTATTAATATACCATTCACTATTTTCAGTGAGGTGTTTGGTATGTAAAGCATGAGAACTGGAATGGAAGTTGTCAGTTAGCATCAAAACTTAGAGGAAAGGGCCAAAAGGTCCATGGACATTCTATTAAAAATGTTTTTGTTTAATTTATACAGCTGTTAACAAAATAGTACAAGAACAGAGACATGGTAGTGGAAGGAAAGTTCAGTAGATATCTTTGGACAACTTGAGAACAAATACCAGATGGATAGCACAACAATGCTAACTCTAGCTTTTTTAAGTATAGTGAGGCTCTGAACTAACTCCCAATTCACACTGTCACTAGCAGGTTCCTTTATCCAGAGGCCTAATACTAAAAATTCAAGCACCCATTCTACTCTGTTCTCCCCAATATTCTCACCAATGACTAGTGTTGCAATATCATTTAACCTGCTGGTATTTTCTCAACATAATTGGAAACCAATTTAATATTAGCTTTTGCAAAGCAATATTTACTTAATGTGGCAAAAATAGAAATATAACCTCACCTACCCCCTGCAAATCTGGATAAACTTTGCTTCATCATGGATATCCTTAGGAATAATGAGTTCAAATGGAAAGCAGCTGCCAAAACCATTTCCACTACTGAGCATTACGGTTTAGAATATTGATGGGTGAGCCACTATCTTACTTGCATGGCATAGTGTCCCAGAGGCTGGATAGACTCTGTGCTGGACTTGTTTAATCACTTCCTTCTTCAAAGTTGAATCCTTCCAGGTTTAGCTGTTAGACTTTTATGACTCTTCCAACTGCTGAGAACTGACAAGGCCTGGGACAAAAGGAAAGAAGACATATGAATATGAGTAGGCCCCTTCCCAGAAACAGGTTTGCCTAGGAAGTCATTAACTCAACAATGGGACAAATGGGAAAAAGTATGTCTGCCTTCCCATATCCAGACAGTCCCATATCCCATAATGGACAGCAGAGAGAAAGAGTGGTCAAGTTTCTATCTTGGATAATTTTGCGTGCCCACTCAGTTCTGACCCAGCAGCCATTTGTGGATTTTCTGCTATGCACATGAAAGAATCTATCACAACTCTTTACAACCTCTGACTTAAAGACAAGACCCCTCCATGACCCACGAATATGTATTTCCAGAAGCAAGCTCACCAAATCCTCAATATGGGCTAGCAAAAGACAGCCCATTACATACACACTTTGAAAACTGAATCCCCATCAGCCAGTCCTCCATTACAATGGTAAAAGAAATGGCAATGATATAATGCCTTCAAATGTTAAAACTGAGAGAAATATCTGTCCTGTCTTCAGTTGCCTTAAAGTTCTTTTCTTCAAAGTCTTTCCTTAATCTACATGACAAAAAGAACAATCTTTTAAGCATCTTTTTCTATATTTTTGTTTGTTTAAATAGAAGCAGAGAACTTCCTGGCATGGTATGCATTTGCTTTTTCTGAATTCCAAAAGTGACTCATTGCCAAAAGGCCTTGGGTTGTAAATATACATAAAAATAATAGCAAACAACCGATAGTTTATAAAAATAATTGAATAATTGCCAAGTTGAGACAAGTAAATTAGCATTTTTCAAGTTTGTGTGTGTGTATGTCTGCTTGTGAAATAAAATAAAAAAATTCATATTGTGCTCAACGTCAAGTAATGGGTTCTTTAGAGGAAGTAATATTGTATCAATTCAGTATTCACAATGCCTACGGTAACTATAAATATGCTGATATGGGTATTAATCACAAAATGTAACAGGATCTCTACATGGGGGACAAGGCTAGAACATTTATTCAAAGACCAGAAAACTGAGTCCCCAAACCAGAAAGTCAAAGCCATCACATTAGCTATGGAGTTGGCACACATAGTTCATGCAGTAACACCCACATTCTAAAGCCTCCAAAACAGAACAGGTTACTTCAAGCAAAGATCCCCCTTTCCTCACTCATGGCAACAGCTCAGTATCTACCCAGCTCACTCCCAGCAGCTCTGGCCCCCCACAGTTCCCATCCTAGCAGTCCTTAGCAGGAGTCCTTAGCAGAAATTCTGGTTGGCTCCAAAAAAAAAAAGGAGTTCATGCCTCCGCCACCACCAACTACCACCACCACCCACTGCTTCGAGTCACCACATTGGCTCCAGCCCAGCTCCTACTTGGTTCTGGTTCCTTTCTGCCCCACCCCTTCCTGCTAAGTCAGCATTCCTCTTTTAATATCCTACATTTATTGAGCACTTACCATATGCAAAGCACTGTTCTAGACCCTTTGGTGGTATAAGGAAAAAGTAATACTAAAATGTGATATATTTATATGGTATTTAACTATTATTAATTATAGTATTTTATTTGTTGTTTTTTAAATTAAATTTTATGTTATTTTTAGTTCCAAATTATTTTCTTCCATCTTCCTTTTCCCCATTCACTGAGAAAGCAAGAAAAATAAAACTTGGTAAAATATGAATAGTCAAACCAAATACATTCCTAGGTTAGGGAAGAGAGAGACAGAGAGATAGAGAGAGAGAGAAATAGACAAAGAGAGAGAGAGATAGAGACAGAGAGACACAGAAAGAGAGAGGGGGGATAGAGAGAGAGGGAGGAAGCAAGAGAGAGATCCTCTTCTCCATCACTTTGGAAATTCTCACAGACCAAAATTAGATTTCATGCACAGATGTTCTCTATCAGCTGGGATGGGGGATGGTGGGGTGGTCATTACTCCTTCATTCATACTCATTAAAAAAAAAAAAAGATTTCAGCTGCTCCCACATTTGTCATATTGACAGTATAATTTTGGCTATTTCTTCCTTATCTTCTAATTAAAAGACTAAATATGCTATCCAAAAAAGAGGCCTTGTTACCTGGGAGAACATTGTGATGAATCTTTAAATGATGTCCTTAGTCTTGCAAGTACTTCAAGATAACATACTTCTTAAACCACAGTTTGGTTTTGGTAGATTTCTTAAAGCAGGACACTTTTGCCTCTCTACCAGAGGTTTGTTTTGTTGTTGTTGTTGTTGTTTTTATTTTTCTGGAATCTGTGAACTTAAATTTTTTGATTACTTTACTTACTTTCTTTGTAATCTTATGGATTTTATTTTATACATTTACGAACTTTATTCTGAGATGTAAACAGGTTTCACCAGGCTGCCAAAAGTGTCCATTATCTGCATATACACACAAATGGTTAAGAATGATCTACATACTGGCCCTGAATATAGGTTTTGTTAGATGAACTTAGACCATTATTTTAAGATATATCAATATTTACAACTTTAAAATAAAATTAGTCTAGGTAGTAAAAGCATCCAAACATTATCTGTATCTCTATTTATAGCGAATTTCATAAAAACAAGATTTATATTGGTTAAAGACCAGATTCAATAAGAGGTTATGAATCTGATATGCATGTGTATGTATCTATATCTTCATATATACCTACATAAGTGATACCTATTATTCTATATACTGGACTTTAATCTTTGAATTTCTACTGGAACCATAATGGGACTGTTTTCAGACTTTGTATGCTTAGCACTAAGAACTGAACATCTAAAACAACAGAACAAATGCATTGACATCAAAGCATGCAAAGAAGCCTGAATGGAAGAGAAATCAGTCAAACTTGTGCTAATGTCTTGACATGACTAAAATAGATCAGCAAGATTAGGGCTGGGGGAAAAAATAAGCCAATCAAATAAGTCAATTCTATCAAGGCTGAAATTGAACAATCGATTAGGTGTAGGTATTAAGAGGACCCATGTTTGATTCAACTGATTTCTTGGCTTTGCTGTCACAGAGACTCAACATTTTATAAATTTAATCTTGTTGAAATGTCAATGCTGTTGGATAAGCAGGACCAGGATTTCTGTGAACATTCAAATTTCAATATGAAATTGAGTAATGTCAGTAAATGTCACACTTGACCAAATTGCTCTTGGCTTCCGTCTAACCTGAAGGGGCCTGAAATCAAACTGAATCTATTTTACCAGAAGGGGTTTGAAACCAATTGCATCTATTCTAAACTTGAATAAAATACATTGTTGGAAAACTATTTCTTGCCTCCATCATTGTTTTGTATGGCAGAGATATCAGGAATATTTGCTAATTTCACAATCCAGTATAGTCATTACTTTCTGGTAACATAATCCCAGAGTCAGGTTACATCTTCTCACTCCACCACCCTTCTTTTTATTTAGAAATACACTTGATGACTTTGGGTATCTATTTAATAATATCTAATGAATCCTCTTCATTGTATATTCTCTCACTGTTAGCAGCCAATGATGAGCTTGCAGTTTCATTTAACCAATTAACATGGATTAACCTGTAAGCATAGTGATTTATCTCAACAATCAGCAAGAACAAAATTTTCCTACCGATTTTATCAGGCAGGCCGACATTCTCCCTTATAGTACTTCAATATCTGACAAAACATAAAATAGGTTTCGCATTGCATTTTTCCCATATGGTTAATGTCCAAACATGTTTTTGCTACCACTGGGGTTCACACTAAAAGCCATTCCTAGACACATTAATGCTCTACTCACTGGTTGTAAAACCTAGCATAGATTTCATCTCAGACTTTGAGGTACCTCATTCTCTTGACCTTTCAAATCAAACAAAGTCATCACCATTTCAAATCTCCTTTACCTAGAAGTAAGAACAAATAGAATGGAGTCGGAAATAATGGCAGGGACCTATACTCTTTACTCCTGCTGTCTCCAGATGAGAGAAGGCTTGGGACCCCTTCCTTGCTCACCTGAGCAGTTGATCTTCCATTTATAATTTCAGAAACTCTAGAGCAATCCTGTGCCAAGACAACTGACTTTGACTGATTAGTTCTTTGTTAATGTAATGTGAATGCTAATTTCATAATTCAGTACAGTCATTGCCTTCTGGTAATATAATCCCAGAGCAAGACTATATCTTCTGGCATCATTACCCTTGATAATTTAGAAGTACACTTGAAGACTTTGGGTATTTATTTAATAGTATCTAATGAATCCTCTTTCTGGTATATTCTCCCACTTTTAGCAGCCAGTGATGATTTCCCAGTTTTATTTAACCAATTAACATGGATTAGCTTGTAAAGATAGTAATTTATCTCAACATTCAGCAAACATTGACATCCTAGCCAATCAAAGAACTTCCACTTCACTATATCACTACTAGAATGGTGGCAAGTTTATATTTTTGTACACAAGCTCCAAATATCTTCAAAGCATTTCCATTCTATGTGAGTATGCCTTTCCAGAGGTTGTTCGCTATTCTCTTATATGTAGTGGATTACATCAGCACCCCCATTACACCAGTATGAAAACCTATTGAATTGTGAAAGAACCTGGGAATTGAAGTTACATACATCACTATTCATTTAGTTCAAGATAATCTGTCATTCATCATTGTGACCTTTCTTGTCAAACACTCTAGAGAAACCTAAACACACTTGTCTTTTATTTTCCTACAGAAAAAAACTGATATATAGAAATATTGTAATATATTCCAGAGCAATTTGGGGGAGGATATTTTGAGGGAAATTATCAACTAACAAAATCAGAATTTAGAGTGAGTATCACTTTAGAAAAAAGAAATATAATCAGTCTTTCACAATATTTCCACTATGGAAATGTTTGGTGTAGCTACACACATTCAACTTTATATTGAATTGCTTAACTTCCCAGTAAGGGTGAGTGACAAGGGAGGAAGGAAAAGAATCTGGAATTCAAAGTTTTAGGATCAAATGTTTAAAAAATATATATATATTCCCCCAAAATGTAACTGGGAAATAAGACATATGGGAACTGAGGGATGTAGATCCATCTTGTCCTACCAGAAAGTCAGAGAGGGGAAGGGGAAGGACATAGGAGAGAGCAGAATGGGGGAGGGGGTATACAGTGAGATCTCTATTTTGGAGGTGGTGGGTAGGGGAAAGACAGGGAGAAAATTTGTAACTCAAAGTCTTGTGGAAATGAATAATGTAAACAAAAATTAAACATAAAATTTGATTTTAAAAAGTGTAAAAAAATTTACACAAAACATCAATACACAGTGCTACAACATTATCTCTGATGCTAAAATAATCTGGATTGTTAAATGAGGCTTAATTAGTACCATTAGATAGTTAACAAATGTTCATGGGAATTCCAACACTTTATATTCAAGACACCCACAGTTTGGTGAGCCCCATAATATTATACATAATATTATTATGTATTCTCCCAAGAACAGCCTATTTTAAACAAAAGCCATAGCCCTCATTTTGTCTTGCCCCTATGCCTGTGCAAATTTTCTGTATTCTGTTTATTTTTTCTTTTTATACTAATTAAATTATCAGAAAAATATCAATGACATTCTTTTGTATATAATGATTAACCTAAGTTTTTCACAAGTAATATGGTTGCAATTAGCAAGGCCATATGCAAATAATATACAAAATTATAAAAATAAATCAGTAAATAGCAATTAAATGATTTTTTTTTTCATAACCATTGGACTAGGTCTGTGAGTTGATCAGTATTGGAACATCCTGGTAAGGAAATTCCTTATAACAATGTAAATCATCAATTCTTCTCTAATAGTCTTAGAAAGTTGCTAAGAGGCACTGAGAGGTTAAACCTTTTTAAAATAGCTATAATGCCCTCTTAAATAAAGCAAATCATAAGATTTTAATAAGAAATTAATTTATATTCAGTGATTACTCCTTTAACCTAAAATTCTGAAACATTTATTTTTGAAGAACTAAAAGTTACATAACATAGACACATGAGAAGAGTTTTTCACATAAAAATAAAATATCACAGAAAGTAAACAATCTATTTTAATTGTAAAGTACCCTAATAATGTGTCTTGATGAATATCTCATTTGGCACATGATGTGCATGACATATTTCATTACTAATGAAAGAATTAGTTACTTAATACTTGGTTTGTTTTCTTTTTTAAATTTGAATACATAAAAGGGAAAGGAGTTTAAGTTTTATTCCTGAAATGAACAACTTTCCAAATCTGTGGCTTGTTAAACTTTGCAAAGGATTATTGAAGGATTACTGAACCATTTATATTGGAAAAGTTTGAAAAATAAAATTGTATAAGTTAGATGATTAATAGCTGAAGGGAGAGGATGAAACAAATGCCCTCAGGAGTCACTATCAAATTTTGTATTTCTATTTGAGAATGTCTGCAAACAATGCTCTGAATTTCCTGGGATTCTTGTTTTCTAAGAACTCTTTAATGTCAGCTGGTGTAGAATGTAGAATATAGAGGGGGGACCTGTGTTGAGCACATTAAACACAGGGAATGAAAGCTAGAAGCTGGGCAATATTCATTTAAAAGAATCATAAAACTTTGTCAGAGTCTAATTTGGAAAAGTCATAACTGAGGTTAATTGAAAATTTTTTTCAATTAGTCAAGATTTTATTTGAGCAATGGGTATGCCTTCTCAAGCATTTAGTGGAAGCATTATTGTTTTGACTCTTTGATTTTTTTTCCATTTTATCACTCACAAAACCAGTAAATACTGGGTCATCCCATTAGTGACCTTTATAGTGCTTTCTTTCTTTCCTTCCTCTTACCACTAGAAAGTGTGTGTGTGTGTGTGTGTGTGTGTGTGTGTGTGTGTGTGTGTGTGTGTGTTCTACTTAAGCTCTCCAATCCAGCTTCCTCTTACATGATAAAAGTTCTTTTTCAATATATGTTGTATACATATATTCAAAATTTATCTGTCTTGGCTCTTCTTAAAAGTAAATAGGTAAAGGGATAACTTTTTTTTTTTTAGTGAATTGAAAGTCTTGAAAGATGGAATCTTCCCTTTGAACTTAGAATGACATTGCCAACATAAGTGGAGATTAAACATAGCGTGCTGGTTACTATGCATTTGCAAAACTTCTCAATTTTCTAGTTCTTGCTAGTGGAGTTATAACATTCAGTTAGGGCTCTGAATTCCAAGCTGGTCAGGGATAGAATTAATGCATTGGAATAGAAAATATTCTCTGCCCTACTTCCTCTTGGTTATTATCAATTCAATGGAGGGTATAAAGCTAGATGAAAGGGGAGAGCAGAGTACTCTCCTTCCCAAAGCAGACATGAAGCCAGAAATATATACTGAAACTCTTTTTTCTGTCCTTCCCCACCCCCCTCCAAGTTTTTCTGCTTTCATGTAAATGAATGGTTGAAACAGAACTGAGGAGTAGCCTGGTTGACCTAGCCCAGAAGTGATTCAATCTAGTAACCACTTTCCTTATCCCTCAAGTAAAGGAGTGACTAGACCATTGACAATGATATACCTACTAGTAAAATCAATGAGTGGATGAATGTTTGTTGCTATCACTTTATTTTTATACCTGTTCTCACCTAGGACAAATGTGTAGAGAGTGTATGTCTGTTTGGGGTATGTATTTGTGTTCTAATCCTTGCTATATCTTTTCAGTAAATATAATTTTGCAGAATTTAATAGATGTTCATTGGTTTTATTGATAGTTTGATACTAATCATTAGCTTTGATGTCACTGAGTTTATATTAACTGGCACTATGCTATTGGTATTGGGAATAATATATACTAGAATGTGGACTCAGGTCATTTGACATTCCTAAACTCTGATGGGCACCCCAATGACCTCAATAGAGAGATGTAGCTATATGTGCTCTGTGTACCATAATTGCTAATGTACAAGTGCATTCAACTGAAGAGAGTAGCTCCAGTGGGGCAGCTAGGTGGCACAGTGAATAGAACACTGGCCCTGGAATCAGAAGGACCTGGGTTTAAATCCAGCCACAGAAACTTAACACTAGCTGTTTGACCTTGGACAAGTCATTTAATCCCAATTGCCTTTTCTTCCCTTCTCCAAAAAAAGAAAAAAAATTAAAAAGAGAGTAGCTCTAGAGACTCATTACACAATAATTCATTAAAATTTAAAGTTTGTAAATTGGCTGAGCCAAGGTAGAAGAGTAGAGAAGCATTCATCCCAGCTCTACTAAATTGCCCTCTAAACAATTCTAAAATAATGCCTCAAATTAAATGAACTAAAGTTTCGGTGAATAAAGTTTTAAACCCAAGACAACTTCAAAGGTTGGCAGGAACGGTCTTCCTCACCAGGGTCCTGGTCTGGAAGTTTTGAAATACAAGAGAACCTACACATTACAGATCATACCCCTGTAAGCCAGGTGTAGTTCTGGGAGGCAGCTGCACTGGCAGCAGCAGCAGCAGCAGCTTCAGGTGCTCACAGTCCACTGATGGTTAGGGGAGGGGACAAGGCAGGAATCAGACAACTGGTCAGAAGGAGATTGCAGAAGTCCATTTTCTTATACAAGGTTCAAAACACTTGTGTTGCTCATAAGCAATTCCAGTCACAGTCTTAGAGTCAAAAGGAGTTACAGTACTTGTGGCCACAGGAGAGTAGGAGCCCCAGTTATGTCTCACTGCAAAGGCGACTGTTTGTGGTCTCTCATGGTAAAATAGGGACCCTGGTATCAATTCCAAGACAGAGAGAAGCACTAGTAATTGTGGCTGCAAGGGAGCAGGAGACCTGATCATAGTCTCAGGGATAGGATGATGGCTAGCCCTGGTGACTACAGGAAAAAGGGTCCCTTTCTGGGTAAACACTAGGGCAGAAACCAGGAAAGCAATGACCACATGTCTCCTTATAACATACTACCTTGTAAGCACCAAAAACCTACAGAGCCTTCAGAACTAGATATGAAAACAGCAGCACAAAAAGTCTGGTAGAGTTTCCTCTACCTTGGGAGCAGAGCCCAACTTTAATATTAAGTTAAAAGTCAAGAAATAGCCTTGAAATGTGAGAGAAGCAAAGAACCTGACCATACAAAGTTATTAAAGGGATAAGGAAGATCAAAACAGAAACTCAGAAGAAGACAATGAAATAAAAAATATCTACATGCAAAACCTCAAAGAAAAGGTGTGAGTTGGTCACAGACTCAATAAGAATTCCTAGAAGAACTGAAAAAGGATTTGAAAAATCAAATAAGAGAGGTATAGAAAAAATTGGGAGAAGAAATGAGATTAATGCAAGAAAATTATGAAAAAAACTCAACAATTAGATAAAGGAGACAAAAATACTAAAGAAAATAACACCTTAAAATTGCTTAAATGGTAAAAGAGGCACAAAAAACACTGAAAAAGAAACTTTCAAAAGCACATTTGGCCAAATGGGGGAAAAAAGAAGTACAAAACTTCACCAAAGTAAATAATTGCTTAAAATTTAGGATTGAATGGGTGAAAGCTAATGGCTTTATGAGACACCGAGAAACAAAATGAAATCAAAAGAATAGGAAAAAAATAGCAGAAAGCCTACATTAGCTCATTGGAAAATCAAATGACCTGGAAAATTGAATTGAAGAGAGATAATTTGAGAATCATTAAACTATCTGAAAGCAAAGATCAAAGAAAGAGGTAAGATATAATATTTCAAGAAATTATCAAAGGAAATGGACCCTTTACCCTAGGATATTTGGAAGTTAAAGAACTTAGCATTACAACCAAGAATAACCTATCCAGCAAAATTGACGGTAATACTTCATGGGGAAAAAATGGATATTTAATGAAATAGTGAACGTTTAAATGTTTATAATTAAAAGACAAAAGCTGAATACAAAATTTGACTTTCAGATAGAAGACACAGGACAAGTGAAAAAAGATAAAGAAGAAAGAGAAATAATGAAGAAATTGATAAGATTTAAATATTTATATTACTATATGTGAACAGGATAATTCTAACTTCTAAGCATTTTATTATTATCTTGGCAGTTAGAAGGAGTATACATAGACAGAAGGTTCAAATAGGAGTTAACCATGATGAGATTAATTAAAAAATAAAACAAAAATAAGAGGTGAGAAAAGGCATGCATTGTCAGAAGGCATATAGGGATGAAGAATGGGGAAAATTATTTTATGTTATAGAGACCCAAAAGGAATAGCTTTTACAATGGAGGAGAAGATGAGGGTGTGGCAGGCATCTATTGAACATTATTCTTGTTGGAATTGGCTCAAAGAGGGAATAACCTACATATTCAATTAGTTATAGAAATATCTTACCTTATAGGGAACTAAGAAGGTAGGGATAAGGGAAAGCAACAGGCACTGAAAGAAAGGATGGCATATTAGAGGAGATAGTGGTCAGAAGCAAAACAGACTAAAATAGAAAAAGAGAAGGATAAACATGTAGGGAGGGATCAAGGGATACTAGCTGTTATCAACCATAAGTGTGGATGTGAATGGGATAAATTCACCCACAAAACAAAAGTTGACAGCATAATGAATTAAAACCAGAAACTGACAATATGTTGTTTTCAAGAAACACACTTGAAACAGAGAGACACACATAAAGTAAAAATAAGGGACTGGAGCAGAATCTATTATTCTTCATCCAAGAAAAAATAAACTGTGAATGAAATCATGACATCAGACAAAGCAAAAGCAAAAAATAGATCTGATTAAAAAAGATAAGCAAGGAAATTGCATTTCACTAAAATGTACCATAGAAAGTGAAGTAATATCAATACTAAACATAAATGAACCAAATTATATGATATCCAGATTCTTAAAGGAATAGTTCAATTAGATAAAGAAGGAAATAGATAATAAAATTATATTAGTGGGGGCCCTCCACCTTCTCCTCTCAAAACTAAATAAAACTAACAAAAATTAAGAAAAAGGAAGTTAAGAAGATGAATAGGATTATAGAAAAGTTATAAATGATAGACCTCAGGAGAAAACGAAATAGAAATAGGAAAGAATATATATTTTTCATATTGATACATAGTACCACCATCACAAACATTGACCATGTATTAGAGAGTAAAAACCTCAGAACAAAATAAAGAGAAGCAGAAGTATTAAAAGCATCCCTTTCAAATCATAAAGCAATAACATGTATATAATAATGATTGATTGTAATATATATTTAACATTACTTTGGAACATCAGGCATCCTAGCATACCCAGGATGGTTGCTAGCACAGGTTCTTTGATCTGCTTTTCTAAGGGAAAGCAACTCAAAAGGGGTTAACAATCTTACTTTAACCAAAGATATATCATTCACTTAGTTCAGGGGAAAAGTCAGCACCCTGAACTTCAGAAAATACAAACAGAAATTACAAGCAGACAAAAAATACAGAGTAAATAACACAATCCAACAGACCAACAGAAAGGGCTTCTAGCTGTCTGACCATTATATCCATACAGTGTTAGTTATAAGAGAGAAGCACCAACGTCTAGGTTTTCAAAGCTGGGCAGGGGTCAATGGCTGCCCAGAGTTTCATCTGGTCAAATCACACAACTCTTCCCATAAGTGAGCCCCAAAGCAAAACCTAATGTTAGGGTAATTATATAGCCTTCTCCAGGGTAAGAAGACATCACAACCCTGGTGAACCACTGCCAAAGTATAAAGTAACAAAAGGTGTGCCTTCCTGAAAAACAAGCCTCCCTTAAGCAAGCTTCCCTTGTTGGGCTCCAAGTGAGGATCCTTAAGGACAGGGAAGATCTTCAAATTTCCCAGATCTATTAATGGGCAGGTAAAAGATTTCAAAGTCCCTTGCCATTACATAATTAGGAAGTAAATAATCTAATCCTAAAGAAGGAGTGAGGTAAAGAACAAATCATAAAAACAATAATTTCATTAAAAAGAATTGTGGTGAGCCAAAGAGGCCTGTCCCAGGACTTTAATAATTACCCTGATATCAGTGGACCTGCATGTCAAAGATCTCTTTGAGATGCGACTTTTCACTAAGTCTGCTCCGGAGTTCTTTTGATATAGGTTGCATTTAAAAGGATGGTATTTGAGTTCTGAGGCTAACAGGCTCTGCCCCAAGACATATCTGATTCTGCACTCAGGTATCTTTGGGTGGCCAGCTCTAAACCTGTTGACTTTTGAGGATTGCGCTTCAGCCTTGAAGTCTGCTCTCAATTGTATCCGTTTATGACTGTGGCTGCATTAGCAGGTACCTGAGGCCTAGATCAAAGGGCTTACCCTAAGACTTTAGTCTCCTAGATAAGAAATCCTTATCAAATTATCTATTCCATGCTACTTCCAGGATACAACAGACTAAGGTAATGATTAGAAAACTTGAATCCTCTTTCTTTGTCTCTTTGCTCTATAAAAACCTTTACCTGAGTATCAATAAACGGAGTTCATGGTTCCTCCTTGAGCTACCCAAATGGCCTGGTCGTTTCTTATTCACGTCTCCGAATCATGCTAAGTGCTGGACACTGAGCAGCCCACGGCAAAGAATGACAACAATGAGACAACATACCAAAACTCAATGCCATTCTAAACAAATTATAAAAAGAAGGTATTTTATATTGCTAAAAAGATCATAATAAAATTCATTTGGAATAACAAAATGTCAAGAATTTCAAAGGAATCAATGAAAAAATATGATGGAAGGTGACTTAGTAGTACCACATCTCAAAGTTGTATTACAAGTAGTAATCCTCAAAACCATATGATATTTGCTAAGAAATAAAGGGGTAGAGGTAAGGAATATATTAGGTACACAATACAGGGAAGTAAATTGCCATAGTAACTTAATGTTTGACAAACCCAAAGATCCAAGATTTGGGAATAAGAAATCAGCTTTAAAAAATTCTGGAAAAACTGAAAAATAGTTTGACAGAAACTAGCTACAAACCAATATCTCACACCATATGCTGAAATAAAGTAAAAATGGGTACATTATTTAGAAATAAAATGATATCATAAGCAAATTAGGGGAGCATGAAACATTTTAACTGTCAGATTTATGGATAAAAAATTAATGACCAAGCAAGAAATAGAATTATAGAATATAAAATGGATAATTGTGGTTACATCAAATTAAAAAGTTTTTGTACCAACAAAACCAGTGTAGTCGAAATTAGAAGAAAAGAAAAAAACTGGGAATTTTTTTTTTACAAAAAGTTTATCTGATAAAGATATTATGTCTCAAATATATAGAGAAGTGAGTTAAATTTCTAAGAATATGTCATAGTCTAATTAATAAATGGTCAAAGCATATGAATAGCAGTATTCAGAAGAAGAAATCAAAGCTATCTAGTCATATCAGAATAACCTGAATCACTCTTGATTAAAGAAGTATAGATTAAAACAACTCAGAGGTACCACCTCACACCTATCTGATTGATTCATATGAGAGAAAACAAAAATGAAAAATATTGGAGGGGATGTGGAAAAATAAGGACACTAATGCATTGTTGGTGAAGTTGTGAACTGATACATCCATTTTGGAGAGCAATTTGGAAGTATGCCCAAAGGCTATAAAATCATGCATAAACTTTGACTCAGCCATACTATTACTAGGTCCATACCCTGAAGAGATCAAATAAAAAGAAAAAGGGCCTATATGGACAAAAATATTTATGGCAGTTTTGTTTTTTTGTGATCTTAAATAACACCTTAAAATCTGTACCATCCTTGAAAAGGAAAAACAAATATACTCTAAATGTAATTTTACTCCAGGCTTGTTATGAAACAGAACAAAGAAAACAATGAACTCAGTATTAGTTACTTATGGATCTTTCTGGATTTCATGATTTTGAAAAAAAAAAAACAGTGAATGCTAATATCAAGTAAGATTTGGTAATCCATTTAATTTTAATTGGTACTGATAGTTCCTCCCCATTTAGGCAGGGACACAAATCTTATTTAACTCAATAGTAATTTAAATACATTTATTAATCCCTACCTTATAGTGAAATTAACTGTTCAAGAACATTAAGATGAATACACAATCTCATATCATATAGTTTTCAAATGATGTTAATATTAGCTTATTTATGACTAACAGGGTAAAGTTGTTTGCATTTATTCTAAAATAGTCATTTACTAAACTAGGCAGTTTTACCTTTATGTATTTTTTTCTTTACAATGCTCACTTGAGCCTAATGCTTCACATTTGTCCAATATTATAATTTTTCATTGATTCCTCATACACAGGAATAATTAGAAATTGTCAGAAAACTAGATTTCCAATATTGAACTTTTAATTAGAAACCCCATGCATTTCTCACTACACCATTCTATTATACTAGGCTTTGAATATTTTAGGGAAATCCCCTTTTTTTTCACTCTCAAGGCCACCACCTTACGAAAATACAGCAAAAGCTTTCTACTTGGTCTCCCTGCCTCAAGTATTTTCCAACTCAAATTCCCACTTCCCCTAAATCAAAAATATCTTCCTAAAGCCTGAGTCTGACTACATCACTTCTACCCACTACTTAATAGATTAAGGTAGCTCTGTACCATCACTAGGATCAAATATAAGGTCCTCTGATTAACATTTAAAACCCTTTAGAACTTGGAATCTTCCATTTTCATCTTATTCTTCCTACAATTCATCTTGCACTTTCCACCTTACCATATATTCTACAACCAAGCTGCACTGCCATTCCTCAAGCATAAAAATTCCATCACTCAGTTATGTGCCATTGCACTAATGGCCTCTTGTAATGGAAATGCAAATTTAAAAATCTTCCCTGCCCCTAGGTCCTTTGATAGGCTTAAGAGACTCAGAGACCCTTCTTTGATTTGAAAATATGTTCTGCCTCCTAATAGGCTGAATGTGGTCACCTGGAGCCTGTGGCAAGAGGCTTGTTTTTCAGGAATGCCCACACCTTGATGCTGTGTGATTGGGCAGTGGGTCAAGGGGGTTGTTACATTCTCTGAGCCAGGAGAAGGCTATATAATCCCTGATGTGAGGCTTTGCTTTGGGGCTCACTTTGAGAAGTGTTGTGTGATTTGACCAGATGAGACTCTGAGCAGCCATTGAGAGCCCCCCAGCTTTGAAAACCCAGATGTTGATGCTTCCCTCTCTGGTAACTGTGATTTGGTATTGATGTAATGGTTGGAAAGTTTGGAAGCCTGTCTGCTTGATTTGTGTGTTTCTCTGTCTTGTAAGTTCTGTCTATATACTTTGAAGTTCAGGGTGTTGACCTTTTTCCCCTGAACTAGGTAAATGATATATGTTTGATTGATTAAAGTAAGCTTGTTAACCCATTTTGAGTTGCTTTCCTTTAGAAAAGCAGATATGAGAACCTGGGCAGCCACCCTGGGGATGTTGAGGTGCTTGCTGCTACACCCCTCATCCCTGAAATGATCTGTCTTCTCATTTCTACCACCTGGTTTCCTTCAAGACACAATTCAACTACAATTTTCTAGAAAAGACCATTCTTCCACTGCCAATTGCTTTCTTTTAAAATTATTTTATCAACTCCATATCTTGTACATATCTAATTATTTATGTGTCTTCTTCCCACAAGGATTCCTTGTGAATTGAGGCCTTTTATTGAATTCCCTCTGTTTAGTTCTCTGTTTACAATAGCATAACTATTTAGTACATGCTGGTTGATTGAATGAATATCAACTTTGGGTCAACCTCACTATCTTTAGGAAGGTTTCTTACCAAAAGCTACATAATACTTTGGGGTATATAGATACATGAAGTTGGTTTCTTGTCCTTTGTTCTCAAAGAAGATCAAAATGACATCACTATGTCTCAGTCAAGTTACAGTGTATCTGACTATGGCTGATCAGACCAATACAAACTTGGAAGGCTCTACCACAGGTCAAGCATAAATTGTCCATGTGAACATTTGAAATGGATTCTCTAAATTTACAATGCTCATCTCACATTTCTTTTTGATTAATTCAATTCTGCTTTATTCATGGAGCACAGCATCTTCTTTGATACAGATATGCCATGTTAGGAGGTCCTTTGCAAGTGTTTCCCATGTCATGCAATTACTTCCAAAATTCTTCAGAGAGACCTTGAGAGTGTCCTTGTATCACTTCTTTTAGTTACCATGTGAGTACTTGGCTTTTTTGAGTTCCCTATAGAAGAATCTTTTAAGTAAGCATACATTTGGCATTCGAATAATGTGACCAGTCCATCAAAGTTGCACTCTCTGAAGTAGAGTTTGAATGCTTGGCAGTTTAGTTGAAGAAAGGACCTCAGTGTCCAATACCTTATCCTGCCATATATTGATCTTAAAAAATCTAAGACATTTCAAATGGAAGCAATTCAATTTTCTGGCATGGCACTGGTATACTGTCCAGTTTTCACAGGCAAGAACTCCTGTGGAGTTCTTGATTTTTGTTTAACAACTTCCAAATTTCCCCATCATTTTAATCAAACCAGTTTTGATGTTTGTGAGCAGTCTGACACAGATGAATAAATGCAGTACTATACACCAAATCTCTGAAAGTTGCCCACTCCTTTTTCTTTGTTTTTTTTCCTTCTTTATTAATTTGTTGGTTTACTTTGAGTTTATAAGATTCAGTTCCCCTGTTCTTTGAGTTTCAAATTTTCTTTCCTTCCCTCCCTTACTCCGCCACCACCCCCCACCAGGCAGCATACAATCAGGTATAGGATCTACAGATACTTTCACATTAGACAATGATAAGCTTGAAAAGAAGGATTATAATGGATAGAATGAACAATGGGGAACAGAAAAGCAAATAAAACAAGAAATAGAAATAGAGCAGGTAATTTGCTTCAATCTGCATCTGCATCCAAACTCTGGTTTTTTTAGTGTAATTTTGTGTAATTTATACTCATACCCTCTACTTGTCTATAAATAGTTTGCTCTTATTAAATAACAGGGTGTGTGTCTGTGTTTCTTGTTAACCTTTCCATGTCTCTCTTTCCTCTCGTAATTGGAGGTTGAATTTTCCATTGAGCTCTGGCTTTTTCATCAGGAAGGCCTGGAAATCTGTTATATCATTGAATGACCATCTTCTCGCTGGAAGAATATGTTCAGTTTCTCTAGGTAGGTGATCCTTGTTTATAATTAGAGCTCTTTTGCCTTGCAAAAATTTGTATTCCACTTCCTCTGATCTTTCAGTGTAGAGGCTGCCAAATCCCATGAGATCCTCACTGTGGTTGCTTGATATTTGAATTGTTTCTTTCTTGCCACTTAAAGTATTTTCTCCTTTACCTGGTAGTTCTGGAGTTTGGCCACAACATTTCAAGAACGTTTCAATGTGGGATTTCTTTCAGGTGACCAGTGGATTCTCTCAATTTCTATTTTGTCCTGAGGTTCTAGTATCTCAGGGCAGTTTTCTTTTCTTTTGTTTTCTTTTCTTTTTTTTTTTTTTTTTGCTCTCAGGGATCTCATATTCTTTTTTTTATGAGACAATTTATTTATTTTTTCAAATTTAAACAAATGTTTTATTAAGTTCTGTTTTACATCATTCATTTCCACCAGATTTTGATTTACAATCATTTCCCCCGCCCCGTTTTTCCCCTACCCACCCTCCCAGAACAGCAGTCCCGCAAGACATCGCTTCCTCCAATCTGTTCTTTCCCATATCCTCTCCCACACCCCCTTCAACCTCTCCATTAGAGGAAGGTGAATCTTTGTGCCCCAATGCCTGCACATCTTATCTCCCAATTACAAGCAAAAGAGTATTAATAATAGTATTTATATATATTTGAAATATTTAATCTTAAGACCTTGAATTTCAGATCCATTTCCTTCCTCCCTTGTCACCCATTCCCTCTGGGGAGGTAAGTAATTCAGTATATGTTGTACATTTCTAGTTATACAAAACGTTATCATAGTAGATATATTGTACAAGGCTGCTTATAATTCCCTCCCCCTCATCCCACCCCCCACCTAGTCCATTCCCCACTTGATCCTGTCCCTCTTCCATAGTGGGTACCTCCAACCTCCCCTCCCCCCAAGGATGCCCTCCCATCCATCATCCCTCCTCTCCTCCCCCTTCCCCCCATTCTGCTGTAGGTTGAGATGTCCCACCTAGTATGTATGTCATTCTCTCCCTGAACCAAATTCAATGAGAATGTAGTTTTGCCTTTTTGCCTTCCTATTTTTCCCCTCCCCTGTAACCACTTCCCCTTCTTCCTCTACATGAGATAGTTTACCCTATCCTGTCTCTCCCCATCTCCTCCTGCCACTTTCCTCTCTCACCTCACAACTTCACTCCTTGAGTATCCTCCCTTCCCAACAAATTCAACCTATGCCCTCTATCCATAAATAACTGTAAGAATATATACACACATTCACATATGTATTCATATGACCATACACCCTTCTTCCATTATTTTCATAATGAGAAATATTTCATCAGTCACAGTTATTGTTTTTCCATATAGGAATGTAAATAGTTCAAATTTGATAAGTTCCTTTTGATTTCTTTTCCCTGATTACCTTCTCAGGCATCTCTTGCTTCTTGTCCTGGATGTCAAATTTTCTATTCAATTCTGGTTTTATCCTCAAGAATGCTTGAAAGTCCTCTATTCCACTGAATGACCATATTTTCCCCTGAAACCACATACTCAGTTTTGCTGGGTAGGTGACCCTTGGGTTCAGTACCAGCTCTTTTGCCCTCTGGAATATCATATTCCATGTACTTTGATCCCTCAGTGCTATTCTTATTGTGTTTCCACAATATTGAAATTGTTTCTTCCTGGCTGCTTGTAGTATTTTCTCCTTGATCTGGGGATTCTGGAACGTAGCGATAATATTCTTGGGAGTTTTTTGGGGGGGGATCTTTTTCAGGAAGTGATCTGTGGATTCTTTCAACCTCTATTTTGCCCTCTGGATCTAAAACATCAGGGCAATTTTCCTTGAGAATTTCTTGAAGGGTGATTTCTAGGTTCTTTCTTTGATCATGGCTTTCAGGTAGACCAATAATTTTTAAATTGTCTCTCCTGGATCTATTTTCCAGGTCAGTGGTTTTTCCCATGAGATATTTCACATTGCCTTCTACTGTTTCATTTGTTTGGATCTGCTTAACAGCATCTTGATTTCTCATAAAGTCATTAGCTTCCATTTGCTCCAGTCTAACTCTGAAGGAATGAATCTCCTCAGTGAACTTTTAAGATTATTTTTCCATCTGGCAAATTTGATTTTTTTTAAGGCATTCTTCTCCTCATTGCCCTTTTGGGCCTCTTTTGCCATTTGAGTTAGTCTCTTTTTTAAGGTGTTGTTTTCCTCAGTCAGGCTGTTGACCCTCATTTCATACTTTTCCTGCATCCTTCCCATTTCTCTTCCCAATTTTTCCTCCATTTCTCTTATTTGATTTTTAAAGTCCTTCTTAAGGTCCTCTATGGCCTGCAACCCGCTCATGTTTTCCCCTGGGGCTTTTGGAGCAGGACTTCTGACCTCACAGTCCTCTTCCCCTATGCTTCAACCCTCTTTGCCCCCAAAATAGGAGTCTAGGGTTGCATTTTTCTGTTTAATTTGTTTCCTTTGCTTTGGCATATTGCCACTTAATTACTTGATTTTTGGACTTGTTGCCACAGTATGTCTTTGCTGCCAGATAGGGGAATTTTCATCCCGAATGTGGGGGGGGGGGCAACTTCCATTTCTGGCAAGCTGGAAACCCACCCATGACCTCCACCCCAGATCACAATCCATATCCAAGGAGGTTAAAGCAAGAGCGATTAACCCCCAAGACTGATCGCTGGATCTCCCTATAGTTCGCAGGCCAGGAGCTAGAGCTGCCTCTGAAAACTACAAAATGGTGTGTCTCCTCAGCGGCTTCTAGCCCCCAGGGGTGGAAGCCAACGCCTTCCCCAAATACTGGTCCCAAAGTCCATAGGGTACTAACCTCTCACTTTGTCCTAGGAATGTCTATGTTGATAATTCTGGAATCGCCACAGCTGCTGGTGTTCTGGGGTCCCTCCAGCTGGCTGCTGGCCCTGCCACCCTGGGGCTAAAACCGCGACTCAGGAGAACTTTTGCTCCGTTCCCCACACTCTGCAAGCTGCGCTGCCGGCTCCCAGAGTGCTGCACTGGTCCTTCCTGCAGGGCTGCTAGGCTGTCCTCAGAGGGAGGTTAGCTTCTCTGTGTCGTTCTGTGGGTGCTGTGGCTCCAGAAGTTGTTCAGAGTCCCCTTTTACATAGTTTGGGGGGAATCTGGAGGCAGAGTGGCTTGGATCCCACTTGGCTATGCCCCAAGGGCAGGTTTTCTTGTTGAACTCTTGGAGGATGACGTCCAGGCTCATTTTTTCATCATGATTTTCTAGTAGGCCTATGATTCTCAGATTATCTCTTCTGGATCTGTTTTCCAGGTCAGTTATTTTTCCATTGAGGTATTTTACCTCTTTTTCTAATTTTTCATTTTTGATGTTTCCTTTGACATTTTTGATGTTTTCTTGGTTCCTCATAGAGTTATTTGCTTCAATTTGGTTGATTCTAGTTTTTAGCAAATTATTTTCTTGATTAGTTTTTGTGTTTCCTTTTCCATATCACACATTTTTCTTTTTAAGGAACTGTTTTCTTCATTGTAATGTTTTTCTAATTTTGCAATTTTGATTTTAAAACTTATTCATTTTATCTTCTGTCTCTCTCATTTGTTTTTCAAAGTTCCTTTTGAGCTCATCTAGGAATGCTTTCTGTGCTTTATACCAGTTCCCTGTTGAGGCTTCAGCTGTGGGTGTGGAGTCTACACTGCCTCTCTCTGAATTTGGTTCTTCCCTCTCATATTAGTAGGACTCCAGAGTCTTTGTCTTTGCAGTCTGCTTTCTACCCATTTTGAGGCAGGGCCCTAGCCATGCCCTTCCTTTAGGGTTCTCAAGCCTCTACTGTTTAAGATTTTTCCCTGGGGCAATAATTACTATGTTTTCATGGTTAGAGGCAGGGATTGGGGCAGTCGGGGATCACTCTGCCATCCTGGTCCCTGGAGGAGCAGATAGGGGCTTTTTAAATTTCTGGGCTGTGTATTGGTAGTCCCAGGAGTAGTTGCTACCCCTGCTAGGGGCCCTGCATTTGATTCTTACCCTGCTCGGTTCAGTCCCAGCCCTTCTTTGATAGGCCTGGCAATGTCCCTTGTGGTTGGTGGGTTGACTTGCCACCTCATTGATCAGGCCTTGTCTGGGCCTCTTTCTGCACACCACAACATCCAGGCCAGGCATGCCACTGTATGCCTCCCACTCCTTTTTCTGCTCCACTGTTGCCAACCACATGTTGCCTCAGCTTTACCTCCAATTTAACAGGAACTGTTCCCATTCAGAGAAGTACTCTGATCTGTTGAAATTAAATCTTCTGGTAGTCTTCTTGACTTGGGACAGCAGCTTTTGTTGAATGGGGATATTTAGCTTGGAGAGGATGTGTATAATCAATCCAGCATTCTTACACCCTGTCTGTATCTTCTCCTTACAATGCCATAGTCTATTAAATGCCAATATTTACTGCAAGGCAAGGGTGCATCTGTAAAGTTTTATTGCAGATAGGTAAATGGAAGACAGTGTTGGTGATGAGAAAATTATGAGATGCACAAATCTTCAGTAGTAAGTGACCACTGCTTTTTAATTTCCAACTTCATTCCTCCCAAGGACTCCCTGCCATGTCTGGTAATCTGTACCTACCATTAAAGTCACCAAAGCTTGTCCTCTTTTGGCACATTGATGAGCATGGTCTATAGACCATAATACAATTTTTCTTTTATCTCATCAGTTACTCATGGTCAGAGCACAGGCACTGTTGATGGTAGTGTGGCACTTTCCTGCAAGTGGAAATCTCATGGTTTTAAGTCTTTCATTCATTCCTTTTGGTAGAAATACAAGCTTGTTGTTGACTAGATTAATTTTGATCACAAAGTCTATACCAGCTTTGTGTCACTCCCCTTCACCCCCTTCACCACAGCTGCTGCAGAAAAATGTGTATGCTCAGATTTTTGTAAGCTGGCCTTCATTTGCCATCATTGTTTCACTCAGGGCTTCTATTCAGATGTGAGATCTGAGTTCTCTTGCAACAAGAGCTGCTGTCTTTCAGGTCTATTGGATTTCATGTTGTACATAAGTGTGTGCACATTCAACATGCCATTGATAAATGGAATCACCTTTGCAGAAATGTTTATACATTTTGTGTGTGTGTGTTTCAACCCCAGGATGCCAGGGTTGGGTAAGCAGATGATTTTTACGGCACCTTTTCAAGCCATTTCCTCATAACAGGAAGTGACCACTGTGATCCTTAAAAAGCTGCTCAAATACCCAGGGGGCAGCCGACTTCCACTGCTGCTCCCAGTAAGAATCCTGGAATCTGTGGCCTGGGCTACCTGTGTGCATGTTTGTAACTGCACCTTCGGGTGTATCCAAACCTACTGCTTTATCACTTATTTGTCACCATAGCCTTTGAGATAGGTAAAAAAAATAGTAAAATGTCAGGGATGATGACTTTGGATTCATGCATAAATTGAATTTCAGTGATTCATTGGAGTCACTCTCTTTTCCATCATGATCCAGTGGCCAGATAAAGTAATGACTGATGTCTCAGAATACAGTGGATGACGTTAGTGTCTTTGAAGTTTAACCAAGCTCTAAGCATGCTGTAGTGCCTGCTTCAGCTGTCTTCATGGCCATTGAAATACCTTGTTCTCATCTGTCCATTCTACCAGAAGAAGTCTTTACAGGCTTGGGGTAGACACCCCCCTCACTCACCAAAGGGTTTGAGATCCTTTAATTAGCTTCACTCTGGTTTAGCCCACCTGCTTGTAAAGCCAAGCACCAGCAGCCTTCCAGAAGATGGCTGCTGTGAAAATCTTTTCAAGGTTCTGATTACATAGCATAGCGTATGCTCTATTTGTTCAATAACAAATCAGAGCAAAACATTCACAGAGAATCAAGGTACAGCATTCATAATATTACAACTTATCACAGAAAATCAAAATACAGCATTCACAACAGTTTATCACTAAAATGGCCACATAGTTTTCACCACAGTTGTCATAAAGTTTTGAACAAGGTACGTTCTTTAGTCAATCAATCATTCAATCAACTCAACCATTTAAGCATCCTTAATGAGGTTTGCCTCCTTAAGGGTCACAAAGTACAATATCAAAGTTCTCCACTTATGGGTCACCCTAAGTTAACTCAATCAGTCTGTTATTCAGTCATCATTCACTACTCAATCATCAGAAAATACACAAGCCCTCCACCCCTAGGTCACTAGTAAATTACAATTTCTTAGTCAGTACATAGTATCCAAGTAAAGTCTTCTTTCAGCTTGACTTGGGGTGGTCTCTCAGATTCCCTGGATCCCCTTCCATGGTCCCAGGTCCTACCTGGATTCACCAAACTGTCATCTGAGTTGAAAAGAAGATAGCTCCCAGGTCCTTATCCAGCCCCCCAAGCACTTCCTATTCCACTCTGAAGCCCACAGTATCCCTTCCAACTTACATCCTTCATAGTCTCTGTTCCAGGTAAGTCAAGGCTTAACAAAGCCACAAACAGGTTCATAAAGTACCAGCATCACTGTCATGCTTCCTCAGTCAGCAGCAGCTCCAGTTGGCCCTTGGACGTCTTTGGCAGCTCCCAGAATCGCCATCTGGCCTTTGGACTCTGCAGAAACTCCAGCTGGTTCCCAGAATCAAAATCACTTCACCCAGATTCCCAAAATCAAAATCATTCTCTCCAGCCTGAGGATCCTTTCCTCTTCAGCTTCCCAGGCAGCAGCAGCTTCTCCTCCATGAAGCCAGTTCCAAGAAGATTTGTCTGACCCAGCAGGGGCTTCTCCTTATATATACACAGCATTGGCTCCTTCCTGTTTCAGCCAACCCCTTCCTATTACATCAGCAACAGGAGTTCATAAGTTCTGTTTTGCTTTAAAAGAAGCTAGATTAATTACTAAGTGCTAAATACCTCTCAGCTTAGCAATACAAAAGGAACTTCACATTTCATTACTATTACACTGCTGAAATGGTTTACTGAGGCATGGCATTTGTGCTTACTACAGTTTCTTGGAGCCACAGGTGAGAGTTGGTTGAATTAGGTAGACTTCAGTGGTGGAAAAGAGTCTTTAAAAGGGCTTGGGAGCTCTCACACCTTCACTGAACATACCCTACAATCCTATGTGAAGTTATTTAATAAAGCACAGAGGAGATGCAATTGTATTTATGAAGTGAGTTGTCAAACTAATTAAATCACAAAACTTTTGAAACTATTATTTACGATTTATGACTATCTATAAGGAGGTAATTACAGAGCTAGGAAACTGCATGGCACAGTGGATAATGCACTTTGCTTGGAATCAGGAAAACTCATCTTCATGAAATCAAATATAAACTGAGACACTTAACAGTTGTGTGACCTGAGCAAGTCATTTAAATGTTCACCTCAGTTCCTCATCTGTAAAATAAGCTGGAGAAAGAAATGGTAAACGACTACAGTATCTTTGTCACAAAAAAGAAAAAATACAAGTGGGGCCAAAAAGAGTGAAAAATGATTGGAACAACTGAAAATCATTTATAGAGCTACACTTCTCTGTGTGGTAATGTGGTCCCTGATTGTTGTAGGATTCCTAGTAAATATCATTGATCCTTACTTGAACAACTGTCAAGCAGATTCCTTTTCTGCCTCAGGTTGGAATAGGTAGCATTATAATGCTTTCAACTTTGAATTTCTGTGATTGTATGATTCTATAAAAGCAGTTTTACTTAGAAGAGGGAATCTTAATCTATCTATATAAGTGGTTCATGAATATAATTCAGGGGATTTATGAACTCGAGTGGGAAATAAGCAACAACTTTATTTTTCCCAAGTAGCAGCTGAATTTTAACATTTCCTTTAATTATTTAAAATTATCATCTTGAAAAAGGATCCATAGATTTCACTAAACTGCCAAAGGATTCCATTACACGCACACACACACACACACACACACACACAAATGCACAATTTAGAATTTCTTCTCTAAAATTAAAAACATCTTTTTAGTTATGTTCCAAAAGTCATAGTGCTAACTATAAGATCATTCTACTATGCCCATGTGTCTCAGTCAGTGCATGTTTTAAAATGTCATCTCTTAGAGTTTCTCTTATCTCCTTATGTGTGAATTTTACTGGATTTACTTCCTTGGAACCACTGGAATAAGATCTCACATTGTCACTAGATTTTGGTGTCCAGAAGAGGTGTTTGATACTTATCAATTTCATTCATCTTATCACTAAAAGTCAATATGTCATGCCAAACTAACTGAATATTTCTTAATGAGGTCACTATATTGGTATATCAAAAGAGCACTGTGACATGATGCATATTGATTTCAGTAAAATAGTCAAAAAATAGGTCATAATATCTTTGGAAAGAGAGGGATTTAAGTTGATTATACAGGGTGTCATTAAAGTCTGGACACATAGGAAATCTCATTACCTATGCATATTTTCAAGAAATGAAATGAATTAAATTTTCAACATTTTATTTAATTAGAATAAATGAGATTTCATAGGAAGACATAGGAGACATATAGGAAATCTCATTAATTAATTAAGTTAAATTAATCTCATTAATATGGAAAATAGTCCCCAATAGCTAATGAAAGATTTTATTCCAAATGAAATTGTCATGGCTAAAATTTATGCTAATTAAATAAAATGTTGAAAATTTCATTCATTTCATTTCTTGAAAATATGCATAATTAATGAGATTTTATATGTGTCCAGACTTTAGGGACACCTTGTACAGCTATAAAAATTCAGAGCTATTTGATTCATTATATCTAAAGATTAAAAAAAGTCTCAGTTTCCTCATCTGTAAAATGGAGTTAATAAATCTTATAGTAAGTCTCTTGTAGGGTTATTATAAGAATCAAATGAAGTAATATATGTAAAATAATTTGAAAAATTGAATGCGCTAGATAAATGTCACCAGTTATCTACAGCAATCTAAAAGAGGTCTTCTACTGATATGGAGTAACACTCTATACTCTGCTCTATCTTGCAATTTTAGACAGGATTCATAGACTGTTGATCAGACTTAGTTAACTCTGAGGTCCCTTTTATGGTCTAGGATTCTGAGACCTGTGATTTTTTTTTATCAGTAATATAACATTTAACTATAGTAGCTGTGGCACAATCTCCACTCCCCACCATCTAAATCAGACCTTCACAAATTAGATAAGATAATAATCATTTAACAAGAGAACCTTTCCAACCTTCAGGGTAACAAGTAATGCACCTGTATATAATATACAACAGCAAAGTTCCATCAGGTCCAAATAGTATCTAGGACTAACTTCTAACTTATCAGCTTTAGGGAGTTGCCTAAGTCACACATAAGCTTGTTCAGTGTTACAAAGGATCCGAGTGTCAGAAGCAAGATTTGAACCTGGGTCTTCCAGGTTCGAAGTCCAACACTCCACACATTGCATCATTCTGCCTCTAAAATTTGTACCATGTAAGGAAAAAAGTACGAAAAAAAAGCAGTAAAAAATTCTCTCCTAAAGTAAGAGAATTTTTAAAAGAAATTCTCTCCAAATTAGCAAATTTTACCATTTGATAGGCTAATGGATTGATTTTGGGGGGGGGGGAAGGGTACCAGACCAATCCTCAGTACACATTGCACAAGGGATATGCCAGTTTGTGGGGGAGGAGGAAACCTGGAGCAGGAGCAACTAAATGAGCAGAGTCAGCTGGATGGGTTGGTGGCACACTGGGCAGGACCAGTTTCCATGCTGTAGCTTCTTAGCATACATGAAGCAGGTCACAAGATGCTCTGTGATGCTGTATATGATGCAACTGTTTTGGACTGAGTCAGATGATGCAGGACTCCATGATGCTCAAGAGAAGCATGAATTCTCTCCGTGCTACATTGCTCAAGGAGGCTGCTAGAGATATGGAGGGGTGAAAATCATTTGAACCACTCAGAGAGCTGAAAGCTGGCACTGCCCTGGTATCATTTCCCCTGACCTGGGACTCTTGAGAATTGCTCCATTGACCATTTGTCTGATTGTGAAGAGGGCTGAGCTCCTAAACGGGCCATGCTGCTGTATTGTCTCAGCAGAGGAGGGTTCACCTTCTCACACAACATGAACTTGCAAGAGCCCTCTGGGACAGGCCCAGCTCCTGCCCTTCTTCACTGAAGATTCAGATCTTCATATTCCACACTGCATTCTTCTAAAATAGAGGGATAGATACTGTTTGTCCAGAGAAAACAGCACTGCATACAAACCTCCCACTATATGAGTAAGAGATACTGCTCTCTGATTTCCAAAAGTTTCTTGATCATCCACAAGGCAAGTCATTCAAGTCACTCACACTGTTTATTTCACTTGGTGATCTTCCAAAACAGATAAATGGTCTAATGTCTACATTGAGGAATGGATGCTCTTCCCACAGTATTTGCACTGATTCTGGACTTACCAATATAACCACTGAGTGATGATAATGCTTTGTCCAGAGACTGCATCACTGTGTGCAGATTATGTGGACTTTGGTGAGAAATACTGTTCTCTGATTTCTCAAGGTTTCTTGCTTGTCTATGAAGCATATAATCCACACTGTCTTCTACTTCACCTGGTGATCTTCCAGATGGTTTGGTGTCCATAGTGGGGAATGGGTATTCTTCCCATAGTTCTTGTACTTACTCTAGACATGAAAGGAAGGACAGTGAATAATAACCACTACTTTGTAAAGGGCATTGCTACTGAATATATTACATGTACCACTGAGTGCCCCCCATCTACCTAACATGAGAGAAAGGCAGCACTCTGACTTCTGCTGACTTCTTGGTTGTCCACAAAGCAACACTTTCATACAATCTGTTTAATATGGTGATCTTCTTTCAGAAGAGGTAGATAGTCTAGTGTCTTCCATGGGTGATGGATGTTTTTCCCACAGTTCTTGTACTGATTCCTTGTATTCATTACCCAATGATTCAGATATCTGATTTGTCCCCTTGACCCAGGTGGTCTATTAGATTCATACAGACTGACTGCTATCAAATTTCTATAAATCATTGCATATAATTTCCTATACTCTCTCACAGAGAAGCTGAAGGCTCCAAAACTATTTCTAAGGTCATAGGAACAATAGACAACATGTTTTTTTTTTCTTTTTAACAAATATAATCATCCCTTTGCCTTGACACACTGGCCAAGATAGAATAGGTGAATGTGTCTGTTTGGATGCTGCCATTGTGGAGCACCCTCAGGAACAAGAGCTGGGACCGGACCAGAGATTCTCTGAAGGAACCCTCCCCTGGGACTGAGGACTTCATGGATCCACTCCCAAGCCTGCTCTGTCCCTCCACATCCTGATCTGTGAATCTTGAAAGAGAAAATTCCTTCTCTGAGTGTGTCTGGAGCATCGTAAAGTTTACAAAATACTTTATAGATACTGTCTCCTTCTATCTTCACAGCAACTTTTTGAGGAAAGTATCCCATTGTATAGATAAGAAAAACTATATAGTTCAGAAAAACCTTACATATCAGGAGCAGGATTTAAAAACAGGCTTCCCTAGGCCCCAGATTACATTAGCTCCTTTCCAATTGTAAGAATATATGACACCTAATCTATGAGAACCAGATAGGGCAACTTTCACTTTGGACCAAAGTTAGGAACCAAAACAACTCTGATAACAATAAAGAAAAAGAAAAGGTGAGGAAGATTATCACTTGTTCAAAGAGCAAGAATAAAAATCTATAAAATTACAAAAGAAGAAAGTCTACTCTTTAAGAAAATTGGGATTTTAGAAATCATAGCATTACTCCTGGCTGTTTATGCCTTGTTAGTAGGTACTCACTAAATAATTACTGAAATGATTTTTTTCTCTTAAGCAAATGAAGCCTGCCCACAGTTGGAACTAGACAATTACCATAAAAGACCAAGTATGTTGAGCCAGTATTTTTGCAGGCTCTATGCCTACCCTGGTTGATCCTGAATGTAACTCTCAACCTATTGTAATCAAAGGTGAAGCACTTTGCTACCTATCTCTATATACAGACTTCCATTAAATCCTGATGTTATATAGAAGAACATGCAAACAGATATATGCATACATACAAACATATATTTGTGTGAATATATGAACACATGTATTTGTGTGTGTGTGTGTGTGTGTGTGTGTGTGTGTGTATGTGTATCTGAAGGCCTTTTCAAAGAGATCTGGAAGATAAAGTGTTTACTGACTAAAACACAAAGTATTGAAATGGTCTGAAAAATCACCTTTTAAAAAAATTTTTACATCAATTGGGGTTAAGCCCAAGGTTACACAGCCAGTTTTTTGTGTGGGTGTTAAGTATCTGAGGCTGGAACTGATCCCAGGTCCTCCCAACTCCAGGGCCGGCACTCTTACTCACTCTTCCTCACTGCGCCACCTAGCCACCTCAAAAAAAATCACCTTTTAATTGGTGTTTTTCCCCCAAAACAAGAGTTATTTTATACTCAGCTGCTGATGTACCCAAATGGGTCAAGGTGGCCCTTGGCAAAGCCGCACAGGGTATTAGAAAGCATGTCCATGTGTGGCTTTTCTGATTACTGTATTGCTCTTCAAGTGCCTTTAGATAGTGAGCTTAAAAAGAGTGCTTCTGGGTCAGGGAATTTGTTCAGCACAATTACATCCAGTGGATAGTGCCGCTTAAATGTGCAGGGTTGTATTTCTAATAAATAATCATAAAAAGGAGAAAAAAGCTCAGTAAAGTTGAACAGCTGTCACCACAGCTAACAGAAGAGCCAATCAAGAGGTCAGACAAGGGATATGACCAGGCAGCAGACGCAGATACAGCTGCCAGGGCCAGCCAACTGCATCTCTTAACATCTGGAAAGCTAGAGCTGCCAAGTGTCATTCTGGTGGAGTTACATATGTTGGCTTCCATCCTAGTACAGAAAAAAATGAATAAAATGTGAAACCTATGCAAGAATTCCAGAAACTGATTGTAGGAGTATGTGCCAAGTTTTTGTTACCATCCCTGATATCTGAGATAGAGGATACATAAATAGATATAAAGATAGAGATAAACATATAGATATACAGATAGATAGATACATATTACACATATACATAAATACATACATACATAATCATATACAGACCCAAGGGTGTTGTCTTTTAAATTAGATTCAATGTTTCTTGAGGGCAATGGTCATTTCATAAACCTTTCAATCCATTGTTAGCCCTATCCCACCCCACACAATTTGTTGTTTTCCATAAAGCAAGCAAGCAACATAAAATATGTATGTATATATATATAAATAATACACACACACACATATATATATGTAAGTCTATCTACATATATTGTTCTATCTATTGATCTATCGTGGTACCAAAATATAGACATATATAAATATGCATGTTTGAGCATGTCTATGTGTATCAATTTACTTAGGTCTTTTAAAAAGTTGAGTTGAAAATGTATTTTAATAGTTTATTTTGTCATGTATTATCCATTTTTTGACTATGTAAAACAGTTAATAGAATATGTGCTTTGGAAAGCTGTTTGAAAAAAGTTGAACTGCAAGAATTGCATTTACTGAATGGTAATACTGAAAGGAACTTTTGAGACCTCCTAATGAAGTCCAGTCATTTTAGAAATAAGAAAAGTGAAATGCAAAACACTAAAGTTTTATATAATTAAGTCCTAGAATAACCCTGAGAGTTGTGCTACCTGTGTTGGTTTTCAATATTTCTTCTTCTTCTTCTTCTTCTTCTTCTTCTGATGATGATGATGATGATGATGATGATGGAGGAGGAGGAAAGGGAAGAGAAAACAAAATCTCAATTCAGTTTTCCAGTTGGCTGAACAACATCTAGTAGTCTACCATATGTACCTTAATAAACCAGAATATCTGCCTGTTAATCACCTAAAAGGTGTGCAGATTTGAAACCCTCTCAATCTGAATGGAGAAAGAGTAATCATAGTTTAAGTTAAGGCATAAAAACTACAGATTTTACCAGGCTATAAAGTACTTAGAAAATATAAGGGACTGGAATGATGCACGAAATGGCTATTATTAAAAGCCTAAAAGATGGGCGGAGCCAAGATGGCAGAGTAGAAACAGCACGTCCAAGGCATTCTCCCCCCAGATCACCTACAAACTATGTAAAAGGGAACTCTGAACAACTTCTGGAGCCCCAGCACCCACAGAACGACACAGAGAAGCTAAACTCCCACTGAGGAAAGCCCAGCAGTTCTACAGGAAGGACCAGAGCAGCGCTCTGGGAGCCGGCAGCACAGTTTGCAGTGTGGAGACCTGAGCCCAGGTCCGCTTGAGCCATGGATTTAGCCCCAGGGCGGCCCTGCAGCCGGCTGGAGGTACCCCAGAACACCAGCAGTTGTCGTGATTCCAGAATTATCAACACAGACAGGCCTAAGACAAAGTGAGAGGTCAGTGCCCTATGGATGTTGGGTGCAGTATTTGGGGAAGGCGTTGGCGTCCTTCCCTGGAGGCTAGAAGCCGCTGAGGAGACATACCATTTTGCAGTTTCCAGTGACAGCTCCAGCTCCTGGCCTGCGAACTGCAGGGAGATACAGCGATCAGTCTTGGTGGGTAATGGCTCTTGCTTTAACCTCCCTGGATGTGGATTGTGGTCTGGGGTGGAGGTCATGGGATTGGTATCCAGCTTGCCAGAAAGTTGTGAAGACCCCAACGTTTGGGACAGAAGCTCCCCTGTCTGGTGGCAGAGTCCTACTGTGGCAACAACCCCAAAAGTCAAGTAATTAAGTGGCAACATGCCAAGGAAAAGGAAACAAAATAAACAGAAAAATGCAACCTTAGATTTCTACTTAGGGGGCAAAGAAGATAGAAGCATGGAACAGGAAGAGGACTGTGAGGTCAGAAGTTGCTCCAAAAGCCCCAAAGGAAAATATGAGCAGGTTACAGGCCATAGAGGACCTTAAGGAGGACTTTAAAAATCAAATAAGAGAAGTGGAGGAAAAATTGGGAAGAGAAATGAGAAGGATGCAGGAAAAGTATGAAATGAGGGTCAACAGCCTGACTGAGGAAAACAACACCTTAAAAAAGAGACTAACTCAAATGGCAAAAGAGTCCCAAAAGGGCAATGAGGAGAAGAATGCCTTAAAAAGCTGAATTTGCCATATAGAAAAAGAATCTCAAAAGTTCACTGAGGAGATTCATTCCTTCAGAGTTAGAATGGAGCAAATGGAAACTAATGACTTTATGAGAAATCAAGATGCTTTTAAGCAGATCCAAACAAATGAAAGATTAGAAGGCAATGTGAAATATCTCATGGGAAAAACCACTGACCTGGAAAATAGATCCAAGAGAGACAATTTAAAAGTTATTGGACTACCTGAAAGCCATGATCAAAGAAAGAACCTAGAAATCACCCTTCAAGAAATTCTTAAGGAAAATTGCCCTGATGTTTTAGATCCAGAGGGCAAAATAGAGGATGAAAGAATCCACAGATCACCTCCTGAAAAAGATCCCAAAAAGAAAACTCCCAGGAATATTACAGCAAGGTTCCAGAATCCCCAGATCAAGGAGAAAATACTACAAGCAGCCAGGAAGAAACAATTTCAATATTGTAGAAACACAATCAGAATAGCACAGGACCTGGCAGCTTCTACACTGAGGAATCAAAGGGCATGGAATATGATATTCCAGAGGGCAAAAGAGCTGGTACTGAACCCAAGGGTCACCTACCCAGCAAAACTGAGTATTTTGTTTCAGGGGAAAATATGGGCACTCAGTGGAATAGAGGACTTTCAATCATTCTTGAGGAAAAAAACCAGAATTGAATAGAAAATTTGACATCCAGACACCAGAAGCAAGAGATGCCTGAGAAGGTAATCAGGGAAAAGAAATGAAAAGGAACTTATCAAAGTTGACCTGAGAGAGGAAAGTGGCAAGTGGAGATGGGGAGAGACAGGGTAGGGTAAACTGTCTCATGTAGAAGAAGCAAGGGGAAGTGGCTGTAGGGGAGGGGAAGAATAGGAAGGCAAAAAGGCAAAACCACATTCTCATTGAATCTGGCTCAAGGAGAGACTGACATACATACTAAATGGGATATCTCAACCTGCAGCAGAATAGGGGGAAGGGGAATGAGAGGAGGGATGATGGATGGGAGGGCATTCTTAGGGGGAGGGGAGGTTGGAAGTACCCACTATAGAAGAGGGACAGGATCAAGTAGGGAATGGACAAGGTGGGGGGTGGGATGGGTGGGAGGGAATTATAAGCAGCCTTGTACAATATATCTACTATGGTAATATTTTGCATAGCTATACATGTACAACACATACTGTATTACTTATCTTCCCAGAGGAAATGGGTGACAAAGGAGGAAGGAAATGGATCTGAAATTCGAGGTCTTAAAAGTAAATGTTTCAAATATATAGAAATACTATTATCAATACTCTTTTGCATGTAATTGGGAGATAAGATGTGCAGGCATTGGGGCACAGAGATTCACCTTGCTCTAATGAAAAAGTCGAAGGGGGTATGGGAGAAGATATGGGAGAGAGCAGATTGGAGGAAGGGATATCTTGTGGGACTGCTATTCTGGGATGGTGGATAGGGGAAAACCAGGGGAAAAAATGTAATTCAAAATCTGGCGGAAATGAATGATGTAAACCAGAAGTTAATAAAGCATTTGTTTAATTTAAAAAGAAAAGCCTAAAAACTGAGAGTTGGAGGAAATGTTAAAGTAACTGAGCTAATTCTGATCATCTAAAAATACAGAAAATAGTTCTTAGAGGGAAGTATAAGAAAAGGTGTTACTGAGAAAAATTCAAAGGAAGGAGGGAGCCAATTAGTTAAGCTTTGTGCAGGTATGCATAAGGAAAAGTACTTATTAGATAGATATAGATGCCAGAAAGTGCAAGAAGCCTAGATACTGTGTCTAAGAAAGTGATCTAGACAAACTATGAATGATAACCAGGACATGGGAATTTATATTATAACATGATATTTATGACTTCATGTGATATATGTATGTGTGTATATAAATTCATGTGAAAACAAGAATTTATTAATTTCTTTTAATAATATAAAATGTAACCCATCCATCCATTGCCATCCTCCCCAAATTTTCCCAATATCTTCTCCAAATGTTACCACCCAAAATGCTAGATGCTTTCATTATTTTTCCTAACATTGTCAAATTATCAGTACAGCACTCTACCATGTACATATTATCTCTTAGAGTCAGTTTCAATAAGCCTTTTTTAAGTGTCTACTGTGTACTAGGCACCACCATGCTAAGTACTGTGGATACAAAGAAAGGCATAAGATAGTCCTTGACTTCAACCAGCTTGCAAATCCCATGGGCGAAGATAACACACAAAAATAAGCTAAAAAGTGATGAAGGGGGAGGAGGGTACCAAGTTGGGCAGGTGACACAATGAAATTTTGCATCTGGGGTAAGAAATTGTCTGAGAAGGAGAAAAGTTGACTTTATGTTGAAGACTGATGGGTTTCTGGAGATCTTAAAACCAGGAAAGCAGCTGGGCAGGAAAGTATGAGATGAGTGCCCTGGGTGTCCTTCTCAAAAAGAAGATCTGGGAAGCAGTATATGGATATTCACTCCACCCCCACTTTCACCAACCACGGGGAGCTAAGAACCCAAGCGGAAAGGGATCTTGAGAAGTTGGGAGTTTCAGAGATGATTTCATCTTATAGAAAGATGAGTTTCTGGAGATCATGAAGTTGAAGGGAGCAGCCATGTGGGAAATGATTTCATATCAGAGATTCTGCATAATCACCTCATCTTTTCCATCATACAATTCCTTGATCAGATATTTAATTATATTTTAATTTGGATTTCTTAATTGACTACATATTACAAGATGTATACACCCAGGGATTACTTTCCTGGTACCCTCTCCTTGGTTCTGGTATGTAATTCTTTGGGATCTAGGGTTTTTACCATTCAGCACATAAATAAAATGTTTATTTTGAAAAAGACAGTCCTCTGTTACTATGGGAAACTAAAAATCATTTTGTTTCATTGACTCCCTGTGGTGACCATTTCCAGGAAGGCTATAATCCTCTATGTAAAGAGAGTATTCTGTTCTTCCCACTAAGAAACATAAGGGAAGTATATATGAGGAGGCCCTCTTTTCTGTTCTTCTTATCCCATTTCTATAATGTCAGATGATAAAAATGGGACTTTTACTATTGTTCTAATTTTATAAGCATAATAACTAACATTTGTATGGCATTTTAAAAAGAGCTTTCAAGGTACATATGTGCCTTATTTCATTTTAATTTCATAACAAACCTGTGAATAAGGTACTACAAGTGTTATTTTCCACATTTTATAGAAAAGGAAACGTGGTCAGAGAGTTTGTGTGATTTAGCCCTGGACACATTTAGAAAGTACATGTCAGAGCCACAATTTTAGTGATGTTACAATTTTGACATGGGCTAACTGAAATGGCTGAGCAAATTATGATATATGAACATCAGGAGACTATTGTTCTGTAAAAAATGAGAAGGGATGGTTTCAGAGAAAGCTGGGGAGACTTTTATAAACTAAAGGATAGTGAAATGAGATAAAGAGAGGAGGAATTTATATTATAACATTATTACGAAAATGAAAAACTTTGGAAGACTCAAGAACTCTTCTCAACACAATGACCAACTTACTATGATTCCAGAAGAATCCTACCTACCTCCTAACAGAAAGGTGATATATTCAGGGTGAAAATGAAACATATTTTTTGAAAAAAAATAAAGAAAAGCAAGTTCCTTATTATAACACACACATATTCCTGTATGTATATGTATGTATGTGTATGCATCTATATATATGTATATATACACATATATGTGTGTGTGCGTGTGTATGCACATATATCCAAAAAACACAAATATAGGCATCTCATTCTGCTCCTTTAATTTTTTACATCAAGCAGTGAATAAAATGTTTCATCATTAGTCCATCTGGATTCATGGATGGTTATTTTTATCATGTTATTGTTGTTAAATAAATTGTTCTCCTGTTTTTGTTCATCATTCTTCATCAGTTTATAACAGTCTTCATTTTTGTCTTTATTATGTTAATATTATAATTGTCCTACTTCTGTTTACTTCACTTTATATCACTTAATATGCCTTCTAATATCTCTTTGAAGCATCTATTTTCTTGATAGTATTCTATCAAGTTCATAACTTCTTATTAATCAAAATTTATTCAGTCATTCCACAATTAAGGGCCTACTTTAGCTTTCTTTTTTGCCACCACAAAAGCTACTATTTTCATACATATGAGAACTTATTCTATTTCTTTAAAAAGTCGCCAGTGCTTGACAATCTTTTCATCAGTAAGATTTGAGAAAGGAATTTTACTGAGGTGGTATAGTTGGCAGCAAAATCCTCTCAGAAATCTGTGACACTTTTGTTCACCAGTACATATAGAATCTGAGGGAAAGCAAGGTCAAGCTTGAAGAGTATTTGTGGCAAAGGTAATATAGATCCTAATTTTTGGAAGCCAATTTTCTCTTTAATTATATTATGTAAGCTCTAGTTATATAAGTTATATAAGCTCCAATTAGATATGGCAGAGCTTCCTTGTTGGGCTCTTTATAGAAATACAATTCCAGTTTGCTCTTACTGACATATCTATACCTATATAGTTGTATATGTATATGTATAGATAGATAGATATGTATAGATGTGTACATATGTAAATATACAGTTATAGTAATATATAAACATACATATATTATATGTTTGTAAGTAGATCTATATTTATCTATCAATATCTGTCAACAATTCCAGGGATGCTACTTAGATGTCAATGGTAAAAGAAGAAGTGCACTAGTCCTCCAAAGTTCAAGAGATCAGTCTTTGGTTTGAGTTGACAGTGGAGGAGATTAAGGTGAAAGACTTGCTTTCCACTTCTCCTAGCCACTCCTTGTGAGGGAATTTAGCTGGAGTTTTGTATCCTCATTCCTTGTTCATTGCAATATGAATCTCCAAAAGCTCAAATAACTTAGATTCTAAAAGGTTCCTCCAATTTATATACATATATATCTGACTCACAGCGCATGCTAAGGTTTCTAAGTCAATGCAAATATTCTCCAATTCAATGTTACTCCATTCCTTCCAAGGATATTTAACCTAAGATGTTTTATCAGTGGATTGAGAATCATTATCACTTTGTTAAAGTATCAGGGTATCTTATCACTTGCTCTAAGTAGCAAGGGGTGACTTCTCAATCAAATCCATCCTTATAAGTATAACAAATGATAAGCTGAGGAGAAATAATGTAGTAACAATACTGTACTTTTACTAAATCATACCATATTACTTGAATTCAATTTCTCTCACACTTGAGTAAACTAAGTTTTGATTGGTAACTGATTATTTATTGGATGGAAAAGACATTGGAAAAAGAGGGCTAGTAAGTGTGAAAGAGCAAAAATAGTCACATTCCCAAAGGTGTAGTTTTTGAAGCCTAAAATTGCCTGTACACCCTTATCATTGGCGAAAAGCAGGTAGGAGTCATGGGATCTTTCAAAAATAAAATTGGTCATATTAATAACAAGAAAGAACAAATATAAGAATATTTGTTTATATACCAATAGATGAGCAAAAATGTTGTGATGACATACAACAGTGATTTTTGCTTAAAATATGGAAAATGTAAAAATAAATAGTATTTTAAGTACTATCTATGGAAAAACCAAGATCATATGTAATGGAAATTAACTAGCATTCTTTTCAAACATAAGAGGATTAATGCAAGGATGCCTATTAAATAAACCTTATTATTCAATATCATGATATAAATAATAGCTATATCAGTAAGACAAGATAAAAACTGTTGTAATATATATAGAAAGAGGAAACAAAAATATTATTTTTTAAGATATTATGATGGCTTACTTTGAGATCAGTAAATCTAAAAACTTCAGCAAAGGTTCTGTACAAAAATTAAACCCACATAAATTAAAAGAAAACTTTTCTATATATTACAAACAAAACTCAAAAGGAAGAAATAGTGACATTATATATAAGATAACTACAGAATATTTTAATTATTTAAAAGTGTTCTTGTCAAGGCACACATGAAAACTATTCAAATATAACTACCAAATACTCTTTATAGAAAGAAAACTGTAAATAATTAGAGAGATATTAAGTATTCAATGGATAGGCTAAAGCAATGTAATACAACGCTTAAATTAATTTATTTTTTATGGCCAAGTTATACTAATTTATATAACTAAAAAAAACCAGAATGAAATTAATTTGTAAGAACTAAAGGTCAAGAAGCCCAAGGAAAAAAAATAGGGAAAAAAACCAGGAATGACATTTATCAAGTGTCTCTTATTTTTCTTCTTTTTTCTTCTTTCCATTTTCTTTCATTCTAACAGTCATGAACAAATTATTGGTTTCCAAAGGCTTGGTCATTTTATTGACCTTATGGCATCAAATTCAACTTGGTTTATAGCGATATCTGGCTAAGATTACACTGACCCCAGGAATTTAGGGATTATTGCAAGGATTAGTAGGTTAAAGATCTATGCAGGTCATGAAAAATAGCCTTAAGGTCCAGAATTTAGATGAGTAATGAGAAACCTTAAGAAGTACAATATTTATTGTGCCCTTTTAAAATATGTATCTATCCAAAAATAAAATAGAATGCGATTTAAAATAGTTACACATATGTTTTCTGTGAATGTATGAGTATTTCTTACAGTAAAACTTTAGTCTTTTAATGAAATAAAATCTGTACTGTATTGCTTCCATAAAGCTACTGGACCCACAGGAAGAGAGGGTCTGATAAGGCTGGAAACATAGTTTTCTTTTGTCTTTAATTGTTTCCCTATATAACAATTATTCTCCCACTTTTAAAAAATAATCTATCCCTTAACTAGGTCTTTACCACTTTCTCCTTCACTTACCCCACACTATCTTTCATCACACTTATATCTAGGCCAATATTTTCAAGATTGATGGGAACTGTTACATGATATTTAACACATGGGTTTGCCCAACTTTGAAACTAATGTAATGTTATATATTAGATCAATGAGTGGGCAGCCGTTTTCATTAATAAATGATTCTTTGCTTTTAAAAAAAGATGCACTATTGATGTTTCACAGAGTGAGTTATTGAGTAAATTTATTTGATTTAATTCTTACATTGATTGGCAGGTTTTATGAAAGGGTGGAATGTTCCTAAGCTCCTTCTCTAGGCTTGGTGCTGATTAATTGGATTTCAGAGGTTCTTTCCTGATGTATTTGCCTTATGAGATATGACCTTCAAAATCTAGAGACCTTACAAGAGCAGCTGGAATTTAAATGTAAATATACAGAAACTTGAGAGATGCTTGGTTGTTGTTGTGGTTGTGGTTTTAAGTGAAGGATTTCAGCAGTATTTGGTATAATGAAATAGAACTAGTACAATCTTTTGAAAAATATGTTCATTACTTTAAGCATCATGTACAGTGGATAAAGGGACAGAATTCATTTAACATTTTGTAAGTGTTTTTGAAAATAGAAGAATTTTCTAATATTTTGTTTCCTTGTAAGAAAACCATGGCACATGAATTTTAACCTTTAGCATTATACTTAGTAAAAATAAAGTCAATGTCTTAAAATATTTGCAATGAGACATTTTTTTTACAGTTAAATAATACTGGCTGTTTTTTAATGCAAAAATAATGAACTAGAAGTCAGGAGACACTGTTGTTCAGTTGTTTCCAGTAGTGTCTGACTGTTGTGACCCGAATTGGTGTTTTCCTGGCAGAGATACTTGAACAATTTTTCATTCCCTTCTCTAGCTCATTTTGGTAGATGAGAAAACTGAGGCAAAGTTAAATGAGTTACCCAGGGTCACATAGCTACTAAGGGTCTAAAGCCAGATTTCAACTCAGGAAAATGGGTCTTACTGATTTGTGACTCATCACTCTATCCTCTATCCTCTGTACCACCTAGCTACCCTAGTCCTGCCACAAATTAGTGGTTCAATTTTTGTGTGTGCATGTGTGTGTGTGTATGTGTGTGTGTAAATTTATAAATTTACACATAATATAAATTTACAATTATATTTTTAAAATTCCTCAACAGACATTTCAAAATATGTAATATAAAAGGGACTAATGATATACTATGACTTTCTGTAATTTACACTTTGGTTTTATGAGAAGTCAATATATAGATATAAATGATAATATAAAAACATATGTGTGTGAGTGTGTGTGTATATATGCATGTAAACAAGATGATCATAAAGTTATTCTAATTACTTGTCTCCCTTCTACATTTTATTTTTCTTCTATGCATTGGAAATGTCTAATTGTTGCTTATTTTTTGAAATGCATTTGTTATTACCCACTAAGCTAACATTTCTACACCTCTCTCTGAATAAAAGCCCTCTAATATAACAAGTTTGTAGAATATAGCTCAACAAATCAAGGTGATTTCTATAAGAGTTCATATCTTATTTCATATACCCAACAGGGGAGGGAAACCTGTGGCCTCAAGTTTGCATGAAAACCCCAGAACTAACATTGAAAACAGCAGCATTAAAAAATGAAACTTATAACAGTGCCCTGTCTACCATGGAAACAGATTAATTTTAATATAAAGTTAAAGGGCAAGAATAGGCTGGAAAATAAATAAACAACAGCAACAAAATAAAACTAACCATAGAAGGTTATTGTGGTGACAGGGAAGATCAAAACACAAACTCAGAAGAAGACAATAATGTCAAAACAGCAACAATCAGAGGCTCTAAGAAAAATGTGAATGGATATCAACACACTCACCCCACTTCCCCCAAAAGGAAAGAATTCTTGAAGAACTAAAAATAATTTTAAATATCAAATAAGAGTGGCAGAGGAAAACTGGAGAAAATGAGAGCAATACAAGAAAATAATGGGGAAAATAGAGAGTCAACAGCTTGGTAAAGGAGGCACAAAAAACCTGAAGAAAAATGTCATGAAAAACAGAATAGGTCAAAGGGTAAAAGAGGTAGCATAACCCACTGAAAAGAATAATTTCTTAAAAATGAGGATAAATCAAATGGAAAAGGATGTACAGAAGCTCACTAGAAAAATAAGTTCTAAAAAATCACAATTGTGTAAAAGGAAGCTAAGGACTCCATGAGATATCAAGAAACACTAAAACTAAAAATATATGAAGAAATAGAAGAAAATGTGAAAATGCTCATTGAAAAAAATAACTGACCTAGAAAGCACATTGAGGAGAGACAATTTAAAAATTACTGGACTATCTGAAAACTATAATCAGAAAAACAAAAGTAGCCTAGATGTCATATTTCAAGAAACTATCAAGAAAAACTGGCCTTATATTGTAGAATCTGAAGGTAAAACAGTGAAAGAATTTACAAAGCTCATCCTGAAAGAGATCACCAAATGAAAACTCTCAGGAATACTAGACAAATTCCAGAGTGCCAAGGTCAAGGAGAAAATATTAGAAGCAGCTAAAAAGAAATAATTCAAATGCAGTTAGAATAGCACAGGATTTAGCAGTTTCTACTTTTTGCAGGTCTACTTTTTGCTTGGAATATCATATTCTGGAGGGCAAAAGAGCCAGGACTGCAACCCAGAAAAACTGAGTATAAATCCTTCAGGGGCAAAAATGGTTATTCAACAAAACTGAGGACTTTCAGGCATTCCTGATGAAAAGACCAAGGCTGCATAGAAAATATGACTTTCAAATACAAGACACAAAAGAAATATTAAAAAGATAAACAAGAAAGAAAAATCATAAGGGATTCAATAAGGTTATACTATTTATATTCCTACATGGAATAATGATACTTGTAACCTCTAAAATTTTTGTCGGGGCGGAGCCAAGATGGCGGAGTAGAAACAGCTCGTCCAAGCCTCTCTGCCCCTAGATTCTCCACAAACTATGTAAAAAAGGACTCTGAAAATCTTCTGGAGCCCCAGCACCCAAAGAACGACACAGAGAAGCTAACCTCCCGCTGAGGACAGCCCAGCACCCTGCAGGAAGGACCAGCGAAGTGGTCTGGGAGCCGGCAGCACGCAGAGCGCAGGAGCCGAGCTGAGCCCAGGTCCATGTGAGCCGAGGTTTTAGCCCCAGGGCGGCAGGGCCAGCAGCCGGCTGGAGGAACCCCAGAACACCAGGAACTGTGGAGACGCCAGAATTATCAACATAGACTTGCCTAGGACAAAGTAAGAGGTCAGTGTCCTATGGACTTTGGGACCTGTATTTGGGGAATGCGTCAGCTCCCTCCCCTGGGGGCTAGAAGCCGCTGAGGAGACACGCCATTTTGTAGTTTTCAGAGGCATTTCCAGCTCCCAGCCTACAAATCGTGGGGAGATCCAGCGATCAGTCTTGGGGGGTAATCGCTCTTGCTTTAACCTCCCTGGATCTGGATTGTGATCTAGGGTGGAAGTTGTGGGTGGGTTTAGAGCTTGCCAGAAACGGAAGTTGCCCCCACACGTTCGGGACGAAAATTCCTCTAGCTGGCCTTAAAGCCATAGTGTGGCAACAAGCCCAAAAGTCAAGCAATTAAGTGGCAACATGCCAGGGCAAAGGAAACAGAAAAATGCAACCCTAGACTCCTATTTTGGGGGCATAGAGCAGGAAAAGGACTGTGAGGTTAGAAGTCCTGCTCCAAAAGCCCCAGGGGAAAACATGAGCGGGTTGCAGGCCATAGAGGACCTTAAGAAGGACTTTAAAAATCAAATAAGAGAAGTGCAGGAAAAATTGGAAAGAGAAATGAGAAGGATGCAGGAAAAGTATGAAATGAGGGTCAACAGCCTGAATGAGGAAAACAACACCTTAAAAAATAGACTAACTCAAATGGCAAAGGAGGTCCAAAAGGGCAATGAGGAGAAGAATGCCTTAAAAAGTCGAATTTGCCAGATGGAAAAAGAATCTCAAAAGTTCACTGAGGAGATTCATTCCTTCATAGTTAGACTGGAGCAAATGGAAGCTAGTGACTTTATGAGAAATCAAGATGCTGTTAAGCAGATCCAAACAAACGAAAGATTAGAAGGCAATGTGAAATATCTCATGGAAAAACCACTGACCTGGAGAATAGATCCAGGAGAGACAATTTAAAAATTATTGGACTACCTGAAAGCCATGATCAAGGAAAGAACCTAGAAATCACCCTTCAAGAAATTCTCAAGGAAAACTGCCCTGATGTTTTAGATCCAGAGGGCAAAATAGAGGTTGAAAGAATCCACCGATCACCTCCTGAAAAAAATCCCAAAAAGAAAACTCCCAGAAATATTACAGCCAGGTTCCAGAATCCTCAGATCAAGGAGAAAATACTACAAGCGGCCAGGAAGAAACAATTTCAATATTGTGGAAACACAATCAGAATAGCCCAGGACCTGGCAGCTTCTACACTGAGGGATCAGAGGGCATGGAATATGATATTCCAGAGGGCAAAAGAACTGGGAATGAACCTAAGGGTCACCTACCCAGCAAAACTGAGTATTTTGTTTCAGGGGAAAATATGGTCATTCAGTGGAATAGAGGACTTTCAAGCATTCTTGAGGAAAAAACCAGAATTGAATAGAAAATTTGACACCCAGACAAAAGAAGGAAGAGATGCCTGAGAAGGTAATCAGGAAAAAGAAATCAAAAGGAACTTATCAAAGCTGAACTATTTACATTCCTATATGGAAAAGCAATAACTGTGACTGATGATATCTTTCTCACTATGAAAATAATGGAAGAAGGGGGTGTGGTTATATGAATACATATGTGAATGTGTGTGTATATGGTTACAGTTATATATGGATAGAGGGTATAGGTTGAATTTGTTGGGAAGGGAGAATACTCAAGGGATGAAATTATGAGGTGAGAGAGGAAAGTGGCAAGAGGAGATGGGGGGAGACAGGGTAGGGTAAACTATCCCATGTAGAAGAAGCAAGGGGAAGTGGTTGCAAAGGAGGGGGAGAATAAGGAAGGCTAAAAAGGTAAAACCACATTCACATTGAATTTGGTTCAGGGAGAAAATGACATACATACTAAATGGGATATCTCAACCTGCAGCAGGATAGGGGGAAGGGGATGAGAGGAGGGATGATGGATGGGAGGGCATCCTTGGGGGGAGGGGAGGTTGGAAGTACCCACTATAGAAGAGGGACAGGATCATGTAGGGAATGGACCAGGTGGGAGGTGGGATGAGTGGGAGGGAACTATAAGCAGCCCTGTACAATATATCTACTATGATAATGTTTTGCATAGCTAGACATGTACAACATATACTGAATTACTTATCTCCCCAGAGGGAATGGGTGACAAGGGAGGAAGGAAATGGATCTGAAATTCGAGGTCGTAACATTAAATGTTTCAAATATATATATAAATACTATTATTAATACTCTTCTGCCTATAATTGGGAGATAAGATGTGCAGGCATTGGGACACAAAGATTCATCTTCCTCTAATGGAAAAGTTGATGGGGGTATGGGAGAAGGTATGGGAGAGAGCAGATTGGAGGAAGCGATATCTTGTGGGACTGCTATTTTGGGAGGTTGGGTAGGGGAATAATGGGGGGAAAATGATTGTAACTCAAAATCTGGCAGAAATGAATGATGTAAAACAGAAGTTAATAAAGTATTTGTTTAAAATTTTTGTCACTATTAGGGCAGTTAGAAGGAGTATACGGGGACAGAGGGTTTGAGTATGAGTTGAATATTATGGGATTATGCACAGAATAATAAAATTATGAGGAATAAAGAAAGATGTGCTGAAAAAAGGGGAAGGGCTTAGAATGAGTTAAATTATCTCAAATAAAAGAAATGGGAAAGGGCTTTTAAAATGAAGGGGAAGATGGGGGTGCTGATGGGCAATATTTGAAATTTATTCTCATCAGAAATGTCTCACAGAAGGAATAACATAAACACCCAACCAGATATAAAAATGTATGTTCCCCTACAGGATAATAGAAGGGGAGGGGAATAAGAGAAATGGGTGCTGATAGAAAGGAGGGTGAATTAAGGGAGGTGGTAGTCAGAAAGAAAACACTTTTGAGTAGAGACAAAGTGAAAGTAGAAAGATAAACAGGGAGAAAATTAAAATGGAGGGTTGGTATTGTTTGTATTTCATTCTTGAAGAGGACCCATGCCTTCAGGGAGGTGATGCCATGACATGAAAGTGAATTAGATTTAAGTGAGTGACAGCTGTGCAAAGTCACCAGTCTCACTTTCTTCTCTGGAGTCATCTAGGTCCAATGCTATAGCACACAGTTAGAAATCATAAATTTGAATGTCAATGGGTTGAACTAACCCATAAAATGGAAGTGAATAGCCAAGTGGGTTATATGATTTAGACATAAAGAGTAATGCCATAAGCAAATCAATGAATATGAAATAGTTTAACTGTTAGATCTTTGGATAAGGGAAGAATTTATGACCAAAAAAAAAGAAACAGCATGAAGTAAAATGAATAATTTTGATTACAATAAATTTTAAAAGGTTTGCACAAACAAATCCAGTGTAACCAAGATCGGAAGGAAAGTAGAAAATGGGGAGGGGGGTTATAAACTGAATCCATTTGATAGGAATAGAAGTATTTTCCCAATTTATAAATACTAGAAGTATATCATCAGGTAATTACCAGATGGAAAAATTAAAGTCATCTATAATCATATGAAAAATGCTCTAAATCTCTATTGATGAGAGAAATTCAATTTTAAGCAATTCTGAAGCTCTACCTTATAATTGGCAGATTGGCTACTAGACAGAAAAAGAAAATGACAAATGTTGAAGGTAATGTGGAAAAATTGGGGCACTGTTACACTGTTGGTGAGATTGTAAACTAATCCAACCATACTGAAGAACAATTTGGAAATAAACCCAAAACTTTGCATACCCTTTGACCCATAAATATCACTATTTTATCGTTATTCCATAGAAATAACAGAAGAATATCTATAGGGGCACAAAAATGTTTACAGTAACTCTGTGGTGCAAAGAATTAGCAATTGAGGGAATGCTCATCAATTGGGGGAATGGTCAAACAAGTTATAGTATATGGTTGTGATGGAATACTATTGTGCTATAAGAAAGGAAGAGCAGGATGCTTTCAGAAAAACCTAGGAAGACTTACATGAACATGTGCAAAATGCATAAGCAGAACCAGGAAAACACTGTGCAGATTTAACAATATTTTATGACTATCTACATTGAATGACAACCATTCTCAACAATAAAAATGATCTAAGACAAATCCAAAGGATTTATGATGAAAAATATCTACCTCCAGAGAAAGAATTGATGGAGTCTGAATGCAGATCAAAATATATTATTTGCTTTTTCCTTGGTTTTTTTTTTTTTGGTGTCTGTTTTCTCTTACAAAATGACTAATATGGAAATGTTTTTCATGACTGTGCATGTATAACTTATATCAAATTGCTTGCCTTCTCAATGAGGGATAGGAAAGGAAAGGCGAAAGAAGTGAAGAGAAATCAGAACCCACAAATTTTAAGAATGAATGTAAATATTATTTTTATATGCCACTGGAATAAATAAAATATAAAACTCTTTAAAGTTCAATCAGATTATAAATAGAAATAATAGTTATACCTATTTCATGAGGTATTTTGAGGAGGAAAGATGATATACATAAAGCAATTTAGCATATATTAAAGTGCTAGAAAATTTAGTTAATAAGATTATTTGTGAAATAAGTAAATTCCTTCATTAGAGTAAATGTCAAAAGCAAAACCAAATTACTAAGATGCACATCTGACACTCAAATTAAAACAGCTACCAACTTTGACCAAGACAAGGTTTTTGTTGTTGTTGTTGGAAAAAAAATAATTAGTGGGAAAAGGAAAATAAATTGGCATATAACTCTTGCCATATCCCACAAAATTTTTACCATATTTGAAACAAATTTGAAACAATCATTCAAACAAGAAGTCCAAGGTAGCACAGAAACCACCTCAAATCAGAAAAAAATAATAATAATAATTTCTTTGCTGAGGAGCATGAGATGATAGCTAAGGGAAATATTTGTTTAGAATAAAATCTCATGTAAAAATATTACAAAGATGGATAGTGAAAGATTACATCTCACAAAACAGTGAAGCGTAGAAGAGAAAATAAGTCTTTATATGATAGTTTGACAGGAGAAAGAAAAAAAGGAAAAAAAGAACATTTGTAACTTCTTAGCTGAGAGAAGAGGTACTTTGGAGAATGTTAGTGACAAATAAGATATCAAAAAGTATTAAATGAAACAAATAATTCAAAAATTAGGAAAGAAAAAAGTAGATGACCATTCTCCTCCCTAATTTCTAACTTTTGTAAGTTTTACTGTAAACCTTTGTCCCCAACCACTCTCCTTCCTATCCTAATTCTAAAATTACCATAGCTTCTTCCAAGGTCATCTTTAAGAGAATACTAATAAATTACCCTGTCTAGCTGTCCTAACAAGATAGCTACTGCCTATTTCCAAGGCTACTAACAGTGTTGAATATGTATAAAGACTAAGCTGTCCAAGGGCTAATCTTGAGTTCAGAAAGATTGTTTATGAGCTTACCAGACATACCATATCAAATACCATTCCCACAACCTCAAAGGCTAGATCAAAAGTAAAGTTTTGTGGGTAACAATGTAAAGAATTAAGCCTGTTTCTGTATACATACAAGATTAATCTAGTCTTAAATTGTACATTTTGCTGAAGAGAACTGTTGCCGATTGATTCATAACTTCCTCTAACCCACAAATGAGGGAGCTAATGACACATGAAGGTGCCACAAAGGTCAAGGAGGAACATCTGAGGCAGTTATATTTCAGTACCTAATTGTGTCATGTTAGAATTCCATAAGCTGGTTTATACACTTCAACGGACCCCACTTGGATTTTTAAGTAATGTGTCTCATTTTTTGGTAGCACAGTTGCAATGTTTACTACATAATGATCCCCTTAGAAGTAATTTGTTGCTAAATGTTGAGGCATTAGGAAAACTGATAGATTATCCAGCCCCTGAAATTAGCCCAGGACAAGCTCTAGTAATGAACAGATATCCGTGGAATGCCTACAGAAAGGCTAGTGCTGCATTGGTTAGATCAGCTATTGGTATTGGTTGTCATCTGCACTACTAGAGATGAAATAGCATTTATGAGACCAAGAATACATAATACTATTGAAATAGTTAATATAGTCTGGAGAACATATAGATTCTAGGCAGAGAGTTTTGGCATGTCAGTGCTGGGGTTGATGGCCTTCAATATTTGGTTTAAGGATATATCCTCTTGCATATTCCAACCTAAGACACACATTTTTTTTTGTTCAACATCATTCAATTCAGTAACCAGTGATAATAGAATAACTGTTTTATTGATAATTTTCTCATCATGGAATCATTAGAAGCACAAACGCTCATCATCTTCTGTTGCTGAAAGTTTAATAGTACTGACCAAATTCTTGACTTTTTTTCCAAATAGATTTCAATGATATCAAATTCCTTCAACGAGAAAAAAAATTGGTGTCTAGGTCAGCTGCCACACTGATTGTAAATTATTTAATTTCTAAAGGCTACAAGTCTAGAGTAACCAGAGATACAGAGAGAGTTAGTGCATGGCTTTTTGTTCTCATATGATCATATACTCAGTGCAGTCTCTGATCCTGAGATGCAACAAAGTATTAATCTGTTACTTATACTAATTTTGACCTGAAAATTAATACCAAGAAAATGGAAGTTCTCCATCAGTCATCACTGCACCACCTATGTGTGGTACCATTACTTACAGCAATTGGAATAATCTTGAATGTTGTAGGTAAATTCACTTACCTTGACAGTATAATTTCCAGAAATGTACAAATAGATGGTAAGCTTGATGCTTACATTGACAGAGCAAGCTCACTATGGGAGGCTACAAAGGAAAATGTGGGACAAAAGAGGAATTAGACTGACTACCAAACTGAAGGTCTACAGAGCTACTGTGTTGAACTCTTTGTTTTATGCCTGTGAAACGTGCACAGTATACCAGCACCATGCCAGGAAATTTGATTGTTTCCATTTGAATTGTCTTAGGAAGATTCTGAAGATCTCTTGGCAAGAAAAGGTACTAGACACTGAGGTCCTTTCTTGAGCTGAACTGCCAAGCATTCAAACGCTACTACAGAAAACACAACTCTGATGGACTGGCCATCTTGTTCGAATGCCAAACACACATTTGGCTAAAAGACTTTTCAGAACTCCTACAAGGTAAGTGCTCACATGCAGGTCAGAAAAAGTGATACAAGAACACTCTCAAGGTCCCTATGAAGAGCTGTGCCATGCCCCCATGCCATGTCCACATCAAAGAAGGCACTGTGCTCTAAGAGAAAAGCAGAATTATAGTAATTTAAAAGAAACATGCAAATTTAGAGATATCTCCATTCCAAATGTTCGCATATAGTATTTGTGCCTGACCTATGGTGGTGCCCTCTGAGCTTGTATTGTATTTTGGTCCCTTTAGACTATGAAAGATGAAAACGACAACAATAACTATCATTCCTAGATCACTGAAGTAAAAACCAGGTTTCCTTCTAGGTAACATTCTGTTAATCTAGTAGATAAAATACTTCAGTTTAATCTTTTATAGGAATTAGTCACGTCACAGCATTTGTGTATTTTGCTATGTAACAATTAAAATTAAGTAGACTGGGGTGCCTAAGTGGCACAGTGAATAGAGCACCAGCCCTGGAGTCAAGAGTACCTGAGTTCAAATCCATCCTCAGACACTTAACACTAATAGTATGACCATGGGGACGGCACTTAATGCCAATTGCCCTGGCTTCCCCCCTCCAAAATGTAAATAAAAACACACACACACACACACACATAATTAAGGTAGACTAAGACACAAAGTTCTAAGCATAGTCAATTTAGTAGTAAAGCATGAATTTAGCAAGAAATTGTATCTCAGCTTCCCCAACAATGCTAAAACCTCAAATGAGGGGATCAGCTCTCTTTTATAGTTTTGGGTAACACAGAAAATAGGAAGGCTAGCATCATAGATGGAAGAAAATATAATTTGATAGAAATTAGCAATGAGGGATAGCAACAACTTTTTCCTTTCCTCCTGTGACTAAGAAATGTTCATTGCTTGAATCCAACTGTATTTGAAAGGATGGCAATAGCAAACCAGACTTTTTGGTATAGTAACCTAGATATCTTGAAGAATAACTTGGTGGTTTAATAATACTAGGCCAGAATACCTAGTCTAGCATTCTCTTGTTCTCATGAACATCTAATGGAACTGGTATAAGAATGTCCAGAAAGATGCAGGTAGCAATCTTGTTTTGCTTTTCAATGGTCAGAATGCATCTAAAATATTGTGTTCAGTTGTGGATAACACATTTTAGAAGAGGCATGGTTAATCTGGAATTCCTCAGGGTAATGGATAACTAGAATGGTGAAGGGAACTACTGACTATGACATATAAGAATATTTTTGAAGCTATTAAAAGATATTTGGACTGGAAATGAACTTTTAGATAAATGTATCCAAATATAATTTTGGACAGGTAGGTAGTATAGTGATTAGAGTGTCAGTTCTAAAGTCAAGTTCAAGTTCCTGAGTTCAAGTTCCTGAGTTCAAATCTGGCCTTAGACACTTCCTAACTATGTGACCCTAACCAAGTCACTTAACACGGTTTGCCTCAGTTTTCTCATCAGAAAAATGATCTGGAGAAGGAAAATAGCAAACCATTTCAATATAGTTGACAACAAAAGCCAAAATCGGGTCAGGAAGAAGTCAGATATGAATAAAACAACCTACCAACAATTTAAATATTTTAAGCAGGTTATGAGGAAGATTGATTTTGCTTGGTTTAGAAGAACAGAACAAGTATTCATGGGGAGAGCTTAAAGAGGCAAAATTCAGTTCAATACATGGATATAATTCCTTAGAATTTGAGCTGTCAAAAAATGGCTACTTCTGCATGTTTTAAATTCAATGTCAATGGAATTCTGAAATACAACACTGTAGGATCAGATTTCAAGGATGGAGTAGATGGGATTTGCTCCTTAGGAAAATGTTATATGAACTAACCTCCAAGATTCTGTCCATTGATCCTCCACATTAACCTTTATTTGGGATGAGTATTTTTTCCAGGATGTTTGAGATTGATATCCTTTACAAATATTTAGTACAGGGGCGGGTAGGTGGCACAGTGAGTAGAGCATTGGCCCTGGACTCAGAAGGACCTGAGTTCGGATCCGACCTCAGACACTTAATGCACACACAAAAACAAAAACCTAGCCATGTGACTTTGGGCAAGTTACTTAACCACAACTGCCCTCCAAAAAGCAAAAAAAAAAAAAAAAATACTTAGTACTATATCAATACCTATCCTAGAGGTCTTCATTGAAATCTTTTTTTGTTTTATTTAAAGAAAATTGGTGATTTTATTTTATTTTTTAAAATTATTATTTATTTATTTTCCCCAATTACATGTAAAAACAATTTTTAACATTCATTTATAAGATGTTGAGTACTAAATTATGTCCCTTGTTCCTTCTTCTCCTTCCCTTCATTGATAAGGCAAGCAATTCAATAGAGGTCATTCTGTAAAAGAAAACATGGAACCTCCAAAAAATACCTCAAGAAAAATAAAGTAATAAATAAAGTATGTTTCAATCTGTATTCAGACACCATCAGTTCTTTCTCTGGGAATGGATAGCACTTTTCATCATAAATCCTTCAGATTTGTGCTTGAATCATATTGTTGTGAATACCTAAGTCATTCAGGCTGATCATCTTAAAATATTGCTGTTACTTTTGTATACAGTGCATTTCACTTTGTATCAGACTATGCAAGGCTTTCCAGGTTTTTCTGAGAGCATCCTACTCATCATTTTTTATAGTATAATAGCATTCCATCATAATTCCATACCTCAACTTGTTTAGGCATTTCCCCAATTGATGGGCATCCCCTCAGTGTCTAATTATTTGCCCTCAGAAATGAGCTGCTATAAATATTTTTGTACATATAGGTCCTTATCTTTTTATTTTTAAATATCATTTAGGATACAGACCTAGTAGTGGCATTACAAAGTCCAAGCATATGCATTATTTTATAGTTCTTTGGGCATGGTTCCAAACTGCTCTACAGAGTGGTTGAATCATTTCACAATTCCACCAACAGTGTGATAATGTCTCATTTTTCCCACATCCCCTCCAACTTTTGTCATTTACCTTTTCTGACATATTAAATAATCTAATGAATATGAGTTAGTACCTCAGAAAAGTTTAAATTTGCTTTTTTTCCAATCAATACTGAGCTAGAGTATTTTTTCATATATATTACCTGAAAAATGACCATCTATTTTGATAATTTATAGGTTGAGGAATGGCTCCTTCTTTATAAATTTGACTCAGTTCTCTGTATACTTGAGAAATGAGGCTTTTATCAGAGAAACTTGCTTCAAATTTATTTTTTCACAGTTCTTATTGCTAACTGTATTTCCTTCAACCTATCCCCTCTCTTCCATTTATTCTATTCTCTCTCTTCTTTCACCCTGCCCCTCTTCAAAAGTATTTTGTTTCTGACTACCACATCCCCCCAATCTTCCCTCCCTATCACACAAATGCTTTCTCTTATCCCCTGTTCCTCCTACTTTTCTGTAGGGTAAGATAGACTTTTATATCAAATTAAGTATGTATATTATCTCTTTGAGTCAATTTTGATGAGAGTAAGGTTTATTCACTCTCCAGCACCTTCCCCCTCTTCCCCTCTGTAAAAGTTTTTTTTTTCTTTTATGTGAGATAAAATAGCTGTTCTTCTGCTGCTACTAATTCAGTCACTTCCAATGCCTGCTTCTGGTTTGCTGGGGCCAGGGAAGTGTTGGGGCGACCTACACTGGACTATGCTCCACTCTTACCCAAGTTCAACAGACCTTTCCTGCTGAACTTCTAAGTTGTCAGTGGTATCTGTGGACTGAGGAATCTGGAAACCACCACTGTTCCAATGATTCAGTTACCCAGAGACCTGCTCCGAGTTTTCTGGGGTCAGCAAACTAATGGTGGACCTGTGCTGGAATGTACTTCTTTCTCACCCTGGAACAGACTTTTTGGGTCAAACTTCCAAGTTGTCTTGTGATAAATTCATTCCATTTCATATTTTTGTGGGTTCTGGTTCTCCAGAATTTGTTTAAAGTCATTTTTAAAGTTATTTGGGATTTGGGGTGAGAGCTTAGGCCAATCCCTGCCTTTACAGTACTATCTTGGTCCCTTCTCTTTTCTTCCTTTATTGCAATTTTAGTCTACATACTATAATACTGAATATTAATGGAAATATAGGATAAAATGATAATGGAAATAAATGGAATAAAGTGATGAAAAATAGGGATCTCATCTGCTGTCTTGATAAACACTAAAATGTGTACTTCTGAGCATTATAAAGAATGCAACCACAACAGATGTTCTACTTAAATTATATAGAAGAGAGGAAGATTTTGCTTATTAACTACATTTGTTGTTGGAAAGCATATGGATCCTGACAGAAATTATCATGAAGCATAGCTCCTATACTTTAATCTTATATACTGCAGACACATTAGTTAAGTAACCTAAAGGTATCAAACTTTCTGCCTTGACTTTGAAGTTCTTTAAATAATAGGTTTCCTTATCTAGTTGGAGAAAAAGAACAATGGACACCAAACTCAGCAAACTTAAAACTATTTTGTTTAATTTGATAACAGTCAGAGACCATCAAAATCTTCTTTGGGGATCAAGATGCATGTGAAGGAATTAGTTTTCTTGAAAGTAGTCAGAATTCTCCCACAACATGAGCATGTCTCTCTTTATATGCCATGTCTTTTTCCCTCATTTTTTTCTTTAGGTTCAGGAAGGCAAAAGTTTTTTTTTTTCCTCTTCTGAGATCAGAAAAAAGGCAGATTTTATAACCTCTCTTTGTAAGGGTTAGTGATAAAATTATAAGTTGAACAGCCTATCAGGATTGCCAAGTAGGTGACTTAAGTGGGACTTTCCCTCAGTCTCCTCCCAATAAATGTTACGTAAGGTATTGCTCACAAAAACTACAAATTAAGTGGGCCCACTAGTCTTGTAAATTTCAATCCAAAAGAAGGTTGTGAAAACAGGAATGAAGCATTGATTAAGCTACAGTTACCATGTGCCAGAAGCTGTGTTCAGTGCTTCACAAATTTGTCTCATTTGATCCACAAAACAACCTATGAGGGAAGTGTTATAAACCATATTTTACAGCTAAAGAAATTGAAGCAATCAGAATAAGTGACTTGTCTGGGGTTACATAAGTCATGAGAGTTTGAGGATAAATTTGAACTCCGGTCTCCCTGTCTCCAGGCAACATGTTCTACTCACTATGTCAGTCAGTGAGCCTGAAAGACAAATTACAAAATATAAAGAAGGAATCAAATGGAGGAAAATGATAATTAATATATACATTATTTTAAACATTACAAAAATATTTCCACTCATTTCAAAAATTATTAAATTGAATCTAAGAAATTTTTGTGACTTGATCAGTCAGTAAACATTAGAATATCAATTCACTGATGCATGCATTCATTGACGTATGTATTCAATAACCATTTCTTAAGCATCTACTTTATTTAAAGTACCAGGATACAAACATTAATAAAATAATATAATAATTGCTCTCAAGCTATGTATACTCTATGAGGGGAAAACAACGTTTAAACAAATAATGTAAAATCAACAAATCTTTAATTGGATTTAACTCTTCAATTTGAAAGTACCCTACAGCATTTTAATTTGCAGTTCATCCATGCCTATTCATCCTGTTAAGTTTTGTTTAGAGAGGACGGAACCAAGATGGTGGAGTAGAGGCAGGAACTTGGCATGAACTCTTGCTCCAACCACCTGCAATACCTGTAAAATATGACTCTAAACAAATTTTAGAGCTACAGAACTCACAAAGTGATGGAGAGAAACAAATCTCCTGCTGAAGGCAGCCTGGCAGGCCAACAGGAAGGGCCTATCATACTGAGCTGGGAGCCAAGCACAGTCCCACTTGTGCTGTGTGGTATGAGACCTGGGGCAGCCCTGACCAGCACCACAGACTGGCCAGAGCAGACTTCAGGAGAGTGACTCAATAGCAGTTATGGCAATTTCTAGACTTCTCAACCCATAAATGCCAAAGAGAAAGTAAAAGGACAGTGGGGAACTCTGTTGCAACCAGGTGAAGAAACAGCATGGTCAGGCCCTTCCCCAGGGTGAGGGGTGGTGGAGGCATTCATGGCTGCCTCCAAAGCTCCTGGCCTGTAGGGGTACCAAGAGACCATTCAGTTGGTAATTGCTCTTCCTTTGACCTGCCTAGATCTGGATCACAGTCTTGGGTTGTGGTCCTGTGGTGTGCGGCCAGTGTAACAGAGTGTGGGGCGTCTGGAGAGAGGGTGCCCTCCTCATATCTCTGAGAATATTTGCAAAAAACAAAGTGATTTGGAACATAGCTCTCCACTCTGGAATCAGAGTTCTATCATAGAAAAGAGCTCAAAAGTCAAGTAATTGGCTGGCAAGATGAGCAAGCAGAAGTGCAATCAGACGTTAGAATCATTTTTCAGGGACAAAAAGGATCAAAACATGGAATCAGAAGAAGTCAATGAAGTCAAAACACATGCATCAAAAGCTTCCAAGAAAATTATGAACTACTTACAGGCCATGGAGGAACTTGAGGAGGATTTTGAAAATCAAGTAAGAGAAATATAGGAAAAATTGGGAAGAGAAATGAGATTGATGCAAGAAAATCATTAAAACTGAGTCAACAGCCTGCTAAAGGAGACCTAAAAATACTGAAGAAAATAACACCTTAAAAATAGACTAACTCAAATGGCAAAAGAGGCCCAAAAAGCCAATGAGGTGACGCATACCTTAAAAAGCTGAATTTCCCAGATGGAAAAGGAATTTCAAAAACTCACTGAAGAGAATAATTCCTTCAAAATTATACTAAAGCAAATGGAAGTTAATGACTTTATGAGAAATCAAGATTCTATAAAACAGATCAAAACAAATGAAAAAATAGAAGGCAATGTGAAATATCTCATTGGATAAACCACTGGCCTGGAAAATGGATATAGGAGAGATCATTTAAAAATTATTGTACTACCTGAAAGCCATGATCAAAAACAAGCCTACAAAACATCATTCAACAAATCCTCAAGGAAAACTGCCCTGATATTCTAGAAGCAGAAAGCAAAATAGTAACTGAAAGAATTCACCTATCATCTCTTAAAAAAGATCCCAAAAAGAAAACTCCTAGGAATATCATAGTCAAATTACAGAGTTCCTAGCTCAAGGAGAAAATATTACAAGCTGTCAAGAAGAAACAATTTGAATGTTGTGGAAACACAATCAGGATAACACAAGACCAAGCAGCTTCTACACTAAGGGATCAAAGGGCTTGGAATATGATATTCTGGAGGTCAGAGAAGTTAGGATTAAAACCAAGAATCACCTACCCAACAAAACTGAGTATAGTACTTCAGAGGGAAATATGGTCATTAAATGAAATAGAGGATTTTCAAGCGTTCTTGATGAAAAAACCAGAGTTGGGGCGGCTAGGTGGCACAGTGAGTAGAGCATCAGCCTTGGAGTCAGAAGGACCTGAGTTCCGGCTTCAGATACTTAACACACACAAAAACAAAAAAACCTAGCCGTGTGACCTTGGGCAAGTTACTTAACCCCAATTGCCCTCCAAAAAGCAACAAAAAAAAAAGAAAAAAACAGAGTTGAACAGACAATTTAACTTTCAAATACAAGAAACAAGAGAAGCATGAGAAGGTAAACAGGAAAAAGAAATCATAAGGAATTTATAAAAGTTAAACTATTTACATTCCAACATGAAAAAATGATAATTGTAACTCATGAGACTTTTCTCACTATGAGAATAGTTGAAGGGAATGTATATGTATATCTATCTATCTATCTATCTATCTATCTATATATATATATAGAGAGAGAGAGAGAGATTTGTGTGTGTATGTGTGTGTACATACATATATGTATGTATAGAAGGGTATATATGTCTGTATAAATACATATTTGAGTGTGTATATATGTGTGTACATGTATACATAGAGGGCACAGGATTAGTTGAATAGGAAGGGATGATATCTAAAAAATAAAATTAAGATGTGAGAGAGGCATATATTGGGAGAATGAGAAAAGGAGAGATAGAATAGGGTAAATTATCTCATATAAAAGAGGCAAGAGAAAACTGTTAAATGGGGGGAGGAGTGGAAGGTGAAAGGGAATGTGTCAACCTTACTCTCATCTTATTTGGCTTAAGGAGGGAATAACATAGACACTAATTTGGGTGTCTTACCCTACAGATAAGTAGGGGGGAAGGGCATAACAGGGGGCATGATAGAAGAGAGGGCAGACTAGAGGAGAGGTTAGTTAGAAGCACACACTTTTGAAAAGGGATAGGTTCAAAGTAGAAAATAGATTAAGTGGGAGGGTGGGCTAGAATGGGGGGAAATATAGTTAGTCTTTCACAATATAACTACTATGCAAATGTTTCCCATAACTACACATGTACAATTTATATTGAATTGCTTATGTTCACAGTAAGGGTGGGTGAGGAGGGAAGAAGGAAAAGAATCTGGAAATCAAAATTTTAAAACAAATGTTAAATTTTTTAAAAATTCTTTTCTACATTTAATACATCAATTCTACATTGGTAAATAAGATATACAGGCACTGGGATAAAGAAATCCATCTTGCCCTACTAGAAGGTTAGAGGGAGGATGGGGTGAGATATAAGAGAGAGCAGATTGGGGGAAGGGGTATTCATAACGCTCGTTATCTTGGGGTGACAGATAGGGGAAAGTCAGGGAGAAAATTTGTAAGTCAAAATTTTGTGGAACTGAATGTTGAAAACCAAAAAATAAATAAATAAAATTACATATTAAAAAATTAAATAATGGAACTTCTTCAAGCTAATTGGGAGGCACTGGCATTTTTTTAAAAGAGTGACATGATGATAAAATAAGAAAGTTTTGTTTATATGTCCTTATCCTTCCATAAATTCAATACAAGTTCTTCATTTCAAGGTGCTAGTGCCTCTGTTACTGTATGTGTACATAGACATATATAAATATACATATGTATATGTAAATTTACATGTACACAATACTTGCATTAATATGTTTATACATTCATATACACATAAACAATGTCTGTGTATATATATGTGTGTATATATGTGTGTGTGTGTGTGTGTATATGTAAATTTCTGTGGGGACATTAATAACTAGTTGTATTAGGAAGCATCTAATGTGAGAGATGGGAGTAGAATTGGGCCTTGAACACTACATTCCAAAATATAGTTCAAGATTTTACAAACTTTAGGGATAGAATTACTGAGCTTTTTTCTGTTGAAGAAGATTGAAACTAGTCTTTCCTTAATGTGTGGTTAATGATAGCAGTGATTAGTCTTGCATAATTTGAAGTGATTCAGATCCTACTTCTGACCAAAGTTTTCTCTTCCATGTTTCCCCAACCCAACCATCTTAAATATAGCTATTTTTGAGCTTTGATCCTGGCATAAAAAGAGACATCGGGGTAGAGACAACCCTTTAATATATCTACAGAGCTTGCAGTCAGCTGCCAATTAAAAGGGTCAGCTTGACAGACAAGAAGCAGGCAGAATATTTCTTTGCCTGCTCTGAAGTGGAGGAAGAGGTCTCTCTATCACCCATCTCCTGGAAGATGCTACTCACCATAACAGAATAAACTCATTTTTCCTACCTAATTTTAGTAGTAAACTTACCAAACTTTCCAGAATGTCATAGACAAGGTGGTAAAATTTGAATATCCCTTTAAGCAAGACTTTTTCTTTTTCTTAACATCAGTGGTTTATCAAATATGAAATATGTATTACTCTTTATTTTCTCTCTTGACAGCTGAAACAAACTGGGTGAGTTACTGAGGAAAAGATGACAAGAGTACATGGCACATCAACTTCAAACTATAACATTTGCTTTGATGTAATGGAGATGGAGTCAAAGTAATTGATTATTATTTTGAACTCCTTGAATTTCACTTCAATTATTTTTTTCAAAGAGTTTCATTAATTTAATCATAAATGAAATCTTTCTTTTCAAGACCTCTAGGTTCAGGTCCTTTTGTACATTTAATAAATATTCACTTTTATTTCTTTCATGGACACTTTGTAGATATTAACTTTCAGATCACTATTTAGATGCCACTAGGGAATATTTCTAATTAAAGATCTTGAAAAAAATTCTCTTAAAATTATGTACATTACAATTATATGAATATTATAAGATTTTAAAAGGGGAAGTAAAAAGATTTCAGTAATGCAAATTCCTTCCACTACCTTAGCATTATTTTTACTTCTAGAGACATGGAGTGGGAGAAATCATTCTGGGAATATTTACCCATATCAATGGTCAATTTTGTAACAATTTGGCAAATTTATTTGCCAAATAAAATTCATTTATTATGGACATACATACATGCACATATTATGTTTGGCAAAATAGATGTAAAAAATGAAATGGTTTTCTCTAGCTGAAAAAAGCTTAAGTTCTGATAAGACAGATATAGAAATTAATTAGAACATAAAATGAAATGATGCAAATAGAGGAAAATTATGATTTGCCATAAAAGATTAGAGTAAATTTCTATTCCTGCCATTACAGTTATGATTTTAAAACATTCTTCCCAATTAATTAATTTTGTTTAAGTCTTTTATTTAAATGAGAACCATTTGTCAATATTTTCCTCCTCCAATTAATTCTTTCTTATTAAAAAGTTGTAAAATCTTCCCAGATCTAGAAAGCAACCCTTCTACAGAACTGTATAATAATTAACATCCGCAATCCTTTTCCTAGAGGAGTAAAATATGTTTCCTAAATATTTTGCTTGGGAATATTCTTTGTTCATTACACGTCTCAAAGTTTAACAGCATTTCAGTGTTGTATTCCTTAATATTCTTATAGTTATTATAAATGTCGAATATGGTATATAACTATTTGGTTCTCCCCTCTTTTCATATTTGACAAAGCTTTGGTACATAATGTAGCACATAACAATCAGAAAACTGAAAAATGTTGGCAATGACATCAGGAGAAAGCAAAACAGTTCAGTTCTTTCACAGAAGCATTCCTGGGAGAAAAATTGTAGAAAAGCAAAAGAGTGAGTGCTGATCAGAAAATGTAAGGACAAAAATCAGTGGATTTATTTTCCTATACCAGATCACAAAAGGGTGTGAGTGTTATAGGAATGTAAATTTTTTTAAGATCTTCCCTGCCCCCAGGTTAAGTGCACCTGGACCATGTGGTGGGAGGCTTGTTTTTCAGGAGATACTTTGTGATTGGGCAGTGGGTCAAGAGGGTTGTTAAATTCTCTGAGCCTGGAGAAGGCTATGTAAACCTTGATGTGAGACTTTGTTTTAGGACTCACTTTGAGAAGTGTTGTGTGATTTGACCAGAGGAGACTCTGGGCAGCCATTGAGAGCCCCACCCCGCCCCGGCTTTGAAAAACCCAGATGTTGAAGCTTCCCTCTCTGGTAACTGACTACATATGGATGTAATGGTCAAGACAGTTGGAGACCTATCTACTTGAAATGTTTCTCTGTCTTGTAATTTCTGCTTCTAACCTCTGTATACTCTGAAGTTCATAGAGCCTACTTTTTCCCCTCAACTAGGTAAATATGTTTGATTAAAGTAAGATTGTTAACCCATCTTGAGTTGCTTTTCTTTAGAAAAGCAGATCTAAGAAACTGTGTTGGCAGCCACCCTGGGTATGCTGGGGTGCTTGCTGCAACAGTAAATCAGAAGCCTGTGGACTCTAGGGAATGGGGGCAACCAAGAAGAGCCCCTCCTCCTCCCCACAGAAGTCTTCCAGTGTTAATTGGGACTGTGGTCTGCAACTACATGCCAAAAACAGAGCAGACAGGGTCTGAGGCCTACAGCTACATACTTAGTTAGTGAGTATGCCAAGGATAAGCCTGGACCTCTGTTACTGTCAAACAAAGGAGACTTCCAGCTTGATGATTGGTGCTGAGACCATCAACAGTCTATTAGATTTTTAATCATATTGATTTTGTGGGTGTATTACCCAGGCTCCAAACTAGGGGTAGGGTCTCCAACTCTCCCACCAGAAGGACAGTGATTAGAACATGACATAGATTAAAATTTTATATTTGACACTGAGGCAGTTTAGGGGTACCCACAGTAAGCAATAGCTGGGATGCTCCAGGTCTTGAGGGTCCCACCTTGAAACATGGAGTACTATGTCAGTACCTGGCTTGGTACTTTCAAAAACCATATCCCCCAGGAGTCACCAGGTACTAAGGCTGACATTCCTGGAAGAGTCACTCAGAGCAGGTGGCCATAATCTGATCTCTGGGTACCAAAGACTATTTGAAAAGTATACAGTTTCCTGGCCTATACAATTCTTCTACCTAAAAGGCCTTATAGGGCTACCTTCCAGGAGTGGATGCCCAGACTCTGGGTTCACTTCTCCTTCCCCTCAATAGCATTCTGCATGGCCACATGGCTATACAGCTGCCATACAATACTTCACCTGTCTACTAGGATCAAAGACAAGACCCTTGGTATTGGGAGTGGGCATTCTGCTGCTAATCCTGAGGCTCCTTATGCTGACACTACCTTGGTACTATCAAATCCAGTGCTGTCAGTTCTTTTTCTTAACTGATGCACTGGACCTAGCCAGCCTCTCACTCTGCTGGTCAGTCTCCTGGCCTTTTTAATATCCCACCATTAGTGCCAGCCTGAGGCTGTTTTATGCTGTTCTGGATCACATTTTACAAGTCACAGCAGGTACTGCTCAGAAATTTCTCTTCCCCCTGTCTTGGAGTCTAGCCTTACAAGAGACCTATAGGGGCCACCAGAGCCTTCTCTTTGTGATGAACTCCGTTTCTGGCTGCTTCTTAGAAGTGTTGGTGCAAGCTTTTCCTTCTCCCTCACTAACATCTAGTATCTTCCAGACTGACAACCACTGTCCCAGGGATCTTAGGGTCAGGAAACATCTAAATTTTGGGGACCTTCCTTAATACCCTGTCATATAGCTGTCCATATATTCTGCTAAACACACATAGCTTTGGTAATGAGTCCATCAACCTCATTATCAATGTGTATATCCCTGGAAAGTACATTACCAAGGTAAGTGAACTTATCAACAGCATTCAAAACTTCTCCATTTGCTACCAATGGTACCATGTACAGATGGTGTGGTGGTTGATGGAGCACCTCTGCTTTCTTGGTGTTAACTGTCAGGCCAAAATTAACACAAGCAGCAGAGAGTTGATCCATACTTTGTTGCATCTCAGCTTCAGATGCTGCATTAGTGCACAATCATCTACAAACAGAAAATCATGCACTGACAATCCCTCCATTTTGGTCTTGGCTTGTAGCCTTTTCAAGTTGAAGAATTTACCATCAGTGTGGTAGCTGACCTTGATGCCATGTTCATCCTCATTGAAAGCATTTGACAGTATGGCTGAGAACATCATACTAGAAAGCATATGATCAAGCACAGGGTCCTGCTTCAATATCTCTCCAGTCAACAATAATCCTGTAATTGTCAAATCTAGTGGGTTTTTCTTAGTTCTCACTTTCCTTGACCTTTCTACTTCCTTTGACATTACAGATTACCCTCCTCTTGGTGTTCTCTTCACTCTAGGTTTCTGTGACACTATTCCTTTTTTTTTTGTTCTCTTATCTGCCATATTACTTTTTCTGAGTCTCCTTTGATGCAACCAGTGCTCACCTGCAAACTGGATATACCTCAAGACTCCATCTTGGGCTCTCATCTCTTTTCTTGTTGTATTAATTTGCTTGGTATATTAATCAACTTTCTCATATAAAATTATCATTTCTATATAAATAATTTTCATATCTATTTACCAAGCCCTAACCTTTATCCTGATCTTCAGTCTCAATTCTTCAAGTACATAGTGGATGTTTCTAAATGCATATTCCATATATATATGGATATAATCATATGCAAAATGAAACTCTTTATGTTTCCTCCCCAAAATTTTACCCTAACTTCCCTATTACCAATGAGAACAACACTATCCTCTCAGTCACCCAGGCTCAAAACTTAGTTACCAACCTTCATGCCTCAGTCTCTAGAATCTTACCAATTTTAATTTTGCAACATTTCTTTTATCTGCTCCCTTCCTTTCTCTGAAACTGACAACGCTTGGGTTCATGCCCTTATCACCTCATGCAGAAACTTTCAACATAGCCTTCTGTTTAACATCCCTGCATCAAATTCCTCTCTATTCCAGTCCATCTTTCATTCAGCTATCCAAATGATCTTCCTAAAGCACAGGTCTCATCATGTCATCACCACCCCACCCCATTCAATAAATTCTACTGGTTCCCTACTGTTTCTATAGTAAATATAAAATGCTCTTTTCAGTTTTTAAAGCCCTTCATAACCTGGAACTTTCCTCCCTTTCCAGAATTTGTATATCTTACTCTCCATCTCATACACTATAATTCAGTAACATTGGTCACTTTAATGTACATCACATACATTTCATCTCCCAAATCCATGAATTTTCTCTCTCTCCCCTAATCCTACAATTGTCTCCCTCATCATTTCTTCCCCTTCTCATCTTTGCTGTCCTTAAGTCTTAGCTAAAATCCCATCTTCTGCAAGAAGTCTTTATGTTAATACATAATTAAGAGTAATTAATTAACTAATTTTAATTAAGTCTCCTTAACATTAATGCTTTCCTTGTGAGATTAACTCTCAATATATCCTTTATATATTTCTTATCTTTTTGATTCAATCCAATTCTTTTTTGGACACTAACTTTGTCAACAAGGGTAAAAGCTATTTCTCCTAGCTTTATGTCATCTCCAAATTTGATCAGCATGTCTTATATCTAAGTGATTGACAAAAATATTAAACAGCATATGTTCAAGCATAAATTCTTGGCATATTGCACTAGAAACCTCCTACAACATTGACATAAAACCATTAACATTTACTCTTTGATTCTATCCATCCAATCAGTTCTGAATTTATCCAATTATATTTTTATCTAACTGGTATGTCTCTCTATAATTTCTGCAAGAAAAAAAATGACCTACTTTGTCAAAAGTTTTGTTATCTAAAGCTTTTTTCTAATTTATTAGTTTGGTAATTCTGTCAAAATAATAGATTAATTTATTCTAGCATGACCTTTCTTTAAGGAAGCATTGCTTGATCTCATCCATATATGTCTCTGTATGTGCATGTATATACATATATACATACATATGCATATATATGTGTATATGCATTTACCTTTATTAGATGTTCACCAATCATTTATCGATGTTCTAGAATTTTCCAAGTAATAATAATCAAGCTAAGCATCCTATAATGTGAGGACTATTGTATTCCCCTTAAAAAGGTGTGGGGAGGGGAACCATGTTTGCTTTTTTCCAATTTAGTGGCACCTTATTTGAGAAATTGATTTTATGTACTATGGACCAAATTTAAAAATCCACTTCAATTTAATGTCTTCCTTATTGGAGCCGAGAGTAGAATGAGGAATTTGGAAGAAGGATAGGTTGAGGCAGAGACCTAACAGTGATGCACCCTTATGTAATGGCAAGCAAAGAAGTAGTTAACACCTTGTTTCAGCTATTTAATTACTTAGCACCTTGTTTCAAGTTTAGCTTTTGATTATATCAAGTCTTTTAAGAAGCAGAACTTGCTAATCCTAGAACCTATAAATTCCTGTTGCATATGTAGGAAGGGAAGGAGCTAATGACCATATATAAGGAAAGGCCCAGGCTGGAGAGAGCAGAACTGAGAAGGGAGCTCTTGTGGTGCTGTAACACCAAGCAAAAGCAACTTCCAGGTTCAGATTAGAGCATAGTAAAATCCATTTATTCAGTGACAGATTAAGGCAAAACATTCACAGAAAATCAAAATACAGCACTCACCATGTGTAACTCAGTAATTTAGTTAAGTCCTCAATTCAATCACAAAGTACTAAGATCAAAGTACTTCAACCCTGGGCAGTATATTAATTTAGTCAATCACGAAGTCTTCTCTCTTCTCAAATAGAGATTAGTTTCCAATCATAAACAAAGTACATTCATTTGGTCAGTCACAAAAAACAACCAAAACAAACAAAAAAAACCACCCAACCCCAAACAAACAACCCCACCCACTGGAAACAGTTCTCCAGTCTCATAGAGACATTAGTTGGCTCCCAGCCTGAGGTAAGACTCCAGGAATGGGATTAAGGGTGGGAAATGGGGATGACAGAGGGCTAGGCTAGTTTAAGGGTAAGAGATCTGAATTTAGATATTTTGATAGGATAATGAGTAGAAAGTAGCTGGACAATGGAGGGCTAGGCTAGGTTAAGAGTAAGAGAGATTTGGACCTTGGATAATGAAAGGTTCATAGCCTCAGGCAAATGCCTCACCAAGTGGGAAGATTCAAAGGTGTTCCCAGGGCCTAAACTCTTATCAGTTAAGAAGATTTTGAAGATAAAAGTGAAAGCAAGAATGACTTGGGTACAATCTACTATATTGTTGTTATTTGTCCTTCAATTTTGAAAATGCCATTATGGGGTTATGTCTTGACTCCTTTATGAATTGGATTTAAGTGAGTCAGAATGGCACAAAGCCATTGGCCTTACTCTTTCTTCCAGAGTCATCAAAGTCCAGTAGCAAAAGAAAAGTCAGGGCAACAGGGATATAGAAAAATGATCTCTGTGTCCTCTATATTTGACCAGGTTCTAAGTGCCTGGTTCAGCCTCTTTCTTGGTCATTGGAACAAATTGTTCTCATATTCTCATTCCACTAGAGGAAGTCTTCACATGCTTGGGTAAACACTTCACTAATTCACCATGGGTTTTTAATCTGGTTTAGGCTGCCTGAAGAGATGGCATACAGGGTGGGGCCATTGTGCATGGTGCAACTTCTTGGAGGCTCAGATGAGAGGTGAGCACAGGTAGACTTAAAGGTATATTTAAAAAAAAAAAAAACTCCTCCAAACCCCCATACTAGACATGCTAGGCCTGGGATCATAGGTATGTTTAGAGAGAGTGGCTTGGCAAGGCAAAGGGCAACCTGTTCATCAGAAATTAGAGAAAAAGGAAAAAATGTGAAATTATGTCAAAAGAATTAGAAACATAGAGAGTGAGAGGAACATGCATTTATGGTCAAAAGCCTATAATTCCTCAGTAAAATATGTCTTAAAGTCCTCAGTTGAAAAAATAAATGAGGATTGAGAACTACTTTGGACAGTTCCCGTGGTAAATACAATAGAGAATAATTTCTTGTTGCTCAGTCATTTTTCAGCTGTTCCCAACACTTCTTCATCCCATTTGTGGTTTTCTTGGCAAGGATAATGGAGTGGTTTGCAATTTCCTTCTCCAGCACATTTTGCAGATGCAGAAAATGAGAGGAACAAAGTTAAGTGACTTCCCCAAGTTCACACATCAAGTAAGTGTTGGAGGTCACATTTGAACTTAGAAAGATGAGTTTTCCTGACTCCAGAACAAACACTCTATCCACTGCACCAACTAGCAAATAACTTTAAGATAAATAAAAAGATTACATTTCTTAGTTCAGAGACTTAGGCTGATTACCCACTGATCACAGTTGTATGATTTCTCCAACACATTTAGCAGCACCTGAATTGTAGTGTAAGCAATGTAGGTGTAAATAGAATCCTTACATTGCTGATGCCAAGCTCATTGCAGTCTTCTGTGGCCATCCCAGGGATAAGGTTGGGAGTTACGGTATTCAAGTTATCACTGAGGAAAAACAACAATCTTTTTCACAGATAACAGTGTGTGGTCATGGGCATGTTTTTACTGCTGTTGTAGCTAGAGCCTCATCCTCCCCTGTTCTTACCCCTTTATTTTATCTTCCCAAAAAGAGCCTATATACTAGGTGGTCACTTTGGAGCAATTTTTGGGCTTGTCCTTTTGGAGGCAAGGAAATAATTTCATTGCTCTGCTGCTAGAAATAAAAAGACACAGTTAAAGTATCAGAGTGTATATCTAAGCTTTCATCGCCAGGAGGTACTACTTCTCTGAGTGAGTTCCTGATTATGCTGTCACAGGTTTTATATCTTTTTTAACTACTACAAAACTTATTGTTTTAATTTCTTATCAGTAAAGTTGGTTTTATTTGTGTTTTGTAATTCCTGAGTGCCTTATTATAGTTTAACTTTTAAATCTGAATTGTTAGAATGGCCTAGGTTATTCCTGACCAAAAATGTGGTGTTTGCCAGAAAATTAATGGAAACTGGTCCAGGTAGCAAAGTATTTTAAAGTAGCAGACCACATGGCCTTGAACTAATTGCTATGAAATTGCCAATAACAGAAAAAACAAAACAAAACAAAACTAGGGAGGAAAAAGTCCTGTTGACTTTTCTTCACAAATAGTCAATGGGAGTGTGAAGAGAAGAAGGTGGAAGCTGATTAGTGACCTGCCTGAGAAAAGTACTGAGGGGTCAAGGGATCCATGGTGTGGGTGAAATATTAGCTAATTAGTAAGGGGCAAAGAGAGAGAGACAATATTGGAAATTATAATCAGATAAAGGAAGTTCAGATTATTTGATCTCTGTAACATTTATGAATGGAGTGATAAAGTATCTTTATCTCTATTTTATAGTAAAAGAAACCGAGACTCAGGGAAATTGGCTTGGTCATAGTCAAACAGCTAAGTACTAGGACTGGTCATCAAACAAAGGTCATCTGAATCCAGGCCTAATGTTTTTGTATATTCTACTACAATGCCTTTCTGAATGACTTATATTAGAGGCCGGTAACATTTATAACTTTTAACTCTTACAACTGTTTTGAAAAGTTTTCATACTATTGCTATTTCAGAGAGCTATCTGCCATTCTTTTTTTTTTTTTCTCAAGCACTTCCAGAGGAATAGTGGAATGTGGAGTCATGTCTTAATTTAATCATTTGAATCTTCTGCAATTCAGCTTGTCTATTGGGGGAAAAAAGTGAACTGGACCTTTTTATTTCAATTTTTTTTCTTGTTGGCAAAGGGAAAAAAAAGAGCTGATCCATTTATTTCTGAAATAGGATGTTCCTTTGTGTAGAGATGGACAAAGGCTAAGTTCAGCAATTTTTTTATCCTTCTTTTATTCCTCATTTTTTTAAAGGCCCTGAACTTTCTGGTACTCCCCAATCTTTCTGATTTTGAACTGGATTTGAAATTACCTGCACAGTCCTTTTAAAATCTCTGTTAAAAGAATCAATAATATGCTGTTTTATATTCTTTAGGAAGGTATTTCAAAAATACTTTCATAATAATAATAAAAAAAAGTAACCAATAATCTTTGGTGCAACTGGACCTGTATGTGCATACTTAAAGAAATTAGTGATTGCTAATTGTTCCTTTGTGGATCCTGGATTTCACAAAAGAATATTTCATACTCTCAATTTAATGAAAAATAAGTAAAAGGATGAATGGTTGAATTAATGAATGAATAGTATAGAATTTATTATGCTCTTGCTATGTGCTAGGCACTTTGGTAACTGGGGATATAAATAAATGTTAGTAAGTCTGTGCCTTCCCTCTAGGAGCTCACATTCCAATAGAAGACATGTTTTTTAAAAAGGGAGAAATGGGGTAGTGATACTTATGAGACAGCATGGTTTGGAAATGTCTGGAAAGTGACACTATTTGCTAGTTGGAAGCAAGGGGAAGGAGAAAATCCACTTCAGAGCTGAAGGTCTGAGAGAAAAGCGTCCAAGATGCTTCAAATGATTATTCTTTATCATTAAAGTGATACTAGCTATCTATATACTCAAACACAAAATAAAAGAAAAAGTGATTGGGGGTGGCTAGGTGGAGGAGTGAATAGAGCACCGGCCCTAGAATCAGGAGGACCTGAGGTCAAATACAGCCTCAGAGACTTGACACAAGTACTAGCCATGTGACCTTGGGCAAGTCACTTAACCCCAATTGCCCTCCAAAAAGCAAAAAAAAAAAAAAAAGTGATATTTTCATCAAATAAGTATTTGCAAAAAATTATAAATTATTAATAAGGAAAACAATGCTAAACCTCTAAAAAGGTTGGTTTTTTGTTTTTCTCATAGATAAATTTATCTGGACAATTTCCCAGAAAACTATATATTTTTATATAACTATGACTATAACCATAACACACACACGTGTGTGTGTGTGTAAACATAACACACAAAAGAAAATACATCATTTGAAGAGATAAATAGTCAATAATTCCTATGTTAAATGTTTTTCCTTTTTTTAAAGCAGGTGGTTAAAAAGGGTAAATGGAGTCTCGAAAACAGGGATTTCCAATAGCAGACATTAGAAACAATTCTTTTCATTTCTAGACAATGAAAGGCTCCATAACAAATAGCTTTCTTTTCTCTCTTAGTAAGAAATACTCTTTTTTCCTTAGGAACCAAAGCCTAACAAACTAGAATGGGAGGGATTGAGATGTATTGTTCAGACAAATTACACTGAGGAGAAACATAAATACTGGGGCTTTATGTCTAATTCAGACATGTCTCTAGGGCTAGAGACCATGCAAGCATGATTGCTATGAAGTATCAATAAAATGAAGTTAGATGGGTTGTTTAAAACAAACAAAAGAACGAAATAAAACAAAACAAAAACCAGAGTCAAAGCCTCTCTTTCTTTCAATTTCTTCTTTGTGTTCAACTCTTAGTTATGGGGGCATTTAAAATACTCGTGGAACCAAATTAAATGTTAGTCCTTGGTTGAAAACATATCAAAACAGACAAAAATAACTTTGAAGAAAATATTGAGATTCTTCAAATGTTAGAGTACCTGAAGATTAATATTTTTAGTTTCTTCTTTTTAGCACTAATCTTTTTAATGGCATTTTAAAATTTATTCTTCCTGCCATCTGGATGTTCTGGAATCAATAATAGCACAATGAAATTTGTTTCAGATTCTAAATTTTCTATAAAAGGCATGCTAACTTTGAAAACTTTATTTTGTGCAAGTTTCAAGCAGTACATTAAATACATAGTGATGTAACTATAGTAGAAAATGTTAGTTAAATTAATTGGTTTGATTCAAATAGAAACATTTTATATATATATATATATATATATATATATATATATATATGAGAAACTTAAAATTAGCTTTCTACTAATACGTTACTTCCCATTTTAAAATAGTTAAGAAAAAAAAAAACCTTTTAAATATATTATAAAGTTATCATGAAACTTTTTTTCCTCCTCTCCTTCCTCTAGGTTGCTACCATTAGACAAAAAATGTGTTTGTGGGTGTGCGTGTGTGTGTGTGTGTGTGTGTGTGTGTGTGTGTGTGTGTGTGTGTGTGAGAAACCATTTCATAGATACTTCAGTTTATCAGTTCTTTCTCTGAATTTGGACAGTTTCTTCTTTCATACATCCTTTGTTGTTAATTTGGGTATTTATAAAAGTTAAAATGACTTAGTCACTCAAAGTTGTTCTCAAAACAATATTATTGTTACTGTATACAAAGTTTTTTGGTCCTGCTCATTTTACTCTTCATTATTTCATGCAAGTCTATCTGTGTTTTTCTAATATCATTGAGCTCATCATTTCTTATAGCATAGTAATATTCTATAATAATCATATACCACAACTTGTTTAACCATTCCTCATATAATTGGCAGCCCCATACTTTTCAGTTCTTTGCCACCACAAAAATATTTTCTATAAATATTTTAGAACATATAACTTCTTTTCCCTTTTCTCCCTAATCACATTGGGAAATAGACATAGTAATTCAAATTGCTGGGTTAAAGGGCATATGCAATTTAACAACTGTTTAGGCATAATTCTAGATTGCTCTCCAAAAAGGCTGGATCAGTTCACAGTTCTACCAACAATGAATTTGTGTTTCAATTTTTCCACATTCCCTCCAAAATTTGTTACTTCGCCCTTCAATCATTTTAGCTTATCTTATAGGTACAAAATGATATATCAAGGTTGTTTTAATTTGCATTTCTCTAGTCAATAATGCTTAATAATATCCATCTCTAGGGAGAGGGAAAAAAGGGAAAAATAGAAATTTACATGATAACTTTATTGCATATTTAAAAAGAATAGCAAGATATACATAATAGATTTACAGTTTCATGTACTATAATTTTTTTCTATCCTGCTATGTTATAGAAATGCTTGCTTTATTAAGTTCAAAATAAGATAAATATATATTTTTAAAATGACAAATAATTTTTTTCATATGACTATACATTGTTTTTATTTCTTCATCAGAAAATTGCTTGTTAATATCCTTTGAGCATTTATCAATTTGGGAACAACTTGAATTCTTATGGATATTACAAAGGTCTTTAAATATTTGAGATATGAGAACTTTACCTGGGAATCTCTCTAAACAAATTTCCCCCCAATTTTCTGCTTTCTTTCTGATCTTGGCTACATTTATTTTATTTGTATAAAACCTTCTTAATTTAATGCAATCAAAATTATGCATCTTATACCTCACACTGCTCTCTCTTTCTTGTGAATTCATAATTGTTTGTCCATTCATAAGCCTAAAAGGTAATATATTCCATGTTCTTAAAACTTTCTTGTGACATGTTTTTGTATCTGTTTTGTAGCAATTTTTATCTTATCTTGGTAAATGGTACAATATATTCAACTATGCCTAATTTCTGCTATCCTGATTTGCAACTTTCCAACAACTTTTACCAAATGATGAATTATTATCCCCAAAATTTAAGTATTTACAATACATTATTACACTTTGTGGAAATAATAATTGAAAATAATAGTTAATAAGAAGATTGAAGATTTTAACTTGTATGAGTCATTAATATAAGACATCAAGAGCATCCTTCCATGATCTTTAATCACTTCCTTTTTGTGATTCTTTGTAAGATGTTCTTTTTGCATGTAATCATATTTAATTCTTCTTAGAAGGAATTGTTTTCACTAGAATCCTGTTTTTCAAAGTTAAAAAAGATTAGTAATGATGATGATAATGACAAAAACAAACCTGTAGAATCATATATCTAGAGCTTATAATGACCTTAGAAATAATTTAATCAAAACTATTTTAAAACAAGGAAACTAAGGATTGTGATTTGCCCAAAGTTACATAGATCACAAGTAGTCAATCTCAAATTCAAACTGTCTTATGACTCTGGGGACAACTTTTTCCCCCTGTATACTTTAAGATTTACAAAGTGCTTTCTTCACAATGACTGTGAATTTAATAGTATAATTTTCTTATCCTACTTTATAGATGAGAAAACTTAGGCTCTGAGAATTTAAGCCACAGGTAATTATTACAGCAGGATTTGAACCCAGATCTCCTGACTCTAAGTCCACAACTCTATCTTTTGTCCCACTACGTTATGATATTACAAAACAAAGTAAATCTGTCCCAATGATTTAAAAAAACAAAACAAAATTTAATCCTATTTAGTCTTTGACATTACATCAGAAATGGTGTAATGGAAAAAAAACTGATTTCAAGGTAAGAGGAACTTGGTTTCAAATTGTAGCTCCACTACTTGCTAGCAAATTCATATAATCTGTTTAGTCTTTTTGAGACTCAGTTTTTCATCTTTGAGATGGACAGATTGGACTAAGTTCCCTCTAAGGTGCCTTCCAGCTCTAAATATTCTAGATGTGCTTGCCCTTCATTGCACTGACTATATTAACCATGTACCCTATGAGCCATGTTTCTCTTTTCCATGTCTATTAGATAAGCTATTCAAAATCTAATGATGATGATGATGATGATGATAGCTAATGTAAATAAATGCATATGCTTAGTTTCCCTACAAATAAAATCCATAGAAACTATTTTGCTGTCTCAGATTACCCACACTACTATATAAGCTCTTTCTCTTATAGAAGAATTTTAAAAGGAGATGGAAATTCTGTTTTGAAGAGATTTAGAAAACAATGATTGCTCTATAGTGAGCACTTACTGTATCAAGCTTGTGGGTGTAAAGTTCTTTTGAACATTAAGGCTACATGCATACGTGTGTGTATTTAAATTCCTGCTATTATTACTATGAATTATAGAAGAATCATAGCATCCTAGATATAGAAATACAATGGTCTTTAGAATCTATCGAGTCTGAATCTTTCATTTTACAGATGGATAAAGCAAGGCATAGGTACATTAAACAACTTATTTGAAGTGAGAAAACTAAGAAGTGTCTGAGGTAACATTTTGACCTCAGTCATCTTCATGTCAAGCCCACAGCCTATATTTCTGAGATTATTTTCCTTCGGTCTCCCAAATCATGGTCACATGTTGTTAATGAGTTCCACGTGTAAATAAAGACTTCTTTAGAGCTTTGAGCATTTATCAAAATGTTTTAAAATTCTTGTTAACTGAAAGTATTCAGTAGAATCATCACATTGCTGCTACTTACTACAGCTCCCTGACTTTAGAATGCTAGTTTAACATATAATTATTTCTATGTTTGGAATTCTCCCTATGATAGATTCCCAAGTACAAAGAAGACATAAAAAAGATGTATTTATATATTCCAAATTCCATTTTAATTTCTGTGTAAGTTTATAATGTAATGAATGGGTCATATCTATAGGGTTTGTGGGTCTAGTCCTAACAAGGAAGTTGTAGAATCTATAAAAATGACTTCATTTATTCATTTAAAAGGATAACTTAAGAAAAGTATCATGCATCTCTCAGTAGGATTCATTGAGGAAAATACATTTTCATTTTTCATGTGTGTACATCTTTGCTCCTAATTATATTATGAGGTCATTTTTGAGCAAAATCTCTGCCTTATACAGTTCTTGTATACATACACACACACACACACACACACACATACACAAACACAGACATATACACACACATAAAATGTGTAAATAGGAGATATTTGAAAAATGTTGGAGGAAAAAATGAAGGAAGGAACGAGAGGAAAAGTTTTTAGAATCTATATTTTCTTATATTTATTTTCTTGGTTTTAGCAATATGGTAAAAATTTTAGTACTGAGATACTTAACTAAATATTTCTTGAAAGAATTAAAAATAACATTCATCACTTAATATACACTAATCTCTAAAAATATAGAAACAAAAGCAAAGATAGTCTTTGCTCTCAAGGAGTTTATATTCTAATAGGAATAACAACACATAGAGGACAATGTTGATCAAAAAGGCCCACCTCAGTCCAAAAATGACTGGGATGGTGATTTGAGCCTTAGGGTATATATATATACAACACATTTGAGGAAGAATGGCAGAGTTCATTTGATAGTGGTTCTTAATTCCAGAGAGAGGGGGTAAGAATGAGGGATAGAAAAAATATAGAGCCAGCAATGAGACAAGGAGGTTATGGAACAAGTGTCCAGAGAGGAGGAAATGGAGTAAAACATAGATGAAGCCCTCCTGAAATTGTGCTCTGGGAGGGCAGTCACCAGTCACTGAAGCTGGCCTGCAGGACAGAAGTTCAAGGTCATAATCTCTCTTATGTGCTGAGAGGGGTGTGGCTAGGAGGTTGAGGAAGAATTGTCCAGGGAAGAGGTAATGAAAATCATGCAGTAATAACTTTATTATTTTTAAGACACTTTCATCACAACAGAGGTAGGCTGTGCAAGTATTGTCTTTTGTTGTTCAGTTGCTTCAATCATTTCCAACTTTCTGTGACCCCATTTGGGCTTTTCTTAGCAAAGATACTGGAGTGGTTTGCCATTCCTTCTCCAACCAAGGCAAAGAGAATTAAATGACTTGCCCAGAGTCGCACAGGCTAGTAAGAATCTGTGCCCAGATTTTATCTTAGAAAGAGGAGTCTTCCTGAATTCAAGCCTTTCAATCTATACATTGCACCACCTTCAAGTATTATTAAAGAACAATTTTAAAATGAGATGTCATATTGTTTTTCCCTGGTTGCATCATCAGAGATGATATTCAAACCTATGTCTCCTGATTCCAGATCCGGCCTTCCTTCTCCAAACCACTTACTAAATAAATATTGATGCCTATTAACATTACCCAAACCATAAAGAGAATTAATAGTGTACATTAGCATGTCACTAGGTAAAGACATGTATGTTATAAATACATGTTTATTCAGATACATACAGAAACTACTTCTCCATTTCTATTCTAGAAATACTTCACATTCATGGAATTAACAATTTTCGTGTTCACATATCAATTGCATTTGCTCTGACAACTTGCTCAGTCTCTTTCTATGTAGTGTTGCTCTATCTTTCTCCTATGGATTATCAGGAGTTAAAGGACAGTTGAAACAAATTGAGATCACAGGATAACAAAATTTGCGAGTTGGAAGGAACCCAAGTGGCTATCTAGTCCAATGACATGCACCAAAGTAATCTCTTTCTATGATGTACTCCAAAGAATTGAATAACCCTTTGAAACTGGTACAGTTCTCTTTGAAGAGAAAGTGGGCAGCTCTTCTAAGCAGTTACACTGGAAAAGATCTCAAGTCTTCCTGGAGGCCTCAAATTCAAAATACAAAAAGGCATAAAATATTAGTTCATGTGAGCCTAGTTAAAAGACATGGAAACTAATACCCTTTAATTGGAAAGCCAGTACATGTATGGATTTTCAGCAGACTCTTGACTGCACTGCACGGAGCAATGTTTTTTAAGCAATTCTACAAGAAAACACCTAAGGACATTGAGGATGTTTAATTTTGTAACAAGAATCAATCTGTGGCTGCTCAGGTAAGACTGCTAACAAAATGGACAATTAATGCCTCTTCAAGTGATTGAGTTTTTTGATTTGGCTTCTCTGACCTAGGAACTGCAGTCTTATATTAACAATGCAATATTCACAATGCCTATGGCAATTATAAATAGGCTTATGTGGTTATTAATCACAAAATATACCAGGCTTTCTATATGGGGGATAAAGCTAGAACATTTATTAAAACACCAAATAACTGATTCCCAAAACCAGAAAGTCAAAGCCATCAGACTATTTAAGAAATTGGCACATGTGGTTAATGTAGTAAACAACCACATTCTTAAGCCTTCAAAACAGAGCAGGCTACCTCAGGCAAAGGTCCTTCTCTCCCCACTCACAGCAACTGCTCAGCATCCAGGAAGCATGCTGCCAACAGCTCCGGCCCCCCACAGTTCGGGTCCCTGGCAGTCCCCAACAAGAGTCCTTAGCAGAAATTCTGGTTGGCTCAAAAAGGGGTTTGTGCCTCCACCTCTACCTCTTCCCTACTGCTGCTGCTGCTGCTGCCAGTCACCATAGGAATTCTTGCTTTGCTTCAGCTTCCTCTTGCCCCGCTCCTTCCTGCTATGTCAGCAAGCATAATGGGGCATGGAAGATCTTTACATCCCATAACCCTTACAAGTCTTTGAATCAATTCCTTTCACAAGGAACAGTAAACGTCCTGCAGATGTAACTATATTATTTGGCATATACTAAGTAGACTTCTCAAAGATTTTCTAATACATTCACTTTAAGCACAGTTGAGTAAAACTGCAGCTTCCATGAATGTATTTTTACCTGATGCTATTGACAGTGATATTTTCTATTTCTACTATTGATTTCAGAGGTAGACTAACAAACTGGGCTTAAAAAAAAAAACTGAGGAGTTGTGAGGGGGCGGAGCCAAGATGGCGGAGTAGAAACAGCTCATCCAAGCCTCTCTGCCCCCAGATTCTCCACAAACTATGTAAAAAAGGACTCTGAAAAACTTCTGGAGCCCCAGCACCCACAGAACAACACAGAGAAGCTAACCTCCCGCTGAGGACAGCCCAGCACCCTGCAGGAAGGACCAGCGCAGCGGTCTGGGAGCCGGCAGCGCACAGAGCGCAGGAGCCGAGCCGAGCCCAGCCCAGGTCCACGTGAGCCGAGGTTTTAGCCCCAGGGCGGCAGGGCCAGCAGCCAGCTGGAGGAACCCCAGAACACCAGGAACTGTGGAGACTCCAGAATTATCAACATAGACTTGCCTAGGACAAAATAAGAGGTTAGTGTCCTATGGACTTTGGGACCTGTATTTGGGGAATGCGTCAGCTCCCTCCCCTGGGAGCTAGAAGCCGCTGAGGAGACACGCCATTTTGTAGTTTTCAGAGGCATCTCCGGCTCCCAGCCTACAAATCATGGGGAGATCCAGCGATCAGTCTTGGGGGGTAATCGCTCTTGCTTTAACCTCCTGGATCTGGATTGTGATCTAGGGTGGAAGTTGTGGGTGGGTTTACAGCTTGCCAGAAACGGAAGTTGCCCCCCACACGTTCGGGACGAAAATTCCTCTATCTGGCCTTAAAGCCATAGTGTGGCAACAAGCCCAAAAGTCAAGTAATTAAGTGGCAACATGCCAAGGCAAAGGAAACAGAAAAATGCAACCTAGACTCCTATTTTGGGGGCATAGAGAAGGAAAAGGACTGTGAGGTCAGAAGTCCTGCTCCAAAAGCCCCAGGGGAAAACATGAGCAGGTTGCAGGCCATAGAGGACCTTAAGAAGGACTTTAAAAATCAAATAAGAGAAGTGGAGGAAAAATTAGAAAAAGAAATGAGAAGGATGCAGGAAAAGTATGAAATGAGGGTCAACAGCCTGACTGAGGAAAACAACACCTTAAAAAATAGACTAACTCAAATGGCAAAGGAGGCCCAAAGGGCAATGAGGAGAAGAATGCCTTAAAAAGTCGAATTTACCAGATGGAAAAAGAATCTCAAAAGCTCACTGAGGAGATTCATTCCTTCAGAGTTAGACTGGAGCAAATGGAAGCTAGTGACTTTATGAGAAATCAAGATGCTGTTAAGCAGATCCAAACAAATGAAAGATTAGAAGGCAATGTGAAATATCTCATAGGAAAAACCACTGACCTGGAGAATAGACCCAGGAGAGACAATTTAAAAATTATTGGACTACCTGAAATCCATGATCAAGGAAAGAACCTAGAAATCACCCTTCAAGAAATTCTCAAGGAAAATTGCCCTGATGTTTTAGATCCAGAGGGCAAAATAGAGGTTGAAAGAATCCACAGATCACCTCCTGAAAAAGATCCCAAAAGAAAACTCCCAGGAATATTATAGCCAGGTTCCAGAATCCCCAGATCAAAGAGAAAATACTACAAGCAACCAGGAAGAAACAATTTCAATATTGTGAAACACAATCAGAATAGCCCAGGACCTGGCAGCTTCTACACTGAGGGATCGAAGGGCATGGAATATGATATTCCAGAGGGCAAAAGAACTGGGAATGAACCCAGGGTCACCTACCCAGCAAAACTGAGTATTTTGTTTCAGGGGAAAATATGGTCATTCAGTGGAATAGAGGACTTTCAAGCATTCTTGAGGAAAAAACCAGAATTGAATAGAAAATTTGACACCCAGACACAAGAAGTAAGAGATGCATGAGAAGGTAATCAGGGAAAAGAAATCAAAAGGAACTTATCAAAGTTGAACTATTTACATTCCTATATGGAAAAACAATAACTGTGACTGATGATATCTTTCTCACTATGAAAATAATGGAAGAAGGGTGTGTGGTCATATGAATACATATGTGAATGTGTGTGTATATGGTTACAGTTATATATGGATAGAGGGCATAGGTTGAATTTGTTGGGAAGGGAGAGTACTCAAGGGATGAAATTATGAGGTGAGAGAGGAAAGTGGCAAGAGGAGATGGGGAGAGACATGGTAGGGTAAACTATCTCATGTAGGGGAAGTGGGTGCAAAGGAGGGGAGAATAAGGAAGGCTAAAAAGGCAAAACCACATTCACATTGAACTTGTTTCAGGGAGAAAATGACATACATACTAAATGGGATATCTCAACCTGCAGCAGGATAGGGGGAAGGGGGATGAGAGGAGGGATGATGGATGGGAGGGCATCCTTGGGGGGAGGGGAGGTTGGAAGTACCCACTATAGAAGAGGGACAGGATCATGTAGGGAATGGACCAGGTGGGGGGTGGGATGAGTGGGAGGGAATTATAAGCAGCCTTGTACAGTATATCTGCCATGATAATGTTTTGCATAGCTAGACATGTACAGCATATGCTGAATTACTTATATCCCAAGAGGGAATGGGTGACAAGGGAGGAAGGAAATGGATCTGAAATTCAAGGTCATAACATTAAATGTTTCAAATATATATATATAAATACTATTATTAATACTCTTTTGCCTATAATTGGGAGATAAGATGTGCAGGCATTGGGACACAGGAATTCATCTTCCTCTAATGGAAAAGTCGATGGGGGTATGGGAGAAGGTATGGGAGAGAGCAGATTGGAGGAAGCAATATCTTGTGGGACTGCTATTCTGGGAGGTTGGGTAGGGGAAAAATGGGGGGAAAATGATTGTAACTCAAAATCTGGCGGAAATGAATGATGTAAAACAGAAGTTAATAAAGTATTTGTTTAAAAAAAAAACTGAAGGTGACTTAAAAAAAGGTCAATAAAACTTTGATCAGAATTTAAAATGAATTGTCTAAAAACCAACAGAAAGGAATTCATCACAGACAAGTGTACTTGAAGAAGAAAAAGAACAGGGGGAAGAACAATTCTAGAAGTAAAAATCTCAATTCAGCAAACATATTAAATATCTACCCTTTGCAAGGACTTATTAGGCACAAGAGGAGAAAAGAAGAAATGAAGTCATCACTGACATCAGGAGTTATCTCAGATCATGAAGTCGTATTTTCTTGTTGTTGTTGTTGTTGTTGTTGAGTTGTTCAGTTATGTCTGGCTCTTTGTGACCCCCATGGAACATGGCACACCAGGACATTCTATTTTCCACTTTCTCTTAAAGTCTGTCCAAGTTAATTCTTGTTTCCATGACACTATCCATCTTGTCCTTTGCTGTCCCCTTTTCCTTTGGTCTCCACATCTGGACCTTTTCCAATAAGTCCTATCTTCCATTTTGTGGCCAAAGTATTTAAGCTTCAGCTTCAGTATCTGGCCTTCCAGGGAATAGTCTCAATTAATTTATTTAAGGATTGATTGATTTGACCTCCTTGCTTTCCAAGGAGCTCTGTATTATCTAGTGCAACAATTCTATAGAGGTAAATAATAATTCAGTGTTTTTGAGGAAGGAGATATCATTAACAACAGGAAGAAAAGGAAGGCTTCACAAATGAGGTGACGACTAAGCTTAGCCTTGAAGGAGGATCAGAGAAGCATTGTTTTTACATATGTCTGGGTACTGACTGATGAATATGAATATTCTAGGATATTAGCCTTGGAGATGGGGAAGAACTCTAATTAATTGCTTATTATCAGTCTACAAAATCAAGTCAGTTAGTGAATCAATAAATATTTCTTTAGTACCTACTATGTGCCAGGCACTGCACTAAGCACTGGAAACACAGACACTCACATACTCACACACACGCGCGCGCGCGCGCACACACACACACACAGAAAGGCAAAAAGAAAAAAAGAAAAAAATAGTCTCTTCCTTCCTTCAAGATGTATACATTCTAATGGAGGAGACAAGATATATGTAGCAAGGTAGATCTCTCTCACACACACACACACACACACATTACAAAAGGTAATCTGAAAAAGGAAAAGATTTAGTAGCTTCTTCTGGCAAAAGGTAGAATTTAAGGAGTCTTGAAGGAATCCAAGGAAATAGAGAGCTGAAGGTAAAGGGACAGAACATTCCAGGCATGTGAGACAAGTAAAAAGGCATATAGAAAGGGGACAGATCATTAGGAGATGGAGTATCATGTGGTGGTAACTATGGATAGGTTAGTGTCACTGTGTCATCAAATGCATAGAGCAGAAAGGCAGGGGATGGAGAGGAGAAGGTTACATGATCCCTCCTTAAACTTCAGCAAAATAACCTTGGCAGTTTAAGTAGATGATAGATTAGAGTGGGGAGACTCGGGTCAGGGAGATCGGTTAGAAGTCCAGGTGAGAGATAATGAGGGCCTGAATTAGGGTAGTGGCCATATTAACAGAAAGGAAGGGATATATATGATATCTGTTATAAAGTTAGAAAAGACAAGATTTGGCAAAGGATAAGATATCTAACTTGAATTAGAGTGAGGAGACCAGTATGAAGCTGAGGGTGAAAGGGAGGATAGCGGTAGATTCAATAACAATAGAAACATTTTGGAAGGGAGAAAATTGGGGAGAAAAGATGATTACTTCTCTTTTGGATATTGTGAACTTAAAGTGACTATGAGATGTAATATTCTATATGTCCAAGAGACAGTTGGAGATATTTGACTATAACCCAGGAGGGAGACTACATTTTCATGTGGATATGGACATTTTATACATAGAAATGATAATCGAATACATGGAGATGATCATCTTACCAAGTAAGAAGATTTGGAGGAAAAAAAGAGAAGAAAAGAAAGGACAGGGGTAGGGAACCTGTGGCCTCAACGCCAATAGGGCCTTCTAGGTCCTTGGGTGTGGCCTTTTGTATAAGTCCAAATTTTACAGAATGAATCTTTTTAGTAAGAGGATTTGTTGATGATATCAGTCACCAGATCACAGAGCTTTATAAATTGAATGAGGAAGAAGAGGAAGCATGGGATGTAAATGACTTTCTCAAAGCGTTGGTGGTGAAAAGGATGAGATATATAAGACAATAGCTAAGAGGGATGTCAGAAACAAGTGAGTTACTTTTTGTCAGTTTTTGTTCATCCATTTTAGGATGAGGAAGAAACAGATGTATTTATAGGCATCAAGGAAAGAACCCGTAGATAGGAAGGGATTTCAGAGAGAAAGAAAATAGGTAATTTGCTACAGAAATAAAAAGGGACTGAAACCATGTGTCCACATGGAGGAGTTTTTCTTGGTGAATAGAAGTTACTTCACCTAAGACAATTGTGAAGTAGAGCACAGTGAAGGATGACATAGGAAGAGGGGCAAACAGGGAGATTTCAGTGAGTGGTCTTTTGTTATTTCGTTGAAGTATGAGACAATGTCCTCACTAAGTGGTTTTTGAGAGGGGACCATCCTCTCAAAGAGACTTAAGGACACTCTAGAAGATTTGGAATAGCTATTGAGAAAAGTGGACTAGCTAATCAGTTAAGAAGGAATAGAATTCCTTTTTCATTGAAATTGTGATTTTGACCTTAACATTACTTATTTTATTTTTTAATTTATGGAATAAAGTAAGCATTTCTATAACATAGTATATTCTGTTAAAAAAATGTTTGCAAATGAAAGTGAAAATCTATTGCATACAACTTGCTGCTTATTTTAAATATACAATAAAACTATCATGTAAATTTCATTTTCCCTTCCCCTGCCCTAGAGGTGACTACATTAGACACAAATATGTGTATGTGTATGCATAGATGTATATGTGTATATGTGTGTGAATATACACACATATACATTATGTGTATGTATATACATACACATGCTTCTTTTTATGAATTCTTGCTCTGGATGTAGATAGCATCTTCCTTCATATGTCCTTTGTAGTTAATTTCGGTATTTATTAACAGTCAAAATGACTTATTCACTCAAAGTTGTTCTTAAAACAATAATAGTATTTCACAAGGTATTGTAATAAAGAAAGTTACATATTTTAATATGACTCAGAGAGTGTATTTTATAAAATGACACAAATATAACATTTCAGATGAACATGTCCTATTCTGTACACTTTGTCTAAACGAGACTTGAATAAGAAAAGAAGCTTGTGTATTCTTTTTCTCTTCTTATAGGAAAGGATTTGAGTAGGCATATGTTGGAAATCATAGATAAAGTTGCTTTAAATGCCCTTTTCCATTTTTATCTCTTCTAGTCATTATTATCCTATTTTATAAGGTCTGAGTTACAGGTCTGTTACAGCAATTCAGGCTGTGTATTAACAATGCAATATTCACTATGCCTATGGCAATTATAAATAGGCTTATGTGGTTATTAATCACAAAATATATTAGTCTCTCTATATTGGGGATAAAGCCAGAGAATTTATTAAAATACCAAATAACTGAGTCCCAAAACCAGAAAGTCAAAGCCATCACGGTAGTTATGAAATTGGCACAAGTAGTTAACATAGTAAACAACCACATTCTTAAGCCTTCAAAACAGAACAGGCTACCTCAGGCAAAGGTCCTTCTCTCCCCACTCACAGCAACTGCTCAGCATCCAGGAAGCGTGCTCACAACAGCTCCGGCCCCCGCAGTTCTGGTCCCTGGCAGTCCCCAACAAGAGTCCTTAGCAGAAATTGTGGCTGGCTCAAAAAGGAGTTTGTGCCTCCACCTCTACCTTGGCTGCTACTACTGCTGCTGCTGCTGCTGCTGCTGCTGCTGCTGCTGCTGCTGCTGCTGCCGCCGCCTTGGCCACCGCCAGTCCCCACCAGAACTCTAGCTTTTTTCTTCCGCTTCCTCTTGCCCCTCCCCTTCCTGCTATGTCAGCAAGTCCAAGGGGCATGGAAGATCTTTAAATCCCATAATCCTTACAGGCTGAGATGGGGAAGCCACATAATCAGCTCAAGAAGAGGACATCATTAGGACATATTTTGACACTTCTATTATCCATTTTGATTCCTGAATTGCAAAAATTAGAAAAGATGATATATGTGCAATTAATAATGACAATATTTTGTTTTAAAATACCCCCTATTAAAAGGAAAATATGAGAATTTTTTGTTCTCATAGAATTAAGAATTGATGTTCAAGTTCAGAGAAAGATACTGAGAAATATCATGGAAGGCTTACCTTAAAAATATATAAGGTGAGGGGCACCTAGGTGGCGCAGTGAATAGAGCACCAGCCTGGAGTCAGGAGGACCTGAGTTCAAATCCAGCCTCAGACACTTAACATACACAAACATACACACACACACACACACACACACACACACACACACACACACACACACACCTAGCCATGTGTCTTTGGGTAAGTCACTTAAACCCAATTGCCCTACCTTCCCCCCTCCAAAAAAAAGGAAAAAAGGGGCAGCTAGGTGGCTCAGAGAATAGAGCACTGGCCCTGAAGTCAGGAAGACCTGGGTTCAAATCTGGCTTCAGACACTTAACACACTTAGCTGTGTGACTTTAGGCAAGTCACAACTCCAATTGCCCTCATATATATATATATATATATATATATATATATGTATAAGCTGTTCCTAAATAATATGACAATCTCTTTTGCTAAATAAATATTCAAAAATACCTTTTTTGTTCTCTTTTTTTTTCTTCACCAGAGCAGTCACTATTACTTTCTTTTTGTTTATGGGTATCAAAAAATAACCAGTAGATTTATGCCTTAGTTGAAATCACCTTACCACATTTAGCAAGAAACCTACTTTAAAATATTCTCTGATGCAAGGGGATTGTAATAAATGTAGCAGGAACCAAAGGAATTATCTGATAGCATTTCAAGCATTCCCTGGTTTCAAATGTTCGCTCACACAGAGATGCTGAAGGCACTCTCAAAACAATTTCAAATTAACCATAAGGGTGAATTATTTTGAGAATTCAAGTATGTCTATTATAATTACAAAACCTCAGAGATGGATAGAATTCCAGTGGTCACATAATCCAATCTATAACTGAATAATCAGACCCTTTGAAAATACCCAACATGTCAACATCCGGTGTTTGCCTGAAAAGGGGAACCTTACTACAGATAATACATTGTATTTTGGAATAATTCTTATTATTCTTTATATTGAGTCAAAATCTGCCTCACTGCAACTCCAACTCTTTGCTTCCAATTTTGAGCTTTGGAGCCAGACAAAGCAAGTTACACCCATTTTACATGACAATCCCTTAAATATTTGCAGGAAATGATCATGTTCCCTTCTAAGTCTGGTTTTTCCAGGCCAGACACCACCAGTTCTTCTGGCAATTCCTCAGAGAGCATAAATTTTGGTCAGCTTACTGTCCTAGTTGCCCTTCTGAGAACAAATGAATAATAACACGTTTATATAGGGCTTTAAATTTTTCAAAGGTTTTTTATGCATTATCTCATTTGAGCTAAACAACACCTTGTAATGTAGGCACTGTAGTTATTAATTTCCCTATCTAACTGATAACAAAACTCAGGAATGAAAGAGAAAAAGAAAGAAAAAAAGAAAGAAGAAACATGCTTATTAAATATCTCACTTTTTCTTCTCAAAATAGTGCTGAAATTGCAGGCCAAGGATCTTATACAATATGTTAATGAGCTCCTAGAACCCCTATAGCAATGCCAGAAAAGGGTTCCTATACATGATGTTAATAAGTATAGGAATCATAATTTTTATAGGAACTGAACTGAAAAAAGATTTAAAAGAAAATTTAATCTACCTTTATGTTATCAAAGAAATGAGAATTCATATTACTTTATAAAGAATTTCAAGAAAATACCTTATAATTGTATGACTAGGCAGATGTTTTATTTTATATTCATCTCAGATAATCAAATGGAGATGATTTTTAGTTGATCATTTATAGCATCCATGTGGAAGCAGTCACACTGAGAAAGGAAGAACAAATCAAAAGTTAGTTTTGAAGTTTTGTTTTGTCTTTTAATATAGCTTTTATCCACATCTCACTAAAACCAATTGGAAAGTGAAAAAGTCTATGAATGAATTATTTAATCACACTAATCCAAGTTGTTTCACTGAAATTATACTGAATTGATTTTTTGATAATTATTTGTTTTTCCTGCAATATTAAATATGGTTTTAGCTTTATGTAGACTCTGGTTTGGTAGATGGCTGGGCTTCATTTATACGTATATACGTATGAACTTGTGCATTTGTACCTAACTTTTGACAACTTCAACAGGTGCATTGAACCAAACTGACCCATTATTTTCTCTTGGAAGACAAGTACTTCATCCCACAGTGAATGATCTTTCACAGAATCTTCTGGTTTATATGTTGCCTTACAAAGAAGTTTCATTGACTCTTAAGGTCTCGTGTATCTGAGAAATATAAGGGAAAGTACTTAAAGTACTTAAAATCACAAAAATTTGATCTTGTGCCCTTACCAGGCAATTGGTCTTTTCAAATATGTCTGAGGGTCTTATCAAATGCATTAAGTTTCAACACCTTATCTCTAAACATTTTAGAAGAATTCAAAGTTACATTCACTTCCCAGTTCAAGGAGAGAACAGTTGTGGGGGGTCTTATCTGTACCCTTAGTGGACATTTATACAGCACACTAAACTCCTCAATAATACAGCCAGATTACCCAACTCTCCTTTCTAGAAGTGAGAGAGGACACAGGAACATCCATACAATTGAGAACACAGGGGCAGTGATGGAGTTGTTATTGGAACCTTGCCAAAGTTTAACAATAACATGAAGAGTATACATTTTGTCAAGAGCCCTTCTGAGGCTTTGGATTCATGATAGGAGGATTTCATTAACCTTTATATCTCCAAATAAATAGATGAGTACAAAGCTTGAAAGGTTCAGATGCAGGAGATAATTAAAATGATCCAGCCTTCTCAAATCCACTAAATTGGCCTACACATTTGAAAAAAGCAATATCTTTTCAGGGTGCTGACAGACAGCAAAGGGAAAGGGACAAAACATCATATACTTGCCTCAGCATTTCAGCAATTCTAAAGAATGTAACTTGAAGGTTAGTTGTTATGAGGTATGAGGTAGAAGTTTAAGGAGATAGATGGTAGCTGGGGAAGAGAGGAGGAATGAGGCAAGGGAGGGAACAAAAAGGTTTCTAACTCCATCTTTATAAAAATGATAATAGTATTATTATTTAGTGTTTATGGCTAAAAAAATACAAATATTTATTATATATCTACTCTGTGCCAGGCACTGTGCTTTACAGACCTGTATATCATTTGGTCTTCATAATAACCCTAGAGATAAATTCTATACTACTAACGTCATTTTCCAATTAAGGGAATTAAGGCAAACAAAAGTAAAATGATTTTCCCATCATCACACAGTTAATAAATATTGCAGGTCAGATTTGGACTCAGGTTTTCTTAACTCTGGGCCCAGCACTGAATACAAATGTACTGCCTACCTACCTATAAGTTGAAGCACTAGTTTTGGTAGAGAGATGAAAAGAAGGATATATTAGATAAATGTGGAATGGGATACATAGTCAAAGAAGACATAAAGTTTTAAATAGGCCTAGACTTTTGAGAAATACACTTTAACAGAAATTAAAGCTCAACAGGAGGTATGGGGAAACGAAAAAATAAAAATAAATTTACTTTGTCCCCAGAAAGAAAGAAGCAAATATTTATTAAGGACCTGTGCTAATTACTAGGCTAAGCACTTTATAAGTATTATCTCATTTAATCTACACAATAACCTTGAGAATTAGGTATTATTATTATTATTATTATTATCCTATTTTATCTTCAGTAAAACTGATTCAGAAATTAAGTGACTTACCCAAGATCACACAGCTTAGAAAGTATCTAATTCTAGATTTGAGTTTAGGCCTTTTTGACTCCTGGCCCAGTGCCCTATCCAATAATACATCACCTACCTGCCTCTGTTTTTATTGTTTTCAGAGTCCTTTCCACACAGTTCTATGGAGGAGGTATCACAAATATTATGATTGGCATAGTGGATTGAGCTGATCTTGAAATAAGGAAAACTTGGATTCAATTCTTGCCTATGACACATACTGGATGGATGATGTTAGAGAAGTCATTTAACTACTTTATGTCCCCGCAAAAAATCTGATTTTAGACTAACAGATTTAGACTCACTGATACCCATGGATGAGTGAATTTCTCAGAAAAACCCAAACCTCCTCATACTTTTGAAATCAAAAGTTTTGGCCCCTGCATACACACACACACACACACACACACACACACACACACACACACACACACATTTCACAGATGATGAGATGGTGACCAAGAGAAGATATGTGATTTGCCTATAGTATTCACATTATAGGAGATGAAATTAGGTTTCTGGCCTTCTGAATGCCTGTCCTGTGGTATTTCCATTGTGCAATCTTGCTGTATGGATGTTCCTAGAGACATTAAATGCAGAGTTCATTATTTCATGTTTCAGCTCCATTAACAGAAAAAGTATCCCTATGAATTTTTCAAGAGCTTTAATTTACCAAAATTAGATTATGATAAATGTTTCTTATATTTTCATCCCTGCTAAACTGTACATTATGTAAAGAGAAGTAAGAAAATGTGCTTCGTCATAAATTATTTTATTAGTTAAATAAGGGAGAAGATCTCAGTGTTCTGCATTATTAGAAAAGGGCTTTGCTAATCTTAGGATAAAAGAGATGTCCCAGGTGCTTATCAGCAAATTCAATTACAAAAGCAAAGCCCCAACAGAAGTTTATAAATGCAAAGTGAGGAATAGGCTTACATCATCCGGCAGTTCCTGAGCCTCTTTTTCATGGATCTTTACCTGAACTTGATGAGATAGGACGAAAATGAAACATCTTGTATTCCAAAGCAGGGTACATACATTAAAAATAATGAAATCGGTCTGCATGGAGTAGCTTAGCTGGCAGATTGTCACAGCAGGCTCTCTCATTAGGATATGTACTTGAAGCTTAAGATTGTTAGCATAAGCAACACAGAAATATCCAGGTGATAGTGGCTAGACATAGGCATTCATCTTTGAGCTAAATTGTTTTTGAAGAATGGCATGGGCCACTGAGCTTCCAAAATATTACATGCCTGGAGCAATAAAAATTATGGTCACCTTTAACTTAAGTATGCACTGCTCTGACCAGCTTTTTATACTCATTGCTTAAGGGACTGCTCATCTCCCCTTAATTTATAACTATGTGAATAGACTGACTTAAGGGAAACGTGTGAAGTAGTACTAGCTTCTGAAAATGGCCTTCACTTTAATGGTAACCCCTTGGGTCCTATTTCTAACTACCTTTGAAGGCAGGGAAGAGTTGTGGTGAGTCTTGGTATAAATCAAATTATAATCTTATTTCCCTATCCTGATGTAGATCTCAAAGTTCTTTAAAGCATGTGAGCTTTTTAGTTCTTAAAACACCTCAGAGAGTGAAAAGGATGCATACTATAAAAATGAATTTAAATCCAATAAATATGAATTGTGTCTACAACTGGCAAAGTTCTCATTTGCTAATTAAGAAACTGAGGCTAAGAAAGTGAATGAAGTACTTCTCCTAAAGTCGTTAAGGAAGTAATAAGAAAGCCCCAAGTCATATTCTGCAGATCTCTTTTATACTTAGATCACACTTCATTCATTCAAATACACAGACAAAAAAAGAAAAGGATGTTTTCATACCCTTGAGGTCAGGAACCATGGTTTCTTCATCTTCAGAAGTTGGCAAACATTGTACTGAACACAGTAGGAACTTAAATGCTTAAATGAAAACTTGATCAAAAGAAGTCCTTCCCCCCATCATTAAGTTATCCCTTTTTATAAGATCATCATTTAAAAAATGATTTTCAAGTTGAAAAAGGAAAGACTTTCTCTTTCTTACTGAGGACTTGCACTTTTTGGAATTGGGACTATAGACCCTTTAGAAAGCAGCAGTCTAAAGCCACACATCAGGATAGACCCTTAATGAAGAAAGCTTAGGGAAAAGAGGTAAGGTTATCTTAATATCTGTTATATAGGAAATGTAATCAAAGGAGATATAACAAATGCCAATGAAATGTAAAGGGATGAATTGATCTCATGGAGTGTCATATTTAAATAAAGGAATTGGAATGAAGGTGGGATTTTTATCTTTCTTATAGCTATTGGGCAGTTATGATGGAAAAGGAACAAACTGGAGGAGAGTAATATTGTGGTTTCTTTCTCATAACATGATTTTTATGGGGTGAATTGGACCTCTCAAGACCATCTGACTTCTGGTACTTAGTGATATTGGAAGTTTGATAAAGAAAGAAGATAAATTTCAAAGACCATAGCAATAGAACAGGGGTCTATTGTCACGTTCTCTCCCTTGCCCTAATCTTATTCCACATATTTTAATTTTTCAGTAATATTATCATCACCATATTCAGCTTACCAAGGTTTCCTGGTGAGAAGATTAAGATTGATCCTGTATCATTTCCTTATTGATCCTATATACAATTATTTGAATCTGTCCTATAACTGCAAAGGTCATAGCTCTTTTTCTCTGAACTTAGTTCAGAATTAGAACTCCAGCTCTCCAACTAAACATTGATGTATTCTTTACCTCAAGGAATATTACTAGCCTTGAAGAATGTGTGTGAAAGAAAGGGTGTCTAGCCTGATATCTTTATTCCACCAAGCTTTCATTCAAGGATATATGGTTTCCTATCTCAAAGTCTGGGATGTACCTGGCTCAAAATAAGCATTTCTTAATCTCAGAAGAGAAGAAGGGGAGTTGTGGCTAGGCTATCCCCATTTGCAAATTTCCAACCAATCATGTTTTTTGCTGTACCTCAGCTCTATAACCAATCATATTGCCCTTAACCCCATGGTGGCATCCAATCATTGTTCTGTCTTCCCCAAAGCCTATCAAGAGTAATGATTCTTTGCTTGGGGTTATTGACAGGTAGCATACCTCTACTAAAGTAATGCTATCTTGATCAAAGATCTGCTTCAGTTTACCCTTTTGTTAAATTTTAATTGTAACATAGGTATAAAGAGACATGGGATATAGGGCCTATTCATCAAATATCATATTAATGTCAATAAAGACATAACGGTTATAAGTACGGAGACCAGTGCCTGACCCCTATTCAAAATTAAAAGACCATATTCATAAAATAGCTGTTTTGTCAACCTGGAGCAGTTAGGTGGTAAGGTGGATAGAGCTCTGGAGACAAGAGGACAAGACTTCAAATCTGACCTCAGATCCTATGTGATTCTGGACAAGTCATTTAATCCTGTTTGCCTCAGTTCCTCATCTATAAAATGAGCTGGAAAAGCAAATGGTAACCACTTCAGTAGCTCTGACAAGAAAGCCCCAAATGGTGTCACAAAGATTTTTGAGAGAAACATAACATTTGTCATCCCATGTAAATATATAGTTATCCCCAAAGGTTTTGCGTAATTTTTAAGACTTTTGGAACTCCTGGTATCAAATTAGCATAAAGAAAATATATGTAATTATAATAAGAGGTTGATTTTCTCAAGGATCTTGGTTCATCATCTTCCCTCATCTTCAACTTGTGTTTCTCATAGTAGCATATTTCAACATCCATATTAATGTTCCAGCAAACTCTTTAATTTCCCTTTTTTTTATTTCCTTAAATTATCCTTCATTCTGCCTCAGTTACATACAGGGATAGTCATGCACAGGATCTCACCATTAATCACAAGTGTTCCACTTCCTTAATCTGATTACACCCTCTGTTCAGCTTTTAAAGCCATACTCATTCTGAACCCAGCTTATTTATCCAGCTGCATTGTGTAGGATTTCCCCTCTCAGATTCTTCAGTCTAGTTAAACTGGTATTTTCTCTATTCTTCACAAACAGATTTCCATTTCTTTGTGCCTGGAACGCACTCACTTCTTACATGTTGCTCATTGAATCCATTTTTATTTCCAGCATCAGCTTGGGTACCACACTCTGCAGGAAGTTTTGTTGTTGTTGTTGTTGTTGTTGTTGTTTTCCTGCTGTTGCCCTTCCCATCTTCCTTCTGTTTAACTGCCTTATAATTATGTATATTTATTTTCTTTATATTAATTTGATACTGGGTGTCCCAAAGGTCTTAAAAACTACACTAAAACTTTGGGGATAAGTTGCATATATTTTATTTGTAAACTTCCTTTCCCCCCAGTTATATTGTAAACACATTGAGAATGAGAATTGTTTCATTTCTTCTATGTGTGTCCCTTGTACCAAGCAGAGTGTTTAACACAAGTTTGGCACTTAATGTTGATTGACTAACCAAGTTCATGCTGCCTGTCAAATACAGCCTCATCTGCATTCATATAATCCCAATTTGGGTCACATTAGGAAAAATGATAAGCTCCTCTGGTTCTTATAACACTACATTTATAACACTCTTATAAAACTTATAACACTAATAGCTCATCCCCTTTTGGGTGATAATCACCTTTCCCTTCTTGTAGTGGGAGTCTAAATGTAGATTATTCAATCAAATCATAGCTCTAGTCCTCTTTATAGTAGAGTTTCCCATAGAAGAATCCACTTTCTGGGTGCTTCATTGATTCACTTTTAGGAAGTATTGTATTACATTTTCATCAGAATCCTAGGCTTTATTAAATAGCATCAATGGATCCAGCAGGAGCACACACACACACCCACACATACCCAACCCATGCTGCAATCCTACTTTGATAGGCAAGCAAAAGCCCTGGAAGTTCAATTTCCCTCAGACATTCCCTCTGAGAAATAACAAATCATCCTCATAGCATTTTTCATTCACATGCTAAAACTTCCCTATATCAAAAGGATTAGTCCTTGGATACACTACAGAAAGTGAAGAATTAGTCTCCAGTCTCTGCAGATGGTGAGAGTGGCCCATCACTAGACATATTTTCACTTTCAAGAGATAATACCTCTACTTCCATATAGGCAAAACTATATTCTGTAAGCTGTCAGGTGTGTTCCCTTTAATTCTATTTTTACCTCTGGTAATGGACTAAAATGAAGGGATTTCCTGAGAGAGTATGGACTGCATGCCTGACTCAGCCCCATCAATGGAGTTGAAAATGGAAAGCTATGGCCTCTTTCTTATGAAGCCATTTTTTCTACTCTTTCTGTTCACTTTCAAAAATCTTTGCATTCTGCTATGACACCTCTATTCCTCACTGCCTGTGCTCTCCTCTGACCTCAAATCATGCAAGTGAAATTTATGTCAGCATTTCAAGGAGACTGACAGGATTATTAGAAATATACACTGAATATTATTATTTCTGAGAGTTATAATTGTCTATATATTTTGGATATGTCCTCTAAAGGAAATAAAAATTGGAAATTTTTAAAAATTAAATATAGAATAGTATGGTTTTGCTAGCTTTGGGCTCTAATTCCTCAGAAAAAAATGGGTTATTGTGGATAAATACCAGTTTGTAGCATTCACTTTAAAAAGGTGGAATTCCGGTATTGGCTTCATCATTTTCTGGTAGACCTATGTCTTTTTCATTGTCTCCACTGGAAAGTATATGAACTTCAACATGGTAAGTAATGATCAGTCTGACAAGAACAAAAAAAATGGGTTCTTAGGATAGGTTCTTAGACTCCTTTAGAAATAATATGAAAAAAAGAATGAGAAAAAAATTAAATTGTGAATAAAAAGGAAAAAAATTAGGAAAGGCAATTTTTTTTTCTAGTCTTAGGTCACACTTTTAAATATATTCATGTCAGAGATTTAATGAAAATCACATTGTGTAATACCGCTTAGTTACCTGAAATGCACCTTCAAAAATCCTTTTCTTACACAAGAGTGATTTTCTATTCTGGAAGACTCAGGATAGTATGAATTTTAAAATGATTAAAGAGTTTGAAAACAGCCTTTGAGAAAAGGCTTACAGAATTGGGGTTATTTAGCCTAGAGAAGTGGGGACTTTAATCAGAGTCATCAAATACATGAAGGGATATAGTGCAGGTGGTGAGCAGCTGTTCTTCCTGTCCATAGAGATCTGAACAGTTCGAACAGAAGGGATTTAAATTAAATATTAGGGAAAAGGTTGTGAGTTCACATAGGGGAATAGATAAGAGTATGAATGGATCCATGCAATTCCATCACCATTGTTGGAAAGTAACTCAAACCCTAAGATCTATTAACATCATCTACTTCTAAATAGAACCAAATCCTTTATTTTGATTGACATCAGGCAGTTGAAATTGTAAAGTGGCCTGTCCTATTTATTAATTTTTTTTGAAAAAAACAAAAAACAGTAGATGTCTATTTCTGGGAGTTATTAAAACTACATAAGAACCAAACGGGAGTCTTGTCATCATTCTCCAGGGAAGAAGAATGACCAAGAGTAGTACTTGAGAACTATTTCTAATGCAGTTTCAGATTATATCAATATTTCCCCTAATCTAGTGATGGATTTTGGATTCTCTAAATCTATAATGGTAACAGGTTCAGATGAACATGTATGGAACAGCCATAGTTCTATATTACAACCTTCATTTAATACACAAACATACACTCACACACACGTCTATATGATTTAATAAGAAAATCTAGTCCATGGCAAATAGCCTCTCTGTTTCAATATTCAAAGTCAATTATATTCTTAAAATATAATTACCAAATTGACAGCGGCCATGAAAGCTTTCATGCATTTCATAAAACTATCATTTCTTTTACATCAGAAAATCATGAATTGTTCTAATTATAGTGAAATAAGGCAATTGTACTTGCTGGCCTAATTTTCTTCATTCAATTCTGACCTGATGCCATTGACAAAAATAAACTAAATAAATAGGTAAAAGTAATTAAATCCCAAAGTCTCTCCTCTTGATCTGTGTCATGTAGTTATTACATTTATTTGAAATTTCAGAAGGAAAGTGCTATATAAAATCAGAGGTTATATTATTATGAATATTAATTGATTTGTAGCTATTCTTTCCTCTACAAAAGTCATTCTATTCAGAGAACACAGAGGAACAATGTTCTACGTCTTTTCGAGAAAACTTTTATGAATATAAGAGACATGTTTCCATTTTAATTCACTTTGTTCTATTTCTACAAAAGTATTAAAATTCTGAGTTGTAAAACTACAGAAATGTAATATTTGAATAATTTCAAAAATCAGAAAGTTCTCATCAGCATTTAAGAATTTCTTTTGTGTAAAGAAATGAATTTAGCATGATTGTAAAGACTGATGTATAACTATAGAGATGGAGTTCATTCTGTTATTCAAAGATGTATTGAAACCAGTCATGTAACACAGCAAGGCTGCTTCATTGAGAATGCCTTTGGATGTGTCCGTTGCATAATGAACAGACAGGGTCAAAAGGGTCAGGTGTGGTAGCAGAGGGAATGAGTTTTATTGTTTCTCTTTCTGATTTATTTGACATTAGAATCACTTTCTCTGTACAAAAATAAAGAGCACTGACTAGTGTGTGTATCTTTCTCCCCAGAATCTTAAGGGAGGGATCAAGTAACATTTTCTCTCTAAGGTTGTCCCCAAATGTCTATTTAATTCTTCTCAGTTGAGGAGTTTCTACACCAAAGCTGAGAGTATATTCATTAGTTCAGCTTAAATTCCTCAATTAGAAACCATCCTTGGCAAAGCATACCTTGCATTGGTGTCATAGTGACATCTGACACCAATGTGTAATTTAAATTGGAACAGAAACCTTTACATCTTTGTTAAACTATGTGCAACATTCCTTCTCATGATACCAGACATTAGCCTCTGCTCCCTTTGGACTGAATAAGGTTTATAATTCTATCCACAGAATCTCTACACATGTTTCATGTAGATCACATTCCTTGTAACCAACTGTAGCAGCAAGCACCCCAATATCCCCAGGGTGACTGCCAACACAGGTTCTTAGATCTGCTTTTCAAAAGGAAAGCAACTCAAAATGGGTTAACAAGCTTACTTTAATCAAACAAACACACATTACCTAGTTCAGGGGAAAAAGGTCAGCACCCCAAACTTCAGAGTTACAGAAGTTACAGATCAAACAGACAGGCTTCCAAACTGTCCAACCATTATATCAATACCAAATCACAGTTACCAGAGAGGGAAGCATCAACATCTGGGTTTTCAAAGCCGGGGGCTCTCAACAACGGCTTCCCAGAGTCTCATCTGGTCAAATCACACAACACTTCTCAAAGTGAGCCCCAAAGCAAAGCCTCTCAGAGTTTATATAGCCTTCTCCTGGCTCAGAGAATGTAACAACCTCCTGGACCCACTGCCCAATCACAAAGTATCAAGGTATGGGCTTTCCTGAAAAACAAGCCTCCCACCACAGGCTCCAGGTGCACTTAAGCTAGGGGCAGGAAAGATCTTTAAATCTGCATTTCCATTACATTCGGCCCCAAGATCTTTCAAGCCCATAGCATATACAATTTACATTTGAATTAGCACTAAACATCTCTTAGGTCACATTTTCCAGGTACATAAGAAAATCACAATATAATCTCAAAATACAATAGTCCAAGTCTTCCACTCATGGGGCAAATGTTAACTCAGTCCACTTATCAGTAAAATCAAAAAATAGTCACTCTTAAGTTAACTCAATCAGTTACATCAGTTTTCAAAGTACAAGTCTTCCACTTATGGGGCAAAGTCTTGATTAGCTCAATTAGTCTCTTATCTGTAACAATATCTCAAAGTACAACCAGTACCTTATTCAGTAAAGTCTTACTAAGGATGCCCATAGCATAGACAATTTACATTTCAATTAGCACTAACCATCTCTTAAGTCATATTTTCAAGGTACATTTAAAGTTACCAAAGTGGCCACTGGGCCTTAAAGACAAAATACAAAGCATTATCACATCAATTCACAAAATACAAAGCATTATCACATAAAGTTCTCTTGGGAGGAGGGGGGTGTCCTTCCCACAACACTGCTCCAGCCCCTGCTTCCAAGTCCAGAGAGGGAGCTGGGCAACAAAACCAAAGTGGGGTCCATGGCACTTCACCCCACCATAGTCACAAGTCCATCCCCCCTGGGTCCCAAACTGTGGGATGCAGCAAGGAAACACATTCAGTGCCCCTGCTTTGCCACACAGTCCTTATCTTGTCCTGTGGCTGAACTCCAAACTCCTGGGTTCCTTCTCCTCCAGCAGAAGGCAGCAGCTCCAGGCTTCTCCACAGGTCTCCATGCAGGCAGCTCACCATTCCTGCTCTCAGCTCAGTGAAGTCAGCATGCAGGTCTTTCTCTCCTGCTCCATGGCTCCACAGAATCACAGCTACCACAACTGGGAAACAAACAATTATCCCAGCCCCCATACTTTCCTTTTACTCAGCAGATCCCATCCCTCGTCGCCATTTTGTAGCAGCAAGCACCCCAATATCCCCAGGGTGACTGCCAACACAGGTTCTTAGATCTGCTTTTCAAAAGGAAAGCAACTCAAAATGGGTTAACAAGCTTACTTTAATCAAACAAACACACATTACCTAGTTCAGGGGAAAAAGGTCAGCACCCCAAACTTCAGAGTTACAGAAGTTACAGATCAAACAGACAGGCTTCCAAACTGTCCCAACATTACATCAATACCAAATCACAGTTACCAGAAAGGGAAGCATCAACATCTGGGTTTTCAAAGCCGGGGGGCTCTCAACAACGGCTTCCCAGAGTCTCATCTGGTCAAATCACACAACACTTCTCAAAGTGAGCCCCAAAGCAAAGCCTCTCCTCAGGGCTTATATAGCCTTCTCCTGGCTCAGAGAATGTAACAACCTCCTGGACCCACTGCCCAATCACAAAGTATCAAGGTATGGGCTTTCCTGAAAAACAAGCCTCCCACCACAGGCTCCAGGTGCACTTAAGCTAGGGGCAGGAAAGATCTTTAAATCTGCATTTCCATTACACCAACGTTGCATTCTAAGTTTTTTTTTTTTCAGTTTAAATAGATAATATTTAAAATTGAAAATATTTCAAATGTCACGTCTCATCTTTCCTTTTTTTCCCCACAGTGGCTTTGGATTTCTCTATAATGTAGTTTTGTCACCACACAATTTTTAAATAGAATTCATAGAAATAGAATCTATACCTATATGACAAATGTCTATATAAATTATTTGCCTTCATTCTTGACAAAATGTCTGAGAATGTCCTCCTTTCTATTCTAACGGCTAAATTCCCTGAACAGTTCATACCAGGTTTATAATCTGAATCATAAGAACCTGTGCTAGAGTATAATAGCTTATGTATTTTTCTACTATGGTAATAATGTAATTATTAAAAGCCTTATGCTTTTACAACAAGAATAAAAATAACATTTTCTACATTCCTAAAGTTAGTTATATTAATCTGGTGCTAGAATGGACCTCAGAAACCGTCTAGTCTAACTAAATCATTTTAGAGATTAAGAAATTGAGGGTCAGAGTTTTTAAGTGACTGGTGTTCAAAGTCACACAAGAACAAAATATCAGAAGTGGGATTAGAATGCAGTGTGCATTCCTTGTACCAGACATCAATATCCTTTGTCTCAGATTCCACATAAACAAAAACCTGTTTCCCAGGCATCAAGTCACACTTCTCACTAAGTTCTAAGACTAGACTTTTCCCCAAAAACAAGTTTAAGTGTAATTGGGGAATCATATATAAAACCCTCCCACTTTAAAAACAAAATAGAATAAATAACAAAACATGGTCACAGTACTCCCTAGCTGTTATATTTTACTGATGCGTTCATGCAGTAACAAAAGAAACAATAAATCCTACATCTCTTTGGGCAAGGCAACCTCAATAGGGTCAAGTTGTGGTGACAATGACCATTTTACCACAATTTAAAAGTATCTAGAATGAAAGGATGGCAAATGGCTTACATTTCCCAAAGTAAACTCCTAGTGATAAATCCTTTTCTAAGCACAATTTTAACCTGTTAAAAATATTTGCCTAAATGTTTTTTTTATTCAATTCAATCCTACAGACATCTAGGCATTGAATATATGAAAGGCAATATGATAGATACTTGCTAACAAGACAAAAACAAGGCAGTGCCCTTTCTATTGAAGGGATCCAAGCTGTAACAAAGTAAGTAAATACAAAATACGACTTTGTATTTTCTTTTTTGTGAGGACAAAGAACAATAAAAACAGGGGTAATATGGAAAGACCTCATGAAAAAAAAAGTTGGGCCCTTTGCAGATATTTTATTAGAATGCACATACGAGGAAAAGAGGACAGGCAATGCCATTTGTATGACCTGTGTATAAATTTAGCTCTTAATAAAATTTTATGGTGCATTCTATTAAAAAATATCTTAAGAAAAGAAAATGGGAATTTTTTTGTTGTTTAAAAATTTCATCCATTTTGTAGGGTTTTTTTTCCTCATAAGTTTATAAATCCATAAACCTTTCAAGTGTTGGAAATGAACTTTTTTGTGGCTAATAGTCCATTAAGTGCTTATGGTTGCTGGAAACTCCTTGTAGTAAATTTGAAATAAGGATGTCTTTCAGAGAGATTCAATCTGAGATCTTTTTTGAGTATACCAAAAAGAAGTTAGCACAAAAAATATGAGATATCTGCTTTCTTGATTTAGGCATGCCTCTCTAAACAATGTTTTTTTTCATTTCAGGTAAATGATTTACAACTTAATCTAGTTCACTTAAACAAAGGAAACCTTCAAGCTTCAATCTGTTAAATCAAAATTTCCTTACTATACCAGTATATGTTTCTCTCTCTCTCTCTCTCTCTCTCTCTCTCTCTCTCTCTCTCTCTCTCTCTCTCTCTCTCTCTCTCTCTCTCATTGTCTTTTTTTTCTCTCTCTTCCTTTCTTCTTTCCTTCCTCTCTTCTCTCTTCCTGTCTTCCTTTCTCTTCCTTCCTTTCTTTTATATTTCTTTTTTTAAACTTCTTCCCTTTTCATTCCTGAAGACACACCTGAATACTGTGTTTACAATGACCTTGTAATTCTTCAGTTTCTTACTATTTTAATGTCACTTTCATTTCTAAGAAATGTGACTCTGAGAGTTAATTTCTAATGTTCCCTAGCTGACAGATATTGAAATGATCATAGTAAAACTAAGTAGATAAGGTAATGACTTAGTCAGAAAATGTGGATGAATAACTTTTCTTAGATATTAAAGTAGTAAGTTATTTGAATTATTTAAGTTATGTCATATCCTTTACTATCTGAATCATTAAGAAGTAAATTAATGTGACAACATGGGATATCTGATGGAGAGATAGCCTCAGAGTCAGGAAGACCTAGGTGTGAATCACATCTCTAACAGACTGGTTGTGTGACCTTGGGTTAGTCATTATAGTGCTCTAAACACTATATGTTGCAGAAAAGGTGCTGAACATAATTGGAAGGGAGAGTTTTCTTAACTAGGAGCCTTCTATATCAAAAAACAAAACAAAACAAAACAATCATAAGTCTTGTCTTCCTAGAGACTAAGAAATAATTTAAATTATTATTCTCATCAATAGACCTCTTCAGGAAAATACAATTTTCATTATTTTGTTTCTATCACAAAAAAAGTTCCTCTCCCAAAATATTTCTCAAAGTAAGATACTGTGGAATGATTTACCACTGAAAACTTTTTTTTTTCTTTGTTACTCCCATTTGCTTATAATTCTATAACTAGAAGCAGAATGTTTCAAGAAAAATCTTTATATAGATTCTACAACTGCCAAATAAACTTTTATTTCTCTTATTCATTTTCCATTCCAAAAACAATAATTCAATCACTTATGTAATTTCTAAAACATCATTCTAGATATAAAGCAATTGAGAATATCATGACCATAGTTACAGTGGAGCAAAAGAAATATTATATAACTAAGCTGTGGAAATCTTGAAAAGCAATACTGATTAACAGAATCCTTTCAACTACTCAAACCAAAACTTTTTTTGTTTTGTTTTTCTTCACTCTCTGCTAACACTAAATAGTTTGTGAGGGTAGTAGATTTCTCATGGATAAACTTATATTAGAAATACTGGCCCAGAAGAAAGAGAATATTTGGGATTTGAAAAAAATGCACTACACTGAATGAGGAAAACTTTGAGAGGGAAAAAATCTCAATTCTGAAATTTGAAAATACTTTAAACAATTCTGCTCCAATTGCCAATATCACTGTATTTTTTATCAAATACTTGAGTCTGCTCAATACATGATGTCATATTTTTTAACTTTCTAAGCAAGATATGTAATTCATAGGATCTTAGAGTTGTGGAAAGTTAGAACCAGAAGGCACCTTAAAAATCACACATTTCAACCCTTTCATTTTGTAGATGAGGAAATAGCACAAATCTTTTTCAAAGTTAAATTGTTCTTGCTATATCACTTTTCAAACACTGTAATTCTAACATATTTACCAGTTCATAACATCTTTTAGGTAGTCTTCCATCACTCTTCAGAAACATAGGTAATAAAATAAATGAAATCAGTGCCCTTTGCTTCTTGTCTGTCATACATTGTTACTTTTGCTGGCCTTGTGGCTATCTGCAAGGCTGATTTACATTCTACTGTTGAAGTTATGGTTTATTCCCCCCCCCAGAGGTGACGATTTTATATTTTTAAACTACACTTATTACAAAAAAGAACTGAAAAGTATTTTGAAAGCCCTCACATATTATCACTTTGATATTTTGATGTTCCAATAGAACTATGATCTCATCCCAAGAAGGTAAATTGAAAGAAAAACAAAAAAGGAAAATAATTTCTCCAGGGTATTGCTTCTGTAGATCCCCAAACAAAATAAAGTTTAAAAATACCTTAAGTATTTCCCTCTGAATCTAAACAATTTAATTCTACTCTACCAACTCCCCACTGTAATTTCCAACACAATTTTTTTTCATACTGGTTTTGATTTAGCCTTTTTACATTTATGGTAGCATTATGGAAAGGAGAAGCAGCCATCCCACACATCATTTCTAAATTTTATAACGCAGCTGGGTACATTACAAAGACATCACACCCTGAATTAGGCTTGGGCTAGGCAAATCCCACGTGCCCTTTATTGTCTAGTAAAGGGTGTGAACATGATATTGAAAGGTGTATGTCTTGGAAGTATTTGCTAAAAAGTGATAAATGCCACTTACCTCTTTATTCATGTCCAATGCTAATCTGTAGTGGCATGAAATAAACATATAAAGATGACAAAACCCCATTTGTGGGGAAGGTGGCCACTAATTAACAAGGCACTTCTTAAGTAATTAAAGCTTCTTCCCATAAAGACTCAAAGACAGATGTTTAGGGAAGATTTTCTCCAATCAAAGGCAACATTCATACATGTCTTGAAGAATTACAAGATGAAAACAGGACATCCACTGCCCCCCCCCAATCCATACCATTTTGTAACCATGAGTGTCACTGCATTGCAAGACCAGTTTCTAAAAGAAACATAAGCAATGCCACAAGAAAAGCATTAGGTGATTGCTGACAATAGGTGTTATCTGTCAGGGAAAAACAAAATGTTGTTGCATAAAGGCAATGCAGTTGCTACAACATCCATTCACCTCTTCTCTTCCTAGAAAACACTTTTTAGCTGGGGAATAAAAGTCTGCAGGAAAGACATATATCGGATGGTGATCTGAGACAGCAATTAATAAATAGGCCCTTGTACTTGTAGTCAGGTAGATCTGGATTCCAATCTCAGCTATGTCTTTCTGTATAATGAGCAGGTCTAATCCCAGTAAATCCTCTGTTAGATTAGGTTTGACAATGTAACAAAACCAAATATTACTAGGCTATTCAAAAGTTAGTTGAAGGAGTTTTACTTAGCTATACATATTCAACAAGGAAACTGGAGCACGTAAGTTGTATAGACATACTCCCCTTAAATAAGGGAATTGTAAGGTTCAAATGAGATGATATAATCAGCTCAAATGAATTAATTGTTCAAACCTTTAAGTGTTATGCAAAGGTCAGGAATTATTGTTGTTCTGCATTTATTATAGTGTAAGGGTATTCAGGCAGGAACAGGACCTTTGTGAGGGTTTATTGAGCCCTTCTCTGGCTGTTCATTCGCCTTTGGTGTCCATCTGCCACTCAACTCTCTCACCTGTGGCTCCAAGAAGGGATCTCATTCATAGCAGCCACACCCTGGTAAACTGTCTCCACATGGGCTAAACCAGATTGCGGGTAACTGACAGGCCTCAAACCAGTTACTGAATTAGGGGTATAGCTAACCCAAACATAGGAAGACTTCTTCCAGCTAAATAAAAACAATTTGTTCCAAAGTCATGAAGGAGTGTGAAGCAGGAGCAGTGGAAAGCTTCAAACTTAGACACAGAGGATGCTGAGGTCATCTCTGCATCATAGGCCAAATCTCGTCATCTAGACTTCTGAGTTATTGTAGTACTTCAATGACTCAGGAAAGCAGAGTGAGTCTGATGACTTTGTACCACTCTGCCTCACTTAAATCCAATTAATGCATGAGTCAAGACATCATCTATTGATGTCATTAGTCCTCTTCTAAGGACACACAACAATAATATACTCTTTCTCCTTTCTGGTGATAACTTTTCTACCATATTCCTGTTAAACTCAAGAAACATTTATAGACCAATATAGGGTACAAATATACAAATGCAAAAAGGCTAAATCAAAACCAAGATGAAAATATACAGGGCATGGGGCAGCTAGGTGGCACAGTGAATAGAACACCTGCCCTGGAGTCAGGAGGACCTGAGTTCAAATCCGTAATCAGACACTTAACACAAAAACTAGCCATGGCACCTTGAGCAAGTCACTTAACCCCAATTGCCCTACCCATCCCCCTCCAAAAAAAGAAAATATACAGGATCTGTAAATGTTTAACAACCAGGGTAAGGAGGAAATATATTCACATATAAGTACTTCTAAATTAAAATCTGCATTAATAACACTTTCTTTAGACAATTAGCAAAATAATAAATCAAGCCCAGATATGTAGTCTATTTGTAAGGAATAAATATTTACACTGAAAATTCAACACTGGGCTTTCATAAGCCAGTTAGAGCTAGCTCAAGGACACCCTAGCCCCTAGACTCTAAATGGAAAAGACTCTGGTCTCCCACAGACTCTGACACTGTGATAGCTCTAACCTTAGGATATCTACCAAACCTAAAGGATGGATAGGCTGTTTTTTTCCCCTTACATAACCATGGAAGCTACCTCCAGAGGGTCAGGGGTCACAAGGAAGTTCTTTCAGTAGAGATGCTTGAGACTTCTGGGGACATATTTCTTACCTCTTAGTGAAAGAATCATGGGGAAATGTGTAACCCTGGTGGGTAGTGATAGACCACATTGGATAAGATATTTAACTTCTCTATGCCTTGAAGTGCCAGTTAGGTTCCCATAGTGCTAGCTCCTACACAAGGCCTCTCACAAGGGCCCTCAGGGGGCTCCAGGAAGCTAGCATAAGGTATGACTGTTGTAAAACCTCACCCTGCACCTGCCTTGTAACTAAGATGTGCCCTAAACAAAGATCTGCCCCCATTAGCTTGCAGCCCCCCCTCTTAGTTTACATCCCTATGTAGCAACAGTTACCTTGCTGACCACTGTTTGTTTCAGGAAGTACTTTTTACTGTATAAAAGCTTGCTGGACAGACTGCTCGAGGCTGCCTTCCCTTCTGGGAGACAACTGCTGACTAATAAAGAAGCACTCCTAAATTCTAATCCGCTATGCTGTTCTGTATTAGCCTCCATTGTCCATTACAGCCTCAAATTCCTCATTTGTAAAACGAAGCATTTGAAACCCCAAACTTATAAGGTCTGATCCAGCTCTTAATGTACAATCCTATGTTGTTTGAAGCCACTCCTTTCTTACATTCTAGGGACATGTATTGCAAACTGATTATTATGTGTGAGTGGCTCAGTGCTCCAGACACAGGAATTTCCTGTTAGTTATTGTTTATTCATTCATTCATTCGTGTATGCTCTTTGTAATGACTGGGACCATACTGTCTATGATGTTTTCTTGGCAAAGATACTGGAGTGGTTTCCATTTCTTTCTCCAGTGGAGTAAAAGAAAGGTTAAGTGACTTGCCAAAGGTCACACAGCCAGTAAGTGTATGAGACCAGATTTGAACTCAGTTCTTCCTGACTCCAGGGCCCGTGTTTTATCCACTGAGCCATCTACTTGTTTCTTCCTATTAATAACAGTATCCTAATAATTCCCTTACTGTTTATCCATTCATGAATACAATCATGGCAGAACCAGGTAGGAGCATGTCCATGTGTATATGCACCTGTAAATAATTAATTTCTTTGATAAATCATTATTTATTAAGTGTAATTTATTTATTTGTTTGTTTATTCAGTATTTCATTTGTTGGTTTGTTTATTTGCATCTGTTTGGTGAAAGTGGAGTTTCAGACCATCTGAAGCTAGCCACACATGATAAAATAGACTAAAATACTTCCTGGTAGGTATTTTTAAGGAAACTTTCTCTCTTCCCTTTCCCTGATCCAAACCAATGGTCAATCAATTACTAAAAACTTTAGTAGCTCCAAAATGCAAATAGAACAATGTCTAACCACCCTCCTCTTTCTTGAATACATAGTATTTCATCATCTGATTTCACTTTTCTCCCCCAATTTAAGTCTTGTTTCAAGAAGGCCTGCCAATGTATTCACTAATACCATTCCCACCGTTTTGTATATTGTTGCTGTTATTGTGAAGTTTTTCGTTTATGTCTGACTTTTCATGACCTCCTTTGAGGTTTTTTTGGCAAAGACACTGGAGTGGTTTGCCATTTTCTTCTCCAGCTCACTTTACAGTTAAGGAAACTGAGACAAATAGGGCTAAGTGACCTGACCAGGGTCACACAGCTAGTGTCTGAAGTCAGACTGGAACCATGAGCATTTATCTAGCACCTACTATGTACCAGGCACTGTACTAAGCACTTTTTACAAATATTCAATTACAAATATAATTTCCTCCCAATAACATTGCAAGGTAGGTCCTATTATTAGCCCCATTTTACCACTAAAGAAATTGAGGGAAACAGTTTAAATGTCACATAGGTAGGTAAGTGTTTGGCTGGATTTAAATTAAATATTCCTGAACTCTGTTCACTATACTATAAGCTATTTCAACACAGTTCAAAGCTTGTTTCTTTACTTCTCTCCTTTTTTTTTACTTTCTTCTTTCTGTTTTTTTTTTTTTAATTCCTCTTTAACAACCACTTACGTACTATATTTCTACACTGTACTAGATACTGGGTACCTTACAAAGGATATTAGACATAGTCCATTATAACCCTTTTCCTACTCCAACCCATATTAGATAGATAAATAAATAGATAATTAGACGAATAAAATATAACTCCATTCTCTTTAAATATTCTAGTAATTACTGTCCATATTATTCTTCTAGGAACTTAATTTTATACTTTCTTGTGCTATTTAATAGTTTCTCATGTTTATATTTTATTGCTCTGAGGAAATTATAAATACCCCAACAGTATAGATCATAGCTTAGTTTTGTAACTTGTAGTAGATAATATTTGTTTAATGAATGAAGAAATTTTTAAAATACCACTAAAATTCTATATTAAGAATTCAGATTTTCTATAAATTGTCTGTATTAGAAGCTCTAAGTGAGTCTAATTTACAAAGTAATTTCTAAGAAAGAGGTAAATGAATGTGTCTACTTCAAAATGTTCATTTTGCATTCATGGTATGATTCTCCATAAATTTTCCACATTTCTTGTTTCCCCAATTATATTGTAAGTATGATGTGAACAGGGGCAATGCCCAATTCTTTCATAGTTGATGATCTTAATTTCAGAATAAGGATTCCAGACCCCAGCAAGCTGAATCACAGGCAACTGGTGATTTTCAGACTTCTCAGCACAAGAAGCAGAATCTATCAGAGCTTGGTGAAAGGGAAGTGCAGTTTTGCCCAGGGCCTACATTAGTGGCACCAAGTACTCCTAGGGCTATCAGCCAACAATGTTTGAAAGTCACCTATTTAAACTTCTGAGAGCCAAGATTTTGGAATAAACAGTAAGTCACTTTCACCCTCCATTGTTGACCTTGAAAAACCCAGAGAGTATTGCCCTAAGAAAAATCCTGAAATAGTGGAGCCAGCAGAAAGACAGAGTATTTTAAAAGATAGTCTTTTAGCTCTAGCTTGGGTGACTAGGGGGAGTAAGGTGAAAGTTCCCTCTTGTTTTGGCTGAAGTAGCCCAATATAGGGCAGGAGGCATATCAACAAGCCAACAACAAGCCCCATTTCAATGGACCAGCAGGAGATCTTGAGCCCCAGGGTGAAGAAACAGGAAAGTACCAATACCAGGAACATACCATCTCCAGCTAAGGACCAGGTAAAATACCATACTACCACAACATCCAACTGCAAGCACCTCAGGCCCAAGTACAGAAAACCAGTAACTAGGCCCTTACCCTGCCCCAGCAGAAGAAGTCTGGGACAGTGCCCCCTAGGACCCAGAATCAGAGACCAAATTTAAAAGCCAGAACAAAAAGACAAACAACATGAGCAAGAAAAAAAAAAGTCAATGACCATAGAGAAATATTTTGGTGTCAAGAAACATCAAAACACAAATTCAGGGAGGACAACATGGTGTAGGAGCAAGCACCCCAACATCCCCAGGGTGGCTGCCAACACAGATTCTTAGATCTGATTTTTTAAAGGAAATCAACTCAAAATGGGTTAACAAGCTTACTTTAATCAATCAAATACATATTGTTTACCTAGTTCAGAGGAAAAAGGTAAGCACCCCAAACATCAGAGTATAGAGACAGAAGTTACAAGACAGAGAAACAGATCAAGCAGACAGGCTTCCAAACTGTCCAACCATTTTACATCCATACCAAATCACAGTTACCAGAGAGGGAAGCATCAACATTTGGGTTTTCAAAGCCAGGGGGCTCTTCTGCCCAGAGTCTCATCTGGTCAAATCACACAATGCTTCTCAAAGTGAGCCCCAAAGCAAAGTCTCACATCAGGGATTATATAGCCTTCTCCTGGCTCAGAGAATGTCACAACCCTCTTGACCCACTGCCCAATCACACAGCATCAAGGTGTAGGTGTTACTAAAAACCAAGCCTCCTGCCACAGGCTCCATGTGACCACATTCAGCCTATTAGGGGGCAGAGTGTATTTTCAAATCAAGGAAGGTTCTCAGAGTCTCTTAAGCCTAACAATGGAAGGGAAGATCTTTAAATTTGTATTTCCTTTACACATGGTTAATATACCCACATCTGAAATCTCAAAGGGGAATATGAACTGGACTCAAAGTCAAATAGCCTTCTTGGAAGAGTTCGAGAAGGATTTTAAAAGTTAAATAATAAAGGTAGAAGAAAAATATTAAAATACAAATGAAAAAATGGAAAAAAGTACACTGAAGAAAACAACTCATTAAAAAGTACAATTGATCAAATGAAAAAGTAGATACAAAAACTAACTGGAGAAAATAATTTGTTAAAAATTACAATTAAGTGAAAACCAATGACTCAATTAGACATCAAAAATCAAACAAAATCAAAAGAATTTTAAAAAATAGAAGAAAATGTAAAAATAATAAGGATTTCAAAAAATTTTCCAGCCTTCAACATTTTGAAATACAGTCTCCTCTGACATATTTATGTCACTTAATTGTGATTTTTATCAATATAGATATAGACAAAAAGAGGGAAATACAATCACAATTAAATGAGCAAAGCAGAAGGTGAGAGTATATACAGAGCAGATACATTTCAAGTATCAAAACTGATTTACATTTTTCCAGAGTAAGGTTTGCTTTCTTTTTAAACATGAGTAGGCTAAATAAAAATCTAATCAAAAACAATTTTAATATTATAATTTTAAGTTATTTCTCTCTCATTTATCTGTATCTCATTTATCTTTTAAGTGGTAACTTTATTGTTTATTTTGCTAAAAAAAAATTCCAAAAACTTCATAGTCTGAATTTAATCTCTATTATCTTCATGTAATGATTTGTACCACTTTTTGTATCACTTTCATTTCTTTCTTTCTTTTTTTTTTTTTTTTAAAGCAATTGGGGTTAAGTAACTTGCTCAAGGTTACCCGGCTAGTCATTATTTGTGTGTGGGTGCTCATTTTCTGAGGCTGGATTCAATCCCGGGTCATCCCAAATCTGAAGCCAGCACTCTTACTCACTGCACCACCTAGCCACCTCAGCTTTCATTTCTAATATAGTCCCTATCTTTCCCTACCCAAAGAGTCATCCTCCATAAAAAAGAATACATTAAAAAAATCAGAAAAGACTAAAGAACTCATCAATTTAGTATGACATAATTTTTGCTTTTTAAAGGACAACTGGGTTAAGTGACTTGCCCAAGGTCACATGGCTAGTGTTTGTGTTAAGTGTCTGAGGCCAGATTTGAACTCAGGTCCTCCTGACTCCAGGGCCAGTGCTCTATTCACTACACCACCTACCTGTCCCCTGACAGAATATTTAATGGACTGTGCCTATAGTCACCTACTTCTGCAAAAAAGGGAAGGGAATTGCATTTTTCTCATCTCTTCTTTGAGTCTAACTTATTTATTCTTAATTATACAGCATTCAGATTTTGTATTTTATGGTTCTTTCCATTCTCATCTCTGGAGTCTGTGTCTTTTTTTTTCCCTACCCCTTGCTTCACTCCATATCACTTCATGCAAATCTTCCTATGCTTCTCTGAATTTTTTATATTCATCATTGCTTAAGCCACCATAATTGTTTTATTACTTTCACCTACCAAGTTTGTTTAACCATTGTTAAAGATATGGGCATCTGTCTTGTTTCCATTTCTTTTCTACCACAAAGATATAAATTTGCTACATTTCAATACTTTCCCATATGTGGTAGCATTTATAAAAAGATATGACATGCATATCCATTGGATTTTTTTTTAATATCACAACAATGTCCTAGCAGCAATATTTATTAAAGTAAATGTAGATTTCAGGATGAATTATGCCAGAGAGCTCCCTTTCTATCAACACCATTTTCTAAAGACACAGAAAACAACAAAGTCAATAATGAAAGAGACATATTTTTGAAGCAAAAAACAGCTATCACAGGGTGTTATAGTCTTGCTATGTTTCAATCAAGTCTAGAGTTCACAATTTATAATCTTTTGATCTTACTGAAACTAGCCTGACACAGATCAAAATAGCTAAATAGGAATTGCAAAATACAAAAGTACTCTTTGTAGGAATGATTAGGGACGTGCATAATACAGCTTTAATAAAGATCTAACATAGAAAGACATCTTTAGGAAGCTAAATACAATTTGCCTTTTAACAATAGATGGTAGAGGTAGAGATATATACATATGCACACACAGGTATGTATGTATATATGTATATGCTCTCAATTTTCATGTACTTATCTATGTTGAAAAATGAATAAACATGAAGGCAAATGATTTATACATATGAACTAGAAAAGGGTACTGAGGAGTGGTAAATCAGATAAGAAGAAAATGGTAGAGTGTAGTGTCAGAAAATCTCAGAAAGGGGAGAATGAGAGTACAGGAAAGGGGTAAACAGGGTTAAAAATGCAAGTACATAGATCAAGAAGGATGAATATGGAGGAATGACTATCAGGTAACTTTAGAAGGCTTTGTTTTGGTCAATTCAGATTGCAAACAATTGAAGAGTGAGAGAAGTGGTGCTTGGCAAAGCCTTGGTAACCCACAGGCTCCTCTGTTAGTGGGTAAAGGCAGGGTTTTGAATGCACCCAAATCACCTCCACCTTTAAAAACCTTCTGTAGATCCTACCTGAAGGCAGAATTTCTCTTATGATATTGATTGGAGAGAGACTCTGATCTGAATTGCACCTCACTTCCTTTTCTGTACTCTGCAGTGGAGTCAAATTGACCTTTTCTCTGACCCTTATTCCATTTACAGATTACATTAATTTGTCCTCTTGTTTGATACATATTCCCTCCTCACATTCACCTTGTAGAATCTCTCTTTTTCTTCAAAACACATCTCAATGACTATATTCTATATGAAAATTGTCCTGATACTCAAGTACTAGTGTCTTCCCTTCACAATGAACTATTCAATGAACTACTTTGTATTTATATTTTTTCTGCATGTTTTTAGTATGTTTATATTATCCCCACCATAATTTTTTGAGAATAGACTACTTCACTCTTTGTACCCCAAGATCCTAGCACACAGTGATTGGCATTTTAGTAAGGACTTTGTGAATGAATGAATGAATGAGTGAAAAATATTTAGCAACTGATTTATGTGGATAATACATTTAAATCTTTGAACTTGCCCTTACTCATTTGTAAAATTGAGATGATAAAACTTTTCCTCCCTTACAGTGTTGCCAGGGTGAACAAATTAAATGATGGATGTGTTTATTCTTGAAAACTGAAAGACATTGTGCATTATAAAATATGCACAAACATATATGTATATATGTGTGTATATAAACACACATATGTATAAATGTGTATATGTATATATAAATGCATGTGTTTATGTATGTGCATGTATATATGTGTGTGTGTGTGTATATATTCCATAATTGGAAGTCTTTAGACACATATTAAATGTCTATTTTTCAGGTATATCATGATGAGAATTCTTGCTTTAGATTTAGATAAAATGGCCCCTAAACTCCCTCTCAAATATGAAAGTCTGAGATTGAGAAAATTACAAGATTAACTGTGTATTTAGGATACAGTGTTTTGGTCAACAGGCCATTAATATTGTTTCCTGAGGTTCTCCCTGAACGTAATATTCTGAACCAATTGCAACCATATCTCTCTCTTCAGGATGTTAGACCCTCCTAATGTACCACACTTCTTTTTAGAGAGAATAGAGTCCAACTTCATGTAACACCTTAAAGTACTGGAAAAGAAATAGCATTACTGTTAACTTCTGTGGTACTTTTCCCCAATTACCTATAAATAAAAGTGAATTCAGGGATCTAGATGATGCATTAGACATAGTCTTGGTCTTGTAGTCAGGAAGACCTGAGTTCAAATCCTGTCAGAGACATTCATTAGGAAATTTATCACCCTCCAATGTGATTAGAGATGTTCTTCAGATCAAACGTGGGACCTTTTGTCAAGGCTATAATTAAATCCCCTCTATGTTTGTAGGATCTGTCTAAGCTTGCATTTTAATATTTATTTATTTATTTTTACATTATTTACATTTCCATACAATTTTTCCTCCTTCTAGATGCAGGGGGATGCAAAGCTGAACTTCCTTTTTTTCCAATTAAAAGACTTCCTTTGATATCCCAGGGCCACATCCAAATTAATCTGAAGCATCCAAATAATGCCTTCATAGATGATGATGGACTAATAATGAATTATTTGCATTCTGGCTGTACACTCTATCGATTCTTTGTTTTCACCACAAAATCTGGAACATATCTACATCTGGAGCATTTCAAATCTTCAGGGATTATTTTCTTTTTTTTTCTTTTTGGCAGCTTTGTAGAAAATCTTCTGTTGTTTGTTCTCAGTCACAGATGGGAGATTGATTATTTCTTTTGACCTTATCTTTCCTTGCTGCCACTTCTCACTGATGTCAAAACTGACAGGTCTTTCCAAAATTTCTGGGTTTCTTTGGTCTATGGTATTATCTTTGGAGCAACCTGTATTATATTTCCTATCTAGCAATCAACAGAGGCATCTAACATTGGCTATAGTTGTAATGCCTTTTTAAAAAATAACTTTTATATCATTAACATTATTATCATTATTATTATTATTATTATTATTTTCACCAGTCTGTGATTTCACTGGCATGAGGAAACTCTGTCAGTTCAGATCAGCATACCGTTTTCAATCACTGGTTTTGTCTTAGAAAGTTGCTTGAACCATTTTCAGATGAAGAAATCAAAGGTATCTATAGTTATATGAAAAAATGCTATGAAGCACTATTAATTCAAGGAACGCAAATTAAAACAACTCTGAGATATCACCTCACACCTTTCAGAAAAAGAAAATGAAAATGTTGGAGGGGACATGGGAATATTGGGACACTGATTCATTGTTGGTGGATCCAACCATTTTGGGGAGCAATTTGGGACTATGCCCAAAGGACAATCAAACTGTGTATACTCTTTGATTTAGGAATACCACTACTAGGTCTATAACAAAAGAGATTTTTAAAATAAAAAAGGCAAGTGGAAGGACCTATTCATACATAAATATTTATAGCAACTAGTTTTGTGGAGGCAAAGAATTGGAAATTGAAGGGATGCCCATCAGTTGAGGAATGGTTAAACAAGTCATGATATACGAATGTAATGGAATATTATTGTGCTATAAGAAATAAGGAGCAAGCAGATTTCAGAAAAAAATCTCAATATATTTACATGAACTGACACAAAGTGAGGTGAAGAGAACCAAATGAGCACTATACACAGTAAGAGTAATATTGTATGATGATCGACTACAAATAACTTAGCTATTATCAGCAATACAATGTTCCAAGACAAATCCAAAGGACTTATGATGAAAAATGCTATCCACAACCAGAGAAAGAACTGCTGGAGTCTGAATGAAGATCAAAGCATACTATTTTTCACTTTATTTTTTTCATGTTTTTTTTTTCCTTTTTTTCTGTTTCTTCTTTTACAACATGAATAATATAGAAATATGTTTTACGTGATTTCACATATATAACCTATATCAAATTGCTTACTATAATAGTGAGGGTGTAGGGGTGTGAGGATGAAAAAATGGAACTTGTTTTTTTTTGTGAATGTTAAAAATTGTCTTTCTGTGTGTGTATAATTGGGGGAAAATTGTGTGTGTGCGTGTGTGTGTGTGTGTGTGTGTGTGTGCACGCACATGTGCACCAGGAGCACTGAGTGGTTAAGTGACTTTCTCAGGGTCACAAAGCCACTATGTGTCATTAACAAAATTTGAATCCAGGTCTCCATGACTCTAGATTGTCTCTTTATTATGCCATACTTCTCTTCCTCTATTTATTCCCTTGCAACTTTCTTGAGGAGAGGGGGCATATTTTCTCTTATACTTGCATCAGTCTTAGAGCACTTAGGGGGTCAATTCCTTTGTTCACGGTGATATTGTTTTTTAGAATTTAAACTCCTGTGACTTTAACACTTGAACATACTCCTTTTAGCTCTCCATACAGCTCCAGTGGCTGCTGAATGATTATTCAATGCTGTTAAGTGATGTAATGATGTTCTTAATGGGTTTCTGGATCCCTTCACTCATATGAATGATTCTTTTGGTTTGTGGAGGAATGAATGCTCTCCTTTAGTAATGTGCCCTCTGTGTAAACACAGTACTAGATAGAGGGGCAGAGGCAATAGAGGGAATTTGCACATTCTATTTTTACAAAGCAGGGAACTTCAAGGAAAAGAATTATCTGTGGGCTACTATATTATCTATGCATGCTGACTCTAGTGGACCCAAATTTTTTTTCTCTGAGGGTAAAAAGAAATCATCCCCTTATTGAACTTCTAAACCTAACTAAACCACTACTTACTAAACTAGTAAACTTAAGTGAGAATTGAGGATTATCTTCACAATGAAAAAGTTTATTTTTCTGTATCAGCAAGCACCCCAAAATCCCCAGAGTGACTGCCAACACAGGTTCTTAGATCTGCTTTTCAAAAGGAAAGCAACTCAAAATGGGTTAACAAGCTTACCTTAATCAAACAAACATATTACCTAGTTCAGGGGGAAAAGGTCAGCACCCCAAACTTCAGAGTTACAGAACTTACAGATCAAACAGACAGGCTTCCAAACTGTCCAACCATTATATCAATACCAAATCACAGTTACCAGAGAGGGAAGCATCAACATCTGGGTTTTCAAAGCCGGGGGGCTCTCAACAACGGCTTCCCAGAGTCTCATCTGGTCAAATCACACAACACTTCTCAAAGTGAGCCCCAAAGCAAAGTCTCTCATCAGAGTTTATATAGCCTTCTCCTGGCTCAGAGATTGTAACAACCTCCTTGACCCACTGCCCAATCACAAAGTATCAAGGTGTGGGCTTTCCTGAAAAACAAGCCTCCCGCCACAGGCTCCAGGTGCACTTAAGCTAGGGGCAGGGAAGATCTTTAAATTTGCATTTCCATTACATTTTCCCTTATTTTATTTTATATAAATTTTCATATAATTCTTGGTACTCCTTCTAGATGCAGGGGGACAATAAAGCTGAATTTTCCTTTTCCAATTAAAAGGTTTCATTAGAGAGTTTTATTCCTTTCTAATATAGCTGAAATTTAGTCTCCTGAACAATAATAATAACAATAATAATATTTATTCATATAGACTTTCAAATTCACTCTTTCCGGTAAATGTAGTCAGTATAATAGCCTCCATTATTTGTGTTTGTTTTTTTCCTTCCACTTTTTCCTTTGTACATCTATGCCAAATCTGATAACCAGATATCAATACAGGTAAGTGATCAGATATAACTCTCAATTTAATTTACTTCCAGTTCCCAGATGCCAGAAAGGCAATTATTAGGCAGTGCAGACTAACACATTTAATCATTATTATAAGTATATAATCTTTTATTCTCTCTTCTATGAATGCTGAGTTTGTAGTAGAATGAATTCAAGTATTACATATGTCTATATACATATATAGGTATAAATATATATTTTCATTCCTATCAGATATAACAGTTGATAAAATCATCAATCAAGAAAAATTTCTACATCCATTCCTTATATGACTTCTTTAGATAATTTCTTATTTTTCTTCAAACTAATTATTGGAAAAGAATTTTTAAAAGTAATAAAAAAAATCCTGACACTAGTGGGCACTCTAAATCCATGCTATTTGAAAATACCTTTGTTTTCATAAGAAAAAAAATAATCCTAAAATAAATTTTCCTGAACGAAAAGAAGGATAAAACTGCAAAATAGGGCAAACCCTGTATGATTAACCTTCCCTTTGTTAAGTATACTTATATTTGAATTTGTAAAATAATAGGAGAAAGAAGTTTTTAATATATCTGAATTTTTGTGGCAATATCAGCTGTATGTCATTTTACTTAGGTATGTGTGTGAACACACCCATATATCTACATGTATACATATACATGTTTATGCTCATATACATACATATATGGACATATACATGCTAAATGACTGCAAAAGAAGTTATCTAATTCCTTTTTAAAAATAAGATTCTTAACTTCTTTTGACTAATACCACAAAATAATTGGTAAGGTTTGAAAGGCTGTGCCCTCTTTCTAGCAGTTATAGATATGAACATATCTATATTTAATGAACATAAATCCTATTTATGTGCCTGTATGGTTAGTCCCGTTAGCTCACTACCATTTTATTTTAGCTTTTCAGGTTGTTTAGGTTCAGGTTTAAGAAAGTCTACTATGTGCTAAGGGATAAATATCTTCTTTCCATCTCCACTTAACCAGTTGGAAACTTTTCTCAATGCAAGGATTTCATAATCAATCATTGTATTATCTGGCAAGATATGTGCTAATATTGAATAATTATATAACTAGTGAGTTGAAATAATAATTCAGGTCAATTGGTTGGTTGTTGTCCTTCATTTTCTAAGAGGACTTCAATGACCTCACTATGTTGGGGTTAAGGTAGAGCCTGAACAACAGTAGCTAATCAGTCTAATATGACCCTACAGGTCAGGTACAAATAGTCTACATGAACATCTGGAGGAGAAATGTCTCTGAAGTTGCATATTTCACATTTCTTTTGGCTGCTGCAATTCTGCTTTGCTCATAGATCACAACAACTTCTTTGATGTGATCATACCACACTGGGTGTTCCTTTGTGAGTGTCTCTCATGTCACACAATTCATTTAAAAGTTCTTCAGAGAGACTTTGAGTATGTCATTGTATTGCTTCCTCTGACCTCCTTGTCTTGTGTGAGTTCTTTGTAAAATAATCTTTTAGGCAAATTCACTTTGGCATTTGAACAACATGGCCAGACCATCAAAATTGTGTTCTCCATAGTAGAGTTTGGATGTTTAGCAGTTCAGCTCAAGAAAGGACCTCAGTGTCTGGTACCTTATCCTGCCGGGTGACCTTCAGAATCTTCTTAACACAATTCAAATGGAAGTAATTTAATTTCCTCAAGTATCACTGGCATACTGTCCAGGTTTCACAGGCTTACAACAATGAGGTCAGTGCAATGGCTCTGTAGATCTTCAGTTTGGTAGGCAGTCTAATAACTCATATCTCCAACACTTTCTTTGTAGCACCCCCAAAACTGACCTCACTCCGGCAATCCATGTATCAACCTCATCATTTGTGTGTACAAACTCAGAAAGTATACCACCAAGATAAGTGAACTTATCCACAGTATTCAAAATTTTCCATTTGCTGTAACCAATGGTTCCACATATGGATGGTGTGGTGTTGGGTGATGATACACTTGCCTTTTCTTCGTATTAATTTTAGACCAAAATTAGCAAAAGCAGCAGAGAAATGATCCATACTTTCTTGCATCTTAGCCTTAGAAACTACTTTGTATAATCATCTGTGAACTGAGTCATGTACCAACTCTCCCTCCACTTTAGTTTTGGCTTGTTACTTTTTCAAGGTAAATAATTCATGTGGTGGCTTACCTTGATGCTGTTCTCATCCTCATTGAAAGCATCTGGTAGTATTACTAAAAACACTTTAATACCCATGGAAGCAAGCACACAGCCCTGATTCACTCCATTGATGACTGGGAAAGTCCAAGAGCATCATCCATTATCCAGAACCCGTGCAAGCATGCTGTCATGAAACTTATGTACAATACTCATCACTGAAGTTCAACTTCAAATATCAGCAATAAACAAGATAAAGAATGACTAGCCAATATCTAAGGCAGTATAAAAGATACTTTGGAGCAATAGTGTTCTATGATAAGAATATGAACATCATAAGTGATATAATTCTGAAGTTAGATGGTGACATGATACCAGGATACATTATTGAAAGTAGGGCAACAGAAAACAAAACAAAACAAAACAAAAAAACAGAAAATCCCTCTTGCCTATCTAACCTTAACTATCAGTATGAGAATGGAGAGGCAGAGAGACAAGGAAAAAAAGACAGTAATTAATTGTCATTGAATTTGAGTGATTGGGAAGATAGTGTCACAATTAACATGAATGGAGAAGTCAGGAAGTTCATTAGATAAAATTTAGAATTGGGATTAATCATAGAAGGCATTAACCAAACCCCCTCACTTAGAGATGAAGAAAGTGAGACATATCAAGATTCAGTGATTTATATAATATAACATAGTTAGGAGCAGAGCCACGATTTGATCCCAATTTTCTGAATCCAAAGGCAGTGTGTGCCTTCCACTGTACTACAAGGTATGGGGAGGGAAGTGGGTAGAGGGCAGAAAAAAATGAATAATGTGGTTTGAAGAGTGCAGAATTAGAGATGCCAGTAAGGAATTTGAGTAAGAAGTCTGATATACAAGTGGAGCATGAACATGAACCTCAAGGAAAAGATCATAGAGTCAGAGGCAGAGATGTGGAAGTTATCTGCACAGAGATATTAGTTAAAGACAGGGTAGTGGATGATATTTCAAAGAAAAATATAGGAAAGAAAAATGGGACCAAGAATGGAGTCTTAGAAAAATCCGTAAATTTAAAGGAAAGAGGAGAAATAGGAGCCAGCAAAGGAGAAAGCAAGGAAGTGGGAGGAGAGCTAGAAGACTGCAGGATGATGGCAGGCAAAGGAAGAGAGAGTATCAGGAGGGAGTGGAAACTAAGGCAGATCAAATGCTTCAGGAGGACCAAGAGCAGTGAGTACTAAGGAGGAACACTGTATTTGGTAATGAGGTTGTAATGGAAATGCAGATTTAAAGATCTTCCCTGCCCCTAGCTTAAGTGCACCTGGAGCCTGTGGTGGGAGGCTTGTTTTTCAGGAAAGCCCACACCTTGATACTTTGTGATTGGGCAGTGGGTCAAGGAGGTTGTTACAATCTCTGAGCCAGGAGAAGGCTATATAAACTCTGAGGAGAGGCTTTGCTTTGGGGCTCACTTTGAGAAGTGTTGTGTGATTTGACCAGATGAGACTCTGGGAAGCTGTTGTTGAGAGCCCCCCGGCTTTGAAAACCCAGATGTTGATGCTTCCCTCTCTGGTAACTGTGATTTGGTATTGATATAATGGTAGGACAGTTTGGAAGCCTGTCTGTTTGATCTGTAAGTTCTGTAACTCTGAAGTTCGGGGTGCTGACCTTTTCCCCCTGAACTAGGTAATGTGTTTGTTTGATTAAAGTAAGCTTGTTAACCCATTTTGAGTTGCTTTCCTTTTGAAAAGCAGATCTAAGAACCTGTGTTGGCAGCTACCCTGGGGATATTGGGGTGCTTGCTGCTACAGAGGTGACCTATGAGATGAAAACTTTGTAAGAATGGTGAGAAATGAGGGCAGAAAGTGAAGGCAGTGATGACTAGACATGTTTAATAAATAAGTTGGGAGGACAACTGAAACTGAAAAGTTGAATTGAACATACACTTTAAAAGGTCGACTTGAGATCCATTGTCGCATCCTCTTTGTTTCTGTTATGCTTTGTATTTAGAGATTTATATTCTTGTTAGTTTTTTGTCAAATTAAAAACAAAAAAGGGAAAATTAAAAAAAAATTAATAAGGTGTTTGAGATGGAAGATTGAAAGATAAATATATCAAGGGAAGAAGGGGAAAAATACAGTGTTTGGGGAAATATGGGAAGGATATAAATGAGAGAGAAAAATTTGAGATATGACAAAGGTATTTGAATAGGAAAGGACAGAATTAAGGGCAGAGGTGAAGTGGGTAGCCTTGCAAATGAATTCTATCATAAATTTGAGGCATATAACTGAGGTTATACTTGAGGTACAAGGTAATGAAGGAAGATAGGCAAAAACACAAGGAGATTTTGAAAGGGGGATTGCTATTGAGGTATCTTTTATTCGATGTTTTTAATAAGATAAGTTCATGCCAAGGGAGAATATAAAGAGTAAAGATGGAACTGGTTACATGACTGGAATAATTGTGGAGCTTCCTCTTTGGATATCTCAAAAAAGAAATTCATGGAGGAGGGAAAAATGCAAAGCCAGTAACAGATTCAAAGTAGATGAAATATCTAGTTCTGTAATATTTTCCCCATGGTTTTCTTCTTACTGAAAGTTGGGACAAGAACAACAAAAGATATTAGGAATCACTTGAGTTTAAGGATTGGCTGGATAGAAATGCTAAGAGATAAGCCTGGCAAGGGATTATAAACTGGGGACCAGTAAGTTGTTATAATGGCTGACAATGGCATCCAAGTTGATAGAGAAATGTGTGAGGCTAGCTAGAGTAGAAGAAAATGGCAGGAAAAATTAAGAAAACTTATCAGTCCAGAGGATATGAAGATGCCAAATAATAGCTTCAGTATATGTATGGGTGTGGGAGAGATAAGACACAAACTTGTGATCAAGCAAGGAAATTTCAAAAACTTGCAGGTTGTATAGGCCTGAATAAGGACATAAAATGTGTAAGCTGTATCATATCTTGAGATGACATAAGCAGGATAGAAAGTAATTTCTTTCAAAAGAATGCAGGGTTGAAGATATTGAAAATTACTATTGAAATAGCTTGTTGAAAGGTTTTACCTTCTAGAGAACAACAATAACAACAACAACAGCAACAGAATGACTGATGCAGCTATCCCTATCTTTCCTTTGTTAGTTTTTTCTTGTTTTTAACTTCTTTTTTTCTTCTTATTATTCCCTTCTCCCTCTCTTCTTTATTTCAGAAAAAGAATGCATCAATTTAAAAAAGAATGAAGTAGAAAAAATTGTAAAAGATCTATTTTTTAATTCTATTTTATGTATTATTCTTGAGAACATAGGAAAATATGGAATATTATTGCAGGCTGTACTTTGGACCTACAGGGAGCTCTTTCAAATTATCAGACTATAAGTACCATCCTAAGCCCTTAAGATAATCATCCAGGGGCTTCTTGATGCTGATGAGTGCACTCTTGATATATACTTACCAAAAGACTCACAAGAGATTATTACTATGCATTATTTAGAAAAAAATCTGATATTATTGTCTGTAAAGGACATCACTTAATACATTAAATTAGCATTTATCAAGTGCTCCCATATTTGTATGACATTGTGCAGAATGCACATCTCCAATTTCAACCACTCATAGGTGAAATAGTTTTCAATGGTATATATAGATGTTTAAGCTCTATCTACTTGCCATATGGCAGCTAAGTGGCACAGGGGATAGATTACCAGGCCAGGAGTCAAAAAGACTCCTCTTCCTGAGTTCAAATCTGGCCTCAGACACGTACTAGCAGTGTGACCTTGGGCAAGCCACTTAAACCTGTTTGCCTAAGTTCCTCATTTGTAAAATGAACTAGAGAAGGAAATGGCAAACCAAGTAGGTCAACAAGAGTCAGACACGACTGAAAAGAACTGAACAAACAACAATACTTGTCATATATTATGTGAAAAATCAAATATTATATTTAACACGTGTATATCTTCTTCTAATTTACTAACCTAAAGTATAACTATACTTAACAAAGTATTATTGGGTGAGTGATATTTTGTCTAGACCATCTGAACAAGGAAGCCAAGATACACCTTTCTCCTTACTAGTATTTATTCCTTAAGTCAGGGTGGAAGAGTAAAATAACCCCCAAATGAGAGATCTAGGCATGGTAGATCCATTAAGGAGATCTCCTGGTTTCTTAAGTCCTACGTGGTTCCTGAGGTTCAATAATATAAATAAACTGCCACAGTATAATCATTACTTCAACCACTGAAAGTATAAAATAATATAATAAATTTTAAATTACAAGTACATTAAATGTTGTTAAATGCATTAATATTGCCTTATTTAATGATGGTGCTAAATGGAAAAGGATTGCGGTTATCATATTTCAGATTATAGAAAAATTATGTGACTTTATTGTTGTAGGAAATTATTCCCTCCTTTAATGTAGATGAAAATATTATCTCAAACATCACATTCTAAAAGAAAGGCAAGATGAGGCCAGGCTTTGAGATTACTTTAGGGTGTTCTGCCCAAAGAAAGGCAGATTTTGAAGCTTGAAACCTCTCTAGACATCTTGGGGCTTATAGGCTAGATTTCTCTCTTAAAACCCATGATTTAAACCCAGTTCACTCTGGCTCTCATTGATTGACCAACCATGGTCCCTATCCAACCATTACTTAAATGGTTATAGTTTGGACCTCCTTGGTTCAGAGTGAATGTATATAGTAACTGTTTCTCTTTTGTCCAGAAAGCCTAAGGGTCTTCCCCTCCCAGTTTGATTTTTTCTTTTAATTAAAGGGGTCGTCCCTTGGCTTACTACTTAGACATAATCACTGAATAAGCATTGCCTCAGACACAATGAAAAATCAGAAAGAACTTAGCTTAAAAAGGGCAAGGTTTCCCAGTGCATTCTGGGCCATATCCAATTGTCCTAATCTATATCTGGTCACTGGACCCAGATGGCTCTGAAGTAGAAAGTGAGGCTGGTGACTTTGCACAGGCTTCCCTCACTTGAAACCATTTCACTTGCAAGTTATGGCATCACATCACACAAACACATTCATGTGCTATCAATATAATATAGAATAGAGGTAGAAAAGAAATGCTCAGAGATCCACACAACTGTATATACTCTGGAATATATGGCAGAATGTATATAGCACAATTAGTCTGCTATAGTGGATAGAGGACTGGTTTTGGCATCAGGAAGATATGGATTCAAATCAAACCTGAGAAATGTTTACTATTTGTGCCTCAAGGAACTCCAAAGAATTTAGGGGAGGCAGCATAGATTTAGCATTAAGAATGTTGGTTGAAATCCCACCCTTGAAATTTGACAGTTGTATGGCCTTGTACAAATTACTTAACCTCCTAGGCTTCAGTTTCCTTACATATAACATACATGAGTTGGACTAGATGATATCTAAATGATGATATCAGCTCTAAATCTGTGATCTTATGATTTACGAAGTCATAGACATGTTGAAATCTGCATTGGTGAAGATTCCAAAAAGACAGGGTTATACACTAATGAAATCACACATATTTTGTGTCATTGAACTTTGTAGTCGTGATGGATGAACTAAAGTTGTCTGGCACACTGCAATTAAAGAAACTTCATGAAAAAAATAGATTGCAGGTTGAAATAGAATATGATGTGATTAATGTTTTTGGAAGACTATATTTAATTTCAAAATTATAATTAATGAAACTGTTTAAAATGCATACTGTGAAAGATGTGAATAATAAAATAATTTTGTTTGTAGCATCACAGCAATTACTTAACAGTATACTAGTAATGGCTATTCCATTCTTATTTTTTTTCAATTCTCTTATTTCCTCTTAACCAGTGTGACATGATAAAATATTCTTTCCATGGCCATACTTGAGTATCAGTTTTATTACTTGAATTGTTATACACTCATTCATATATATAGATAGACACATATCATGTGTAGCATATATATACATATATAGCATGTATACACATATAATAGGTACATATGTGTAAATATGTGTGTACATATACATATATATACACACTATATCTCTCTACCCCATTTAATAACAGATACTCTATGCTACTTTATTGCTTTACAGAATCAATCAAAGGCATAAAATATGTATGAAAAAGTCCTAAAAACCTTTGTTGAGTCAATCAAAGTTGTCAAACTGAAGAAGCCAACCATTGCTCCTCTAGAAAATGGCATAGAGGAGTAGGGATAGTGAGCCCAGAGGGAATGCTACAATTACTCCTTCTTTAACCAGAACATAACCTCCAGAACTTCCAAAGGTCTAAAAATGTTGATTTCCCATTGGAACTGGTATCAATATCCCAGGAATAACAGTGATGAGAGGACAAACCTAGACACACACAAGGAAAGGCAGTTTCAAAGAGACTGATCTCTTTTGGGTAGAGCAAAGTTCAGCTATAAAGGCACAAAGGCTTTGAAACCAAAAGAGAACTTCATCTCAGGGAAACTTCATGAGGACTTCACAAAGTAGGGAAAGAACTTCAAATAATACGGAGTTCACCTTTTGACCATATGTGTTCTCTAAGTTTGAGCCCAGTTCCCTCTAAACTCTATATGGACTTTGGGAGAGTATATCCTAGACTTTTAGAGAGAAGTTTTATACCAGCTCTTCTTACTGTACAATTTCAATACATATTCTTTGTAAAAATCTAATTGATAATATCTGTTTCATAAGTATTGGGAAGCTCACCAGTTAAAGGCTTGTAAATGATAGTAATAAAAACCCTTTAGTGATTCCCAGGAAATTTGAATCAGCCAGCCATACTCTGGGGACCTAAACTGTCAGTTTGAGTAGAGGCTGTGAGAGTGGACTGGGTTGGGGGGTGGTAGGAGTGGTTGGAGATATATTTCTACACTAGCATCCTTTTCTTGTAATTCTTGCTTTTCTCCCAATTTCACCCACCTTCTCTATGTCTCTTACTTCCTGGCCTGTCAGTATTTCAACACACTGTGGTAACTATTATTTCCTTTTTCGGTCTGCTCTCTACACGTGTATAGATTATAACTCTTCTTTATCTACCAGTCATTTTAAAATCTTGTCCATGTCTTTACAAAAAGGTGCCATTCATAAATCACACAGCACACAGGAAGACTTCCCCTGATTATTTCAACAGGTTTAAAAACTAATGCTGCACAAGAGCTGCTTAACTGTCCCTTCCTTTTTCCCTTATGCCCCATCTCAATATAATATCCTGCATGTGCTAAATGAAGATCTCTGTCCCCATGTAGTGGGTGGAAGTAAAGAACCTTGAAAATAAAAATAATGGGATAAGACAATAAGATCCCAGATGAATCTAAGTTATGAAAGGAGATCTAGGCACTTCATTCAAACAGCACTTCACTTTCATATGATCCTCTCCAGCTTGGTGATACAGTAGATAAGAGTGCTGAGCCTGGATTAAGGAAGGTAACTTTAAATTTGGCATCAGACACATTACAGGCTGTATGAACCTAAACAAGTCACTTAACCTCTACTTGCCTGAGTTTCCTCAGGTGTGAAAAAAAAAATTATCAATAGCACTTACCTCATGAATTGTTGTTAGGATCAAGTGAGACAATACATATAAAACAGTTATAACAGTACTTGGCACAAAGTAGGTGCTAAATGCCCTCTTCCCTTCTTCCACAGAAGATAGATTCCTTGTCCTTTTGGAGGTTCAGGCTTAATTTATTTTGCCCAAAGAAGACAATACATAAGCAAATGAGATGTTAGCAAACTAGACAAAATCTGGGTTCTAATAAGTCTAACCACCTCATTTCACTATGCTCCAGTTTTCTTCACTTTACTTCCATGGAATTGAAGCTTCCTTATTTGCTCTTCATTTGCAAGTTATTACAGAGGAGGATGAAAGAAGACAATTTGCAGCATTCCAACCTCAAACAACAAGGAGCCATGAGGAGAAAATTAGCCTGAAGAACTGAGAGTGAAATTTAACTAAGGCAGGACATCAAGAGATAATTTGTGGAAGAACCTGAAAGGACACCAAAAGGACATGAAATCAAATAAGTCTGGTGCTGTTTGTACAGTCAGAATTTTTTACAGATAAATATCAGGGAACTCATATTAATACTGACATTTGAATACCCAATGTTGCTTATTATTGCTGTTCAGTCTTATCCAACCATGTGAGCACATTTCTTGTTTGTTTTACAAAAATACTGGACTAGTTTGCTATTTCCTTCTCCAGTGTGCCCCCATTTTACAGATGAGAGACTGAGACAAAGAGGGGTTAAATGACTTTCCCAGGATCACACAGCTAGTAATTATCTGGGGCTGGATTTGAACTTAGATTTTTCTGACTCCAGGTTAAGTGTTCTATATCCATATAGCTGACCTAAATATTGCTAATGGATAGTAAATAAAAAAGAGAGAAGTTGAAACTGATATAGTTGAAGTTTTTAGGATTATAACTCACTGATTCCATTTTAAATTCAGAATGTTTAATTCAACTATAATGGTGATAATCAAAATTCATTTTGTCTTCTCCCTTATCCCTCCTCCCTCTTATAACACAGAGAATCTAAAAGCTTTAGTGAAATTGTTTTATTTGCATTTAGATCTTTTAGAGTGCTGTTTTCAGAATCTTTCTGTTTGACTCAGCAGTTATACTTAATACATAACTTAATTATGACTGTTGCAGACATGATAACTTATTCTAGAAACTGTGTTAACCATACTACAGCATAAACCTTGCTATGATCACAGGATTCTGTGTGTCAAAATGCTTTTTGGGAACTTTGTAAGTGGTATTTCACAAAACCCAGAATGATAGCCATTCATTTGCTTACTATTACATCTTTAGTCACAGAGAGGTAGATAGGAGATTCTCTCCATTTTCCTGTCTGGCACCTTTATCATCACATAATTTTCCTGTGATCATATGAAGGAATAGGGAAAATAGGGTAGCTAATCAAAATAACATGTGCTTTATAGATGGATAAAAACATGCCTATGTAACAAGAAGGGGGTATATAAAGCATATATTAGACTCATAAAATAATAATAATTTCTTTCACATATAAAATACTTTAGAATGTTCAAGGTGCTTTCACAGTTAGTACCTCATTTGAATCTCACAAAAACTTGTGAGGTAAGCACAGTTAGCATCATCCCTGTTTTATTCATGAAGAAATAAGCAAGTTTCAGAGAAGTTAAATGAGTTGACCAAAATAGTCCATTCAGTCTTTTTCTGAATGTAAACTCATCATTCTTTCCCATGCTCTGATGAATGAATGATAAATACATTAAGGTTGGAGTTCATCTAAAATTGAAGGTTGTTCCCCCCAATTTTAACAACTTATTCATATTAGCATTGATATATTTAATATTGATTTTGGTATACAAAATTTGGGAGGAATAATTCTGCATTTAAATGGTGAAATAATTCTGGTCCTCTGTCAGATGTCATCATCTTTGTATTTAGGAAACACACATAAACTGATAGTTTTAGTTATAGGGAATGTCATAATATTTCCTTTCCAAAAAGGGTAATTTATCTGTAAATAGAAATGGCTTCTCATCTGAACTGGTTCAAAGACAGAATATATATGTGTGTACCCACATATATGTATATTTATCTGTATGTACACATATAAATATATACATATATGTGCATAAACAGACATACATGTATACATACATACATATTGGAGGGGGAGGTACTAAGAGAAAGGCAGCAGATAAGATGGAGGACAGATTAAGGGAGCCAGTAGTCAGAAGCAAAACAGAATTTATGGAGAGGGGAAGGATATAAAAATGAGAGAGAGGAAAACAGAGAGACAGAGAAGGAGGGAGGAAGAGATGGAGGGGGAGACAGTGGGAAAGAGAGGGAGGAGCAGGAGGAGGAGAGAGGGAGAGAGGAAGGGAGAGAGAGAGAGAGAGATTTATAAACAGAAAAAAGTCAGATAGAGGCAAATACACAGTTAATAATTATAACTATGAATGTGATGAACTCACACATTAAAAAGGAAGCATATAGCAGAATGCATAAGAATGTAGGTAAAAACAATAGAAGAACCATACAAAATATTTTTTTATTAAGTGAGAATTAAGTTTGTTGTTATTATTTAATAGACTTTATATTTGAGGGATTCGGGGGAGGGGGGAATTCACTAAAGGTTTCATTATCATGAAAACATAGTATTTCAGTGTTGGAAAGGGCCTCAGTCCAACTCATACATGAAAGGGAATCCTTGAAACAACATATTCAACAAGTAATCATTTAGCCCCTGCTGGAACAATGAGGAAAATCTATTACTACCAAAGATGGCCCATTCCAATATTGTATACTTCTAATTGTTAGTAAGATTGTTTTTTATTGTTTACTTTGTATCAACTATAAAATTTCCATTTTGCAAATTTCAAGAAATGCTCTTAGTTCTGCCATCTGTGACCCAACAATCTAAATTTAATTCCTTTTATGATAGTCCTTCAAATATTTGAAGGCAAAAATCCTCTTACCTTCAAATAAAAGAACCAAACATCTTTTTCTTTGGCTAAAATTTCTCATTTCCTTCATTGGGTTTTAATAGATTATTGATTTGTAGCCCTTTAGTGTTCTAGTTGCTTTCCTCTGGACATTCTCCAATAATCCATAAATTCGAAAACTGAGAACTGGCAAATAAGAGGGAATTTTGACAAATGACCTCAATTTTTTTCAGTGAAATATGAGGCTAGATTCTCAGTTACAAAGGGTGGAGGGAAGTAGATCCATGAGAGATTTGAGGATGGAGGAAAAGTTTTTGAAGAAGTTCTGTGGTGTGTGGTATAATGAATCAATTAGGGAGGTGTAAAATGATTGCTTTGCAGCAGTCAGGGTCCATTTGTGACTATATAATATAAATTAATAGTAGACCTAATCAGCTCAATGTCATGAAATTCTCTAGCTTCTTTCCTTACCAAAAATATAGTGGATGATAGGAGTAATCTAACACACACACACACACACACACACACACACACACACACACACATCAATCTTACCTTTACACTTGCTTACATTTGTTGAGAATACTCTCATCCTTTTAGGTTTCAGGTTCACAACCTTGTTATCTTTGATTCTTGCTTTAACCCCTATATGAAAGATGTCACAGTTTGTTGACTATGCTTTCATAGCTATAGGAATACATAGATTATGCACCTAGTTCATCCTAAAGAATCAGCACACACTGTGACAAACACAATCATTCTTTCCTTCCTTACCCTAGAACATCTTCCAAGTCTATACCCTTCTCTTTGCTCCCACAATGAGCGTATATATTATGGCCCTTGCAACAATTTACTTACACTATAGCAATTCCTGCCTCCCCAACTGGTCTTTCAGATTGTAATATCTCTTCTCTCCAATGATTTTTTATAACATTGTTGCCAAAAATCTTATTAAATCAGATCTGACTATGTGGCTTCTTGCATCAAAAACCTTCAGTAACTTCAAAATACCTCTGGAAAAAAATACAAACTCCCACTTTTATGTGTATTAATTTTATATTCTGGCTCCAAATTCTCATTTTGCTTTAAATTCCAGTTAAACATTTTGTGCATCCCCTACACGCCAGTTATACTCTTTCCTCAACCAAGAACCCCATCACTGTGTTTTCCTTTCTGGCTTCCCTATGCCACAAATCAGGGCTGGGGTACTTGCAGCTTCAAGGGCACATACGGTCTTTTAGGTCCTTGTGTGTGGAGCCTTTTGAGTGAGTCCAAATTTTACAGAACAAATTCTTTTATTAAGGCAATTTGTTCTGTGAAGTTTGGATTCAGTCAAAGGGTGGCACTTGAGGACCTAGAGAGCCACATATGCCCTCACGGGTGCATGTTCCCCACCCCTATCCCAAATATTTTTTTTTTCAAGTCACAGCTAATGCTTCTACAATCTCTAAACTTTTCCATAGTACTATCCACATATTGTAATTTTCTACTTCAAATTCCTTTATGTTTATCTGTTTTGTATATATCTCCCTCCACAAAGAACATAAACTTTTTGAGGTCAGTGGTTATGGCTTTGTATTCACAAAGCCTAGTACTTTGAACAGTCATATTTAATAAACACCTATGGAATTGAATTGATGTTTAAACTTAATGCTATGAATATCAGAAATAACTTCAACATGAAAAACAATAAGTGAGAACTCATTATTGTTTTAAGTAATTAATTTAACAAACATAAATAAAGTTATGTTTCCTGAGAAAGTGATTAAGTCATAATGTGTTAATTATTTGAGATCAAGAACAGGCCAGAAACATTTGTTAGGTGAAAGTCACAAACAGATCTCTGAGAGAAAACCAGGAAATCTAAAGTAAATTATAATTTTATGACTTTAATTAGTCCTGTTGTGAAGCTAAATATTTATGTTTATTATAAAATTTTCTAATAGTGAGATTTATCTCCTGATACCTATTAAGAACTTCTTGCATAAATGAAAAGAAAAACACAATTCAACATTAAATATATCTAATTTTCTAAAGGCCCTGTTGGATTCAACTAAGAAGTACATCCCCTAGCAGCATTCCAGAGAGATAGATAGGTAGATAGATAGATAGATAGATATAGTGTGTGTGTGCATACTTTTTTTTAAACTTCATGGAGGAGGAAGTAATGTAAAATTATATGGAGGTCTGAAAGAAGAAATGGACTTTAAATGAAAGAACTTGGTTAGGAAATGGAGAAGAGGAGTATTTGTTATTTAAGTGAACTGATATTAATAAAGTCATTAGGATGCAAGATTTTGGGGTAAACGAAAAACAGTATCAACAGTATTGATAGAAGGTAAAACTTGCTAATGAAAGTGGTATGAGATAGAGATGGAAAACCAGGATGAAGATAGCTTATGAATCACTTTGAGTTCCAGAATTTTGAATTCATACTTTATCCTATAGGCAAGAAGAGACCACTGAATGTTTTTTTAATAGATGGCTGATGTAAAAAAGGTTATTAGGACAACAATGCAAAGGACTGGTTGGCAAGAGATTTGATAAAAGCAGGAAAACAAATTAGAACATGATTGCAAGAAAGATGAGCAAAGATGACCAAATAGGAAGTACCTAGTTCACACAATGAATAAAGTGCAGGATCTAGAATTAAGAAGACATAAATTCAAATGCAGCCTGAGACACTTACTAGTTATATTACCTTGGGCAAGTTACAGAAACTCTATCTTCCTCAGTTTGTTCAACTGCAAAGAAGAGACAATATTATGACCTATCTCCCAAGATTGTTATAAGAATCAAATGAGATAATAGATATAAAGTGCTGAGAACAGTGCTTGGCAAATAGTAAGTGCTTAATAAATGCTTATTCCCTTCCCTAGGAAGAAGTGGAAGAGCCCAGGTCTTTCCTACATCTACATTAACAAAAAATAGTAGAAGAGTATAAGACCAAGTAGTGATCAGAAAATTCAAGGAAAAACCACAGTGTGTCATTGTTTTTTCCAGCCCAGATCAATATAGGGAGACTACTACAGAGCTTTTGGCAATGGAGGGAGGGTCTTGTAGACTGTTAACCCTGCACAGAGTTTTTCAGCGTCATACTTAGAATCTTATAGCTGTGTATAGGTATGAATTAGGAAAAAATAGGTGGGATGTGGATCTCATATGGATAGGGGTTGAGGCAGTATGCCATGCAGAGACTAGTAACAGGACTATCTGGTTATGTTAGTTTGGCTGCTAATCCCGAAGTCAGTCTCAGCTGGGTTGAAGATCCAACATGGATTAAAGGAATGGTTCAGGTCCAGTAAAGAATAAGCATGACGCTATATAAAGAGCAAGAAGGAAGCAGAAAATAAAGCAGTAACAAACTTCTGGGTCATATGAACAATGAGATGGTGGATTAGACATTTTCTCTGATCCTAACAACCTCTCAAACATCTCCAAAAGAGAAATTATGCTCCAAGTATAAAGCAACTTCAGCTTTTTCCATGGTCTAGGACAACTGGAATAAAAAAATAAAATTAAAGCAACAAAAATAAGAACTGATGCTCATCCTGAGTTCACTCAACACCCTTCTCTGACCTCTTATCATACCAGCAAACCCAAAGATAAAATATGAGCATACATCAAAATCTACCCCTGCTCCTCCTTTCTGCTTTCCAGTGCAGAGAAGCCCCTGGCTCCAGGATGTGAGATGGGAAGGGAGCCAGAAGGAAGAGGGACACTTAAAAAAGGAATAAGTGAAGTAAGTGAAGGCACATGATACTGTGTTTATAGTAGAAGAGGGAAAAATCATAATCTGAAAAGAAAAAAAGATAGATGGAAGAATATGTAACCTAAATCTTATAACTTTAAATGTGCATGGATTAAACAATCTAATAAAGAAAAAATGACAGATTGGATAAGAAAACATAATTCTACAACCTGTAACTTACAAGAAGCACATTAAAAAATACACAAAATAAAATGGAGGGAATGGATTTTATTTTTTTACTGTGTATCAAGTAAATGCAAAAAAATAGAAAGAGTTGTCATCATACTATCAGAAAAAAATAATAAAAGCAAATATTCTAAAAAGGGAAAAGTGTTTAAAATTATTTTGTGCTGAAAGGAAGCATACACAACAAATTAATATCATTAGCTTATATGCTTCAAGAGCCAAGGCATCCATATTCTGAAGGAAACATTATCTGAGCTTCAGGAAGACATAGTTAGTAACACAATAGTGACAAGAGATTTCAACATTCCTTCATCAGTTTTGAATAAGTCTAACAAAAGGATAAACAACAGGAATTTTAGTACTGAATAAATTTGTAGAGAAAATAACGTTTAAAAAAACTTATTGTATCTTCTAAATGGGACAGCAAAAGAATATACATATTTCTCTGCACTATATGGGGTTTTTACAAAAATTAATCATGTTTTAGGAGACAAGAATTCTTTTTAAATTTTATTTTTAATTTATGGTATGAAACAAGCATTTACATAACACTGTACATGAGAAGATTATATTGCAAATGTAACATGGCAGAAATAATCTACTACAATAACCTAGAAGAAAAAGTCATTAAAATGTGAAGAAATTTGATTGCAGTTAAAGCAATGGGGTAAATCTGGGTAACAGAGACTTTTCAAAGGTAGAATTGAAAGGAGTTAAGAAATAATTAGATGTGTCAGATGACTGAAACAGAAGAGCAAGAATCTCAATTTCCAAATCTGAGCACAAACCTGAGGGATGCTACTGATATCAACAGAGATGTGAAAGTTGGGAAGAAGGATGGTATTTTTTTTTAAGAATTGAGGAATACAATTTTGTTCATGTTGAGATTCAAATGCTGATATTAACCTTTTGCCTTTTTTATTCGGAAATATCTCTTAAAAGTCTTTGTCAATGTTTTCAAGAGACTGAGATAGAAAACACCTACATTCTTCCTCTGATCTGCCAATATAAAATCCTATCAAAAAGGAAATGGAGCTAATTTTATGTAACTTTTTTTTTAAAAAATGAATTAAGCAAAGGTTTCATTGAAAACCATAGCTTCAAAAAAATAGAAAAGTGACAGATTTCTGGTCAGAACTCTCTGTGGTACTGAACTCATGTCTATGTGCAAAAGCTTAAAAAGAAAACTGATAGACTGAGGAGTGTCCACAGAAAGACATCCAGGATTATGATGTACTCGAGTCCACATCAGATCAGGGCCAATAGAAGTAACTGGGTATATTTAGCTGGGCTAGAGAAGAAACAACATAAAAAGAACATGATAGCTCTTTTTAAATATTTGAATACTTGTGAAGAAGGGATTATACTTGTTCTCTGTGGCACCAGAAAGCAGAAACAGTGGAAGTTGTAAAGAAGTCCATTTTAATTTAATGTCAGAAACTTCTTTCTAACAATTAGAACTGTCAAAACAATAACAACAACAGTGAATGGGTTGCCTCCATATGTTGTGCCCATACTGTACCACAAGGTCTTCAAGTACAAGCTACATGATCAACTGTTGAATATTATTTGAGGATCCTTTTCATGTATGAGTAGGACTAGATGGTCAGTGAGATCCTTGCTGACTTCCAAATGTTTTCATTTCTGTGAATCCATGCTGTCTTTAACAACCATTATATTCTTTCGTACATTCATACAACCATCAGTAATAATCTATCCTGAAAAATTTCGGCAAGCAATATCTTACTTACTAATCAATAATTAGAATTCACCGTTTTTTACACTGAAAATTCAGGTATTTGACCTGTTTTGTTTTTTGTTGTTGTTGTTGTTGTTTTTGTTTGTTTGGTGTTTTTTTTATCATTTTGATCCTTCAGAAATTTCACAAGATTACTTAGAAGAGATGAATGGTATTTTTTTTAACCCCATGTAATTTATGTCATCTAAATCTAAATATCTGATCTCATTTAAAGAAGTCAAGTGTTATTTTAATATTAACTTTAGTAACTTACCCTCCATTTTTCTCTATGTTCTACTACTTACAATCGTGATTATTCTCCTTTAGTTAAATTATACAAGCAAAATTATAAATAAAAGCATTAGCAGGAATGATGGCCAAAGTAGCATAAGAACTCATAATTGTATAGTTTTTAAGGTTGCAAAAACACTTTCCTCAACAAATAGTGTATTATCATCTCATTTAATAAGTAAGGAAAGCAAGGCACACATAGGTTAAGGGATTTACCTGGAGTCATATAGGTATTAAGAGTAATAGTCAAGGCGGCTAGGTGGCACAGTGTGTAGAGCACTGGCCCTGATGTCAGAAGTACCTGAGTTTGGATCCGGCCTCAGACACTTAACACACACAAACAAAAACCTAGCCGAGTAACCTTGGGCAAGTTACTTAACCCCAGTTGCCCACCAAAAAGCAAATAAATAAATAAATAAAGAGTAATAGTCTAGAACCAACTCAAGTATTTTGATTCTACAGTCACCTTTACCATAATCTTGCACTATCAACACCAACATCATTTTGAAAAGAAAAGCATCAATTACACGTTTAAAAATAATTTGTTCCTTTTAGGAGAAATAAGCAAAGGAAAAACTTCAAATATTACCAACAAAGTTTTTTGACTGACTTTAGCAACTTTACAGGGATGAAAGTTTATATTTTATATCCCTATGTGTATACTGAACTACTGATGAAGTAAAAACAGAAAATTAACACTGGGCCTGATTCTTCCTAGTAATGTCCATGTGGGAATTGTGTAGAATATCTGAGATTGCAGTTTGGCTTCATTCATTTTTGAAAACTAAGAGCTACTGAATAAAATGATAACATTTCAAACCTAGATGACATTTTTTTCCAGGATAGTGTTTTCTGAATTTTGTGCTATTCTGACTCTAGTTAATAGTGGATTTAATACAAGAAATATCTGAAGCTCAAAAAATAAAATTGCCAAGAATACAATACCCATACTTGCAATTATTTTGTTATCTGTTTAATAATTTAATCCTCAATATACCTCCTGCAGATGAGAAATTCCAGACACTAGCCTCATGGGTCTATTTGTTAATTTAAAGTTGATGAGGAGAGCTATCCTACATGTGTAACTATCTGATGATTTTTAAACTAACTTCTTTAAGGTCACAGAGCATTTCTTTGAATTCCTAGTCTCAGAAGAACAGAATTGTTTCTGTTCAAATCTGTGCTGCTACATTCTGGAAATATTTAAACCTAAATGTCCAAGCCTATGGCTATATATACCTCTGAACCAGATTTTAGAGCTGTGTCAACTGAGAGCCACAGAGCACAGATGATAGAGAACTAGATTTAGAGTTAGGAAGACCAGTGTTCAAGTTTTACCTCTGAAACATATTTGCATGATCATCGATCCAGCAATCACTCAATAAATATTTATTAAACACTTATTGTATGCCTGGTAAAAGTCTCTGAACTTTTCAATACTCTATAATAATTCTTCCAATTCAATGTGGTGAAATTGAATAAACTTTAATTAAATACCTACTGGAAGACACTATTTTAAACACTGGTGTTACTAAGTCTAAGCTGAAATAATCCTTTTACTCAAAGAGCTTGAATTTAACCAGTGTATGCATACAGCACATACACAATTAGTTATAAGAAATAAATGCTGATTAATTAGGGGAAGGGAGTTCTTTAGCTTGGGGAGTTAGTAAAGGCCTATGTAGGAAGTAGCATCTGAGTTTGGACTTGAAACAAACTAATGATTCAAAAAAGTAGAAATGAGGAAGGAAAGCAATTAAGGCATGGGGAAACATTCTATACAAAAGTATGAAAGCAAGTTATGGAATGCCATGAATTGGAAAAAGTAGGCCAAATTGATTGGGACTTGGAGTACATGATATAGAATGATAGGAAATAAGGTTAGAAAGACAGGCTAAAGACAGATTATGAAAGATTTCAAATGTTATACATAGATTTAGCATTTTATCTAAGATTGGTATATCTTTGTATCCCTACAATGGGATTAAAAGACTACAGGTATACTAGTATCAGATAAAATGCTTGTTTGCAACCAATATATAAGTATGAAACAATTAAACAAAGATAATACTCCATAAATTAATCAATCATTATTTTAGTCCTTTTTTATACATCTATTCTTTTTATAGGTTCTGTTTCACAAAATTTGTTTTCTACCATCACCACCACTACCACCAAGAATTGGAAAGAAAGTAAGAAAATGACTAGCAGACAATTTTATTCTCTAATCTCTACCCTGTAAGATAAGGGCATTGTATCCCAAGAGTCCTAATGGTTGGTAGGGATCCATAGAATCCAATGTTACAGGGAAAGTATGTTGAAGGAAAGGCATGCTAGAGAATTTAATGGCTAATGGTATGTAAGGGTGATCACATGAGCCAAATTCAGTGAGTCAGTGAATTAAGTTATTTGTTGAGTTCTGAATGGTACATTTTAAGAGGAAGATTAACAAACTGAAGTACATTTTATGAATAGTTACCATAATAACCTTAGTCGAATAGTTTAAGATTTGTAAAGTGCTTACAGGATGGTTGAAGAAACTCTAATGGTTATTAATAATATATACTGCTTTATTATTTATAAAGTACTCTTATATATCATCTTGTTTTTTTTTCATTTTTACACTACTAATGTTAAGAAGGGATGTACAGATATTGTCTCCATATTAGAGATGAAGAAACTGGTGCATAGAGGGATTAAGTAAGCATAAAGCTAGTAAGTTGCAGAGACAGGCATAGAACCCAGGTTTTTTATCAAATATCAAACATTTATTCAATACTTATATATTTGAAATACTAAGGTAATAGGGAGGAGAATTTCTTCCAAGCCCAGTGATTGAGAATTCTGTACTCAGACTCTATTAGGACACCAGGCTTCCATAGACTTGGTCTCAGAATACTTCAAAAGCTGAATCTCACAAAGCTAACTATGCAGATTTACCATAAAGAAATATATTTTATTGGGATAATCAAATGACATCATCTGTTAAGTGCTTAGCACAGTGCCTGGCACATTGCAGCTGTTTAATTAATGCTTGTTTCCTCTTCCTTTTTTAAAATAGATTATTAAAATGTATCACTCTTCACCTCCTCACTTCTCTCTAATTCATTTTACCTTATGTTAGCTAACCCAATTGTGTTAATAATTACTTGGTTACTGTAAGATCCTATAATACATATCAAGAGTTATTTGCCTAGAATATTTGTCATCCATACACTAGGAAGCCTATATTCATTATTGCTAATTTTCATATTTTCATAACCTAATGCTTTTTTGTTTTTGATAGGGGAGGTGGCCTTGGGTTTTCAAAGGCCAAGGAGAGGAGAGCTGTGTCCTACCAAGCAACAAAGGCTTTGAGAAGGGGCCTCATGATAGACTGTCACCTCAAAACTAGAGGAAAGACCTCTTTTCAGAAGGTTTTTCTCTAAATTATGATTTTTCTGGGAAACTAGAGTTACTTGTTCAATCATCTGCTAAAGTGCTTGTCTCTGGGTTATAATCTGTGTTGGTAGAGGGAGCATCCACAAGGATGAAATGAGAGATGATTGGAAAATTCTATTAAATATTATATATTATTAATATACCAGTGTTATATTAAGATATTTTACTGTCATGTTTATAATTTATTTTTATTAAATTATATATATATTAGATAGAGCAGCTATTATCTCCATTGAATAAAAAAAGCAAATGAAGGATAAACTCTGTATTTTATTAACCTATCAGCTATAGTAATGAGTGATATTAAATATCCATTCATTTTTCCTGAGATAATTTGTCTTCTAAGAGCTGACAAACTAAAAAGACGCTCATGAACATACATATGAAAGACAAAACATAATAGGTTAAAAAAAACCCAAAATACAACTTTAATACATAGATTTGAGAATTATTTCTGTTAGAAGGGGAGAATTACTTCATGAAAACAGAGGAATACAAGTTTAGTGTTTCTCTGACCTGGAAAACCTCCTTATAAATAGTTGTATTACCTGCTGATTCCAGCAAGTAATATTCTGACTACTTTAAAGTGGTTAGAAAGCAAAGTCAGCCTTATTGAGGAGATAGATTAAAAAACAACAACAACAACAACAACAAAAAAACCAACCTGACTAAATAGGAAAATGACTTATTGGGGGGAAATGGCCAAAAGATAACTCAACCACTGTGGATTAAGTGGCCAGTATAATTGTTTAGGTTTAGGTAATTATCGGTGTTCTATTTAGTTTGACTTTTATTTTGTTTAATCATTCAATTAAGTTTGCTGAGTCTTCTATGTTTTACAGTGCAGGGTTTTACTTGTTAATAAATAACCCAACTGAAAATTTACAAGCCAATTTTCCTCAGAAATGAAATAGTGTCATTGCAAAGCAATTCACAATAATAGAAAGGGAAACTCCCAAGAGAGTTAGTATTTGCTCTCCTCTGAGCATGATTTAGGCTGATTTTGCTTCTTTCATCAGAAAGGCATAAACACAAGGGAATATCTTTCATTATAACCAAAGGGTTTAAAAATTTGTTATTCATTATTGAAAATTAAAGACTAACCAGATTCATTAAGGAAATTAATTACACAGACAATTAGCTGTTGTTCTGTTGGAATTGCTTAAGATTTTAATTGTTTTGTTCCTACTCCAATATTATAAGCATATGACTCCGCTACTCTATTAGCTAACTTTAAAAACAAAATTTAAAAATGTGTGGTTGTTGCAGTTTTTAAAGCTACCCTGTGTTACTGTTTTGGAAAAAAGAAAGAGGTCAAATAGGAAGTGAAGGGTCATGTTGAGCCAGGAAATCCTTTGATTTCTCATTGAGGTAATAGTGCAGTACAAATTGCCACAAAGTATCAAATGCTTTGATTTCCTATAAAGTTTGTATACCCAAAGAGTATGCTTCTGACCTAAACTGCTCTTTTCCTCACATCCATTGAAAATTCCAGTTTTCTTCTAGATTCAGGACACCAAAGCTACTCAGAAATTATATCAACATATTTAGTGTACATTAATGCCGTGGGCTGTTCAGTGTTCAGAACTTAACATTATCCAGACACGTGAATAAGAAATGACCAAGCCATGTGGGTAGTTCAAGGAAGAATGATGAACTCCATTTACTGATTCTCAGGACAAGGTTTTTATAGAGCAGTGAGACAAAGGAAGGGGACTCAAGTTTTCCAATCATTACCTTAGCCTGTTGTATCCTGGAGGTAAGACAGATTAGATAATTTGATAAGGATTTGTTATCTAGGTGACTAAAGTCTTAGGGTAAAACCTTTGACCTAGGCCTCAAATATCTGCTAATCCAGCCGCAGTCATAAATGGCTCATACAAATGAGAGCAAACTTCAAAGCCAAAGCTGTAATCCTCAAAAGACATCACGTTTAGAGCTGACCACCCAAAGATATCTGAGTGCTGAATCAGATATGTTGGTTCTCAATAACTAAAATCTTGGGGTATAGCCTACTGATCTCAGAACTCATGTAACATCCTTATAAGTGTAACCCATAACAAAGAACTCAGGAGCTAACTTAACAAAAAGTCGCATCTCAAAGAGATTCTTATTTTAAAGTCTACTATTAGGATTTAATATCTGAGTCCTGAAACATTCTTCTTTGGCTCCCCACACATCAAGGACCTATTTCACTAAAGGATGTTATTGGGCTAATGTTATAGGACTGATATTTCCTTCATACATTTTATACAGATAACGTTAGCACTGAAAATAAAATGGATAGGTAATACTATAATTCTGAATCCAAGAATCTACTGGAAAATTCATTCAACAATATCCAATAAGCTTTTTAAGGCACCTACTATATGTAATGCATTGATTGTTGCTGTTGTTGTTCTTGTAGAGATAAGAAGGATTTTTAAAGCAAGTCAAATCAACAATTGGGACAGAGTTTGTACAATAGGTTAAGGATTTCTTGCCCCAAAATTCACAGCACAGTTCAGCTTTCCTCAGTTCAAGGAACAGTTATCAATGCTTTCAAAATACTATATTGGGTGCAGAAGATAAAAAATTCAAAAAAGACCATCTGATAAGATAGTACATTCAATGAGCATAATATTTGTAGATCTCTTACCATAGTACCTGGAATCAAGCAAGTGCTTCATAAATGCTTCTTTCCTTCCTAGCCCTCCTTTGTCAGACAACTTGAATACAAGAATGGAAATCATTGGCATTACTATTAAACTAGAGAGAAACATTCCAAGAAACTGTACCATCCTAAATTTATGGGCAAGGTTCAGAAGTTCAAGTCAGAATTTGAACTCAAGTCCTATGAATTCACATTTATCATACCTTTGAAATATGTTGTCTTTCATAAAAAAACGTAAGCTTCTATCAGAGTATCTTCCACCCTACTAACTACATTAGCTCTTAAGTAACCACCAAAGAGTTTCAATTACTTAAATTAGTCACTAACAATGATGACATTGTTAGATCATAAACAAGCAATTATTTAGTAATAAGACAAAAGAAATAATATGTATATTTAAGGGAGAGCTGACCCATAGACAAACATGGCAAGAAAATATTCAAAGGAGGAAAATGCATGTGCTCCTGGTAATTTACCACTCTGAAATCTAGGTTTTGATATCATCAATCCATTCAGAAATATCTGCACCAAGTGAAGTTACTTCTCTGCTAACTACACTTCTGGTGGTCCTCATCACTCTCCAGCTTGGAAATCCTTTTATCTTCTTTACTTAAAACTACAAAGCATTTTCAAGTTCTTTCAACTTGCAATTAACCTTAAAAGAGCATTATTGATTTGGCCATAAGTTCCCCCTTAGCCAGAGAACTGGAAATCTCATTGGGTTGTGGCTATCTCTGGGCACTATAGACTATAGTCTTATCAATCTATTTACTACTCAAGATGCTATGTTGTCTGATAAAATTGTAGCAAAGAGATCACTACAAAAGCACTACTGTTGACTCTGAAGGTAAAGCAAACTAGCCTGGTCAAATTTTCATTTACTAGAATACTTCATGGGACAATTAAATCACAGTATGGTTTCCTATGCCACAGCTGCTAAACATTTCTTTACATCTCTTATTTTTATCCTCCAACCAAAAGGGAGCATAAAAAACAAACAGACACTTTACAAGGGCTTCACTTCCCTTAAGCTTTGAAGGGTAAGATATAAGACCAAAGTTCTAGCCATAAAGATTTGGTCTCTTTCTAAACAACCAGGAATCACATATCTAAAACTTCCTTTCAACTGATTGTTCCTGCTATTGATCTCTTGAGTCAGCTCTGACAAAGCTGCTTCTCACCCCATGATGAGTATTTTGCCAGTTTTTTAACTCTTCTGCTTTAACTTCAGATTCCTATCTCCTAGATGTTTCCACAGTTCAAATTAAAGCTCAAGGAATTCAATGACTCACTTTTCACTTAAAACACACCAACTCAGCAAAGTTTCCCCCATGAATTCAACAAACCTTTTAAAAGCATCCCTCAGTCTCCCAAAAAATTAAACAATTTCTCTTTTTTTAGTTTACTATTTTAAGTCTCCGAACAGTTACATGCATTAATATTCATTTTTCTTTTTTCATATCATTGGAGCATCTTGGTCACATAAAGCATCAATTCCCAATCCTGTACTATTACTCTTGATGATGATAAGCATCTATCCTTAATGTCGTATCAGATATATTGCCCTCATGGCTCCTTGACCCCTTTACTTTCTTGATTTCTATTTTTAATGCATAGAATTTTAAAATTTCACACGTTTTGAAATGGACAGACTTAAGAAATAAATAATCTAAAGGATGATTTTTACAAGCGAGGAAAATGAAGCCAAGATAATTTAAGGGATTTGCTAAAAGGTCACCCAAGCTATTAGTGACAGAACTGATATAAGAAACCAGGCTTCTGACTTTTCCCATCGTTCTTTCTTCTATTTCATGTTACCTTGCTCTTCATCAAATACAAGTTATCATGGGCTCTGTTATATGACCACAGATGAGATATCAAATTCTGTATCTGCCAACTTGTGTAGCAAATACCTTGTCTTCCCACATGCATTTAAGTGTGTTCTTTGACTACCTGTTGAACAGCTTTATTCTAGGTGCTATTGGAAGGGACGGGAAGAGATTAATAGGATGTTATTTTTTTCAAAAAACTTAGAATCTTATAGGAAAGAAAATAAAGTACTAAATGAAACAACAACAAAATAAAATGAATATATGGCAATCACTATGCTACAATAGTGAATGTGATTTTTTAAAAAAAAGGTACAACCACATTGTCCCCAGATCATAAGCTAGGGGGAAATTATTTCAGGATTGTTAATCAGCAATGTATCAGGGGAAAGGATATATTTGAACATAAACTTGAAACTTGAGGAGCATTTAAAGATCTAGATTGCACTCCAGGCAAGAAATATCTAGAGAGATGATAAACTGCATTACGTCTTTGGGAGATGGCATATATGCCATCAGCATGGTGGAAATATAAGATAACAAGAGGGCACTGGGAGATAAACATGAGGAAAAATAGAGTGATGAAGACCTTGATTTGCTTTATAGGCAAAAGGAAGTTATTAAAAGTTTTTGAGCAGGGGCATGCTATAACCCTAGTGTTGTGCTTTAGGAAGATTACTATAGCAATAACATGTGGGATAGGAAAAATGTAGATCAGCAAACAACTCTGAAGGCTGTTAGAATAATATGGTTGAAAGGTACCAAATCCCTAAGCTATCATAGTCACAATAGAATATGTACAAGATGATAGATAGAAGCTATAATTTATACAAAGAAGTAAAAGAAATGCCATAGTGAACCATATGAGATGTGGCATAAAGTAGAGGAAGAACTAGAGATGGACTCCAAATTTTCTACCTTAAGAAATATAAATAATAGTTACGGATGTATGAGAATTAGGAGGAACAACAATTTAGGAGGAGGATTAAGCAAAAGAGTATATGTTTATTAAGATAAATTTGTAGACACTAATAGGATATTCAGATGGACCTATCCAGCAAAAAGTAAAAAAAATTAAATTAAATTAAAAAACAAAACAATGAAACTATAGCTTTGGAGAAATATTTGATCTGGGGAAAAAAAAAAAGATTTAGGCAACCCTCCTCCCTCCACCCCCATTCCCAGATGGTGATGATGTCATGGGAGTTGATAGATTTGTCAAAGGAAATATCTAGAGAGGGTCCTTTTTTTTTCCTGAGACAGAAAGAGCCTATAGATGACACACTGCAAAATTTCCTTCTGTACTTCTCTAATGTTTCTTCCTCTCCTTCAGCTTTCCCAATTGTCCGTGCAAAGAGGCTATGATCTTTGTGATTACCTCTGACTCAATCATTCCTGCTCCCTCCTTTTTAAGTAAATATATCTCAGCTGATGAAGTTTGGGTAGTAGGAAGTGTGAAGATAGGTGGTGGGAAGACAGAAAGTCCTCCTTAACCACTAAAAAGGAGTTAAACTTTTTTTTTTCTTTTTGGTCACAAGGCTAGTAAGTGTGTCAAGTGTCTGGGGTCAGATTTGAACTCAGGTACTCCTGACTCCAGGGCTGGTACTCTGTTCACTGGACTACCTAGCCACCCCTAAACTCTTTTTTAATTTAACTTGAACACATACTACTACTAGCTAAAATGGATACAGCATTCACTATGTTCCAGGCTCTATGCTAAATGCTTTGCAATTATTACACATTTGGTCCTCACAAAAACCCTTCGAGTTAGGTGATACTATATTCATTTTCAGATGAGGAAACTGAGGCAAACAGAGGTTAAGTGACTTGCTCACAGTCACACAACTAGCAGCTAGTTCAAAGGCAGGCTTTGATCTCAGATCTACCTGACTCCAGGCCGGTTTATTTATCTATGGACTTGGACTAAAGCAGCCACCCAGCTGCTTCATACCCTATACCTAGTTAGTTGAATTCGATTTAAAAAAAAAAAATGTTAAACACCTACTGTGTGCCAGACATTGTGCTAAGTGCTAGGGATATGGATAAGAGAAAGAAAGACACTCCTTGATCCCAAAGAGCTTACAATCTAAAAGGGCGGGGGGGGGGGGGCACAATACAGTAAAGGAAGCTGAGAAGAGTGGGGAGAGGAGAGAAGGAATCCCGAGGAATGATGATGGGGAGTGGAATTCAATGAGTGCAGCTGATGGGAGATGAAGAGTTGTCTGGGTTTGTGAATCCTCTTTAAATGGAGGGTTTGGCAGGAGTTCTGCCATCCAATCAGAGAATCTGAAGCTACTAAGTGTACTGAAAAGGTGTGAGTACCAATACTGAAGCATTCTCCAGGATGATGCTTTCTTATTTGGGGGGGAGGCCCTGTGGAGGGCAGGAGGGCGGTATGATGATGACAGTGGTGGAGTCAAAGCCAAAAAGTGCAGCTATTTACCTCCCCTATCCTAAACAGAAGCCTTTCTTTCCTCAAATTAGGGAGCCCATCCTGCTCCCCAGAGCAATGATTTCTGATCCCAGGTTCTCTGCATTTCAGACAAGTTGTTTTCTTTTCCTCACTACCCTGTTCACTTTCCTTCAAGATTAAGGACTTGAAAGCTACTTATAAAGTGCAACAAATTATAATGAATTCTAGGGATTTTGTTAATTAAGCAAAGCTTACAAACAAGGTCCTCTAACAGGAAACAAAAATCACTGTGTGTAAGATTTAGTTAACTTCACTGTGATACAATAAGTGTCAGAAAAATCTTTTGAATTTTAACAATTATAAATATTTATTGCAAATTAAAACATGTGAAAAACAATAGTTTAACGGTTTTTAAAACCAAGGACTTTTCTTCTGATATAAACTGTTAGAAATAATTCAGTAGTTTTCTTTGAGGGATGACTACATCTACTGCTAAACAATTTTGTATTTGGCACCAAGCAAAATGCCAGTTCTCTTCTGTAGTCTCTATACATAGAAGAGTCACACCTTACTCCCACTATACATGCAAACACACGCACATACAGACGTCTAGATCAGGTGTCATTTTGACTCAGCTTGGCATCTAGCAGTAAGTAGTAACTGATAAAAATAGAACAAGAGAAAAACACTCATGGACAGCCCACACGATCTTCTATCTAACTCACTTTAAATGCTGTTACTGGAGCAACAGAGAAAACCAGTAAGTTTGTGTCTTTAAAATCCCTTTAAATAATAAAGTCCAGGGAACTTCTTGTATCATGTTTTCAACTGAAGTTATTTTGGACCTTCACTTTTTTTCTCATCTTCCCTTTAGTCCAAGAGTAGTATAGCCTTCCTTCCCCATGTTCGGAAGGTCTATGCCTCTTTTGCCTTTGACCTTAAATCCCTCTTCTCTCATTTCTATTATGACCTGTTTGATAAATTTCTCTTCCATCTTTAATTTCTTCCTCTCCATTGGCTCCCTAATATACATAGATAATTAAGCCTCTCCTGTCCTGGAAAAAAAAAAATCCTTCTCTGGCCTTATAGTCCATAAAACTACCCAAAGGAGAAAATTTTGACATGATTTTTTTTAAACCCCAAAGTTATTTTTCTCCTCATCCCACACTAATATCCTACTTTCCCTCAATAAATTCTAGTATTTAACAAGAAATTATAAGTTCTGGTAATATATTTAATAAGCATGCCTAACATTTCATTAAGGTTTTATTTTATTATCTACTTGAATAGCAATGAAAATTAAGTAGGTTACCTTCAGGTGACATGTTATATTATAAATATAAATTCAATTGGCATATATATATATGATTTGATTGGTACATTCATTTAATAATATTCAAAAATATGTTAAAACACAAGGTGGTGCTATGAAAAGTTTGTGGAACCTGGAACCCAGAGATCAATCTGGATATGATTTCTTGTCTCCAATGCATCCAAGTTTTATTCCTGTAACCAAGTAACTCTCCTTTCTCCCAGTTTTTTTTTTTTTCTGTAAAATTTGGATCATCAACCTCAATGATTTTTGTAACCATGCTCATGATTTTATAGACCTAAAAGTCTCATGGCTTCTTGACCTTCACATTGTTGGTCTTTTTTTTTTCCAACCCATAGAATTACAGAAATTTAAAGCCCAAAGGAATTTAAAGAATTTCTTTCACACATATCCCACTTCCAATTTCCAATACTACCATCTTAGTTTTGGTCCTTATTCATTCTCATGAAAGGCCATCACAATGTCCTCCTATCCACTACCTCTATTACTAGTCTGTCCTCATTCTAATCTAGCCTATATATCATGGTTAGGTGTATGTACCTAAAATGCAGCTTTGACTACAACTGGAAAAAAAAATAAAACAAGCTAAAACCTGAAGTTTAAACCAAGGTGTTTTGGTGTTTTCTTCCTGACTAATAAAGTAAAAACAACTTATCCTGATATTCAGAACCTTTAATAAATTGGTTCTAAACTATCTTTGTAGGGTGAAACATTAGCACTTGCACATAATGCAATTATATATGCAATATATGCAATCTAACTGAAAAGGACAACTTGTTTCATGGTTATGCTCCGTATTGTTATATTTTAGTATGTTCATGAAATATTTTACATCTGAAAGTCCTCACAGCAACAATCTGAAGTTGTTGACATTCTTCCCTTATCATCAAGGTCTTACTCAAACTTAACCTTCTTTACGAAGAATTCCCTAATCCAGGAAGGAGGATTCTTCCCCTATTCAAATACTCAGAGCATTTTGAACCTTGCTGTATGTCTTACATTGTGTAATTACTTATGTACATATTTTGTTTCCTCACATATAATATTATGATGTACTTAAAGACAGGTACTATTTCTTCCTCTTCTTTGTATTTATCTAAATCTTTATCCAAGCATTTATCTATTGGTACAATGCCTTTAATGTAAAGTATATGTCATAAAATCCTATAGAAAATTAATGTGGATTATTTTTGCTATTTATCGTTTTCAATTATTTTTATCAAGTGTGACATCTCATTGTATCTAGAGGAATATTTTACTTGTGTACCTCATTATTTCTTGAAAATCAATGGGGACATTCTATTAACCATTCTCTGTCTCTCTTTGTGTCTCTGCATATCTCTCTGTCTCTCTCTCTCTGTGCCTGTCTTTGTCTCTCTTTCTCTCCCCTCTCCACTTTCCCCCTTTTCTATTTAGAAAGAGGAGGGGGTCGGCTAGGTAGCACAGTGAGTAAGAGCACAAGCCCCCGAGTGGGGAGGACCTGGGATCAGTTCTGACTTCAGTACTTAGCACCCACACATAAAAAATTACTAGCTGTGTAACCTTGAGCAAGTTACTTAGCCCCAATTGCTTAAAAAAAAAAAAAATCAGGGGAGGGAGAATTGTATGGAAGCTCATCAATGGAGCAAAATCCATGGCATGACCCTCAATTTTTTTGTAAGGTGGAAATTCCTTTTGTACTTTTGACTCTGTATTCATTGTGACCCTTAATTTTTCTCAGATGTGATCTAAATGAGAAAAAAACAATATCAGAAAGTAGAAAGGCAAGAGGCTTTTATAAGAGTTGTCAATATATCAAACTTGGACTTATTTCTCTGATTTTTGCAGTCTAATAATAAGTTTCTACAATATACTCTATAATTTTGCAGCCTATTTGCAAATTAATTGGTTGAAGCAATGCAGTGCACATTTTTTTTTTTTTTAGGATTTGTTTGATAAATGCAAAATTGCTATGTACTAGCTATGGATTTAAATGTATCATTATTCTGTACATTGCCTACCTATATACATTCTAATTTAAAAGTAGAAATGTAGCTTATGTGCAAAATGGGGTGTAGTTTTTAAGGTACAGATTATTTTAAATAAAGAGCTACATGAAATATTTGTTTGGTTGAGAAAACTGGTCAAACAAAAATCTATAAAGAGGATTCTTTACTAATATTATTATAGAACAAAATTTTACTAACCTGTGTTTTGAAAACCTTCAAAGAAAGACTATTCTTTATTAATTAAGGTTGCCAAGAAAAATCTTGGTTATTTTGTAGATGATGATGATGATGGTGGTGACTAAGGCTTTTTTGTGCATTAATGTTTGCAAATCCAATTTCATATTATATATTATGTATCTGTGTATCATATATTATATCATTTGATGAGATTTCATGCATCAACATGCATCTTAATATGTTTAAAGCCTAAATTCAAAAGGGGGGGAGGGGATATAATCCCTAAACACAGAGTACTTAGAAGAGATAAAAAGAAGATTAAAGGACAGCTTTAAATCGTATCGATAATGTAGTCAGCAGTGGCGAAACTGTGGCCTTATAAGTCCTTAGGTACAGCCTTTTGACTGAGGCAAAGTTTTACAGAACAAATCCTTTTCTTATGTGGGATTATTTCTGTGAAGTTTGGATTCAGTCAAAGGGCCACATGATAGATAGATAGCCACATGATGCCTCAAGGCTACAGGTTCCCCACCCCTGATTCTATGCAGTATTTAATAGTTTCAGTTAAGAGCAATTCACCCTTAGAGTCGAGTTCAACATGATCTTAAGTTTTGTTTAATAGATAAATTTATAGGCTAGCACAAAATGGGAATCCCAAGTCAGGATTTACCATATGTCACATAGAATGTGGATTTAGAATTCTCATACTCCTTTTCAAAAGGCAGAATCTCAGAGGAAAAGAGAATATTTCATTACCAATAGCATATTTTTCTTTTAATCTTGTTCCCTTTTTGATAATTAAAATCAGTTAATATTCTTTTGATAAATTAGTCAGATGACAAGAAATGTTTAGAACCCGTATTTTATCAAAGCTCTTGGAATATTTTAAACAATCTATTGCTGAGAGATAGAAAAAACATAATAAATAAAGAATTAATCTTAGAATGAGGAAGAACTATGTTCTAACATGCTCTCTAAGCATGTTAGTTGGTTGACAATGGGCAAATCACTTAACTTCTAAATACCCTCAAACAGCTACTTTAAGATTGTAAATTATAGGTGAGTTACTAATTAGTAACCAAGTTCACATATATATGAAATCAAAGGCTTAGAGTTACTTAATACCAAAAACAAATGCTTAGAGCAAGTTCATTTTACTTCCTATGAGCACTAATTTATTCAAAATTTGCAATATTTCTCTCTCCCTATATACTCAAAATAATGCAGTCCCTAATTATCATCCATATTTCATTTGAAACCCTAGCATGCCACAGATTATTACTATTTGATTGACTACATAATTGGTATTTTGCTTCAATTATAGCACAACAACCAAGAGATTCACTCAAAATATATATGCCAGGAAATCTAGTGCCATTATTGTTACCATGCTTTAACCTCAAGTAACTTGTTTAAAAGGAACATTAAAATTCTCAAAGAATGTTATCCCAATGAGTTCCTATGACTTAATACTAGTTGTGAACTGCCTGGCTTATAGAGAAGCCTTGTCAGCAAAGGTTCCAGCTTCAGAAAGTGATTAAAGTGCTTTTAACTACTGAAAGCAGTGGTTTCCTTGGAACAAAGAAATGAATGGTGAGGATTTTGTATGATGTTGATATAGAAGCTTGATTCTTTTCTACTTCACCAGATGATCAAATATGATGAGTCACTTGTTACTAAATGAAAGGGCATGGGGTTTTCTTTCATAAAATGTAAGAATCAAATTGTTCTTTTAAAATAGCATGGGGGAATTAAAGAGTTATATGAAAAATTAAATACTGACTTCTGCCCTCCTATGTGCAGGGTTGGTCTCTAAGTGTCCTGGACATAATTTGATCTCTCTCTCTCTCTCTCTCTCTCTCTCTCTCTCTCTCTCTCTCTCTCTCTCTCTCTCTCTCTCTCTCTCTCCCTCTCTCTCCCTCTCTCTCCCTCTCCCTCTCCTTCTCTCTCTTCCTCCCTCCCATACTATTTAAGTGTCAGTGATATGAAGGGTTGATGTAACAGGATAATTGGTTTCACATGATGTACATTGATTCTGAATATATTTCTCATCTGATTGCGTTACCCATGGTTTTCATTATTATTATTTCTAAGTACCTAATTTCTGAATATAATTTTCCCTTTGGTTTTTAGAGAACAACTCATTTATAAATTTTACATTGTTATAAATGTTCTATGAAACAGCTAAAGTGGGAAAATCTTTTAGGTACATATTGGAGTTATTGTTCATTCTATCTATAATGGATTTCTTGTTGGAGATAGTAAAAAGAAAAAAAAAAGAGCAGTTGAATGACTAGCTCAGTGGATTATCTTGACTCCAGTTCTATATTACCTTCCTTGCTCATAAGAGCAGTGGTATCACTGGATAAAGGCAAAAGTTAATATTTTGGGGCAAAATTATAAGTTGCTTTCCAGAATGACTGCATCATGCAGTACCAGTAGTACTACCAGTAGTTAATTACTGGGCTGTTTTCTCATATGTCTTCTAGGATTTGGCATTTTCATTTGCTGTCAACTTTGACAATATGGTATGTCTAAAGTAGAACCTTAAAGTTTATAAAATGTTTCTCTAATTATTAATAATTTATATAATTTTAATAGAGATATGGCTCTGGATAGCTTGAATTTCTTCCTCTGAAAAGTGCCTGATATTATCCTCTGAACATTTGCAATTTGGGAATGACTCTTATTCTTCTGAATTTGAAAAAAAATTCTTATATACTTTATAAATAAGATCTATCAGAGAATCTTGTTGGAAAGAATATTTTTCCCTCATTTATCTGCTTCTAATTCCCCCCCCTCTGTATATGTGTATGTATACTATATATATATACATATATGTAAGAGAAATGCATATATGAAGATCTTCCCTGCCCCTAGGCCCTTTGATTGGCTTAAGAACGATTGACTTAAGTGACTCTGAGAACCTTCTTTAATTTGAAAGTATACTCTGCCCCCTAATAGGCTGAATGTGGTCACATGGAGCCTACGGTAGGAGGCTTGGTTTTCAGGAATAACCACACCTTGATGCTGTGTGATTGGGCAGTGGGTCAAGAGGGTGGTTACATTCTCTGAGCCAGGAGAAGACTATATAATCCCTGCTTTGAGGCTTTGCTTTGGGGCTCACTTTGAGAAGTGTTGTGGGATTTGACCAGATGAGACTCTGGGCAGCTGTTGAGAGCCCCCCGGCTTTGAAAACCCAGATGTTGATGCTTCCCTCTCTGGTAACTGTGATTTTGGTATTGATAATGTTTGGACAGTTTGGAAGCCTGTCTGTTTGATCTGTCTGTATACTCTGAAGTTCAGGGTGCTGACCTTTTCCCCCCTGAACTAGGTAATATATATTTGTTTGATTAAAGTAAGCTTGTTAACCCACTTTGAGTTGCTTTCCTTTTGAAAAGCAAATCTAAGAACCTGTGTTGGCAGCCACTCTGGGGATGTTGGGGTGCTTGCTGCTACAATATATCATGTATAATTTTTAAAATTATGTATGATCAAAATTGTCCCTATTCATAGATATGAAAGGTAATTTCTTCTTTGATTTAAAAAAAAACATGTTTATGACATTAGTTTTTTGGAACAACTCATATATTTGGAGTTTTTCTTGATATGTGGTGTGCGATGTTAAGCTTAACTTTCTGTAATACTGTGGTTCCAGTTTTCCAAATAGTTTTTGTGAAACACAGAATTCTTACTAATTCTTGGGTTTATCAAATGCTAGGGCACCGTGCTTGCTTGTTTCTGCATACTGTGTACCTAATCTGTTCCACCAACCAATGTTTCTGTTTCTTATGGTGATAGGACAACAGTTTCCTAAAACAATTTTTCTTACCCTAAAACAGCTTTTTCCCCTTGTACAATCTGCAAACATTTCTCTTCTTCCCCAGTTCCCTTAGTGGCTTCCCTGGTGAAGATTATTCCACCTATGAAACTTGATTCCTTGACATAGCCTCCTAGCATAGGGCCAATAAAAAGCCAAAGTCATGTACACTCTGTGCCTCTTAGACTTGGTGGGTTCCTGAGACCACATGAGTTACAACCTGACTGTTTGATGACTGAACAGTTGAATTTCTAGATAGAGATAAAGATGTACTCATCCCAAGAAGCTAAGTACCTCTGCATCTTTGTTACATATCCTTGCAGTGTTAGGGCAAAGTATATCTCTTTTGCTTTTTTAAATACTGAGTGACTTGCTAGTGTTTCATTTCATTCCAACCTCAAATCTGAACAAGAAGGTACTGGTTTTAGAGCTGTATTTATGACATGTTCCCAGTAGCAAATAGTTTTTATTACTGCTTTTTAGTATAATTTTATATCTAGGACAGTATTCTGGTTATCTGTAGAGACAAAACTAGCCAAAGTTTGAGACACTATTTGTTACCTAGTTTCCTGTAGCCTGATACTTTTTTCAGTCATAGTTTTGAGTACTGTGTCCTAAGATTTGACAATTAGAATTAGTTACTATATGGGGTGAGTTTACCCCAAAAGTGAAGAAACACAGATCATTAAATATTGAGGTATTAGTAATCTATTTCTACTTGAACTTGTCGCATTACAGTAAAACTTAGAATTTTACTATAATTCAGGAAAAAGAAATGAGTAAATGAATGCTGTTGTTCATCCTTCATTTTCAAAGGGGAACAATGACATCACAGGGCAATGTCTTAATCTGCATATGAATTAGATTTAAGTGAAGCAGAGTTATACAAAGTCATCAGTCTAACTCCCAGAGTCATTAGAGTTCAGTGGCAGGACAAAAGTCAAGATAATTGATGATAACCCAGGGTGATCTTGGTGTTTTCCTAGTCTGATCAAGCTCTAAACACTCAATAACGTGTATTGCAGTCAACTTCATGGCTGTTGTGCCAAATTGTTTTTATCTGCCTATTTTTCTGGAGGAAGTTTTCACATGATTATGTAGACATCCCCCTACCACACCAATGTGTTTGAAGCCTGTCAATTACCTCAAGCTGGTTTAGCCCATCTTCTGAAATGCTTTTCTGGACTGTGGTCACTGTCCATGCTATAGCTTTTTGGAGTCAGAGGTGAGAGCTGGATGAAGGTGGACACCAAAGGTAGATGAGTAGCCCTTGAAAGAACTATACCCTTTGACCCAGTGCTACCACTACTAGGTGTATTTCCAAAGATAATTAGGGGAAAAGGAAAATAATCTATGTGTTCTAAAAATATTTAAAGCAGCTCTCTTTGTGGTAGCAAAGAACTGGAAATTGCAGGGAAGCCCATAAATTGGGGAATGGTCAAACAAGTGCTATATGATCATAGAGAAATACTATTGTGCTATAAGAAATGAGGAGCTTGATGATCTGTAAAACCACCCACAAGCAGCTTTCCAGAAGAATGCTGCTGTGAACAGCTTTCAAGGTTCTGATTACATAGTATAGCAAACACTCTATTCAATAACAAATCAAGGCAAAACATTCTCAGAAAATCAAGGTACAGCATTGACAATGTTATAACTTATCACAGAAAAACAAAACAAAGCATTGACTTATGACTAAAATGGCCACATAGTTTTCACCAAAGTAATCACAATAATTTTCAACAAAGTACAAATCATTTAGCAACTCATATATTCAATCATCCTTAAAGGGGCTTGCCTCCTTACTCAATCTCAATCATCATTAAGGAGGCTTGCCTCCCTAAGGGACACTAAATACAAAAGTCAAAGTACTCAACCCCAGGGTAGTAAATTCATTTAGTCAAATACAGAGTCCATAATTCAATCACAAAATACAATCACAAATAAATTACATCAGTTAATATTCAACAGAAAATAATATAATTCAGCAGACAGGGCTTCCAGCTGTCTGACCATTACATCCATACCTAGTTAATTACCAGAGAGCAAGCACCAACATCTGGGTTTTCAAAGCTGGGACGGGGAAAAGGTGTGTGTGTCTGTGGGTGTGCATGTACGCGAGCATGCAGGGCTCAATGGCTGCCCAGAGTCTCATTTGGGCAAATCACACAATTCTTCCCAAAGTGAGTCCCAAAGCAAAATCTCACATCGGGGTCAGCCACTACTCAGACAATTTCATTACTCACTACTCAGTATTCATGGAGAGGTCTTTTCATCTTGACTTAAAGCAGGCCTTCAGCTTCCCTGGATCCTCTTCCATGGTAACAGCTCCTATCTGGATTCACCAAACTGCCACCTGGGTTCAAAGGCTGACAGCCCCCAGTTCCTTGTCCAGCTCTCAGTGCAGCTTCTGTTCCAGTTACTGAAGCTCACAGTATCGAGTCCACCTTAAATCCTTCTCAGCCTCTATTCCTGGGAAGTCAAGGCTTAACAAAGCCACAGACAGACAAAATACCAACACCACAGTCATGCTTCCTCTGGCAGTTCCCCATCTGTTCCCCAGAAGCTCCTCAGCAGCTCTTGCTAGCCCTCAGAAGTCTTCAGCAGAAGTTTCAGCTGGTTCCCAGAATCAAAATCACTTCATCCAGGTTCTCAAAATAAAAATCATTCCCTCCAGCCTAGGCCTGTCTTCCTTATCCTCCAGAACCTAGGTCTAAGAAAATCTGAAATTCTAGCTAGGGCTTCTCCTTATATACCTTTTAGCTTCTCCCTGTTCTGTCCCTTCCTGTTACGTCAGCAACAGGGGTTCATACATTTTGTTTCTTAACAGAGGATTGATCTAATTAATTTCAAACTAGGTGCTAAGTGCCTGTTAGTTTTGCCAATAAAAAGGGATCAAATTGGGGTGGAGCCAAGATGGCGGAGTAGAAACAGCTCATCCAAGCCACTCTGCCCCCACATTCCCGCCAAACGATGTAAAAGGGGACTCTGAACTACTTCTGGAGCCCCACCACCCACAGAACAACACAGAGAAGCTAACCTCCCACTGAGGACAGCCCAGCAGCCCTGCAGGAAGGACCAGAGCAGCGGTCTGAGAGCCGGCAGTGCGCAGCACGCAGAGCGGGAAGCAGAGCCGAGCCTGAGCTGAGGTCCCCATGAGCCGAGGTTTTAGCCCCAGGGTACCAGGGCCAACAGCTGGCTGGAGGAACCCCAGAACACCAGGAGCTGTGGCGACTCCAGAATTATTAACATAGACATGCCTAGGACAAAGTAAGAGGTTAGTGTCCTATGGACTTTGGGACCTGTATTTGGGGAATGCGTCAGCTTCCTCCCCTGGGGGCTAGAAGCCACTGAGGAGACACGCCATTTTGTAATTTTCAGACACAGCTCCAGCTCCTGGCCTCCAGAACTGTAGGGAAATCCAGCAATCAGTCTTGGGGGGTAATCGCTCTTGCTTTAAGCTCCCTGGATCTGGATTGTGATCTAGGGTGGAAGTTGTGGGTGGGTTTAGAGCTTGCCAGAAACGGAAGTTGCCCCCCACACGTTCGGGACGAAAATTCCTCTATCTGGCCTTAAAGCCATAGTGTGGCAACAAAGCCCAACAGTCAAGTAATTAAGTGGCAACACGACAAGGCAAAGGAAACAGAAAAATGAAACCCTAGACTCCTATTTTGGGGGCATAGAGTGGGAAAAGGACTGTGAGGTCAGAAGTCCTGCTCCAAAAGCCCCAGGGGAAAACATGAGCTGGTTGCAGGCCATAGAGGACCTTAAGAAGGACTTGAAAAATCAAATAAGAGAACTGGAGGAAAAAATGGAAAGAGAAATGAGAAGGATGCAGGAAAAGTATGAAATGAGGGTCAACAGCCTGACTGAGGAAAACAACACCTTAAAAAATAGACTAACTCAAATGGCAAAGGAGGCCCAAAAGGGCAATGAGGAGAAGAATGCCTTAAAAAGTCGAATTTGCCAGATGGAAAAAGAATCTCAAAAGTTCACTGAGGAGATTCATTCCTTCAGAGTTAGACTGGAGCAAATGGAAGCTAATGACTTTATGAGAAATCAAGATGCTGTTAAGCAGATCCAAACAAATGAAAGATTAGAAGGCAATGTGAAATATCTCATGGGAAAAACCACTGACCTGGAAAATAGATCCATGAGAGACAATTTAAAAATTATTGGACTACCTGAAAGCCATGATCAAAGAAAGAACCTAGAAATCACCCTTCAAGAAATTCTCAAGGAAAACTGCCCTGATGTTTTAGATCCAGAGGGCAAAATAGAGGTTGAAAGAATCCACCGATCACCTCCTGAAAAAGATCCCAAAAAGAAAACTCCCAGGAATATTATAGCCAGGTTCCAGAATCCCCAGATCAAGGAGAAAATACTACAAGCAGCCAGGAAGAAACAATTTCAATATTGTGGAAACACAATCAGAATAGCCCAGGACCTGGCAGCTTCTACACTGAGGGATCAAAGGGAATGGAATATGATATTCCAGAGGGCAAAAGAACTGGGAATGAACCCAAGAGTCACCGACCCAGCAAAACTGAGTATTTTGTTTCAGGGGAAAATATGGTCATTCAGTGGAATAGAGGACTTTCAAACATTCCTGAGGAAAAAACCAGAATTGAATAGAAAATTTGACATCCAGATATAAGAAGGAAGAGATGCCTGAGAAGGTAATCAGTGAAAAGAAATCAAAAGGAGCTTATCAAAGTTGAACTATTTACATTCCTATATGGAAAAGCAATAACGGTGACTGATGATATCTTTCTCACTATGAAAATAATGGAAGAAGTGTGTGTGGTCATATGAGTACATATGTGAATGTGTGTGTAGATGGTTACAGGTATATATGGATAGAGGGCATAGGTTGAATTTGTTGGGAAGGGAAAATACTCAAGGGATGAAATTATGAGGTGAGAGAGGAAAGTGGCAAGAGGAGATGGGGAGAGACAGGGTAGGGTAAACTATCTTATGTAGAAGAAGCAAGGGGAAGTGGTTGTAAGGGGGGGAAGAATAGGAAGGCAAAAAGGCAAAACCACACTCTCATTGAATTTGGTTCAGGGAGAGAATGACATACATGCTAAATGGGATATCTCAACCTGCAGCAGAATAGGGGGAAGGGGGATGAGAGGAGGGAAGATGGATGGGAGGGCATCCTTGAGGGGAGGGGTGGTTGGAAGTACCCACTATAGAAGAGGGACAGGATCATGTGGGGAATGGACCAGGTGGGGGGTGGGATGAGTGGGAGGGAATTATAAGCAGCCTTGTACAATATATCTACTATGATAATGTTTTGCATAGCTAGACATGTACAACAAATACTGAATTACTTATCTCCCCAGAGGGAATGGGTGACAAGGGAGGAAGGAAATGGATCTGAAAGTCGAGGTCTTAACATTAAATGTTTCAAATATATATAAATACTATTATTAATACTCTTTTGCTTATAATTGGGAGATAATATGTGCAGGCATTGGGACACAAAGATTCATCTTCCTTTAATGGAAAAGTCGAAGGGGGTATGGGAGAAGGTATGGGAGAGAGCAGATTGGAGGAAGCGATATCTTGTGGGACTGCTCTTCTGGGAGGTTGGGTAGGGGAATAAACGGGGGGGAAATGATTGTAACTCAAAATCTGGCGGAAATGAATGATGTAAAACCGAAGTAAATAAAGCATTTGTTTAATTAAAAAAATTAAAAAAATTTTAAAAATTTTAAAAAGGGATCAAATTACATTACTATTACATGATCTTAGAAAAATATGAATAGACTTGCATGAAATAATGAAGAGCTATATAAGCAGAAACAAGAGATTATTGTATATAGTAACAGCACAACTTTGAGTGACTAAGTCATTTTGACTACCATAAATACCCAAATTAACTACAAAGGGCCTATGAAAGAAGACACTATCTGCATCCAAAAAAAAAAAAAAAGAACTAATTATAGGAAGTATGTATAGAATGATTTTACACAAACACACACACACAAATATATACATATATATAAACAGATACATACATATTGTTGTCTAATAATAGCATTTCTAGCATGGGGGAGGCAAGAAAAAGAGGAAAAAAGTTAATGATAACTTTATTATATATTTAAAAGGAATGGCAAACTATACATAATACATTTGCAAATTCATGTGCAATCATCTTTTTTTCATTCTACTATGTAATGGAAATGCTTATTTTATTTCATAAATTAAAAATAAAAATAAATTTAATTTTTTAAAAAAGGTCTTGATTAGCACTTCTAGTGTGAGGGCTTAACCTCCCTGAATAAATGGATAAAATAAAGCAAAACAAATCTGTCATTCTCATTTCTATTTAACTAACTCTGCTGAATTGACCAGCTGGAGTCAAACCGACCAGTCAATTCAGTCAAAACAGTCAAAACAGCAATTCATGAAACTGAGGGTATTAGAAGAGTGTTGCAGTGGGAATGGACTGAACCACACTGACTTTGTTTTGTGAATCAGTTCTGGAGATAACTCAGTACCCTGCCTACTTAATTATAGGTCTAGTTCAATTCTGTCTTGTGAGAAAACTTTATTCAATTGTGGGAACTGTGAAATGGCTTTGTTGTGCTGTTTGAACCTAGCCCTGCATGATTGGAAAGCTGGAGTACTCTACCTATTGCTTAGAGACCTTTAACTAAAGACCTAGCTTATGCTGAGCAGAAAGCCAGTCAGATCCAAAGATTAATGCATGGAGTTTTCCCATAATTATACATCTCAAGAAACCTATATGTCTTGTCTGAAAACTATCCCTACACTTGTCAATCAGTAATACTTTCCAGGCTTCTTTGTTTGAATGCAGTCATATTGGGGGAGTTGAATGTTTTTTCTGTTGTCAGGGTATTATACCTGCCCCTTCTTCCTCTCCCAGCTTGGAAAGTACTTAATCTTTCCTCCAAACTGAAATCAAATTACCTAATGTTACATTCTGCTTGTCTTCTTTTAATTAATTAGTCTTATTTGATTAATTGTTTTTAATGTATAAAAATCTCTGTAGCAGTTTTGAGGGTCTAAGCTCTAAGCTGAGGAGATCTTGCCCTGGTATATTAAATAATTGGCATATATTGCTTAAGAAATTGATAAACTTGCTTTTGTCTCTGGTCTTTGCTAGTGGTGCCATGGGTCACCAGCAGCTCTACTGGAGCCACCCTCGCAAATTCAGCCAGGGCTCTCGGTCGTGCCAAGTCTGTTCGAGCCAGCATGGCCTGATACACAAGTACGGCCTGAACATGTGCCGACAGTGCTTCTGGCAGTATGCCAAAGACATTGGCTTCATCAAGTTGGACTAAGTTATATTTATGGATCTTGCTTCAGTGATTACACTGGCCATCATTGACTACCATTTTACTGGATTCTGGACAACTATTTGATCTACCCACCTAAAGATCCGATCCTGTTGTACATGCTATGTTAATTTGCAAATATAACTTAAAAAGCTCATCCTCGGTTATTTAAAAAAAAAAAAGAAATTGATAAACTTGGAAGCTTGAACCTTTGTTTCCTTAGTCATTTTGTCTTTCACCCACCACAAAACCATTACCTATTATTTTTTTTTAAATATCTTTATATATACCATGCTTCATTATTGTTTTTGCTAGTAAATGGCAAAAGAGGACTAAATCTCACTCTAAAAACAACATAGACCTAGAACTAGTGATGTAACTTTGAGATCAGCTATTTCAATCCTCTTATGTTACAGGTAAAGGAGCTGAGGCCCCAAAGGGAATGACTTTGCAAATGTTATGAAAGGAGTCAATATCAGGGCCTGGGATTGTCACAAGTTTCCCATCCTCCAATCATATTCTATTTCATCTCATAATAACTGAAATTTATATAGCAATTAAAGTATGTAAAGCAATTAACATTTATAATATAGCCAACATTTACATAGGCCTTAAGTAGGCAAAACACATTATATTTATCTTATTTAATTTACAAAATACGTCAATCAGGTAACCCTTCCAGATATTACCTATATTTTTAAATGATGAAACTGAAGTTCACAGAGTTTCAGAGATCAGCCTATGTTCACAGAGCTAAAAAGTGTCAGAGGTAGGATTTTAATTCACATTTCACCATCTCCAAGTTTACTACTCTTTCTACTGCTTCTACTATTTCTTTTCCTCAGAACAGGTAGACTTAATTGTTTGTATAAGTATGTTTTAATATGTAGGTCTGTATGTTTCTATGTGTGTATAGGTATGATCACCACATCCTTCTTAAAAAATCTTTTGACAGATCTGACAATTCAAAGTTTCTCTTATCTTCTCAATTTGTCAAAATAAATTATTTTCTCCTGTTTTTACATAGTGAGTCTATGCTTTACCATTTCTTTCTCAAATCTTCATATAAAAGCCCAGATTTGTTAGGTTAAAGAACTCAGAAGAAATAAAAGAAAGCAGGGTAAGTTGTTTCCTTACTATATCTATTGCAGCATTAGTTACAAGGACAAAGATTCCAGGGAGATCAAAACAACACAATTTATTAGTCAAGACAGAGTGAGCCAGTTCAGTGTGGGTGGGCAAAATGCATGATGTTAGAGATGAAGGTCACAGGTATGGTAGAAGAAAATATTAATAGCTATATAGAAGTAAAATAAAGTAAGAAGGACAAAACAGGGCAGAAAAATAACACTTCAAAGCTCTATGGAGGGAGGACATATATCCCTATGAATTTCCTCAGGTCCACTATATACAAAAACATATAATATACCAAGAATAAAAAGATGCCCATAGGCTAAATGACAATACTTTTGAAGCTTATATTGTTAGAATGTAGTATAGCATTTCACTAGGATGTCATTGCATGCCAAGTTTTATGACAGTGTTAGAATATATAGTGCTTTTTAAAAAAAAGATATGATTAAAAAGAATAAGGAAGAAACACTTTATATATAATGCTTAAAAAAAATTAGAAGCTAAATCCCCCTGCTAAATCCTTATAGAAACAAAATGGGAAGAAAGTAGACTAAGTATTTTTTTTTCTTAATTTGAAGGTTCACTGTTCTTTGACAAAGGTTGATTGGAAAGAATTATTCTTGATAGTGATGATCATGATAATGATTAACTATAATTAAGATGGGAAAATCTTGGCCTGAACTGTATGAATGGATGACAGGTTACAGAATCTCTTTAATTCTAGGTTTTGAAAAAGAGAATTTAGTTGACACAAACCTTGCCTTAAAAAGGAGAATTTAGTTCACCAAAACCTCACAATCTCTCTTCAATGAACTAGAAATGATTATTGTGAAAAACTGAACTACCCTCCTGTTTTTAGGTTGTATATCCATATCTCTGAAAGAAACAAAGCAACCCTTTCTCCCTCCCCAATTTTTGTCTTATCTTTTCATTAAAATGAGTAAGCTACCTCTATCTCCTTAAATTTTCTACTATCCAATAAGTATTTTAAGTGGATTCCAAATGATGGGGAGATGTTTAAACCTTAAAAAATCATTAGCAGAGGAAACTCAGTTTTTATGACTTAATAAAAAAAGACTTTATTAGAGTGGAGGGAAATCCACATAAAACGATTGAAAGGGGGAATACATGATGTTAAGGTGTTTTTTACTAAATATTCTCCACATGTCCTGATTTTGTTTGATGTTTTTGGGATTCCTTTATATATTACCAATCCCATAGAGTCCTTCTTCATGATGCTCAGGGAGGCAAAGACATGATATACATGATGATTCAAGGTCCTTTGCAGAGTTAAAAATTTGGTGAAGAAAAATGTATTTTATATGAATACAGTAAAATAACCAGTGATGAAAATAATAAACGAGAGAATGAAAGATTAAAACTGCTCAGGTTCACACATACTCTTAGGAAAGAGGATTGGAATTCATAGTAAAGCCCCAAAACATATTAGAGAGGAAAAAAAAAAGCAACCATAAAATTCTATTAAACTATATATCATTTTAAGCATTATACCTGTTATTCCATGGGTTTTATATAAATTAACTTCTTGTGAAGTTACCAGTTACAAATCTTATTAAAAACACTGCAAATGGTTGGTCTACTGAGGAACCATAAACATTTACCAGACAGTCAAAGAGAAGCTTCTCTCTAGGGATCTTATTGTTCATAAGAACAAAAGGACCTACTTTGTCAAAAAGCATCTGCTGAAAACATCAAAATGTTTTGTATGAAATTTCCTATGTCACTATTGACAAAGAGGAATGCCTGTTCTTGTAGCATGTCCTGAGAGAAAAGCAGGGAAAAATCATTTAGAAGACCGGGTTCTTTCCAGGTAGACCCTAGACAGATTGGAAGGGGCAAGTCAACTTGTTTGTGAAAAAAAATACATCTTTATTTCTAGTACTCTTCCACTATAAATTTAAATTTTCTTCAATTTTTGATTAAAAAAATAGACACGTGCATTTTTTTTTCCTGAGCAGAGGTCCCCGCACTAAAGCAGAATTGCAAAGAGGCCAATGAAACAATAAAATAAAAAGAACTTTAAAAACCTGATCTTTTAGAGAATAAGAGCATCAAGTAAATGGAGTTTATGGCTCTGATCCATTCTCACAGTCCCTAAATGTTGCTTTCCCAGGTGGAGAAAAAAATACTGAGAGCCAATGCATTTCAATTCAATTCAATTCATTCATTCAGTCACAACTATGTGTAAAGTACTAGGTGTGGAAGATAAAAGACAATAGCCATACAATCCCTGCTTAGGAGGAACTCACATTCTACCCATACTCACAAACTCACATAAACACACATTATGCACCTATGCACACACATACACAATGCTCTACTATCTAAGCACACATAGGCTATAATGTATTTGTGACCAATACATTCATTCACATGTATGCACACATAGACACAGCAACAGCCACCCACAGTGGTCATGAGAAAGCAAAGTCTGTTACGAAGACCATCCTTGAGGCCTTTCTAGCACAACTGATTAAATCAGAGTTTGTACTCCACTGGCATAACCTTAGGAACCTAGAGGCACTGCCTTGTTGCAATGAAGTATGGGAATATGATTTTGTTATGCTTCCTCCGTACAAAGAAATAACATGACTTATTTTTTAAAGGATTTAAGTTGAATCCATTTTATGGAGAGTGGTGATATAGTGTACCAATTCATCCATACTCTAGATTTCATTAATATCTACTGAGAGTAGTTGAGGCAATTTGTACAGATGTGGAATATTACATATATGTTATTTGTGTGCACAACTGATAGGCATTTTCTTTGAACATTTAATAATTATCAAGCTGGCTTGAGTTTTCCCTTTCCTCTGAATTAAACATTACTCAACACAAGGACACCATCAATTTCAAAAGGCTATATGGGCTATTCCACTCTCTAAGCACCCAGGAATCCACATGCCCCCTGCTTTTGAACTCCCTATAATAGTTGCCTTTAGAGTTGTGATCCTAGTTCATAAAATAACTACAAAGACCTTAGCAAAATGGTTGATGGATGACCTAGAAAACTGAAGCATTTGGTTTTTTTATTCAGAAAGTCTAGACATATTCAAAAAGGATTTCAAAGTTCAGAATCAGCAAGTTCATAGATAGCAACAAGCTTCGTCATTAAACATTTAATTATTTTCAATATGCTTCATAGTGAGTATAAAGCATGATGAAGTGTTTTTATCTGTCAGATTCATTTAGAAAAGCCTACACTCAATTTTTACTCATGTTAAAAAAAACAAGGAAAGAGCAAGGCAATGTTTTAATGTTTGAGGTAGCATGCAATATCAGTAATGAAGCAGTCACTTAGTAGAATGTGTCCAGTTTCTTTGAAGCTGTAACAAACTGAGAAACTTTAAATTGAATATGTGTACTTTAAATGTGAAAGGTCACTGGCCAATTTATATTGAGTGCTAAAGTAAGGATCAAAAGTAGACAAAAAAAGGGAAAAATGGAAAGTTTAATTTTATAACTAATTGGCCCCAAACCCATAAATAATTAGTTCTAACGCTAAAAATGAAGATATATTTTAGACTTAGAATAATAACATTTTGGATCTTAAAAGAAACCCTCTGCACCTTCCTCTAATGGAAAAGTCAAAGAGGGTATGGGAGAAGATATGGGAGAGAGCAGATTGGAGGAAGCGATATCTTGTAGGACTGCTATTCTGGGAGAGTGGGTAGGGGAAAATCAGGGGGGAAAAATAATTGTAACTCAAAATCTGGCAGAAATGAATGATGTAAAACAGAAGTTAATAAAGATTTTGTTTAAAAAAAAAAAGAAACCCTCTGGGCTAATGTCCAAATTTTTCAATGAAGCAACTCAGACTACAGAAAGGTTAAGTAACTGACAAGGTCATACAGTTGGCTACAGGACAAATGAGGAATAGCACTTGGATTCACTAAATTCTAATTCACGTGTTCCATTATTATACCTACTTTTCCTTTTGAAAAAAAATTTGCCTTTTGGGGGGGAAGGCAGGGCAATTGGGGTTAAGTGACTTGTCCAAGGTCACATGGCTAGTGTTAAGTTTCTGAGGCCAAATTTGAACTCATGTCCTCCTGACTCCAGGGCCAGTGCTCTCTTCACTGAGCAACCTAGCCACCCCTTGTTTGAAATTTTATTACTCAAAAATTCTCACTGTCACCTAAAGAATAGATATAGTCTCTTCTTTAATTTTCTTTATTTTTAGTTTTCAAGATTCCCTTCCATAAGACTTTGTGTTCCAAATTTTCTCCCTATCTGTCTCCTCCTCCCACCCCAAGACAGCATGTAATTTAATATAGCCTCTACAAATTAAACCTATTTTCAAATAAGTCATGTTGTACAGAAGAATTAGAACCAAGGGGAGAAGCCACAAGAAAGAAGAAACAAAAAAAGAAGGAGAGAAGGCAAATAATATATTTCAATCTGTATTCAGACTCCATAGTTCTTTTTCTGATTGTGGACAGTATTTTTCATCTTGAGTCTTTTGGAGTTATCTTAGATTCTCGCATTGCTGAGGAAATATAAGTCTATTAAAGCCAGTCATCAAACATTGTGGATGCTACTGTGTACAATGTTCTTCTGGTTCTGCTCACTTCACACAGCATCAATTCAGACAAATCTTTCCAAGTTGTTTTTATTTCCCTGAAGTCTGTCTGCTTATCATTTCTTATGGCACAATAGTATTTCATTACATTCATATACCATAACTTGTTTAGCCATTCGTTAACTGATGGACCTCCCTTCAATTTTAATTGTTTGCCACCACAATAAGAGCTGCTATAATTTTTTTGTACAATGCAGGTCCTTTTTCCATTTGTATGGTCTCTTTGGGATACAGATAAAGAAGTGGTATTGGGTATTGCTGAGTCAAAGTCGTTGTAATCTTTAAGCAAAGTAATTGTCAGAGACCTCTGATCCTATGGAGCCTATGATTTAGAGGTGGAAGAGAATTTAGAACTCATCTAATCTAACTCATTTTATACAGTAAGAAACTGAGACCCCAAAATATTAAATGACTTACCAAAGGTCATAGAGGTAGTAAACTGTGGAGTCAGTATTTGAATTCAGGTTCTGGGACTCCAAATTTAGTATTCCTTCCACAATTCCATAATGAAAATATTGAAAAGTCCTCATGTTACCAAGAGAAAATTTTGACCCAGAAACAAAAATTGAGTGTTCCAAGATCAAAGAGGTAATAAGAGTACCAGAATTTGAACTCAAGTCCTTATATTTCCATTTCATAACACTTTTCTAATCCACTTATATACCTGTTAACCTACATATAATGTATAAGAACTTTCCACTAGGCACTTTCAAGTAGACTTTTAACCATGAAATAAGTTTGGCATCCTAAATGTATACTGTCCACAAGAACATCATAAGAAACTTTGTTTTCTTCCAGTAAAATGTTCATTGGTGTGCTGAAATTATCTCATTGCAACTCAAGACTGACAAGAGGCAAATGTAAAATTTTCAGTGTGGACATTTACACCTTGGGAATCAGCAAAAATTTTCAAATCAAGCCTTAGTTTATTGTTTTGTTGATTATCTAGAAGTAAGAAATTTATAGAATATATATATATGGTGGATTAAACTTAAAAGTGAGTCATGTGTGAATTCTTATGGAAAAGGGGTTCACTTTCCCACCAGCACCAACCACTCTAGACTCATTGCCCCTGGTGAATGTGTAATCCTAGAAATCCTAGGAATAGCAGCCCTCCCACCCCCATAGACAAACAGCCTTATTTTCAAGATAGTCAGATGATTAAATATTGGAAATTATTATGGTCATATTAATGGAAATACCATTAAAGAATATTTATTACCATTCAATTTCCTTCTACATTTTTAGAATTTGAGGGCTTACTCATCTGAATTTCAGGTGATTTTTTTTCTATATGTGTTATGTCCTCCTATGAGAATGTGAGCTCCTCAAAAGCAGGGATCATCTTACTTTTCTATTTGTTTCACTAGTGAAAGTTTGGTATATGACCAGGCCACTTAAAATAGACGTACCCAACTGGGAAACTCCTAGGACTTGCTAGGAGAGAAAAAGATCTCTAGCATATCTTAGGGCAGTTTTCATTGACCTATCAATGTTTTCCAGCTGCTTCGTTCCACAGGTTAAAGAGCTGGAACTGTGGGGCCTCTAGGTGGCACAGTGAATATGAGCACCCACCCTGAAGACAGGGGTACTTGAGTTCAAATTCGGCCTCAGACACAACACTTACTAGCCATGTGACCTTGCCCTGCCTTCCACCCTCCAAAAAGCAAAAAAAAAAAAAAAAGGTTGGAACTTCCTTAAAAACCGACTGGGGCAGTTTTACTTTCTTTTCTTTAGTTTTTAGGAGTGAAGGATGTGTTTATTCAAAGCAGGCGACATCATGTATTAATTTGGGAAAAGTCTGAGGGATACTTCTTTCCCTCAGCTAATGTGTCCTTAAGTAGCAAGCTTGGGGGTTCTGTCTATTTCATTTTTCCTCTTCAGTGCCAGATATATGAAGTAGAGGTCTGATCTGATAACTTGAACTGTCAAGATCTTGTAGCCCAGGATTCCATGGGCAAATATTTCTGTCAGCCCAGCAGAAAAGCCCTGAGGAACCAGGGTCTCCAGAAGTAAGGAGGGAAGTGAGAGGAGAAAGGTCTTTGGATTTGCATTTAGTGGAACTAATGCTACTTAGGAACTGGGTTAAGCTATGAACCTAACCCCCAAGGAAGATTAGATCCTTAAAATGTTAGGGGAAAATGTTTGCGTGTTTTTGATTGCCATACTTTTTTTTTTTTTTGCTTTTTGGAGGGCAATTGGGGTTAAGTAACTTGCCCAAGGTCACACGCCTAGGTTTTTGTTTGTGTGTCTGAGGCTGGATCCAAACTCAGGTCCTTCTGACTCCAGGGACTCCACTCACTGTGCCACCTAGCCGCCTGGATTGCCATACTTTTTAAGTAAACATTACTTTGTAAAAACTAATCTGATAATCAAATAGTTAAAAAGGAATTGGAGTGTTTGGATGCCTAAAATTTGCGAAAACACAATAGGTGGAGACTTTAGTAAGAGACCCTACTCTCAATTCTCCTTGATGGAGAGGGCTGGGGGTGATGATAGAAATGTAACACTCCTGACCTTCCAGCATACTAGCCTGAGCTCACCTCTGTTATATATCTTTAGCATTTAGCACAGTGATTTGCACATAGTAAGACTTTAATAGATGCTTTATTCATTTATTTAAAGAAAAGGGAATTGAGATTAGTTGAGCACAGCATATTCTTGACAAAATTATTCTGGCTCTTTGTGATCACTTTTTTTTTTTTCAATTTGTATTTTTACGGGTTATCCCGTAACATTACCTGCCAGAATATTGCCAATAACTGAAGTCAGTACTTACACTTTTCAGACTTCTTCATTCCCTTCCTCTACATCTTTTTTTTTTAATTGGGGCAACATTTCCTCTCCCCAATACCTATGGCATCTATTTCTTTATCCATGGTCTTTCCAAGGGACTTTGACATCTACTCAGCAATATAAACGATATCCTGAAGTTAGAATCAGGAAGATCTGAGCTCATATTCTTCCTCACACCCTTATTATCAGTGCAGCCTTAACCAAGTAAATCATTTAACTTCTCTCTTCATCTTTGAGTTGTTAGGGTAATCAGTTTAGTGTTTAGATAATTAAAGTGTTTTGGAAACATTAAAGTGCTATATAAATAGTAGCTATAATTATCATAACAAGGTTCTTCTTTATTTACTTTTTAAAAATAGCATTTCATTTTTCCCCAGTTACATGTCAAGAAAATTTTTAGTATTTATTTTTACAAGATTTTGGGTTCCAAATATTTCTCCCTCCCTTCCTCACCGCCTCTCTACTGAAAATTGTAGGCAGTTTAATATAGTTTATACCTGTGCTATCATGTAAAACTATTTCCATATTAGTCACCATTGTGAAAGAAGAAACAGATCAAAAGAAAACAAAAACACAAGAAAGAATAAAGTGAAAAAATATGCTTCAATATACATGTTTAGAATCTATCAGTTCTTTATCTGGATATGGATAGCATTTTTCTGTATGAATCCTTTATATTTGTCCTGGATTACTCTGTTGCTAAGAAGAGCTGAGTCATTCATAGTTGATCCTTATATAAATATTACTTATATTATGTACAATGTTTTCCTTGTTCTGTTCATTTCACTTTGCATCAATTTATACAAACCTTTCCAAGTCTTTCTGAAATGTGCCTGTTCATCCCTTCTTATTGCACAATAGTATTCCGTTGCATTAATATACCATAATTTTTTCAATTGTCCAATTGATGGGTGTCCACTCAATCTCCAGTATTTTGTCACAAAGAGAAGGGCTGCTATAAAAATTTTTTATATATAAGTTCTTTCCCCTTTTTTATGATCTCTTTGGGATACAGAACTAGTAGTAGTATTGCTGGATCAAAGGGTATGCAGAGTTTGGCATAATTCCAAATTGTTCTTCAGAATGGCTGGATAAGTTCACAACTCCACCAAAAGGGCATTAGTGTCCCAAATTTCTGACCTCCTCTTCAACATTTATAATTTTTCTCTTTTGTCATACTAACCAATCTGATAGGTTTGAGGTGGTACCTCAGAGTTGTTTGAATTTGCATTTCTTTAATCAAACATGATGGAGAACACACCATATGCCTGTATATATCTTTGATTTCTTCATCTGAAAACTTCCTGTTCATATCCTTTGACCTTTTATCACTTGAGGAATGGCTTGTATTCTTGTAAATTTGACTCAAATGAGGCCTTTATCAGAGATACTAGCTGTAAAAATTGTTTCCCATCTTCTGACTTTCCTTCTACTCTTAGATGCACTGGTTTTATTTATACAAAACCTTTTTATTTTAATATGAGCAAAATGATAAGTTTTATATTTTGTAATGCTCTCTCTCTTATTTGGTGATGAATTCCTCCCCTGGGCCATAGATCTGTCAGGTAGACTATTCCTTCTTCTTCTAATTTACTTATGGTGTCACCCTTGATTTCTAAATCATGCCAAAAGTCAGTCATCTCTAGCTTTTCTTTCTTTTTTTGGACATGTTGCAAATTAAGTTTATTTTAAAGTAGTAAAAATTAATAAATTGAATTATTTTACTTTTTCCTTTGTAATTCACTATAGAAGCAGTGGAAGTTGCAGAGCAGAATATTGAAGTCTGACATAGGGAAAACCTTCTAAACAATTAAAGCTATCCAAAAGGTCCACCTTGGGAGGTGGTAAACTCTGCTTTATTGGAAATCCTCCAGAAAAGATTGGATGCCTACTCCTTGAGAATACTATATTGTAGAAAATGTTCTTATTCAGTTAGGGTTTGAGCTAGTTAGTTTCTGAAATCCCTTTGATCTCTGGGATTTTGTAAAAATCAAAGCTTAATGAGAACGTGTAAGCTAAGGTGACATCAGAGAGCAAACAGCTTGGAAACACTTTAATAGATTTAATGATTTTTGTTCTACTTTCACCTGATCCCACGATGGGCTCTATGTCTGTCACCATACTAGCCAGGTGGGCCCATAGGTTGAGGAATATTTTGGCTACAGCACTCTCAAAGACCCCCTACCAAACCACAAAGGAGGCACAATCTGTATTCATGTAGCTATAGTAGCTTTATTGTCCCTGGGCAAGTCACCATCTCAATGGGGATCAATTTCTTCATCTATAAAATAAAGGGGTTGGATTTGATTAACTCTAAATCTAAGATCCTATATTTCCCTGAGTTTTCTTTTCTCATGAGTAAACATTCCTTATTCCTTCAATTGATTCTCATATGACATGGTCTCAAGGCCCTTCACCATCTTGGTTGCCTTTTAATTTATTGATACCTTTGTTAAACTACTTTACAAAGAAGAAAGTCCTACAAGAGGTTGGTTTGATCAGAATATAATACAATACAGCTGTTACTTTCTTATTTGTGGAAACCAGGTCTCTCTTAATTTAGTCCAATACTTCCCTAGCCCATTTGGCCCCCACCTTTCTGTTGACACACTTAGCTTGCAGTTAGTTACTAAACTCCCAGAGCTTTTGTACAGAAACATAATTCCTCCATTTAGTCCTTGTGAAGTCTCTTTTCCATTTATCCTTCTTGACCTTCATATTATTTGACTCAGCTTAATGTTTATCTAACCCATTATGATCTTTTTGGATCCTAACCCAAACATCTAACACTCTCACCTTGTTTTGTGTCAACTGCAAATCTAATAAGTATCCCCTCTGCTCCCTAAAGTTATTCTATACAAGCCATTAACAAAAATGTTAACAGCATTTATAGCTCCCTCCCTAGGGACAAACTACTAGAGATCTCATTCCAGGATGACACAGAACCAGTCATGCCTACTCTGTGGTTCTAGCCCTATTCAACAAATTCCAGAGCTATTGTTTAGGCAGAAGAGGGAGAGGAGGAAAGAGAATATGCATTCATATAGTGCTAGGCACTGTGTCAAGCCCTTTATAACTATTATCTTATTTGATCCCTATAACAAACTCATGAGGTATTGGTACTGTTATTATTCTCCTTCTACAGTTGAGAAAATTGAAGTAAACAAACAGAAGTGAAGTGACTTGTTCTAGGTCATACAGCTAGTTAGGGTCTGAGGCTAGATCTGAACTCATGTCTTTTTGACTTCAGGCCCAGGTCTGACCCACACCTCCTCTCCTATTTACATCAATATCATGAAAGACGTCATCAAATGCTTTCCTGAAACCTTTGTAAACTCAGTCTACAGCAGTCTTGTTCTATAAGTTTAATAACCCTGTCAAAAAAGAGAGATTCATCTAACAGTACCTTTTCTTGGTAAAGTCATTCTGGTTCTCTTCAATTACCACTTCTTTTTCCTGATATTCAATAGTCATTCCTTCATAAAACTTTTAGAGTTTTGCCAACAAGCAAAGTCAAGCTGACTGGCCTAGAGATTGTAGACTCTGTTTTTCTTTTTTCAGAAAATTCTAACAGCTACCCTTTCTCTTATTTTCCATGGTTTTTTTTTTTTTTTTTGAAGATCATTGACAGGTGTTCAGCAATCACAGTTGCCAGTTTTTTTGGTACCTTGGGTGGAAGTCTGTCTGGACATGGTGACTTGACTCATCAAAGGTAGAACCCTATTACTATTCCTCTACCTATCTGAGACATCTACACCCTAGTAATGATTTTTTTTTCTGTAATTTCTGGTCCAAAGAGTACATATTGTCCTTGGCAGAGAAATGAAATTAGTTTTTCTTCTGGCTTTGAGGAATTCAAGGTCACCCTCAGAACACAAGGAAAAATCAAGTATGACTGTTGACCACACAACTCTCCTACTAATCTCCAAAGGAGAAATAAGTAGAGAAATGCTTCCTTAACACCCAGAATTCCTGTTCAGAGGATTGGCCCATTTCCTCAAGCAAACTGAAATTTACTAACAATTACAGGAAATACAGAGATGTCACTTTTTAATTATGGTTCTCCTGGGTTCACAATATAAGTCATATACAACTTTGGCTCCAGGATACACATACCTGAAGCTGATCTGCTTCGTATTTTCTTCAAGAATATGCATTTAAGTGTTGGCTGAGACTACACACAATTTTTGAAAATTAGTCTCCAAGTATCTTGCAGCTATCTGTTCCAGGGGCATGAAGAATGGAACTGAATGACATTGTATTTCATGGAGTTTCTTGACGATAAGATCCACATAATAGGAAATCAAGATGTTTCCCTCAAAAGCAGTGTTGCAGCAGATACAGATCCCTTTTGGGGTGGGTTTGCCAGTGAGCCCTGAATGAGCCTTAAATTGAATGCCTGAAAGAAAGTTTTAGCTTTTTCCAACTTCCTTTCCAGATTTTCCCCACCCTGGGGTTCTAGGTTAGTGATGGGTATTCTGGCACTGGCTTCATGTAGCTTCACTTTAGTCCTCAGTTCATCCCGAAGTTTTCTCAGTTTGAGGATCTCCTCTTCCAAGCTGGTGTCCTTCCTCTTCCTGCTGTCCCTGGTATCTCCTATCATGAGTCTTTCTAGCTAATATAAAACACCTATGACTAAAAAGACATGTTTCTGGGAAGCTGCCATTAGTTCTCCAAATCCCAAATGTTGGTTTGTTTTGATGATACTTAGAGTAGATGAAGGTGAATTTTCTCTGAATTACTTGCTTCAATTATTATTACAGATACTGTTAGGCCCATCTTCTAAAGAAAGATTGGCAGGGATTCACAGAGGTAACAAGACATGCAGTAAGAGTTAGAAGTAGGTTTTGAAGTTAGATCTTAGTGACTCCACAAGCCCAGGTCATTTTTTTCCTATATGCCGCCTCTCACACTGATGTAGCAGCCTGGACATCCTCTTGATCATGTATAGTTTCCCAGCCTGCCAGCAAGGCTCTACTCTCCTCCACTCTCAGAATTGAATAAACCAACTTTCCCTGCTGACAGCAACTTCAAAACAGGCTTGGTCCATCCCAGTGTGCCTAGTGCACACACCATACAACAAGATGGTGGTGCCCAAGATGTCAGCTCCACCTATTCTTCCCAGAACACCTTGAGGATAGGATGACTCTTTTCCACCATTTGGGAAGATGGCAGCTCCTATTGAAGCAGTTCAACCACGGGTGCAGTATTTGGTTCTGTGAGGGGGCTTAACCCGGGCTCGGTTCTCGAGGCTGTTAGGAGCATCTTGTGGCACAGGGGTGTCAGGCAGACATCGCAGCCTTTCATGCCCACCATCTCTACCTTTTCTAATATTCTGTATACCTCTGTAATTTCTTTCTTGTTTGCTTTTTGGTTGGGTTTATGGAATTCTGAGAGGAAACAGGTGAGGTCCTCTGCAAATAGGGTTTTGCTCTGTATTTCTACCTATAACTTACTTAACATTTTTTTTAAGAAGTTGGAGGCTATAGTACTTGGTGCATATATGTTTTGTATTGACATTGTTGTCTTCTTCTCACCTTGTGTCTTGGTCATCCCTCTCACCATAACAACTTTCTATGGTCAGATTCTTTTTTGTTGTTTTTTGCCCATTTTTCCCCCCTTCTTTCCTTTCTTTTAAATTTGAGTTGTGCTCCCAGTGGGGAAGGGTCCCTGTCTCAGGCTTCTTGTGCCCAGGGCTAAAGGCCCTGGCTGATTACATAGTGCTGCATTGATGTTAGCCTGAGAACTTTGGGGGACCCTTTTGTCTGGTATTGTGCTGAGGGGATGGAGTGTGGGATTTCTGGTGCTCCTGGAAACTATAAGCAGCTTACTTGATGCTAAGCAAGGTTCCTAGTGCTGCTGTCTGTCATGTGGTGAGACCTGGTGGAGAGTTTCTACATTTCCGTGGGGCTACACTGAAGCTGGTGGAGGTCTGGCCTATTTACTTGTCATTCTGGAGGATGCCTTTTTACCTGGAGCTACACTGAAGCACGTGTACCTACTTTCTTGTCACGCTAGAGGATGTCTGTTTACCTAGGGTTACACTGAGGGACATGTAGGATGACAATTGGAGGATGCCTATTTGCTCGGGCCTATGTTGAAGCATGTGCTGGTTCCCAGAGCTGGAGTCTAATGGTTCCTGTGGCTATAAGGCATGTGTGGAGTCCTGATGTTGATATTTGCTTGCTCCACTACATTGGGGCTCAAGATCTCTTGCTGCCAACACCCTTCTTTCAGAAGTTTAGAAAGTGGTTTACCCATGCCCAGTGACTTGAACTTATCAAGGGTAGCATCTAAATTCCCACTTACACTAACCTTGCTTTTCATCAGTTTCAACACCTTGTTGGATATTTTTATTTATTTTTAATAATATGAAAATTATTCTAATTGGAAGAGAAAGTCTAAATAGATTTGTCCTCAGTCCTTTCTCAGTAGCCATTGTTCCATCAACCTAGAGGGGCAACTTTATTCCTTTATGGAATTTCAGTGACTCACTATTGCCTCTGGCTAAAAGAAGAATTTTTCTCTTGGATTTTACAGCCTTATGCAATTATTTTCCAGTTTATCTTTCCCAGTCTGTTACAAATTAACCCCATTTATTTTCTAGCCAAACTGCCCAATTTGCTATTTTCTATATATTGTTTTTTCTCCCTACAAACATTCACATAATCTGAACCCCAGGTTTGTAATATTCTCCTGAGAGAGAGAGAGAGAGAGAGAGAGAGAGAGAGAGAGAGAGAGAGAGAGACAGAGAAACATGCTTCTCTGTGGATATATTTCATTTCCCCAAGAGAATGTCAGTTCCTTGTATGGAGGGACAACATTTTTTTTCTTTCTGTGTCCCCCAGAAACTAACACAGTAATGGGCACCTTGTCGACAGTCAGTAAATGCTTGATGTTAGATTGATTGATACCACTTTTTTTTTTCCTCACCCTGCAGTCTCCTTTTCTTGTCCTTAGAGGTTCTCACAAACTTCTGCTTATTCTGAACTATAACCATCTGACACTTCTTATGGTACTTTGCCAGATTTGTATATTTATCTTCTGTTATCTGCCTTTGTTTCTATCTTCAGGACATATCTTTTAAAAATTTAAATTGTTCGATAAGTTCCTTATGTATCAACATCAGTCTGTTTAGATAATTTTCCCTTTCCCCTTCACTGTAATTTTTTTTTCTCTTTGTGTCTGCAGTATATCCTTCCCAAAAGCTAAACATCAATCCTATGCATCTCATCTCTTGTAGACTTTTAAGCCATGGGAAATTACCTAGCTTTTCTCTGAATCCTTTGAAATCTGCTTTCCCTAAAGCTAGTGTGCATGTGAGAATATCTCCCCTCTTTCTGTATTTTAAAGTTCCTATAATTTCTATACCAGGAAACAAATAACCCTTGTTTGTGAGAGTCAGAACCACATTTATTTCATATTTTTATGCATCTTCCTGAAGCATAGGTCTGACCAAATTATTCCCCATTCAATAAACTCCATTGACTACCTCTCACCTCCAGAATCAAAATAAAAACCCTCTATTTGCCCTTTAAAACCCTGCATAATCTTGTCTGTCTGCACATTTCTAGTATTTTTACATTTTTTTTTCCTTTTGAGCCCTCTCCCCTTACCCCATCTCTACCTCCATGTACTATGAAATTCAGGGAATTTGGTCTCCTCTCTGTTTTTTGGACAAGATATTCCATTTCCCTACTTATTCAATTTCATGGGCTATCTCCCATGCCTGGAATTCTCTTCTTCCTGATCTTTTTTTTTTTTTTTCTGGCTTCCCTGTCTCCCTTTAAGTCCTAGCTGAAATCCCACCTTCTACAAGAAGCCTTTCCAAAGGTTGTCTCTCCCTTTAGACAGTGAGCTCCTTGAGAACAGGGGCTGTATTTTGCCTTCCCCTTTTCCACAGTACTTAAAACAGTGCCTGGAATACACTAAGTAGGTGCTTATATGTTGCAAGAACCTGGGTGGTACATTAGATAGAGTGCTGAACTTGGAGTTGTGAATGATAAAAATAATAATAAACATTTAAATAGTACTCTTAGGATTAGTGCTTTACAATATCATCTTATTTTGTCTTCACAACAAACTAGGGAGGTAGCTATTATTCTTTCCCTTTTAAAGATGAGGCAAATGAACCTGAAATAGGTTAAGTGGTTTGCCTAGGATCACCCAGCTAACATGTTCCTGAGGACAGATTTGAACTCAGGTTTCCTGATTTCAGGTCCTGTGCTCCATTGACTGTTCCACCTAGCCCTACTGACTCTAACTAAAAATCCAAATGAGGATGAAAGGCAGTCTAGTAACACAGTACTAGATCTGGACTCAATAAGACCTGAGTTCAAATCATACATTAGACACCCACTAACTGTATGATCCTGGACAAGTCACTTAATTTCTATCTCATATAATTTCTTCACATAAAAAATGGACAAATAACATCATATACTGCCAAAGTTTTTGAGAGGATAAAAAATTGATAATATTTGTAAATAGGTTGTAAAATGCTTTAAAAATAAATGTTTGTTGAATGATGACTAACTGAATGGTCAAGCATGTTGTTGTTGTTGAGTCATTTTCAGTTCTGTTCAATTCTTCATGACCCCATTTAGGATTTTCTTGGTAAGCATACTGGAATGGTTTGCCATTTACTTGTCCACCTCATTTTACAGATAAGGAAACTGAGATGAGTCTTTTGGACTTCAGGACTCGTGCTCTAGCCACTGTACCACCTAGCTGAATATGTGAATAATATTTTAGAGACATTATTTCCCCAGGCTATTTCTCCTCCCATTTTTTTGAGAAAGGGAAAAACCCATGTATTAAAGGATAACACATAAATGCAGCATTTGGAAGTGCAGTACAATTGAATTTAAAGAAAAAAAAAGATAATTTGAAAATTGTTCTTAATCTATTTTGAGCCAGTGCCAGATTACTAATTCTGAGCAAAGCTTTCCCACATTACTCTGACTTTGGCATAAATCTACTTGAAACAACAGCATTTTTATTTCACATCAAATTGAATGTCCTATCAAGTGATGTTTTATATAACTAGAGATCAAGATCTGGAAAGATATCAAAGGAAGCCGGAAAAAGATCTGAGGGATTCATAAAAGATCTAGATCAGGCTAAACTTAAACTATTCCCCTTTGCCATTACCTTGGCTTTTTAGCTATGATATAAAGGTATTTCATTTTTGGTCTATGCTATGATTTTCATCAGAGAATCAAGGATCAAAATAGTCTAATTTTATTAAAGTAGTAAAAAAAAAAAACATTTCTGATGACTAGAATCTGATTCCCCTGCATTTGCTATATTTTATATGGTCTTCAGTTTCTAGTTGCCTACACATATTTGGAGCAATTACAAATTTACTCAGAAAAATTATAGCCAGATATATCCCTCATTGAAGGTGTCTGTATAATACACCAAGAAAAAAATGCAATTTTAAACATACGTCAAAAACTAGTAACTCACATTTATTTTAATTTTCTATCATCTCCTTAAAGATATTTTACTTCTCTAAAATGAGAACACCATTTTCAAACACCAGACAGCCTCACTGATGGCTTACTATGCTTGAAGAATATTTCCCTCCTCCTTTCCAACTTTTGGCTTCACTGATTGCCTTCAAGTCTCAGCCAAAGTCCACCCTCTTCGAAGAAGCCTTTGTCAATCCTATTTAATCTTATGCCTTCCCTCTGAGATTAGCTTCAAATTATATGTGCCCCATTTATGCAGAACCGTTTATGTGTTGTCTCCTCTAATAGAGTATAAGCTATTTGATAGCAGGGAATATTTGTTGTTGTTTTTGATTTATTCATTTGGGATATTTTAAGAAATGCTGGTTGACTTTATGCCTTTAAATGATAAATTAATAAGTCAATATCTGTGGATTATTACAAAAAGTCACATAATTTGATTAGATCAGTAAAAATTCAATTCAATGAAATTGGAAATCAGAAGACTTTAGTTTTTTCTCCTGTCTCTGCCATTTATTACACGAGTACTTCAGATAAGTCAACCTCTTTTGGGCCTCATTTTCTATATTTATAAAAATGCATCTGCAAACTAGATGCATATGTACTATGAATGCATAACATGCATATTGCCTACATCAACAAAGTGTGTGTGTGTGTGTGTGTGTGTGTGTGTGTGTGTGTGTGTGTGTGTAGGAACTGAGAGCTTTTGCACCACAAATATTTCTTGTCTTGAAGACCTTTAAATTACGTCTCTAATACTGTATACTATATAACCATTTATAGCGCTAGTGGGTGACCCTGAACCCATAGTCATAGACTTAGTAGTAGAACAAATATTTGTTGTAACTTAGTTGAATCTCCTCATTTTGCAGATGAAGAAACTAAGATAAAAATAGAATACATAATTTGACCAGTGTCACATGACTCATGACATAGAAGGAATTCCATATCTAACACTCTTTCCACCAAACCACAGAGCCTTTCAAAAGCCAGCACATTCACAAAGGCCTTTTAGTATCAGGAAACAATTTGGTGTTGAGTTGAGTGTATAGTATGGAAGAGTAGAGAGAAAAGATGCCTTGGACACAGGACAACTTGCATTTAAGAACTTCCTGTAACCTAAAGTAGTTCTATGACTGTTCAAGTATCTCAACCTCTCTCAGTGACCAAGGGAAATCTCTAAGACTATGATTTACAATTATGTTGTAGATCTGCACCAGTTGAGGGAATGTCCACACTAGGAGTACCCAACAACTATGAAATCATAATTCCAGACGATTGTAATTGTAATTTGAGCATTAGTTATAGTATACTAAAATCCCATTACTCTCAGTCAAGAGAATATGAAACTAAACATACTTCCTTTAATTCAGGAATACTTAAACTTTTATTGTTTTTTTTTTTTTATGGACCCCTTAAGTAGAATGTGAAGCATATAAACTGGTGAAGTCTATGAGGCCTATCTTTATCTCAGAATTTTTTAAATATAATGCACAAAATAAGATATTTAGGATTACAAAACAAAATAATTATGCTGTTTGTTTATATGTAGGCAGGAAGACAGTGATCATGTGAAATATGGAAATGTATCTAATAACTATAGTATTTGCAAAAAAGTGATAAGCATAAAAATATTTTGGGGGAAAATGAAACGAATATAATGTGAAATGAAAATATCTGTTATTTTTATTGTTGACACCATCATAAATGCTAGTATTAAGTGTTACTACCATGATCTGTCATCTACATTCATAGTTAAAGAAAGTATTAATTTCATTTACAAGTCAGTGAAAATAAAGATGTACTCCCCCCACCCACAAGGTTAATCGCCATCTTCAACCAAGTTAAGAATTCCTCAGATAAGGGTACTTTTAATGGAAAACTGTCTAATCTTTGAAATGATCTCTGAACATCATATGATCTATTATTCCTTAACTAAAAGGTATTTCCTTAACCATATTTGTGATTATGCAACTAAACTGAGATTTTTTTAAGGTAAAAAATGAAATTAGTGTATTTGACCTAATTGGAAATGTGTATTTTTATTGTTTTCATATAGAAGAGCTATAGGGAACTCTTTATAAGTGGATAAATATTAAATGTATATATACATTAATAAATACACATATATTAATGACAATTTAATAAGCCATCTACATATTTATTTTGTGTACATTAATCATACATTCACTTTCAATCAATAATTCTTTTAGAATTTGAAGTGTTTCTTTACTGAACATTTGAAACATTTCCCTACTTCGCTTGATGCACAAATAATCTAAAATGATGCCCCTGGCTTATATCATATTTTAGATACTATACACGTTGTGAAGCTATAAATTTATCACTTTGCCTTAGCTTTGTAATGATACCCTGAGTTGTACAACCTGAACAACCAACAAATAATACATTTTCCTTCGAGAGTCTTATGCTCACAAAAGCCACCTGCAAAATAAAGCCAAAAAGAATGCTAAAATGCTGTAGACCAGTGAGAGGAAAATACTATTGCAGAAATCAAAGTATAAAGAAGGAAAATATAAGTATAAATTTTAGTTTAAATTCAAAAATAATAATATAACATTTAAAAAATATTATACACAAACAGTAATCCCCTTTACATAAAATCCAATGAGAACTTTAGAATTTCTTTTAAAAACTTGCTATTATCTCCCCTTTATCACTCAACTGACATTTTATGTTCTATACTTCCAATTTGGTATTCTTTTATATAGTCTTTGTTTTTACAATCAATTTATCCTTATCACCTCCCATTTCAAAGTCTCTTTTTCTTCCTCTGTCTTTTACTAGGAATCATCATTTTCTTTTTAAGTTTGTTCTGCTTCCTTTGCTTTCAAACTTACTCTAATTTTACTTAATGGAGAAAAATAATGCCCTTGGCTTTTTTTTGGCATTTTTCTTGCTATCTTTTCCTAGTTACCAAATTTATTGTTTCTGTAGACTAGATTAATCGTATTATTTATTTCAAAATCCACATTTATTCAGTGAGGAAAAGATATTAAGTTCACATGAATTACATCATATTGAACTGTTTCCAAATTTGACATTCACTCCTAATTTCAATTAAGTAATCCCCTGAGGATATCTTTGCATCCATTTTATTTGTCTTTTCATTCTAAAATTTCAAATCTCTTTAAAATACCTTTTTCCTAGGGCATTTTTTATTGTTATTCTGCCTCATAAGTCTTTCTGACAGGATTTAAGAAGAAAAAAAAAGAGCGGGAGGTCAAGAGAAGGGGGAAAAGACACCCCCTGTGGGTTTTATAACCTTGCATTCTTTCCTATATCTTATTTTATCATAAAATGACAAATAGGGATTATGTCACTCTATTTATGATATCTCTTATGTACATTGACAGTCAATAGACAATAATATTGTTGCTTAAAGAAATCTTAGATTATTCTCATGAATTTACTCTGTCTGCCTCTATTTGTTTAAAATTCCAGCATAAATCTCAGGCCCAAAGCCACAAAAATGTTTGGAAAATATTAATTTTAATTGTAGGGTATATAAACTCAGGAATAGCTCTGATTATAAAAAATAAAGTTCATCCTTTCTCAAATATTTTTAAACATAGCTCTCACTTGTCTTGTTTTATATAGCAGTAATTTTATTTTGCTTTGTTTTTGTTTTAGTTTTTACTCTGTATTGGGGAGGGGTGTGAATTATTGAAGGTTGAAGGACTGAGTTCACAAGGTCATAAATATGATCATTTTAATTTCATACACTTTTTTACATATTCCCCCTCTAAATCCACTTAGTTCATGTCCTTGATAGAATAAAGATATTTGGAAAATTTGTAGAAAGGGAAATGCATTGTTTTGTGAAACATAGGACAACACAAAAAAACTCTTAAGAGTAGTCAAGAGAATACTAAGCATCTTTCTACATAGAAGCCTATAGGTACCCAGAATCTTTCTTAACAAATGGATTGGGGAAAAGGGAAGAAAGGCTGAAAGATTGATGTGAACATGTAGCAACTAAATCTGTGAATCTCATGTAAATGGGTCTCATCCTCCTGCTTCTTAAGAAGTATATGCCTTTTACCCATTTCTGCAACAGATTTATTCTAAAATAAACTGAAACAGGCCAACAGAATATCAAAATTACTGGGGGAAAAACAAATTAAATTCACTGAACCAAGACAGATATAAAGGATAACTTACCGAGGGACACTAGCTATTCAAAAATGCTTTAGGCAATAAAATCACTTAAAGGAAGAAACTATCTAAGCCTGGTGGCTTTCTAGTCACATGCCCACTACCCCTTCAGGGGAAAAGACCTTACTCTGAGGTTAACAAATCTATTTCACTTGCTAAAAGTTGAAGAAAACTCTACAAGAATGAAGCCTAAACAGACATGATAAACAGGAGCATCACATTTAGAGAATCTAGGCTTAAACAAGAGAACTACTTAGGACTCCTCATATCCAGACATGCTCAAGCTATATGGAAACTTACATATTTGGAGGTTTTGTCAGATAAATTAGGAGAGCAAAGGGTCTTCTGTGACTATACATAAGGGCATTCATATTCACCTCGCTTTCTCTATTTCGTGCCCTCATAGTTGCCTCTCATGACTATACTTTTGTAATGACTTTCAGACAGCATAAGGATTACTAGACTTCTGGGAGGAAAAATGGTGGGTTAAACAATAAATTGCCCACATTTTGCCATATTCACCTTGAAGTAACCATAAAATAGCACCCTAAATAAATCCTGAAAAAAGCAGAATCAGGAAAAACATAGGTTTAAATAATGTTTGAGCCCAATAAACTTGGAAGATTATCAGCAAAGGTCTATCTCACTCAGGTAAAAGGGGATCTCAGTGCAGAACAGGAAATGTCCTAACAAGCCAGCAGCAAGCCACATCTCTGCAAACCAGGAATAGATCCTGAGCTCCAGTGTGATGGAGCAGATTCAAATTCCCTTACCATTACAGACATCAAGACCCAAGAGAAGCATAAACAGGTAAAAAGGGAGAGTCAAACTGTTTATATCCATACATGGAACAATGATACTTGTAATTCTTAAAAATTATATCACTAACAGTATAACTAAAAGAAATATGCATAGATAGAGAGTATAGATATAAGGTGATTTTGAGGGAATAACATCAAATGTAATTAAGTGATGAGAAAGAGAAGTACAATGGGTGCAGAAGGAAAGGAGATGTAGGATGGGGGAAATTATTTAACATGAAGAGACACAGAAGACCTTTTAAAGACCTATTACAGTGGAAGGGGATATGGGAGGGTTAGCAGTGGGCATTGTATGAACTTTATTCTCATCAGTATTGGCTCAAATAGGGAATAATATGCCCAATCAGTTGAATATATAAATCTGTCTTTCCCAACAGGGAACTAGGAGGGGAAAAAGCTAAAGTGGGGGGGGTGGTTTGGACTAAGAGAAGGGAGGGCATAGCAGGGGAGGTGACAGATGAGAAAAGAAATAGAAGAAGAAACTGGTGAGGAGAGAAAAGTTGAAAGGAGAGAGAGGTTAAACAAGAGAGAAAATAAATTGGAGGTAAATGCAGTAATCATAACTGTAAATGTGAATGGGATGAACTCTCCCATATAATAGATGCGGATAGCAGAGCAGATCAAAAACCAAATTCCTATAATATATTGTTTACGAGAAACACACTTGAAGCAGACAGATGCACACAAAGTAAAGGTAAGGGCCTGGAGCAGAATCTATCATGTCTTAACTGAAGTAAAAAAAAAAAAAGCAGGGGAAGTAATCCTGTCTCAGACAAAGTAAAAGCAAAAAATAGATCTGATTAAAAGAAATTAGGAAAGAAACAACATCTTCTTAAAAGTTACCATAAACAATGAAGCAATATCAGTACTAAATTTATATACACTAATTGGTATAGCATCCAAATTCTTAAAGGAGAAGTACGTTACATGAAAAAACAGCAAAATTATACTAGTGGGGCACTTCTACCATCTCCTCTCAGAATTTGATTAATTTAATCAAAAAATGAACAAGAAAGAAATAAGGAGGCAAACATATGATTTTTTTTTTGCTTTTGAGAGGGCAATTGGGGCTAAGTGACTTGCTCAAGATCACACGGCTAATTTTAGTGTGAAGTGTCTGAGGTCAGATTTGAACTCACCTCCTCCTGTCTTGCTCTATTCACTGCATCACCTAGCTGCCCCATACAATTTTTTTTTTAATTAGATATGACAGACCTTTGGAGAAAACAGAACAGGAAAAGAGAATACCTTTTTCTCAGCAGCACATGGTACCTACAATAAAACTGATCATATATTAGGACATAAAAAACTCAAAACCAAATATAAATAGGCTGAAATATTAAATGTACTCTTTTTGGATCATAATGCAAAAAATACATTAAAAAGTGCAGTAGAAAGATATAGTAAAATTAATTAGAATCTAAATAAACTAATTCTAAGGAATAAGGGGGTCAAAGAACAAATCATAGAAATATTCAATAATTTCATTAAAGAGAATGATGATAATGTGGCAGCATATCAAAACTTATGGGATACAGGCAAGTCAACACATCAGGGAAAATGATTTTCTTGAAATTCTTACATTAATAAAATAGGGGAAATAAAGACCAGATCAACAAATTAGCCATGCAACTAAAAAAACAAAAACAACTGCAAAAAAAAAGAGTCCAGAAAAAGAACAAATTAAAAATCCTCAATTGAGCACCAAATTAGAAATCCTGAAAATCAAAGGCTAGGTCAATAAGATTTAAAGTTGAAAAAAAAAATTGCAACACAAAAAAACCTTTTGAGCTAATAAATCTAAGAGCTGGTTTTATGAAAGAAAGAAAAACGTAAACCTTTTGTTAATTTCATTTCAGAAAGAAAAGAAAACCAACTATCCACTATCAAAAGTGAAGAGTGAAATCACCACTGATGAAGAAGAAATTAATGATTAGAAAATATTTTGCCCCAATTATACACCAATATATCTGGCAATCTGTGTGAGATGAATTAATATTAAAGAAAATATAAATTGCTCCCAATTAACAGATAAATGAATAGAATGCCTAAATAACCCCACCTTAGAAAAATAAATTGAACAAATCATTAATGAACTCCCTAAGAAAAACCTCACCAGGGCCATATTGGTTCACAATTTGTAAATGCACATTAGGAGGGGTTTTTGTTGTTTTTTTCTTTCTGGAGTTCAGTTTCCCAGGCTCATACTAAATTGTAAACATGTAAAGGATCAATCTCCTTTGAACCCTGGTAATTCACAGATATGCTGAGTGACATGGGTTATGATGCCTTTTGACTCTGAACCCATTAGTTGAAAACCATATATGTTGAGAGGTTGATATTTTATTTGGGGGCTCACTCATGGGAAGATTGTTTCCTTGTGATTTGGCCAGATGAGACTCTGGGTTGCTGTTGTCAAGGAGCCCCTGGCTTTGAGAACACAGATAGTGGCACTCCCTGATCTGGTGATTATACATCTATTACTTTGTTTAGATAGTTGGAGCTGTGTCTATTGGATCTCTGTGCTAATTTCTCCGTTTCTCTGCTTGTATTTTCTACACATTCAGGTTACTGAGTCTTCCTCTGAATTAGTGAATGACCTTTACCTTCTTTATTCTCTCCCTGTATTTTCTCTATATTCAGGGTGCTGACCTTTCCCCTGAGCTAGTGAATGACTCCTATAAGTTTAATTAAAGTGAGATTATTGGCTTCTTTGAAGTTGTCTTTCCTTGAGAAAAGCAGATCTAAGAACCTGTGCTAACAGGCCATTCTGGGTATGCTAGGGTGCTTGCTAATACACAAGTGAATTCTACCAAACACTTAAAGAACAACTAATTGCAATATTATATTGACAATTTGGAAAAAAAATAGCTGAAGGAGTCCCAACATACCCCTTTTATGACTCAAATATGGTGCTGATATCAAAACCAGGAAAAACTAAAACAGAGAAAGAAAATTACAGAATAAATGACCTTGAAAGGCAGAGCCAAGATGGCAGTGAAAGCAAGGACTCACTTGAGGTCTCCCCGAAAACCCTTCAAATACCAAGTGAATCTGAACAAATTCTAAAACAGCAAAACCCACAGAAAGACAGAGTGTGACAGATTTCCAGCCTAAGACAACCTGAAGGTCAACAAGAAGGGTCTATTGCACCAGGCAGGGAGAGGAGAACAGTCTAAGTGTGCAGGCTGCACCACAGCAGAACTGACCATAGGAAAGCCAAACAGATTCTAGGGAACTGAATCATTGGCAGCAGTGACAATTTCCCAGACCTCTCAGTGCAGGTGGGGGGCTGTTGGAACTTGGGGAGAGAGAAGCATAGTTCTGTGCAGGGCCTGTGGCAACAGCAACAGCTACTCCTGGGGCTATTAGCCTATAGCCTGAATGTTTGAAAGTTACCTATTTAAATTTCCAGGAGCCAAGATGGCAGAGTAAGCAGTAAATTCACTCTCACCCTTCCTTATTGATCTTGAAAAACCCAGAGAATAATGCCCCAGGGAAATCCTGGGATAGTGGAACCAGCAGAAAGACTAGGTAGAGCAGTCATTTAGGTTGGGAGGCTAATGGGATTAAAAGGAAAGGCCCCTCTTGTTGTGGCTGAAGGAGACCAGCACAGGAAAGGAGGTATCCCAGTAAGCCAGCAGCAAGCCCCACCCTCAGTGGATGAGTGGGAGATCCTGAACCCCAGAGTGGAGGAGCAGGTAAGCACCAACAACAGGCACATACCAGCCAGAATCACCACCTCCAACTTAGTACCAGGTAAACTACCAGCCACTACAACATCCAGCTGCCAGCACCTGAGGCCCCAGCACAGAATACCAGTAACCAGGCCCCTAACCCCTAGTATAAGAAATCTGTGACAGTGCCCCCTGGGCCCTAGAAGTAGAGATCAAATTTAAAAGCCAGAAAAAAGGCAAATATGAGCAAGAAAGATCAACAAAATACAATGACCCCAGAGAAATATCTTAGTGAAAGGGAAGATCAAAACAGAAATTCAGGAAAGGATATCATGGTCAGTATACCCACATATCAAATCTCAAAGGAGAATATGAACTGGTTTCAAGCTCAAAAAGCCTTCATGGAAAAGCTCAAGAAGAATTTTAAAAGCCAAATAAGAGAGGTAGAAGAAAAACTGAACAATTCCTTTAAAAGTACAATTGACAAAATTAGGGGTGGGGGTAGAGAAGTACACTGAAGAAAACAATTCATTAAAAATTAGAATTGGCAAGTGGAAGCTATTGACTCTATGAGACATCTCAAATCTGTCAAACAAAATCAAAATAATAAAAAAAATTGAAGAAAATGTTAACAACCTCATTGAAAAAACAACTGAATTGGAAAATGGTTCCAAAGAATTACTGGTCTGCCTGAGAACCATGATGACAAAAAGAGCCTAGAGATCATCTTTCAAGAAGTCATCAAGAAAAATTGCCCTGAGATCCTAGAACCAGAGGGTAAAAGCCTCATCGAAAGAATCCAATTTCACCTCCTGAAAGAGATCCCTAATTGAAAACTAATTCAACCATTCTGGAGAACAATTTGGAACTATGCCTAAAGGGCAACCAAGTTCTGCATACCCTCTGCATACCCTGCATAACTAGCAATACCCACTACTGAGTCTGTACCCCAAAGAGATCATTAAAAAGGGGAAAGAGCCTACATGTACAAACATATTTATAGCCTCCCTCTTCATGGTGGCAAAGTATTGGAAATTGTGGGCATGCAAATCAATTAGGGAATGACTGAACAGCTGTGGTATGATTGTAATGGGATACTATTGTGCGATAAGAAATAACAGGCAAATTTCAGATAAACCTGGAATAACTTGTACAAACTGATGCAGACTGAAATGAGATGAACCAGGAAAACATTATACACATTGTGTGATGATCAGCCTTGTGTGATGATCAACCTTGAATGACTTGGCTCTTCTCATCAATACAGTTATCCAAGACAAAAACAAAGGACTCCTGAAGGAAAATGTTATCCATATCCAGATTAAAAACTGATGGGCTCTGAATGCAGATTGGAGGGGTTTTTTTTGTTTGTTTTTTGTTTATTGTATTCTTTTTCATGTTTTTTTTCTTTTGATCTGTTTCTTCTTTCACTACAGTGACTAATATGGAAATAATTTTACATGATAACACAAATATAACCTATATAAAATTGCCCACCGTTTTTGGGAAAAGGGAGTGAAGGAAGGTAGAGAAAAACATTTGGAAATCAAATCTTGTAAAAATGAATGCTACAAATTGTCTTGATGTGTAATTGGGGAAAATAAAATACTATTTTAAAAGACTACTTAAAATTTCATATCTGCTTCTCAAGATAGGCTTTTGTTAACCATCTTGGTGTCAACCTGGGATCAGAGAGAAGAAAACAACAGCTAAACTCTTTACAATTATTTATATGTGTGCTTTTTTGTCACATGCATATGCATTTTTATACATGCACATGCTCTCCTTTGTGTGTTATTGTAAATCACTTTCCTGGAATCCTAAGGAAATACCTGGTAAAAAAGCTAGAAGTTACTGCTTGACTCTACTCTCAGATCTATCCTTTGGGATCTTTGAACCACATAATTAGTTTAGGGGGCAGACGAATTCCTATACAATATGTGGTAAGGCATGCCTGAGACATTCATGAATGACTCTGCTCTTACTTTCTCTTACTTACAGTGTCTTGTTTTCATGGCTCTGCTACAGAAAACTTTTCCAGAACCCACAGAATCCAATTCTGTACAAAAATTATGAAGGGCAAAAAAAGGACTGCATGGCAAAAAAAGAAAAAAAGATACCACAGTCTGAATTTATTATTTCATGCAACTCTACTGAGCCAGTTGGTTAAATTTCTTCAGGACCTTTTGTAGCAGCAAGCACCCCAACATCCCCAGAGTGGCTGCCAACACAGGTTCTTAGATCTGCTTTTGTAAAGGAAAGCAACTCAAAATCGGTTAACAAGCTTACTTTAATCAAACAAACATATATTATTTAGGTCAGGGGGAAAAGGTCAGCACCCCAAACTTCAGAGTTACAGAACTTACAGATCAAACAGACAGGCTTCCAAACCGTCCAACCATTATATCAATACCAAATCACAGTTACCAGAGAGGGAAGCATCAACATCTGGGTTTTCAAAGCCGGGGGGCTCTCAACAAAGGCTTCCCAGAGTCTCATCTGGTCAAATCACACAACACTTCTCAAAGTGAGCCCCAAAGCAAAGCCTCTCCTCAGGGCTTATATAGCCTTCTCCTGGCTCAGAGAATGTAACAACCTCCTTGACCCACTGCCCAATCACAAAGTATCAAGGTGTGGGCTTTCCTGAAAAACAAGCCTCCCACCACAGGCTCCAGGTGCACTTAAGCTAGGGGAAGGGAAGATCTTTAAATTTGCATTTCCATTACACCTTTATATCAATCTTCAGCTATTGGGGTATTTTTATGTTTATAGGGCTTTCTAGCAAGTAGCACCTTTATAACATAATCATCATCTTAAATATATAGATATCTATATCTTAAAAATATATAAAACACTTTTCATATATTATCTTGTTTTATTTTCACAAGAACTCTGGGATGGGTACTATTTCGATCCTCATTTTACAGATAGTGAAAGTAAAGTCAGTGGAGATTTTGACTAGGTTCACACAGCTAATAAGTGTTTGAGGCAGGATTTGAAGAGGTCTTCTTGACTTAAAATGCAACATGTAAACTGTATTGCCTCATAAGAAATGATACTTGCAATAATTAAAAAAAAACTTTCTAAATAGCCACAAACTAGATGGTATGCATGATATTGTCACAATCAAATTAAATTTTCCCAGACCCAGTGATAAATTTGGAAGCTATCTAAATGAATCACTGGAAATAGATCAAACAAGATTTAAGGAGAAGAGCAGAAGATTAAAACACATTTGAGAAATTCACTTGCAACAGTTTGGTTGAACAAACCCAAATTGAGGGTTTGAACCATTAGATAAGAGTTCCATGAAAAAGATTTTGATCCAAAAACAACGATTAGGGTGATTATAGAATTTGAGAACTTATAAATTTAGTGATAAAATTTGTTAAATTGGTTTTTAATCAGTCATCCCATTTTAGGCCTGGGTAAGAGATCATATTCAATCTATTTGCCTGATACTCAAGACATTTACGTAAAAATATCATTGTTTTTGTCTTAGCTATATGAAACACAATTCCTTATGTTTAAAAGTAACATAGAGAGAAATGAAATAATTTTCCCAAGGTCATACTGACTCCTATTCTTAGGCTCACTATCATATCATTAAAAAGATAAACAACGTAGATTTATATTATATGACTATTAGTAGGGGGAAAAAAACCTAACTTTTTAAAGACTTGATACATGACAAGTTTCTGTCCAAAAATCTATAATTTCACTCAGTTACATATTGGCTCCTGACATTTTAGTTATCTTTTTAGATTATAAAGTTCTGGTCAATGAGAAAAGGAAGCCTGGAAGCTGATGTTAAGAATTCCATTGGGCCATTAGTTAATATATTGAAGTCCCTGCCTTATTGCGTATTAGATTATATTGTGTATTTAGCTGACATCTAGGGTTGATTGAGAAACATCTCTGTTGAATTTGGTGCCTATTTCTCAAAGAAAAATCTCATTATTCCTTGAGATATTGTGTTTTTAAGTGACCAGATTATGAGTTTAATTCCATGTAGGTAGGGTTAAAGAAGTTATATTGTGTTATATAAGTTATAAAAATAGTGTTATATGCATTATATAGTTACAAAATGGTATTATATAAGAGGGAAACACCAGTAAGAGCATAAGTAGCCCATCATCAAGACACACCAGAAGGAAATGAATGTATTTCAAAGAATAATAAGAAAGATGATGGTATGAATCTTGGATATTGATTATATTTACTGACTAAAGCATGTGGAAACATCAGAAGACCTGGTTGGATTTTTTGATATCTGGTAAGGGAATACCTTTAGTATAGTTATAATTGTGATTTCTGATCACTTATTGGCTGAAGATATCTCAAATTAATCTGACGATTGATGTGGAATATTGTCTTCTTTCAAAACGAAAATAGAAGCCTACGTAGCAATAGCTAAGTGAGAGTATGAAATTTATTTTTTAAGGCATAGTGTATTTCACTTTCATCATGAATTGCCAGAGTACCTAACCTGTATATGTGTTCTTTTTTTTAATGGACAATAAAAAAAAACAGTTCAACATATAGGGAAAGAAAGTAAAAGTACCTTACATGGAATAATAGAGGATATAAATTGCCTACTAAGTTGTTAAACTAGAAGAGTGTGATGTATAGATAGAAGAATAAAATGCACTATGTAGAAAAGAAATATAGTGTTGCCTTTAGACTACCTATTCCAAATCTGTGTTAGATTATCAAATTGTTTTTAAAAGTCTTCAATTCTCTTAAAACATTTTGTAGTAGATGATGCTAGAAAGTAAAGAATCAAATCCTTTTTTTTTCTTCTGATAAATATGATGACAGAAGAAAGCCAAGACAACCAAGGAAACTCTGCCAAGAAGGAAATTAATATGACCACAAACAGGAAACCGAAAAGAGCAGATATTTAACAAAGTGATTCTAAGCTGAAAGCCTATAACTTTTAATATTCAGGACATACCCAGAGAAATGGTGGGCTCAGGAGTCTTACTGGAAAGGGTAATTTACAAAAGTGGTTTGAGGAAGAGATCTGATGCTGTTAGCTTTTTTTTTTTCTATTTGGTCTTTTATACATGTGGCTACACAAGTAGTTCAGCATCAGATTGTGAAAGATAAGGACTTTGAAATTTATTTAGGAGTACTATTATTTTCCTTATATACTGTCTTATATGCCCAGGAAAAAGATCATATTAGTTTAACAAAAGAATTTTTCAGTAACTTCCTAATGAGTCTCCTTACCTCCATTTCTCTCATTCACCATCTCATCATTCACACCACCAATCAGTCAGACCCTATGCAGTATGCTTCTTATTAAATGATTAGTTAATAACTAATTAATAACCAGAGTTATTGAGTTTTTTTCTAAAGAAGAATTTCTAAAAAAGTATAGTAAGAACAGTTAATAAAAACAACAATTCCTCCAAAATCTGAGGCGTTCTCTTTCACAGTTACACAGAGGGTCCATGGAGAAAGTTGGATCAACCTTAGAGAACATATGTAGGAAAAGAATGACTTATCATTCCTGGTTCTCAGAAGTTATTTTCTCTCCTAAATGAAAACTCATGATATTCTATTCAGATATGGATCTCGGGTTGGTTCTGAGGCTCATTACCCTAAGAGTCCTGAATCTGCCTATCTTCAGTGTATCCAGGTTATTCTTGGTATGTTTCCGAGTTTCCAATTGAGATTCTAAAATTAATCACTGCTGCTCCCTTAATACTGCTACTGATAACAAGGAAAAGGTCATTTAAAAAAAAAAAAACTTTTTCACGTTCTCAAGGCCTTTCTCCATTTAGTAGGTTTGGAGCAGAAAGCATGATTTCAAATTTATTTTCATAGAAATGAGAAACAATGAAACTAGACAATAGTATGTATAAAAAAGTAAGCACTTAATTTCTACTGGGAGAAGATATTACTATATGCACAAGTATGTACATACACATATGTATTTTTATGAATGTGTGTATCGGGATTTTGATAAATTGAGTTATCAATTACCCCACTACACTCAGCCTGTAAATCTTTTCAGTTGGGAATTTATCTTAATAGAATCAATCAAAAATGTGAGAAGTATGAACAAGGTCTCAACACCTTTACTGAATGAATGAATGGATGAATGGATGAATGAATGAATAAAGGCATTATTATTAGTTATGACAGAAAGTTTGCTTGGATTGGTTGAAGGAATTAGTCATGCCCTGTATAAAAAAAATTGAATTATTTTGGAATGAAGCATTAAAGCATCTGACAACTTAAGGTATAAGCCCTATAGCCATGCCCCTGAGAATGTATTGCTTTAGGTTGGGTGGGTGGGTGGTAAAAGTGCCCTATCCATAGTCTCAGCCTAGCTTCAGTCTCTTTCATTTCTCTCCTTCCCTTGTCTAGAAAAGGACTTTGTGAACTTTTGATGTTTTGACGATTTTGAACTTCCCATCCTAGTCTTAACAATATTCCCAAAGCACTTTACTCAATGCTTGCATTGGAAACAAAGGGAAACAATGTTTCCAAATTCCATAAGGAAACCTATTAAACCAGCCTGCAAGACATACATCTGGTGGGTTTGTGGCCCACCAAAAGATTTCAGGCAACCTGTGAAATATGTGATGTAAAAGAAAGAAAAATGTCCTCTGTTTAATCTTCCTCCCAGTAGCCACTACAGTGTCCCTCATTTAACTTGGTAGGTGGTTTGCCACTTCTCATTCTCTCCTGTTTGTCAGATGACCCCTGGTAACCAATCATGATCAGACTGTCTCTAGTCTGAGCAGAGCAAGAGTTGTATCTTTTCATTGTGTTTTCAGTCATTACTGGTGTTCTACATGGACAGAGCAAGCTCATCCTGGTGCCAACGCAGCTGACGTCTGCCATGCAATGAAAGGCAACAATGCAAGGGCTTCTTTCCCTCCCTCACTACATGATAACCCTCCAAGTTACATGAGAATCTAGCACGCTCTCCAAAGCCAGACATTCAGTTCAGTATTTCTGTGTATGTGAGCAACTGCTGTGGTGATTTTTTTTGGTTTCTAACATTAAAGTTTTTGGGTGACTTTGTAAAATTAGTGATAAGAAGAAATGGAAGATTGAATGAGAACATACAGTGTTTAATCCAGAGTGGAAAAATAGATATTTGTTTATTTACACAAGAGACAAGATATTATGCCTTATTTGCCAAGAAGTAATATCCATTCCAAAGGAATACAACCTTCTTTGCCATTTCAAATCAAACCAATTTAAGCAAATTGGACACCAATGAAAAACAAATTAAAGGATCCAAATTGTTGAAAAATCTCAATGAGGTAAAATAGTTTTTCAAGAAGGCAAACTTAGAAAATGAGATGGCTACTAAGGCTAATTTTCAGATTTCTAAAGAAATCAGTTCCAAACACAATTCTGGAGTATAATAAACAGATTTCTGACAAGAACTATAATACATTCTATTAACTAAGTGTAAACAGTAAGAAAACCTGAAAAATTAATTAAAACGTGTACTACTTAGCAAAATAATTTTAACACTAATGTGATTTCATGATAAAGAAAAATTCTTAATAAGTGTAATTAATTGATAGTAATTGAATTTTCCTTTTAAAAATATGGTTTATTTGCAAATAGTTTAATCATTAATTATGACTTTACTTGGAAAGTGAACTGCTAAAAACTTATATGTGTCCCAAAGAAGTTTAGCATATTTCAATTTTGGCCCCTACCTGCTGCCAAGTTGTGCAGGTCTGCATTAAACAATGATAAAAACCCAACAAATTTATACCTTTCCTGAAGGGAGTATGATGAGTATCACCAGAAAAGGAGGAAAAAGGACTTTCAGACACCCAATGTTCTGAGTTACCCATTAACCAAATGTATTTTAAGCTTTAGGATGTTTTCCTCTTGAATTTATGTACATGTGAAAAATTGTATCACTGACTTTGGTGAAGGTGGCGATGTTTTTATCAATTATCACCATACAATCTTTTTGTTTTTGGCTTTTTTTTTTTTGGAGGGCAATTGGGGTTAAGTAACTTGCCCAAGGTCACACAGCTAGGTTTTTGTTTGTGTGTGCATTAAGTGTCTGAGGCCGGATCAGAACTCAGGTCCTTCTGACTCCAGGAATGATGCTCTACTCACTTCACCACCTAGTGCAGCAGCAAGCACCCCAATATCCCCAGGGTGACTGCCAACACAGGTTCTTAGATCTGCTTTTGTAAAGGAAAGCAACTCAAAATGGGTTAACAAGCTTACTTTAATCAAACAAACATATATCATTTAGTTCAGGGGGAAAAGGTCAGCACCCTGAACTTCAGAGTTACAGAACTTACAGATCAAACAGACAGGCTTCCAAACTGTCCAACCATTATATCAATACCAAATCACAGTTACCAGAGAGGGAAGCATCAACATCTGGGTTTTCAAAGCCGGGGGGGCTCTCAACAAAGGCTTCCCAGAGTCTCATCTGGTCAAATCACACAACACTTCTCAAAGTAAGCCCCAAAGCAAAGCCTCTCCTCAGGGCTTATATAGCCTTCTCTTGGCTCAGAGAATGTAACAACCTCCTTGACCCACTGCCCAATCACAAAGTATCAAGGTGTGGGCTATCCTGAAAAACAAACCTCCCACCACAGGCTCCAGGTGCACTTAAGCTAGGGGCAGGGAAGATCTTTAAATCTGCATTTCCATTACACCTAGCCGCCCCATCACTATACAATCTTAATAAATTCCCCTTTCTAAAATCTTATAAAATCTTGCTGACTAATTGTTATCAATTAAAAATCATTAGTCATATTGAAGGAAGCTTATGATCTATAACATTAGAAAGACACCTCCTGGGGGGGCGGAGCCAAGATGGCGGAGTAGAAACAGCTCATCCAAGCCACTCTGCCCCCAGATTCCCCCCAAACTATGTAAAAAGGGACTCTGAACAACTTCTGGAGCCCCAGCACCCACAGAACGACACAGAGAAGCTAAACTCCCACTGAGGACAGCCCAGCAGCCCTGCAGGAAGGACCAGAGCAGTGGTCTGGGACCTGGCAGCGTGCAGCACGCAGAGCGCAGGAGCCGAGCCGAGCCGAGCCCAGGTCCGCATGAGCCGAGGTTTTAGCCCCAGGGCGGCAGGGCGAGCAGCCAGCTGGAGGAACCCCAGAACACCAGGAGCTGTGGCGACTCCAGAATTATCAACATAGATTTGCCTGGGACAAAGTAAGAGGTTAGTGTCCTATGGACTTTGGGACTGGTATTAGGGAATGCGTTGGCTCCCTCCCCTGGGGGCTAGAAGCCGCTGAGGACAAACGCCATTTTGTAGTTTTCAGAGGCAGCTCCCGCTCCCAGCCTGCAAATTTGTAGGGAGATCCAGCGATCAGTCTTGGGGGGGTAATCGCTCTTCTTTAACCTCCCTGGATCTGGATTGTGATCTAGGGTGGAAGTCGTGGGTGGATTTACAGCTTGCCAGAAACGGAAGTTGCCCCCCACACGTTCGGGACGAAAATTCCTCTATCTGGCCCTAAAGCCATAGTGTGGCAACAAGCCCAAAAGTCAAGTAACTAAGCAGCAACATGCCAAGGCAAAGGAAACAGAAAAATGCAACCCTAGACTCCTATTTTGGGGGCATAGAGCGGGAAAAGGACTGTAAGGTCAGAAGTCCTGCTCCAAAAGCCCCAGGGGAAACCATGAGCGGGTTGCAGGCCATAAAGGACCTTAAGAAGGACTTTAAAAATCAAATAAGAGAAGTGGAGGAAAAATTAGAAAGAGAAATGAGAAGGATACAGGAAAAGTATGAAATGAGGGTCAACAGCCTGACTGAGAAAAACAACACCTTAAAAAATAGACTAACTCAAATGGCAAAGGAGGCCCAAAAGGGCAATGAGGAGAAGAATGCCTTAAAAAGTCGAATTTGCCAGATGGAAAAAGAATCCCAGAAGTTCACTGAGGAGATTCATTCCTTCAGAGTTAGACTGGAGCAAATGGAAGCTAATGACTTTATGAGAATTCAAGATGCTGTTAAGCAGATCCAAACAAATGAAAGATTAGAAGGCAATGTGAAATATCTCATGGGAAAAACCACTGACCTGGAAAATAGATCCAGCAGAGACAATTTAAAAATTATTGGACTACCTGAAAGCCATGATCAAGGAAAGAACCTAGAAATCACCCTTCAAGAAATTCTCAAGGAAAATTGCCCTGATGTTTTAGATCCAGAGAGCAAAATAGAGGTTGAAAGAATCCACAGATCACCTCCTGAAAAAGATCCCCAAAAGAAAACTCCCAGGAATATTATAGCCAGGTTCCAGAATCCCCAGATCAAGGAGAAAATACTCCAAGCAGCCAGGAAGAAACGATTTCAATATTGTGGAAACACAATCAGAATAGCCCAGGACCTGGCAGCTTCTACACTGAGGGATCGAAGGGCATGGAATATGATATTCCAGAGGGCAAAAGAACTGGGAATGAACCCAAGGGTCACCTACCCAGCAAAACTGAGTATTTTGTTTCAGGGGAAAATATGGTCATTCAGTGGAATAGAGGACTTTCAAGCATTCTTGAGGAAAAAACCAGAATTGAATAGAAAATTTGACATCCAGACACAAGAAGCAAGAGATGCCTGAGAAGGTAATCAGGAAAAGAAATCAAAAGGAACTTATCAAAGTTGAACTATTTACATTCCTATATGGAAAAGCAATAACTGTGACTGATGACATCTTTCTCACTATGAAAATAATGGAAGAAGGGTGTGTGGTCATATGAATACATATGTGAATGTGTGTGTATATGGTTACAGTTATATATGGATAGAGGGCATAAGTTGAATTTGTTGGGAAGGGAGAATACTCAAGGGATGAAATTATGAGGTGAGAGAGGAAAGTGGCAAGAGGAGATAGGGAGAGACAGGGTAGTGTAAACTATCCCATGCAGAAGAAGCAAGGGGAAGTGGTTGCAAAAGAGGGGGAGAATAAGGAAGGCTAAAAAGGCAAAACCACATTCACATTGAATTTAGTTCAGGGAGAAAATGACATACAAACTAAATGGGATATCTCAACCTGCAGCAGGATAGGGGGAAGGGGGATGGGAGGAGGGATGATGGATGGGAGGGCATCCTTGGGGGAAGAGGAGGTTGGAAGTACCCACTATAAAAGAGGGACAGGATCATGTAGGGAATGGACCAGGTGGGGGGGTGGGATGAGTGGGAGGGAATTATAAGCAGCCTTGTACAATATATCTACTATGATAATGTTTTACATAGCTAGACATGTACAACATATACTGAATTACTTATCTCCCCAGAGGGAATGGGTGACAAGGGAGGAAGGAAATGGATCTGAAATTCGAGGTCTTAACATTAAATGTTTCAAATATATATAAATACTGTTATTAATACTCTTTCGCTTGTAATAGGGAGATAAGATGTGCAGGCATTGGGACACAAAGATTCACCTTCCTCTAATGGAAAAGTCGATGGGGGTATGGGAGAAGGTAGGGGAGAGAGCAGATTGGAGGAAGCGATATCTTCTGGGATTACTGTTCTGGGAGGTTGGGTAGGGGAATAATGGGGGGAAAATGATTGTAACTCAAAATCTGGCGGAAATGAATGATGTAAAACAGAAGTTAATAAAGCATTTGTTTAAAAAAAAAAAAGAAAGACACCTCCTTAGCTCCTGATGGTTAACTCTAAATCTCTAAAGGCATGAAATAATTTCTTTCTGGGACTTGGACTGCTGACTATATATGTATATACATATATATGTGCGTATGTTAATATACTCTCTCAGTAGAAATTAAGTGCTTACTTTTCCTTACACATGCTGTTATCTAGTTTGTTTGTTTTTTTTTAATTGTTTCTCATATCTATGGAAATCAATTTGAAAACATTTGTTCAGCTCAAAACACACTAAATGGAGAAAGACCTTGAGAATGTGAAAAAGGTTTTTTTTAAGCAACTTTTTCCTTGATATCAGTAGCAGTATTAAGGGGGTAGCAATGATTAACCAGTACACCTGATGGTTGTTAGAGGCACTCCTAAAGCCAGAACTTCTTAACCCATATATTACATGTGACATTCTTTGTGGAAAGAAAGAGTATTCTAGCTAATTAAAACTCTGAAACATCAAATATATAGTATACATACTTATATATATATATGTGTGTGTGTGTGTGTGTGTGTGTCTATGTGTACATATACAGCTCTCTGTGTGTGTATATATATATATATATATATATAGCTATATTTATTTCACACTTTTAAGTATGAATATAAAGCATTGAGGCATATCTATTTTGTACTAGAAAACAATAAATGTATAAGTCCAATCAAATTGTAAGTAGACTGATAAAATTCTCCCAAACTTTACATCAGTGACAGTGATATATGAATAGCCTAGAATGGTCTGAAAAATCTCCTCAATACTACTTTCAACCATTGCTTATTGGTTTCTAGAAGGAGTTTTTACAAGTTACCTTAGTGTAGATGGCATCAGGAGACTATTATGCTGTAAAGCCAATTTTATGCCAGTGACAGTATTAATTTATTTAGCAGTTGTAAATATGTAAGCAAACAAAAGAAGAATATTATGAACTCAATTTAGTTTAAAATTTATGATTTTATTTTTATAAGAAAATACTCTTGGGAAGTTACAAAAAATAGATATAGGCCAAGGAAATATTTTTAATCTGAATTCCATAAACCTAAATAAAAATTAATTCTAGTGTTACTAACTACACAAGTATATATAACAGTGTAATTTTACAAATTTAATTCTTATATAGAACCAGTATGGAAATTAACACTTATTTTCCTCACTTTTCAAGAGTTCATGCTATATTTATTTTACAATTGTTTTCTGCTTGTTTCTAATAATAGTTATAAAAGTTAACTCATTAACAATAGTAAATAAGGAAAATATCCTCATGATTTCATCATTGTGATGGGTTTTATATATACCTTAAAGGCATGTGGTTTTAGAAGGAATTCTAGTTAGGTAACACATTCATTCACTCGTAAATCATTCTTCTGAAGCAGTAAGTATTGTGCACATCTATTGGTCTCTTCTTCCATTGCCAATGTGGAAAAAGAGACAAACATAAGCATTCATAACCTTTGTGTCTAGAGGCATTCACTGTGAAACTATATAGTTCCCAAGAAAACTCTCATCAATTTGAGGAAGAGTGGATGACAATGTTGATCTGTCATTTAACCATATTGCTGCTACTGAACATAGTTTGACATATTCTGATTAAAGACACAGGGCAATAAATCATCCCCAAACTTAGAGGGTAGAAAATCCTGCTGCCATAGTATCTGCCAATCTATTTGTAGGGAAGTATACTTCTGGCATATTGATTAGCATCTGCAAGAAGGTAACTCAAATAAGCAAATGGCAATAGGAATAGAATCTGAACATCGATACGGATATTGTGGTGAGAGGGAAGCATAGTAAGTGCTTATGAAAAGAAAATTTGACTTCTTATAAAGGTATTTTCCTTACTTTTGTGTTATCTTCACTGTGTATTTGAAACTAATAATAGTATTGAGTGTTTACTTGTTATTCTTTGATTAAATAAGCAGTCGTGTCATTTTGTTATTTTGTACTGACAGCTGTAAAAATTACAAATGTTCTTTTCATTGGTGAAAATACATAAGCAGCCAGATAAACATTACCACTTTGTTTTCTTCTGATTTAAAGCCATCTGCTTTTTTCCTGGCTTCTTTTTCTTTCTTTCTTTCTTTCTTTTTTTTTTTTTTAAAGCAATTGGGGTTAAGTAACTTGCTCAAGGTTACAGGGCTAGTCATTATTTATGCGTGGGTGCTCATGTGATCATTTTCTGAGGCCGGATCTGATCTCGGGTCATCCCAACTCCGATGCCTGCGCTCTTACTCACTGCGCCACCTAGCCGCCCCTTTAGGGCAATTGGGGTTAAATAACTTGCCCAAGGTTACACGGCTAGGTTTTTGTTTTTGTGGATTAAGTGTCGGAGGCCGGCTCTGAACTCAGGTCCTTCTGACTCCAGGGCCGGTGCTCTATTCACTGCACCACCTAGCCGCCCCTGGCTTCTTTTTCTTATCAAAAGTTAAAACCAACACAGTGATATGTAACTTTTAATACCTTCATCATTTATAACATGCTTGCAATGTATTTAATTTCTTTTTGATTGCTTATTATTAACTTAAAATAATAAACAAATATTTCGATATATGTGACATCATTGGGAAATTTCAGAAGATGTGTTACTTTGGGGGGAATTCAGACAGAAATTAAAACACTTCTGCTCATCCTGTAAAATTTATGTTGTCCTACCCAAAATGAAAAGTGTAGATGCATAGTTCTTCCTCACTAGCCACTGGCAATGAGGATACAGATCATCATCCATGATGATCTTGGGAATATGGTGGTAGGAAATGGGTATTACTAAATGTGTGGGAGGTTATTTTTTTGTTTTGATTTTAATTTCTCTTTATTAGTGATTTGGATAATTTTGTCATTCTATTTATGGTCTGCAATTGTTCTTTTGAGAATTTTTTTGTTTGTATCTTTGGTCCATTTTCCATTTATCTACTGGGGATAATTGTAATAGCTTTTCTGTCTCTCTGTCTCTGTCTCTGTCTCTCTCTGCCCTTCTCTCCCTCTTTCTCTTTCTCTCCACAGTGAATAAGGTATGTGTGTGTATAAATATATATGATATATATATATATATATACATATACAGATGCATACATACACACACATGTATATACATACATACATACATAAAAGTGCATATGTACTTGTCCATATATCTTTTCATGCTAAATGCATTAATTTTGTTTGTACAGAAATTTTAGCTTGATATAATCAAAGCTATCTATTTTATCTTTTATAATTTTCCCATCCACTATATATATATATATATATATATATATATATTCCCAACATATAGCTGTGAAAGGTATATGATCCAACACTTTCAAAGTATCACAAAAGTACCTCAGATCTACCTAGACTTTTAAAAAATTTATCCTGTACACATATGAACACATGTATATGCACATGCATGAAGACAGGCATACACATACTCTTATGGTCTCTGTGTTTTTCCTCATACTTTTCCCTTTAAAAGAATTCACCAGTCATTAATCATTTATTAAAGGCTTACTCTGTACTAAGTATTGTGCTAAGATGCAGGGTTGCAAAGAAAGGCAAAAGACAGTCCATGGCCCTCAAGGAAATTGTGATCTAATGGGGGAGAAAAAAGCAATCAATTAAGTACCAGATAAAGACTATATAATTAAAAGCAGAATAGCACTAGAATTAAGGGGTGTTGGGAAATGTTTCTTATAGAAGGCTGAATTTTAGTTGGAACTTGAAAGAAGACAGGGAAGCCAAGAGGCAGGGAAAGGAAGAAGAGCATTCCAAATATCAAGGACAACCAGAGAAAATGACCAGGGCAGAGATGGTATATTTTTTTCGTGGATAACAGTTAAAATAAGCCCATGTAGAGTAAGAAGCATAGCTATATAAAAATTATATAGTTGGGAAGGGTGTAAGGTATACGAAGACTTGAAAAGTAGTGGGAAAGAGGAGCTAGATAAAAAAGTCTTTGAATACCAAACAGAAGATTTTATATTTGTTCCTGAAATTTATGGAATGGGGGTAAGAGATGACATGGTAAGACATGCCCTTTAGGAAAGTCACTTAGGTAGCTGAATTGAGGGTGAACTGTAATGGGGAGAGAAAAGGAGCAGAGAGATCCACCAGTAGGCTATTGCAATATTCCAGGCAATAGGTAATGAGGTCCTGAAGCAGGATGGTAGCAAATATCAGAGGTGAGAAAAGGATGATTTGAGAGATATTACAAAGGTGAAATCAACAGACTTTGGCAACAGACTAGATATGAGAGTGAGAATGAAGGCAAGAGGGATTTAGGGGGTTGATGATGCCCTCAACAGTAATAGGTAACTTTGAAAGGGGCTATGAGATCATCTAGTGATGTAATATGGAGGGAAAAGAGAAGATGACTCAGGACAGAGCCCTGTGGGACACCCAGTGTTAGTGGGCATGGCCAGATGAAGATCCAGCAAAGGAGACTGACTAGGAGTATTGGAATAGGAAGGAGGAAAACTAGGAAGGAGTGGTATCCTGAAAACCTAGAGAGAGGAGAAGAGGGTGATCTACAGTGACAAAGGCTGAAAAAAAAGATCAAGAAGAATGAACATTAATAAAAAGCCAATTAAGAGATCATTGGTAACTTTGGAGAGAGTGGTTTTGATGGAATGAAGAGGTCAGAAGCCAGACTGTAGTGGGTTATGAAGAGAAAGCGAGAGGAGAGGAACTAGAGGAGTTTATTGTATGACTTTCTCATGCAGTTGAGTCACAAAGGGGAGAAACAACATAGCATGATAACTGGAGGTTACAGACAGATCAAATGAGTATTTTTTGAAAATGGAGGTGAAATGAATATGTAGGGAAAGGGTCATTAGGGAAAAACTGAACATAAGTGAGGGAGTATGGAGTAACAGAAGGAGGAAGGAGGAGTGAATTGCCTTTGGATTATTGCAAAGTATTTTAAATGTCTCTAAACTTTTCCCTGCAACAGAAAACCATCTTATACTCAAAGGAATTCTTATGGTAAGTATAGTTATAAGATAGATTTTCTGAAGTGGATAAAATGCTGGACTTGGAAACTGTTCAAATCTTGTTTTGACACTTATCAGCTATGTGTCCTCATCATGCCACTAATCCTCTGTCTGCCTTACTTTTCAATAAACTGGTGATGCTAATAGTACCTATGCCATAGGACTGTGTGAGAATAAATGAGATGATATTGGTAAAGTTCTTTGATAACTGTAAAATGCTGAATAATTGACAATGGACATCACACACAATAAAAGACATAGAAAGCCTTGGAGAGATCTGAGTTCACTGTAATACTTTATAAATTCAAAATTATGAAGGAGAGAAAAAAGACATCATCAAAGGAACATATGAGCTAAAAGATGGGTTGACCATGTGACAAAACTGAAGGATAGATAATATACAGTCTGCAGGTTCAGCTTCTATCCTCAGGATACAAAGAAAAAGTTAACATGATCCTCAAATATGTAAAAGGAACCTGTGTGTTGAATTTATGGTACATCATGGATTAGAGTCTGACAGGTTGGCCAAGTACATTTGGGTCATGTGTGACCTCTATCATGGAGAAAATGCCCACATGGATGAGATTATATATATTGAGTTGAACATTTTAGTTTCAAATGACTAAAATATTCTCCCTCTCCCTATTGTTTCTCTCCTCGTCTTTAAAGTTTATCACAAATACTATCAACATTTAGAACTTGGTAGCCATCATCTTCTCCTTTGGTCCTTTGTGTTTTTTGCTGACCCTTTTGTAACTTTTTTTTCTTTTATTTGCACAGCAGAAAGAGGATTCAAAATATAAAGCAATAAATTTCCATTTCAGGAAAGCCTATATAATAAATACTACTCATTGTGTTCAGAGCTGTTCATCTTTTCTTTGTTACTTGTAAGTTTTCTTTTGTTCTCTGCTGTGCACTTTGTTCTTTTTTTCTACCTTCCTCCCCCACCCCCACACAAGAAGGTAAGATTAAGTGTATACACACATATATGCTACATACATATATACATTTACATACATACATACATATACTAACATATATATGCATATACACATAACACATACACTTATATACATATGCATATGCTTGGATATATATAAACACATACATGCTTTCTTATGCATCTTTGTAAGACCATACTATATTTATTTGTCTTCTGTTTCTCTGAGAGTGGCTAACTTCTTCCTCCATAAGTCTGAGTCTTTCCATATTTCTTTAAGTCCACCAACTCATCATTTCCTATGCCACAACAATATTCCATTATTATATTCTCTAGTTATTTTTTTAAGCAATTGGGGTTAAGTAACTTGCTCAAGGTTACACAGCTAGTTATTTTTATATGTGGGTGCTAATTTTCTGAGGCCAGAACCGATCCCAGGTCCTTCCAACTGCAGGGCTGGTGCTTTTACTCACTGTGTCACCTAGCTGCCCCTCTAGTTATTTTAAGTAGTCTAAAACAATATTGGTTAACATGGATGACATATATTGTAGTTTCCCTATTTTTCTCTTATTATTAAATCTATTTTAGCTTTAATGTTGCCTGAGATCATGATTAGTACCTCTGCTTTTTTTCCCTGATAAATTTTACTGTTTTTTATTTTCTATTTGTGTGTATTTTTTCTATTTGTGTGTATTATTTGTGTGTTTTCTTTTATTTCTATTATTTTTCTATTTGTGTGTATGATAGCATTCTATTTGTGTGTATTATTTTCTATTTGTGTGTATCTCTTATTTCCTATCTGTTCTGACTCCTCTAATTTACTTCTACCTGCTTGCTACCTTGCCCTTCTACTACTTAACCTACTCTCCCACCTCCCTTATCCTCCCATTCCTATTAATGTAAATACCCTTCTATTACCCTCCCCTATTCTAATCCTTCACCCTCCCCTCTAACAGTCCCTCCCTAATTCTCTCTCCTCTTCCTCTTCCCTTAGCTTTTTATTTCTTTCTGAATTTACAAATTTACAATTTACAATCCTACATTTTATATCCATTCCTGATTAAAGTAGGGTTACAAACTGTCAGCCCTCCTCCACCATCTAATTCTTCTGTGTCAGTTCTTCCTCTCAGACCACATTTGTACAAAATACTTTTTTTAACCTGTTCTTAAATGGATTTACTTTTGAAAATCACATCATACTTAAGTCTACCCCAATCTTTCTTAAAAACTACTCAATTACTAATAAGAATCTTAGACATATATTTTATATTTCCTTAAATAAAAAAGTAAAGAGTTTGTCCACAATGAGTCCCTTGTAATTAGTCTTTGGTATATACCTTATATTTTTCTTGGCTCTTGTTTTTGAAATTTTCTCTTAAGATCAGATGTTTTGTTTATAATAAAATCCTGAAAGTCTGGCAGTTCATTAAATTACTAATTTTTTTTTCATTCAGGATTATTCTTAACTTTGCTGGATATAATATTTTCAGCCACAACCCCAGTTCTTTTGCGTTTCAATAGATAGCACTCAAAGATCTGCAGTCTTTTAGTGTTCCCACTACTAGGACTTGTGTGATTCTAACTGTGGCACAACCATATTTAAATTGTTTATTTTTTGTCCCTTCTAATACTTTAACCATGAGTTGTGGGTTTTCCTTATATAATCTCTTTCAGGTGATGATTGGTAGATTTTTCTTATTTCTGTTTTCCCCTAATGCTTCAGGACAAATTTCTTTAATCATTTCTTTTATTATTGCATCAAGATTCTCTCTTTTTTAAACTGTAGCTTTCAGGTAGTCCAATTATTTCATGTTTTATCTTCTTGATGTCTCCTCCAAATCAGTGGTTTTTCTTATGTTTCACATTCTCTTCTATTTTTTCCATTTTTTTATTTTTTAAATTATTTTTTAGTTTCATAACTTTGCTGACTTCCTTTTGCCCATTTCTAATTTTCAAGTAATCATTTTTTTATTTCATTAAGGTTCTGGTTCTTCTTTTCTATTTGGTTGACTTTCTTTTCATAATCTCCTTATTTTTCTTCGATTGTCCTTACTTTTAAACATTATTTCCCTCAGTCTCTCTCATTTGATTTTTAAAGTATTTTTAAAAATTTTATTTTAGACTCAAGGGCCAGAACATAAATACGGAGTAGAGAAAAGAAACAAAAACATATCATAAACTTATATACAAAGAAAGGGAAAAAAAGCATGCCATGTGCATATCAAAACATAAGAGAGGATTTAAAATATGTAACAATAAATTTTCATTTCAAGAAAGCCTGTATGAGAAATAATACATGTTGTGTTGAGAATTGTCCATCTTTTCTTTGCTTCCTTGTAAGTTTTCTTTTGTTCTCTGCTGTGCACTTTTTTACTTTGTTCTTTTATTCTTTCCCCCAATCCCCCCCTCTATAGCTATACACACACACACACACACACACATATACACATACGTATGTATACATATACTTTCCCAAATATACTCTACTCCTGATCTTTGTTTTTGTTTGTGCATATCTCATGTTTCCTATTCCTCTGCCTCCTCTACTTTACTTCTACTCACTCCCTTACCCTCCTATTACTTGCCTACTCCCCCCTGCCACCCCAGTATACCTCTACTATCTTCCCATTTCCATAAATCTAAAGACACTTCCATACACCCCTTTTACCTGTACTATCACCCTCCCTTGTCTTCTCCCCCCTCCCTATGCCCCAACCATTTTATTTCTTCTGAATTTAAGACTTTCATATTCTTCTAAATATATGTGTTGTTCCCTCTTAAGCCCATTCCTGATGAAAATAGGGTGCCAGAAATACCAGCCCTCCTCACCTATCCTCTGTATCAATTCTTCCTCTTGTACTTCATTTGCATAAAATAATTACTCTTTTTAACAATTTCTAAAGAGTTTTACTTTTTAAATTCACATCATACTTAGGTTTACCCCACTCCTTCTTTTGAGCTACCTAATTATTAATAAGAATATTAGAGATACATTTCAGTCTGTCCTTATGACTCATCCTTTATAATCAGTCTTTGGTATGTGCCTTATATTTTTTTTTTTTTTGGTTCTTGTAAGTAGAATCTGTTAAGTTCAGGATTTTTTTTTACACAAAGACTTGAAAATCTGAGAATTTATCAAATATCTACTTTTTTTTGATTCAGGATAATACTTAACTTTGCAGGGTTCTTTTCCTCTTCCCATAACTTTTGTTCTGAGACCTTTAGTCCTTTAAGATCTCTGCTGTTAAGTCTTGTGTAATTCTAATTTCTGAATCATCATATTTAAATTGTTTTAATCTTTTAATAGTTTATCCTTGTGCTGGGGGTTTTGGAATTTTACTCTGATAATCCTATAAGTTTTCCTCCTAAGATCTCTAGGATCACTGACTTTACTTTCCCCAGTTCTAATTTTCAAGGTATCATTTTCTTCCTTAAGATTTTGGATCTACAGGGCGGCTAGGTGGCGCAGTGAGTAAGAGCGCCGGCCTCGGAGTTGGGATGACCCGAGATCAAATCCGGCCTCAGAAAATGAGCACCCACACATAAATAATTTCTTCTGAATTTAAGACTTTCATATTCTTCTTGAGAACTTGGAATTTTCTGACCTCTGCCATCTTCCCAGAAACCTCTAAGTCTTTTTTAAGTTCTATGAATTCTTTTTGATGGGTAACCATGTGACATTATTTTTTTTTTTTTTGAGTAGGAGAGACTATTTTTTTTTTTGTTCAGTATCCTTTTCTGAAGGTAAACCCCAATCTTCTCTATCTCCATAGTAACTTTCTGTGGCTAGATTCTTTCTCCTTTACTCATCTTTAAAAAAATGTAGCAGTTTATTTATTTATTTTGTAATTAACTCTAGTCCTGGGATGTTGGGGGATGGTGTCTCTGGAGCCAAATCCTCCTTCAGTTCTCCCCTTGAGCCTGGAATGGAAGCCAAGTATTCTGCTCTCCTGTAAGTACCCAGAGCTAACAATATCACTGCCCTGCTGCTTCTGCATTTACTCAGCCTCACCCTGCCTGCATGGGCTGGTTTCTTCTCTCCCAGGGCCAAGTCTTGACAGCACAGGTAGGACTGATATTCCTGATTAGCAGAGGTCTCCTCAATCTTCTGGCTCAGACCCTGGCTCCACACAATGTCCAGGAGGTGAAAGGTCCTATGTCTGGGGCTCAGGCCACCTCCCAAACCATTTAGCCCCAGGGCTTGCCACTTGTTTCTGCAGAACTAGCCTAAAAGTTTTTGCTCTTTTCAGGGACTACACCTTGGTCCTGGAAATTTTCTTCAGATCTGCAATGTTCTGCCCCAATTCTTATCTATTTTTAGCACTTTATGTTCACCCTGAGGCTCTGCTTTGTTTTGTTTGTGGGGGAAATCTGAAGAGCTTGGAATTTTCTGACCTACTTCACCATCTTCCTTGAATCCTCTCTCTTTTGCAACTTTCTAATGTTTATATCATCTGTTATTCTGTGTGAATAATTTTTGTTTTCTTAATTCTCCCATTCAATGTGTGTTTCCATTGAGGCGCTGTGCATTTTGTTCTGGTATCTGGAAGAATGCCCTGTATACATGCCCTTTAACTGTTAGCTGAATTAAAGTGAAGAAAGGTAAAACCCTATATAAGTTGTTGCAATTCTCCACAGATTCTCTTAAAAAAGGAAAATAAGACCAGAGATATAAAACTATTTTTAAGTCTTACTGGAAAAGCAAAAGGCCACAGAAAAGTTTAAGTTTTTTTTCACTAATTATTTATATTTTAATTTCTTATTGCCCATATTTTCAAGATTTCCCAGCCAATCTGTTTTAGGTTTTTCATATGTCTCTAATGCACAGCAACTAATATAAGCTGCAAATACACCCAAATCCAGCCTTTCTTCTGAAGAATGACTACATCAGTGGGCCAGAGCAAGGAGCCACTAAATTCTGTAGTTTTTATCACGGGCATTATGTCTGGATTGCTGACTCATTCTGCTATTGAATGCAAAGTCGTTAAACCAAAGTTTGTGCCAGCTCAGTTGATGTCAATCACAGAAAAGAATATCCTGAAATGATTTTCTTTTTGAAGGTAAATTGCACTGTTCAGAAGTGTCAGTATTGATATAAAAAGGAGAGTGCATTTAAAAGACTATAGTTCTACTTACAGAGCAGTTCTAGATAGGGAGTAAATTGTATGTGCATACAATGAAATATAGATTTTTTTCCACCTTAACTTGAGAGTTCTTGGCAAATCTTACATGGTAAACAAGGCTGGTAAATGGGAAAATAAATAAACTCTTACAAGTCCAGGAAATAATTCATTATACGTTTGCTTCTTCTAAGGTAAAAAATATTTTAGACTATAGTTTTGAACCTTTAGTCCCCTTTTATTTTTTAGATTAAATAGGGAAAAAGAGAACTTATTTATGTATTGATAGACCAATTTACTTATATTACATGATATCAATCAATTAATCAATAAACATTATTTAGTACCTAGGACATGCCAAGCACTGTGATAAGTGCTGGAGACACTGCTGATTGTGGGTGTGTGTTATATATTCATATGAACATTAGACATTTTTGTTTTCTTGGTTAATTAAATCATGTGAAAATATTAATTAGTAGAAAATGTAAATGTCGTATCATTTCACAGGGATATGGTACTCTGTTTAACATCCAAATGGAGCCTATCTGTGACTTAATAGATAAATCCAAGACACTGCCTAAGGTATGTAGACATTAGCTGACTTTCTAGGTTCTCTCAGCCAGTGTTGGAAATGGAATTTAAACAGAGGTCTTCCTGTCTCGAAATCCAGCACTCTATGTAATATATTGATTCTACTAAAATGAGTACATGTTACAAATAAAATAAAGTGAGAGAATGAATAAGGTAATGCAATATGACATGATATATTACAATAGAATACAACAAAAATTAGATGTATTAAGTGCTTAATATATACCAAGACCTTTGCAAAACTGTGGAGATACACAAAAAGGCAAAAGAGGTCTGTGCCCTCAAGGTGTTCACAGTCTAAGGGAAGACAAAATATAAAAATGAAAAGAGGGAGGGGAGAATACTCAGAGCAGAGGCATGATGCAATGGCTACACTGTACACCTCTCCTTAAATGGAAGGTTTGAGAGAATGCTCCAATTTCCACTCCCTACCCTCTCTAATTGGAGAAAAGGTGGGATTCCAAGGTAGTGGATTACTGAGGAAGTGTGAATTTAAGAGCTAATATAATATTATAGAAATGTGTGTTAATGGAGACAATGGTAAAGCAGAGGAGATGAGCAGGGTAGGAAACGATGGCACTCCAAATGTTTATGGTTTACTCTTCTTAAAGTTAGAGCAATTAACACACACAGACAAAGACACAGACACACACACACACACACACACACACATACACACACACATTTCCTTTAGCTAAGTAAAGAGTAGGCAGAAGATTTGGAGTAGATTCTTTTCTCTGATATACAATTTGATAAATATATATACACTCAAATGATAATGATGTCCTGGCATATAGCTCCTCCCAGGAATTATATATTATATATCTTTGGACAGGGAAATGATGAAAAAAATTAGCAGAATATAGTAGAATAAGTATGGAGTCATCAGCAAGCTTGATTCAAATATGAACTTTTTTTTTTTTGCAAGGCAGTTGGGATTAAGTGACTTGCATAGGGTCACATAGCCAGTAACTATCAAGTATTTAAGGCTGGAGTTGAATTTAGTTTCTCCTAACTCTAGAGCCAGTACTCGATGCACTGTGCCGCTTAGCTACCCTTCAAATATTGATTCTTGCCCTTATAAGGTACCTCTTTGAAGTTAAGTTTTATCATCTGAAAAATGGGAAATGTGTATGCTGTAAATTGATATTTCATATTCTATAAATATTGTGTAACACAATGGTATCTCTAATTAAGAGCCTAAAGAAGTGGTTCCCATAGTTTGATTTCAGGTTCATGGATCAAGACAATAGAAAAGGATTTTTGGATATGATTAGGGGTGAGGGGAATTGGTAGGAGAATCTCAACAACTGCCCACTGCTTGTGAATGCTTAGAAATATTTGTATGAATGGGACTAGTAGACATATTTAGGAAAAAAGATATGAGTTTTCAAGTTAGGATAAATAAAATACTTTGGAATACTTTCTGCCTAAAAAAACTACACCTCCTAGGATGTATTTCTTTAGAATATAAATTTAAAATTCCAAGGTAGAGCCTTGTTTCTTTTACTATGGTGTACTTCTTTTATCTACCTACAAAGATTATATAATACATGGAATTATATTTCTGAAATAGCTTTTGCTCCCCCTACAAAGAACACTGCTAGTTGGGCAAGAAATCACAAGGCTATCCAACCTGAAGGCAGAAAAGAGCTATATTGAATTCTCTCAAGGTGTTCACAGTTGGAACCAGAATGAAGTTCCTTAGCACTAGCGTTTCTTTAAAAGAGACACACACTAAGATGAAAAGGCGTTGATACAAGTTCTTTTGCTGGTTTTGCTGGTAAAACTTATTGTCTTGTCACAAAGACAATCGGTCAACCATGACTCCAACCCTGCTGTTCAGAATCTTGTTTAAGAGTATTAGGCTTAGTTCTTTAAGGTATGAGAAGAAGCCAAAGGACTATTTATCTGCCCAGTGGCTGTCAGTTTTTGCTGATGCCTAGTCACCACCAGAGTCACCTTTCTTGATCTCTTTGATGACAAGTACCCACTTTGAAATCTCTAGTTGATCACTGTCACAGGCTGTATGCTGCAGGCATAAGCTACCTCAGACTGGCAGCACGAAGTAATGGATAGATAGTTGGATTTGTAGATGGGGAGACATGACTTTAAATCCCACCTCAGGCACGTACCAGCTGTATGAACAAGTCTCGAAAGTTCACTTGCCTCATTTCCTCATCTGTAAAATGAAATGATTATGCTCAGAGGCCTCTGTGGTTTCAAAATCTATGACCTTGTGATCCTATGACCTTTTGTGAATTAGTTCAAGGGGAAGTATATTAGTTAAAAGGTTATAGGAAGCATTTTAGTTTGTAAGAACAAGGCTATGGCTTAGGAGAAATTTATATTATAAAAAGTTAAATTTAACACTGCGATACTAAAGAAAGTACTAATACACACTTTTAAGCCCTAGAGATAAACCAGTTTCAAATATAGTAGATGAGTTGAAGACAGGGAAGAACCCATCCCAAATAATTCTCTTTTGAGTATTGGAAGAGTTAGAAGGCTTAGTTGTGCTGGTTCTATCCCAGGAATATGAGGAAGGGAGGAGAGATAGCCTTGTGAATGCTGTTCTAAGCTCACAGCTGTATGCCAAGATGGCATGGGATAAGAGATATAGCATATGGTCATAGGCCTTTACTAATTTGGCAGCACTGAACCAGCATTTCCAACAATCAATTTTTCATTAACTTAAATAGTAAATATTCCCTTGGTCATCTACTCTTATCTCCCATCAGTAGGAAAGAGATGATAGCAGCCAGGAGTTAGCCCTCATTAAAATGCAGAGATTTTGCATTAATTTTTAGGGGGGAATGAGCATCTGGGCGCTCTTATAAGTTATTTTTAAACTCATCCTTTATTTCTAAAGGGGATTCTTGCCTGCTAAAAGACTCAAATTGAAAAATGGTACATTTTTCTCTAGTCAATAAAGCCTAGATGAAATCATACTTGAATTGTCGCATATTTCTCAATAGTAGATTAGTATCTATCATATCTACAGTATCAGATATCCATATAATTATGTAGTGTGAAATTTTCACATTTGGAAGCCATCATATGGCGTCTACTTTGGGAATCTTTTATTTTTCTCAGCTTTCATACTGATGATTCAATTCTGTATTTTCTTTAGTGCTTAAAAATCCATTGAATTTATAGAATGCTTTTGTTTTCCTAGACCAAAACTTCTCATTTTGAAGAAATTTACAATATCTGAGTTGGAAGAAATATGAGAAATTATTAAATTCAACTTCTTTCACAGTACATGAATTCCTTATATGGTATCCCCATTTGTTAGTCACCCAGGGTTTGTATGAATAATTTCAGTTACAAGCAACCCTTACTTTTGGAAATGTTTATACATCATGTTATTTCCTTCATTTATCTACATTAATTGAGTAATTGTGACTTGTAATGTTGTTAAAAAGCATTTAAAAAAAAACATGTGATATCTAATACCATAGGGGGTGACTGTGAGAATCATAAATATAAATGAATATAAAGAATTTTCAGTTACCATTATTGTTATGTCTCTAATGTATATTTCTACATTTCAGTCATATTGTTAAAACTAGATAAGAGGTGATGAAGAGCTTTTGTCTATATGTTAAAAAAACTAAGAAAGATTTTTGAGGGAAATTTAGAATTTTAGAAATTTTAGAAATGTTGTCATTAGAAGACCTTAAAGGTGGAGGGGGCATAACCAAGATGGCAGAGAGAAAGCAGGCACTCACCTGAGCTCTTCCCCCAAACCCTTCCAAAGACCTTTAAATAATGCCTTAAATCCTGGAGTGGTAGAACCCACAAAAGAATGGGGTAAAACAATTTTCCAGACCAAAATAATTTAAATGTTTGGTAGGAAAGGTCTGTCACACCAGGGTAAGAGCAGAGTTCAGACCTGAACTCTGTTTGGCCTCCCTAATTCTCCTGCTTTCTTCTCAGTATGGGGTGAGCTTCAGCCCTCCATGTGATTACATTCAGCCTGTTAGGGGGCAGGGTATATCTTCAAAGCAGGGAAGGTCTTCAAGTTCCCTTTGGCTTATTAAAGGGCAGGAAAGATCTTCAAATTACTATTACCAATACAGGAGGGAAGCATAAAATGGGGAAAGAATTTTTACAACCAGTATCTCTGATGAAGGCCTCATTTCTGGTAGAGAACTGAGTCATATTTATAACAATATGTAAAGCCAACCACGAGCAGCTTTCCAGAGGACTCCTGCTGTGAACATCTTTTCAAGGTTCTGACTACACAGTATAGTGAGCTCTATTTTTATTCAACAGTAAATTAAAGCAAAACATTCACAGAAAATCAAGTACAGCATTCAGAATGTTATAACTTCACAACTTATCACTAAAATAGCCGCATAGTTTTCACCAAAGTGGTCACATAGTTTTAAACAAAAGATAACATTCATTTAGTAAGTCCTTTATTTAGTAAATCCTTAATTCCATCATCCTTCAGGAGGCAAGCCTCCTTACAGTACAAAGTTCTTTAGGACAAAATACAAAGGTCAACGTCCTCCACCACTGGGGTACAATTGAGTTACAATATCATCAGTTACTACTAAGTACCCACTTAAGGGGTAGTAGAAAGTACAAAGGCCATCCACCCCTAGGTCAACAAGTAAGTTACAGTCTCATCTGTCAGCATTAAATACCCAAGGAAAGGTCTTTTCATTTTGACTCAAGACAGGTTCTCAGCTTCCATGGTTCATCTTCCATGGTCTTAGCTCCTGCCCAATTCTAACCAACTGAGTTCAAAGTCAGACAGGTCCCAGTTTGTTGTCCAGCTCTCTGTGCAGTTCCTGTTCCATATTGAAGCTCACAGTGTCTAGTCCACCACAAGTCCTTCACAGTTTCTGTTCCTGGGAAGACAAGGCTTAACAAAGCCACAAAAACATTCATGCATATTGCTGGCATCCTCATCAATTCACTTTCTGCCTGTGAAATCAACATAGTCCCAACACAGACAGACAAAGTACCGACACCACAGTCATGCTTCCTCTGGCAGCTCTGACTGACCCTCGGAAGTCTTCGGCACCTCCAGTTGGCCCTTGGAAGTATTCTGCAGAAGTTTCAGCTGGCTCTCAGAAGAAGCTCCGCCACCATAAGCTCCATTCTCAAAATCACTTTCTTTTTGAAGTTCTGGCTGGCTCTGGAAGAAGCTCTGCCATCATAAGTTCCATTCTCAAAATCAAAATCACTTTCTCCAGCCTGGGATTCTCCTCCTCAGCCTCCAGCTGCTTGCTCCCAGATATTCTGACTCTCCAGCTTGTGGTTTTTCTCATATAAGGTATTAACCCCTTCCTGTTATGTAAGCAATAGGTGTTCATACCCTCTGTTTCTTAACAGAGGCTTGATATAACTAACTTGAAACTAAGTGCTAAGTACCTGTTTACTTGCCAATACAAGGGGATCTTCAAATCGCATTACTATTACAGAATACAAATCATTCCTCAATTGATAAATGATCAAAAGTTATGAATAGGTAGTTTTCAGAAGAAGAAATTAAGTTATCTATAATCATATGAAAAAATGCTCTAAATCACTATTGACTAGAGCAATGCAAATCCAAACTCAGATTGGCTACCATGACAAAACAGGAAAATTATAAATGCTGGAGAAGATGTGGGAAAATTGGAATACTAATGTATTGTTGGTGAACTGTTCCAGCCATTCTGGAGAGGAATTTGGATATATGCACAAAGGGTTATAAAACTGTACGTACTATTTGACCCAGTAATACCAATTTTAGGACTGTATCCCAAAGAGATCATAAAAACGGGGAAAGGATCCATATGTACAAAATTATTTATAGCATCTCTTTTTGTGGTAGATAAATAATTGGAAATTGAAGGGATGCACATAAATTAGGGAATGGCTGAACAAGTTGTGGTATGTGAATGTAATGGAATACCATTGTGCTTTAAGAAATGATGAGCAGGCAAACTTCAGAAAAACCTGGAAAGACTTATATGAACTGATGCTGAGTGAAGTGAGCAGAAATAAGAGAACATTGTATGCAATTACAGCTACATTGTATGATGACTAACTTTGATAGACTTAGCTCTTTTCAGAAATACAAGGATCTGAGACAGCTTTAAAGGACTCATGATAAAAAATGCTATCAACATCCAGAGAAAGAAATATGGTGTTTGAATGCAGATCGAAGTATACTATTTGCTTTCTCTTTTTTTTTCTTTCTCATGGTTTTCCCCGTTTATTTTTATTCTTCTTTATAATATGACTAATGTAAAAAATATGTTTAATAAGAATGTATATGAAAAGCCTTTATCCGATTGCATGCCATTATGGGAAGCAGGTACAAGAGGAAGAGGAAGACATTTTAAAACTCAAAAGCTTATGGAAGTGAATGTTGAAAACTAAAATGAAATTAATTTAAAAAGAAAAATAAATAATGAGCTAGATGCTCTCAGAAAAACCTGGAGGGACTTACATGAATTGATGCAAAGTGAAATGAGTAGAACCAAGATAATGGTGTACACAGTGACAACAATATTATAATATGAACAACTGTGAATGACTTAACTATTCTAAGCAATATAATGATCTAAGACAACTCCAGAAGCCCTTTCATGAAAAATGCTATCCATTCCCAGTGAAAGAACTGATGGAATCTGAATAAAGATTGAAGCATTTTTTAACTATTTTTCTTGTGTTTTCATTTTGGCATGTTTTCTTTGACAATGTGACTAACATGATCATGTTTTGCTTGATTACACATATATTACCTATATCAAATTACTTGTTATTTCACAAGGTGGCAGGGAGGCGAGAGAGGATTTGGAACTCTCCTTTTAAAATTAATGTTGAAAATTGTTTTTACATATAATTGGGGAAAATGAAATATAAAAATAACAAAATCCCAAAGAAAAAAAGGAAAATGCAGGTACTATACCTGATAACTAATTAAAAAAAAAGTCTTTAAGTCCAAATTAACTAACTATATATTATGTGGATTCTAGATTTAGAACTGGAATATCATCTAGTCCTATGCTTTCATTTTATATGTGAAAAAACTGTTGCCCAGACGGATTATGTGACTTGTCTGTGGCCTCAAATATAGTATGAAAGACAGGATTTAAACCACATCCAGGAACTGTAAAGATACACATTTTCAGCATGTATCTACATATCAGGAAATGCATTAAAAGCTAGATGTGTAAAGAAAGGCAAAAGGCAATGTCCTTGAGCTTCAATATATTCCCATTCTAATACTAATAGCTATGTATGTATGTATGTGTATATATATATATATATGTGTATATATATATATATATATATATATATATATATGATATGTTTAGGGAAAGCAGGAGACAATCTAAAAGGGTGAAAAATAGCGTTGAGGAATAAATAGAGACAGGAAAATCCTCTTGTGGAAGGTAGAATTTGAGCGGAATTTTGAAGAAAGGCAAGGAAACAAAGAAGTGAAAGTGTGAAGGAAAAGTTAAAGACATGGAGGGCAACCAGCAAAAATACATAGTCAAGAGATGGAGTGTCTTGTGGGACAAATAGGAAGGTTAGTATTACAGGACTGTAGAATATGTGGGTGTACAAAATTACTGTAGTGGTAGAATAGTGCCAAATTGTACAAGATTTAAAAGTCAAACAGATAATTTTATATTCAATCCTGGAGGCAATAAGGAACCTCTAGATCATATTAGATGAAACCCAGTAATATAATCAGACAAGTACTTTAGGAGATTCACCTTGGTACCTTGAATAGAGGATGGAATGGAATATGGGATAAATTGAGGCAGGGAGACCAGGCAGCAAGCTAATACAGTAGTCCAGGTGTGAGGTAATGAGAACCTCTACACCAGGGTCAGTAACATTAAGAAATTTAGCAAGGGACTAGATATATTGGGTCATTCTGAATGATAATGAGTAGTGGATATATATGAGCAATTATATGAAGGTAAAAAGAAAAAAAAGAGAGACTTGACAACAGATAGGATATGAGAATGATACCTAAATATTGAGCCTAGGTGCCTGGGAAGATGGGGATCTGCTTGGTATCAATAGGAACATTTGGAACAGAGGAGGGTGTTGGGGAGAAGATAATAAATTGTATTCTGGAACTTTGAAATTGAGATGTCTAAAAGACAAGTAGTCCTAAATCAAATTGGTACTTGACGATGCAAGACTGGATGTCAGGAGAAAGGTTACAACTAGATAAATAGATATGAAAATTAGTATCATACTCTTGATAATTGAATCTGTAGGAGCAAATGAGATAGTATATAGGAATAAAAGAGGACTCAGAATGGATACACATATTTCATGGGAGTGACCTAGAGGAAGATCAAGCAAAGGAGACTAAAAGAGAGTAGTCATACTAGGAGAACTAGGAGTAAGCAGTGCCATGGGAAGTGCCCAAGTGAAGAAAATATCCAGAAGAGTGTGAATGTTAATATCAAAGGGTTAACCAAAGTCAAGCAGGATGAGGATGAAGAAATGCCCATTAGATTGAGGAGTTCAGATATAATTGGGAGGCAGCTAGGTGGTGCTGTGAATAGAGCACTGACCCTAGAGTCAAGAGAGCCTGAGTTCAAATCCAGCCTCAGACACTTAACACTTACTAGCAGTGTGGCCTTGAGCAAGTCACTTCACTCCAATTGCCCTGCCTTCCCCCCTCCAAAATAAAAAAAAAAAGTTTAATTGGTAACTCTGGGGAGGATAATTTCACTTGAATGATTAGCTTGGAAGTCAGACTGCAGAGAGTAGAAAGAAAGAAAGAAGTAGGAACATCAATTACAGACAACTTTCTCAAGGAGATTTGCCACAGTGTAGAGTAGACAAACGGAAAGATAGCTATTGATAACAGTTATATCAAGTGAAGGAATTTTAAGGATCAAGGAGACAAGAGTATGCTATTAAGCAGCTTGGAATTTAAAAATAGATTGGAATATAGTAATGATTAGTGGGAGTGTAAAAATGATAAGAAGGGACCATCTTCTAGAGAAGACAGGATGGAATAAAATAAGGGGTATATGTATAGGAGTTTGCCTAGGCTTAGATAAGGGCCACCTCTTCATGTGAGAAAGGAGTGTAAAGAAGAAATAGTAAAATATTAGTGATGTGCCATGAAAAGTAGAAAAGAGTAAGCTCTCAGTGAATGATTAATTATTTTAGGGAAATTTGAGTCAAATTTCTCAGCTGGGAGGGTAGGAAAAATTTGAAATAGTCTATGTAGTGAGTGAGATAGTAAATCAATTATAGAATTGTAAAAGGATCACCTTACTTACATGAAGGCCTGGTTGAGATTATGAATTAGATATTTATAGTGAATCCAGCTAGCATCTTTATGAGCACATGAATATGTATAACGGTGGCAGATGGTGGGAGTAATCCAAGGTTGGGGTATGGCAGGGTGTTATTGGAGACAGAAAATGTGGAAAGGGGCAAGAGATATGACTAGGCCTTCACATTCTGTACTTTTCCACTGTACCATTCCACTTCCTTTAAAATGTCATAACCTGTCTCTTCTCCCTCCTTCCTCTTCCCTCTTTCTAATCCCGTCCCCCTCCCCCTGGTTACCCTGGCTATGTTGGAAGCAGGACTTGGGGACCTCTAATAGCATTGTCATCTTGCCCTAACATAGAACCATGTTCATCAGATTAATTTTTCTAGTCCCTTAACCATGCCGAACAAACAATTAAAAAGATGGAAAACTGCTTGAGACACAAACAATTACGTAATGTGGTTTTAGTTGCTGGTGTTAAAGGATACCAGCTCACAAATTGGTACTCTCTGCTGTCTCTGATTATTTTGCTACCATGTTTCCTAATGATGTAAGGAAAGCAAGACAAGAAGAAATCAAAATGGAAACTGTAGAGTCAAATTCACTTTGGGCTTTGGTTCAGTATGCATATGCAAGGCATCTTGAATTAAAGGAAGATAATATTGAGTGCCTATTATCTACAGCTTACCTTCTTCAACTCTCTCAGGTTGTAGATGCATGTTGCAAATTCCTAATGAAACAACTTCTTCCATCCAACTGGTTGGTTGGATGATACACAGTATTATACAGATTTGCACAAAGTGGCTCACAAAATTATACTATACTGCATTTCATAGAAGCAATTAGAAACCAAGAATTTGTATTATTATCAGCTAATGAAATTGAAAGGCTCTTGCCAAGCAATGATAGGAATATATCTAATGAGATGATACTAAATGCACCACTTGCACAGATTCATCATGATTTCGAGGAGAGATGAAGAGGTCTTAGTAAACTTTTGTCCTACATTAGGCTACCTCTTCTTGCTCCATAGTTCCTTGTTGACATGGAAAATAATTCACTCTTTTGGGATGACATTGAATGTCAGAAGCTTATTATGCAAACAATAAAACACCATTTCTTTCCAGAGAGATGCCCATATTACAAAGACCTTGAGCAAAATCCGGAAAGTCAACTGTTGGCACATTATTTGCAGTTGGAGGAATGGATTCAACTAAAGGAGCAACAAGGACTGAAAAATATGATTCCCATAAAGATATGGGGACTCCAGTAGTTAATATGAAAGGGTGGAGAATACATTTTGCTGTTGCAGTACTGGATGACAAACTATTTATTAGTGATGGTACATATGGACTAAAGACTTTGAATACTATAAAGTATTATAATCCCAAAACTAAAACTTGGAGTGTGACACCACGTATTTCTACACACTGGCATGGCCTTGGTGTGGCTATATTGGAAGGTCCTACAGATGTTGTGAGAATGATGGTTGAAGCTGCCTATATGCAGTAAAGAGATGAGGCCCTCAGACTTATCAGTAGAATTTTGTTGCTAGGATGTCCACACCCAGAAGCACATCTGGTGTGGCAGTATTAAGTAAAAAACCCTTATGTATGCTGTTGGGGGTTGTGACAGAAATTCCAGTCTCAAATCTTTAAAATGCTTTGAATCAAATATTAATAAATGACAGATAACACCATTGGGCCTATGAAGAACTGGGACATGTGTTGTGACTGTAAAACTGTAATCTAATAATTTTTTATATATGAACATATCCTATTCCTTTATAAAATTCTAGGACAAATGGATTACATTTAAGGAAATTTCAAATGTAACATGTCTTCAGTTTGATGTAAGGTATTTGATGCAAAGTTGATGATGAAAGGGGGAGGGATAAATAAACAAATATGAAGCAACTTTTTAAAATAAAATTTCAACATTTTCTTGGTAAACTAATATAGGTAGATTGATATGAAACATGATTATAAGTTAACTCTTCCACACAGAAACAAATACCAATCAGTAATTTCATTTTTTCATAGCTGGGTATGTTTATAAACCATTATCTAAGTTTTTTGTTGTTGTCCTTGTTGCTTTTTTATTAATGCAAATGCATCAACTAAAAGAGCTCTAAATGCCTCTGCCTTGTAACATAATGCATATGATGAGCCTAAGGGATAACTTTCCCTTCTGTTCACCTTGATAACTAAATAAATTAGGGACACTATTCCTTATAATTAGAATTATAGAGAAGTTCCAAAATATTTCACTTTTTACTCCATTGTTGTCTTTTGTGCCCACTGACTTCCTACAGCATTGGATCTTTATGGAACCAATTTACTTTTAATAGTACCAAACAGAAAGTAATATTTTGAAATCTTTGTTGAAGAATATTATAGACTTAAAACTGTGCTTTGCCTCAGAGACAAAATATGCTTCAAACCAATTCATATTCTGAAGTCTGGATTAACAAAATGTGAATTAGAAAGAGCATATTCTTATTTTCACCATGTTTGACAATGATCTTACCCTCATCAAAAAACAAACAAAAAAACCTGTAATGTAATTTGTAATTCAGTTTTACTGAAAAGATTAGTATCTGAGATCTATGTATGGAGTCTATTAGGAGTCTTTATCATTTTATCAAAGCTGATTCACTTTCTTCCAAAGTTTTATGATTTCTTCTGTTATGGGGATGTGGGAGATAAAGTAATCATAGACGCTTAGGACTGGAAGACATCTCAGATGACTTCTAATTCAATGTACGCTTGAATTACAATTCCCTTCACACTGTGCTCAGCAAAAGGCCACCAGCATTTTATTGTAAGATCTCAATTAAATGAAAACCCACTACCTTCTGAAGAAAGACCTTATGACCTTTTAAAAATTTATTTTATTTTGCAAATTCAGTTACAAATTCTCCTCTCTCCACTCTCATTGAGAAGGCAAGACAGAAAAACTCATTACAAATATGTACAGTTGTACAAAAGAAATACCTGCTTCAAAAATGTATTTTAAAAAGGGAATATGCTTCTAAAATTATAATTATAATCCATATGATGCTTCTAAAAACAGAAAATATGTTTCTATTTGTACTCTGAGTCTATGAACTCTCTTTTGGGACGTGAGTGGCATGTTACATTATGAGTCCTTTGGAAATGTGATTGGTCATTTTGTTGATCAAAGTTACTAATTCTTTCAAAGTTGATTGTCTTTACAGTATTGTTCTTATTGTATGCATTATTTTTCTGGTCCTGCTCACTTTACTTAGAAACAAATCTTCCCAGCTTTCTCTGACACTATATCTTTTATCATTTCTTACAACACAATAGCATTCCATCACATCTATATATCATAACTTGTTCATTTTTTCCTCAATTTATAAGCATCCCCTCAGTTTCCAGTTCTTTGCCACCAAGAAAAGCTGTTTTAAACCTTTTACACATATAATTCTTCCTTTGGTTTCTTTGATCTCTTTGGAGTATACACCTTATGATCTTTTGAAAGTACTGATTGTGGTTCAAGGAAGGAAGGAAAAATCTGACAGTGAAGTCACTGATTTTTGGTATATGGAGTGTGGGGATGGAGGGAAGGATTAATAGTAACAGTTGTTGTGGGGGTACTGGTAGAACTGCTGATAATACAAATCCTTGGAGGAGGAGTTCTGATGATTCTCTAGTCACTAAGATGAGAGGGTCATAAAGGCAATTGTTATGTGTCCATTATTGATTAGAATCACTACAAACATCAAATAAGAGGGCAGAATGGCAGCAACCATATAAAAACCAAACATAGAAGAGTTCTAGATATTCTACTAAAAGTTTACTTGTTAATAAAACTTAAGCAAAACTACAGTAGTACATTTCTGAGGAACTAATATATTTCAGGGAGAAATAGATCTCTACCATTTCTTATGAGACTACAGCTCCTTGGCATGATAAAGCCCCAGGAACAATCAGTGTACCTGATAAAGATATCCCCCAAAATGCTTTAAGACAATGAATTCACCTGATCCTCTCCTTTTCTAGAGTATAACATGTGACCATATAAAAACAGGACCTACCAACTAATTTCCAGCATCTCTGTAAAGAAGCTCTAGATGAGAGAGAACTTGGCCACAAATTAGTCACCTTACAGATGTAGTATGCTCTCTGAATTACTCTCCCAACCCATACCAGTACTGAAAATATTAGGTTCCCCAGAGAGTTAGATATTACTACTCTGGAGTTTCAAGGGAAACTTGGGAGGGAGCTTCTTTTATTTTTTGGAGGGGAGAATGAAAAGCAATTTGGGTTAAGTGACTTGCCCAAGGTCACATAACTAGTAAGTGTGTCTGTCAAGTGTCTGAGGTTGGATTTGAACTTAGGTTCTTCTGACCCCAGGGCCAGAGCTGTATTCACTGCACCACCTAGCTGCCACCAAGGAGCTTATTTTCTTAAACACTACAAAAGCTACAATTAATGAACCACCACCAGTGGTATGACTCACATATTTAGCAAAAAATCATCCATTAAAATGACATAGCAAAAACAGTCATTAAAAAGCATCTCCCACTGCGGATTGAGTATAATCTCCCAATGAATATACAAAGAGTGTGTGGGGGAAAGAATGGGTAAAAACTTATCTTATAAGGTACCACAATAAGGTAGGGAACACATGTGGTCAAAGCAACTCAGAATTCTAAAATAATAGGATTTTGGTATCCTTACTTTCTTCAGATGGAGTTCATTAAGTTTTCTGTGAGCAATTCCTTAGGTGATTAATTGGTTATGCCACTGCTGAGCAGGACAGGCTGTTGTCAGGAAATAGTATTTCCCAGGGGACAGATTGGTGAGCTGAATTTAGCCCTTAGTCATCCAAGCTTGTGATAATCTGGGTGTTATCCTTGATTCCTCACTCTTTCATATCCAATATCTAATTTGCCTATTTATTTTATCTTCATGACATCTTTCTTCCTTCCTTCCTTCCTTCCTTCTTTCCTTCTTTCTTTTCTCTTTTGCTTTTTTGGAGGAGGGAGGGCAGGCAGTTGCCTGGTCACATGGGTAGGTGTGTGTGTGTGTGTGTGTGTGTGTGTGTGTGTGTGTGTGTGTGTGTGTGAAGTGTCTGAGGCTGGATTTGAACTCAGGTGCCCCTGACTCCAGGGCTGGTGCTCTATTCACTGTGTCACCTAGCTGCCCCTATGATATTTCTTGAATAACCAGCCTGGTACTGGGGCTCATTATATAATCCTTGGATTGAAGCAGTAGATTGCTGGTTGGTCTGTTTGTCAAGTCTCTCCCCACTCCAATCCAACTGCCACTCAGCTGTCAAAGTGATCTTCCTAAAGCATGGATGTGACCAAGTCACCTCTTTCCCCCATACTCTCAACACACACACACACACACACACACACACACACACACACACACACAGAGCAAACCCCAGTGACTCCCTATCATATCAGGATCAAATATAAAATCTTTTATTTGGAATTTTAAATACACACACCTCTTTACAATCTTCCTACATCCATGAATTTTTCAACCCAATGACAGTGTCCTCCTTTCTGTTCCTCATAAAAGACAAGCAATCTCACGACTCCAGACATTTTCACTGGTTGTCATACATGGAATGCTCTCCTTCTCATCATTTGGCTTTTCTGGCTTCTTCCAAATCCCAACTAAAATCTCATCTTTTGTCGAAACCCTTCCTAATCTTTCTTAATTCTAATTCTTCCTTCTGTCCATTTATCCTGTATATAGCTTGTTTGTACATAATTGTTTAGATGTAGTATCTCCCATTAGACTAAAGCTGTCTGAGACAAGAGACTGTTTTTTTTTAAACCTATCTTCATCACCCTAGCCCTCAGTAGAGTACCTGGAACATAGTAGATTGTACTGACTGATTGTATGGCTGACATCTCAGCCAGTCAGATGAATCTCCTTCTGAGGTCGGTCAAGCAGATTTCTTGTCTGCTGAATTGACCCTTCACTGTGAAATGGTAGCTCATTTAGCTGCTATATTTTCAAAGTATAATATCTTTTGTGAGGATTGATTTGTCAATGTTCACTCTTCATTGGGCATCTTCACTCTTCTACCTTCAACTATTGATTTGGCTAGGTATCATGGATTCACTTTAATTGGAATGGTAGGAGTGCTCTTTCAACTAGCGGAGGAACCCATAGCCTAGGATTACTTAAAGCCTCCCCTCTTTCACTTTGAGCTGAAGCTCTGAGGATGCATTCTATCCAGACAATGTGCTGCAGAGTCTAGCCTTTCCTAATTTGCAACTTTTCCCATTTTAGAGCAAGCTCCCACAAAAAGGAACGTTAGCTTTGATTTGATCTGGACAGTTACGCCTCCCAATGCAGAATGGCTAGGGACAAAGGTATGAATGCCGTTTGTACTCTAAAGACAATATCTCTGCCCAGCATTTCTATAAGTTGTTGAGTGAGTCAATGCTCTGCCACTTTCTAGAGTCTGTAGAGCTTTCTTCTGGTTCTGAATACCTTCCCATTTATATTGTCTTTTCCTGTCTTTCCCTTCCAGTTTCAATTTTATTAAAATGCACACAGGGCATATCACCTCCTTACCCAGGCACAATAATACAAATTGCATGCCATCTGTAGTGGCAAGCACCCCAAAATCCCCAGGGTGGCTGTCAACACAGGTTCTTAGATCTGCTTTTGTAAAGGAAAGCAACTCAAAATCAGTTAACAAGCTTACTTTAATCAAACAAACATATATTACCTATAGTTCAGGGGGAAAAGGTCAGCACCCCGAACTTCAGAGTATACAGACAGATCAAATAGACAGGCTTACAAACTGTCCAACCATTATATCAATACCAAATCACAGTTACCAGAGAGGGCAGCATCAACATCCGGGTTTTCAAAGGGGGGGGGGGCTCTCAACGGCTGCCCAGAGTCTCATCTGGTCAAATCACACAACACTTCTCAAAGTGAGCCCCAAAGCAAAGCCTCTCCTCAGGGTTTATATAGGCTTCTCCTGGCTCAGAGAATGTAACAACCTCCTTGACCCCCTGCCCAATCACAAAGTATCAAGGTGTGGGATTTCCTGAAGAACAAGCCTCCCACCACAGGCTCCAGGTGCACTTAAGCTAAGGGCAGGGAAGATCTTTAAATTTGCATTTCCATTACACCATCAGACCTAGGCTACTTTTGACTAGGCTGCATGAACTTGATTCTACCTGGTCAAAAGTCACAGCTTCAAAACCTTTGCAGATATCCAGCTGATTGTCAATAACTGCATTTACTTGCTAGAAGGGGATGATTTGCTACAATGGAATTTCCTTTCCCCTCCTTCCTTCTTATATTTCTAAGCAATCTGATACAGTTTCAAAAAATTTTAAAGTTTCTAATTTGTTTACCATAATTTTCAGATGCTCATCTGAAATAAAATTTGGAATCCAACCAATCAGTTCTTGGAATTCAGATAGTCCCATATTACCAAAGCATATTTAGTATTCTCTTTCTGTGTTTTTTTTGTTTATCATAAATTTTTGCCATAACATTCCATAAAATTTATCAGGAAGTTAATTTTCCTTCACAATTCATTTTTTAAAACATGAATTTCTCATAGAAGTAAGTATTTGTGATGATGTTGATTACTAGAAGATTAAAACCATTCTTATTTTGAGGAGAAGGGGTGTTACCAAACCATTAAGGCAGTTATGCCTTTTGGAAAAAAAATTTAAACAGTATAGAAAGTAACATTTTCTCTGTATAATTATTAATTTCTAATACTTGCTTTCTGTCTTCCTCCCAATTCTAAAATGACAGAAATATTCATATCAAAGACATAAAAATAGCAATACCTATTAGTATACTTTCATTTCTCATAATGTAAATGTCATCTATGAAAATAATATAACTCAAGGGGAAACTGCATTCTTGCCTAACTTTCTGTCCCTATGATACTGCTTTCCACTCTTGTGCCATAGAAAAGAAAATGAATGTTGCAGGAATTTTTTAGATGATGACTATCAAGTTTATATGATCATGGTTCATGTAATAAATTTGATGCATTTCTTTGATGGAAAAGGAAATCTCTTTTAAAAGTCATCATTTTCATAGTTTGAATATTGGTTAATACAGTACAAAGCAAACAAAAGAAAATAATGGAGTGAGATAGCAAATGTGAGAACAATGGTCTAAGTTGCAGAGAAATGAAGAAAGTCTCTTTCTGGAGAGATGGGTCATACTGAATCAAGGAAAATTTCTAGTAAGACACTGAATAAAATGCATTTCCAAGAGAAAATGTAGAGGTGCCTTCTATTGGTATTATATTTTTAAAGGTAGACAGATGTCTTTCCAAAATGATTTATTTGTGATTCTTAAATGAAAGCCAGTTGTAAACTAACTGTGCTCTTAATTAAGGTTTCCTTCACACTTAGGATTATGTAATTTGGAGCTGGTTTTTAAGAATCACATTTATGACTTGCTTTCTTTATGTATTATTGGCCCTTTCTATATAATTATTCCAAAAACAATCAATCCTTTTGAAAAAAATAAAAATATAAATGGATTCCTCTAGATCTTTATGATGTGATTGTTGCCAAATGTTTTCAATGAAATAATAGGTGAAGGGAAGGGAATAAAATATGCATTTATATAGCAACTGCTATATGCCAGGCCCTGTGCTAAACCTTTTTTATGTAATTTGATCCTCACCACAACCCTGAGATGTAGGTTCTGTTACTATCCCCATTTTATAGTAGAGAAAATCGTGGCAATAGACAGACTCTGACTTGCCCAGAGTCATGTAGCTGGTAAATATCTGAGGTCTGATTTGAACTGAAGTCTTCTGTGCTCCAGTCTCAGTTCTGTCCATCATGCCACGACACTAGATTTACCTTTTTAAACCACATTTTATCACTATGGAAAATCATTAATCCTTTTTAGGGATTTATTTTACTCATATATAAAATGAAATGATTGACTGGATTAATTTATTTTTAAAGTCTCCCTTAGATGAAAAAATTGTTGACTATGATTCTGCTGTTCCAAACTATTAAATAAAGATACGCATAATAGAATGGAGTAGATTCGAGACAGGGAATATGCAGATGTCTACATTTGCAGTTTGGGAGGGGGATATTATGAGAGTTTTACACTTAAGAATATTTTTATCAATGTACCTATTTCTGCTAATGCCAGGAAATTCCACTCTTTTGGGGGGCACTGGTATTTGTGTGTGTGTGTGTGTGTGTGTGTGTCTGTATGTGTGTGTGTGTTTGTGATTTCAAGTCATATTTGTTACAAGAAAGGTATGAAATCTTCAGCAGGCAGTAATGCATGTTTGGGGGCACACAACAACCAAAGAAAGCAGACAAAAGAAAAAAATTATTGATCTTTGTCAGATAACATAAGATGATATCCTTGGGAACTGCTACCCAAATACTGAAAGAGCATCATGTTGTTTACTTACTAAGCCACCTGAAGTTTCCTTATATAAAAAAGGTACTGAAAACTAAAACCAATTTAAGATTGTTCAAGATGTTTACATGCAAGATCAAATCTGAAATTTAAGTATGTAATTTATTGAATAGAATATTGTAAAGTACATTGATTCAATGGTTTGATCAATAAAATTGAAAACATTCAATCAAAAAACATACAATTACAATGATAATTAAGTTTGTAACTATACATTTATAAGCATAGTTATGAAATCATCTACTTCAATGGAAAAAAATAATCAGTTTGAAGTACAGAATTCACCTTAGGAAATTTAGCTAACAAGTCACATTTAAGATTTATGATTTTTTTAGTGTTTACAACATGGCTCACCAATTTAAAACACATACTATGTGTTAGGTTCCCCAAGGATAAGAGTCTGACAAATTTCTTATAAACAATTTTTATCTCTATGAGTTATGCATATGTTACTCCATCAAAAAAAACATTTTAGTGGTTTTGCAAATATACCAAGTATTGGTGTATTTTACTGCTTTGAATATTAAAAAAAAGATCAACCACATTATATACAAAAAAGCACTTTAACTTCACAAATCCTGTTTTGTTATCTTACTTTTATAGACTTTTTAATGACAAATCACTATTTTTTCATTCTATAATTTGCTACTCATCTCTCCTAAGGTTCTCACAAGGAGCACGTATCAAGAAATCATAGAAGGACCAGTAGACAGAGATGTTTTTAGGACTGGATGCGATGTTAGAGATAACTTAGATCAAGCCCTACTCCTTACAGATTGAGGAGACTGAAGCATGGAGAAACTTAATGACTTGACCAAGTAACTATAGAAAAGAATAGAAAGCATGAATCTAAAATATGAAAAGATACTGAGATGGTGAATATTTCAGCAACTAGAGAAAGTAGAATACAACTGAAGTGGGAGTGGGGAGGAATGATAATTATTATAATAAAGTGTTTTTTGGATGTAAGGAGTTAGGTGCATAGAACTTAGAGCAGGATAGGACCTTAGGAAATATTTCCTTATTTTACACATTTAAGAAGGATTCTGACAAGTGGAACAAATATCACATAGGGTGTTGAGAGTGGTAGGAGACTGTCATGCACTCTGAGCATCAACTTGAAGATGGTAGAGGTGTTTAGCCTGGAATGGTACATACTTGAAATTGAGAACAATGCTTTTCTTCAAGAATCTTTAGGACTATTATCTGGAATTTAAAAATTAACCTTTTCTTCTTGGGTCTAGAAGACAAAACCAGGCAAAATGTGAAAGTTTCAGGTGGACAAATTGTGCCCTCCCAATAAGCTATTGTTTAAAAAAAAAAAAGCAATTGGGAGTCTTGGGAAGTCATAGATTTTCTCTCAGTAGTAGTTCTCAAAGAGGAGTTGGATGGCTACTTTTTAAAGATATTATAGAAAAGATTCCTTTTCTTATACTAGTTAGACTTAGATGACCTCTCCAAGTTCTCCCAATTTAGATTCTGTGATCCAGGATGGTAATTAGGCCCAAGAGAGATGAAAAGACTTGCTCCAGGTCATGGAGATCAAAGTTATCAGAGTTAGAATTCAAATCCAGGTCCACTGACTCCAAATATACCTCAGTTCCCTTTTTTAGAAAGAGAGAGTAGATACTAATGTCCTGAGCACATAATAATGATTGTCAAAGAAGAAATAAAAAGTTATAGGAAAATAGTAGGTGCTTTCACTAATATTATCCAGTGCCTCCAGTTTTCTTCCCCCTTAGCAAGAGAACTAACCACCAGCTATTATCAACCTGACTTAAGCACATTATAGTCAGAAAAACAATTTAATCAATTTACCAAGTTCTTTCTTTTTTCAAATTGCAATCCTCCTTCATTGAAATTATTAAAGATCTCAAAATGCCCTGAGAATTTAAGGACTTCAATACATGAAAGAAGGAAATTTTAATTCTTGGTTTATTTTCTAAGCATTATTGATGAGAAAAATGCAGTTACTGTGAAACTGCATTATTTAGCAAACCTTCCATTGTTAGCATTTAAAAATAGAATCAAGATTTAAATATAGATTTACTAGAAAGCTACTTTATGCTATTTAAAATATGATATCCTCAGAGATGTAAAGGATCTGGACATACCAATGAGGAAAAATTTCTTAAATCAGACTGAGGAAAAAATATAAATTAGAGGGGAAAAAAGTCTTTTTCTCTAATATCACCCTAAGAACACAGACATTCTTGTATTTTGTTGGAGAGTTGATTTCAAGGAATAACACAAATCTGATTTAGATTTTTATCATTTGAAGTGGTTTGTCCTGTTTCTCCTGTCAAAATAAGATCCAAAATTGAGTATTATGTTTCTTTTGAAAAGATGTAAATCAGGAAATTCCATAAAACTTCCTGTGTCAGGAGACAGAGTAGTATATAGGCAAAAATTATCCATGGGTGTTAGGAGATTTGGAATCTAGTGACATCTGTACCATGGTTAGCTATATAACCTTAGAAAAATGCATTGTTTACAGCGATTCCAATTTCAAGTGAAAGAATACTACACTTGGAGCCAGAGAAACCATGTTCAGATATGGGGCCTGCTACTTGCTACCTATTTGACCTTGAAGCAAGTCATTTAATCTCTCTTATTTCCAGCTTTATAAAATGAAGGCTCTGAAATAGAAGATGCCTAAGGGCCTTTTAGCTCTGAATGTGGAATTCCAAAATGGCCTTTAAAATTAAGAGGGTTGTAACAGATGAAATGTTTTTTGTTTTTTTTTTTCTTTTCTTTTGGGGTCGTGGACTCCCTGAGTAGTCTGGAGTAATCTGTGGATCTCCTCTCAGAATAACATTTTTAAAGAAATAAAATGAAATCTGCAAATTACAAAGGAAACCAATTATGTTGAAATATTGACAACTATATACATATGTGTATGTAAGTTCTTGGACATTTAGGTTAAGAAGGCAAGGATTAGATAACTACTAAAGTCATTTGCAAACTATGATTTCCCAAAGTTGAGTGCTAAGTGACTGTTTATTTCAATAACATTGACATTCTGAAAAGAGAGGAGTCAGAAAAGCATGGAGCTGGAAAAAAAACATCTAAATTGTACTCAAGATTCTAGCAAACCACTGGCTTTTACCTTCCTGCTTGCAGCAAATTCTGGTTTTCTAGTTATTTTCTGACATGTTACCCATCTCTTGATCTATGTATGACCTGATGTTTAAATGATAATATGTTTACTATATTTAAAAGAATAATGTGTATGGGGGCATAATTGTTTTTGCCTTTGACATTGTGTGTGTTTATGTACTTTTTTTATAATGAAGGTGTGGCTTTAAAGCTGAAAAGTTAAAGGTAAAATGTAACAGTTTGTCACAATTATGTTTCATATTGGCAGGTGTTCTGAACTTTCTGTTTGATAACTAGACATATAAATTTCAGTTCTTAAAGCTTTGCAGCCAATTTAAGGCCTCATTTATTTTGCTGACAGCAAGATGTATATGCTGCCTGGCATACTGGATGTCTGGGGCCAAACTCGGCACTTTGTTGCTTGCTTGTCTCATAGGAAGTAAATAGTAGCAATTTTTCAGCATAGGCATACTAGCACAAGGTGTTTAGCAAATAAATGAGCATAAGATGACCTGTGGTGTCCTGAAATTACTAAAATTCATGAATAATAAAATGATCTATAGATTGTTAGCAGAGGGCTACAGCAAAGGCTAATTTGCAGCCAGCGAAGCTTTGCAGGATAATTTATAACTTTTGAAAATTTAATGACTTCATCAGTTTTTACCTATTTTTTACCAATATAATCTTCTGAATTCCACTTTTAGCCAAGATCGTCTGTTCCGATAAAATCCTAGTCAACTGCATGTTTGGATTATTAATATTTATCTTACTTTACATTTCTTCCCATCTTTTTTGTATGTACCTATGCAAACAAAAATAGTTAATGAATTACTTCTTTTAAAAAAATACACCTTTGTACAAGTAGGAAAAACTATAATCAACATAAATTCATTCATTCTATAGATAACAGAATAGTCATCATGACTCTGCTAGTTATTAGAAGGGTGGTCTGGTCAATTCATTTAATGTCTCTGGGCCTCAGTTTCTTTATTTGTAAAGAGAAGGAGATGGTATTAAATTACCAAAGTCCCTTCCAGTTCTAAATCTGTGATGCTATGAGTGCATGCCCTTGCAATATTTGATTTTTCAGAATGCTATTTTTCACCTCTAAAATTGCTCATAACTTTAAAACTATGGTAAAATGCTTTAAGGCTTTTGAAGAAAAGTCATTCTCATAAAACTAGTTCAAAGATATAAAGTAAACCTAGACAAAATAGATTCTAGTAAAACATTTTATCCTTTTGATTTAGGGCAATCTATTTATAAAGAGTAGGTGTGGCATAGCAGAGCGCTGAATTTGGGATTCACAAGATCTTGGTTCAGATCCTATATCTGTCTAGCTCTGGAGACAGTAGGTAAGTATTTATACTACCTAAGCTTTAATTTTCTACCTAAGTCTTAATTTCCTCATCAGTAAAGTCAATAATTCCTGTAGTATCTATCTCACAGAGTTGTTGTAAAGCTTTAATGAGGTAATATGCTTTGTTAACTTTAAAGCCCTATGTAAATGTCAGGCATTATTAAGAGAGAATTTCTGGCCATAATACTGTAGTATGGTTTTAGAAACTGTCATAAAATTAAAATTATTTCCTTAAAATCAGGACTACTTAATTTTATTTGCATCTATTTTATAGCCATGCATTTCCCAAATTATATTATTTGAATCTCAGACTTCATTTGGTCTATTTCTATGAGATAAGGATAGATGATGAAGTTTTGATTTCTTTCCTATAGGGAAATCCTGGATAAGGAAATTATTTTCATCAATGTGAGTTGGTACTCTCTCTATAACTGATACACTCCAATAATTGACTGGTCTTTAAAAGGTTAAATGCTCTGCCCAGGGATACACAGCCAATATATATTGGAAGTGGTACTTGGAAAATAGGTTTTCCTTCCTCCAAGATTCTATATTCTTGACACTCTGTGATTTTCTACCTCACCCGTGTGCTCACCACAGATTTCTTTTTTGTGAAATCTAAAGTTAAATTTTCAGTCTATTCAAAATCAGGTTGTGGTGCATTCTCAGTGGTGGCAGATATTCAATCTCTGAAAATGGATTGATTTTTGGAAAGAGTCAAAAATCTTTTAAAGTCAAATATGGTATATTAAGTTGCAAGACAAATTGAGAAATACAATTTGGGATTCAAAATAAAGTTGTCAAATAATCAGTTTTACAAACTGGGTAATACAATTTAGGGTTAAAAATAATATAATGAAACTGATTTTTTTCATCAACTGTCTGTGATACTAAGTACTAAAAAGAAATGACTGAGACATTTCTGAATTATTTAACTATTACAAGAAGTATCTGTTCTCACTGGGGACTAGGGAAAAGAAGTAGATGTGTCATTTATTTGACTATACAATTTTCTTATATTTTTTAACTTAAAAATTATTTTCATGTTTTATATTTCCACTTCATATACTTATTTCCTCCCTAAAAAATCATGTTGGTATTTTGTTCTAAAAAAAATCCAATAAGTTATGTAGTAATTCAAATATATTAATATCTGTTTCCTGACAAATTATATTAGTACCAGTAAATTTAAGTCCAGTTTTGTGTTTTATCATTCTAACATGTTTCTCCTTCTGAACTTTGTTGTCCATTTTCCCACTGGGTGCTTCAATTATCTTAGTTACTTTAATTTGTGAAAAAAAAATAAAATAAAGATAAAATGAACTTCCCTACCTTTCTACATGATTTACTGCCATTTTCCTCTGCATTTCAAAACTTGACATTAAACAATATTTTAAGAAATATTTTTCTTCTGTTCCAAATAAATTTCTCAATCATTTCAGCTTTAAAAAAAGTTATGTATAATACCCTTAAGTAAGATAAAGTCTCATCTATCTAGAATCCAAAAACTTATCATTTTAACTGGAAATATTTTTCTTTAAGCAAGTAATTGTTGTATATATTTTATCATAACTAGGAAAAATCATAAATAGGAAAAAAAACAATAAGGTAGAGTCGGAGTTTTATTAAGTACATTTTAGAAATTATGTGAAAAGATCAGGAAAAATCATTCTACAGATAGCTGCCCAATGGAGTGTTTGCAATCTACAGAATTCATATAACAGAAAACTTTTTATTTTATTTTATTTTTTATGGCAACAGTGGAGTACTAACACTAATATCTGATGCTCTGAGTGGTAAGAATCATGTACTCAGAATCAGGCTCAGCAGCAGTCAGATATACTACAACTCTTTTTGGCTCTCAGAGTTCCAACTAGCTCTCTTCCCTTACCTATGAATGGATTTTTGGAGTGCCTTATCTTTATCCTACTGTACCAAGGTTTGTATTGTGGATTCTCTTGTCAGATCATATTATTGCAGTTTAAACCCAGGGAGGCCAAAACCTGTTAAGGTGGGGGCTCTGCCCACCCCAAAACTGTTGGGGTTTCATGATGTGTTGTGGTGGAATAGTTTCAAAGTATTCAGTCAGACCAACTCTAATCCAAGTATAGGTATTTATTGAGATTGATGCCTCTCATAAAGTGGGCTATGCTCCAAGAGGAACCATCAGCTTCAGACAAAACAGGATGGGTTTTTATAGGGTAAAGATGCAATTACATAACAGAAATCATGAATATTAAAAAGGTAGGAGGGGTTTGTTAAGGGATTAGGTAATGGAGGAGGTGTCCCATCTATGGTTCTGTGGTTAAACATTCTGCTTGTGCTGCCCTCTAATTGGCTAGCTATTGTGGTCCTGTCTGGTCAAGATAGATAGTTAGGTATTGTGGTCCTGTCTTGCGCTAGATAGATCATGTGATTGTCATTGAATATAAGACAATACCTGTTTCTGTGGGAATGGGTCTGGGGGCAGTGACTAGGTAGAGACAGTAGCTAGGTTCCCATTACATGGACACACCTGTTGTTTCTGTGGGAACTAAGATTTCAGGGACACACCTGTTGTTCCAGTGAGCAGTGAGGCATATCTGAAGAAGTTAGGACATTGGCCAAGGGGGTAGGGAGTGGTAGGTACACTGGGGCCTATAATGAAGTTAGAATATTGGGGCTGGGGGCAGCTTTATTAGGATGCCATCAATATGACTCAAGACCCCATCTTCAGATAACTTCACTGTTTTGATCCTTACAATATTTTCTAATTACTTCAATTTTTATGGACAGAACAAATTATTAATCTAAGACATAAACAATAAAATATAAGCAATAATGAAGTTAAACTTTAACTGTCATTCGTTTATTCAAATAATAAAAACAATTTAATTTTGCTCTGTAGGCCACCAAATTATTCACCAAGCTGAAAAGCATGAATAAAAGGAGAAAATCAATTCAAGTTTTGGGAGATCCACTTTTCCCTCAGCATGGAAGGCACAGCATCTTCCCATTTTAAAGTCTTGGCCTTACTATAGAAACTCAGCTCGCTAAAGCCTTCTGTTTAGCTCTGATTTTGCTTGTCCTCATTTGTCATCATCTCTACTCGGGTATCCCATCAACTCTGTAGCACAGTTCTAGGTCTCTTCTTTCTGCCTGATTCTGCTAGCTTCCAGCCCAGGTTTGTGACAATTTCCAAAGCACAGTCTTCTCCCAGTTTTCAAAGCTCTTCCATTTACCTGAGCTGCTATTAGCTTCCTCAATTTGACTCCTTTTCCTACTTTCAGTTATCTTTTTATGCAGTTATATTCTAGATGGAAGACCTTATTTTACCTTTTAAAAATCTTTTATTTCCTAGATTTACAATTTGAATTTGTTGGATCAATTTAAACTACTCAATAGAATTTATACAGACAAGCTGTGATTCTCTGTGACCTTTTATGATACCATCTTAACAGGAAGTCATCTACAAATCTGAAAAATATTGTATCTATGAATATATTCATGAGACTAATTAAGGAATTAATTAATTAATTAAGGAATTAATTAATAACTATGTTGAACAACATGGGACCAAGGTCATATCCCCTGGGAGAATTAGTTCCATATTAGCATCCATATTAATGACTCCTCTTTGCTTTTTGTCCATTCAACTACTTCTGAATTCACCTTGTATTTCTAGGAGACATACCTCTCTCTTATTCATGAGGATCTTGAAAAATGCCTGGGTTAATTATAGTTATGTCATTCAACTACAGTTTATCTACCATTCTATTAATGCTGTCAAAACAAAAGGAAAATAGTTTAGTCTAGTATGATCTGTTCTTGATCGTGTTATATTTGGTCTAAGTTATCACTGATTCTCTTTGTAAATACTAAAAACTCTTTGAAAATGCATTCTAGAACTCCAACAAGAATCAAAGTCAAGCTAAGAGGCCTGCCTATCTTTTAAAAGTTCTAGTGAATTAAAAAAATTCTGTAACTCCTGCCCTTCTCCCCACTTCCACAATCTCATATAACTCAGATGCCTTCCATCACCTTCTCCTCCTTGACACTTGTCTCTCATGAAGAGGTGCTGCTTCTCTTTACTAACGCAAATGCCTCTCTCTCTCTCTCTCTCGCTGTCTCTCTCTCTCTCTCTCTCTCTCTCTCTCTCTCTCTCTCTCTCTCTATATATATATATATATATATATATATATTTACTAACGCAAATGCCTCTCTCTCTCTCTCTCTCTCTCTCTCTCTCTCTCTCTCTCTCTCTCTCTCTCTCTCTATATATATATATATATACATATATATATATATATATATATACATATATATTTACTAACAAATGCCTCTCTCTCTCTCTCTCTCTTATATATATATATATATATATCCAACAGATGACCTCTGTATTAGTGTTTTTTTGCTTTTTTTTTGGGGGGGGCAATTGGGGTTAAGTGACTTGCCTAAGGTCACACGGCTAGTTTTTGTGTCAAGTGTCTGAGGCTGGATTTGAACTCAGGTCCTCCTGACTCCAGGGCCGGTGCTCTATTCACTGGGCCACCTAGCCACCCTGTATTAGTTTTTGAAGCTCTCTGATAGTCACTCAATGATGATGATGATAATGATTTTGATGATGGTGAACCACAAAGATGAAGATAAGTGGTATTTTTATTGCATTTCAAAGTTTTCAAAGACCTGCAAATATATTACTTCATTTGATCCTCATAAAAAAATCTATGCATTTGATACTATAGATACTATTCCTCCCATTTTACATCTGAGGAAATTATGGCCCAGAGAGTTTAATGATTTACCCAAGGTCACCTAGTAAACATCAAGGTAGTGTTGGACACAGATCTTCCTAATACCAACCCTAGTACTCAATCCACTAGTAAAAACTAACTACCATAATAACAACTTTGATTCCTTTATTTTCCTGGGAGGTAGTCCATCTGGGCTTAATGACTTAAAATTTGAAAAGGGGAAAGGGAAAAACATGTATTAAGTGCCTACTGTGTGCCAAGCATTGTGTAAAGTGCTTTTACAAATATTACCTCATTTGATCTCCACAATGACCCTATAAGATAGGTACTATTATTATAAGAATTTGAGGCAAAGGCTCAATAGCTTGTCTAGTGTCAGATATCTGGTAAGTGCAGGATATTCCTGACTCCAGCCCTAGCACTCTATGCACTCTACCACCTACCTGATTCATGCTCTTAATAGCCAGTCACTACTTTTCCTCTCATTTACTTGCTGAAGATGGAAAACCTTATGAAACCATGTTGACTAGGTCCACTGGAAATTCACGTTACAAAATCTCAATTGGGCCTTATCTATGACAAGACAACTCTTTTACACCTCCTTATTTGGTTATTTACCACATAAACTCTCCAATCTTTTCATCCTTGCAAAAATCCTCCCATGGCCCCCCCCCCCCCAACATCCTCTCAACTGGAAACCTTGCCTTATATTACACTGAAACATAACAATTCTCCAGGAGCTCCCTCTTCTTCTTGACCTCCTCCCCCATCTTGCATAACTGATGCCTTCTATCACTTTGTGTTCCTTTATAGGTGTCTTTCATGAAGAGGTGACCCTTCTCTTTACCAATGCAAACACCTTTACATGTATAACTGATTCCATTCCCTACTGTTTTCTCTAACAGATGGCCCCATCTATCATTCCTGCTCTTTCACTAATCTTTAATATATTCCTATTTATTTGCTTGTTTCTTTGCAGTTGCTTTATCAACATGCTCCTGTCTCCTCAACTTTAAAAATCTTTCATTGATATAATCGTTCACAAAACACTCCTTGAGAAAACTTTTGGCAATTGTTATACTAACTGCTTCTTTGTTTTACTGTCTACCTTCTGGCTTCCAATTTCATAATTCAACTAAAACTGTCCTTTCCACAATAACCAATCACCTTTTAATTGCCAAATCCAATGACCTTTTTGTCAGTCCTCATTGTAGTTGACCTCTGTTTAGTTTTTGACACTATCAACCTCTTCTCATGTATTATTTTTTCTTCCTAGGTTTGTGTGTGTGTGTGTGTGTGTGTGTGTGTGTGTGTGTGTGAGATACTGTTTTCCCCTGCTCCTTCTCCTATATGTCTGAAAATTCCTTTTTTCAGTTTCATTTGCTGGATCTTCATCTAACTGTGGATTTCCCCCAAATCCCTAACCTGGACTTTCTTCTCTTCTCCTTCCATAATACTTCTCTTGGTGATCTCATTAGCTTTTAATGATTCAATTATCGTCTCTTTGTAACCATCTAGGTGGTGCAATGGATAGAACACTGAGTTTAGAGTCAGGAAGATCTGGGTTCGAATCCAGTATTAGACATTTATCAATTGTGGGACCTGAAACCTCAGTTTGCCTCCGTTTCTACAACTGTAAAATGGGCATAATAATAGTATCTACATCCCAAGGTTATTGTGATGTTCAAATGAGATAATAATACTTATAAATTTAGTGCAATGCCTAGAGTATACTAGATGCTACATAAATAGCAGTTATTAATTTTGTTATTATTCATTCTTCCATCTATTTATCTAGCCCTAACCTCTAGGATCACATATAAATGATTCTCTGAGACATGGCAAACCAGAAGTCCCTTAGACATCTTAAACTCAACTTGTCTAAAACTGAACTCATTATCTCTCCCTACAAATGCTTCCCTCTTTTTTTTTTTTTTATTCCTTCCCTGTTACTGTAATGGGTACCACCATCTTCCCAGTCACCCAGGGCTCACAATCTTCATCACATTCTCAGCTCCTTACTTTTTCTTATCCTCCACATCTAATCTATTGCCAAGATCTATTGATTTTTGCCTTTGTCTCTTATATGCCTCCTTCTACAACACTGATAACATCTTGGTGCAAGCCCTCATCACCTCTTACTTGGACTATTCCATTAGTGTACTGGCTGGTCCCCCTGGTTCCTGAGTATTTACTACAGTCCTTCTCCCAATAAATTATCAAAGAATATTACTAAAGAACAGCTTTGACTATGTCACTGACCATTCAGTAATTTCCAGTGGCTCTCAAACACATTCAGTATTGAATACAAAATCTTTCATTAAGCTTTTATTTTCATAAACTGACCCCTTCTCACCTTTCCAGTCTCCTTGTGCCTTACTCCCCTTTAAGTATTTTTGCCAGTCTAACAGTACTGGCCTCCTTTCTTTTCCTTCTAAATAACATTCTCTCTCCCAACTCTGCATTTTCATGGCCTGACCAACAATACCTAAAATATTCTTACTTTTTATCTTCTAGGCTTCCCTGGCTTCTTTCAAGTCACAGAAAAATCCCTTCCACAAAAGGTCTTTCTCAGTGCTTCTTAATACTGATGCTTTCCCTCTGAGATTATCTTCATTTTTTTCTAAAATATGTTGTATTTTTATTTAGTTGTTTGCATATTTTCTCCCTGTTAGATAGTGAACTACTTGAAAGCATGGATCATTTTTGCTTTTGTTTATATCATGGGTCAGTGCCTTAGCACATTACCTGGCATATAATGGGCATTTAATAAATGTCTGTTTACTTAACTTTACTAGTTGTTAATTTGATTAGTCAAGCCCTTTATTAATATAAGGTTTCAGGTAGCTTACTATTCATTTTCTATCCCTGCTAGTCCAAAATTTTCTCCTCCTTAAGAGAAAGAGAAGTCAGAACAGAGTGGTATCATTCTTTCTTTCCTTCCTTTTTCCTCCTTTATTTATTCATCTAAAATTAATCTCAAATAGTGCTCCTATCTCTGCTTTGATTACCTTCTTTTCCTAGTCATACCTAAAATTTGTTTTATTGTTGCTGTTTTCATTGCTCTGACTGTTATTGTTGCTGTTGTTATTACCCTTAGCATTCCTTGTCATCCAAAGTTCATTCTGAACATTACTAGTTGGAATGCTATTTGTATAGGATGCATTTGATATGCCAAATTTGACTTCTATCTTTTAAATATGTCTTTTTAAAATATAAATAAGTACATAATCGTCTTTATACATATATCTTCTTTTTTCTTCATTGGAATTATGGGGGTTTATATTTTTAGAATTTCTTTTCTTGAGAAACCACTTGGACCCACTATCTCTCAGATTTCAGCCCCTAGGTTCTAACCTATCCTTTCTCTGAATCCTTTGAAATCTTCTATCCCAAGACCTAGGCTTTGTATAAAACTATGCTTGGCTTCATCTGCTTTTTTGACTACTGTGAAGCAGGTGGGGCAGGAGTCTGATGTGTGTTTGATCAGAGATGCTTTTTGCAGGATTTTCTAGGAGGAACCCTATCATTGTTTCTCTTTATTCATGGCTTTCCTCACTCTTTGTATTTCTTATTTTCTTTTTCCTCCATCATATTCCAGTTTTCTTTGTGGTTATCTTTCCCCCATTAGAATATAAATTCCTTAAGAGTAATCTTACTTCCTTATATTTTTAATCCCCCAAACTAGTACATTACACCTAGTATTCTCTTAATAAATACTTGCTCTATCTACTTAGGATGGCCTTCTGGAAATTATTTAATGTCTTTCTCTCCATCATCTTGGTATTTGAATATGGATAATTTCCTTAGGCACTGGAGCTGCAGTAATTTATCCAGTACCAGGTAACTTGTTTGGATTTCCAAATGGATCATTAGGGATCATTGTGAAGCTCAACATATTTATCAGAGCTGTAAAGCGTTTGATCAGTCTATAATTAATACGTTTCATTAGCATCAAAAGCTAATTTTTTTTTTGTGAAGCTTGGTTTACAATGGCTTTTCTTGACGTTCACCTTCCTTGACAGTTCTCTAGCACTTAATGCCATTGAGTGCCTCTCAACTTAATTGGTTTTCAGAACTCATATTTTATTTTTATTTCCTGCATTTATGATCAAGATGTACATATCTCTTTTGCTCATAGTTTTTACATAGCCCACAAGAGATATTTACTCAGGTTTCTATCCAGTACCCTCTTTGCTTTAATCCTTCTTGATGATTCCATGCATTTCCATGGATTCAACTATCATTACTGTGTTTGTCCTCCCAGTGTTGCAAATTCTATCACCAGATTTTTAAAAATGTAATACTATTTTATTTTTCCCCAATTACATGTCAAGACATTTTAGCATTCATTTTTGCTAGATTTTGAGTTTCAAAAATTTCTTCCTCCTTCCCTTCCCTCTTCCTTAAATGTTGGCAATTTGATATAGGTTATACATGTGCTATCATATGAAACATATTTCCATATTTGTCACATTTGTGAAAGAAAAACATATAAAAAGGAGAAAAATAATAGAAAAGAATAAAGTGAGTGAAAAAATGTGTTTCTATCTTCATTCAGAATCCATCAGTTCTTTATCTGGATGTGGATAGTGTTTTCTTTGTGAGTCTTTTGTACCTGTCTTGGATGATTGTGTTGCTGAAGAACTGAGTCATCCATAGTTGATCATCACACAATGTTTCTGATACTGTGTATAATGTTTTCCTGTTTCTGTTCATTTCACATTGCATCAGTTCACACAAGTTTTTCCAGGTTTTTCTGAAGTCTGTCATCTCTTAGTGTACATTCATATACGACAACTGGTTCAGTCATTCCCCAAATGATGGGCATCCCCTCAATTCCTAACATTTTGCTGCTACAAATATTTTTGCACGAGTAGTTCCATTTTCCTTTTGTATAGTATCTTTGGGATACTGTCCTAGTAGTGATATTACTGGATTAAAGTGTAGGCACAGTCACTCTTTATAGGTTTAAATACACAATTCTCGGGGCAGCTAGGTGGCGCAATGAGTAAGACCGACAGCCCAGAGTAGGGATTACCCAGGATGGGTCCCAGCCTCAGAAAACGAACACCCACACATAAATAATGACTGGACATGTAATCTTGAGCAAGTTACTTAACCCCGATTGCTTTAAAAAAAAATACACAGTTCTGCTTACCTAATCAACATTCATACATTTCCAAAGGCAAACTCAAAATCTTTCCTCAAAACTTTATCCTCCTCCTTCCCTTTTTTTTGTGAATATAAATACAGTTTCCTTAATTCCCAGATGTAAAAACTGTTACTCAGTTTTGACTCTTCCAAGATTACATGTGTAAATAGCTAACAACTCCTATTATTTATGGGTTTTAATATATCTCCTAATTTTCAAATCCATTCCATCCCTACTGCTACCACTCTGGTTCAAGCCTGCATCACCTCTTATCTTAATGACTATTAACTTGTCTTAAAACCTCTAGTCTTTCTCCACTACAATTCAAAACATACACTGATTAAGACAAGACTCTGATTTCTAATGAAGCCTTCTCATTTTATCAGCTCATGCTTAAAAACTGTTAGTGAAAGAATTCCTTTTTCATATTTAATTAGGTCCAGACTCCTTAGACTAGCATTCCTTGTCTTCCATGAATCTGGCTCTTACCTACCCTTCTGTCTGTCTTCTCACCTTCATTTCTCCTTTACTCATTTAAAATGAATTGTTAGCCTTCTTGGAGTCACATCTAGAAACTATCTATTTGTGCTTGAAATTATTCCATTTCCTCTGCCTAGAATAATTCCCCCCAACTGAAATCTTTACATGCTTTCAAGTTTTCATATAGCTTCTTGCCTTTTAATTTACTTCAATTCAAGAAACATTTATTGAACATATACTATGTGCAAAGTTCTGTGCTAGTTGCTAGAAAACAAAGATAAAACACAAAACAGGCTCTACACTAACAGGATACTAATAGAAAGAACATAAGTACATACAAATAATAAAAATAGTAGAATATTTATTTCAGGAATGAAAGATGCATTGTGTAAATGTAGAAAGAAAGAAAGAAGAGGAGATCAAGGAAGAGTCAGGTTTTTTTTTACTTTGACTCAAATATAGCATGGGAAGAGAAATAATATGAAGTGACTTGAAAAAAGATTAGGGGCAGCTAGGTGGCACAATGAATGGAGTCAGGAGGACTCTTTCTATCCTATATAGTTCCAGTACTTCATAGCCACATGATCTCAGAGAAATCCAGCCTCAGACACTTAACACAAAAACTCGCCAAGTGACCTTGGGCAATCACTTAACCCCAATTGCCCTCCAAAAAGCAAAAAAAAAAGAAAAGAAAAGAAAAGAAAAAAGATTGGAGGCAGATTGTAGAAGGACTTGAATGACAAACTGGTGAAATTGTATTTTAGTGCATTGTCAATGTGATGTCATTAAGGGTTTGAAAGCAAGAGAATGGAATTCTCAGTCATGCATTTATGTTCTTCCTTTGTCATTTGTATGAGATAAGAGAGAGGGGAGAATAATGTCAGGAAGACTTATTAGGAGACTATTACAATCAGAGGCAAAAATTAAGGAAATAAAACCATCCAGGCAGCAAGTCACAAAGGCACAACCTCAGCCTGTGGCAATGGAGATGGGAAAGAAGGTATAGGTGTAGGAAAGAATTAATGGCATCTGAGTATTTATTGGATATAGTGGTTGGCAGCATCAGGCCAGGAGTCAGGTTCAAATTCGTCCTCAGACATTTGAGGACTATTGGACGCTGGGTAAATCCCTTAATCCTATTTGCCTTGGTTTCCTCATCTACAAAATGAGTTGGACAAGGAAATGGCAAACCATTTGCCAAGAAAATCCAAAATGGGGTCATGAGAAGTCAGACATGACTGAAATTTCTGAAGGACAACAACAATACAGTGATTTAAAAAAAAATAAAAAGCAAAAAAGGAAATGAACCTGGGTGGCAGCAAGATTGGTGATTCTGATGACAGAAATGAACAAATTAAGAGGTTGCATAGATTTGGGGGCAGATGGTTTTGAGTTCTGGAACCCCCAATTAGAAACTGTAGTCCATACCTCTAAAATCTCATAGCCATTACTACCTCCTTTTATCTCCTCTAAATAATTAATCACATTCTACTTTGCATTATTGTCTTTTGTGCATATAGCCTTCCTCTACAATATTGCAAATCCCTTGAAGGCAGAAAACTTGTCTTTAGAATTCTCTCTATCCTATATAGTTCCAGTACTTCATAGCCACATGATCTCAGAGAAATCACCTAATTTCTCTGTCTCAGTTTCCACATACATGAAATGGCAATGATAATATCTGCCATATTTACCTCACATAATTATTGTGAACATCATTATAAGTATGTCAGTAAAACACAGGAACATCATTTCCAATCAGGGGATCCAGAACTCAATATTATACCCCTAAAAGTCATGTTTCCAAAGCACATAACAACAACAACAACAACAATAACAATGTATGCAACGCTAATAACATTTATTTAATGCTTTAAGTTTCATAATGCCCCTTCCTCACAACCAGTATGAGAGCTAGATGCTGAGAGATTAAGTAATTTCTCCATCTGTGGTAAATACACTTATTTGCCTGAGAATGGAGTGCTGTTTGTAATAGTCAGGGGCCTTTAAGGAAAGAAAGGTCATTTGTGGGAACACTTAATGTCCATTGTGATGAAGAGTTTCGCTTGACAGGTGAATTACTTGACTAATTCAATTAGGTTGCAATAATAGGGTATGAAAAGGAAAGTGCCTGTCAAAGGAAGCCAGAAAAAAGATGAATCTTGATGTTATGTTGAAATAGACAAAATGAGGGATATCTGAAGAAGGATAATCACACTTAAAGAACAAATCTTGATAAAATGTAGGGAGAAGTTAAACTAGCTCCTTTACACATTCTGTGTTCTCTTTCAGAGATCACTTAACCAACAACCAAAGTTAACATTGCCCTTGGATGAAAAATGGGTTAATATTTTCACTTGGCTAACCTGTTTTGGATAATCTTTACAGTGTTTGGCCAACTACAAATTCCACCAATACCCAATGTACAAGCAGTCTTTTACCATGTTTTTGTTTCTTGGAAGAAGCATAGATATTATGGTCATGATGAATAAGTTCTTTTTTTGGTTTATTATCAAACTATTTTGTTTGTCTCTCATATTCCATGAAGGAAAGTAGCATTTATATATGTTTCTTCAAATTGAAAAATTGGATTTTTTTCTTGCTATTTACTTTTAAAATTATTGCCACAAATTGGACTAATGTCTAATATGAATGTATTTGCAGATCCTATGCTGGACTATATGCTGTTGTGGGGGGTGGAGGGAGGGAAGTAAAGGAAATTTGAAAATCAAGGAACTATGGAATTGAATCTTGTTAACTGAAACTAAACTAATAAATTAATTTAAAAATTATTGCCACAGCCCTTCTTTAGAACTAGCTACATGTTTGGAAATTTAAGTAAGATTAGGGACACTGGATTAAAGGTCTTAGAACTGTAGAGGTCATATAATTCGCTCCTTTCATACAACATAATTTGATTATACTGAGGTTAATAGAGGTTAACTTCTCAAAGGCCATGGGATAAGTAAATAAAGAAGTTGGCACAATTTTCCTCAATTTCATTAATGTCTAAAACTTTTATTGAGTACTTACTATATGTCAAGCTTTGTACTAGGTGTGGAAGAAACAAAGAAAAAGATGAAAATAGCTTTTGCTTTAAAGAATATTATATTCTATTAGAGGAAACAATATATACTGTGGGAGGTATATGACCAAGATATGCAAAATAAATGAAAAAAAATGAGTAATTTTTGTGTGGCCAGAAACAAAAGATCACTCAAACGTTGGAAGATCAAGAAATGTGGACCGTGTAAAACGTAAAATCTTATTTGTATTTTGAAAGAAACTAGATGTTCTACCTAGAGTTAATGGGGATGGAGCCAAGGAGGCAAAGAAAAGGAACCCTTTAAGAGCCTTTCCAAATTTCCCTCAAAACAACTTAAAATGATTCCACAAAATGAATTCTAGAAAGACAGAACCTACAAAAGGACAGGGTAAAACAATTTTCCAGCCCAAGATAACTTGGAAAGTTTTTAGGAAACATCTATCACACTAGGGTGAGAGTGGAGTGACCTCAGGTGAAGCCCTTCTAAGACAGCAGCAGATCTTGGAGACACTTGACTTGGCAGGCAGCAGTGATTTCCATAGCTCTCAGCTCAGTGAGGTTAAGGAAATCAGACAACCAGTAAGAATGAGATTTCAGGAGTTTCAGGACTTTCAAATACAAGATTCAAGACCAGCATAAAAAAGGTAAACAGAAAAGAGACATTATAAGGGATTCAATAAAGTTAAACTGTTTACATTCTTACTGGAAATATGATACTTGTAACTCCTAAGAACTTTACAATTATTAAGACAGTAAATAGTATACATAGGCAGAAGATATGGGTGTGAGTGGAATATGATGGGATTATATCAATTTAGAGTCTGTTAGGCCATGAAGAAGAAAGAGTACTGCTTCTAAAGTAAAAAAGACATGAATTTAAATTTGACCTGAGACACAAGTGTAATGTTGGGAAAGTCATTTAATCTCCACCTGCCTCAATTTCTTCAACTATAAAATGGGACTAACAATATCATATCACTTCTCCTGTCACACTCATTTAACACCCTTCATAATCTGTCTTCTTCCTACATTTATAATCAGCCTATAGTTTATTCCCCTCCATAATTCTCTAATCCAATGAGACTAGACTAATTTCTTAATTTTTGCACAAACAACTTATTTCTTGACCTCTGGCACTTGTACTGTCTATGCCCTATACCTGGAATGTTCTTCCTTGACATCTCTGCCTCCAAGCTTCCTTGGTGTTTCAGTGGTCAGCTGAAATTCCACTATTTGCAAGGTTTTCCAAGTTCTCCTTAATCTAAGTGAGTTTCCTCTGTTGATTATCTCCAATCTACCATATATTTGTAACATATATATATATATATATATATATATATATATATATATATATAATATACACCCTTTGGTACATAGGTTTTGTGTGTGTGTGTGTGTGTGTGTGTGTGTGTATGTTTAATGTTCTATCTCCCCTTTTAGACTATGAACTCCTTGAGAGTAGGGATGACTTTTTAATTTTTTCCCCCTTACTCTTCTATTTGTTTCCCAGGCCTTTAGTTGACAGAGTAGGTACTTGATAAATATTTGCTGACGAAATGCATTCTACACTTAAACTAAACTAGTTGGCTTCCATTGCATTCAATCCCCCTTCTCAGTGCCTTTATCTAGGCAATTCCATATGCTTAGAATGTTAGCCCTCTTAACCTCTGCCTCTGGGAAGCCTTAATCCCTCTCAAAGGTCAGTTCAAGTGACCCTGTCTTTAAGAAGCATTTCCTGATTCTTCCAGTTGTTAGTTATACCCTTCCCACACTATTACTGTATATTTATTTTGTATGTATCCTCTACTTAGATTTCTGTTAACATGTTTTATCTCACAAGGAGAATATAAGAACCTTGAAGACAGGGCTTATCTCACTTTTAATTTGCATTCTAGCAGATTCTAATTCTATTAGAATTTGGTAGATAATTATTACATACTGGTTCGTTGCTTGATTGACTGATGTGAAGCACTATGTAAGACTTCTAGGGAGAGGAAAAGTGTATTCTAGTCATTGAAACATCATTACATTTTGAGAATAGTCAGTTAACAAGAATTTATTAAGTATCTGTTATGTGCCAGGTGCTATGCAAATGTTAGGGATATGAAGAAATGCAAAAATGTAATTATTGTTCTCGAGTTCACAGTTTAATAAGCATTGAATGTCTCACTCCTCTGGCCTCTTATCAACTATAGCTATGAAAAAAAAATAGAGACCCATGAGATATAACTCTAGTCACAGATATAAAGGCCCAAAGACACGTCCCACTTTAAGAAATCTAATAAATTAAAATCTAAATGCAAAACACAGGTAGATTAATTTTGCATTACAAAGTGATTTATTATAGAAGTAGGACTCAATTATATGATGATCTCTTATGCTTTGTTATTATGATTTCATTTATCAAAATCAATTTACATACTGTTCTATAAAACCAACTTTATCTTATCACCCTTAGCACAATGTGTTGGCAGTAAGAGACTTTCTTTATGCGTCTTGCCCAGTTATCATTTATATTTGTATTACTCATATGTTTGTTGATCAGTTTGACTGTAAGCTTTTTGAGGGTCGGAGCCCTATTTATTATTTACAATGTGCTTGAATATATATTTTATATATATTCAGGTTAACTGGGACCTAGCTGTGCTTCTTGATGGATAACTACCTCCTAGTATATAGAACTGCAGTGTTTTGGGGCTTGGGAGTGTTCAAGAGAAAATCTTTTTACACAGGCAAATCTGAGGTATGTTTATTTTGATTTTAATGTGTTACATTTGCACTTAGCCACATTGGTATAAACATGGTTCGATATGCCTAATTGGATGTAAGGATAATTACATTAATGATTTGCTTTAAAGACCAAAATAGGATTTTAGAAAATGAGTTTGAAAGGGATGTTATATATATGTCGATATATAAAAGTATTCATTTAGGAATTGGATTAATATCCTTATTAACTGAATAAGCCATTTCTGACCTAAGGAGGACATTTGTCATGATATACAACTACTTATCCTTTGTGATAAGAATATGCTGAAAAGACTACTTAAAGCTACCTTACTATAGCTATTGTAACATTAAGAGGGATTCAGCTGGGATGTGATAAGGGCGGCTTATCTGTAGTCAGCTGAAAAGGTAAAGTCATTTGCTGTCATGAATTAGTTCTTAAGTCATTTACTTTTATTTGCAAAATTAATTAAACAAGTAAGCTTACATGTTGACATGATGAGGTTTTTGACTACTTTTCTCTACTGTAGAATGCACTTCTTTTTCTGAAATAAAAAAACTTGGCCATCATGTAAAAATGAAATGGGAAAAAAAAGGAACAAAACTTAAAACATCTAAAGGGTAGATGGATGATATTCAGCCTCCCATGGATGTTGTCTTTATTTCAGCAGAATGTTTAGCATACAGACCAGGGAGTTTCACACATCATATAAAACTTGTTCTGTCATAACCAAATCTGGCAGATATTTCTTTTTTTTTCCTACAATGAGATATAGGCTCTGTAGAATTTAAATTTCTGCAGACATTAAAGAGAGAATAAAAATAAGTTTGATTGCAAGAGGAAAATATGCTTCTTAGTAGCATTCATGTTTCTATTTAATTCTGGGGGAAAGAAAGCATTTGCCATGAAAGAGATTTTATAACTTTTTTGCACAGGAAACAAAGAGTCTATTTGCAAGTTGGTCTGAACCCAAACAGGTATTTTGTATATTTCCTTGTATATTTGTATATTGCTTTCTGATGATAAATACATTGGGAAGAACCTAAGGCTAATATGACAAATTTAAGGAAAATGTTCAATGGATTGTATTTTATGAATCAAAAGGGCATTTTGATACTTCCTATGTGTGAACACAGTGTTGTTGTTGTTGTTGTTTTCAGGGAATGAAATAATTTTGTAGTTGATCTAATTGAGCCTCAGAAGATTGGGGGTAGTGAAGGGTATCTACTCCCATTTGATACACCACTGACTGTGTTAGCATAGAAATATAGAAGAGGAGCCCCAAGTAGAAATTTGGTCAACTGACATATAATTTTCTAGAAAATTTTGTCAATTTTTGATACTGTTTTATTATAATATGTTTATGAATATCATTAAAGCTGAATGGATAAGGTCAATGAACATTTCAAGCAACAATATATTTTATGCTTATGGAAAACAAATTGACTCAGTAGTAAGTTTTCAATAACAAGTTAGCTTTTCATTCTTTAGTTAACATTCAAGAATAATAAACTCTCCTGTTTTAAAGAAAAAATAAGTGTATTTGTAGACTGATAAAATTTTTCAGTATTTATTTTTCACATTCAGATTTTCATCATATTTATGAAAATTGTTTTTAAAAGTATCATCATTCCTTACCAAACTTTCTACCACCCTCATTATTAGGAATTTTATTTTTAATTGCCTTGCTTTGCCACTAGATGCCACTAGTAGCCCTTGTAATTTGTTAATATCTCTTTTCATATGTGTATATATACTGATGATCTATTCAACTAAAGAAACATCGAAATTGGTCAAGATGAAATTTCCCAAGTGTATATATGGAAAGGTAAAAATTGAGTAACGTTCATGCCATGGGAAATCAATGCTGTTGGGAAATGCTCAGGCCACATAAGTGGCTAGTTAAAATATATCAACAGAGACCATACAATATTTTGACAGGTTTAGGTAGGGATGGACAAAGCAATCTCAGAAACTCTAATAATTCAAACTAAACATATTAATGCTGATTTGTTTTCTGTCAGAAGGATCTGATATGTACCAAAATAACTTCTATCCACTTTCAACCTGTATGATATTTATCTGTGGAAATAAAAACGTAGAAATAAGCACCTTTAAATGACGTGTGTACATGTGTATGCATGTGCATGATTCATTAACCATCATCAAGTAGTAGATTGTGCCTATGTTGACATTTTACTTCTGACTTTAATTGTTCTTTTTTTCTTTCTTAAAATTCATCCTTTCTTTCAAGGGACAGCTCTGGGATCACCTCCTCTAGAAACTAATTCTCAAAAACTTCAAAGGAAAATTCCCTTTTCTCAACTTGATCACAGCACTTGGTAAAGGCTTCTCCTATGTTTTTATCACACTCTACCTTGTAGCACACTCATTAGTGTGTGGATTGATAATTCCTCAAGGGAAGGGTCTCTCTTATATGTCACCTTTGTATCCTTAATACCTAGCACAATATCACATCCATTATAAGATTGATTTTCCATTTAGTTATTGTGAATGAATTGAATTTAAAAAAACACCAAGAAAGTAGTAGACAGAATCATATTTGATGAGCATCTAATTAATATTATCCACAGATTAGTAATAACAATTCCTATAATTTAACATAAATTGATTTAAATATCAATTTGCCTTTCTATATAGTCAGATAATGTTTAACTATATTCTTTACTTTAACACTGTGTAAACACTCTGTGTATAAAATAAAGTAAGATGAAAAAGAAAAGGGATAAAACTAAAGTCTTAAGCTCAGTTTAATAAAATATTATAGTAAACAAATAGGGGAGGAATACTTTGGTAACTGCATGTCTGTAATGCCAAGCAGAGGCAACTTCCAAGGTTCAGAATACCAGCATAGTAATTCTCTATTTTATTCAGTGACAAATTAAGGCAAAACATTCACAGAACAGAAAAAATCAAAATACAGCATTCACCAAGTGTGATTCAATAATTTCCAAGTACTACTCCATTCCTGGGCAGTATATTCATTTAGTCAATCACAAAGTCTCTCTTCTCAAATGGAGATTAGTTTCCAATCATAAACAAAGTACATTTATTTGGTCAGTCACAGAGCACAAAAGAAAGTCAAAAGTTTCCCACCCCTGGATCACAACTGAATTACATTTATCATCAGTTAATGCCAAGCACTTTCTCAAAAGGGGCAGTAGAGAGCACAAAGGCCATCTACCCCTGAGCTACAACAAGGTTAAGATATCACCGCAGCATTTAATACCCAAGAAGAGGTCTTTCTTCATCTTGACCTGAGGCAAGTTCTTAGCAATCTCTGTTCCTGGAGAGAGGAAGCTTAACAAAGTCACAGTATACTTTTCCACAGTGTCCTCATCAATTCACTCTCTACCTGTAGAACAGTCTCAGGACCCCAGAAAACATCAGCAAGACCTTCTTCCAGGGTTTTTGTAAACATACAACAAGAAAATCCTTCTTCAGGGCTTCTGAACCAACAGCAAGGTTCCAGGACCTCTGCAACAGCAGTGTCCTTTACCAGCAGATGAATCTGGCAAAACAACATCAAAAAAGACAGACAGAATACCAGCATCACAGCCGTGTTTCCTCAGTCCTTGGCAGCCCTGGGTGGTAGCTCTCAAAAGTTCTGGGCAGCTTGAACTGGCCCTCAGCAATCCTCTCTCTTTCTGCCTCCATGATGCTGCTCCCAAAAGTTCTTCTAGCCTCTCTCTCTGCTTGAGCCTTCTCTAAATCCACAGAACCTGCTCCTCCCAGTTCAGCCCTCTCTTTTCTCATCAAGTCCATCCCACAAGTGGGATTCAGAAGCTCTAGGTTTCAACAGTCAACCCCAAGGCAATACAGGAGTATCTTTAAATTCCATTACTATTAAGATGTCTGAAAAAGATACTGAGATTTTAATGGACTCAATATGAATAAAACATATGATGGGGCAGTCAATTAAGTTAATGTGAACACGTTAAATTAAGAGAGTCAAAATACATAGAAATAAGGACATTATTGTCAATCTATATCCTATTCCAGTCAGAGGGCAACAAGTATTTTATAATTTCATGAAAACATCAATTCTCAGTTGCCAGATCTCCAGAATTATATTGATGAGCTCGAAAGTCTCCAAAGAGAACAACCAAGATGGTAAATTGCCTCAAGCTCATGCCATATGAAGGCAGGTTGAATGAATTAAATAGATTTATCCTAGAAAGGAGAAAACTGGGAGGCAACATATTTTTTCATCAAATATTTGAAAAAAAATCGTTATGTAGAAGAAATTCTAGATTTGTTTTCTTGACTTCAAGAAGGTACTAAATGGCAAACTAGTCTTGAAATGAGCAAAAAAAAAACCTAAAAATAGAGCTTCACAAAGTAGAATGGGTTGCCTAGATTTGTAATGGATTTTTCTAATTGCAGGACTCAGCCAAAGATTGGATGGCCAATTGTTATGTATGTTGTAAAGGAAATCTTTTTTTCCCTTTTTATATGGGCTAGACTAGATGGCTTCTCAAGTTTCTTTTAATGCTGAGGTTCTGTTACTATAGAGAACTTAATTGTGTTTGTTGTAAGTTTCCCTACCATCACAGCAATGGGTGTGATATGAATGAGAAATGAATGAAGTCCCAGTCTTTGTGTCACCAGTCAGGAAAGTAGACATACCAGAGGTCTTTATGGTGGACTAGAAAATTATTACTCAACTGTTCAGGATGCAGAAAAATCTCTGACACAAAATCATGCTTAATATAAAAAAGCTATAAGAAAATAAATACCTACTATGAAAAAAATCCAGATTAAAAAAAAAAGAAATTAGAGAATAAAATTAATAGGAATAAAAGATTCTATTTTTTTTTTTACAAAAGAAGCAGCAGCAAATGCTTTTAAATAGCAAGTTCCCTTAGTACATTTAACATATAATAATAGTTGTATTTTTATTAGGTAAATGGATCTAACACTTTATCAATGAAGTTCCCCTCCCCCACACCAATGGTTCATGTTTCAACTTATATTTTATATCTCATCTATTTCATACTCTGAGCATAATAACTAAATCAAAGTAGCTTGCTTTTGGGAAAACCATGCTAATCAGTTGCATGAGGGATAAACTCTCTATGCCTGGTACACCCTAGGCTAAATGTCTTGATCCTAGTCCCCACTTTCCTAAATGTGTTTTCTTCTTATTGTTAGGACCTAAGCTCCTTAAAAATGTCAAGAAAAATCTGAGTTTTATATTTGTATTCTCAGTACTATGTAAAGTGCATAACATAAAGAAATAACAATAAATAATTTGATTCATTAATTTGTTCATTGAAGAAATTTGTCCAGTAATTCCAACCCCAGGATTTTGGCTTGGTTATATGTTATGCCTCACTTTCCACATGAAATATTCCTTTAGGAATTTGATTTATATACTAATTAACAAATAATCCATTTCTGATCTGTCTACCTATGCCAACTATAATGATATGAATTGAAAATACAAATGGAGAAGATGGCGGAGAAGAAACAGCCCATCCAAGCCATTCCGCCCCCAGATTCCCCCCAAACTATGTAAAAGGGGACTCTGAACAACTTCTGGAGCCCCAGCACCCACAGAATGACACAGAGAAGCTAACCTCCCTCTGAGGACAGCCCAGCAGCCCTGCAGGAATGACCAGCGCAGCAGTCTGGGAGCCGGCAGCGCGCAGAGCGCGGGGAGCTGAGCCAAGCCTGTGAGCCGAGGTTTTAGCCCCAGGGCGGCAGGGCCAGCAGCCAGCTGGAGAGACCCCAGAACACCAGCAGCTGTGGCGACTCCAGAATTATCAACATAGACATGCCTAGGACAAAGTAAGAGGTTAGTGTCCTATGGACTTTGGGACCAGTATTTGGGGAATGTGTCGGCTCCCTCCCCTGGGGGCTAGAAGCCGCTGAGGAGACACGCCATTTGGTAGTTTTCAGAGGCAACTCCAGCTCCTGGCCTGCGAATTGTAGGGAGATCCAGCGATCAGTCTTGGGGGGTAATCACTCTTGCTTTAACCTCCCTGGATCTGGATTGTGATCTAGGGTGGAAGTTGTGGGTGGGTTTACAGCTTGCCAGAAATGGAAGTTGCCCCCCCACACGTTTGGGAAGAAAATTCCTCTATCTGGCCTTAAAGCCATAGTGTGGCAACAAGCCCCAAAGTCAAGTAATTAAGTGGCATCATGCCAAGGCAAAGGAAACAGAAAAATGCAACCATAGACTCCCATTTTGGGGGCCATAGAGTGGGAAAAGGACTGTGAAGTCAGAAGTCCTGCTCCAAAAGCCCCAGGGGAAAACATGAGTGGGTTGCAGGCCATAGAGGACCTTAAGAAGGACTTTAAAAATCAAATAAGAGAAGTGGAGGAAAAATTGGAAAAAGAAATGAGAAGGATGCAGGAAAAGTATGAAATGAGGGTCAACAGCCTGACTGAGGAAAACAACACCTTAAAAAATAGACTAACTCAAATGGCAAAGGAGGCCCAAAAGGGCAATGAGGAGAAGAATGCCTTAAAAAGTCGAATTTGCCAGATGGAAAAAGAATCTCAAAAGTTCACTGAGGAGATTCATTCCTTCAGAGTTAGACTGGAGCAAATGGAAGCTAATGACTTTATGAGAAATCAAGATGCTGTTAAGCAGATCCAAACAAATGAAAGATTAGAAGGCAATGTGAAATATCTCATGGGAAAAACCACTGACCTGGAAAATAGATCCAGGAGAGACAATTTAAAAATTATTGGACTACCTGAAAGCCATGATCAAAGAAAGAAACTAGAAATCACCCTTCAAGAAATTCTCAAGGAAAACTGCCCTGATGTTTTAGATCCAGAGGGCAAAATAGAGGTTGAAAGAATCCATCGATCACCTCCTGAAAAAGATCCCAAAAAGAAAACTCCCAGGAATATTATAGCCAGTTTCCAGAATCCCCAGATCAAGGAGAAAATACTATAAGCAGCCAGGAAGAAACAATTTCAATATTGTGGAAACACAATCAGAATAGCCGAGGAACTGGCAGCTTCTACACTGAGGGATCGAAGGGCATGGAATATGATATTCCAGAGGGCAAAAGAGCTGGGAATGAACCCAAGGGTCACCTACTCAGCAAAACTGAGTATTTTGTTTCAGGGGAAAATATGGTCATTCCGTGGAACACAGGACTTTCAAGCATTCTTGAGGAAAAAAACAGAATTGAATAGAAAATTTGACATCCAGATGGAAGAAGCAAGAGATGCCTGAGAAGGTAATCAGGGAAAAGAAATCCAAAGGAACTTATCAAAGTTGAACTATTTACATTCCTATATGGAAAAGCAATAACTGTGACTGATGATATCTTTCTCACTATGAAAATAATGGAAGAAGGGGGTGTGGTCATATGAATACATATGTGAATGTGTGTGTATATGGTTACAGTTATATATGGATAGAGGGCATAGGTTGAATTTGTTGGGAAGGGAGAATACTCAAGGGATGAAAGTATGAGGTGAGAGAGGAAAGTGGCAAGAGGAGATGGGGAGAGACAGGGTAGGGTAAACTATCTCATGTAGAAGAAGCAAGGGGAAATGGTTGCAAGGGAGGGGGAGAATAGGAAGGCTAAAAAGGCAAAACCACATTCTCATTGAATTTGGTTCAGGGAGAAAATGACATACAAACTAAATGGGATATCTCAACCTGCAGCAGGATAGGGGGAAGGGGGATGAGAGGAGGGATGATTGATGGGAGGGCATCCTTGGGGGCAGGGGAGGTTGGAAGTACCCACTATAGAAGAGGGACAGGATCATGTAGGGAATGGACCAGGTGGGGGGGTGGGATGAGTGGGAGGGAATTATAAGCAGCCTTGTACAATATATCTACTATGATAATGATTTGCATAGTTAGACATGTACAACATATACTGAATTACCTATCTCCCCAGAGGGAATGGGGGACAAGGGAGGAAGGAAATGGATCTGAAATTCGAGGTCTTAACATTAAATGTTTCAAATATATAAATACTATTATTAATACTCTTTTGCTTATAATTGGGAGATAAGATGCGCAGGCATTAGGACACAAAGATTCACCTTCCTCTAATGGAAAAGTCGAAGGGGGTATGGGAGAAGGTATGGGAGAGAGCAGACTGGAGGAAGCGATATCTTGTGGGACTGCTATTCTGGGAAGTTGGGTAGGGGAATAACAGGGGGAAAATGATTGTAACTCAAAATCTGGCGGAAATGAATGATGTAAAACAGAAGTTAATAAAGCATTTGTTTAAAATAAAGAAAATAGAAATGGAAAACTGAAAATCTATATTTCCTAGATGCTATCTTTTATATTATTTTTCCTGTGCAATTATTTAATGGTCAAATGAAATACGCAAGTACACTATGTTTTAAGGCTCTTGAGAAATGCCTTCCTTAAGTATAACAAAATGAGGTCTAGTCTTCCCCAACTAAACTTGTGTGTGATTAAGGCAACAATAGAGTCTCAGAATTTAAGGTAGCTTCAGAGATCATTTGGAATAATTGCAGACCTGATGATAAATTCCTTCTATCATTTACTGATAAGTAATCCTCCATTTACAAACTCCCAGTAATAGCCCATCATAGGTCAAGGCATAGCATGTTCACTTTTACCTTAAGTTATTAGGAAATTGTGTTCATAACACCCCAATCAAAATTTATCTCTGAAACTTCCATGAATTACTCCAAGTTCTATCTGTTGAACAAGGGTGTGTGTGTGTGTGTGTGTGTGTGTGTGTGTGTGTGTGTTTGTGTGTGTGTGCGCGTGTGCGTGCACATGTATGTGCTTGATATGTGGCTAGTACTGTGGCAAATATAAAATGAAGTAGATATATGCTCATTATTTTGTTGATTTGATTGTTGTAGACTATTAATCTGAGTAATTTGAGTGAAAAATTTACCCAAAAGGCCGAATTTTGCTAACAAGTGTAGGCAATTCAGACTTATCACATGTGTTATAACAAATACGGCATGCAATTGTAAATGAAATTTACATTTCTTACTGACAAGATGGGTAACAGTTAATACCCACTACCTCCACACACAAAAAGGGAAAAGAATATATATGTTTTTTTCTTAACTTCTGGCATTTTTTAGGGGGGATATTAAACCTCATAAACCAGTTAAAACCAATGAACATTTATTATGTGCCAAGCACCAGGAATACAAAAAGAGACAAAAGATAGTCCCTACCTTCAAGGAACTTATATTCTAATATGGGGGACAAAATGTAGACAAATATGTAGAAAGCAAGCTACATGAAGGATAAATAGGAAATAGAGTAAAAATACTAGAACTAAGAGTGGTTGGGGGAAGGCTACCCGCAAAAATGGAATTTTTATTGGGACTTAAAGAAAGCAAGGGATATCAGTGTTTGGAGAGAATTTCAAGCATGGGGGACAGAGAGAGAAAATACCTGGAGCTTAGAGATGGAGTGTTTATCGACGAGTCTGAAGTTCAGTGTCACTGGATCAAACTTTATGTGTCAGAGGAGGAAAGTTTAAGAATACTGGAAAGGTAGGAGAAAGCTAAGTTATCAAGGGTCTTGAATGTGAAACAGAGTATTTTGTATTCCATCTTGTAGGCAATAGAGGGCCACTGAAATTTATTGAGTATTGGGGTAACATGATCAGAACTGCATTCTTAGATTAGAATGGAAGATGTATTAGAGTTGTGAGAGACTTGTAGCAAGCAGACCTATCAGCAGTCTGTTGAAATAGTTCAGGGTGGCACTGTCAGAGGAATGAAAGAGGGAAATCTATAAGTCATAGCAATCACCTACTAACTCTGTAACTCTGAGAAAGTCATGTAACATTACTTAACTTCAGTTTTCTCATAAAAATAGCACCTAGCTCACTCTATAGTTGTGAAAACCTATTATATGCAAAACTCACATTTTCCCTCTTTCCATCTGTATATCTGTGACTCATCAGTACATTGATTGGTGATTAGTATTTACCCAGCACCTATGAAGATTATCTATTAAGGTATATACAAATATAGATCAAGGTCAATAGAAGATAGTTACATTGATGAAATCACAGATCCTTAAAATATTGAAGTATGTAAATTAGAATATACATAACACAGGATCATGTATCCTATGTTAAGAATTAAAAGAGTACTTAGGGGTTTGTTTAGTTATTTTATAAATGAGAAAGCTGAGGTTCAGGAAAGTCAAATAAGTGGCAAAATTCACATAAATTAGGGTTTGAACACACATGAATTCATCTCTATATGCACAGATATGTGCACATATGTCCATGGGTCTTTCTAGTATTAGACTTGTGTAAATTTCATATATGTACACAGAAATATTCATATATATACATACACATATAAATGAATATATATGTAAGCTGTATCTTTAGTAAGAAAAAAATCACTGCTTAATCCTATATTCATTTTAAAGGAAGTTCTAATTCAGAAAACAGAACTTGTACCTATATGAACCAAGTAAAAATGAGAAATTTTAATTATCTGCATATTTTCTAACATAAAAGTATGTAGGATTGATTGTACAGGAAAGATTCCTGGGTAATATTGTCTTTGTATGGTGTTTGGTGCTATCTGGCTTTTAGTCTTATACCTTATATAGTCTTGTGAATCATGTAGAAGTTTAAAAAACATTATCCATCTATGACAGTAAGTTTGTTCTTTTTGGCATAACACAGAAAAGATAGAAGTGTTGTTACTGCAGAGTGTCTGTGTCCACCCAGCTGAGAGATTTCATGTTATTAATGAAAATGTCAGCAACCAAGAAGGTGACCTCTCTATACAAAAGCATATCACTGAAGGTGAAACCTCAACTGTTTTAGTTAAATTTGTAATTATGTCTAAGCATCCAGAGACAAGAGCACAAGTGGAGCAAGGGGCAAATTCATCATTACCACTTGTGACCTATCCCAGCATTAAGGAATAGTAGAACTAATTAAGGATCCAAGATATCATTGTCATAGTGAGTTGTTCACAGGTCAGAGCAAAAATGCAGAAGAGACAGTCATAGAGAGAGGGGGAAAAGGAGCATCTTTTGAAGATTTTCAGAAACCCAAATGTGAATATGAAATTATATTTTAAAAAATGAATCGATGGTTATCAACTCATTTTACAAGAATCATACTTTATTCCAAACTTTGGTTTTTTTCCTTTAAAACTGTAAAAGTTTAAAAAACATTACACTTACAATTTTCTGTGTTCAAAATATATTTGTCATATTTTGAGTCTCTCTCTCTCTTTCTCTCTGTCTCTTTCTCTATCTCTATCTATATCTTTATCTATATCTATATCTATATCTATATGTATACACATACACCAAATTAAATTGAGTGATGGTGTGTTATATGTTCAAGTCCATTCAAAGTATTTTTGTCTGAAATTTTTAGATGATAAAGGGAAAATTTGTGCTAGAGTCAGTTATTACTATTTTGAAAGACCTAATTGGTAAATTTTTAGTATGAGGGTCTATACCTTGGAAAATCAGCAAGTATTACAAATCAGAAGTTGATTTGTTTATTGTATAGACTTAAGAAAATGATGGAGAAGTGATGAAAATATTAATAATGTATATGTAGCTTAAAAGTTCATTGTATATACATTTTTTGCATAGCCAGTTGTTAAACATTTACGAGAATACCTCTGAAAAAATGAAATACCAGCATTCTTATACTTGCTCCCATATTGTTTCCTCATTTCACCAAGTTTTTTTTTTAATTTCACGTGTCATGTTCATACATGCATTCTATATGCTGCACATTGAAGAATTAGAATGACTTCTCTTCGCAAAACAGCTTCTACTATATATTCCAACTTAGATGTGATAAATTCTTAATCTACCATGAAGATTTTTTGATATAGAAATAATTGATATGGTTTTGCTTTCTAAATGTATTAATTGGAAATAATTGCAGAACTTGACTTTGAGGAAAATATTTTCCCTTCCTCTCATACCCAGACTACTATTACTGTTGGTTTTACTGAGAACTATTTTTAAGCAGGTGAATCCCATGTACACAATAACTAATATTTACTAAAGCAAAAAGGCAAATTGTGTATTTGTCATTAAATTTTGTGGCATTACTCACAAATTGACATGTAAACAAATCTTGAAGAAGCCAAAAATAAGAAGCCAAGATGAGTTCTCACATTGTAAATCAGAACATTATTGAATAATTTTCCTGGAGCACCTTGTTAATGAATCTAAATAGTTAATTCATCATTTGAAAATTCAATAAGTTGTAGAATCTAAGTGCAATACCTGTGGTACATATGATCTAGATATTAAGGTCAAAAATAGCTAAAATTATAAAATTGTCATTTAAGGACATGTAGGTGACTAACAAATGAAATTAGCCCCCAGTTTCCTGTCCTGATATTTGGGCAAATATGTAATTGTGTAACCTGCAAGTCTTTCTCTTAGATTATTAACTGCTTCTATCATAAAGCAAGAAGAGGTGGGAAGAAGTAGCTTTGATTTAAATAAATTAAGTTTCATTTAATTAGTTCAATAGTCATTATATCTCACTAAGGGTTTTTATAGTCCATTTGTTCCATGCCATAAAGGTATTTTTATTCTATTTGATCAAAATTTTGATTTAAAAAGAGGATCTCATTTTAAAAGTATGCAATCTGAGCAAAGTAGTGACAATAGTGATGTCCATGATTCTTTTACATAACTGATTATTTTGTATTCTTTAGGGATCAATAAAAGGCATGTATGCATCAATTAAATATCAGTTTGTTTTTTGAAGTTTTAAGACTTAAAGACTGTTTCTATAAGCTATAAATATCTATTAGGGTTGGAAAAAAACTGAAATTCAAAAATATATTTCCCAGATGAAACTATTGAAATTTCAATGATATTTAATATTATTATTTTCAATATTAATGCATCAGACTCTATCATTTTTTCCTACGAAAAGAAACAAATCAACAAGAAAAACCCCAAGATGTATCAGATTATTATTCCCTTCTGACTCTCTTCTCATATTGTATCCAGTGGTGAGAACACTGAATAAACATCATTCACCATGTTTAAGACATTTGCAGCCTTTTGTGAGTTAGAATGCAATCTGCTGCTAATCATGTAAGTCCTAGAAATAGTCTTTGGAGAAAAGCCTGTTCCCCCTCAAAATAGATAATTAGCTACAATGTGATTTATAGTTTTAATTGTTTAATCTAAGAAATAACTTGGTTCATGTTTAAATTATCAAAAATATTATTATCTAAGTTGCACTGAGAATGTTATCTGATGATATGGAACTTCTAAATCAATATTGACCTACGTAAATCTCTGATTTTGTTGTTCCTATCAATTATGTCTTATGTTTACATAGAGTTTGTTGGAATAGATTTCATTATATAATATTCATTCTTCATAGCAAAACTATTAATAAAATAAAAATATGTGTTTTAAATAATGATTTTTTTTAAATTTAAGGAAGAAATGAGTAGACAAACACATGCACACACAAATACACAGACACACAGACATACACATACAAAAAGGTTTCTAGTAGAGGATTGCTGATGTCCTGAGACTGACGTTAATGGGCTTAATTAAAAATTGGAGAAAGTTGCGTTGAACATGAATTACTCTTTGATTGTTCATTGTACGAACAGTAAGATGAGATACTAAAGAAAGACTGGGAATTTTAGGTTTCAGTGACGCTATCGACGGTCAAGAACAAAGAACAATCTGCTTTGGATAATTTAGTGAAATTATTATATAAAGGTAGGGCTTTGTAAAAAGTGATCTTTCTCTAAAGATAAATTTGTGCTTCTGACTTTTGAAGAGAAAAAAAAGGAAGTAAAAGAAAAACTTGAGCAAATACCTTCCTAGGAAAAAAATAATTTTATTAATTTTCATTCTTTATTATAGTTGTACTTTGTTCAGAAAAGCACAAATTTCCATGACCTATTATACAAATCATAGGATCACAACATAATCTCATTAAATTGATCACAAATCCTTTTTGCATAGGTAGCCTAACTTAGAATACAGAATAGTAATATTGATGATCAAGAAAATTAATCATTCCCTAAGGCTTAAATGAATTGAACTGTATAATCGATTATACAAGTATTAGGGAAAGTAATATGATGATATTCACACTTCCTCCTGGAATGATAGAGAGCCAATATTGCTGTCTGACAACTATGTTAATCTTCTATTCTTTTTGCCTACTATACTCATTCAGATCAGAAACTATTTAACTTTTTTTCTGAAACTACTTAATCTTGGTATGTACATATGCACGTATGAAGACCAATGTATACACATAAACAAATATGTGTATACATGAAAATATATGCCTGTATATGTGTATACATATTTCAAAAGTTATATTAAATTTATCCTAAAAGTTATCTTTAGCATTAGGCTGTGGATTTTGTTGCTATTGTTTTGGAACCAACTTAATGTTTCCTAAATAAAATTTCATTGTTAAGCATTCATATAGGGATATTTACTAAGAATTTATTTAATTGTGCTAGTAGAGGGAGACAAAAAAATAAAAAAGAATAATAACAAAATGGCTTGTCTACATGATAGCAAAACAGCATGTAGGCAGGGGATGATCTTCAGAGGTAGAAACTATACATACCATTAGACTAGGCAATTGCCATACAATTCTAGGTACACTTATACTACCTAATATAAAAACCTAATAACATAAAAAATTTTTTTTATAAAGCTTAGCTCATAATCTATAGAGACAGAGAGTCTACTAATCCACATATTAAGGGTAGAGGTCTATACAAACAGGAAGAAAACAAAGATCTTCAATCTTACTTAGTTTTTGTTTTTTCTCAAATTAATTTATATGTCAATATCTAAAACATTCTGGAACTTGCCCCCAAAATTAAATGTGGCCTCTTCCTTGTGTTAGAAACTAGACTCCGTTACAATTATTATTATCATTAACCTCCATATAACCTCCCGCATAACTGGTAGTAAAAGGAAAAGTTACTTCTCAAGGCTAGAAATCATAGTAACAGCCTACCCAACTGTGAAACTACAATCAAATCAACTTTATTGTTATTACTGGAAGGGGTATGCTAAGCTACTCCCATAATACCTCACTCACCATCCCAAAAAGTCTACATTAAATTTTCCATATGTAGTCACCATTTCTTGGCCACCATTCCAAGGATATAATGTATGTTTTCCTTCTACTAGAATGTAAGTTCCTAGAGAACAGAAGCTTTTTTTGTTTTTGTATTTGTATACATAACATTTCAACATATAAAAGTTTAGCACATATTAAATACTTAATAAATGTTCTTTTAAAAATTAATTCACCCATTTATTCATTGATTCATTCCTCCTAGACAGATAGCTTAATCTTATTACTCAGTATAGCCATACCATTTTGCATTTCAAAACCCTTGAATTAAATTAGTTATGGATCTTATTGAGTTATTGCATAGAATATTATCTACTGAAGACTATTTCCTTCAGTTGTGTCCTACTCTCTTTGATCCCATAGACCATAGCACACCAGGTCCTTCTATCTTCCATTGTCTCCCAAAATTCATTCAAGTTCATGCTTATGGCTTCCATGACACTATCTATCCATCTCATCCTCTGCTATCCCCTTCTTTTCCCTTCTGTCTTTCACAACACCAAGCCAATGAGTCTTCCCTTCTCATTATACAGCCATTAAGCTTCAATATTTTTCCTTCCAATGAGTAGTCTGAATTAATTTCCTTAAGTATTGATTGATTTGATCTCATTGCTATCCAAAAGTCTTCTCTACCACCACAATTCAAAAGTGTTGATTCTGCAACACTCAGTTTTTCTTATAAACTAACTCTCACAGTCATATATTACTACTGTAAAAATCATAGCTTTGACTATATGGAGCTTTGTCATAGAACTATTTCCTTAACTTTATTAAAATATGTGTATATATTATATATGTATATATATATATATATATATATATTTTTTTTTAATCTATGACGTGATTCTGAAAGGAGTTAATAATGTAGTTGGCATAAGAGTCACAGCTTACAAGTCATTTTGCTGTGTCTAATGTCAACGCAATAGGCAAAAGTTATATGGGAGAGAGCAGGATGGAGGAAGTGATATCTTGTGGGACTGCTATTCTGGGAGGGTGGGTAGGGGAAAAAGGGGGAAAAAATTGTAACTCAAAATCTGGTGGAAATGAATGATGTAAAACAGGAGTTAATAAAGCATTTGTTTAAATAAAAAAAAATAGGCAGAAGTTGAGAAGACCTTTAATTTAATAATTACTCATTGTTCCAAAATCTATTCTATGAAAGCCATTTTACTAACTGCTCCCATTCAGGGAAACTGTTGTTTTATGAACTCATCTGTACTATTTATTAGCTTCAAATATCTGTCTGAATCACCCAAAACATCATGAAAGTACCCACTAATATTGGCTGGTTGAAAGACACACATACCTGAATGCTAGGTGTCTATCTGATAATTGCTCGCTAGTTAATCATAATTCCACATTATTCTTAACTATCTCACACACATGTCTTATATTGGCGTCCCATTAGGTAAACCAGAAGTTTGTCACAGAAAAATAAAAATAATTATTTGAAAGGTTAACATAGAATTCATGAAATCCCAGCAAACTAGTAATTTCACTTTAAAACCTTTCTTTTTGGGAGGTGGGGTGGTAGCTAGGTGGCACAGTGAATAGAGCACTGCCCCTGTAGTGAGGAGGACCTGAATTTAAATCCAGCCTCAGACACTTAACCAGCCTCAGACATTTAACACTTACTAGCCATGTGACCTTGGGCAAGTCACTTAACCCCAATTTCCCTGCCTTTCCCCTCCAGAAAAACAAAAACAAAAAATCTTTTCTTTTTGCTGGCCAGATCCTCTATTATTATAGTCATGGTAATAATAATATTTGGCATACATTATACACAGACATGCAAGCACATATATAAACTTATACGTACACACTACACTGCTTTAAATTCTAAAATTCTGTATTCACTACACATCTAATTTCTGTCCAAAAGCAAAAATTGTAGAAAAGGATTTCTTAGTGTTGTAAAAAAGGAGTATCATGAATTATTTACAATAAATCACCTTTTATAACCCTCCTCAATCTTTCATAAACTGTATCCTCCTATTCTATTTGATATTTTATCCAGAGTCTTAATGCAGAATAAGACATGGAAATCTCTTAAAATCCTAAAAAACCTTTTAACAGTACATGGTTCCTGCATTCCATATAACTCTTTGAAAGGTTGTATTGATATTCAGTAATTATTTTTGGTTCAGTCTTCAAAAAGGATGCTGGGGGCTTTGAAACTACAGGTAATTAATACAAAATTCCAGAAGCTTTGAACTTTGCAAGAACATCTGTTTTGAAAGATAAAATTTTGTCTTGCCTTCCTGACATGTCAGAATGTCTGATTAAAGTAACATGTGTGTTTATCTTTCTAAAGTCCATGTTCTGACCTTCTGTGAAAGCCTTTGTGATGTGTTGCACTCAGATTATTAGATTATTTACCATTTTATTTTGAATAGATGGTCGTCACCTATGGTACATGTCATATGCAGGTTCATTTTTTAAAGGTTAGCAACTTTTCAGACACTGTTATTCTGTTATATGCAATGCCTATCCAATTCAGAACAAAGTGCCCTAGATTCAGGGTCTCTTTCACATACTCCTCATCTTTTCATATTAACAGAACCCTGACTTTTCCCATATGACATCATTTACCCCATTACTCTTCCAATGGAGTCTCTTGATCACTGGTTAAGGATGATAGATTAGTATACTCTTTATTTTGTAGTGACATTTCATAACAATTTTTCTACATCATTTGAAAATCTTTTGAAATCTCTGTCAACTGTTTCCATCATGTTCTTCTGTGTCCTCATCAAGATCTATGGATTTCCAATGCACATTCAACTTCCTCAATGATTTAAAAAACTACTCCACAAATTTCCTCTTTATTTACATTGTGTCTTGAATATTTATCTTAATATTTTTACTGATTTCCCTGATCTCACAATTCTTTTACATCCTCAATATTTTATTTAATTTCCACTTTATTTTAGTCATGTTCTTACATAGTCACTCCTTGGAAGTTATCATGTATCTCACTTTTCCCCATACTAAGATTAGACAAATGATTCCCGCTCTGGTAGTAAGTTCTTCCTTTATGACTGGTTCTCTTTTTGCTGTCAGTAGTAATATTCTGCAGACACATTCTCTCTCTCTTGAGTTAACTGATTGTTTTGAGAGTGTCTCCATTTTTAAAGCATGCATGCCTGAACTTTGACCTGGTAACGACTAGCTGTCTTTTAAATTCTGGGAAATAAATCTAAACTCATTTTTACACAGCATTCAGGACCGTTACATTTTCTTTTCTCTGTTCCTTGTCCATTTATTATGGACATATGTTATTATGCCAACTGGGATGGGAAAATTCAATTGATCAAATAGATCTGCTCCCTACTACAATCATAATACAGAATAGCTCCACTTCCAGATCTTGAACTATAAACCTTACTTCTCTAATCACAAACTTTGTTATCTCCATGTCTCTTACCCCCAACTCTGATTGAACATAAATATCCTTAAAATGACATTTAGTCTTTGGTATCATTCCTATTCTCTCTGTCCATCCCAGCAGACTTTATGTATTCATTTGTGTGATCCTAAATCATTTATTCATAGAAGAGCTATCAGCAAGATTCCACTAGCACTTTTAGTAGATGCAGCTCGCCTCCCACCTTTTTAATGAAACATTATCTGGTCAGCAGTATAGGGTGTAGGGACTCACATGGTCCCAAGATATCCACCAAGTCAGAAACACCTAGATTTCTGATATCCCATTTCATGACAGGATGCCAGAAATCCGTGTCACTATGGCTAGAGGCTAAAAAAAAAAAAAAAAGTCGTGTCAAAGGAGGCAAGGCAGCCAATCAGGTTCTAATGACACATTTGTTCCATCTTAGGTAAAACTAGCATAATTCATGTTGCTAGAGCAGATCAGGAAGAATCCTGTCATATATTAGTCTATTTATACTCTCAGACCTATATATACACCCCCATTCTCTTAAATTAACTTCAAATCTCAAATAATATCAGACATTCCTAATGTGATTTCCCATGGACACCTCAAACTTAACAAGTCTAAAACTGAACTCATCAGCCTTCCCCCTAAAAACTTCCCAGTTCCAAACTCTATTTCTCTGGAAGACACCTCTCTCCTTCCAGTATAATAATCTTTGTATTAAAGTATCCACTTCATTTTTCTTCACCTGGCATATTCTATCAGTTTCCAAATTTTGCTGTTCCTATATTCATAATGTCTAACATCTAACTTCTTCTTTTTACTTACATAACTACCATCTATAAACTTAATCAATTCATAGGACGTCTAGATATTACAAGAGCCTCCAAAATATTCTCTCTGCCTCAAGCCTTTCTCCACTCGGGGACATTTTTCAACTTGTTTCCAAAGTAACTTTTCTCACACAAAACTGACGTTGTAACTCCCTTATAACAATCTACTTCTCATTGCCTGTAGTATGAAATATTAACTCCTCTATTTAGCTTTTAATATCTAAACAAAGCTTCTTTTAATATCTAAACAATTAATACCAGTATCACTAGATTTTTATCCCCCCTCCCTAAACTCTGTAATTCAGTCAAACTGGCTAGAAAGTCAGGAAGGGTCAAGTTTGTGAAGGAATTTAAAAACCAGAGTATTATATATTTGATCCTGGAGCTCATAAAAAATGACTGGAGGTTATTGTTGTTTGTCCTTCATTTTCAAAGTGTACCAATGACATCACAATACGATGATTTGACTAGTTCACAGATTGAATTTAAGTGAGGCACAGCTGCAAAAAATTGTCAGTTTCACTCTGTCTTCCAGAGTTATTGAAATCCAGTGTCAAGATAAAGGTCAAGATGACTGGCAATGACCTGGGATGCACTAGATGGCCTTGGTGTCTTCCATGTCTGACTAAGCTCTAAGCACCACCTACATGGCCATTGGAACACATTGTTCTCATCTACCCATGCCACTGGGGGAAGTCTTCACATGCTTAAGGTATGAACCCTCCTAACTCACCAATAGTTTTGAGGTCTGTCAATTACTCTCAAGCTGGTTTAGCCTATCTGCCAAGATGGTTTTACCTGAGTGTGGCTGCTACACAAGTTACAGATTCTTGGAGCCACAAGTGAGAATTTAGTGTCAGGTAGACATGAAAGGTCACTGAGCATCCCTGAAAAGGGCTTGGCAGTCCTTCACATCAAGAAGCTAGTCCTCTTTGACACCCCAGACTGGAGTTTACTGAATAGGTGGATAGTGAGAGATAACATAACTGGAAATTCACCTAGTAAATCAGTTTGACAACTGAGTGGAGAACAGATTAGAATGGGAGGAAACTTGAAGCAAGAGATCAATGAGAAGGTTATTATAAAGGTCCAGGTAGGTAATGCTGAGAGTTTGAAGGAGGATGGTGATGAGTGTGAGTGGAAAGAAAGATGTTTGTATGACAAATATTTTGACCCTAGAAACAATAAGACTTGGCAATAGAGTGGATTTGTGGAGCGAATACAAGAAAGAACTTAGGAATAATAATGAGATAGTATGCCTGGATAGATGGGAGGATGATGATGCTTGACAATAACAGGAAATTTTAGAAGAGAATTAGGTTTTGGGGGAAAATGAATGAAATTTACTTTGAATAGGTTCAATTTGAGATGCCTATGGAATATCCAACTTGAGATGTTTTGGCAGGAGTTAAGTTAGTGATAAAAGACTAGAACTTAGGAGTGAGATTTGGGCTGGACATATGGATCTGGAAATCATTCACAAAGAGATGATCACTGAACTGCTATTAATTAATTAGATCACCAAACGAAGTAGTACAGAGGGAGAAGAGGAAAGGGCTCACCACAGAGTATTGGTGGACACCTAGAAATAGTAGGTATGATATAGATGAAGAACCAGCAAAGGAGACTGGCACAGAACAGTTGACTATATAGGAGGAAGAGGAGTAGAGAGATGCATTACAAAAATCTATAAAGGAGAGAATATTAAGAAGGGGGTGATCAACATTATCAGATGTTTGAAAGAGGTCCAAAAGGATGACCACTATTTGTCAATTAGATCACTGATAACTTTGGAAAGAAGAGTATCAGTTAAATGATGAGGCCTAAAGTCAGAATACACAGAGTGTATATCTAAGTGAGAGAATATGAACTGAAGGTACTGATTGAAAATGACTTTCTCAAAGAGTCTAGCCAAAAAAGAAATAAAACATAAAGGATGAGAAAGCGTAGACAAACTGATAATATTTTCACAGATGAAAGAGAGTCAAGAATATTTGCAGGTTTCAGGGAAGGAGTAATTAGATAGAAAAGACTGAAAATTAGAAAGAATAGGGGTGTAACAAAGGGAAATTTTTTAAAGAGTAGACAGGATATACTGGAATCAAAGATCCATGAGGTAATTTGTCTTGGCTATAAGAAGAGCTACTTTTTCACAAAAGACAAGGGTGAAGGAGAATAGATGGGGAAGACAACTTAGTAATGTAAGATAAAGAAAAATTAGGAAAGAGCTCTTAATAAATGCTTTCATAGTTTTCAATGAAAAATGAGGAAAGGACCTCAGCTAAGACCGTGGGGTTGAAGGTGACATAAACTTGATGAAGGATCAAAAGGTTTGGAAAATCCTCTGTGATGACTAAGGGCTTAGGGGGATGTTAAAGAATTGTAATGTAGTGAGGTTGTCTAAAATGAATTTGCAACACATCCAGTTTACATGGTTCTGTGTTTTTCCCAGTCCTTTTCAGCAGCTTATGAGCAAAAGGAAAGTGTAATGGAAATGCAGATTTAAAGATCTTCCCTGCCCCTAGCTTAAGTGCACCTGGAGCCTGTGGTGGGAGGCTTGTTTTTCAGGAAAGCCCACACCTTGATACTTTGTGATTGGGCAGTGGGTCCAGAAGGTTGTTACATTCTCTGAGCCAGGAGAAGGCTATATAAACCCTGAGGAGAGGCTTTGCTTTGGGGCTGACTTTGAGAAGTGTTGTGTGATTTGACCAGATGAGACTCTGGGAAGCCGTTGTTGAGAGCCCCCCGGCTTTGAAAACCCAGATGTTGATGCTTCCCTCTCTGGTAACTGTGATTTGGTATTGATATAATGGTAGGACAGTTTGGAAGCCTGTCTGTTTGATCGGTAAGTTCTGTAACTCTGAAGTTCGGGGTGCTGACCTTTTTCCCCTGAACTAGGTAATGTATGTTTGTTTGATTAAAGTAAGCTTGTTAACCCATTTTGAGTTGCTTTCCTTTTGAAAAGCAGATCCAAGAACCTGTGTTGGCAGCTACCCTGGGGATATTGGGGTGCTTGCCACTACAGAAAGTTGGAAGATAGTGGAAATAATTCAGGGTGGATATTTGCCAAAGTATGATAAGCAATAGGAAAAGGGATCAAGGAATTCAAGCTTAGAGGATGGTGTAAAGTTGAATTGATTCACCAAAATGTCAAGACAGGGAAGGGAGGAGAGTATGGCCTTTGAAGGAATGCTGACCTGGGAAAGAACTGAAGGATTAAAGGCCTAGAAGTAACAGGAAGAACAAAGAACCAAGTTGATTGTTGAAAGGCAGAGGGAAAGATAGATATTTGAGATATCCTTAAAATATTTGGTCAGACAAAAGAATTTCAAAGTCCATGCATATGAAAGAATACTTTTGGGTGATAGCAAGGTCTAGGATATAAACCATCTCTATGTATATCTAAGGTGAATCGGAAGTGTATGTCATGAGAACTGGTAGATTAAGGAAATGGAAAGTAAATATTTGAAAGTATCACTATATATGTTGAAATATTATAATATGAGGGCAGACACCAGGGAAAAAACTGTAAACCAGTTATTGAACTCATTGAAGATGGAAGAAGATCCTGGAAGTCAATAGATAATGATGTAAGCATCTGGATTAGTTCATAAATTCTAAGTGTGAACTTCAAAGGAAGAGAGATTGCTGAATGATGCTGATAGACGAATCTAGAAGTGGTGATGAGAAGCCAAGTATATGCTTATTCCCTTACCAAAAATAATGAGTTGGAGATGTAAGTGAAAGCACAAACTGTAATACAATGGTAGGGAGGGAAATAATATCATCAGAAGGGGATCGGGTCTTAGTGAATAACAGAAGATTCAAAGAGGGGGAAAATCTATGATTAAAATAAGTTTGTTTATTATTAATTATGTTTGCCAGAGAACACAATGGAAAGGGTAGATAGCGTTGGAGTAGAATATTTGGAGATGTAGGGTTAAGGAAGCTTTTAAGCAAGAGAACAGGTAGGGATGAGGAGTCGGGTTTAAAATTCAGTAGTTTAGGGATTTAAAATATCTTAGAACATAAGAGAATGATGAGATAATGGCATATTAAGTTCATTCAGAGTATCAGTGGCATGGGAGAGGTCCAGTGAAGGAAATTGGTAATCAAACCATTTAAGGAACTCCCTCAAGGTCCAATCTCATGGCAGGTAGTGTTATTGTTTTCTGTGGAACTTAAGAGACCTGTCTTATAATAGGCAATACTAGGCAAAGTATGGACTGAGGGAATCAGGTCAGGAAATGGGAGTTTGTAGTTTGAGAAACATAAGAACCTGGGAAGGCCTCTGGAGAAATTTCTCTAAGCAAGAAGCAAATTGCAACTGATGCAGGGCTAACTGCAAATGACTTACTACAAATGACTATGGGGAAAAACCAAGGTATAGAGGTGTGAACCTAGATCATGGCTGTGCAGGCCTCCCTGGGAAGTTTGAGTGCCTTTGCACTTGCTATCCCATGTGCCTGGAGTACACTTACTCCTGAAGTCTAGCTTTTAAAATTCCTGTCTTTCTTTAAGATAGAGTTGAATCACTATCTTCAACATGCAGGCTTTCATGACTTCTCCAAATATTAGAGCCCTCTTTCTAAACTATCTTGTGTTTGAAGTATTCAGTATATATTGTATTTATTGGCTTTATTTTTATGTTGATAATATGTATAAATATGCATAAATGCAATATATATATATAACAATATGTGCATATGTATATAGATATTTGGGTAAGATAAATATATATAAAACTAAATAACATAAATTTACATCCAAATATATATATATATAATATGCATATATGTATTCAACTTACACTGGGACACAAGAGACAAAAGAACATAAAATTCTATATAATATTTAAATCTAAATTCATATATATTATATATAAACTATATTTGCATGCATATACATGTATTTTTGTGCATTATATGCATTATACAATGTACATTAGAAGGTGTGTGTGTGTGTGTGTGTGTGTGTATTTACAAGTTTACACATATGGATACATATTTTGTTTTATATGTATTTATCTCCTGCATTGAAATGGAAGTTTCTAGTAAGTAGGAATGTTTGATTCTTTGTACTGGTATACCTAGCACTTAAGTATTTAATAAATGATTGTTGATTAGTTGAACTATTGAATGATATTGAATGATTGAACTGTTCTGCCACTGTTGATTTGCATTCCTTTTATCTTCCTCTTCCAGTGAATTCCCAAAATCAATTGTTCCAAGATTTTTATATGCCTTATGACCTCATCTCTAATCCCACCTGCATCAAATTTTGTGGATGATTTAATCTATTAATTTACTGAAAATTTTAAGGCCATCTGACATGAGCTCTCTTAACTTCCATCCTCTAAATTCCAATGCAGCTGTGTTTCTTAATATATACTTTCCTTTTTTTTTTCTTTTTCATCTCAGGAAGAATAGCTGCTATTTCAGTTCAGGCCCTCATCACCTGGTTTTCTGACCTACTGTACAAGCCTCCTAAATGGTCTTCCTGCTTCCAGTGTCCTGTCAAATTATTTTTATTTCTAAAACATAGATATGGCCATGTCACTCTCTTACTCAAAAACTTCAGTCAATTTCTATTGCTTCTACAATAAGTATATATGCCTCAGTGTGGTACTTAAGACCTCCAATGATTTCTAACCTATCTTTCTAGTCTTTCTTGTGGTTTTCCTTCATGAAAAAAAAAAACTATTTCATTCCACCTGTACTCCTTTCCTTAACATGAAATTTCATCCACTACCTCCATTACTGTGAACAATTACTCCCCATTCTTGGAATATGATCTAACTTTAGCTTACTTTAAAGGTTTAGCCCAAAGAAAACCAAATTACCAGTATCAAAAATGAAAAGGGTGAATTCACTACAAATGAAGAAGAAATTAAAACAATGATTAGGAGCTATTTTGCCCAACTATATGCCAATAAATCTGTCAATCTAAGTGAAATGGATCAATATTTGCAAAAATATAAATTGACAGATTAACAAAGGAGGAAATAAAATGAATAATCACATTTCAGAAAAAATAAATTGAATAACCCATCAATGAAATTCCTAAGAAAAATATCTCCAGGGCCAGATGGATTTACAAGTAAATTCAAATAAACATAAAAAGAACAATTAATTCAATATTATATGGTGAAAGAAAAATAGTTGAAGAAGGAATCCTGTTGGATTATTTTTATGATACAAATATGTTGCTAATAACTAAACTGGGAAGAGCCAAAACAGAGAAGGAAAATTATTGACCAATTTCCCTAATGAAGATTGATGCAAAAATTTCAAATGAAATAGTAGCAAAGAGATTACAGCAACTTATCATGAATATAATACACTATGACCAGGTGGGATTTATTCCAGGAATGCAGTTCTGGTCAGTATTAGGAAAACTATCAGAATAATTGACCATATCAATAAGAAAATTAATAGAAACCATATGATTATCTCAGTAGATGCAGCAAAAGTATTTGAGAAAATACAAGATCCATTCCTATTAAAAACACTACAAAATACAGGAAAAAAGGGAGTTTTTCTTAAAATATTAAGTAGCATCTATCTAAAGCCATTAGCAAGCATTATGTGTAAGGGGATAAGTTAGAATCATTTCAATAAGATCAGGGGTGAAACAGGGATGTAAACTATCACCACTGTTATTCAATATTGTACTAGAAATGTTGCCTTTTGCAATAAGAGGAGAAAAAGAAATGGGAGGAATCAGGATAAGCAAAGAATAAATAAAGCTATCACATTTTGTAGATTATATGATGGCATACTTAGAGAATGGTAAAGAATCAACTAAAAAACTGCTTGAAATATTTAACAACTTTAGCAAAGTTGCAGGATATAAAATAAACTCACATAAATCCTTGACATTTCTATATATTTAACAAATTGCAGCAGGAAGAGATAGAGAAATTCTATTTAAAGTAACTGTGGACAATATAAAATATTTGGGAATCTACCTGCCAAGACAACCCCAAGAACTATATGAACACAATTACAAAATAATTTTCACATAAATAAAGTCATATCTAAATAATTGGAAGAATATTTGTTTCTCATGGTTAAGCCAAGTATATTAGCTTGGATATATATATATATATATATATATATATATCCAAGCTAATATATATATATATATATATATATATTAGATGAAAATGATAATTCTACCTAAATTAATTTACTTATTCAGTGCCATAGTAATTAAATTACTAAAATTTATTTTATAGATCTAGAAAAAAATAACAGTAAAATTCATCAAAAAAAACATCCAGAATACCAAGGAAATTAGTGAAAAAAGTGCAAGGGAAAGTGGCTTAGTCATATCAGATTTAAAACTGAATTATAAAGTAGCAATAATCAAAACTACTTGGTACTGGCTAAGATATAGAGTCGTAAATCAATGGAATAGGTTAGGCACAAAAGACACAACAATCAATTACTATAGTAATCTACTATTTGATATGCCCAAAGACTCCAGGTTCTGGGATAAGAACTCACTATTTGACAAAAACTCTTTGGGAAACTGGAAAACAGTATGGCAGAAATGAAGCATAGACCAACATCTTACAACATATATTGAGATAAGGTCAAAATGGGTAAATAATTTAGACATAAAATGTGAGCAAATTAGGAGAGCAAGGAATAATTTACCTGTCAGATCTATGGAGAATGGAAGAAGTTATTACTAAGCAAGATATGGAAAACAGGATGAAATGCATAATGGATTATTTTGATCCTATTAAATTAAAAAAGGCTTGCACAAACAAAACCAATGCAACCAAGGTTAGAAGGGAAGTAAAAAGCTGGGAAACAATTTTTACACCCAGTATCTTCTGATAAAAGCCTAATTTCTAAAATATATAAAGAATTTAGTCAATTTTTTTATGAATACAAGTCATTCCCCAATTGATAAATGGTCAAAGGATATAAAGAAACATTTTTGATATGAAGAAATTAAAGCTATCTAGTGTCATTTGAAAAAAAATGCTCTAAATCACTACTGATAAGAGAAATGCAAATTAAAACAGCTGTGAGGAACCACATCACATATATCAGATTAGCTAACAGGACAAAACAGGAAAATGATAAATGTTAGAGAAGATGTGGGGAAACTGGAACATTAAAGCATTGTCAGAGTTGTGAACTGATCTAAACATTCTGGAAAGCAATCAGGAATTATGTCCAAAGGGCTATAAAATTATGCATAGCCTCTGATTCACCAATACCCCTATTAGGTCTGTATCTCAAAGGGATTATAAAAAAGGGGAAAAACCCACATGGACAAAAATATTTATGGCATCTCTTTTTGTGGTGGCCAAGCATTGGAAGGGGATGCCCATCAATTGGGGTATGGCTGAACAAATTGTTGTATATGAAAGTAATGGAATACTATTGTTCCTTAAGAAATGTTGAGCCGTTTTTTCCCTTTCTTCCTTCATATTTAAGTTCCAATAATTAAGTTTATGATTTTTTTGTTTCTTTTCTCTATCCTGTATTTGTGTTCTGGTGTTTGACTTTAAAATTACAGAAAAGAAATGATGAGCAGGCAGATTTCAGAAAAAAAACAACAACTGGAAAGACTTATATAATCTGATGCTGAGTGAAGTGAGCAGAAGCAGTAACAGCAACATTGTGCCATGACCAATTTAATACACACACACACACACACACACACACACACACACACACATACACACACACACACACACACACACACACACACACACACACATATATATATATATGGTATATATTAAAGCTTAGCTCAGAAGCCACCTTCTACTTGAATCATTTCTTGATTCTCCACTCTCCCCTCCTCAAATTGCTAATGATTTTCCTTTCCAGAATGATTCTTTATTTACTTTCCATATATTTTGTTTGCTTGTTTTGTAAATAGTATTTTTTTCAATTCCATATAAAGGTAGTTTTTAACATTCATTTTTATATGATTTTGAATTCAAAAAATTTCTCCCTCTCTACCCCCTTTTAATGGTAATGTAATTTGAATTTGAAGATCCCTTTGTGTTGGCAAAGGTAGCAGGTACTTTGCACTTAATAATTGATCAAGCCTCTGTTGGGGAAACAGAAAATATGAACTCCTGTCTCCTGTTGCTGACATAACAGGAAGAGTTTGGCTGAAACAGGAAGTAGCTAATACTGTGTATATAAGAAAAGCCCCAGAGAGGCACAGTCAGAATTTCTTGGGACCAGCATCTGGTGTCAGAGCAGCTACAGAAGAGAGAATGGAGAACTGAGCCAGAATTTCCTGAGAACTTGTGGTGGTGGAGCTTCTTCTGAACAGGAGCCCAGGAGAAGACTGAGGAAGCAGAAGACAGGAAGAATAATTGAGACTTGGTCTGTTTGTGGCTTGGTTGAGCCTTGAATTCCTGGAAGCAGAAATTATGAAGGAGTTTAGATGGACTGGGCCCTGTGAACTTCTGTGTGGAGCAGAACCTACCCAGAGAGCTGGACAAGGAACTGGGAGCTTTCTGCCATTGAACCCAGGTCACAGTCTGGTGAATCCAGGCAGAATCTGGGGACCCCAGTCAGGATGAAAAGACCTCTCCATGGGTACTGAGTAATGATGAAATTGTAGTTTACTAGTGACCTAAGGGTGGAGGGTCTGTATTTCCTATTGTACTTAATGATTAATAATACTTAGTAATTGATTGCTGAATAAGTGTCTGAATGAGTTGACTGATTGAGTTAACTTAAGTGTGCCCCATGAGTGGAAGACTTTGCCCCATTAATTGAAGACTTTTACTATTGTACTCTGAGACTACATTGTGATTTTACTTAGTAATTGATTGTTGAATAAGTGACTTACTGAGTTAACTTAAGTTTGCCCCATGAGTGGAAGACTTTGACTATTGTACTTTGAGATGATTGCTCTGTGTTCTAAATATCATTACTTATTTGGTGAAAACTATGTGGCCATTTTAAGATAAGCTGTTGTGAATACTATATTGTGATTTTCTGTGATAAGTTGTAATATTGTGAATGCTGTACCTTGATTTTCTTTGAATGTTTTGCTTTGATTTGTTATGGAATAAAGAGAGTGTTCACTATACTGTGTAATCAGAACCTTAAAACCTTAAAATCAGAACCTATCATTTTTCTAGAATGTGCATGGCATTACAACCTTCACCTCCCCAGGACAGCAAGTAATCTGATATAGGTTATATGTGTGCAATCATATTAAACATATTTTCAAATTAGCAATGTTGTGAAAGAAGAGGTAGAAAAAGAAGGGAAAAATCCTGAAAAACAAAAAAAAAAAGTAAAAAAAAATATGGTTTGATCTGCATCCAAACTCTGCAGCTCTTTCTCTGGATGTGGATAGCATTTTCCATCATGAGTCTTTTGGAATTTTCTTGAATCATTTTATTGCTGAGAAGAGATAAGTCTATCATAGTTGATCATTGCACAATGCTGCTAATGTGTACAATGTTCCCTTAGTTCTGTTTACTTCACTCACCATCAGTTTATGTAAGTCTTTCAAGGTTTTTTCTTAAATCTGCCTACTCTCCTTATAGCACAATAATATTCCATTACTTTCATATACCACAACTTGTTCAGTCATTCCCCAATTGATGGACATTCCCTTAATTTCCAGTTCTTTGCCACAAAAAAAAAAAAATGCTATAAATATTTTTCTACATATAGGTCCTTTTCATTTTGAAAAAAATCACTTAGGGGCAGCTAGGTGGCACAGTGAGTAGAGCGCTGGCCCTGGAGTCAGAAGGACCTGAGTTCAGATCTGGCCTCAGACACAACACACACAAACAAAAAAACATAGCCATGTGACCTTGGGCAAGTTACTTAACCCCAATTGCCCTCCAAAAAGCAAAAAAAAAAATCACTTAAATACTAAAACTTGAAGGAAGATAATCTTATTTATTTCATTCAAAAATATAAAAATTACATCTCTTTTCTGATTTTTGTGATCACTCATAACATTTAAAATATTTCAATCAGGTCATCTTTTTAAAGCAATTTTAAATGTCTCATATAGACAAAAATAATATTTATTCTGTGATTTAAAACCCACAAAGTACTTTGCATGTATTTTCTTATGTAATCCTCATGACAACCTTACAATAGCTACTATCATTATCATTTCCATTTTACAGATTAAGAAACTGACTCTGATAATGGCTAAGTGACCTTCCTAGGGTCATACAACTAGTGCTTCTTAGAATACTTAAGAAGACTTAAGTCTTCTAACTTGAAGTTCAGCACTCTATCTGCTAAACCAAGCTGACTCTCTATCAACTGATTCCATAGTTCCTTCAAAATATTTGCATTATCCAAATTGTGTATACAATCTACATACTCTTTACCCAAAAAATAAATATAAGAGACCCTTTGTTTGGTATTTCTAATTGTAAAGGACTTTTAACTATGGAAAATAATAAGAATTTACAAAATTGTACTTACTGTTATAAAGATACAGTTCTAGGGATCTACTATCAGTAGTCAAAAAGCTAGTTCACATTTTATTCATTTTCATATTTTTCAAATATGGATTACTGATTATTCCATGTTTCAATATGTATTAAGTATTTGTGATAAAATAACAAATATAGTAATAAATAGACTAGACTGTTATGGGACAGAAATTTTATAACTGAGAGGAAATTCGGATATTCAGGTATGGTCCAACACCATCAAACAATCAATCAATATTAAGTTATAAACTTTGTTGTTTGTGACAATGATAGATTTGGAATAAGGAAAGCTGAGTTCAAATCCTGACTCTGAGACTTAATTGCTATGTCACCATGGGCATATCACTTAAATTCTATTTCTGAAAGGATGGATGAGATAAGAGTTCTAGATTAAACATCTTAAGAAATTTTTTGCTGTAAATATGTAATCCTATGAGTACCTACTATATGCTAGAGATAGTTTTAGAGCTAATAAAACCGAAGCATAACGATAAGAATATTAATGAACATGAAAAAAGAAACTTGAATCCTGAGACAGAATTCAATAGTCACTATGAATACTGATATTTTTTTCTATAATTTGAATTATGGGAAATGAGACTGAGTGAATAATATATGACATCCTTTTTTTCTACACCTATTATTTTACTCTATCTTACCATGTAGGTAAAGGATTTATTGTTGTTCAGTCATTTTGCTTGAACCAGAGTCATACAGCTAGCAACTAGCTGACTTCAGATTTGAACTCAGGAAGATAAGACTTCATGATTGCAGGCCCAGTGTTTTATCCACTGTACCACCTAGCTGCCCCAGATAAAAGGTATCAAAAATAAATTTTCTTGAAACTCAAACATTCTTATCACTGTTCTTTTGATTTGACTCATACTTTGAAGATTCCTCACTGCTCCAGGTGATAACAAAAAGGTGATATCTAAGGGGCGGAGCCAAGATGGCGGAGTATAAACAGCTCATCCAAGCCACTCTGCCCCCAAATTCCCCCCAAACTATGTAAAAGGGGACTCTGAACAACTTCTGGAGCCCCAGCACCCACAGAACTACACAGAGAAGCTAACCTCCTGCTGAGGACAGCCCACCAGCCCTGCAGGAAGGACCAGTGCAGCGGTCTGGGACCTGGCAGCAAAGCTGAGCCCAGGTCCGCATGAGCCTAGGTTTTAGCCCCAGGGCGGCAGGGCCAGCAGCCGGCTGGAGGAACCCCAGAACACCAGCAGCTTTGGCGACTCCAGAATTATCAACATAGACATGCCTAGGACAAAGTTAGAGGTTAGTATCCTATGGACTTTGGGACCAGTATTCGGGGAATGTGTCAGCTTCCTCCCCTGGGGGCGAGAAGCCTCTGAGGAGACACACCATTTGGTAGTTTTCAAAGGCAGCTCCACCTCCCAGCCTGCAAATCGTAGGGAGATCCAGCGATCAGTCTTGGGGGGTAATCGCTCTTGCTTTAACCTCCCTGGATCTGGACTGTGATCTAGGGTGGAAGTCGTGAGTGGGTTTACAGCTTGCCCCCCAATGGAAGTTGCCCCCCACACATTCGGGATGAAAATCTAGGTGGCCTCAAAGCCATAGTGTGGCAACAAGCCCAAAAGTCAAGCAATTAAGTGGCAACATGCCAAGGCAAAGGAAACAGAAAAATGCAACCCTAGACTCCTATTTTGGGGGCATACAGCCGGAAAAGGACTGTGAGGTCAGAAGTCCTGCTCCAAAAGCCCCAGGGGAAAACATGAGCAGGTTGGAGGCCATAGAGGACCTTAAGAAGGACTTTAAAAATCAAATAAGAGAAGTGGAGGAAAAATTGAAAAGAGAAATGAGAAGGATGCAGGAAAAGTATGAAATGAGGGTCAACAGTCTGACTGAGGAAAACAACACCTTAAAAAATAGACTGACTCAAATGGCAAAGGAGGCCCAAAAGGGCAATGAGGAGAAGAATGCCTTAAAAAGTCTAATTTGCCAGATGGAAAAAGAATCTCAAAAGTTCACTGAGGAGATTCATTCCTTCAGAGTTAGACTGGAGCAAATGGAAGCTAGTGACTTTATGAGAAATCAAGATGTTGTTAAGCAGATCCAAACAAATGAAAGATAAGAAGGCAATGTGAAATATCTCATGGGAAAAACTACTGACCTGGAAAATAGATCCAGGGGAGACAATTTAAAAATTATTGGACTACCTGAAAGCCATGATCAAAGAAAGAACCTAGAAATCACCTTTCAAGAAATTCTCAAGGAAAACTGCCCTGATGTTTTAGATCCAGAGGGCAAAATAGAGGTTGAAAGAATCCATCGATCACCTCCTGAAAAAGATCCCAAAAAGAAAACTCCCAGGAATATTATAGCCAGGTTCCAGAATCCCCAGATCAAGGAGAAAATACTATAAGCAGCCAGGAAGAAACAATTTCAATGTTGTGGAAACACAGTCAGAATAGCCCAGGACCTGGCAGCTACTACACTGAGGGATCGAAGGGCATGGAATATGATAGTCCAGAGGGCATAAGAGCTGGGAATGAACCCAAGGGTCACCTACCCAGCAAAACTGAGTATTTTGTTTCAGGGGAAAATATGGTCATTCAGTGGAATAGAGGACTTTCAAGCATTCTTGAGGAAAAAACCAGAATTGAATAGAACATTTGACATCCAGACACAAGAAGCAAGAGATGCCTGAGAAGGTAATCAGGGAAAAGAAATCCAAAGGAACTTATCAAAGTTGAACTATTTACATTCCTATATGGAAAAGCAATAACTGTGACTGATGATATCTTTCTCACTATGAAAATAATGGAAGAAGGGGGTGTGGTCATATGCATACATATTTGAATGTGTGTGTATATGGTTACAGTTATATATGGATAGAGGGCATATGTTGAATTTCTTGGGAAGGGAGAGTACCCAAGGGATGAAATTATGAGGTGAGAGAGGAAAGTGGCAAGAGGAGATGGGGAGACACAGGGTAGGGTAAACTATCTCATGTAGAAGAAGCAAGGGGAAGTGGTTGCAAAGGAGGGGGAGAATAAGGAAGGCTAAAAAGGCAAAACCACATTCACATTGAATTTGGTTCAGGGAGAAAATGACATTCATACTAAATGGGATATCTCAACCTGCAGCAGGATAGGGGGAAGGGGGATGAGAGGAGGGATGATAGATGGGAGGGCATCCTTGGGGTGTGGGGAGGTTGGAAGTACCCACTATAGAAGAGGGACAGGAACATGTAGGGAATGGACCAGGTGGGGGGTGGGATGAGTGGGAGGGAATTATAAGCAGCCTTGTACAATATATCTACTATGATAATGTTTTGCATAGCTAGACATATACAATATATACTGAATTACTTATCTCCCCAGAGGGAATGGGTGACAAGGGAGGAAGGAAATGGATCTGAAATTCAAGGTCGTAACATTAAATGTTTCAAATATATATAAATACTATTATTAATACTCTTTTTCTTGTAATAGGGAGATAAGATGTGTAGGCATTGGGACACAAAGACTCACCTTCCTCTAATGGAAAAGTCGAAGGGGGTATGGGAGAAGGTATGGGAGAGAGCAGATTGGAGGAAGCGATATCTTGTGGGACTACTATTCTGGGAGGCTGGATAGGGGAATAATGGGGGGAAAATAATTGTAACTCAAAATCTGGCGGAAATGAATGATGTAAAACAGAAGTTAATAAAGCATTTGTTTAAAAAAAAGGTGATATCTACATATGCAACAATATACTTATAAATAATAAGGGAAATCTGTGTTGACTTCTGACATTTTTATTTCACATAAAAATATGTGAGGTGAATTATGAGTCTAGCTGAAAATGAATAGGAATACTGGCTCTCCAGGTAGCACTTATTTATGACAATTTGTGTAACATTTTGTATGCAACTTGTCATGGTAGTATAGAATAATATTTATACCTTTCGATATATAATGCTATGTTTTAGTCTATTTTTACTCACTCAGAAATGACTGTCTATATTGGACAAACTTAGTAATGTCATGACTATTTACACAGAGACATTCCTAAGTAATTAATTATAGGTCCTGATTTTTATTTCTCAGAAAAGAAGACATAATTAAAGATGGTGACTTAAGATACTTTATCTCCAAAATATTAGTGTTGCTAGTTCTTAACATTTACTAGTATACACAAAATATCTATCTGGTGATTCTGCATGATTTCCAATTATGGAATTATCTAAGTTAAAGTTTCTTCAATGAATCAAGGTGACAGTCACCAGGAGGAAAACAGAGATACATGTTGAGCTTGAGTAAGCAGCAAACAATTACTAACCAAGAATTACACAGAAGAAAGGTTATTATAGATGCTTTTAAAGATGTAAGAATAGAGAGAGCAAGAGAACATGGTAATCAATGGACCACTCAAGTGTCCCACCGATATCACTACAAGTGTCAAGATATCTAGACGTCCTGCAACATGTTGAGTCACCCCCTGTGGAGGATATGGGCAAAAACTGCATTCAATATGCCAGTATATATTAGTTGCAATATGCTTCACTGGAAGGATGGAGTGCTAAAATAGTAGGAACGGGAGATCACTGAAGTATCAGGGTTTCTGTTACTGAAGTAGGAGCCAGGGTGATGTTATGGAAAGAGTGGTGAACATGGAGTTGCTTTGCATGTAAGTTGTGGCTCCAACTATCTATCTTCCAGTTGCATGACCCTAGGTAAACCACTTAAAACCTATTAATCTTAATTTCCACATTGGTAAAACAAATATGATGGTATTTGAACTTTCTCCCTGGAAGAGTTTTTGAAGGAAATTGCTTTGTAAATCTAAAAGTCCTATAAGCATCACTTGCTAATTTTATTACTGTGTTTCTTTTTGCAATAATTTTAAAATCATTTATATAGTACCTGAAGTACTTTAATTGTACATGTTTTCTCATTTCATCTAAAGGCAAAAGTCCAAATGAATAAGTTTTGGGTTCATTAAGGAATTTTAATGGTGGATCTAGGTCACTGTTGGTGTTTTCTACCTTCCAGCATGTTAGTGCCTCCGTTCTTTCTTTTTTAACTCAATGATATAACTGACAAAATGGTATGTGAAATAAAAGGTACCAGTGGGATAGGATGCATGGAACCTTTATAGATTAATACAGTGGCATACAAACAATGTTCTCATGTCTTAAAAATATCTTAGTGGGGAGAATAAAATGAAGAGAATCAGTATAATTGCTAATACAGAAGAAAAAGTGCCAGATTGTTCCTGTGGAGGCTAAGAGGAGTGGAAAGAAAGGCAGTGATGAGGATATATTGACTTCAGAGAATACAGCAAGTTTTTAGACAGGATTGGCTTTTGGTCATAAGGCAGTATAAAGAGACTCCATCCAAGTTAAGATGCTAATGGATTTTCACAAGGAGTGCTGCCTTGTACCTCGAAAGTTGCTCAGTCAAATATACATCAGAGGACTGTAGAATTATCTTAAGCTGATAATATGACAATCTTATTGACTCACCCCCCCCCCCAATTTTTCTATTGTCTTTCTGAGTAAGAAAGTTTTTCCTCTGAGTCTATGAGTAAGAAGGTTAGCTAATGGGTGTGGCTTTCATACCCCTTGAAATATGTCAATTTTGATTCAAGATGGTCATTCAAAAACATATTTATGATATTTTCCTGTTTACTTAGAATCAAACAGAGCTGAATGAGTTTCTACTGCAGTATCTAAGTTAGGTTAGTTTGTAATTTTCAGGCCTACTTCATACAAAACAATTCTGAAATTGTGAAAACCACAATTCATCTCCCCAATTTATGAGAAATTTCTCTATGACAAGATAACCACATGTTTAATGATGAATCTTCCTATCATCAGGCATTCAGGACCATACAATGATGAGGATTCAGGGGTTGAAATAATTGCTGTTTTATCTGCCACTTTGAATATGTATATGCTTACAAGTTATTTTTCATAACTTACTAACCATCCTAGGCATCCAAAAACTATTAGAGATATTTTACATAGCAGAGTTGCCCTAATACTTTCTCGAGGTTAAAGAAAAACTGCCTACAGAAGGGGAAACACCAATCCTTTCAACTTCCTTCTATGGGTTCTTCAATTAGCCTAAAAGCTCCGTGAGGAAACTGTCTTTTTCTTTTTACTTGTATTTATATTCTCATTATTTAGCACAATGCCTAGCACACAGGAATCACCTAATAAATGTTTGTTGATTGACTGAAAAAGAGCGACATAAACACAGATAGAGAAACAGAGAAATCCAAAGAAAATGGAAAGGGTGACTGAATAGTAAATTTGCTGGGGAAAAGTGGAAGAGATGGCATCAAAACATATAAAGAAGTGTTAGTATCAGTGAGAAGGGTCACTTCACTGTCAGTGTTTGGGGAAAAAAGAGGAAAGAATCACGACTGATAGTAAAGGTTTTAAAATGAAGAAAAGAAAGCTGAATTTTCTCAGTGAAGTAAGAGATAAAATCCTTGGCTCTGAGAGTAAAGAGATGAAAGTATGAGGGGAGAAAGAAAAGAATATTAGAAATAGTCTTTCAGGAAGTGCGATAGGGAATCAGTTGTGGAGGAGTAATGCATTTTCTTGATAAGTTGAGGGACCAGTCAATATTAAATGACAAAAACTTTTAACGTATTCAGTCAGATAAGTAATAAGATTGCCTCCATTTTTTTTCAGTAGCATATAGCAGTAAAAGAGGTGGACTGGGATAAAACAGTTATGAAGAGTTATAGAACAAAGGGATAAGGGATTTGAAAGAAGAAGAAAATGTAGAGCTGAACAGGTTAACTATACATATGAAGCCACATAAAAGAATATTCTTTGAAAAAAAGCAAAAATCAGCAACTCTTTCAGGAAAAAATAATTGAAAACAGCAATTATTTAGTTTGTCATCTCAAGTATTTTTAGGGAGTGGTGCTCCTTATTTTGAAGCAAAGGAGTAAATTGTTGAGGTAAAAAATGGAGTCATGAGTCTGAGACCAGATGGTGAACTAAGTTATAACATACTAGCTATAATCTTCTAAATCAGTCAGTAATAGAGCTGGGTGACAATTACTTACTTGAAAATGCCTTTCTCCACCTGGACTGGTGCAGTTTTATATTAGAATAATTTGACAAGAGCAGTGGCAGTGAGTAAGGACATTTTAGACAATTCTTGTCTGTAGAAATCATAATACTTGGTTCTCTTCATTTTTTAAATTGGGATTTTAATTGTATATTTCTTCTCAGCAAAATCATTGCCTTTTTAAATAAGTTGATCTTGGATAAATAATTCTGTGGATCTAAGACCCTTACATTTACCATATGATTAAATCCATGTTCGTATATTATAAAGTGCCTATTGAAATTTAATCAAAATGAGACTTTAGCAAATCTTTAATGTCTTTCATTGCTAGTAGTTAATACAATGTTACCAAAATGAAATTATTCAATGGTAAAGTCATATCAGATAGTAAATGTATTCCCTATTCCCTATCAGCATATGTTTCTTATTCTATTTACTATCCTGTCTTTTAACTCCCTGGCAGAAGTATAAAACTCCTAATAGTTTTCTAACCCTTTGTTAAGGGAGTTTTTCTTGATATCTAAATTAATCAGTGGTTTTCTTAAATGTATCTCATCACACCTGGTTTTTACCATTAAATATTTTTAAAGAATGCTATTTTCTTGTAAACTGATTATTAAACATTTTACCAAATAATTATAATCTGGATAAAAACTAACTTATTGATATCAGATGCAGATTCATCTCTCTCTCTCTCTCTCTCTCTCTCTCTCTCTCTCTCTCACACACACACACACACACACACACACACACACACACACACACTCACGCAGCTTGAATTCACAATTGCAAAGAGTCTAGTTAATTTGGTACACTCTGCCCTCATTAAATTTTGTTGAAATTTTGCTCTGCAAATTCCCTTTCCTTTCTGTCTTCCTGACTTATGCAGCAAGGATATAATCTCGGACTTTACAATTTAATTTTAATAAAGAACTTAATTCTTTACCCAGAATGGTGCTAATAATCCAACATTCTCTTAGGTATCCAGCAAAACACACTACTTACCAGTAGAAAACATAAAAAATAAAATATTAAAGCTGGAAGAGTGTAAAATCCTCAACTTTACAGATGAGGAAATCAAGGTCCAGATAAGTGATATTCCTTTTCAACATGACATTTAAAAGACATTTCAGAATTCAAAGAAGTTAGATGAAATCTCTTTGAAGCAACAACTAAAAACGAAAGGAAATAGAATTAAAGCTTAAAGAACTGAACAAAGAGATGAGACATTTTTTATTGCTTCAAATTAAAAATAACAACAATAAAATAAAAACCTATCACACAGCATAATTTCTCCTTTTTGTATAGTTTTCAATAGAGTAGATTATAAAGACTGTTTTGTGTCTTGGAAGACAGTTTACGATATTTGAAATTTTGTAAATGACGAATTTTACACAATAATGAAGTTGTTAGGGGCCACAAATGGAGGAAAAATAGTATTTTTCAGTATCTGACTGAAAACATTTTTCATTATTTCTATAACAACTTATTTTCGTCATATATATGAGTGGAACCATCACATTCAGTTCCTAAGACTTCGGTACCAAATGTACAATCTAAAGAAATAAAAATACTAGTTCAGAACAAGAAGTTAAAAAGAGTGCCTGGTCTAAACACTGAAAAAATACGAATTAGACATCATAGAGGACTGAAAGTACCATGAAATAATTTTGTAAGTTATCTTAAGGAGAGGGAGATACCAAAGAACTTGAGGAGGTAAGTGATATTACTTTCTTCAAAAAGTAAGAGAACAAACCTAAGAACAGTTGCATAAGTCAAAAGAAATTTTACCTGTTAAATAAAGAAAAACATAGTCTGATCACTTTGAAGAGTTTTCATTTTCTAAATTACTTAAGTACAAACTTTTATAGACTTAGAGGAAAATATTCTTAATAAAAGCATGCTATTGTTCCCTAAGACCAATGAGACCTTCCCATCTTACTTATAGCTTACATCTATGCTTCACCTATCCCATTAAAGTATGATCGCTTTAAGAAAGAAGACCTGTCTCAATTTTCTATTTATAGTCTCAAAAATTAACAGTGTTTTACACAGTGCTCAATAATTTTTTTCATCCATTCATTCATTCTACCATTATTCCTTCATTCTAATATAATCTACAATTTTATTACCTATACATTTCTAGTAAAATGAATTTAATCTGAACCAAAAAAGTCAGAAATTAGCTAGAGATAATATAAATATAAAGTTAGGCAGACAGTTCAACCTCGCCAAAACATTATATATATATAGACACACACACATAATCTTATAATGTCCTATCCTGTCAATTTTATCTTCACTCTATGTCTTAGGTATGCCCTCTTCTCTTCTCTGATATTGCCTTTCCCCCTGGAGCAGGCCCTCATTCATCACACCTACATGATTGCAATGATCTGCGACCTGATTGGAATTTCACTCTACTTTAGTCTGTCCCCCATATAGCTGTAAAATTGCTTTTCCTGAAGTGTAGGTTTACTATGTCTTCCCCACCCCCCACTATTTAATAAATAAATAAATGGATGGATGAATGAATGAATAAACAAACAAACAAGCAAATAAATAAATAAATTTATTAATACTAAATAAGTAACTTGCATTTTTTCCCTATAACCTCCAGGATCAAATCTAAAATCATCTGCTTGGCTTTCAAAGTCTTTCAGAATTTGTCTCACTACTACATTTCTAGTCTTCTTACACCTTCCCTCTCCATATATACATACTCTAAGATCCATTGGTGACACTGGCCTTCTTGCACTATTATTTGAACAAGATGCTATCTCCTGATTCTGAGCATTTTTATTGCCTGTCCTTCACGCCTGGAAATCTCTCCTTCATTTCCATTTTTTTGGCTGCTCTGACTTCCCTCAATTCCAAGTTAAAATTATTCCTTATCTCCTATTTAATAGTTTATATTTGTAAATATCATACTTGTACCCCGTTTATTACATGTTTTCTCCATCAGACTGTGAACACCGTGAGAGATGGGACTATTTTTGTTCCCTTTGTATCCCCAGTGCTTGGCATAGGGCCTAGCACATTGTAGGTGCTTAATAAATATTTGTAGACTGAGTAGAGAAATAGTAACAAAATATAATTCTGTTGTCTGCATATGAGGCTATATAAGTTTGGAAGAAACCATAATCTTGATAATAGAGTAATGACTTATTAAGCTAACAAAAGATTGTATTTTGCCTCTTTTTGTATCCCCAGTACCTGGAACACATTACGTTCTTGATAAATGATTACTGATTATCTATACTCTGGATCAGTGACACCACAGACTCCTAAAGTATTGAATTATTTGTCCCAATATATGAGGTTTAAAAAAATTACCCCTTCTGTAACGAAATGTTAATTGATAAAAATGCATACTTAAGGAAATTATTGACATGATTTTTGAATCCCCATGGATTGTGAAAAGGAACAGAATATTTTGTTTTTGAAAGATTCAAAGATTTCTAAGAAAAGTAAGTGCTTGTTTGATTTGAATTATTTTGTTAAAAATATTTATCCCAAACAGTTGTTGACAATCTTCTATGCAAAACATTTTTCACATTTCTTAGTAAACATAATACTTGTCCCCCAATAAAATTAGACTAAGATCCATTCACAGCAAATGACTACTGATATTAAATTTAATTACATATCCATATATATCTAAAATTAGCATAAATTGGTTATTTAATTTTTTAAATGCTTTATTAATTTGATATCCACAATGAACCATTGTGCAACAGGAATAAAATAATAATCTTTGGTATTAAGGAGCTTAGCAGACACTTGTTTCACACAAAAATAACTCACTATAAAGTCAGAATGTGATGAAGTAAATCCATGGGGAGAACCTGAATAACTTAAGAGATATGAGGTAGAGTGATTTTTTTTTCTATCTAGGAGTTCGATATGGAACTTCAATAAAGGTTTAATGGAAAAAGGAGTGTTTTGGTTGGGTGTTAAAGAAAGGAACTATATTCAAAAAACAGAGTTATGGGAGTATTCCATGTTAGACATGGGGAATGGAACATGTAAAATGCATGTAGATGTGAGATGCCAAGATTAATCCCCAAAACTGCAAGGAGCATTATAGTGAGATAAAGGACTAGACTGATCAATCAGTTATTATGTGATTGACCCCATTTTATCACTAATATCTTCACTTTTTTCATTCCTAGTGTAGACCTACTCACCATAGATTAATTTAAGGAAAAAGAACAATTCGTCTCTAAAATTCAAATTATTAAAACTGTTGAAGTTATAATAATTACATTGGACATTTACAAGGTAGGACGTAGGGACTTTCAAAAACTTTGTGAACCTTCTAGAAGGAGTGCCAGATTGTCTTCTTATAAGTCAAATAAAACTCCTCATTTTATTAGAAACATTTTTATTGATTGTACATTAGAGGACCTGAAATAGTTCTTTGTTTTGTTTTGTTTTCCAGAATGATGTTCTATATTTTTAAAGAGGTCTATGCAGAGTCTAAAGAGTTGTTGAAAACAAGGAAGAAAGGTATCCCCTAGTGAGCTATGAAGTATATTAAAGAATTATAAAGGAGAGTTAAGAAGGGAAGTTGAAGGAGTAGGTTGGAGAATAGGAGATTCTAAGCGCTACTGTTCTGCTTTTTTGTCAGGAAAGGATTTTGCTTGTTTTGTTTTGTTTTTTTTGTTTGTTTGTTTATTTTGTATTGTTTTTTAACCACAGTGGGCCTAGGTTAAACTAGATAGAAAATAAAGTGTTTGGAATTTGATGATCTTTAAAGTTCCAACTAGGTATACTTAACAATTTTAACCATATATATGTATATATGTAGTTTTTTCTATTTTAATTTTTAAATTTCAAAATATAGTTAACTACATATGATGTTGGATATCAATACAATAAATTAAACTTCTTTTGAAGCTACAATTATTTACATGAATGAAATTCAACCTGTGAAAATATCATAACTTTTTACTCACTTTCTCTAAGATTCAATTAGGTGATCTGTCTATTAATCAGTATTAATTTTTCCTCTTAGATGGTTGTAATTCCCATGTGCTCTCTCCTTCTGGTTTTGCTATTTTAACTCTACATGTATAGAATTTTTTTTCATAATTGCATATATTCCTCATATTTGTCACTATTAACTGGTTATGACATTGAGAGGAAATATTGTTGGTACCACTATTAATTTGTCTGATTTTTTCAAGCATTCTAATAAGAAGCTTTCTTCCATTTTTACTGGAGGCTATGTGAAGCAGGTTTAAACTATAGCATGGATTAGATGAAAGAGTAAATACTTATGGACCCCTACAGTGAAAGAACTCATAACTTAATGACCAACTAGCTGACAAAGAACATCTCCTGACAAAGAGCCTACATTGAGTGATGATATTGCATAGTGTGGAGGGACCAGATTTTTAAGAGAACATGACTTGATGACAGGATAACAGATTGAGAGCTGAAAGGGATTGAAAGTCATCAAACACATCTAGTGATTTCACATATACACATATATGAAATGAAAGAATGCATGTATCTGGCTGTGTGTGTACACATGTACATATGCACATATATATATATATATATATATATATATATATGTGCAATTCGTAGCATGGTATAATGGCTAGAGAGCTGTTCCTGTAATCAGAGAGAGCAAAGTTCAATTCATAATTGGCATGTTTGTTGGCTGCTTAATACTGAGTATGCCATTTATATTCTCTCTCTTTTTTTTTTTTTAGCAATTGGAGTTAAGTAATTTGCTCAAGATTACATGGCCAGTCATTATTTAAGTCTAGGTGCTCATTTTCTGAGGCCAGATCTGATCCCGGGTCCCCCCAACTCCAGGGCCGGCATTCTTACTCACTGTGCTACCTAGCTGCCCCTACCTCAAGCAAATCTTAAGGGCTCTAGGTTTCAAAAGTTGCTGACCTACCTTAATATAGGAATTTTAACCATTAGGAGTTCCAAAGACATCATAGGTCCAGATGTATTATCACATAGATATATAAATAAAGGTGTTTTCATTATGGGTATTATCATTATTAATGGTACTAGAGTAAATTTTTTTAACTTTGATAAACCAGTAGGAATTTTTTTTCTTTTCTGACATAGTTTCTGTGTGCATGGATGTACATATATATGCCCAGGCATGTAGGCCCCTATGTATACATGTGTGACTCTCTGCATGCGTCCAATCAGTATTGGATTGGACTTTGCTCTTCCTGATGCTAAGGAAAGCTCTCTAGTCATTATATAAAGACATGGGCAAACTCTCTCTCTCTCTTTCTCTTCCTCTCTATGTCTCTCTGTCTCTCTCTCTGTCTCTCTGTCTCTGTCTCTGTCTCTGTCTCTCTCTCTCTCTCTGTCTCTGTCTCTGTCTCTGTCTCTCTCTGTCTCTCTGTCTCTCTGTCTCTCTGTCTCTCTCTCTTTCTCTCTCTCTCTGTCTCTCTGTCTCTCTCTCTCTCTCTCTCTCTCTCTCTCTGTCTCTCTCTCTCTCTGTCTCTCTCTCTCTCTGTCTCTCTCTGTCTCTCTCTCTGTCTGTCTCTCTCTCTCTCTCTCTCTCTCTCTCTCTGTCTCTCTCTCTCTCTCTCTCTCACACACACACACACACACACACACACACACACACAATCATCTTGGGATTTTAAATACTATGGATTTAAGAGAACACAGAAAACCCTTGTCAGTACTCATGGAAAAAAATGATGGTGTAGTTGGTAGTATTACAAAGTATAGTGCCTCTATTTGTTCCAGGATCCATGGCCATTTAGATCGAGATTTTGTAAGGCCAAGGATCCTGGAAGGGTGGGATGTAATGGCAAGCTCAGAAGTGGGTCACAACTTGTTTCAGCTATTGAATTAATACCTTGTTTCAGTCTGTTAAGAAACAGAATGTGTGAACTCTACAATTTGTGAACTCCTGGGAAGGAGCTAATGACTCTATAAGGAGAGTCCCAGAGCTAGAGACAGCAGGAACTTAGAAGAAGACTTTTGTGGTGACAGAGTCAAGAAGGAGAAAACTTGTGGTGTCCTGGCACTCTGTCCTGTCTGTGTTGTTGTTTATTTATAATACTATGTACAGAAGCTCTGGAACCTTACTAGAAGGCCTGAAAGAGGATTTTCTGGTTGTATGTTTACAAAAGTCCTAAAAGAGAGTTTTGGGGATCCTGGGACTTTACTGATGATTTGTGCTGACCTCTTGGGCCTTGTTTGTGGTTCTGTATTGATTTCTATGTTGATGATTTGTGTTGAGTTCTCAGATCTTGTTGGTGGGTCTGAGTTGATTTCACAGGCAGATAGTGAATTGATGATGGTGGCAGCAATGTTTATGAATATTATTGTGGCTCTGTTAAGCTTTGTCTTCCCAGAAACAGGAACTGTAAAGGACTTAAGGTTGACTGGACACTGTGAGCTTCTAATATGGAAAGGGAACTTGATGAAGAACTGGACAAGGAGCTGGACAAGGAACTGATAGCTCCCTGCCTTTGAATCCAGGTGACAGTTGGGGCTGGTACCATGGAAGAGGAACTATGGAAACTGAGAGCCAACCTTGAGTCAAGCTGAAAGAAGACTTTTCTTGGATATTGTGTACTGACTGAGGAGATTGTGATTTACTTGTGACCAAGAGGTGGATGTCCTGTGTCTTTTCAACTACCCTTTAAGAGGTTACTTAGTAGTGCCTGATGACTGAATATTGAATGATTTGTAACTTAGTGTGCCCCATGAGGGGAGAACTTTGACTATTGTATTCTGTGACCTTTAAGGAGGCAAGTGTCCTTAAGGATGATTGAATGATTGACTTACTAAATGATTGTACTTTGTTGAAAACTATTGTGACCACTTAGGTGAAAATTATGTGACCATTTTAGTGATAGGTCATTGTGAATGCTGTATTTTGATTTTCTGTGATAAGTTGTAACATTGTGAATGCTGTAGTTTGATTTACTGTGAATGTTTTGCTTTTATTTGTTATGGAATAAATATACTGTTCACTATACTGTGTAATCAGAACCTTAAAAGCTTTTCACAGCATCAGTCCTCTGGAAAGCTGCTCATGCATGGCTTTACAATCTGTTAAAGGCAGAGGAGATCTTTAAATTCCATGAGACCTATTAAGGACAGTACAATATATACTGTTTCCAATCAAAAACTCTTGATTCAATCAAAGGCAAGGCTCAAAGGCACTAGATTAGCTAAAACTCAATCCAGAAAAAAACAGCAAAAAATCCTATTTTGCTTGCCATTACACTACTACATTTCCTTGATGTCTGTTATACCAATAGTCCTTTGTAATTCCTTGTTTGTGATGGGTTATCACCTTGCCACTATTCCATCCCTTTTGATGATTCTCTCTCCTTCAATTCTTCAGAGACTGTAATGTTCCATGATTTGCAACCACACAGTTACACCAGGAGAATATATTGTTATTTTTTTTAATGAGGCTTGATTCAGTGAGAAGCTTGGGGTCATTAAAAAAACAGACACAAACAAAAACATCTAAATCTCTCTAAAACAAACCAGACTTTTATTCTTGTCTTTTTTTAATTCTGAGTACAATTTCTTGTTCTCTTGTAGTGACTTCATTATTTTTTATTCTAGTCTTTAAATTTCTGCTTCATATAAATAATAGCGATTTCTTACAAGATATTATGAAATCCAATCCAATAAACATTTATTAAAGGTCTGCTATGTTTCAAGTACTGTGATAAATGCTGGGGATACAACTAATAAAAAGAAAGATAGTTCCTCCAATTCCTGCCCTCTATAAAGGAAGGTATTGGGAGGAGTTTTAAATTCTGCCTTCAGTACCAGATTAGAAGAGAAAGAAAGCTGAGGGAGGTTATATCAATCAAGGATTAAATTAGATAGTGGTGGTGTAATTAGAGGTGATGAGCTTATTTTAGGAGGGGCACCTTGTTCTGCAGAGTTGAAGGCAGAGCAGTAAATGCAAAGTTGAGTTGGAAATAAGCAGTTGCATGCTCTGGAGTTTTACCAGTGTGAATTAATACTTTTTAATAAACAAGAACTCATTAAGAATGAGATAAATATTGATATGATAAAGGTGAACCCTCCTGGAAATAGAAAAATAGACTAATCAATCTCTTGAGCCTCTTCCAGCTACATGTATTCTTTCATAATGAAATGTCTATGAGCACTGAGCTTTAATGGGCTCAGAAAGCCACGACTTTTAAGTACTGTGTTCCCAATTAATCTCAATAAAGTTTCTGCCAGAAGATAGTAGACAGATGCTAAAAGTAAACTAGAACAAAAAGCACTTAAAGACAAATGTAAGATTGCCTTTTTTCTTTTTCCTTTTTAAAAAAATGTCTTATGAGCAAGGCTGTAATGAGATACATAAATATATAATATGGAAACACATTATATATAATATATGTAATATATAAAATATAAATATATAACAGAAAAATATAACATATATAATATATATAAAATAATAAATACCATAGAAGAGTAAAATGACAGTCATGACACTCTATTCTATAATGTAAAATCAGGAGAATATGCAATTAAATTAAAAAAACAATAAATCTGAAAGAGAAATTCTTTTTTTTCAATACAATACATAATTAACTTGTGAATTTGTCATAAGATTCCACTAAGGAAAGCACAGTTGCCAAGAAAAATAATAAAAGTAATAATAATGTGAAGAATGGCACTTTCTATTACATAAAGTAGTTTAGCAGCAAGAATTTTAATTTATTATGTAATGAAATAATTAATAGCTGAAAATAGTAAAAAAAATAAAAACCTTAAGCATTTAAAATTATCTCATGTTCATTGTCAGCTGATGGGGAAAAAACATAAATTAATATGGCAATTTGGGAAATTATTTTAGAACTTTCTCTGATCCCTTTCTGGTTCATATCACCTAGTCCTAGTCAAATTCATGCACAGTGAATGCTGAATAAAATGAATGTTGGACTTAGACTCACAGAATCCAGTTTTGAAACTTTCCTTTGCCATGATAAAGAAGGTAGTGGCCAAGGCTGTGATGGTGGCCTGGACTACCCAGAATATGCTGCCTCCTAGAATATGTCTATGTCCCAGAATGTCATGTTTCAGCTAAGCTAGCCTTCCCCAAAAGCAAGGATCTGTAAGCATTATGAAAGTAGTAAGTGCTTTCATCCATAGTGATTGTGAAACTGAGATGATTTATCAGCATATAAAAGTGGAGTCTAAATATGTACAGCATCTAGATGCAATTGCAAAGACATAAAGACAGGAATAAAGAAATATTTAAGTTGGTGGCTGAGTTAACATGGCAGAGTAGAAACAGGCCTCTAGCTCCCACCTCTTCCAATTCATGTCAAAAATGACTCTAGACAAACTTTGGAGCTACAGAACCCACAAAATAACAGAGAGAAGCTAACCTCCCACTGAAGACAGCCCAGCAGGCCAGCAGGAAGGGGCCAGCACAGAGCTCTGGGAGCTGACCCCAGCCCTGTGTGAGCCTGAGGTTTAGCCTCAGGACAGGCCTGACAAGCCTCAGGCTGGAGGGACTTCAGATCACCAGCAGTTGTGGTGGTTTCCAGAATTATCAACCTATAGATGCCAAAGACAAAGTGAGAGGTCAGTGTAGACTTTGTGGGAACAGGGAGCTAGGAGTGGGATCTGGACTTTGCCCCCAGGGTGAGAAGCAGGTGGGCCTCAGAGGCTCTGTGGCTGTGCTGCTTCAGAGCTCCTGGCCTTCAGATTGTAGGGGGACCAAGCAACCAGTCTGAGGCATAATCACTCTTGCTCTAACTTGCTTGGATCTGGATCAGAGTACGGTAGAGGTCTAGGGTAGAGGTCTAGGGTAGAGGTCCTGGAGTGCGTGACAAGTTTGCCAGAGCATGTTGAGGCTTCAGAGAGGGCACCCAACTAATAGCTCCAGCAGCTGTAAAAACCCCAGTGACTGGCATAAAGCTCTCCTTTCTGGTAGCATAAATCTACTGTGGCAAAAGGCTCAAGTAATTGAGTGGCAACATGAGCAATTAAAGAAAGCAATTAAGGCATAAGTACTATTGAGAATGAAAATTTTCTTAGAAATCAACTATTTCTGCAGTTTTTATGCCACAGATACTCCCTGAAATCCAAATGTGCCATCTTCAAAAAGACCTTATTCTATGAATGAGATCACATCATGCAACCACACCCTGAACCACCATCTTGATAACTGATGCATACCACACTGTGGCTTCATTAGAGAGTCAAAACAAACCAGTCAGGTCATTACTGTGGTTCACAGAGATGTAGTGCTTTTCCCTTGCTGCGTCAGGGACAGGATCTGAATCTAGGACTTCCTTATTCAAAGTCCTGTGTCTTAATCTGTTATGCCATTCATCCTTATCTCTTGTTTTCTCATGATATGATGCCAGCAACCTTAGCAGAACCTTTCCATACATTCAATAACTTCATGAACAACTTTTGTTTTCTAATAGTTATAGGAATTTAGGGCTAACTCTTAGCAAAACTAGGAAATAGCTTCCCTTTTTTGTGTCTTTCAAAGTAAAGAACATGCAGATATTATTCCAGTAAGAGCTCATGTAAGACCAGGCCCTTTCACAAAATCAGTGATGGAGAGAATTAGGGAGGAAATTTCCACTTTCCACTTGGACTCACATTCTGATAGTACAACCCTATGTTTCTATCCCTAAAAAATTAGTGCCCCACTGGCTAGAAAAAAATTCCATCCAATTTTCAACTCCCAAACCTGACATATAAACCTTTACATCTCTTCCTACTTCTACAGTGTCCATTTTAGAATTGTGCACATAATTGGCTCAAAAATATGATTTCATTTTGGAAAGCCTTCCATTACCCAAAATACTTGTTTGATGGTAATAATTCTTCCTCCCTGGGGCCTCTATTCTACTCTCTGGCACTTTATAAGGTAGAGTTGACAGTGTGATACATAAAATATTCTGTAAGTATCTGTACCATCAGTGGATAACAAAACCAAAGGAAACCTGAGACAAGAGAGATGTTTCTTAGTTGGTCTCAGGTCTCATACCCATGTGCCTCTGCCACCATGGTTGTTCTATTCTAAATCTTTATACTCTATAAGCTCTTCATGCCTTTCTGGAAATTTCCTTCTTTCACAACATGACTAATGTGCAAATATGTCTAATATAATTGTATATGTGTAACCTATAACAGATTGCATACTGTGTTGGGGACGGGAGAGGGGAGAGTGGAGGGAAAAATAGAATTCAAATCTTATAAAAATGAATGTTGAAAACTAAAAATAAGTAAATAAATAGACAGGTAGATGATAGATAGAGAGATAGATAGATAGATAGATACATAGATAGATAGATGATAAATAGATACGATCACCAACCTTTGCTCCTTTTAGTTAGGGGTTCTCAAACTTTTTTGTACTGTGGACTTATATGACTGTCTGGCAAAACCTATGGACCATTTCTCAGAATGTTTTAAATGAATAAAATAAAATATGTAGGATTATAAATGAAACAAAGTATATTCAAATACACTATATATACCTCATATACATATAAATATGATACATGAATACATTATATACTTAAATTGTATGTATATTTTGTTGTTTCAGTTGTGTCTGATTCTTTTTTTTTTTAGATTTTTAAAAACATTTTTATTATGTGCTCCAAGAATGTATATCCATCATCTTTTTTTTTTTATAAAGTTTTCATCTTTCTACAGTTATCTCAGGGTGAAAGGTCTTGCGTTTCATTGGGACAAACAAAACCATTTTTCATGGTGTTGTTAGGATCCTTTACAAATCTGCTATGGTTCATTTTGTAGTTCTTTTTTTTTGTAAACAAATGCTTTATTAACTTCTGATTTACATCATTCATTTCTGCCAGATTTTGAGTTACAGTCATTTTCCCCCCGTTATTCCCCTACCCACCCTCCCAGAATAGCAGTCCCACAAGATATCGCTTCCTCCAATTTGCTCTCTCCCATACCCCCTTCGACTTTTCCACTGGAGGAAGATGAATCTTTGTGTCCCAATGCCTGCACATCTTATCTCCCTATTACAAGCAAAAGAGTATTAATAATAGTATTTATATATATTTGAAACATTTAATCTTAAGACCTCGAATTTCAGATCCATTTCCTTCCTCCCTTGTCACCCATTCCCTCTGGGGAGATAAGTAATTCAGTATATGCTGTACATGTCTAGCTATGCAAAACATTATCATAGTAGATATATTGTACAAGGCTGCTTATAATTCTCTCCCACTCATCCCACCCCCCACCTGGTCCATTCCCTACATGATCCTGTCCCTCTTCTATAGTGGGTATTTCCAACCTCCCCTCCCCCCAAGGATGCCCTCCCATCCATCATCCCTCCTCTCATCCCCCTTCCCCCTATCCTGCTGCAGGTTGAGATATCCCATTTAGTATGTATGTCATTCTCTCCCTGAACCAAATTCAATGTGAATGTGGTTTTGCCTTTTTAGCCTTCCTTATTCTCCCCCTCCTTTGCAACCACTTCCCCTTGCTTCTTCTACATGTGATAGTTTACCCTACCCTGTCTCTCCCCATCTCCTCTTGCCACTTTCCTCTCTCACCTCATAATTTCATCCCTTGAGTATTCTCCCTTCCCAACAAATTCAATCTATGCCCTCTATCCATATATAACTGTAACCATATACACACACATTCACATATGTATTCATATGACCACACCCCCTTCTTCCATTATTTTCATAGTGAGAAAGATATCATCAGTCACAGTTATTGCTTTTCCATATAGGAATGTAAATAGTTCAACTTTGATAAGTTCCTTTTGATTTCTTTTCCCTGATTACCTTCTCAGGCATCTCTTGCTTCTTGTGTCTGGATGTCAAATTTTCTATTAAATTCTGGTTTTTTCCTCAAGAATGCTTGAAAGCCCTCTATTCCACTGAATGACCATATTTTCCCCTGAAACAAAACACTCAGTTTTGCTGGGTAGGTGACCCTTGGGTTCATTCCCAGTTCTTTTGCCCTCTGGAATATCATATTCTACCTCTTTTGATCCCTCAGTGTAGAAGCTGCCAGGTCCTGGGCTATTCTGATTGTGTTTCCAGAATACTGAAATTTGTTTCTTCCTGGCTGCTTGTAGTATTTTCTCCTTGATCTGGGGATTCTGGAACCTGGCTATAATATTCCTGGGAATTTTCTTTTTGGGATCTTTTTCAGGAGATGATCGGTGGATTCTTTCAACCTCTATTTTGCCCTCTGGATCTAAAACATCAGGGCAATTTTCCTTGAGAATTTCTTGAAGGCTGATTTCTAGGTTCTTTCTTTGATCATGGCTTTCAGGTAGTCCAATAATTTTTAAATTGTCTCTCCTGGATCTATTTTCCAGGTCAGTGGTTTTTCCCATGAGATATTTCACATTGCCTTCTAATCTTTCATTTGTTTGGATCTGCTTAACAGCATCTTGATTTCTCATAGAGTCATTAGCTTCCATTTGCTCCAGTCTAACTCTGAAGGAATGAATCTCCTCAGTGAACTTTTGAGATTCTTTTTCAATCTGGCAAATTTGACTTTTTAAGGCATTCTTCTCCTCATTGCCCTTTTGGGCCTCCTTTGACATTTGAGTTAGTCTATTTCTTAAGATGTTGTTTTCCTCAGTCAGGCTGTTGACCCTCATTTCATACTTTTCCTGCACCCTTCTCATTTCTCTTTCCAATTTTTCCTCCACTTCTCTTATTTGATTTTTAAAATCCTTGTTAAGGTCCTCTATGGCCTGCAACTCGCTCCTGGTTTCCCCTGGAGCTTTTGGAGCAGGACTTCTGACCTCACAGTCCTTTTCCCGCTCTATGCCCCCAAAATAGGAGTCTAGGGTTGCATTTTTCTGTTTCCTTTGCCTTGGCATGTTGCCACTTAATTGCTTGACTTTTGGGCTTGTTGCCACACTATGGCTTTAAGGCCAGATAGAGGAATTTTCGACCCTCACATGTGGGGGGCAACTTCCATTTCTGGCAAGCTATAAACCCACCCACGACTTCCACCCTAGATCACAATCCAGATCCAGGGAGTTTAAAGCAAGAGCGATTACCCCCCAAGACTGATTGCTGGATCTCCCCACGATTTGTAGGCTGGGAGCTGGAGCTGCCTCTGAAAACTACAAAATGGCATGTCTCCTCAATAGCTTCTAGCCCCCAGGGGAGGAAGCTGACACATTCCCCAAATACTGGTCCCAAAGTCCATAGGACACTAACCTCTTACTTTGTCCTAGGCATGTCTATGTTGATGATTCTGGAGTCGCCACCACTTCTGGTGTTCTGGGGTTCCTCCAGCCAGCTGCTGGCCCTGCCACCCTGGGGCTAAAACCTCAGCTCACGCGGACCTGGGCTCAGCTTGGCTCCCCACGCTCTGGTCGCTGCCAACTCCCAGACCTCTGTGCTGGTCCTTCCTGCAGGGCTGCTGGGCTGTCCTCAGCGGGAGGTTAGCTTCTCTGTGTCGTTCTGTGGGTGCTGGGGCTCCAGAAGTTGTTCAGAGTCCCCTTTTACATAGTTTGGGGGGAATCTGGGGGCAGAGTCGCTTGGATGAGCTGTTTCTACTCCGCCATCTTGGCTCCGCCCCCAGTTGTGTCTGATTCTTTGTGAACCCACTGAAGTTTTGTTGTTGTTGTTGTTTTGGCAAAGATACTGGAGTTGTTTGCCATATCCCTCTCAAGCTCATTTTAGATGAAGAATTAAGATAAATAGGGTTAAGTAACTTCCCCAGTATCACATAATTAGTAAGTATCTGAGGCTGGAGTTGAACTCAGATCTTCATTATTCTAGACCTGGCATTCTATCCATTGTGCCACTTGGTGTATATAGATGCAGATATATGATAGATAGATGGATAGATAGATAGATAGATAGATAGATAGATAGATAGATAGATCATGCATCTTGGGTTAAGAAGCCTTGCTTTAAATAGTTTGAATTCGGCTCTCAATTCCAGAGTCTCTTGTCATTGACTAGGGTGCTGCTTCATTTGGGCAGTTTCCTAAGATAGAACATGCTATGAAAAGGTTTTATTTAGTCTCTAGTGTATCAGAAGGCAACTCAAAAAGATGGTCATACTTAAATGTCTCTTCTCTATATGTCTAGTGTATTCTGGCAGAACTTGGTATCCCTTTTACATTATGAGAGGCTAATATTCTGGTGATTACAGAAACTGAGCAAAAATAATTTTTTAGGAGACAATGTTCCCTGCATCTGTGATAAAATGCTTATTTAGAGACTTTCCTACATCATGTTAAGAGATATAAGAGTCCAGGCAGAACAGGAGAGGTGATAGGTGTCCAAATTAGAGTGATAATGAAGAACAATGAGGCATAGTGAATATAGAGCTGAGTTTTAAATCAAGAAGATCTTAGATCAATTTTCATCTCTGACAAATACAGCCTTGGTCAAATGGAGTAAATTACTTAGCTTCTCAGTATTCTAGCTGTTTCTCTAAGGTTATATAAATTATAGAGAAGTTGCTGACATGAATTGGTGAAGTGAATTTCCTAACCTGGAATTCCCCATATATATTGCCAATGTGATACACACAGTGGCTGCTATTAATATGCAGACATATCTCCAGGTTTGAATTGCAAAATATAACAGACTCTCTTCTTGAAAAACAGAACCAAGATATTTATTCATATACCAGAAAGTCAAATCCACCATGGTAAATAAAGAAGTTGGTACACATTACCAATGCAGGAAGCATCACTATACCCAAGCTTTCCCTTGATCAGGCCTCCCCACAAATAAGATCCCTTAAGCAAAATGCCCCTCTCTCACCCATGCTAGCTGCTCTCTCTGTCTCCTCTCTCTCTCTGTGTCTCTCTCTCTCAGCTTCACCTCATTCTCCCACTTCCTTCTCTACTCTTCCTGCTCTCTGATCATATTCTGTTGGGTAAACTCCTCCCACACTGATCTGCATGTGACTCAAGCTGTGGGCGAGACCAAAGCTCAAAGCAGGTTACATGGGCCTATTAAGGGACTGGAAAGATCATAAAATTCCCTTAAAATTACACCATAACAATGAAAACATAGATATAATCCTTTTTTTCTCTTCCTGCAGAGGGAATAAAGAAGCAAGGAAATATCAGGTTCATGGATCCAAGAAGATATTAAAAAGAATATGAATTTGTTATCAAACACTGCAGAAAGTTTGGTCAGAATGATGACAGAGAAGTGATTGAATTTGGCAGTTAAGATGTCATTGATCACCTTGTATATATATATGAAAATTAGAGTAGAATGAAGACTAGGTTTCAGGTGAATGTTGCCATAAAGGGAGGAAATGGAAAGAGCAGTATGGATTACTCTTTTCAGAAATTTGGCAGTGGAAAAGGCCAAAGTGTTTAAGATAGTAACAGAGTTGAAAGAAGGTAGATTCTTTTTTGTTTGTTTTTGACCAGGAAAAAACAAAGAATTTCTGTAAGAATTTAGAAGGTAATAGGGAAGGAAGAATTGAAAATTAGAGGGAATGAACACATGAGGAACACAATAAGGATAGGATCATAGGCAAAGATTATAAGCTGGAAACCAGGTAGGTCATCTTTTTCTCTGATGGAATGACTATTTTAAAAAGAAAGAGATTTACAGTGTGGAGTATACTTGAGATAGTTCACATGAGGTCTCACTTTTCTCAGTTAAACAATTTAGAATACCAACTTCTGAGGATGGAGTAAGTGTGTTTGGGACTTTGAGAAGAAAAAAGTTTTAAAACAACCTCCATATTTAATTTGGTGAGTCCATAATAGAAGATTAATGAAAGCACTACAGTATTATTGAAGAGGTGAGGGATCATTGAGACAGCTTTGAATTAAGCTGAATTTACCCATTAGAAATCTGTGTAATGGGGGGGGGGCGGAGCCAAGATGGCGGAGTAGAAACAGCTCATCCAAGCCTCTCTGCCCCCAAATTCTCCACAAACTATGTGAAAAAGGACTCTGAACAACTTCTGGAGCCCCAGCACCCACAGAACGACACAGAGAAGCTAACCTCCCGCTGAGGACAGCCCAGCAGCCCTGAAGGAAGGACCAGCGCAGTGGTCTGGGAGCTGGCAGCGTGCAGAGCACAGGAGCCGAGCCGAGCCCAGGTCCACATGAGCCGAGGTTTTAGCCCCAGGGCGGCAGGGCCAGCAGCCGGCTGGAGGAACCTCAGAACACCAGGAACTGTGGAGACGCCAGAATTATCAACATAGACTTGCCTAGGACAAAGTAAGAGGTTAGTGTCCTATGGACTTTGGGACCTGTATTTGGGAATGCGTCAGCTCCCTCCCCTGGGGGCTAGAAGCCACTGAGGAGACACGCCATTTTGTAGTTTTCAGAGGCATTTCCGGCTCCCAGCCTACAAATCGTGGGGAGATCCAGCGATCAGTCTTGGGGGTAATCGCTCTTGCTTTAACCTCCCTGGATCTGGATTGTGATCTAGGGTGGAAGTTGTGGGTGGGTTTACAGCTTGCCAGAAATGGAAGCTGCCCCCCACACGTTTGGGACGAAAATTCCTCTATCTGGCCTTAAAGCCATAGTGTGGCAACAAGCCCAAAAGTCAAGCAATTAAGTGGCAACATGCCAAGGCAAAGGAAACAGAAAAATGCAACCCTAGACTCCTATTTTGGGGGCATAGGGCGGGAAAAGGACTGTGAGGTCAGAAATCCTGCTCCAAAAGCCCCAGGGGAAAACATGAGCGGGTTGCAGGCCATAGAGGACCTTAAGAAGGACTTTAAAAATCAAATAAGAGAAGTGGAGGAAAAATTAGAAAGCGAAATGAGAAGGATGCAGGAAAAGTATGAAATGAGGGTCAACAGCCTGACTGAGGAAAACAACACCTTAAAAAATAGACTAACTCAAATGGCAAAGGAGGCCCAAAAGGGCAGTGAGGAAAAGAATGCCTTAAAAAGTCGAATTTGCCAGATGGAAAAAGAATCTCAAAAGTTCACTGAGGAGATTCATTCCTTCAGAGTTAGACTGGAGCAAATGGAAGCTAATGACTTTATGAGAATCAAGATGCTGTTAAGCAGATCCAAACAAATGAAAGATTAGAAGGCAATGTGAAATATCTCATGGAAAAAACCACTGACCTGGAAAATAGATCCAGGAGAGACAATTTAAAAATTATTGGGCTACCTGAAAGCCATGATCAAGGAAAGAACCTAGAAATCACCCTTCAAGAAATTCTCAAGGAAAACTGTCCTGATGTTTTAGATCCAGAGGGCAAAATAGAGGTTGAAAGAATCCACCGATCACCTCCTGAAAAAGATCCCAAAAAAGAAAACTCCCAGAAATATTATAGCCAGGTTCCAGAATCCCCAGATCAAGGAGAAAATACTACAAGCGGCCAGGAAGAAACAATTTCAATATTGTGGAAACACAATCAGAATAGCCCAGGACCTGGCAGTTTCTACACTGAGGGATTGAAGGGCATGGAATATGATATTCCAGAGGGCAAAAGAACTGGGAATGAACCTAAGGGTCACCTACCCAGCAAAACTGAGTATTTTGTTTCAGGGGAAAATATGGTCATTCAGTGGAATAGAGGACTTTCAAGCATTCTTGAGGAAAAAACCAGAATTGAATAGAAAATTTGACACCCAGACACAAGAAGGAAGAGATGCCTGAGAAGGTAATCAGGGAAAAGAAATCAAAAAGGAACTTATCAAAGTTGAACTATTTACATTCCTATATGGAAAAGCAATATCTGTGACTGATGATATCTTTCCCACTATGAAAATAATGGAAGAAGGGGGTGTGGTCATACTAATACATATGTGAATGTGTGTGTATATGGTTACAGTTATATATGGATAGAGGGCATAGGTTGAATTTGTTGGGAAGGGAGAATACTCAAGGGATGAAATTATGAGGTGAGAGGAAAGTGGCAAGAGGAGATGGGGAGAGACAGGGTAGGGTAAACTATCCCATGTAGAAGAAGCAAGGGGAAGTGGTTGCAAAGGAGGGGGAGAATAAGGAAGGCTAAAAAGGCAAAAACCACATTCACATTGAATTTGGTTCAGGGAGAAAATGACATACATACTAAATGGGATATCTCAACCTGCAGCAGGATAGGGGAAGGGGGATGAGAGGAGGGATGATGGATGGGAGGGCATCCTTGGGGTGAGGGGAGGTTGGAAGTACCCACTATAGAAGAGGGACAGGATCATGTGGGGAATCGACCAGGTGGGGGGTGGGATGAGTGGGAGGGAATTATAGGCAGCCTTGTACAATATATCTACCATGATAATGTTTTGCATAGCTAGACATGTACAACATATACTGAATTACTTATATCCCAAGAAGGAATGGGTGACAAGGGAGGAAGGAAATGGATCTGAAATTCAAGGTCGTAACATTAAATGTTTCAAATATATATATAAATAATAAATATTAAGTAGGTACTGGAAGTAGAAAAAAAAATAATAATAATAATCTAATATTTTTCCTCAGTTTAGAGAATTTATTGTTCCGAAGGTCCATTAAAAATCCATTTAAAACAGTTTTAATTCTACAGAATACTTTATTGGTCTCTTAACAAATATTTATTTAAAATCAGCTATTTCAACTCCTTTAAAATTTCTCTTATATAGTTCAAGTTCCTTCAACTAATTCTCATATTGTGACATTGTGCTGGCTTTTCTGTGTACTATAAATATGTCTTTAAAAATGTGATGTGCGGGGCGGCTAGGTGGCGCAGTGAGTAGAGCGTCGGCCCTGGAGTCAGAAGCACCTGAGTTTGGATCCGACCTCAGACACTTAATGCACACACAAACAAAAACCTAGCCGGGTGTGACCTTGGGCAAGTTACTTAACCCCAATTGCCCTCCAAAAAAAAAGCAAAAAAAAATGTGATGTGCAAAATTGGATGTTATACTGTAGATGTGATTTGACCATAAAACATTTACAGTGGATATCATCTCACTTCTAGGTAAATAATGAGTGAGAAGATAGGGGGCAAGGACCAGATAGTGTGGTGAGAGGACATTACATAATTTAAGACCATAGGATTTAGAAAAGAAAGGCTTTGGAGATCATTGGGAAGAAGACCTTCATGTTTCTAAGGCTGAAAAGGGTTAAATTATTTGCCAGTCACTGAACAATAAGTCAATAAACATTCATTAATTCTTACACTGTGCAAGGTGCAGTATTAAGTATTGAGAATATAAAGAAAGACAAAAACATGTTCCCTCCCTAAAAGGAGTTCACCAGATAGATATAGTTCACAAGATGAATATTGTGTATATGTGTGTGTGCATACATTCACACACACACACACACACACACACACACACACACACACACACACTATCTTCTAGTGAACTTAAGTTCTGCAAAGTTTGGATTCAGTAAAAAAGCCAAACTTGAAGATTTAGAGCACCACATGTGGCCTCAAGGCTGCAGATTTACCACCTCTGGAGTTATATAAAGGTACAGTCTTCCTCCCACCTATGCCAAAATGTTTTCTTTAAAATTAGACCTTCTTTAATATGTGTGTGTGTGTGTGTGTGTGTGTGTGTGTGTTTGGATGGATGGATGTGTGTGCATGTGTACACACACATATATTTTATATATACATACATATATATATATATATATTCTGAGACAGTAAGTGAAGTAAATAATTGTGGGAATGACATCCAATTTTAATTCCCATTTAATCAATACCTTAATTATCTATTTAATTTAAAATTTGAAGCATTGGGTACATGTAATGTATTTATTGCAAAGTTGTTCTCTTTGAGTCTTCTAAATCTTTTAATCTTTAGGTTATATCCTACATTTAAACAATCAATTGTCTAAAATCAATTTCTTTTTACATAAGTGTACAATAAACTAAAAGAACCTTGCAATGAGGCAAAATACAGAATCTATTTTGAATGTTAATTGAAATCCTATGATACCATAATAGTGTTTCCTCAGAGACAAAAATTCAACATAATAGTCATTGAGCTTTTTAGCTCATTAGTCATTTAGTTCATTTAGTCCATCATTCTGGCTAGACTGCATTTATTATAAGCATTTAATATCAAAGAAATATACTAACATTTCTATTGCTATAAGAGGACATTTTTGTCTTTGGAATAACTGAAATTATTTTATATGTCTTTTTACATTTATCTATCTTCATTTTAGATTGAAATTGCTGAAAGTGTTTAAATACCAAGATGAACCTTAATGTAGTGGTTCGGTTTGAAAGTCATCTCTCCTAATTACTATCTATTTGACCTTGGTCAAGTCATAACTCTTTGCTACCCTTCATTTTCCTCACCTGTCAAATGAGGGAACTGAATGAGATGATTTCTAATTGTTGGTGATCTTTAAACCCTCCAGTTATTAAGTGCTTACTCTGTGCCAGGCATTATACTAATGGTAAGATTAGATTACAAAGAAAGACAAAAAATATGGTCCCTGTCCTAAAGTAAATGTATATGTATATATCTACATACATACATGCATATGTGTATATATGCATATATGTATATATGTGTGTATACACATACATACACACAAATATATATGTGCATGTATGTATATACATAGATAGATCTATCCATGTAGAGATATAGAAATAGCATATGGAAAGAAATAACTTCACTTACTTAATAGGGAACAACTTGGATCTCTTAAGCTTGAAACTTTTAGAAATCTTTTCATCTAAGTTAGAAGACCAAAATTCAAATCTCTGTTTTGACACTTATGATCAGGTTGCCCATGGGAAAGTTCATTAACCCTACTGATACTTAATTTTATGCTATGTAAAATGAGGAAAAATAAAGCTGATGCTATTCACAGAATCATTTCAAGGAAAATTAAAAAAAAATTTTAAGTGCCATAAAATATTGATTATATCAAATACTTCTAATTCTTTTCCATCTCATCCTGGCCAGCTCTCTCTCCATTTGTCTCTAGTTTAAGCTGTGGATTTCTCCTTCATGCTAGAACCTCCTTAACATAGAAGATCGCTTCACTCCTAGAATTATGTAATGACAAGCAAAGGCAACTTCCAAGGTTCAAAATACCAGCATAGCTGCTCTCCATTTTATTCATTGACAAATTAAGAACAGAGAAAATCAAAATACAGCATTCACCAAGTGTAATTCAATAATTTCCAAGTGCTACTTCACCCCTGGGCAGTACATTCATTTAGTCAATCACAAAGACCCTCTTCTCAAATGGAGATTAGTTTCCAATCATAAACAAAGTACATTCATTTGGTCAGTCACAGAGCACAAAAACTTCAATAGTTTCCCACCCCTAGATCACAACTGAATTGCAATTATCATCAGGTACTGCCAAGCACCTTCTCAAAAGGGGTAGTAGAAAGCACCAAGGCCATCTATCCCAAAATTACAACAAGGTTAAGATATCACAGCATTTAATAACCAAATTTTCTTCATCTTGACCTGAAGCAAGTTCTCAGCAATCTCTGTTCCTGGGGAGACAAAGCTTAAGAAGGCCACAAGATACAATGCCAGTGTCCTCATTAATTCATTCTCTGTCCACTGTACTGTCCTAGGACCTCTGAAAACATCCTCTTCCAGGATTTCTGTAAACATACAACAAGAAAATCCTTCTTCAGGGCTTCTGAACCAACAGCAAAGTTCCAGGACCCCTGCAACCACAGTGTCCTTCACCAATGGAGGAATCTGACAAAACAACAACAAAATAGACAGACAAAGTACTGCCATCACAGCGATGTCTCCTTAGTCCTTGGCAGCTCAGGGTGGCAGCTCTCAAAAGTCCTGGGCAGCTTGAACTGGCCCTCAGCAATTTCCTTTCTTTTGGCCTCCACAATGCTGCTTCCAAAAATTCTTGTGCCTCTCTTCTTCTGCTTGTGCCTCTCTAAATCCATGGCATCAGCTCCTCCTAGTTCAGCCCTCTCTTTTCACATCAACAAGTCCATCCCACAAGACAGATTCACAAGCTTTGGGTTTAACACTCAACCCAACAACCAAGCCAATCCACTAAATTCCATTACTGTTACAAATTCACACCTGAGAAGTACTCTCTACCTTTATGCCTCCTCTTTCTGACTTAAACTTGGAGGGCCCCTCAGAAACTTCACTTAAGGGAAAATACCCAGACTAGTCATCTTTTCCTTTCCCACAATACTGTCTCTATCATGTTCCCACACTGGGTACCTTCTCCTTTTTTTTTTCATCTCCCTTTTAAAGTGGATTTCCCCATTAGAATGTAAACTCCTTTAAGGGAGGGGCTTTTTGCTGGTATTTGAATTGCCAGAGTTTAGCACAGCACTTGGCATAGAGTAATGCTTGTTGATTGACTGATATTCTAGATATTTAATTGCAATATATTGAAGCTTTTGAAAATTCAGATTTTGTATACTTTGAAATTCTGAAACATGCTATATATTCATCCTTTTGCAGCAAAATTTTTATTAGTTTATCATTTCCATGGACAGAATACAGCACCTTTATGACTTGATAGACAGTCTTTAGGAATTCCCCTAGCTAAAACTTTCACTAAGCCTTGCTACCTGGAGATGAGCCTTCTGGAGACAAGCAGAGGTCCTTTATAGATATTCAATGGTTCCCAATTGTGCATGTTTTTCAAACTTATTAGCACTTAGAAGAACTTGGCTTCCATTGCCATAGTTTTCTTTAAAAAGATGATCGTAATGCCAATGCAATGTTCACAGCACTGCTGGTGACTATACATATACCTGCATGGTGCTCTATCACACAATATAACAGACTCTCCAAATAGAAGACAGAAGCAAAAACATTTATTAAAAACCAAGAAAACAGAATCCCAGAGCCAGTAAGCCAATTACATTATAGTAGCAAAGAAGTTAATAAGCCACAACAGCACAGAGAGCCACAGTATCCTTTAGCCTTCCCACAAAGCAACACAAAATCAATATTTATTCAGAACCTTGTCTCCCTCAGTAGGATGCTGTGCTGCCAATCGCCTAGCTGACTCCTGACTCCCAGCTTCCTGTGGGCTCTGATTCACCCTTCAACAAACTCCTCTCACCACAGATTCCATGTGACTACATTCAGCCTATTAGGGGGCAGAGGATATTTTCTTTTTTTTTTAATTAATTTATTAGTTTAGTTTCAGTTAACAAGATTCAATTCCATAGTTCCTTGATTTTCAAATTTCCTTTCCTTCCCTCCCCCCTCCCCACACGACAGCATATAGTCCAGTATATGATCTGCAAATGCATTCATATTAGACATTATTCCAATTACAAAGGCGTATTGTACTAGGTGGGATGAAAGATGGTAAGGAAGAAATAAAACCAAACAATGAAAAGAACAAGATCATTTAGTTTGCTTCCATCAGGATTCAGGCTCAGTTCTTTCTAGTTATATCTCTGGATGGCGCATTTCTCACTTTATTGAGTCTTTCGGGATTAACGTATATCACTGCATTGCTGAAAAGAGTCCAGTCTGTCATAGTTGGTCATTACAGATATGGTATGTCTGTGATTGTATACAAATTTCTTCTGATTCTGCTTTTCTCGCTCAGCATCAGTTTGTATAAGTCTCTCCAGGTAATTATGAAATCCGTCACCTCCTCGTTTCTTATAGCACAATAATATTCCATTACATTCATATACCACATCTTGTTTAGCCATTCCCCAATTGATGGGCACCCCTTTAGTTTCCAATTCTTTGCAACCACAAAAAGGGCTGCTAAAAATATTTTTGTACATATGGGTCTTCCTCCCACTTCTATGATCTCTTTGGGATATAACCCTAGAAGTGGTATGGCTGGGTCAAAGGGTATGAAATGATTTATAATCCTTTGGGCATAATTCCAGATTGCTCTCCAGAATGGTTGGATAAGCAGAGTATATTTTCAAAGCAGGGAAGGTCTTCAAATTCCTTTAGGTTTATTAAGTGGTAGAGAAGATCTTCAAATGTCATTACAATAATGCAGGGTGTATAGTGCTTAGCTAGGAGTTTGGAACATCCAGCTTCAAATTCTTCCCCAGATACTTAATAGTTGAATCATCCAAGACAAATCACTCAATCTCTCTGTACCTCTATTTACTTTTCTGTGAAATTAAGGGGCTGGGCTTCATGACCTTAGATGTCATGCAGCTTTATGTCTATGATCTTATGAGTAAGATTTCAGTGGAGGTATTTGGTACATGCAAAAAATATAACAATTATATATACATTTCAAAAATTCTATTGTTATACTTTCATGAGAATAAATAATCACTATTCTTCATATTTTATAGATACAAGATCGAAGTAAAAAGCTTGTTCTATAATGGCACAAGAGAATAATGTTATGGTCATTGACATAGACATGATTTTATGTGTGTACAATCTATAGAATGAATTAATATTTAAATATAAGTATATTAAGAAATATATTTTGAGGGGTAGCTAGGTGGTGCTGTGAATAAAGCACCATCTCTGGAGTCAGGAGGACCTGAGTTCAAATCTGACCTCAGACACTTAACAAAAAAAAACTATCTGTGTGACCTTGGGCAAGTCACATTTAATCCCAATTGTTCTACCTTCCTCCTTCCACTACACACACACACACACACACACACACACACACAGATATATACATATATATACATACATATTTACATATACATATATATATATACTCATACATACATATATATTTAAATACTTAGAATCCTCCTAAAATTGATATCAAATTTCTAAGATGCTTATGCTTTAAATGAAGAGTGCAATAAGTACATTCTGTGTTAAAAGTACAATAAAAAGAGATTATAATAAAATGCCACATAATCACTTCTGGTTATATTTTTGGAAATTTGTCCAATTATTCTAAATAAATATATTTGACAGGTTACCTTCTATTGGCATCATCAGCATTATCATCATTGTTACAGTTCACATTTAATAGCTCTTTAAGTTCTATAAATTGTTCTCCCCACAATAACTATGAAATAGGTAACATAACTATTATCATTCTTATTTTCCATATGAGAATACTGAGGTTCAGAGGCTTGCTCATAGTTACATATACAAGAATTGGGATCTGAGAATTCTAAGATAATAGACCTAGTACCATTTTCTTCACCATGGTAACTCTAATACCATAAGATATGAAGATCTGGTTGGAAGTGTTGAGATGTGTATCATATCTAAAGTATAATCTGTTGCATTACAAACTTTTAAGTAAAATGCACAAATCACCAGATTTTTTCCATCTCCACTATTATTTTGAGGCAGATACTCTGAGACACCTAATAGAAATTCCAATAGTAAAATACCAATAGTTATATATGAATAAATAAATATATATATACCGATAGTTAAATTGAAAGGGAAGTCACATATTATAGATGTGTATAGAGATATACTTTTATAGATAACAAGGTATGATTAAAATAGATGAATTTTACGTTTTTTTGTCATCAGACAAGTTTCTAAGACTAAAGCTTTTACTTGATTTCTAAATCTCTGGCAGACACACTTTCCTCTGACAGAGATAATGCTTATCGAAAATACTCTGAAATGAGTTTGGGTTCTATTGAAATCCATGAATGTCCTATCCATCATATCAGAAGTACTGGGGAGAAACTTCTCACTTTGAGATGTTTGTTTTGTTTTGATGTTTGAGATGTTTGGTTTCTACACCTGACAAACCCACAGGCTGTGATTTATATAAGACTGTCTTATGTTGACAGTCAATAGTCTTAAATTTCAAAATGGATAGGCCCACAGTTGAGGTTGTAGTGATACATATCCACCACAATCAGTTTCCTGGGTCATCTATTAAGGAAGTTCCTGATAATTCCATCAGACTCTCTTAATCTAATATGTAGCATTATTCTATTTAATATAGAGGTGTGCTACTTGGGTTTTCAGAATTCTAAAGGATTAATGAGTGAACACAGCAAGGAAGACACTACAATATGCTTCTTTTGGTCTTTTAAGACTATATGTTTTGATTCAATAAAGATATTAGATTATTTCTACAATACCCTATAAATCATAAATGTATTCATAAATAAAATCAGAAAAATTACAAAAGTACCCTAGAATCACTTTAAATAAGTCACAGATTCATTAATTTAGAGCAGGAAGGGACCTTAGAGATTTGTTCCAAATCCTTTATTTTACATATGAGGAAGCTGAGACCTAGAAGGGCAAACTGTGACTTGGGTCACATAAATAATAAGTAGCATAGTTCAGATTCCGATCCAAATGTTCTGAGTCTTTATATATATATATCCAGCATCCCTCCCATCACTTCCCCAGTTATCAAACTGTGTTCTGTATTTTTCCCTAAGAGTTGTAAATTTTCAGTATAATATCATTTTATCATATCTATATACCATAGCCTCTTCACTGATTAATTTAATTTAATTAATAGTTCATTGATTAGTCATATGTCCCTTAATGTGAAAATGTGAATTTATCTTTGCTCTTTACTTGATAGAGATGAGGAGAACAGAAAGGCATTGGGTCCTTGAACATGGGAGCAGTGACACTAAGAAGGATAAAAGGATATAAAATAAAAACCATCAAAAGAATCAAATACTTTCCACTTTATCTATATCAATTTTGGGCCCTAGCAAACAGGATTCTGCAAGATTTTGCAATGAATTCCTTAGGTAACATTCCAAGGGTACTTCTGGTGAGAATAAAGGGAGGTTAAATTAGAAAGTTGTGCCTACAGAAGTCCAGTTTGGTTATAGACAACTGCAAAATGCTGAGCCTCCATTGAGTGGTTTGTAGATATTTGCATGTGTGTGTGTGTGTGTGTGTGTGTGTTTAATATCCTAATCCCTTCATCTCTAGACTGAATTGAAACATTTTAAGAATATACATAAATAGAGATGCAGAAAACAATTAGAAACTTCTTAGCACTGTTGGTGTTCTTTTTCCTCTATTTGTGACACTTTTCACAACAAATGTCAACCCTAAATGAGATGACTTCAGTCCTTCTATCACATTCAAGTAGTGTTGAAAATAGTGGCAGATGGGAAGCCCACTTTTGACATGGAGACTGAACAGCTGAGGGGAGTTTTCAAGACATCGGGTTGCTTTGGTGTTTTCATACAGTGCAGGGAAATGGATGGGGCAGCAACACATTTGATTCAGCTCCAGAAAAAGCAAACTTCACACAAGGGGGAGTGTAAAATGGATCAGAACCAATAACACCTGCCAAGTATTAAAAGCCTGCTCTAGCATGCCAGTCACAAGACCAGGGAAAGAAAGACATATTCCACAGGGTTGTACAGACTTACTGCAGGGCAATTTGGACTCAGATTATTTTTCTTTCTTTCTCATTTGATTACAACTGGCATAAGAAAGTTTAAATATAACATGTTAAAATGAGTTCAGATAAATAGGGTCAATTCCAGGTTGTCTTTTTAAGTATTTAAATCAAGAAATAAAATTTATTCTACTTCATCCTATTCCATTTATGATTATAAAATACTGATCATTTGTGTGTGTGTGTCCGTCTGTGTGTGTGTGTGTGTCTGTGTGTACTTCCAATTGTCTGCCGCACTTCAATGAGTAGGGTAGGATGCCAAATTGTTGATCCCTGTTCCTTCTCTGTGAGAAAATTAGAGTTTGGAATATAGAAGATAAGTCTGGTGTATTGAACATTTTTGAGGTAGGCAGACATAGATAAGGTAGCATTATGAGGCGATTCTGACAAAAGGTGACAGGAGGACACTTGTCAACAAGACAGAGATAGGAGAGATTATTCAAGGGAGTCAGAAAGTACTGGATAAATGGAGGTGGTAGTCTGTCATAAACCACATTTGTCTAATTTGTAATTTTATACAAGCCATCTTGGAACATGTGCCCAAAGCTAACATTGCCCACCTGCCCTTTCCTATATTTGAATAAGGGATCTCTAGCATGTGGCCCCATCCAAATTTGTTTCTCCAAAGAATATGCCATCTGTTTTGGCAGGAAGATTGCTTCACTGCCCTATGAATTTGCCAGGATGCTTCTTGTATCTGTGACTTTGCTCATGCTGGTTGCCTCACCAGGAACATCCTTTTTTATAACTATTAAAATCCTGTCATTTTTAAAGGCTTATTTCATGTCCTTCCTTGACCATTCTAGTCATCTTCCCAATTTTTATGCCAAAACATAGTAACAATAGTAACAAAAATAACACCATTAACAACAGCCCCTCAAAAACTCAACCCACACTATGAAAACGTATTGTGCAGCAACAATACGAATTCAAATGAGTGTGATACAAGGTAGGGACATCTTGTTCCCTGAGACCATTATGGTAGCTGTGAAACTGACATGTTAGTTTGATGGCATTACCGATTTGATTAGGATCCTTGTTAACTTATTATATCTAATTTGTTATATATATACACAAAACTACTCCTAAGAGCCAAAGAAGTAAACAGAGCAAAATGACTCTAGATTGTAGGTTGACTCTACTTTTCAGTTATGGTGATCAGCTTGATGTAAAGGATAGAGGAGGAACTGATATGTCTCCATATTCTTGTACCATAAGGAAGCAAGAGCCAGCAAAACGGATTAGAAATATTGATACCCACCCCACCTGCTAGAAATGCTTCAGGGCAGATGACAGTGACCACTAAAGTGAGTGAACCAAGAATATTAATGAATTCAGATCTTATAGGCAATGCCTTTCATGCTGTGTGTTGTCAATGTCCAAGTCATACAACAATTTACCACTGACTAGTACAGGATAATTGTAAGATATAGTTTAATCTCCAAGGTCAGATTTGACGTTTTAAGAAAAGCAGCTGAGGTCTTCCTAACATATGAAGAGAGAAAAGTAGATGAGCCTGAATATATTGAAAATACATTAATGATAACTATAGAAATATTATCTAACAAAGAAATAAATGACAAAAATAAGATTGATATCTTACCTTATTTTTAAAAGGAGATAGTTTTAGACTGGATTTTAAAAGTCTTTTTTTTAGCTTTATAGAATGAATTAAACGATCAGAAAAACTATCCTAAAACAGAATTTTCTTTTAAACTTGGCATTTTCTAAAACAATAGTGAATGAATGTATCCTCCTGCAATACTTAAAGTGTAAATACATTCTAGGACTTGTGCACAAGTATATAAATGGCAAAAATTGCTATGGTAAGACACAGAGATGGAAAAGAAGAGCTATCAAAGATTAATACTAGGGACAGACATTAAACACCATCATGGTAGAAGCAACTTGATAGAGATATTAAAGATGTGTACAAAAGTAAGGTAAGATTACATTAATTTATAGCAAGTACCCAGAGTAGACAAGCTAAATATCATATGATTCAATTATAGGCCACAAAAAAGAAAGATGTGCAATGGAATCCAGAAAACCAAAGTATATCAGTAATTCTATATTTCATTAACTAGTAATGATAATGAAAAGGTTGTAACAATACAAATGTATTAAACTGGTGCAAATAGAAACAGGTGCAGATAGAAACTAGTGCAGAAATAAACAAATCAATATCAAACAATTCAATATCAAAACAAAATGTATTAAAGATTCTTGAGGAGCAAAGAAATGAGAGGGGAGAGAGACACCCAAAGATAAAAAAATGTAGACAATGTCTGGTTATATTTAAGGTATTAGGAAGTCCAAAGTGACAGAGATACAAGTTGGATGAAAAGAAAACTGAAAGTTCACACGTTGTTACCGTAATCAATGGTGGACCAATGATGTCAAGGCAAGGTAAGGAAATTCAGACTCTTCTGCACAACAATAAGGCACTAGAGTCAGCTGAGATCTATCATTATTGCCACAAGCACTTCATCATGGCACATGAATTACTAGCTCAGCATTCCTCCCAGATATAGGCTTGAAACAAGTTTGTTTTTGGAGGGGGGAAGACAATGCAATTGGGGTTAAATTACTTGCCCACGGTCACACAGTTAGTAAGTGGGTCAAGTGTCTGAGGTTGGATTTGAACTCAGGTCCTCCTGACTCTAGTGCCAGTGCTCCATTCACTGCACCACCTAACTGCCCCTGAATTGATTTTGCTTAACAGAAGTTACCATATATCTTTCAGATATTCTTTAAGACCTAGAAATACTAACAAGAAAAAAAACCCTGAAATTAAGATTCTGAATAAAAATTTCATAAAATGATATATGATAAAACTTTGTCAATTACTGAATGAGACTCAGAAGATGCATGCATATTGTTAAACTTTGCATGTCAACTTTACAAATATTGACTATGCTCTAGAGCAAAATGAGCTCATGAGCAATTCCAGTGTTAAAAAAAGGATGATATTACCTAAATTTAATTTTGTTATATACCAATCAAATCACCAATGGACTACTTAACTGAACAAGAAAAAATAATAACAATATTCACATGGAAGAACTAAATGTCCAAAATGTCAGAGGGAATGACGAAGAATTAGAATAAAGAAGGAATAGTATCACTAAATCTTAAACTATAATTGTAATCAGTAATGCTGTTAACTAGTGGTGAAAACATAGAAAAGTTAATCAATGGAATAGGTTAATTAAATAAGACCTAGATGTAATAGACTATACTATACTATCAATATATCTAATATAAACTATTGAGATAAGGATTCCCTATTTGTCAAGAACTTCTGAGAAAACTGTAAAGGAACTCCATAGAAATTAGGTTCAGACTAACATATTACACAATATATCACAAGAAGTTCCAAATGTATTCATGACCTAAATATAAAAGATTCCATCTTAATGATAAAATGGGAGAACAACAGAAGTAGGTACATTGCAAAAGTAAGGAAAGACATTTTCATCAAAAAGAGATGGAAGTAATCATAAAACATATAATAGATACAAAGTTAAAAGTATTTTATTCAAGAATAAAAGTAATGTAAATAGAAAAACAAGGAAAAAACTGTGAACTCATATGAGAAGAAGAAGAGAGAGAGAGGGAGGGAGGGGGGGGAGAGAGAGAGAGAGAGAGAGAGAGAGAGAGAGAGAGAGAGAGAGAGAGATAATTAGAGCAAAAAGAAAAAAAATACTAATAGAAATGTCACCAAAGAATATGGGCATAGAGTCTTTGAAAGAAGAAATCTGAGCTATCAAGAATTAGATGAATGTTTCATATTCCTAATAATAGGAGGAATGCAAATGAAAACAACTCTCATACTTTATTTCCTGTTCATCATATTGGCAAAGATAATAAGATTTAAAAATTGCCAATGTTTGAGGGAATTTGGGAAGATAAGCATACTAGTGTACAGAATCCAGGAGAGACAATTTAAAAATTACTGGACTACCTGAAAGCCATGATCAAAGAAAGAACCTAGAAATCACCCTTCAAGAAATTCTCAAGGAAAATTGCCCTGATGTTTTAGATCCAGAGGGCAAAATAAAGGTTGAAAGAATCCACCAATCACCTCCTGAAAAAGATCCCCAAAAGAAAACTCCCAGGAATATTATAGCCAGCTTCCAGAATCCCCAGATCAAGGAGAAAATACTACAAGCAGCCAGGAAAAAACAATTTCAATATGGTGGAAACACAATCAGACTAGCACAGGACCTGACAGCTTCTACACTGAGGGATCAAAGGGCATGGAATATGATATTCCAGAGGGCAAAAGAGCTGGGAATGAACCCAAGGGTCACCTACCCAGCAAAACTGAGTATTTTGTTTCAGGGGAAAATATGGTCATTCAGTGGAATAGAGGACTTTCATGCATTCTTGAGGAAAAAACCAGAGTTGAATAGAAAATTTGACATCCAGACACAAGAAGTAAGAGATGCCTGAGAAGGTAATCAGGGAAAAGAAATCAAAAGGAACTTATCAAAGTTGAACTATTTACATTCCTATATGGAAAGGCAATAACTGTGACTGATGATATTTTTCTCACTATGAAAATAATGGAAGAAGGGTGGGTGGTCATATGAATACATATGTGAATGTGTGTGTATATGGTTACAGTTATATATGGATAGAGGGCATAGGCTGAATTTGTTGGGAAGGGAGAATACTCAAGGGATGAAATTATGAGGTGAGAGAGGAAAGTAGCAAGAGAAGATGGGGAGAGACAGGGTAGGGTAAACTATCTCATGTAGAAGAAGCAAGGGGAAGTGGTTGCAAGGGAGGGGAAGAATAGGAAGGCAAAAAGGCAAAACTACATTCTCATTGAATTTGGTTCTGGGAGAGAATGACATACATACTAAATGGGATATCTCAACCTGCAGCAGAATAGGGGGAAGGGGGATGAGAGGAGGGATGATGGATGGGAGGGCATCCTTGGGGGAGGGGAGGTTGGAAGTACCCACTATAGAAGAGGGACAGGATCAAGTAGGGAATGGACCAGGTGGGGGGAGTGGGATGAGTGGGAGGGAATTATAAGTAGCCTTGTACAATATATCTACTATGGTAATGTTTTGCATAGCTAGACATTTACAACATATACTGAATTACTTATCTTCCCAGAGGGAATGGGTGACAGGAGAGGAAGGAAATGGATCTGAAATTCGAGGTCTTAAGATTAAATGTTTCAAATATATATAAATACTATTATTAATACTCTTTTGCTTATAATTGGGAGATAAGATGTGCAGGCATTGGGACACAAAGATTCACCTTCCTCTAATGGATAAGTCAAAGGGGGTATGGGAGAAGATATGGGAGAGAGCTGATTGGAGGAAGCAATATCTTGTGGGACTGCTATTCTGGGAGGGTGGATAGGGGAAAAACAGGAGGGAAAATAATTGTAATTCAAAATCTGATGGAAATGAATGATGTAAAACAGAAGTTAATAAAGCATTTGTTTAAAAAAAAAGAAATAGGAGCCTTTATTAAGAAGGATTAGAGGGCAATATTAAAGGATAGAAAAAATTAAGGAAAATTTACAGAAGTTTTTAAAGCTAAGTTTCAATTTCCTTGAAAACTATAGGGAGGTAGATCTAGGTTTGTATTAGCATTAGTGTTGAATTATTGCCTCTCATTATTTTAGCCATATTTATGTAGCAATGACATCATTTCATTTGATCCTCCCCTAAAACCTGTGAGGTAGTATTTCACAAATAACACAGGCACTGGAATTTTGGGATTCTAGCCTCTAACAAGTTTACTCTTGATCTGGTGTCAGACTGTAAGGGCAGAGAGACAGCTTTGGAGGGCGTTAATAATTAGCTTTATTCTAGTCTCGTCTTCTCAAAGGAAGTTGCTAATAATGCGAGAACCAACTCCTATAGGAGCATTTCCTTATAAACCTTCTTTCAGGGGCCAGCATGAATCGGGGGAGTGGAAGGGGGAGGATCAACTACCCATGTGTCTCAATGGGGTTAATCAAGACAGGCACAACTTGTGCACTCTCCTAAAGCCCCTCAAGGCTCAATGGGGGTTTGTTGAAGCACACACAGCATTATACTGTCATATTTCCCTATGGGCTCCCCTATAGATTCCCCGTGTTTTCCCCTACGAATTCCCTGTGATTTCCCCTGTGGATTCCCCACTTACTGCACAGTGCCCATTTGCTTTATAGGGCAACAGACAAAGAAGACATCTTGTCAACAGTAAGCTCACAAGTAAACTTTAGCAATATTGTCATTCTGCACAAATGTAGTAAATATCACATTATGTTCCCCCCACCCCCATATCTTATGGTGCAGCCTCAGTAGGCCTGTCTATCATTATGATTATAGGAATTATTATCTAGGATACATGGGGCTATTCTGGGCTATTCTAACACATGGAAATTAGACTTTGCCATGGCCATGAATCCTGAGAAACTAAAATAAAAAAGGTTACAAAATCCTCCTCACTTATAGGTAAGTGCTTGTCTTATCTCCACATTGCAAATAAGGAAACTGATGCTAGATGAGGCTATTTAATTACCTAAGGTTGTGCAGGTAATAGGTAAAAGGCAGATTTTGAATTAAAATTTTTCTGACTCCAAGTCTATACTCTATGCACTATACCAAACTGCCTAAGTTTTTTATGATCTTTACTAGATGACCCCAATGTCTTTTCGATTTTTCCAAAGGACAAGATCTTAACTCAGATTATCAATTATTGTATATCATATTGTATCAATAATTGTAACTTGGCAAATCTGTCTATACTCAGACTACTTAGAATTTGTTTCATTAGCTTTCAGTTCTGAGTCTCATACTTAGGTCCTGGGACAGGTATTCCCTTTTCATATTCACTTCTCCTTCTAATTCCCAGTAGCTCCTTTCTTCTGAGTTTCAAATAAGCAAGAAATGTATAATTAATTCCCTAACCCTTCATTCTCTGATCATGTACTTCATGAAACAAAGTCTTTGCTTCTGCCTTCCTGCATGGGGGGGCAGGGGGATTGTTTCCTATTTGTCACCCTCAAATATCTTCAATTTTCAGGTTGTTTGCCATGATTCATATCTTGTCCACTTATTTTATGGAAAAATTTCCTGTCTTATATGACCTGTTCTGTCTATCCTAGTTCTTTTGAAAATTGTCTTCCAGTCATTGCCTGCCTGGTTCTTCCCTGGTTTAGAGTCAACTACCCCCTACTTTGATACCAGACTATTATCTGTTCTCCTTTCTATCATTTGCGTGTGTGTGTGTGTGTGTGTGTGTGTGTGTGTGTGTGTGTGTATGTGTGTTTGTGTGTGTACTGGGGTGCTAAAATGTGGACTCAAGAACCATGTGTCTTAAGCCTTCCTGATGACCTCTAGCCTGATCCGTTACATACCATAGTCCAGCACAGCGTTCTCCTCCAGACTATTTTATAGTCTAAATCCTTTTTCTGCCTGGGACTCCAAAAACCAGCTCCCCTCTTTCTAGCCTTTTTGTAACTAGTTTATCAGTATTTCTGTGATAACAATCATTGATAAAACCCAGTTAACACTAGTCACTTTTCCTTTATTCTTCCTTTTGTTCCATGCTCCACCTCTGAGTTTAGCTCTCTATAACATTGTTCATTCAGCCAATACTTCTGAGGAATGACTGTCTAAACTTGAGATTTTCACCACAGTTCAGTATAACACATTTCCTTCATATAAAGCCCTCACAGTTTCTCCCAACTCCTATCTCAGTAATTAGATCAGGGTCACATCAAGGGTTTATTTTTTTCATGATATGGTAGATCGTTCATAATAATCATATTAACAACCAATACATTTTCTCATATGATCCACACAATAACCTTTGATGTATTATTTTCTCCATTATATAGATGAAAAGATTGAGCTTCAGAGAGGTTCAATGATCTACTTTTCAAACTTTAATCATTTTATTCCAAGTACAGAGTTTCTGTTACATTGCACATCTTAAGAAAATTGTACCTGGGACTAATTAGACTAAATAATTTGGCAAGGAATGAAACCCACTACTCTGGACAGAATTTAAACAATGGCAGCAACAAAAATTATTTACAGACCTTTAAAAATAGGTAGCTAGTTTTTAAATGGTTGTAGTTAGTTAAATATATTTAAAGTGAGTCCCAAGAGCTACAAAATGTTGGAGAGATCATTGTATTACTTTAATCTGAATAAAATAACCTTTCAGGTTATCAGAAGAGATTTGTGCTCCTTTGAATTCTTGTAGAACTTGCACCATCAAGCGATCAACAAGCATTTTTAAGTGTTTTCTCTATGTCATGTACTATGCTACATGTTGGAGACATAAAAATATAAAAAAGACTGGTCCAAAACCTAAAAGAATTTACATTTTGCAGGGAAAGATTACAAATGCACCATCTGTGTTAATGTCTAATTCTGCACATTATATCTTCCCTGATAGCCTAGCCCAAAGTCTCCCATTCAAATATTTTTCTTTCTTGTTTTTGAGGGCATGTGTTGTTGTAAAAAAAAACACAAATATGTGAAAACCAAAAGCTTTTCTATTGCTTTACCTATGTTCCACTTGAAGAATCTGAACAATTTTGTGCTGATTTTTAAGGGTGTGGTGAGAAACTTTAACAATTTTTATGGAATCAAAAGTCAGGATTATCCAGGCAAAGAGCAGTCAAAGCCTATTTTACTCTGAATACAAATCTGTTGGTATATAATCTGAGCAGAAATTTATCCCTTAGGATATTGTAACTAGATCGCTATTATTTATACATCAAGAGGTCAAATGGAGAATTGGAGAGACCCCTCATGTCACGTTAACCTCTTCATTCCTATGATCTCTGTTCCAATCATCTGAGTCATAGAAGGGGTAGCAACATTTATGGTCAGAGCAAAATGCTGTGAAGAAAGCTGTCAGTTTCTGATGAATCTAAAATACCCATAGAAATAAGAAGTGCAGGTAAGGTCATTAAATGATCAATAAGACTAGACTCTTTGGGGGACACCAGTGTGATTCCCACCCCCCCATGAATTTATTCCAAGTACTGCCATTTAAACTTCATTAAACTGTGTTGGTACGTTAATTTATCCAACTATTTTCTTTTTGATTCAAGGAGCTATCCCTGGAGAAATGGCTCATAGGGAAGCTATGTTTCTAGTTTCAATTTCCTATGGATGAAAGTTTGCCAGAACCATTGTAATCTTGGCATTCACACCTCCTGGAATTATGTCAGCTAATGGGTAAAGTTTAAAACTGAGTTAATTGTTTTCAGACATCTGAAGGATTAGACTACATATTAGCAGGAAGTATAAGCATTAAGGTGTTCCATGTTAGTCTTGTCTTCTAATAGGAGCAATACTGAGATTGAAAAGAACAAAATTTATTTAAAAATTCTAGAATAAGATTTATTTAAAATACATAATGTGATTTTTCTGATGTTACTAAAATTGATAAATCAAGCCCATGTTATTGTTCTTGTTGTTCAGTTGTTTTCCTCTTGGAATTTTCTTGGCAAAAATACAAGAATGCTTTACTATTTCTTTCTCCAGTTCATTTTACAGATGAGGAAACTAAGGTAAACAAGGTTAAATGACTTTCTGAGAGTCACATAGCTAGTAAGCCTCTGAAGAGGAATTTGAACTCAACTCTTCTGACCCCAGGCCTGGCACTCTAACCATTGTACCAAATAGTTGTAGCAGCAAGCACCCCAGCATCCCCAGAGTGGCTGCCAACACAGGTTCTTAGATCTGCTTTTGTAAAGGAAAGCAACTCAAAATGGGTTAACAAGCTTACTTTAATCAAACAAACATATATCATTTACCTGGTTCAGGGGAAAAAGGTCAGCACCCCGAACTTCAGAGTATATAGACAATAGTTTCAAAAGAGAGAAACAAACAGATCAAGCAGACAGGCTTCCAAACTGTCCAACCATTACATCAATACCAAATCACAGTTACCAGAGAGGGAAGCATCAACATCTGGGTTTTCAAAGCTGGGGGGCTCTCAACAACGGCTTCCCAGAGTTTCATCTGGTCAAATCACACAACACTTCTCAAAGTGAGCCCCAAAAAGCCTCAAATCAGGGATTATATAGTCTTCTCCTGGCTCAGAGAATGTAACTACCCTCTTGACCCACTGCCCAATCACACAGCATCAAGGTGTGGTCATTCCTGAAAACCAAGCCTCCTACCACAGGCTCCATGTGACCACATTAAGCCTATTAGGGGGCAGAGTATATTTTCAAATTAAAGAATGTTTTCAGAGTCACTTAAGTCAATCAAAGTCTCTTAAGCCAATCAAAGGGCCTAGGGGCAGGGAGGATCTTCAAATCTGCATTTCCATTACACTAGTTCAACTTGTCTCTATAAAACAATCTTGCTGAACACCTAAATGAAAGAAGTATCCTCTACAACTCCTCATCTCTCTCACTCATCCCTCCATTCTCCCCACAAAAAAAAAAAAAAAAAAATCAATAAGGAGTCACAACCACATGAATATATTTCAAAGTTAACTTGTGAATATAGGAGCTCTACCTTCTCAAATGTTTATTTTCTGGTTTTATTTGTGTGTTTATTTGTTTGGTTTTTGTCCATGCTAAGAGTTGATCTTGGAGGCTTTGCTAATCTGTGGAATTTGTTTCTATGGCAGCTGTGTCAATACAAATTTTATGTAGACCCACAATTACCTTGGAGGGGAGTAATGAGCTAAGGGAAACAGATTTTTTTCCTTTTTTTCAGAATCAATCTTATGACCTACAAATGTCATATTGATAAATAGATAAGTTGCTATAGATGGCTTTTTTCTCCTTATTCTCCTATAGTGAGGCTAGCTACATCTCCTCATCTGCCCAAGACTTTATTCCAGTTGCTTAGATGCCTTCCCTCTCCCCCACACTCCCTCAACTCTTAGCCAGCAGTAACTAGTACCTCACCTTTCTTTAACTAATTTGCAATAGAGCCTCAGTCAAGTTCTGTGGAACTGTTGTGGAAATTTGTGAGATATGTTTTATCTTGTATAAGGCCTGAATAATTCTGAATACAAGAAAATAACATTTTCTAGATATTACCCTGAGCTGTTTTTGCAACTGAGCTTATAGTTCTCCTTCAGTTGTTCAATCTGTTAAAAGATCTGTGATTTCATTGATGTTGATACAGCTGCTAGCGGTACTGAACTAAGCCTTCTCATACAGTGTATTCTTGTCAAATTCACAGCTGATGTTTCATTCAGCACAATGTGCTAGGTGCTTGCTTCTAGATATCTTTGGAATTAATGGTCAAATAAAATGTGATAAAATAAGAAAATATATCTTGAAATTAAAAAAAAACTTAAAGAAGTTATGAAGATATTAACTAACATATGTACGAGTAGCAGAGCCATCAATCTTGTTGCTTGACAGGCTCACCTTTTCTCAGTATATCTTTCATTAATAATATATTTTACTGGGGCAGCTAGATGGCACAGTGAATAGATCATCAGTCCTGGAGTCAGGAAGACCTGAGTTCTAATGTGGCCTCAGACACTTAACACACACAAAAAAACTAGCTGTGTGACATTGGGCAAGTCACTTACCACCAATTGCCCCCCCCTTGAAAAAGCAAATATATTTTATTCAGAGGCAGCAGGTGGCAGAGTGGATAGGGTGCTGTGTCTAAAGTCAAGTTCAACCTCAAACACTCACTAGTTGTGTGACATTGGGCAAGTTAATAACCTGTCTGCCTCAGTTTACTCAATTATAACACGAGGGTAATCATATTACCCACCTCACAGGCTTGTTGTGAGGATCAAATGATAGAATATTTGTAAAGCACTTAGCACAATGTCTGACACATGGTAAGTACTACAGAAATGATTATTCCTTTCTCTTAATGTCTCATGTTTCTCATAAACAGCATTCCATACCTCATCTCTGTGCCTTCAGAGAGGTCCATGTCTAAAATATACTCCTTCCTCAACTTCCCTCAGGGAATCCTTATATGAGACCATTCTTAATCATTCCAAGTGCAAATTCCCTCTTATAAAGATTTACATTATTTATGCATATTAAATTTAACAAAGTAGTAATAAACTGCTTTTCTGTGTGTGCCTATTTCTGTATATATATATTTTTTGTATTCTTCTGTAAAAAGTTTTTTCAATGCATTATTGGTACTATTTTCTATGTGTGTCTGACCTACACCTCTCCCCCTCCTTATAGAAGCCCTTCCTCCTGAACAACATATTGATTTGATTTGTCCATTCTATCTTCATTATTGAAGTCACATCTGAATTTTGTATGTGAATATGCATGCACGTGTGTATGCATGCATAAACACACAGATATTCAAATATGGCATTCATGAGTAGTAAATAGAACCTGCAAAAAAGCTACCTTATTGTTTCCTTTACCTTGTTTTTCTCCTCCAAGGTAAATGTAGGCCTACATAAAATTTGTGTTGACATTCTAGTTATTTATGATGTAGGGAGAAAACTTATTCTCCCTTCAGCCCCACTGAGAGAAAGGTAGTCCTACTGTTCAAGTGTTTCCTCAATGGTGGAGTCCCAGCAGGAGCATTTGAAGGCTATATTTGTTTCCACTTGTCCTCCAGAGGAAACCTTTGCTGTCTCTCTGGATACTGACTCCCTAGAGTATTCAAAATCAGTATAGGAAAGACTGCTAACAAAAGACAAAAAAACAAAACAAAACAACAACAACAACAAAAAAAAACTGATGCAAAAATGATATGACCTTCTATGAAAATGAAACAATGAAATTTACAGTTTCCTAACATGACAGATTCTAATATTATCGTAGGACCTGGAATTAAATCATGATAGTACTGCTTACCATGTAAACATGTGACCTTGGACAATTCAGCTCATCTTAATAATATCTTACATTTAAGATTCATGTGCTCTACACATGCAATTTCATCTGATCCTTACAAAATCCCCATGAAGTAGGTTCTGCAGTATTTATTACCCCCGATTTTGCATGTGAGGAAATTGAGTCTCAGAAAGGTTATGTCGCTTACCCATGGTCATATAGATTTTAAATATCAGAGGTTGAATTCAGGTCTCTTGATTTTAAATCCATCACTTTTTTTCCTACCAAACTTTTTTTTAGTTGTTCAGTCATTTTTCATAGTGTTTCTGACTCTTATTGATCCTTTTTGGAGTTTTCTTGGTAAAAATATTAGAGTGATTTGCCATTTCCTTCTCTAGCTCATTTGACAGGTAAGGAAACTGATAAGGAAGATAAGTCTTCCTGACACCGGGCCCAACACTGTCCCTTGAGCCACGTAACTGCCAACCAAATGATTTGATTTGTCTTAAATGCTAGGTATTACAGCAGTTGTTATTGTTATTTTTTGATATAGAAAAGATTTTATTGTTTTAGTGAATTCTTTTTTTCCCCCAAATGTTTTATTAAATTCTGGTTTACATCATTCATTTCTGCCAGATTTTGAGATACAATTTTTTCCCAACCCCCAACCCCAGAATAGCAGTCCCACAGGATATCCCCTCATAAAATCTGCTCTCTCTCATCTCTTCTCCCATACCCCCTTCGACTTTTTCAGTATGGTCAGGTGAATCTCTGTGCCCCAATGCCTGTATATCTTATTTCCAAATTATATATAAAATAGTATTAATAATATTATTTATATATTTTTACACATTTCATTTTAAAACTTTGAATTCCAGATTCATTCCCTTCCTCCCTTGTCACCCACCCTTACTGGAAAGATAAGCAATTCAGTATATGTTGTGCATGTGTAGCTATACAAAACATTACCATACTAGATATACTGTACAAGACTGACTATATTTCCCTCCCTCATATTCCACCTCCCACTTGATCTATTCCCTACTTTGATCCTGTCCTTTTTCACAAGTGGGTGCTTCCAACTTCCCTCCCACCCTTCCCGCCCACCCTCTCTTCCATCATCCACCCTCTCATCCCCTTCCCCCAGACTCTTCTGTAGGGTGAGATATAATATTTAGTATGTATGACATTCACTCCCTGATCCAAATTCAATGAGAATAAGGTTTTTTCCTATTAGCCTTCCTCTTCTTCCCTTCCCTTGTAACCATTTCCCCTTGCCTCTTCTAAATGAGAGAGTTTACCTCATTCTGTCTCTCCCCATCTCCTCTCATTATATTCCTCCCTCACCTCATAATTTCACCTTTTAAGTATTATCCCTTCTTATTAAATTCGACCTGTGTCCCTTATCTATGTATACCTGTAAACATATATACAAAAATTTGCATATGTATTCATATGCCCATATACCCTTCTTCAATTATTTTCATACTGAGAAAAGTTTCATCAGTTACAGTTATTATTTTTCCATGTAGGAATGTATATAGTTCTACTTTGATAAGTTCATTATGATTTCTTTGCCCTGTTTACCTTCTCAAGCATCTCTTGCTTCTTGTATCTGAATGTCAAATTTTCTATTCAACTCTGTTTTTTTTCCTCAAGAATGATTGAAAGTCCTCTATTCCACTGAATGATGAAACTGAAACATGATACTCAGTTTTGCTGGGTAGGTGATTCTTGGTTTGAATCCCAGCTCCTTTGCCCTCTGGAATATCATATTACAAGTCCTTCAGTCCCTCAGTGTAGAAGCTGCCAGATGCTGTGTTATCCTGATTGTGTTTCCACAATATTGAAATTGTTTCTTCCAGGCTGCTTGTAATATTTTCTCCCTGATCTGGGAATTCAGGAACCTGGCTATAATATTCCTAGGAGGTTTTTTGGGGGGATCTTTTTAGGAGGTGATGGGTGGATTCTTTCAACTTCTATTTTGCCCTCTGGATCCAAAACATCAGGGCAATTTTCCTTGAGAATTCCTTGAAGGATGCTTTCTATGTTCTTTCTTTGATCATGGTTTTCAGGTAGTCCAATATTTTTTAAATTATCTCTCCTGGATCTATTTTCCAGGTCAGTGGATTTTCCCATGAGATATTTCACATTGCCTTCTATTCTTTCATTTGTTTTGATCTGCTTAACAGCATCTTGATTTCTCATAAAGTCACTAGTTTCCATTTTCTCCAGTCTAATTCTGAAGGAATGATTCTCTCAGTGAGCTTTTGAGATTCTTTTTCCATCTGGCAAATTCAGCTTTTTAAGGCATTCTTCTCCTCATTGCTTTTTTGAACCTCTTTTGTCATTCAGTTAGTTTATTTTTAAGGTGTTATTTTCCTCAATCAGGCTGTTGATTCTCATTTCATACTTTTCTTGCATCTTTCTCATTTCTCTTCCCAATTTTTCATGCATTTCCCCTATCTACTTCTTAAGGTCCTCTATGACCTGTGGGCTTTAGGTGCAAGATTTCTGACCTCCCAGTCCTCCTCCTGTTCCATGCTTCGATCCTCTTTGCCCCCAAAATAGAAGTCTAATGTTGAATTTTTCTCTTTATTTTGTTTCCTTTGCCTAGGCATGTTGCCACTTAATTACTTGACTTTTGAGCTTGTTGCCACAGTAGGACTCTGCCACCAGCCAGGAGAGCTTCTGTCCCAAACACTGGGATTTTCTCAGCTCCTGGAGGTATTAGTTAGGTGCCTTCTCTTAAGCCTCCACACACTCTGGCAAGCTGGTCACACACCCCAAGACCTCCACCCCAGACTACAATCCAGATAAAAAAAGGTTAAAGCAAGAGCAATTACCCCCCCAGACTGATCGCCAGATCCCCCTACAGTCCACAGGCCAGGAACTGAAGCTGCTATATGTGTCCCCACTGTGCTGAATCATCTCAGTTGCTGATTGCCCCCAGGGAAAAAGGCCATATGCTCTCCCAACTAATGAGTCACAAAGTCCATACCACACTAACCTATCACTTTGTCCATGGCATCTATGTGTTGGTAATTCTGGAAACACCACAGCTGCTGGTGTTCTAGAGTCCTTCCAGCAGGCTGCTGGTCTAGCTGCCCTGGGGCTAAAACCTCCAAGTCACTGGGTCCTGGACTCAACTCCCAGAGGGTTGTGCTGGTCACTCCCTGCTGGGCTGCCAGGCTGTCCTCAGCAGGAGGTTAGCTTCTCTGTGTCATTTTGTGGGTTCTGGAGCTCCAGAGGTTGTTTAGAGTCCTCTTTTACATGAATTTGGAAGTTGTGGGAGCCAGAGCTTCGTGGAAGAGCTATTTCTTCTCTGCCATCTTGACTCTGCCCTATTGACTTCTTTAATACTATAAATTGTGGCACCTGTTACAACTTGCATTAGTAGAAGACATTTTCTAGCTGGAATTTCATTGTACTAATGCAACCATAGCTAAGATATCACATTAAGAACAGGAGAGGTGAGCACCCCTATAAAGAAGGACCTTTTTGTCAACTGGTAATTATTCCATAATTTAGGTTTATAGTTTTAGAGATAGAAGTGACTTTAGAGGCCATCAAGTACCACCTTCTTCTTTTAGAGCTAAGAATCAGAAGCCCAGAAAAGCTTAGCAATTTGCCCGAGTTCACACAAGTTGTAAAGTAGGATTTAAACCCAAATTGTGTGATACTATATCAAACTATTGCCCACTGTGCCAATCTGCCTACTATAGTCCTAGAGAATTGTTTGGAGCCTAGAGGTTAAATACTTTGTCATTGGCCACACATTCAATATATATCAGAAATAAGATTCGAACCTAGGCTTCTTGAACATAATGCTGTGCCACAATCAACTGTAACAATGCTGATTTTCTGAGAATATATGAGTAAAAAAAAAACTTTACAAAAAACACAATACAAATGCTAGCTACCATTACTGTTGTTTCTATAATAATATATTCGCATAGTATATAGTAGATCTTGATGTGCATGTGTGTACATGTCAATTCAATTCAATAAACATTTATTAAGCATCTGCTTTGTGCCATACAATGTGGTTAAGTGCCGAGGATATAAATGAGAAAATGGGGGCAACTATGTGACCCGGTGAATAGGGCACTGGACCTGGAGTCAAGAGGACCTGAGTTCAAATCTGAGCTCAGACACTTAACTAGCTGTGCGACCTTGGGCTAGTCCCTTAACCCCAATTGCCGTCTAAAAATCCAAATCAATCAATCAATAAATGAATGAATGAATGAATAAATTGATAGATAAATAAGTAAGTAAAATGAGAAAATGACATTCCTAAAGGCACTTACAATCATGGAGGGAAAAACAACACACAAAAGAAAACTGAAAAAGTAGAGAGGAAGAGGTACCCAGTGCAGGGCCATGGAGTTCCAAGGAGTCAAAAACAAGCTGACTTGCTGATGGAAAGGAGAGAAATACCCAGAAATTTCTCAAAGTTCAGAGCCCTCTATAAAGGAAGTTTTGCAAGGAGCTCTACCCTCCACCCCCTCAAACTAAGGGTAGGAGTGATTGAAGGGAGCCAAGGAAGTGTTGTGTTTCAAAAACTGGGTCAGTATGCATAGTGAGGAGATTCCAGGGGATCATTTTATCCTGGAGGAGGTATGACATTCTGTGGGGCTGAAACAGAGCTAAGCTGTTAATGGGTAATGGAGAATTATTTAAAATATATCCATACAGACACACACAGAGATGCACAAACACCTTGTGCTTCAAAAGTTTTGATGAAGTTTAATACAGGTTCTGAATAACTTTAAAAAGCCAAAAAGAGGAATTTATGAATCGTTTTGTAATTCTGAAAGCCTATATTCAGATAGTGTTTAGCCATTAATTTCTTAAAATATGTTCTTAGAAAACCTTTGAACTTTAGTAAGTTTGAAACTGCACTGACTTTTGGAACATTCTGAATATCTCATCTATCTATCTACCTACCTATTTATCTATCTATATCTATCCATCTAGAAAGAAACAGAGAAACAGCTTATATATAATCTAGCAACTAGATTATATATAAGGTCCCTTATAGCCCTACTTATGTATTATCATAAGAATACCTTACATTTACATAACTTTATACAGTTTCTATAGTACTTTATATTTTTTATCTCATTTTAGCTTTATAATAGCCTATGGACAAAATCAGACAGTACAAGTATCATTATTACTGTTTAGCAGTTAAAGAAACACTATATTAAATGACTTTCATGAGGTTACATTGCTGTTGATTGGTGAAATTAATTTTAGTGTATTGTATCACACATAGGACATTCCCTGGCATACACCCAAATGTTTTATTTAAAACTTTAATTCCTGTGACTTTACCTTATATGGTGAAAAAAAAAATCTGTTGCATAAGAGAATCACAGTCAGCTGTTTCGACACAGAGTTTGACAGAGAAATGTTTTTTCAGAAGTTTGCAATGAATTGTCTCTAGTAAAAGAACAACTAATTTCCTTTTTCACAGTTCCTTCTAGCTGTGCAACTAAAAATTGCCTTGTGTAAATTAATATGAGATTTTTGTTGGGAAAGGCACAGCTTGAGGTTGTGGAAACCCTCTAACACTTATGTCTTATCAGCAATATGCTTTTCTGTTTTGTGATCACAAGTTTTCCCTCTGTCTCATTTCTAGTGAAAAGTCCTGCTGTTTTCTCCACACACACAGCAAGTGTTATGTCCCACTGGGTTCCAATGCTGAAAATACTGACACACACTCAGTTCTGTTCCCATGATGGTGATTTAGGTTGAAATGATTTCATTGGATTTTCTCCAACCTTTGCCAACATAATGTGTTTGAGCTTTTTAACATAACACTATAATTAACAACTATTCTTTTTAAACTGAGTAATGTGAAAAAAGGAAATATATTTTGAAAATCTCCAATCATGAGACTTTGTTAGAGAATTAATGAAATGAAGCTTTGGCGTCAGAGTTTCATTATTAAGTGACCTGTGCTATTTTTCCTGAAATCACACACTGGAATTTTAATGAAATAATGTTCTCTTTGCAAGAAGGACATTTACACATTCCACTTACTATGATGATAAAGTTTTCAATATAAAATTAATATTCAATTCATTGTCCAATTTTGAACTCTTTATTCCTTCTGCATGTATCCCCCCAAAATCTGTTCCAACTATTGTCTTCTATATTTTTAATAGCACCATTTCTACTCACATCTATACCAGAACAAAAAAAAAGAAATTCCTTTATATGATCCTATTTCTATTAAGGTTCATAGATATCTGAACCCATAGATGTGGTTCAGATATCTTACTTTTATTTTACAGAGCCTACGTTTCATTGTTGTTCAGTTGTCTCAGTTGTGCCCAACTCACTGTAGCTACATTTGAATTTTTCTTGACAAAGATTGCAATTTCGTTGTCCAGCTCATTTTACAGATAAAACTGACACAAACACATTTAGTGACTTGCCCCAGGGGTCACATAGATAGTTAATGTCTGAAGTCAGACATGAAGTCCAGGACCAGTCCTCTATCCACTGTACTACCTAGTTGCTCCAGCTTACATTTATAATACCTTATAAGGCCTATGAAGAATTTACATGTTTCATCTCAATTAATTTTCTGAACATATGTAGTGTATTTTTTTTTTTTTGCTTTTATTGGAGGGCATTTGGGGTTAAGTAACTTGCCCAAGGTCACACGGCTAGGTTTTTGTTTTTTGTTTTTATGTGTTAAGTGTCTGAGGCCGGATCCGAACTCAGGTCCGTCTGACTCCAGGGCCGACGCTCTACTCACTGTGCCACCTAGCCGCCCCTGTAGTGTATTTTTATTGTGATTTTACAAACAAGGAAACTGATGCATGGATCCAGTATTGCATGATTAATTCACAAATTCTGGAATTCAACCCACATCTGATGTCAGAGTCAAAATTCTTTTTGTTTTCCTATCTCACCTTTTATGCCCTCTTTTAGGGACTTCTAATTGTTTTTAAGATAAAAGTGGAATACGCTTAGTTCTGTAAAGCCTTTCACATCATTAGTCCAAAAATAAAAGCAAACAAACAAACAAAAAAAACAACTTTGTATCAATGTATAATCCTCTCCCATCTTCTTGCTGCAATACAGCCAACCTGCCATTTTCTCTGTTCCTCACTAAGGGCACTCCAATTCTAGTCTCTGTATTTGCAGTGAATGTCTCCCAAACCTAGAATGCATTCTCTTCCTACTTCTGCATCAGAGAATCCCTCTCTCCCTTCAAGACAAAGCTTAATCCTCATCTTCTACAAAAAGTCTTTACTGATCTCTTCAATTGCCAATTCTCATACCGTTCTTCCATAACTAACTTCTATTAATATGCTTTCTTTATACATCCATATTCATGCATATATGTGTACATATATATACATATGCATGTGTATGTGTACATATGTACATATTTATATTGTGTATATATTTACTTATTATCTCCTCAATTAGAATGTAATATCCTTGAGAGAAGGAATTGCTTTATTCTTTTCATTTGAATCTCTAGTTCCTAGCTATTAGGTAGGCAATTAATAAATGTTTATTGATTGAATAATCTTCTAACTTTTCTTCTCCCCTCTAGGTTTTCCTTTTTTTGATCCATCTATATCCTATTCAAGTCAGTAGTCCTTCAGACAGTAATAACACCCCTTTTAGTCTAATATTCTCTAAAAACCTTTAGTGCCTTTAGTAATTTCATAGAATGCATGATTTCTAACCCCACATACAAAAGACTGGTTGTCAGCCTCTTGACATATTGATTTCATTAAGAGATATCAAAAACAGATATGGGGGTGGGGTGGGTAAGGTAAAGGTAAAGTAAAAACAGGATACAATATACTATATGTTGTATGGTAAGTGCTGTTACAGAAATCATAATTATTGTGAAACTAGGGGGAAAGTCCCCCAGCTCTGCTGGCATTAGGGAGTTACATAGGATTTAAAAGGAATTTCATACCATGAATAAATAAAGGTTTATGCCAATGAACCCAAAGCAACAGTAGACAGAGTTCATAATATAGACTTCTGAGTGTGATAGCATGATATGATATTCTGAGGGTTAGAATTAAACAAGAAAATAATTGAAATAATTAATAGTTTCACTAAAGTAGCAAGATGCATATAAATCCACAAAAACCATCAGTTCTTTTACAAAACAATTACAAAATCCAGAAGAAAATAATGGAAAGGAAACTTTGTTGCAAGTAACTGAAAACATGTAAAATATCTGGTAGCAAATCTACCAAGAGATATATGAGAACTATAATTCAATCACAAATCACTGTTTAGAGAAATTTTTCTTACATCAAATATTTAGATCTCTACACAGGCATAGAGGTGCTGATGACTAGGGAGCATGAACTTCATGTACTATGCCAACTGTTTCCCTTGAGATGGGAAGAGTGATTTCTACCAGTTCTATGACTTGAGAGCCTCTATCTAGCTCTTGTTAAAGTCACATCCAAGGAGCCAAGATGGCAGAGTAGAAACAGCGTGTCTAAGCCACTCTGCCCCCAGATTACCTCCAAACGATGTAAAAGGGGACTCTGACCAACTTCGGGAGCCACAGAACCCACAGAACTACACAGAGAAGCTAACCTCCCGCTGAGGACAGCCCAGCAGCCCTGGAGAAAGGACCAGCACAGTGCTCTGGGAGCCAGCAGCTCAGCACACAGTGCACGGGGAGCCAAGCACAGGTCCGCCTGAGTTGCGGTTTTAGCCCCAGGGCAGCGGGGCCAGCAGCCCGCTGGAGGGACCCCAGAACACCAGCAGCTGTGGTGATTCCAGAATTATCAACACAGACATGGCTAGGACAAAGTGAGAGGTTAGTGCCCTATGGACTTTGGGACTAGTATTTGGGGAACGCATCGACTTCCTCCCCTGGGGGCTAGAAGCCGCTAAGGAAACACGCCATTTTTTCCAGCTCCTGGCCTGCGAACTGTGGGGAGATCAAACAATCAGTCTTGGGGGGTAATCATTCTTGCTTTAACCTCCCTGGATGTGGATTGTGGTCTGGGAGGGAGGTTGTGGGTGGGTTTCCAGCTTGCCAGGGATGGAAGTTGCCCCCCCACACATTCGGGACGAAAATTCCCCTATCTGGCAGCAAAGCCATACTGTGGCAACAAGCCCAAAAGTCAAGTAATTAAGTGGCAACATGCCAAGGCAAAGGAAACAAATTACACAGAAAAATGCAACCTTAGACTCCTACTTTGGGGGCAAAGATGATCCAAGCTTAGAGTGGGAAGAGGACTGTGAGGCCAGAAGTCCTACTCCAAAATCCCCAGGAGAAAACATGAGCGGGTTGCAGGCCATAGAGGACCTTAAGAAGGACTTTAAAAATCAAATAAAAGAAGTGGAGGAAAAATTGGGAAGAAAAATAAGAAGGATGCAGGAAAAGTATGAAATGAGGGTCAACAGCTTGACTGAGGAAAACAACACCTTAAAAAATAGACTAACTCAAATGGCAAAGGAGGCCCAAAAGGACAATGAGGAGAAGAATGACTTAAAAAATCGAATTTGCCAGATGGAAAAAGAATCTCAAAAGTTCACTGAGGAGATTCATTCCTTCAGAGTTAGACTGGAGCAAATGGAAGCTAATGACTTTATGAGAAATCAAGATGCTGTTAAGCAGATCCAAACAAATGAAAGATTAGAAGGCAATGTGAAATATCTCATGGGAAAAACCACTGACCTGGAAAATAGATCCAGCAGAGACAATTTAAAAATTATTGGACTACCTGAAAGCCATGATCAAAGAAAGAACCTAGAAATCACCCTTCAAGAAATTCTCAAGGAAAATTGCCCTGATGTTTTAGATCCAGAGGGCAAAATAGAGGTTGAAAGAATCCACAGATCACCTCCTGAAAAAGATCCCAAAAAGAAAACTCCCAGGAATATTATAGCCAGGTTCCAGAATCCCCAGATCAAGGAGAAAATGCTACAAGCAGCCAGGAAGAAACAATTTCAATATTGTAGAAACACAATCAGACTAGCACAGGATGTAGCAGCTTCTACACTGAGGGATCGAAGGGCATGGAATATGATATTCCAGAGGGCAAAAGAGCTGGGACTGAACCCAGGGGTCACCTACCCAGCAAAAATGAGTATTTGGTTTCAGGAGAAAATATGGTCATTCAGTGGAACAGAGGACTTTCATGCATTCTTGAGGAAAAAAAACAGAATTGAATAGAAAATTTGACATCCAGATGCAAGAAGGAAGAGATGCCTGAGAAGGTAATCAGTGAAAATAAATCAAAAGGAACTTATCAAAATTGAACTATTTATATTCCTATATGGAAAAACAATAACTGTGACTGATGAAATCTTTCTCACTATGAAAATAATGGAAGAAGGGTGTATGGTCATATGAATACATATGTGATTGAGTAGGGAATGGACCAGGTTGGGGGGGGGGGATGAGTGGGAGGGAATTATAAGCAGCCTTTGCAATATATCTACTATGGTAATGTTTTGCATAGCCAGACATGTACAACATATACTGAATTACTTATCTTCCCAGAGGGAATGGGTGACAGAAGAGGAAGGAAATGGATCTGAAATTCCAGGTCTTAAGATTAAAGGTTTCAAATATATATAAATACTATTATTAATATTCTTTTGCTTGTAATTGGAAGATAAAATGTGCAGGCATTGGACACAAAGATTCACCTTCCTCTAATGGAAAAGTTGAAGGGGGTATGGGAGAAGATATGGGAGAGAGCTGATTGGAGGAAGCGATATCTTGTGGGACTGCAATTCTGGGAGGGTGGGTAGGGGTAAAACAGCGCGGGGGGGGGAATAATTATAACTCAAAATCTGGTGGAAATGAATGATGTACAACAGAAGTTAATAAAGCATTTGTAAAAAAAAAAATAAAATCACATCCAAAAAGTTAGAGAAGTGTTTAAGAATGCTTAACTCGGGGCGGCTAGGTGGTGCAGTGAGTAGAGCACTGGCCCTGGAGTCACAAGGACCTGAGTTCGGATCCGGCCTCAGACACTTAACCTACACAAAACAAAAACCTAGCCGTGTGACCTTGGGCAAGTTACTTTACCCCAATTGCCCTAAAAGGGGCGGCTAGGCGGCGCAGTGAGTAAGAGTGCTGGCCTTGGAGTTGGGATGACCCGAGATCAAATCCGGCCTCAGAAAATGAGCACCCACACATAAATAATGACTAGCCATGTAACCTTGAGCAAGTTACTTAACCCCAATTGCTTAAAAAAAAAAAAAGAATGCTAAACTCAAGATAGGGGGGTAGAGTGAAGATGGCAGAGTAGAAATAGGCAATCCTCTCTGCTCTGGCTCCTACCCCCTACAATCAATATAAAAAGTGACTGAACAAACTTTGGAGCTACAGAACCCACACAATGACACAGAGAATCTAACCTCCCACTGAGGACTGGCCAACAGGCCAGTAGGAATCCTCCAGTGAAGCATTCTGGGAGCCAACCCCAGCCCAGCTCGAGGCAAGTCAGAGGTTTTAGCCCCAGGGCAGCCTGACCAGCCACTGACTGTAGGGACTTCAAATCACCAGCAGCTGTTGCAGTTTCAGGAAGTATAAGCCCATAGATGCTAAGGACAAAGTGAGAGGTCAATACAGTGTGGACCTTAGGAACCAGCAGTTGGGGGTGTGGTTGGTCTTTGCCCCCAGGGTGAGAAGACTCTGAGGCGCCCCAAAGCAGCTGGCACCACATGGCAGTTTCAACCCTGGCCTGCAGATTGTAGGGGGACCAAGCAACCAGTCTGAGGAGTAATCACTCTTGCTTTAACCTGCTTGTATCTGGATTGCAATCTAGAGTGGATGTCCTGGGATGTGTGACCAGCTTGCCAGAGAGTGTGGAGGATTCAGAGAGGGCACCCAACTAATACCTTAGGTAGCTAAGAAAACCCCAGTGTTTGGGACAGAAACTCTGCTGGCTGGTGGCAGAGTCCTACTGTGGCAAAAAGCCCAAAAGTCAAGTAATTGAACGTCAACATGAGCAGGCAAAGGAAACCAACCAAGCAGTACAATGTAACTTTACATTCCTATTTTGGGAACAAAAAAGAACAAAGCATGGAACAGGAGGAAGATAGTGAAGTCAGAACTCTTGCATCAAAAGCTTCCAAGAAAAGTGCGAGCTGGTTATAGACCATAGAGGACCTTAAGAAGGATTTTGAAAACCAAATAAGGGAAGTGCAGGAAAAAATTTTGAAGAGAAATGAGAATGATGCAAGAAAATTATAAAATGAGAGTTAACAACCAGACTGAAGAAAATAACACCTTAAAAAGTAGACTAACTCCAAAAGCAAGAGAGGCTCAAAAAGGCCATGAGGAGAAGAATGCCTTAAAAAGCCAAATTTGCCAGATGGAAAAAGAATCTCAAAAGTTCACTGTAGAAAATAATTCCTTCAGAATTAGATTGGAGCAAATGGAAGATAGTGGCTTTATGAGAAATCAAGATACTATTAAACAGATCCAAACAAATGAAAAAATAGGAGGCAATGTGAAATATCTCATGGGAAACCACTGACCTGGAAAATAGATCCAGGAGAGATAATTTAAAAATTATTGGACTTCCTGAAAGCCATGATCAAAAAATAAAAAAAAAGAACCTAGAAATCATCCTTCAAGAAATTCTCAAGAAAAACTGCCCTGATGTTTTAGAACCATAGAGCAAAATAGAGGTTGAAAGAATCCATGGATCACCTCCTGAAACAGATCCCAAAAAGAAAACCCTTAGGAATATTATAGCCAGGTTCCCGAATTCCCAGATCAAGAAGAAAATATTACAAGCAGCCAGAAAGAAACTATTTGAATATTGTGGAAACACAATCAGGATAACACTGCCAAAAATTATTTTATGGAGCTAGAAAATGTAGTAATAAAATTCATCTGGAAGTACAAAAGGTCCAGAACATCAAGGGAATTAGTGAAAAGAAGTGCTAGGGAAGGTGGCCTAGCCATACCAGATTTTAAATTGTATTATAATGCAGCAGTCACCAAAACTACTTGGTATTAGCTGAGAAATAGAGCAGTAGATCAGTGGAATAGATTAGGTATAAAAGACATATTAGTCAATGACTATAGTAATCTAATGTTTGATAAACTGAAAGACTTCAGCTTCTCGGATAAGAACTCACTATTTGACAAAAAAAACTGCTTGGAAAATTGGAAAATAATATGGCAGACACTGGATGCAGAACAATATTTTACACTGTATGTGAAAATAAAGTCTAATGGTTTCACAATCTAGATATAAAGGCTGAAACTGTAGGCAATCTTGGAAAGCAAGGAATAGTTGAACTGTCAGATTTATGTAGAAGGGAAGAATTTATGACCAAATGATATAGAGAGCTTTATGAAATGCCAAATGGATATTTTTGATTACATTAAATTAAAAATTTTTTACACAAAAAAGTCAATGTAACCAAGATTGACGGTAGTTGAAAACTGGGAAATAATTTTTTATAATCAGTGTCTATGATAAAGGCCTCATTTCTAAAATATACAGAGAACTGAGTCAAATATATAAGAATAAAAGTCATTCCCCAATTGATAGATGATCAAAGGATATGAACAAGCAGTTTTCAGAGGAAGAAATTAAAGATATCTATAATCATATGAAAAAATGCTCTAAATCACTATTGATCAGAGAATTGCAAATCAAAACAACTCATAGGTACCACACCTCACCTGTCAGATTGTCTAAGATGACAAAACAGGAAGATGATAAATCCTAGAGAAGATGTGGTAAAATTGAAATACTAATGCATTGTTGGTGGAGTTGCGAACTGATCCAACCACTCTGAAGAGCAATTTGGAATTATGCCCAAATGGCTATAAAAATGTGCAGCTAGGTGGCACCATGAATAGGGCACTGGTCCTGGAGTCAGGAGAACCTGAGTTCAAATCCAACATCAGACACTTGACACACTTACTAGCTGTGTGGCCTTGGGCAAGACACTTAACCCCAATTGCTTTGCCTTCCATCCTTCAAAAAGAAAAAAATGCATACCCTTTGACCTAGCAATACTATTTCTAGGGCTATGATGTCCCTAAGACATCATACTAGTGGGCAAAGGACACATATATACAAAAATATTTATAGCAGCTCTTTTTTTGTGGTGGCAAAGAACTGGAAATCAAGGGAATGCCCATCAATTGAGAAATGGCTAAACAAGTTGTGGTATATGAATATAATGATATACTATTCTATAAGAAATGAGGAGCAGACAGACTTTATGATAGTCTTGAGAGACTTATATAAACCAATGCTGAGTGAGGGGAGCAGAACAAGGAAAACATTGTACACAATATAGACACATCGTATCCGTGATTACTAACTTTGATAGACTGGGCTCCTCTCAGCAATGCAAGGCTATAAGACAACTCCAAAAGATACATAATGGAAAGGGCTGTCCACATTCAGAGAAAGAATTATAGAGTCTGAATGCAGATTGAAGCAAACTACTTGCTCTCTTTTTGTTTTGTTTTGTTTCTTCTTTCTCATTGTTCATTCCGTTGACTACAATACTTTTTTACAAGTTGACTAATGTTTAATGTGAAGGTATTTGTAAAACCTCTATCCAATTACATACTCATACTCATACCACCAAAAGCTTGTGGAACTGAATGCTGCAGACTAAAATTAAATAAATAAATAAAATATTTTGAAAGGAAAGCACTATGGATTGTTACTATCAGCGTAAAACTGAATGTCATCTGCTTTCTTACTAGCCAAGGATCTTGTGTCTCTTAAGTTTTGCTTGCACTTACTTTTGATGGAGCTAAATGCTGCCTTCTTAGAAACAAACTATCCTGCTGATAAACTGTGTGAAGATCTCATTTTTTTTGTAGTTTTTGGTTAGCAGCTTTTAAATTACCCCATCATTTTCATCACTCCATTCTTGCTGTTTGAGAGTGTTTTAGCCTAAATGAGTAAATGTGATATTATAAACTCAAATTCTGAAAGCTGCCTACTCCTTTTCTGTTTCACTCTGTTTTGACTCAGCTTTCCTTTCAAGTTACCAATGAAACTTTCATCCTTAAAGAAATCCTCTATATACTTCTGGGGGTCTTCTTGGCTTGGGTTCCCTGCTCTTGTTTAATTTGAATGTTTAGCTTGGAGAGAATGTCTATGATGAGTCCAGCACTTTATGCACCACATCATGATCATCTCTCACTATATATAAACTATTCCATTGAGTGTAGGCTATTTTCCCTAGATTGTATTTTAGGACATGGGCATTGTAGCAACTTAAAAGTAAAACCCACAGTGAGCAATAGAGTGATATAAGGAAATAAGATTAAAACTATCAAATATTTCTGAAGAAATTAATTTTGAAACCTAGAGAGTAGAGAAGTTGACTGGCACGACATCCAAATAGCTGCAAACATCTCTAAATAAGTATTTCATGACTAGATTTCAAAGTTGGATTTGAACTCAGGTTTTCCTGACTCCATGAAAATAAGACAACACCTGATGAAACACATAAGGCTATCGATTCTGAAGAACACATGAAGCTACAAAATTTGCTTTTACATGGATTAAAAGAAAAATCAGAATCAAGAAGGAAGTTAAAAGGGAACATTTGGAAAATCTGTACTCTACATATCACAAATAATTAACAGAATAGGAAAAACCTAACTCTAATTTTCAGTGGCAAGTCTCCCCCAAAAAGTTAAAGAGAGAATAACTGATTGGTAATACAAATATACTGAAGTGAAAGACAGTCTGGGAAGGAAGAGAAGCAAAAGCAACAGCATTAAAAGAACATGTGATCTGTATAGGAGCAAACATAGTGATCTCAAAAAGAGAAAGTTTAAGAAATGATTTGAGGATTATATGCCTTAGAAGAACATGAGTCAAAAAAGTAAACTCTGTAATGCATGATGTAATCATAAAAGAAAACTGCTTCAGAACTTCTAAGTATGCAAAATGAAAACAAATTGAAATAATACTCAAATCATCTCCAGAAAGGAAAAAGAAAAAATCCATGCTTCAAACTCCAACACATATAATAGTTAAATCTGAGCAAATGCATTTACAAATTTTAAAAAAATGGTCACAGTTAAAGATAAGTCTGCCACTCTGGGGGGTGGGGGTGAGGAGCCATTTCGTCCTGCAGAGGTTTCACTGTGGGTGTGAGTGCAGCAGCAGCCAGCTGCCATCGCCCAAATGCTGTGCTTGCTTGGGAGGCAGCCAAAGGGGCTGGTATTCCCTCTGCAGGAGCTGGAGTGCTTCATGGTCCCTGGGATGAGCACCAAGCTGCACGTGAGGACATCAGGAGAGCCCAGGCCACCTTCTGCCTCCTTCCACTTCCCCCTCCCTTTCTGCCACCAGATCAACTAAGTCAACAATGCTGAGTGCCTCAATCACGCCTATGCCTTCTCCTGTCCCTTATAGGAAGAAGCAACATTGGATCATCACTTATAAAAGCTTTTTTCCCTGGCCCCTGAGGTTAAAGTCAGAGTTTCAAAAAAGCCAAGATACACAAAGAAAATGAACTTTTTCCATATTTGGAAAATATTTTACTTTGGTGGACATACCAGGTTATCATTTTAAACCTCCTAAGGATTTTGTTGATGTGGCAGAAGCTTATCTGAAAGAAAGGCCAAATTTGAACAGAACATTTGTTGGTAGATGGTATTGTTGGAATTTAAAAAAGCAGGTAGTATTTCTGTAGAAATGTGTGAAGGATTTGTATTACTCTATATAATGGTGTTAACAAAAATTGACAAAGGTTATCTTGCAAAACAAGTTCTGCAGATCCAAGAATTTGTTTACACTCAAATCCAGGGATGCTTTTCCTCAGCTATTTCCTGTCAGTTTTGTGACATACTCTAGAATCCATCTGTTGAGGTGCTTTAATACCTATATAACAGGATACCTTCACATGATAGCTCACAGTTTGGCTAAAGACTCAAAGGCTGGCTGTGTCAACCAGTATATCAGTATCATTTTATTTTATTTATTTATTTTTTTGCTTTTTGTAGGGCAATTGGGGTTAAATAACTTGCCCAAGATCGCATGGCTAGGTTTTTTATTTGTATGTGCGTTAAGCTTCTGAGGCCGGATCCGAACTCAGGTCCTTCTGACTCCAGGGCCGACGCTCTACTCACTGTACCACCTAGCCGCCCCCGCCCCCCGATCATCAGTATCATTTTAGATGTTGTCTATCTTTACCATAGCAAGATGACCATTTACATCTCGCCAAAGTAATCTCTGCCCCAGTTTTAATGCCTGGGATGTGGCTATAATGGATCTAATCTTGCTGTTCAATTCAGAACAGTTATTTTTGAAAAGTTATCTTTTTAACAAGTTGAAAGTTTAACTTGTTTAGCTCATGACTCAGTATTCTTTGTAACAAGAAATCATAGCATGTTGATTAAGCTGAGAAGAAAGAAGGACTCCCAGAGAGTAGGAACTCCCTGTAGGCATTGGGATTCCTTCACCCCTTTCATCAGCCCCTCCCCTCTACCATTCTTTTTCTTCTCCAGAACTTAGAACAGAGTAAGCAGCTTTGCATGTCCATGGTTGAAGCTGTCATGACCTTCCCAATACCAAACCTGGTAGAACAGGCAACAGGCCTTCAGCTCTGGGTGTGGGAAGAAGCTGGAAAATATGTAAGTTTCAGTGTGTATAGAGTTTCACAGCATCTCCTTTGAGAGCACACTAGATTCATTGCTCTTATTTGCTTAAAACACATTTTCCGTTATATACTATACTTAGAAATACTACAAAGCAGACTTGTTCAAAAGGGTTTGCTTTTTTTTTTTTTTAAAGCAATTGGGGTTAAGTAACTTGCTCAAGGTTACACGGCTAGTCATTTGATTTATGCGTGGGTGCTCATTTTCTGAGGCCAGATCTGATCTCGGGTCATCCCAACTCCGAGGCCAGCACTCTTACTCACTGCGCCACCTAGCCGGCCCTTTAGGGCAATTGGGGTTAAGTAACTTGCCCAAGGTTACACGGCTAGGTTTTTTTTGTTTGTGCGGATTAAGTGTCGGAGGCCGGCTCCGAACTCAGGTCCTTCTGATTCCAGGGCCGGCGCTCTATTCACTGCGCCACCTAGCCGCCCCGAAGGGTTTGCTTTTTAAGTAGCATATCTGGAAGGTATAAACTGATATGCCTATACTTTGTCATGTCTGTGCTAACTGTATTTTAATACAGTAAGATTTCCAGTAAAATTTGGAGCCTTCCAATAAACTGTTGGGAAGTATTTACTGGAGTACAATCCAGCAAGCTAAAGCCATTACAGCACAAAACTAAACTTAAGAGAGAAGACATCTTATGTTATAGTTTCCACACCTTCTAGTGAAAAGCAAAAAGAAGAGCTAAGAAAGTTTCATTAGCTTTAAAAAGGAAAAGATATATCTGATATACTTGAATAAAGCAAATAGAAATTTATGAATCGAAACAGTATTAGTTTAGCTCTATGCTGTGTGACATGAAAGCTTGGAAAGGAGAATCAATCCCACGCACAGTCCAAGCAACTCAAACAGTTGCACCATGACACTATTTTGAAACGACAAATTTACAGCACCTCGACTGTTTCCTATAATTAGTTCTCATTGAAAAGTCAGAGTATACCTCATTTTGGCCCAACACTAACCAGAAAAATAAAGTATTGTTCTTACGATTGTCTGAATCATATTTAACATTTCAAAGTAAGAAATAGCTTAAAAGTCTAGATGTAGTAGATGAAAATCAAATTCCAAAACTCCCAGCTCAAGGATAAAATATTAAAAGAATCAAGATTAAAGCAATTTGTTTAATTGCAAAAAATTAAAGCAAAAAAAAATAAAAGCAAAGTAATTAATTTACATTGATTCAAATATTTAAAGCAATTTAAATATAGTTGTACCACGATTAAATTCACACAAGACCTAGTAGAGGAGACATTAAAGGAACATAGTTCATGAAGCACAATATATCAGAGAGCAGAATTATTGGGGTTCTGGACAAAAATGTCATACCCTGTAAAATTAAATATTCTACTGAATGAAAAAAAATGGAAATGGGATATACTCTAAGACTATCAAGATTTTGTTAAAAAAAGATTCTGAACTTAATAGAAATTTTTGACATACAAGAACCACGAAAAATATAAGCTACATATGAAAGACTGATTATAAGGGATTCATAAGGACAGACTGTTTACTATATATAATGTCAAATGTATGTCTAAGCTTCTTAGAAGTAATTGGGTAGGTCATAAGAAAAGTTTGGGGTAAACCTGAGTATGATAGGAATGAAAAATTAGAGTAATTATTTCATACAAATGAGGCACAAGAGGAAGAATAAATACACAGAGGAATTAGATGGGTGAGGAGGGCTGGTAGTTATGGTAACCTACTTTCATCAGGAATGGGTTTAAGAAGTAACAATACATCTATATTTAGAAAAGTATAAAAGTCTTCTAAATTCATAAGAAATAAAATGGTAGGGGCATAGGAATTGGGTAGAGGACAAGGGAGGGATCTCTGGAAGGGAGAATGAGGAAATAGGTAAAAGGGGGTATAGAAGGGTGCTCAGATTTATGGGAATGGGAGGATCTTAAGGGAGGCATCCTTGGAGGATGCTAGGCAAGTAATAGGAGGGAAGGGTAGTGAAGGAGGCAGGAGTGATAGGAAACAAGAGATATGCACAAACATAAAAAATAAAGATCAGGACTAGAATATATTTGGGAAAGTATATGTCTACATATGTATGTATATATTTATAGCTATAGAGAAACATCTGCAAATGCATTCATATTAGACATTATTCCAATTACAAAGGCGTATTGTACTAGGTGGGATGAAAGATGGTAAGGAAGAAATAAAACCAAACAATGAAAAGAACAAGATCATTTAGTTTGCTTCCATCAGGATTCAGGCTCAGTTCTTTCTAGTTATATCTCTGGATGGTGCATTTCTCACTTTCTTGAGTCTTTTGGGATTAACTTATATCACTGCATTGCTGAAAAGAGTCCAGTCTGTCATAATTGGTCATCACAGATATGGTATGTCTGTGATTGTATACAGATTTCTTCTGATTCTACTCTTCTCACTCAGCATCAGTTTGTATAAGTCTCTCCAGGTAATTATGAAATCTGTCACCTCTTCACTTCTTATAGCACAATAATATTCCATTACATTTATATACCACAACTTGTTTAGCCATTCCCCGATTGATGGGCACCCCTTCAGTTTCCAATTCTTTGCAACCACAAAAAGGGCTGCTAAAATATTTTTGTACATATGGGTCTTCCTCCTATTTCTATGATCTCTTTGGGATATAACCCTAGAAGTGGTATGGCTGGGTCAAAGGGTATGAAATTATTTATAATCCTTTGGGCATAATTCCAGATTGTTCTCCAGAATGGCTGGATAAGTTCACAACTCCACCAGCAATGTATTAGTGTTCCCATTTGTCCACATCCTCTCCAGCATTTGTCACTTTCTTGTTTTGTCATCTTAGCCAATCTGACTGGAGGGATGTGGTATCTCAGGGTTGTTTTGATTTGCATTTCTCTAATTAATAGTGATTTAGAGCATTTCTTCATATGCTTATAGATATCTTTAATTTCTTTCTCTGAAAATTTCCTGTTCATATCCTTTGACCACTTATCAATTGGGGAATGACTTGTATTCATATAGATTTGGTTCAATTCTCTATAAATTTTAGAGATGAGTCCTTTATCAGAGACACAAGTTGTAAAAATTCTTTCCCAATTTCCCACCTCCCTCTTGATCTTGGTTACATTGGCTTTGTACAGAAGCTTTTCAATTTAATGTAATCAAAATTATCCATTTTGCATTTTATAATGCTCTCTAATTCTTGTTTGGTCCTAAAGTCTTCCCCTCTCCACAGATCTGTCAGGTAAACTATTCCTTGCTTTCCCAAATTGCTTACAGTATCATCCTTTACACCTAGATCATGCACCCATTTGGACTTGATTTTGGTATATGGTGTTAGATAATGGTCTATGCCCAGTTTCTGCCATACTGTATTCCAGTTTTCCCAGCAGTTTTTGTCAAATAGTGCATTCTTATCCCAAAAACTGGGGTCTTTGGGTTTATTGAACAATAGATTGCTATATTCATTAACTGCTGGGTCTCCTGCACGTAATCTATTCCATTGATCCTCTACTCTACACCTCTGCCAGTACCAAGCAGTTTTGATGACTGCTGCTGTATAATACAGATTAAGATCTGGCATAGCTAGTCCATCTTCCCTAGCGTTTCTTTTCATTAATTCCCTTGATATTCTAGACTGTTTTTCCAAATAAATTTTGTTATTATTTTGTCTAACTCTAGAAAGTAGTTTTTTGGTAAATTGATTGGTATGGCACTAAATATATAGTTTAGTTTGGGTAAAATCGTCATTTTTGTTATATTAGCTCGACCCAGTCATGAGCAATTGATATTTTTCCAACTATTTAGATCTGCTTTTATTTGTGTGAGAAGCGTTTTGTAGTTGTGATCATATAGATTCTGGGTTTGTTTTGGCAAGTAGATTCCCAAATATTTTATAATGTCTACAGTGACTTTAAATGGGATTTCTCTTTCTATCTCTTGCTGTTGAGTTTCATTAAAGATGTACAGGAATGCTGAGGATTTATGTGGGTTTATTTTATATCCTGCAACTTTGCCAAATTTATTTATTGTCTCTAGTAGTTTTTTACTTGATTCTCTAGGATTCTCTAAGTATATCATCATATCATCTGCGAAGAGTGATAGCTTGGTCACTTCTTTACCTAATTTGATTCCTTTGATTTCTTTTTCTTCTCTAATTGCTACTGCTAGTGTTTCTAGTACCAGATTGAATAAGAGGGGTGATAGTGGACACCCTTGTTTCACTCCTGATCTTATTGGAAAGGCTTCTAGTTTATCCCCATTTCATATAATACTTGCTGATGGTTTTAAATAGATGCTATCAACTATTTTGAGGAAGGCTCCATTTATTCCTATACTTTCTAGTGTTTTTAATAGGAATGGGTGTTGTACTTTGTCAAAAGCCTTTTCTGCATCTATTGAGATGATCATGTGGTTTCTGCTAGTTTTATTGTTGATGTGCTCAATTATACTGATGGTTTTCCTAATATTAAACCATCCTTGCATTCCCGGAATGAATCCTACATGATCAGAGTGTATTATTTTTGTGATAAGTTGTTGGAGTCTTTTGGCTAATATTTTATTTAGAATTTTTGCATCTAAATTCATGAGGGAAATTGGTCTATAATTTTCTTTCTCTGTTTTATCTCTTCCTGGTTTAGGAATCAGTACCATATTTGTGTCATAGAAAGAGTTTGGTAGGACTCCTTCTTCACTAATTTTCCCAAATAGTTTGTAGAGTATTGGAATCAATTGTTCTTTAAATGTTTGATAGAATTCACTAGTGAACCCATCTGGCCCTGGAGATTTTTTCCTAGGGAGTTCATTGATGGCTTGTTTGATTTCTTTTTCTGAGATGGGGTTATTTAGGTAATTCACTTCCTCTTCAGTTAATCTGGGCAACTTGTGATTTTGTAAATATTCATCCATTTCACTAAGATTGTCATATTTATGTGCATACAATTGGGAAATATAATTCCTCATTATTTTTTTTATTTCCTCTTCATTGCAGGTAGATTCACCCTTTTTATTTTTGATACTCATAATTTGGTTTTCTTCTTTCTTTTTTTTATCATATTGACTAAGGGTCTATCAATTTTGTTGATTTTTTCATAAAACCAGCTCTTAGTTTTATTTATTAATTCAATGGTTTTCTTAATTTCAATTTTATTAATCTCACCTTTAGTTTTCAATATTTCTAATTTAGTACTAAATTGGGGATTTTCGATTTGTTCTTTTTCTAGCTTTTTCAATTGCATGTCCAATTCATTGACCTCCCTTCTCTCTGCTTTAATTAATTATGCACTCAGGGATATAAAACTTACCCTGAGAACAGCCTTTAGTGCATCCCACAAATTTTGGTATGTTGTTTCATTATTATCATTCTCTTGAATGAAATTATTGATTGTTTCTATAATTTCTTGTTTGACCCACCGATTTTTTAGGATTAAATTGTTTAATTTCCAATTAGTTTTTAGTCTATCTTTCCATGGCCCTTTATTGCATATAATTTTTATTGCATCATGATCTGAGAATGATGCGCTTAATATTTCTGCCTTTCTGCACTGGATTGTGAGGTTTTTATGCCCTAGTACATGGACTATTTTTGAGTATGTACCATGCACTGCTGAGAAGAAAGTAAATTCCTTTTTATCCCCACTCAGTTTTCTCCAGAGATCCATCATATCTAGTCTCTCTAAGATTCTATTCACCTCCTTAACTTCTTTCTTGTTTATTTTGAGGTTAGATTTATGGAGTTCAGAGAGGGGAAGATTAAGGTCCCCCACTAGTATACTTTTGCTATCTATTTCTTCCTCTAATTCCTTTAACTTCTCCTCTAGGAATTTAGATGCTATACCACTTGGTGCATATATATTAAATAGTGATATTGCTTCATTCTCGATGGTGCCTTTTAATAGGATATAGTTTCCTTCCTTATCTCTTTTAATTAGATCTATTTTTGCTTTTGCTTTATCTGAGATAAGTATTGCTACCCCTGCTTTTTTTACTTTAGCTGAGGCATAATAAATTTTACTCCAACCTTTTACCCTTACCCTGTGGGTATCCCTTTGTTTCAAATGTGTTTCTTGTAGACAGCATGTTGTAGGATTATGGTTTTTAATCCATTCTGTTATCCGCCTCTTTTTTATGGGAGAGTTCATCCCATTCACATTCACAGTAATAATGACTATCTGTCTCTTCCCCTCCATCCCATTCCCTCCCCTGTTTATGTTTTTGTTTCTTCCTTCTCCCTTCCCCTCCTTGAAGTTTTCCCTTTTGACCACCCCCTCCCTCAGTGTTCCCACCAAGTGATCCCTCTTCTTAACATACCCTCTCCCCTTATTACTGTTTCCCTCCCTTCTAATCCCCCCTTTAGTCTCCTCTTTTTCACCCCCCCCTTACCCTTCTGCTTTCTATAGGATGAAATAAGTTTTTATACTTATCAGAGTGAATTACTCCCTGTTTGATTCCAAACCATGAGAGTAAATTTCAAACATTGCTCCTCTCCCTCCCTCCTTTTCCTCTATTTAATGAATTTATGTGTCTATTCACATTAAAATCTTAAACTTCACTGATTTAAGTTGATCCCTCTTTGAACCAGAACCAGTGAGAATAGTGTTTAAATGATGTTCCTCTCCCTCTTTCTTTCCCCTCTTCTATAGTGTTTTAATGTCCCTTCAGATGGCATATTTTACCTCTTCCTATCTAATCCTTTCCTTTTTTCCCATTTCAGTCTCTTGGATCCCCTTAATAGTTTTTTTTTTTTTTTTAGACATCAGGTTAGTGCATTCATACCCACACCCTCTATCTAAGTATAACCCTTTTGAACGTCATGATAATCATAAAGATTTTGAATATTGACAGTTATCAGCTCCACATGTAGGGATGTGAACATTTTGCTCTTTTGCATCCCAAGTAATCAGTGAGTGTTCGTGGGTGTGGGTGTGTGCACTTATGCATGTGTGAGTCTGTGTTTCTCTTGTTTACCTTTTTATGTCTTTCTTGAGTCTTGTAATTGGAGATCAAATTTTCCATTGAGCTCTGGCTTTTTCATCAGGAACATCTGGAAGTCCCTTATTTCATTAAACGTCCATCTCCTTCCCTGGAAGATTATGCTCAGTTTTGCAGGGTAGTTAATCCTTGGTTGTAGTCCTAGCTCTCTTGCCCTACGAAATATCAAGTTCCAGTCCCTCTGCTCTTTTAATGTAGAAGGTGCTAGGTCCTGTGTGATCCTACTGTAGTTCCTCGATATTTGAATTGTTTCTTTTTGGCTGCTTGTAGAATTTTTCTTTAATCTTGTAATTCTGGAATTTGGCTACTATATTTCTTGTTGTTTTCAGTTTGGGATCTCTCTCAGGAGGAGTCTGGTGAATTCTGTCGATAGTTATTTTATCTTCTGATTCCAGGACCTCAGGACAGTTTTCTTTGACAATCTCTTGGAGGATGTTGTCTAGGCTGCTTTTTTCATCATGGCTTTCTGGTAGACCAATAATTCTTAGGTTGTCTCTCCTGGATCTGTTCTCTAGGTCAGTTATTTTTCCAGTGAGATATTTTACATTTTCTTGCAATTTTTCGATCATCTTGTTTTGTTTGATTGACTCTTGCTGCATCATAGAGTTCTGAGCTTCAATTTGATTGTTTCTAATTTTTATTGAATTACAGTCTTCAGTTATTTTTTGAAGTTCCTTTTTTAGGGAGGTATTTTCTCCAATTACTTCACCGAGACGTTTTTCCAAGTTGGTTACTGCCTCCTTGATTTGGCCTTTAAAATTTTTCTTAAGCTCCTCCAGGAATGCTATTGGGGCTTGAGACCAGATCATGTTTCCTTCTGTGGTCTCAGGTGTGGGTAAAGAGTCTATATTGTCCTGTGCATTTTGTTGTTCTTGCCCTTCATAGTATGCTCGAATAGACTTTTTTGCCTTCCCCTTCTCCTTCTCAGCTTCTTTTTTTTTTCCCATTTTGACTTCCTGTTTCTTAGTTTCTCAGGCTATGAGTTTAGGGCCTGATCCTTGACTTTGAATACTTCTGGGTGGCTAGTTTATGGGTAAGTCAGGGAAGTCAATGAGGGATGTAAGTAGTGCCTCTGACCACTTCAGATTTCTGCCTCTATACCCCTGGGCTATAAGTAGGCTTTTGTTGGTGAGGAGAGGTGGGGCTTGTTGGGACCCCACCCTCTCTTCTCTTCAGACTCCTGGCTGTCTCAGTTACACCCCTTCTTGGAGACTCTCAAGCCTGGGGCTATTTACATTAACTTGGGATTTCAATCTGGGTGGGAGACTTATCTTTGGGTTTTCTGCTTCATGAAGGAGGGATGGGAGGTTTGGAGCAGCTAGAATTTACTTTGCCATTCCAGCCCCTGTATTATACAGGCAGGCAGTTTCTAAACTTCCAGGATAGGGGCTGAATGCAGCCAGAGAAGCCGCTCTTTCCACTGAGGGCCCAGCTCTCCTACCTGACTCCAATGATCCTACCTGTCTGAAAGATGACTGTGACTTGTCCTCGGCAAGTCTGCAGGCTGGGTTCTCTCTCTGGTGTAGTCTGCTTGTCTGCTCTTAGGTCTGGGCTGTGCAGACATCACAAGCTCTGTGCTCGACCAGTCCAGACACACTGGGCAACCTCCTGGGCTGAACTCTGCCACACTTCGTCTTCCAGTGGGCTCCATCACTCCAGATTCCACTCAGATTCACCATTTGAGCCTTAGTGACCAAGGAGCTCAGCAAGGTTACTGCTTCCTTTCCGCCATCTTGGATCCTCCCCCCATTTCCCCCCTTTTTTAAAAACAGATCTTGTTGTGGTTTCATTTTTATTGTACTATTTTGTACTCCTCTGATCTGTGACTTTTTCTTCTTATTTAGCATTCATTTTCTTAACAGAAATCAAATCCCCTCTTTCAGTCAATCAAAAGGCATTCATCTGGAACCAAAATGTGCATGGCACTTTGCTCTTGACTTAGTAGATGGTCTTTGAGGGTTGTGGAGACTGAAAAATAAATTGTGCATCCCACTTAAGTGTAACCCTTTCTCAATTTAGAGGGGAGAGGTTTTTATTGTTGTTGTTATTGTTGTTGTTTTGTTGTGGTTTTTTTTGACATCACACTTTCATTCAAATGAAACATAAGCTTTGAGAATCCAAGTTCTTCTCTACTGTACAAAAGTGTATCAAAGTAAGATTTTAATGGAGGATCTTGATCTTTATTATATTTACATGTGTCAACAGAAAATTACAAGTTTGGGGGACTTCTGTGAAAACCAGTTTTATTACAAGAGAAATGAGCATGCATGCAGAACTGAAATGTACACAGTCTTTACATAAGTTTGCATATTTGTGACAGTACAACAAAAGAAGGAGGAAAAAGGGGAGTGGCATGGGAGGGGAAAGGTAAAGTAACCCATACCAGAGGAGAGGAGCAAGGCCACATTCTTTTCCCTTGGGAAACTAGCTAGATTATGAAGACAGGAGGGATGGTTTATCTGCAAAGGACTCCAGCTGCACAAGCATTTTTCACAGCCCTGCAAAGGCTGGCTGGTATCTTTTTTACCTCTCAAGGACATATTGGGAATCCAGCTTGGGATGCAAACAACAAATTATGTCAGCTGGGGTGGGACAGAATTTGTTCCTTACACATTCAGGGGCTCCTGCATGCTCTGGGTCCAGTGTTTCTGGAAAATATGCCAACTCAAAAAGACAAGTTCAAGGGACCCCTTAACAGCCCTTAGCAACCCTTAGCACATGTATCGCTATTTTAATAAACTTTTTGAAAAGGAGTATGTGCGTATATTTGTGTTAACATAACAATGGAACTGTAAGAATTAAAATAGTATAGAAGGCTGTAAAAATGATTCTACCATTTTATTATCTAAGTTAAGTGATTTAACCTTTCTAGACCTCACTCTCCTTATCTAACCAAAAATAAGAAAATTGTATAATACGATCTCTAAAGCTAGTCAAAGCTTTAAACTCAAAGAGAATATATTTCTAAATCCATGGACAGTATATGATATAGGTAATTTAGTGTTTCTAAGGAATAAACACCTTTAATGACTTGTACAAGGTAACACAAGCTACTTAAGTGTCAAGTCAAAGCTTAAACCCAAATCTTCTGTTTTATGGCTCTGAGTTGATACCCCCTGCCACCCAAACCCCAACTACATGGACTAAGAAATGAAGAAATCATCAATTATCATTTATAAAGTATTTATGAATCAAAATTCATCACCTCTGAGCTTTTGTATATATGGAAAATAAGTACTGGGGAAATATTTTAAGCATATCATTTAAACTAAACAGGCCAAGGGCTGAGGCCAGAAGAGAAAAATGGAAGATACCAGTACAAGGCAGAGACCATAGAGATGATGGTGGCTTCAGGTTTTGGAACACTAGAAAACTGGTCCCTTTCTCCTGCCCAGTCAGCCCACACTGCCTGCCCCCTGATGCTGTCATGACAATCTTTCCTTCCCCCCAGCTAGGATAATGGTGAAGTATTTCTTGGGGCAAAGCAAGCTTTGGAGTTTCTGAGACCTGGTGTTCCTCTTGCCCAACTCCAACAGCATGCAAGTGTTAATGAGGACATGATGCAGGGCAGGTGAGTTGTGACTGAGAATTTATACATGACTAAAAATAAAATGAAATAGAATTGAATCCCCCTCAAAGAGTTGGAGTACATTATAGTTAAACTCTAATTTGAAATGCCTAAAATAATATTTGAAACAACTAAAGAAGCAACAGCAAAGACAAACAAAATTGTTTGGGCAGCAAGAGAAGAGGAGGCCAAGGACCTGACCAAAAAGTCAACCTCCAAGAAGCAGCAGCTTAAAGTTTAAAAGCAGTTTAAAGGAGTCACCCTGCTGTGCTGCTTCCCCTGCAACAAAATCGCCCTGATGCTTTGCCAGGTACCAGTCCCTAGGTCTGAAAACTTCCAGGCAAGACTTGTCATCAAGGTCCGAAAAAACCCTAGTCTGTAATGAGACCATTAACACAATGCAAGCCAGCACATAGTCCAGCTCTTGTCTCATTGCCTACATCGATTTATAATTTATCATAAAAAATCAATTTCCAGTAAAATTAAGAATAATTCCATAAATTGACTGATATGGAGGGAAAATCTCCTTAGAGTGAAAACCATAGCAAGAACAGTAGTTTCTAGGAAAACTATTTCCAATGTGCTAAAGGAAAGGTTTCATCCACAATGTGAAGAACAGTAGGTGTTCAATATTTATTTTAATGACTGGTTGATTAAGTGGGATTGCCTCATCTTTGACACTTCCACCACTCTTCATCATCTTCATCATTGTGCACAATGTTTATGAAGCACTCATTTAGACCCCACTGGATGCAGTTTTGGTTAAACGCTGTTTTATTTTATTTTTTTTAAACATTTGATTCCAAAACTTTGAATTGCAGATTCCTTCCCTTCCTCCTTTGTCACCCACCCTTACTGGGAAGATAAGCAATTGTAGGTTGTACATATGTAGCTATGCAAAACATTTTCATAGTGGACATATTTTGAAAGACCGACTATATTTCCCTCCATCCTATCCTGCCCCCTACTTGTTCTATTCTCTACTTTTTGCTGGGTAGGTGATTCTTGGTTTTAATCCCAGCTGCTTTGACATCCAGAATATCATATTCCAGGCCCTTTGAATCCCTCAATATAGAAGCTGCCTGATCCTGTGTTATCCTGATTGTGTTTCTACAGTATTCAAACTGTTTCTTCTTAGCTGCTTGTAATATTTTCTTCTTGATTTGGGAACTCTGGAACTTGGCTATAATATTCCTAGGAGTTTTCTTCTTGGGATCTTTTTCAAGGGATAATTGGTGGATTCTTTCAACCTCTATTTTGCCTTCTGGTTCTAAAATATCAAGTCAATTTCCTTGAGAATTTCTTGAAGGATGATTTCTAGGTTCTTTTTTTTTATCATGACTTTCAGGTAGTCCAATAATTTTTCAATTATTTCTCCTGGATCTATTTTCCAGGTCAGTGGTTTTTCCCATGAGATATTTCACATTGCTTTCTATTTTTTCATTTGTTTGGATCTGTTTAATAGTATATTGATTTCTCATAAAGTCACTACCTTCCATTTGCTCCAATCTAATTCTGAAGGAATGATTCCCTTCAGTGAGCTTTTGAGATTCTTTTTCCATCTGGCAAAGTTGGCTTTTTAAGGCATTCTTCTCCTCATTGGCTTTTTGAGCCTCTTTTGCCATTTGAGTTAGTCTATTTTTAAGGTGTTATTTTCTTCAGTCAGGTTGTTGACTCTCTTTTCATGATTTTCTTGCATCATTCTCATTTCTCTTCCCAATTTTTCCTCCACTTCTCTTATTTGGTTTTCAAATTCTTTCTTAAGCTCCTCTATGGCCTGTAAGCAGTTCATACTGTTCTTGCAAGTTTTTGGTACAGGAGTTCTTGCTTTGTTATCTTCCTCCTCTTCCATGCTTTGATCCTTTTTGTCCCCAAAAAAAGGAATCTAGAGTTGGGTTCTGTGCTTGCTTTGCTTCCTTTGCTTGCTCATGTTGCCACTAAATTACTTGACTTTTGATCTTTTTACTACAGTAGAATTCTGCTTCCAGAGAGGATAGCTTTGTCCCAAAATCGCTGGGGTTTTCACAGCTGCCAGAAATATTAGTTGGGTGCCCTCTCTGAAGCATCCCCTGGCTCTATCACCTGGTCATGCACCCCAGGACCTCCACCCTAGACAGTGATCCAGATCCCAGCAGGTTAAAGCAAGAGAGATTATCCCTCAGAGTGGTTGCTTTGTCCCACTACAATCTGAAGGTCAGGAGCTTTGAAGCAACCTCAGGGCAGTCTCAGCAGCTTCTCCCCTGGGTGCAGAGGCCAGACCACACTCCCAGACCCCCTGTTCCCACAAAGTCCACACTGACTTCGCACTTTGGCATTTATGGGTTGATAATTCTGGAAATTGCCACAACTACTGGTGATCCACTCTCCCCAAGTCCCTCTAGCCAGGGCTGGTTGGGGCACCCTCAGGCTAAAACTGTGGACTCGTGCAGGGCTCAGTGCTGCTCCCAGCACACTGTGATGGACCCTCCCTACTTGCCTGCCAGGCTGCCTTCATCAGGAGATTTGTTTCTTTCTGTCACTTTGTGGGTTCTGTAGCTCTAAAGTTTGCTTAAGGTCAATTTTATAGGTATTTGAGGTGGTTATGGGGGGAGCATAGGGAGTTTTCCTGCTTCTATGCCACCATATTGGCTCTGCCCTCCTAAATACTGTTTTTGATCTCACAAAAACATTACTAGGTAATCTTAATATTTAGAAAACATTTTCTTATGGTACTTCTGGTTGAATTATGTCCATTATATCATTTAAGTGAAGCTTTCTATGAGCACCTTAACGTTCTGCATATTTAGTTTTTACTTCCATATATATTCAGGATGGAGCTTAGAGACTGCCTTGTCTACCAGATCAGTCATTTTCTTTTCACTTTTGTTACAGATTCACAACAAAAGCCTCTTGTGAAATATGGATATTTTTCTGCTTTTGAAATTAACTTTTTCCATATTCGATTTAATAACTTGCCACATTTTATTCATGCTGAGTTGGGTATGATAAGCTATATGACTGTTTTACTTCTAGGGCTTATTGGGGAATCGCAAATTGTTTTGTCTTGTTTTTCTTCTGAGGGAAGCAGTATAAAGACAGTAGTGAGAAAAATATTAGGTAAATTTCAATAATTGCTAAATGAAGGTCTTTGATTTTTTGTGTAAAATGCTATATCATGAAAAGCCAATCCACATGCATCCTTTTTGAGCTCAGTTTTACTTGAAGAGAGTAAGTTTAAAAGAGATAGTATAAAAGCCAACGTTCTATTTTATTTATATGTAGTGTTATATTTATGGAATTATATAGTGTAGTAGGCAGACTGGGCTCAAGGGAAGCTCAGGTTTAAATGCTTTATCTTGTTAGAAAACTATCACTTATTAAGTACCTACTGTGTATCAAGAACTGTCCTAAGCACTAAGGATAGAAAGAATGACCCCAAAGAGCTGACTTTTTAATGGGGGAGACATCATGCAAATACCTATCTACAAATAAGCTATATTAACAGAAGAAAGGCCTTAAAATTTAGCAGGAATAGGCAAAGCTTCCTGCAAATGAAAGGAGTTTAGCTTAGACTTGAGGGAAACCAGGAGGGGAAGTTGAAAAGAGAGAGAATTCCATGCGGGTGGGGAACAGCCAAAGAAAATGCTCAGTTAGGAGATGAAATATTATATTTGAGGAACAGCTAAGAAGCCATTATCACTGTATAACAGATTATATAGAAGTTAGTAACATCTGAGAAGAGTGAAAAGTTAGGCAGAGACCAGGATATGAAAGGTCTTAAAAGTTAGAGAATTTTATATTTGATCTTGGAGGTAATAAGGAGACACTTAAAGGGGTAATAGTAGAAGAAAATGCTGAATGGAAGATGGATTAAAATAGGAAAGATTTGAGGTATGGAGACTAGCTAACAAACTACAGCAATAGTCTAAGCGTGACTACTTGCACCATGGTTTTGGTATGTCAGAGGAGAGAAGAAGGTATAAGTGAGAGATGCTATGAGGGTAGAAACAATAGCACTTGCCAGTTTATTGGATGTAAGGTGTGAGAGAGTGAGGGATTAATGATTGGTTTTAAGCCTTGTTTTAGGGATAATGGTACTCTCAGATGTAATAGGAAATTTAGAAAGAGGAAAGAGTGTGGGGGGAAAAGATAAGTTCTGTTTTTGATTTACTGACTTTAAGATTTGTATAATTCTTCATTTCTAGATGTGTAATAAATATGTGATGATAGAAGATTAGAAGTTGGAGAGAGATTAGGCCTGTATGAGTACATCTGAAAATCAACTACACAGAGATGATAATCAAAATCATGATTGTTGTTGAAATTACCAAGTGAAATTGTATATAGAGAAAAGAGAGGTAGAGGTCGTGGTGGACCCTTAAGATTACCAGGTTTGCTATGGATGAAGATAGAGGACAGGAAGCAGAGCAGTAGCAATTTTATAAGTATAGGGAGAACCAAGAGAGAGCACCATAATAAAAACCTAGAGAGAAGAGAGTAATAAGGAGAAGTCATTGACAGTGTCAAAACTGCCCCCAAAGGAAGAGAATTGACAAAAGACAATTAGATTTGGCAGTTAAGAGATCATTAGTAATTTTAGAGAGACTGGTTTAGTTTAAATGATGAGATTAGAAAACAAACTGCAAAAAGTTAAGAAGAGAGTGAAAGGAAAGGATATGATGGTACCTATTGTAGATGGTCTTTTCAAGGATTTTAGCAAATAATGGGAGGAGATACATGGGATATATGGGAATGGATGAATCAAGAGGATTTGCTGAGAATGTGATGTGTATGTTGTTTGACTGTAGATCAGTAATTAGTAGACAAAGATAGACTGAAGAGATTGAAGAAATGGGGATGATCAAAAGGGCGCCCTCCTGGATAGGACAGGATGAAATGGATCACTTGTGTAGGTAGAAGGGAGAGCAAGGAAGGAAGAAAGCCTACCTCTTCACGTGATACTAGGGAAGGAGGATTTATTGGCAGAAGACATTTGACCAATTTGAGATGATGGACAGTGGGAGAAGAGAGAACTCAATTAGGGAGGTGTAAAAGGATTGTCTTGTTTTAATGAGGGCCCAATCAAGATCACACATAATAAAGACTTGTAATTGACCCAGTTATCATGGTTTTGTGATTCTTTTCTCTGGCTTCATTCAGCAGCACATGAATGAAAATGAAAGCAGTGAATGGTAGAAGTAATCCAAGACTTTAGTTTGGCAGGGTAATGTCTTTGAGAGGAGAAAGAGGCTGGGGACTGGCGAGGGGAGGGGAGAGTTGAACTGGTTCACCAGGTGGTCAAGATGGGGAAGGGAAGAGAGTGTTAAGAGTGCAGCTGTGATGGACTATAAAAAAAAAATGAGTGGTGGAGGTTATTGGAGGTCATGGTGAGGATGAAACACAAAGTATTTTGTATTTTTTGTATTTTGTATTCTACAAAGGTAGAGAAGGAGGTGTAATGCTAGCAGATTATAATTAGTTAAAGGAAGACATTTAATTAAAATTAATATGGAATACTTGTGATTTATGGCAAGATCAAGGGTATGAATATCTCTGTGTATAACTGCGGTGACATGAAAGAGCAGGTCATAGAAAGTGAATAAGTTGAAGAATTTGGCGGTTAGGGTATTTGAATGATTATAATGTTATGTGTTGAAGTCCACTAATATGAGGACAGAATTTAGGGAAGAGAGAAAGACTGTAAGCCTGGCATTGATTTCATTGAGGAAGGAGGAAAGGACCTTAGAGATCTATAGACAACAGCTACTAGAATCTCGATACTAGAGAAGAGGTTACTGAGTGATGTTAGTAGAGCAAGAAACTTGTGGTGACAATGGGAATCTGTAAGTTGGGTGAAAGTGCAACCAGTACTAGATGGGGTAGCAAGAGAAGTCATATTATAAGGAGGAAGCCAAGTCCTAGAACATAAAGATGAAGGAAATGAGAAAGACAATTGTTTCAAATAAAACTCAGTTTGTTACCTATAGAGTAGGCATTGCAGCAAGGATAGTGGGAAGGGTTGGGTAGCTTTAAAGTGAGAGGCTGGGGAGAGGAAGGTTGGGTTAAGAGGTATGGGAATAAGGGAGTAGTCAATGGGGGATGGGGAATGTGTTAAACAATGGCAACTATGGGTTCAGAATTGTTTAAAATGGAAATATGGTAATTGTTGGGGAATGAGTTTAAGTAGATTATCATTTTCCACCAGGGTTCATCCTCCAGTAGAGTTGTACCTGGGTGTCAGGTGGTTGTGAGTGCTTAGAAAGTACACAGGGTTTGGTGGAGAAGGGTAAAGTGTTGCATGGGGGTTGCTACACAAGGAAAAGCAAGTCCATTGGAGCTGTGGGTAGCCAGAGGGCTATAGAAAGCTTCAGGCAAGTTAGATTCTGAGAAACTATAGGGGCCAGTAATGGGTTGCATTAACTATATGTGTGATCCTTGGTTTGTAATTTATTTGATTCTCAGTTTTTTCATCAATAAAACTGAAATAATATATTTAATGTTCCCCCTTGCCCACCATAGGATTATTCTAAATATCAAACGAGTTAAGGTGGGTAAAGGATTTTGCCTACCTTAAAACACTATATAAATAGCTGTTTGTTTTTGTTTGTAATAAGTATGTCCCTCAATCAACAAGCATTGATTAAACACTGTGTCAGGGATACAAAAACAAACAAAAAAAGAAGTTCTAATGACTAATGTAACACAGACTACCCTGGTCATCCACTGCCTGAATGCGCAGTATATGTTTCAACCCATTAACAGACTTTTGTATCCTTAAAGGGCATGGGATATCTAGGATTTCTGCAAATGATTCCAGTTCCCACTGATGTGTTCTACCACTTGTAGGGGGTTCCAATGCACCTTATTTCCATTTGGATACGAACAGTAGGATTAGCTTTTATTAAGAAATATTTATTTGAAAAGAAATAATCACAAATATACAATCTTACTCCCTCAATATGTGGAACATATAATTCCCTTCCCTCTTGTGCCACTTGCTCTCTGGAAAACGAAAGGTTTATAACTTAGATCAGTTCCTATAGAGTCCAGATCCATTTCTATGTCCAGAACCTCTCTATAGCTCCAGTACCAGTCATCTTGGCTTTGCTGGTATTGCCTGCTGGGTTGACTGAATGCAGTATTCCTTCAAGGTCACCATAGCTTGGCTCTCAGGTCTGAAGGGTATGCCTGCTGGCACCTGAAGCTGAGAAAGAGCTAATACAGGACAGAAACAAACACCCTCTAGCCAATTTCTCAGAACTGGGGTAAAAGAGAAAGGGGAGAACTTTCCCCTCTCACCATTCATTTAATGGCACCCTGAAGTGTGATCTTCATCCTCTGGGCACACCAGGAAAGCACACAGGAAAGAATCAGAAAGTTCAATAGAAAGAGAAATGGAAGGAAGCACTTTAATTGGGCTTTGAAGAGAATCAGGAACTTAAAGAATAGAAATGGAGGGGGGGCATCCCAGTCATGGGATGAAAGCCTATGCAAAGGCATGAAGGAAGGAGAATCAATTCTATATACAAGGAACATCAAGTAGGACAGTTCAGCTTGAAAGTAGAGCATGTAAAGTAATATTCACTGAAACTAGAAAGGTAGGTAGACATTGATGGGTTATACTCAAAAATTTCAAGCAGAGAAGTTAAGTTGCATATCTCAATATCCCTCAACATATTTTGTATTGATGTATTAATATTAATTAGCTTTGAGTCCTTATTTGTTGTTTGATTTTACTTTTTTGGTTCATCCTAAAACATTGTTGTTTCTAAAACCCATCACCTTGCCCAAAATACTACTGAGATCCCAAGAACCAGAGTTATTCTGGCCCTGATATTAAACATCTGGTAAAAGGGAAAGCCTGGTAGTCAGTCAATCAATAATCTTTTATTAAGTGTTAACTATGTGCCAGGTACTGTGCAGCCTTTTATTTGTTTTGTTTTTCCTTTTTAATTAGTGAAAGAGGAACTAAGGATAGAGAAAGCTGGGTTGCAGTTCTGTCTCTTTATTGATGAAAATTTCCTAAGGCAATCAATTCTACCTTGGATAACTCAAATTTTGGGGAAGATTTTCCCTAACATCAAGCCTAATTTAACTACTTTGAAACTTCCACCTATTACTCCTACTTCTGCCAGCTGGTGCCAAAGAGAACAGGTCTAGTCCCTTTTCTGGTTGTGCATCTGATTTGCCCTAGCTGTTTGATCACAGTTTGTGTTAGTCACCTTATTAAATTCTTCCCTGTGTCTCTTATAAAGAAAACAAGTCAAACATCCAGGAGACCATTAACTTGACCGATTTGTCTCTCTTCTCCAAACTGCTCATATTAATTCCACAGGTGGAAATGTTGCATCTGTAATTTTCAGAAAGCTTTGTAAATGAATAAAAGGATTTTCCTAGGCAGACAAGTGTAGACTTTGAAGAGAAAACTATCAGGAAAGAAAAGAGTTGGAGAATGTCACCTCATTCATCACAGAATCAAAATGTGAAAGATGTTGCTTCTCCCCATATCAAGTCACAACAAATCAACAAGCGTTTATTAAGCCTCTACTAAGTGCCAGGCACTGGGCTAAGTGCTGGGAACAAAAAGAAAGTAAAAAATAGTCCCCTGCTCTCAGAAAGCTCACAGGGTAATGGGGGAGACAACATGAAAACACATATCTATGTATATGTGTGTATACATATATACCCATGTATACTAATATATACAATACACATATACATACACATGTGTGTAATATTTAGGTGTACTGTGTGCATATATGTATATGTGTACATACACTCTGTGTGTGTATGTATGTGTTCAGTGGGCCAAGAGATCAAGGGAAGTAAATAAGCATTTATATAGAATCTACTATGTGCATGTACCATGGTAACTATTTTTAGTTTTTACAAATATTATCTCATTTGATCCTCCTACAATTTACATAAGTAAAACATATAAATTATAATGTCAGGTATAACACCAGGGAAATGATTATTTGATTTTAGAATTGTCAGAGTATACCACAATATTTTAAAATGATATCTTTTACCTATCAGTTTTAATATGTATAGAAGCACTGTTTGGTGCTCTGAATGCATCTGGAAGTAAAACCTGGGTATATGTAAAAGTTTTCTTTGCTGATGAGAAAAAATAATGCCATCATATTAAAATGAGAATATAATTCTACTTTTCAGAATTATTTGAAAAGGCCTTATAGATTTGTATAAGTTAAAGGGTTTCCCAATTTACTTTAATTATTGCATAAAATGAGGTGATCCAGAATAATGACTAATCATGATTAACTAGGCAAGGAACATGCTTCACTTCGCTTTCCTCCAACTGTTATCAATGTCACTATCAGCTCTCTGCACATGGAAACTATTATTGCAGCTGTCACTGAATTAAATGAAATCTATCTGACAACATCTGGCTCTGAGGAAGAAAATATGAATAATTCCATCAGCTTTGCCTAGCTCTGCCTGCCTCAATCTAATTATGATGTAATGGAGAACATCAGCATGAGGTAGACTTGGTGATTAACCCAGGGCAGCTGAAAAATAGGTCTAGTGAGATGAGCAAAGGCACTTGGATCAGCTCAATCAATTATCTTTTTTTTTTTTTGCAAGGCTCTTAAATACCACAGTGACCTTGTGATGGGTAAGGCTAAGTTACATGTGAACCCATTTAGAAGGTCAGGTCTTTCATACTGTACTACAAGTAATAAATGCTTATTTTTAATTCATTTTTTATGAAAATGGCACAATAGGTATCCAACTGCAAGTCCCTGTTTTATTCATGACTAAGAGGACCATCTCTCTGTTTTTCTGATGCAATGGAAAGTTCTTGATTTGGAATCAGACAACCTGGCTTTAAAATCACAGCTCTGCCATTTACTACATGCATGGTATTTACTACATGAAAAGAGTACTCGATTTAAAGACAGAAGATTTGGGTTTGAACTCTGCCTCTGAAACTTAGTTCTCATACAACCTTTGCCAAGTCACTTGACATCAAGCCTCAGTTTCATTGTCCAAGTAATGAAGAAGTTGTTCACAATGATCACGAAGGTTATTTCCAGCTTTAAATATAACATTTTGTTTGTGAAACATTAGAAACGTTGCCTAACCCCTCTGTGCTTCTGCTTCCTTTTATTTATAAGTATCAGTGATCCTATGTCAATAGAAGTGTTCATATATCTTTAAAATATACACACAGATATGCATGTATATACACATGTTTATATGTAAATACCTGTGTGCACATATGGATGACATGTGCACACATGATTTCACTGTATTCCCAATTAGTTATTATCTTGGTGTAATGTTAATGGGAGTTGAAGATCTTCCCTGCCCATTAATAACCCTCATGTGGAGCCCAACAAAAGAAGCTTGAATAGGGGAGGCTTGTTTTTCAGGATGGCCCACAACTTTTGTTACTTTGTCAGTCAGTCATGAGGGTTGTGATGCTTACACACACACACACACAGGAAAGAATCAGAAAGCTCAATAGAAAGAGAAATGGAAGGAAGCACTTTAATTGGGCTTTGAAGAGAATCAGGAACTTAAAGAACAGAAATGGAGGGGGGGCATCCCAGTCATGGGATGAAAGCCTATGCAATGTGTGTATGTGTGTATACTCTCTGGGATTAGCATTTTGTTTTGGGGCTCACTTATTGGAAGAGTTGTATGAGTTGGCCAGTTGAGACTCTTGGTAGCCTTCAAACACCTGTGCTAGCAGCTATCCCGGGTATGCTAACATGCTTGCTGTTACACTTGGTGATCCATGAAAATTGGAATGATCACTCTTCTTTGATAATATCCTGACTTTAGCCTTTTCTATGTCTTTGTGCACACTGAATCCATCCCCATCCCCCTATACCTAGAACATATTTGACTGCCTCTTCCTATTCACAGGCTTCTCCTCTTTTTGTTTCCCCTCAAGGAAAATTAATTTATTGACAACCTATTTCTTTAAAAGAAGTTTTAAAGTATATTATAAATTTAGAACAGCATTATGTATCAAAGCATGTTTTAATTTCTATCCAGAGAGCCCCAATCTACCTATCCTAATATACAGACTGTCTTACTTGCTTATTCTGTTTCTCAAAATGCTGAAACTTCACATGCTTGTATAAGGTCTGTACAAATAAAATGAAGCAGTTTAGCAAAGTCTAAAATGATAAATCTTTCTTTAGCTTAACTGCTTTTTCACTAATTCTAGCTTTGACCTCCTCTGCTGTCTTTTCTATGGCTTCTTAGTATTTCTCCACCCACTTTTCAAGGTGAGAAAGATTTCCTGGAATTTTAGTTTCTCACTTTCAGTGACATCTCTGAGCTGTTGTATTTCAGGTTTGATTTTTGGACATCACAATTAATTGCTGTACCTGTTCACACACAGCTCCTCTCTTCTTTTGAATTTTATTACATTCCTCAAGTACTAATCGTCTATATTTCTTGACATTTTTATGCTCTTCTTTTTCTTCAGTTGGGCTGTGGCAAGCTTCTCTTTCTCCATAATGGCTAGTCTTTTCAATGACGTCCCTTGGTCTTCAGTTTCTTTAATTCTCTCTGAGTACTTTCAATCTAGTCCTCCAGAGATTAGCTCTCTTCCAAACTCCTCATTTACTTTATCCATGCTATTTTGAAATAAGTGTGGCTCCATTTGGAAGGAAGGCATGCATTTGCCTTTTTTTTTTTTTGGCAAGGCTCTTAAATACTATAGCACCCTTGTGATAAGGGTAAGTTACATGTGAATTATATTCAATTGCCTCTCCACAGGCTTCATATTTCTCAGTCATCTCAAGCTTTGAAGTTTTGAGTTTTTTCACTCTTTTATCTTCTCTTCATAATTCTTTAACTTCTCTGGAGAGTCTATGATTTTTGTTTTCAAATTTATTGTTATTCTGTCATAATAAATAACCAGTGACAACTTTTAATTCATTAAGACATTTAGTGGTCTGAGCAAGGTCCAACTTCCAGGAAAGTTCTTGTAATGTGACTGTTTTTTGACAAAACCCATTTAGTGTTTGCTGCAGCTCATGAATGTCATCTAAGAGTTTCCTGAACTCAACTTGTTCTTCATTTGGGACAAAGACAAGTTTCTCCAAGTTCATCAGTGCTTCCTACTGTCATGTTGTAGCTCCTATGTCTTGTCCATAGAGGATTTATATTCCCATAAATGCTTCATATATATATGTATATATATACATATATATACACATATACACATATATACATATATAGATATATATACACATGAACATACTTCATATGTGTGTATATATATATATATATATGTATTTCTCAACATGATTCTCTGAAATGAGTGAAATTTATAATGGCACTTAAAAATCGACATGTAAGTATTCCTTTTGGATACAGAATATCATCAAAGTCAAAATCATTCACCAGGCAGATGCAAATAAAGACTGCATATAAATAAACAAATTACATAATGGTAAAAAATCTTCAGTTATCTGTGGGTACATGACTTCAATGTTTACTGGCATCATGTTAAAAAGGTCAAGCAGAATCTTATATACTATTTGTGACATTCACAAAAAAATAATCTTTCACAAGACCTCAGACTGGATTTGGGAAAAAAAAAATCATTGTTGGAAAGAGTTTTGCCATTAGCTTCTGTCAGGATCAAATTTTGGACACGAGTCACAATCTCTACTGGATATAGTCTAAGAAAACACAGGCTTTCCATGTTGGGGCCCTCTTTCTAAAGCCTCCAGCCTCTGACCACGACCACGTGCAGGATGGGACTGCAGTTCTAGCTTGCCTTCCTCACCTCGGCCTTCTGACATTTAGCAGCTTCTGCACTGAAGTAAATAACTGGGCTTCTCCTCTTTTGAGAGAAAATTCAGGTATGCCTCTGTTTTGCTCCCTGCTCTTTGAATCATTCCGTTTATTTCTTATATTTCTTCACATTAAAACCTGATTTACTCTCTGTTTACATTATAAAAATTAGAAATGAAATCTCAAAAATAATTAGTACTAAGTGTTTAAAATATACTTAACAATATATTTAACCTTTGCAATTGCATGTTTTATTTTTTTCCTTAGAAAAGGAAAAAAAAATTTAGAAGGTCCAAGCATGTCAATTAGTAGATTTTTTAAAAAGAATTTTAAAATATTCATCATAATTTTATTTAGTTTCTCCTATCTTTGCAGATACACTGTGAATACAAATAATTTCTAGCCCATATTATCATTTTAGTCTGAAATAAAAATTTTCATCCTACTATCTCTAGTATGTGTAAATACACTGTCAGTTGCCAAAATTGGTCTTTCTTGGTATTCTTTCATTCCTTTTCTTCTAGTTTTATAATGTGAATGTTCATACTTAATTAGTAAGTGCTTGATGAGTATTAACCATGTGCCCCAAACTACATTAGTGATTATGGAAACATAAGAGATGAACTCTTACCCTCCTGAAGTTTTCAAGATGGTTAAGCGGTAAAAAACAAAAACATAAACCTTTGAAAACAATTAAGTATGATATTGTACTGACTACAATAGACATACAGAGAAAACATCAATATAGACTGCAATACTTAACGATAAGTTCATGAATAAGTTGTGTAAAGATATGTATGGTTAGATGGGAAGAATACTTTTTATATAGTTGGAGGGGAGATAGGATTAGCATAAGAAAAATCATAGAATTAGGGAAAGGTAAAATTTTTATAAGTAAATACTGAGTTGATGTATGACTGTAAATCATAGAATTTCGCAATCTCCAAAATCAACTGTTAAGGTTTAATGAAAGGCCAATTTGAAGAGAGCAGTGGTTGAATGATTGATTGGTATCCCTATACTTTGTGAAAATTGTGAAGAAAGCCCCCATCCCAATTGGTAAACTTATTTTTTATACTTTAAGAATGAATGTGGGGGGGCTAGGTGGCGCAGTGAGTAGAGCGCCGGCGCTGGAGTCAGAAGGACCTGAGTTTGGATTTGGCCTCAGACACTTTAACACACAGACAAAAAAACTAGCCGTGTGACCTTGGGCAAGTTATTAACCCCAACTGCCCTACAAAAAGCAAAAAAAAAAAAAAGGGAATGAATGTGTATGAACGTCAGAAAAGTTCGTCAAATTCAGATGTGTATAATAATGTATACTGGTGGAGAGAATACCCATGCAAGTGAAATTATATACTTCTTGGGGAGTAAGAGGTAAAAGGAAGCTGCTTTGGGCTGTTTGTGAGTGGAGAGGCAAGACAGAATAGATGTTTTACAAAATTATTTTGACATGAGCTTGTCGTAAATATTAGATGGGAAAAAGATTGTTGACAAGACTGCCACTTAGGAATTTCTGTTATCTAGGCATAAAGTGATAAGGCCTTGGCCTATGGTGGTTGGTGGCTTTTGTAATAATGAAAGTAGAGAACTCATAAAACCTAAGTCAAGACATAAAACCACCCAAATACATAATAAATTGGAAAAAAAAGAAAAATCTATCTTTTAAATCAAGAAAGTATTTATATAATCAGTCAATATTCATTTAAGCATCTACTACATGCAAGGCATTGAATTACAAAGGGGAAAAAAGTCCCTAGCATTGGGAGAAACACACATAAGTACATTAAAAATCTCTCTCTCTCTCTCTCTCTCTCTCTCTCTCTCTTTCTCTCTCTCTCTCTCTCTCTCTCTCTCTCTCACACACACACACACACACACACACACACACACACACACACGTAATTACAGTTCTGGGGGAAGGGTAAGAGAAATAACAACTGTAGTGGGAATGGGCAAGGAAAGACTGCCAGTTGGATTCAGCACTACAGTAAGCCTTTCTAAAATTTGTAATAGGGAAAGAAGCATGATGATGGTTCCACAGAAAGAAATTGTATAGTTGGGGTGGCTATGTGGCACAGTGAATAGAGCACTGGCCCTGGAGTCAGAAGGACATGAGTTCAAATCTGGCCTCAGACACTTAATACTTACGAGTTGTGTGACCTTGGGCAAGTCGCTTAACCCCAATTGCCCTCCAAAAAGGAAAAAAAAGAAATGGTATAGTTGATAAGGTACCAAGCCAAAATTTCACTTTAATGGGAATGTATCACATTTGAGAGGTCAGTTTTCAATATATAGATTTAGAATTCAACGTCAAAGGTAAGAATTATAATAATAACAATTTAATATAGCTCACTTAAATTTACAAAGCACTATATAAATATTAATACATTTTATCCCCACAATAACCCTGGGAGGTAGATGTTATTACTATAGTGAGGAAACCAAGGCAAAGAGATATTCAAAGACTTGCCCAGAGTCACATAGCCAAGAATTTTCTGAGGCAGGCATCATAATGTTTTCAAATTCAATACTCCATCCACTGTGACACCTAGCTCCTTTTATATATAAAAGAACAGCCTGTCCATTTATAGAATTTTGTTCTAGCTAGAGTAGCCTTTCCTCTGGCTAAACTCATTAGGAATGGGGGATGTTTGACTTCATGAACTCTTTTAATTCCTCATCTTTACCCACAGCTGAGCTCCTAATTTATCAACTGCCCACTAGGCACTGTCTTAATATGAAGGCTATTGTGTGATTTTTAGCTCTAGCACTATCATAATAAGCTTTTATGAATAGGTCCAGTTTAAATTCTCATACTGTTTAGTATAAATAATTAAAAAATACTTCCATTGCTACATTCATAGCAACTTGAATTTACAATACATTATGTACTGAAATACAGGTTATTAAGACTATCCTGATACATTTTGCAATTGTCCATGACAGCGCAAAACAAAGTCTGACTCACCGTTTTGGAATTCTGCCACTGTTTTCTGGTATCCTAAAAATTTGCTTGACCTGATTTGTAAAGATCTTCGAAGTTTTGACCTGCTTTTTATGGTTGTCCAATTGGGACCTGCAGGACACTATACTCTTTAAAGAAACCCTTTTCATGTTTACACTACTATAAAAGGTAAAAATAAAAATGTCTCCTGATAAATTGCAAAATATTGCAGGGTGTTGGAGGATGATTGAGAAAGGAAAGAAAGGAAAAGAGAAACAGAAACAGACACAGAGACAGACATGGAGCTTATTTGACTTCTTGGCAAGTTTTCTGGCATTAGCCAAACACATTTTCTGAAAATTGAGGGGGAAAAACATCTCACACATTTTATAGGTGACACTATTCTCTTTTTATAGTCTCAATCCCTCATATTCAAGTTAAAATTTCATGTATTCTTGTAACATTCCAGGTTTTTATTGCCCAAAGTGAGCTGCCGAATCAGAATTATCCAGAAATAAGGATAAAAGGTCACATTCCCTATCTCAAAACTGTAGTCGTAAACATGCAGCTAACAAATCTTCTCATCCTCCAGGAGTGCAAACAAATAGGGCACTGGTGGTTTTCCTCTCAAAACTTAGCAGAAAGTGGATCAACCACCTGAAGCTCATTCGCACAGTCAGCTGAAGTTATTGCCACCGGGAATCTAAGCTGGAACTGATCTGGAGTTCAGAAATAACTAGTTCTGAAGGAATTTTTCAGCAGTGAAACTTATTAATAAAGCATAACACTGGAGATTTGTTAATAAAAATTTCAAATGCACAAACTTTCTCTATTAAAACTATGGGTTGAAGAGAAAATGGGCAACTTTCAGGATTAAAAAAATTAATGAACTCTATTAGACAGAAGATTAATAACAATATTCTATACCATTAGGAGCTGGGGAAGAAGTAGTAGGTGCCTTTCTGCTCCCAATTAAGATATTACCTCTTTTTCCAATTCAGGATTATTCTTTGTTAATGGTAGTTGTTTTTTTTTTTTTCCCCTGAGCAACATCTCACATTTTCCACAAGACCTATAGATATTTTTTTTGTCTTCTAACTTTCAGAAGAAATGTTCTTAGGATGCAGAAGTCCTGTCTAACATAAAACAGTACCCTAGTTCTGGGAAAGTCATTTGGTCAAAAAGTAGTCACATGAAATAGATCTCTCTTATAAATAGAGCAAAGACAATACTTGACAATGAAAATGGGAAAGCAAAGTTACAGAATTTCCAAGTCAGAAGATAGTCATCAGCTAATACAACTTACTGCAAAAATACCCCCCTCCATTACAACTTACCCAAGTGGATGTTCAGCCTTTGCCTGAACAGTTCCATTTAGGGGGAATCTGCCATATCCTAGGGCAACCCATTAGACTCTCAAATAACTCTAATTGTTAGGAAGTGTTTTGTTCATTTGTATTTGTGTGTGTGTGTGTGTGTTTATTTGTTTTCTTTGGCACGTGACATAAATTTGCCTCCTTGTCACTTCCACCTGTTGCTTCTGGGTCTGCCTTCTGGGACTAATAATAAGTTGAATCTTTTTTTTTCCCACATGACAGCTTTTCAAGTACTTGATGACAGCTATCATGTCACCATAGGGTTTTTTCTCCTCCAGGCCAATCATTTCTAGTTCTTTTTACTGATCCTCATGTGGAAGAGACATGAGGCCCTTTAGCATTCTGCTGCCCTGCCTCAGAAATGTTTTCTAGTTTATCTATTTCCTTCCTGATCTGTAGTACCCAGATTTGAATACAATATTCTACATGATGTCCAATCAGCATTGAATAGAGGTCTATGACCCCCGTTTTCCTGCAATCTCTTTTCTCTCGATGCAGTCCAAGAAAAAAAGTTAGATTTATTCTCATACTGAACATACAGTCACATAAAACACACTTTTTCCCCCATGGAAACTATCTAATTATGCCATTCTGAATGTGAATTTGCAGAGCTGAAATCTACTATAGTAGATTGTATGAAATGGAATAATATTAAACAAGGACGTAAAAATGGTTTAGTTTGGACCCTAATTGTGGAGGGTTTTTAAGTACCAGGGTAAATCATTCGTATTTTATTCTAGAGCCATTAAGGAACCACTGAACATTTGGCGGTAAGAGAAAAAGATGTTTACACCTGTGTCCACATAATAATTTCACAACAAAGTTCTAAGGTAGAATGTTTGAATTTCCATGGATTACAGTTTGAGAAACCCTGCAGTATGAGGGTGAATTCGTTTGTAGTACCATAAGTACATGACAAAACTTCAGTCTCAGAGCTGAGTTTCTTTATTTGTGGTCCCAGGACAGAATATGAAAAGCAATCAAAGCAGGGTTCTAGCCCCAGCTGTACTTGGTAAAACCACATATTTCATAATATACAATAGAGAATAGGTCTTATGTGGAATGGTAGCCAGTATATCTAACTGTTATACATTATTTAGTTTTACCAAGAGGAAATATTTAGTAGAGCAAACAAACATGATTATTCTGTTCCACTTGATATAGTTAATTCTCAGAGCACAGCAGCCACTTAAGGGCACATTTAATAAAAAGAAATGTGAACATATTTTATGTGATTTCAAGAAAAACAGATGAGTGTCTAAAAGTTTGTAAAATACACGTCAAGGTTGAAAAAATTAATGTAGCTTAATAAATACTAAGGGAAACTAAGGAGAAATCCTATAATGACTCAGGTAAATATATGAAATATACAAAAGGATACTTTAAGAGGAGTAAGAAAGTTATGCTTACAAAGAATAAGAGGTAATAGGCTAAAGGAACTTTTAGCCTAAGAAGGAATATCTTTATAATTTATATTTATATTAAAATATCATTAGCACATGTATTTCTTGTCATAGGATAAAAGGGGAAAATTAGGAAATAAAAATTCATTCTTCAGCCTCACACTTTGGCCAGTGGAAGTGAAGATCAGTATAATATAGAGTACTGACCTTGAGCCCTCCAGGCAGGAAAATCTGGGTTAAATACTTGTTTCTCAAATAAACTAGCTGGGTGACCATGGGCCAAGCACTTAACCTTTCACTGTCACAGATGACCATCTAAATTATAGAATAGGAATTATTTATTTGAACTAGTTGAGAGTATTTCTGTATAGATAAAATCACAGATATAAACTCCTTAATTCCCCTCCCCGCCCCCAAATAGTTGGAAGAACAAAATTTGAGCTAGTCAACATAACCATAATCAACACCTTTGGACATCCACATGACCATTCTGAGGGGATTCAGTCAAGTTTATTGAGGAACAATGCTGCTCTATGAAGAGCACTGAAATCCTCATTACAGAAGAAACTTTGGCTGTGCTAACCCCTGAAGCATTTCAGAGAGCTTCCTCTGGCAGTACAAAATATCATTTCACCTCCATGGGAGGAGGAACTGGTTCTCTCAAGCACCATAAACATTTTTTGTAACGTGGTTGCATGACTAATATCACAGAAGTAAGTATTGCTGTAGTCATCCAATGAATATGTGTGCTTGGTGATGGGCCTCTGCCTTTACTTAACATCTTGCTAATGGGTGTATATGACCAGAGGATCCTGGTTGATCTCTTAAGCATTCCATAGGATGATCCCTTGTACAAGAAGAAGGTGTTACTAAACTACTAAGTACTGCAGTGGATGAAGGACACAATTTCTATTAATATTCACATTTTGAACTTTAACAGCTTTGAACCCAAACATTGACTCTTCTGAGTCAAACTAGAATCTGATATTTGTTCACCTTGCTCTATAGTACCTTTAAAATGATATTTGCTCAGGCTTTTGTCAAATTCTGAAAGAAGATGAGCATTAGAAAAATTGTTTTCATAAAGGCAACCAATAATTAAATTAACCAGCTGTAATGGTATGGGAATTTGAAGATCCTCCCTGCCCCTTAATAGGCTTAAGGAAATTTAAAATATCCCTACCCCTTAAGGGGCCTCATTTGGAGCCAAACAAGAGAAGCTTGCTCCAGGGAGGCTTGTTTTTCAGGAAGGTCCACCTTTTGTTACTTTGTAATTAGTCAGTGTGTCATGAAAGTTGTGATGTTCTCTGACCCTTGAGAAGGATTTGGGGCTCACATATGGGAGGAGCTGTGTGATTAGACCAGATGAGACTCTCAGTAGTTGTTGAACCCCCTGTCCTTGAAAGCCCAAATGTTGGTGCTTCTCTCTCTCTGGTAACTAATACTGTTTGTATGTAATGGTCAGAAAAGATATTTGGTCCCCAAGGTATTTTTGCCTGTGGGCAAATAATAAGAACAAAAATATATTACATCAAATAATACAGCAATGTATGAGTCTAACAGTTTATTTTAAAAGACATGATAATGAATATACAAGTATCTTGTTCCAAAGATATAATTCAGGTGAACATACTTAGGATATGAATTTCTTAATGGCTAAAGTCAGTGCCTATGAGTCAGATAGGTAGAGATGACATAGTACCAGATATAGTTTATTACCTTCATCAAGAAAGATAAACAACTATCTTCATGATGACAAATGTTTTGTTTGATTAATATATTCACAATAGAGCCAGTTAATATATTCAGCTCTTCATCACTTGAAATGAAACTAATTGTAATATGTTTGACCAGGAGATAGTTTTATAATTAGTAAATCTCATCCCAAGTTTATTTCTTCCTGAAATATACTTCTGTTATCATATAGAAATGAATGAATAATACTCATTTTGCTTGTAGGATTATAGAACTAGAGCTGGAAGAAATCTCAAAGGACAACTACTCTAAACTCTTATTGTACATATGAGGAGAATAAGGCCAAAGGAAGGTAAGTGACTCATCCATGTTCTCTTACAAAGTAAGTCAACAAACATTTATTATGCAGTTACTATGTTTATGCTCTGTGTGCCTCCAGTTCCAGTTAGAAATCTTTACATTCAATCAGATTCCTCATATTTCATTTGAATATTGTACCCTATATCTGTTTTACCCTGTATCTCATACATTACCTAAAATATTTCCCATTAAATCAAGTCCATGTATTTTCAGGAAAATTAAATCTAATGATTTATATAGTTTTTAGTTCTATATTTCTAGTTTTGTTTACTACAGGAAGATAAAGTCATCTCATTTCCCTGTGTTTCCTCATTTCAGAAGCCATAAATATAATATAGTTTGCCCTAACAGTATTTTATAGATTTATGAGATTTTATTCATAAATCATACCCATTATTTGATAACAACATACATGGGATTACATTTTAGGATCCTTTTTTATTTCCCAATGTTCTCCAAATATAAGATCATTAATAGATATTTCTTATACTTACATAATAGGCAATAATATATACCTTCTTTACAGTCATTATATACTTTTGTCTAAGCTCATTGTCATTTTAGGTGTCCAGTATGTTTCCTGAAACTCAGAAAGACCTGGTTTTAAACACTGACTCTCATGCTTATTTTCTGTGAAATTTTTACCCATTTAACCTTTTAGAGCCACAATTATAGGGTCAGGGGGAAAGAAAAACTAATACCTCTAGTCGCTAAGGTTATCTAGTTTTTGTGAGGCTCAAATGAGATAATGTACATAAAATATTTTGAAAAGTTAAAGTGCTGTATGAGTATATTTTATTTTTACTTTCATTTATTATTGTTGTTATTATCTTAGTCTTATCTTTTCCAGTGAGGTACAGATAGGAAGATCCTGGGACAAGATGCTCTACTGATATTGTTATATTATATTTATGGTTCTAAGGCTGTTGCGCAGGTCGATAAAATAACTACTTTATTTAATTGCTTAAAAGAATCAGGATGTAAGCATAAGTGTGTTGGTAAATGTTTAATAGTGGGCCTCCAAAAATTTACACAGTTTAAACTTTTAGGTTTAATTTCCATTATTGCTATTTTATCCATCAAGACAATAAATAAAGCCCTGAGTTGTAGTGTTTGTCAGTTTCCAAGGTATAAATGCTCTCGCCTAATATTTAACCACCAACTCTCAGAAGTTGTTTTGAGCTGGATGCAGATCATTTAGTTCATCTTATTATGGTTATTTAATGAATCATAATGATAAGTCTAGGAGCAGACTGATGATGGAGATGATATATGCTTTATACTATTCCCCCTTAGTTTTTGTTTCTTCACATAGCTTTCTATATTTTGAAGTCTTATGAAAATTCTATATGGCTTAAAGATATAAAAATAATAATAACCAATATTTACGTAGTGCTTTATAAGGTTTGCAAAGATCTGAATGTATGTTATCTCATTTGAAATGGTGGCATCTAAAATGTTCATAATTTTTTTTAATTCTAGGATTGTTGTGAACATTTCTGTCCATGATATAATGGTCTGTTTCCACTACAATTTATTGTTGATTTCTCAAGGATATTGTGAGCTCTATTTTTGTAGTATAGAGTTTATTCTACTGTTAGTATGTGAAAGACAGGAAACCGCTATTGTATAATTCTAGCCGATATCTACTAAATTTTTACAACCTGAAGTTAGGTGTTTCATAGTTTCCACTGTGTCCTTGAAGTGACTTTGTTTATCATTAGGTTCAGGTTACAGGATAACCTTTCTGTATTTTCTGGTGTTGATCGCTTGATCTTGAACTGACTTCATAAACCTTTTTGTGTGTTTGTATACATTTGTATACATATTTAAATAATGCAAATTTTGTCCATTTATAATTATATTTTGTTATTATTTATTATTTTTCTCATTCTCTTCTTTTGATGTGGTTTAGCTATTATTTCTTATTATTCATTACTCTATAAACTATTGCACAAATGGATAAAACAAGTACTTTTTGTAGTCGAATAAAGTATTAGAATATAAGCCCATCATCTTTTTTTGTTTTGTTTTGGGTTGTTTTTTTTTTTTTTTTTTTGCTTTTTAGAGAGGGGAAGGTAGGGCAGTCAGGGTTAAGTGACTTGCCCAAAGTCACACAGCTAGTTTTTGTGTAAAGTGTCTGACGTCGGATTTGAACTCCTGACTCCAGGGCTGGTTCTCTATTTACTGCCACCTAGCCGCCCCAACTTATCCTCTTTAGGTTTATTTTTGGTATAACTGTAGCCGGTGTGATGGCAGGGATAATATGTACCTTTTCTAGTTCCACATTATTTTGATTTCCTTAAAAAAAGTCCTAATGATTATGAGAAGTAAAGCAACAATTACATTTTACTTCTACAGAAAATTGCTGGACAGGTTACTGTGTGTGTGTTGGATTTATTGATTTATACTGCATTTTGGATGTGCAGCTTTAACCAAAATAGTCTTACTTATTCTTCAAAATAAATCTTTTTGAGAAAGTCAGTTTCTACTGTGTCTTCTTTTACTTGTGAATAATGTCTTTAGCTTAGAATTGACCAAGTAGCTTATGATCTTATCCAAGATTTGTTACATTAGCAAACTTTATGATACAACACTGAAAAAGATGCTTTTTCCTTCTCTACTCATGATCTACTTACAGCAAGGGACAGAGAGTCCCTGGCAAAACTGAGTAGGAACTCAGACAGCTCAGTGCCACCACAGTGGAAGGGCTGTTTGAGCCTCCTCAATAATGAATTCAAAGCCAATGGATAATTTGTCCTGCATATTTGGGTTTCCCTTTACTTCAATATGAAAACCAAAAAGTGCATGCATACACACACACACACACACATACACACACACATACACACACCAATCATACACATGCTTGAACAACTCTGTATACATTAATGGGGTCAGTTAAAAGTTGGCTTGAATTTAGCGCACAGATTCTTGTTTTCTATTTGATAACCCATTATTATTACAAGGACTAAAAACCATAGTCAGCAATATCTTTAATTCCAGAAATACTTAAATCAACATTAAAGTCAATGCCAGGAATATAATCATTTTCTCCTAAGCCAACCACTAACAATATGGATTTTTAGTAAAACTCACCCCAGCCATTTTTTTTCTTACATACATGTAATTCTAGGATAGAGTCCCCAGTATAAATGCTGCTTCCTATCAATATTCCTTTTCAATGTTTAGTCACAGAATAAATTTCAACTTAGAATGTTTCTGAGAGGAGTCATAGCTAGTTAGGGGCCTCAGTTAAAATGCCCAGATTTACCATGAAATCACCAAATGCTATATAAGCTTAAGTGGTCTCATCCTTTCACTGTAACTAGGGTTTTACAAGACTTTTTGTTTGATTGTTTTAACCAAATACACAAAACATTCAGGTCAAACAAGTTTAATCTCCCCCTCCCCCCCACACACAATTTGAATCCCTTTCATTATAATATTGAATTGAAATAATTTTCTAATTGTTGTGGATATATAAAATTATGGGAACAAAACAACTAACTCATTGGTTATTTCAATACTCAATACATCCAGTTAAAAAGGAACACCTAATTAGCTAATTCATTTCATTTTTTTCTTCACTTTTCAGTTCCTGGAAGCAACATCATGTACATAGAAAGGGAACTTTCATTTGACTTCTGTTAACTTCTTTATCAAATACTTAAAATTGCACATGTATAAACTATATCTGGTTGCTTGCCATCTTGGCAAGAGGGAGGGAAGAGGAGGGGAAAGAAGAAGAGGTAGAATTTGGAATTCAAAACTAAAAAAAAACAACTCTTAAAAATTATTTTAACATGTAATTGGTGAAAAAGTAAGATTATATATTATTAAAAAGAGTATGCTTAACATTTATCAAATTCATACAATTTAGTGTGGGATAATGGCATCATATCTACAAAAAGCTTTACAAAACGGGGCGGCTAGGTGGCGCAGTGAGTAGAGCGCCGGCCCTGGAGTCAGAAGGACCTGAGTTCCGATCCAGCCTCAGACACTTAACCCACACAAACAAAAACCTAGCCGTGTGACCTTGGGCAAGTTACTTAACCCCAATTGCCCTAAAGGGGCGGCTAGGTGGCGCAGTGAGTAAGAGCGCCGGCCTCGGAGTTGGGATGACCCGAGATCAAATCCAGCCTCAGAAAATGAGCACCCACGCATAAATAATGACTAGCCGAGTAACCTTGAGCAAGTTACTTAACCCCAATTGCTTTAAAAAAAAAAAAAAAAGCTTTACAAAACAAGGCATAAATACTATTGGGAATGAAAATTTTCATAGAAATCAACTATTTCTTCAGTTTTTATGCCACAGATACTCCCTGAAATGCAAATGTGCCATATTCAAAAAGACCTTATTCTATGAATGAAATCACACCATGCAACGACACCCTGAACGACCAAGTTGAAAACTGATGCATACCACACTGTGGCTTCATTAGAAGGTCAAAACAAACCAGTCAGGTCATTACTGTGGTTCACAGAGATGTAGTGCTTTTCCCATGCTCTGTCAGAGACAGGATCTGAATCTAGGACTTCCTTATCCAAAGTCCTGTGTCTTAATCTATTGTGCCATTCATCCTCATCTCTTGTTTCCTCACGATATGATGCCAGCAACTTTAGCAGAACCTTACCATACATTCAATAACTTCATGAACAACTTTTTTTTTCCAACAGTTATAGGAATTTAGGGCTAACTCTTAGCAAAACTAGGAAATAGCTTCCATTTTTTGTGTCTTTCAAAGTAAAGAACATGCAGATAATATTCCAGTAAGAGCTCATATAAGACCAGGCCATTTAACACAGTCAGTGATGGAGAGTATTAGGGAGTAAATTTCCAGAGAGGCATGAAGAGCTTATGGAGTGTAAATTTTAGAATAGAAGCAACCATGGTGGCAGAGGCACATGGGTATGAGACCTGAGACCAACAAAGAAACATCTCTCTTGTCTCAGGTTTCCTTTGGTTGTGTTCTGCACTGATGGTACAGATTCTTACAGAATATTTTGTGTATCACACTGTCAACTCTACCTTCTAAAGTGCCAGAGAATAGAATAGAGGCCCCAGGGAGGAAGAACTGCTACCATCAAGCAAGTATTTTGGGTAATGGAAGGCTTTCCAAAACAAAATCATATTTTTGAGCCAATTATGTGCACAATTCTAAAATGGACACTCTAGAAGTAGGAAGAGATGTAAAGGTTTATATGTCAGGTGGAGTTTAGGACTTGAAAAATGGATTTTTTTAGCCAGTGAGGCACTAATTTTTTAGGGATAGAAACATAGGGTTGTACTATCAGAGTGTGAGTCCAAGTGGAAAGATAAGCATGATTCACAATCCAAAACAGGAGGTGTCAATAACTCTCACAGGGGAAAGAAGGTGCTTGGTTGAGTTCTAATGACAGTCAGTCAGTATCAGTGAGACACTTTGGGAAATAAACTTAGGGAGTCTTTCAGTTCAATCTCTAAAACATCTCCTCTCACCTGGACTACTGTAATAGCCACCTAATTGGTCCCTCTGCTTCCAGTTCCTCCCCTTCAAATTTTTCCTCCACAGACTTCCTATAGCAGTAAAAATAATGCCCAGATGTCCCTTTGTGTGTGAATGTGTCTGTATGTGTGTGTATATTGGAGGTGGGATGTGTGTGTATGTGTGTTTGTGGTCCTTTCTGTGCTTCCCTATTTTCTCCACAATAAAATGCAAATTACTTAGCTCATCATTAAGAACTTCTTAAAGCAAGACTTCAATGTCCCCCTTTCCCCTGTTAATCAACTATCATTTATTAAGTACCTACTGTGTGCCAGACACTATGCTAAGAACTATGGATGAATGGAAAAGCAAAAATTAAAATAAAAACAGTCCTTGCTGACATTCTAATATGGGAGACAATATGCAAATGACTATATACAAATAAGATCTATATAGAATAAATCGGGGTTATCTGCTCTCAGAATTTAACATGTAGTCACTTTCTTCTTTGCATTTGCCCAGATGCCATTCCCTCTGCCTAGAATGCACTCCTACCTCATCTTCCATTTTTAGACTCCTTACACACCTTCAAGACTTCTGCCCGTCTCTGAAGTCTTTACCCCCTTAGCTGAAGGTTTCCTTCTCTTTCTTCTCAAATTCCTCTAGATCACTAGGTCACTGAATAAATAGCTTTCACCTCTTGTACTCCAACTTTTGCCTTGGATTTATTTGTGTACATGCTATAGCTTGTCTCACCTCTCCCAGTTAATAAAGTCCTTGAAGATAGGGACATGTGTATGTCTAAACACAGATATGACAGTACAGTGGCTTGAACATAGTAATAGTTTATAATATGTATATATATATATTCATATATATATCAATATATATATATATATATAGTAGCATGATTATAATCTGTATTAGTACCCACACAGAAGAAATAACAGATTCTTGAAAAATTGAAATAACACCCTAGCAGCAACCCTGTCTTATAGATAGGGAATAAAATGATTTCTATACCCATTTTACAGATGAAGAAATTAATTCTTTTTTTTGTTTTGTTTTGTTTTGTTTTGGTTTTTTGTTTTTGCTTTTTGGAGGGCAATTGGGATTAAGTAACTTGCCCAAGTTCACATGGCTAGGTTTTTATTTGTGTGTGCATTAAGTGTCTGAGACCGGATGGGAACTCAGGTCCTTCTGCCTCCAGGGCCAACGCTCTACTTATTGCGCCACCTAGCCGCCCCAAAGAAATTAATTCTAAAAGAATTAAGGTGGATTTACTCATACTTCAGGAACTATAGTTGAGAAAGGTACTATGAAAATTTAGGAGTCTATGAGGTGTTCAAGGAGGATTAACACCTCTGTTGAGAGGAATTGCTGAGCCCTATTCAGGGTTGCTCATCAACCTTTGCTGCCCATCGCTCATCCAATTTTTACCTGTGACTCCAAAAAGGTGTACCATTTTCAACAGCCACATTCTGGTACAACAGTCTGGGCAGATGGGCTAAATCAGGTTGATAGGCCCATTAAGAGGATGTCTACCCCAAGCACGTGAATTCCTGGAGGATGAGAACTATTTGTTCCAGTGGCCATGAGGTGACTGAAGCAGGCTATATGGAGCACTTAGAGCTTGGTCATGTTTCAAAGAAGCTAAAGTCATCCTGCATCCTAGGCTATTGCCAGTCATCTTGATTTGTGTCTTGCCATAGGACTTTAATGACTCTGAGAGAGCAAGACTGAGGACTTTGTTCAGCTCTCCCTCACTTCAATCCAATTCATACATGATTCAAGACATTTCCCCATGACATCATTGCTCCTCTTTGAAAAGGAAGGACAAACAACAACAACAACGACAAGAAAGCCTGATGTTTATTTCTTTCCTCTCTCAATTACCACCATTAAATCACCTTTATTTGCTGCATGTGCCCTTTATACTTTTTTCTTTGACAATTCACATCAGGTCTAATTCCAGCAAAGTTAACCAAACTTTCCTTGACAGAATCTTAATACCCATATTGTTGTAAGCTCTACAAGCTGTTACACAGAGATGATTTTTTTAATGTAATTTTGAATGTTGTTTCAGAAATGCATAATCTGCCGAAGACACAGATGTTCATATCCAATTACTCTAAAGGATAATTCTTATATATGAAATATTTCTTAAGAAAATTCCAAGTAGCAGTGTACTGGTAAATCAATTCCAAAGAACAAATGCCAAATTAGCTTCTTCTGACAAGTGTTCGCAGTGTGAGGTTATTTCAGCACACTTGGGCAACACTTTAAATTAAGATTCCCAGATAGGTACTTAATTAAGATTTAACAAGACCTTCACTGCATGTTATTTAAAATATTTAATGAACAACATCAATTTTGTATATGACATATGTCATTATGTGACTCTTAATGCTATTGTAATAACCAGTTGCAACCACATTTGGAAAATTAGTTTCCAACTAACCTAGAGAGGAAGAAATAGGAGGAATGACATCATATAGCTAATGGCTAAAGCCATGTTTATGTGATGACAAACAAAAGTTTTTGGAAGAAATAAAACACCCGTACAAATATAGGGTCATATATTTAAAACTGGAAGAGACTTTGGAGGCTATCGAATCTAAGACCTATATTTTATAGAAGTGAAAAATGAGACACAGAAAGATTAGGGACTTGGCCAGCTTCATACTAATAGTAAATTGGCGGCCTCTAGGTGGCACATTGCTGTGTACAGAATCAGGAAGGTTTGGGTTCAAATTGAACTTTAGACACTTCCCAACTGTATGACCCTTGGCAAGTCACTTATCCCCTATTTATCTCAGTTTCTTCAACTGTAAAATGGGGATAATGAAAGCATCTAGTCATGCTGTTGTGAAGATTAAATGAGATACCTAAAGCATTTAGCATAGTGCCAATACACACAGTACACACAGTAAGTGCTATTCTAATGCTTATTCCCTTCCCTTTCCCCTAAATGTCTGAGAAAGTTCCTGATGTCTAATTCCCATGCCCGATGTTTTCCTAAGAATAGAACTTCATACATAAGAGTAAAAGTTTGGTAAAACCTTTCCAGCAAAATTTCAACTCTGGCACAACAAAAGAGAGTTCCTAACCACATTATGGGGAGTTAGTATTGCTCAGTGGAAAGAACCTAAACCAGAAGTTAAGATACCTGGGAATTACTCACAGTTCTGACATTCACTAGTTGTGTTACAATTAGGCAAATCACTTCCTCTCCCTGGGCTGTAGTTTCCCTCACCTGTAAAATACAGGAGTTGTATTAGATGTATCCCAAAGTTCTTGCTCAGAGAGACTATGATTTTATTTTATTTTTTAAAGCAATTGGGGTTAAGTAACTTGCTCACGGTTACATGGCTAGTCATTATTTTATGTGTGGGTGCTTATTTTCTGAGGCCGGATCCAATCCCGGGTCATCCCAACTCGGGGGCCAGCGCTCTTACTCACTGCGCCACCTAGCCACCCCAGACTATGATTTTATTAATTGGTAGGAAATTAAGATAATCAGATTTTCTGTTAGCCTAGAAATTCATTGCTATGTTCACACAAGCACATAGGATCTTGGAGTACTTGTTTGACTACTGCTTGTTGTGAAGCCACTGTGAAAGTGGATTACATGTAATAATGAATTATGCTTTTTAAGGTGCAATCTGGAAGCCATAAGATCCAAACTCCTGCCCTCCAAAAGCTTTTTTTATGAAGTATTTTATTTATTTGTTTGTTTTTGAGGGAGGAATGAGTGAGGAATTAGAACCAATATGGTTTTCATTTTCCAGTATGGAAATGGATTGAGGTTTTCATTCATGTAGGATTTCTCCAGTGATATAGATCCCAAACCCATTCATTACTGCTTATCCTTAATTCAGTAACACAAACCATTTTGAACTCATCAGATATTATTTTTCCTGTTAAAATTTATTACTAATTTATTTTAGGTGTTCTGTTCCCTTTAAATTTTGAGTTCCAAATTCTCTCCCTCCCTCCACTCCTGCTCCACCCCCTGAAAAGGCAAGCAATATGATCTCTGTTATACACATGAAATCAAATAGAAAATTTTCCCATAATAGCTAACTTTCAAGAAAAAATGTAAAAATAAAGTGAAAAATTTTTACTTCTATTTGCATTCAAACTTTGTCAGTTCTCTCTCTGGAGATGGATGTCATTTTTTCATCATGAGTTCTTTGGAATGGTCCTGGATGATTATACTGATCAGAGTAGCTAAGTCTTTCACAGTTGATCATCATTACAGCATTGCAGTTGCTGTGCACAATGATTTCCTACTTCTCCTCACTTCACTTTAGATCACTTTGTATAGGTCTTGCCGTGTTGTTGTTTTTCCCTTTCCTTGAAGCTACCCCTTTGTCATTCCTTATAGTACTATATTTTTCTATTAGGGACCATCTCCAGTACTCCTGATCTATATCTTACTACTCAATTCAGATGGTACCAGAGGAGAAAATGATGCTGGTGACCTTGCATAGCCTTCCCTCATTTAAATCCAATTCAATTGCAAGTCATGCCATCATCTTCCAGATGTCATGGTCCTCTTTGAGAATGAAGGACAAACAACAATAATACTCTATCAAAATCATATGTTACAACTTGTTTAGCTGTTCCTCAATTGATGAGCATCCCCTCAGTTTCCAATTCTTTGCTTCCACAAAAAGAGATGCTATAAATATTTTCATACATATAGGTCCTTTATCTTTCATTTGATCTCTTTGGGATACAGCCCTAATGGTGGGTACACCATGCACCAGTGCAGTTTTATAGGCTATTGGGCACAGTTCCAAATTGTTTTGCAGAATCAGTGGATTCTTTCCATTTTTAATTTTCCCTTTGGTTTTAGCATATCAGGGCAGTTTCCCTTGATAATTCCTTGGAAGATGATGTCTAGGCTCTTTTGTTAATGGCATTCAGGTAACATAATTTTAAAATTATCTGTCCTCAATTTGTTTTCTAGGTGAGTTATTTTTTCCCAATGAGATAATTTAGATTTTCTTCAATTTTTTTTTATTCTTTTAATTTTCTAAAATTGCTTCTTGTGTCTCATGGTGTCATTAGCTTCTGCTTGCTCAATTCAAACTTTTAAGGAATTATTTAAGTGAACTTTGGTACCTCCTTTTCTCTTTGTTCAATTCTGCTTTTCAAAGATTTACTTTCTTCAGTGTATTTTTAAGGAGTTCTCTTCATTAGATTTTTGTGCCTTTTTTAACATTTGGCTTTTTTTTTTATTCTTAAGGTGTTACTTTCTTCACTATTTTTGTGCCTCCTTTACCAAGCTCTTGACTTCCCCCACCCCTAATTTTCTTGCATCACTTTCATTTCTTTCCCCATTTTTTCTTCTACTTCTCTTATTTGATTTCTAAAATCCTTTTTGTGGTCTTCCAGGCACTGACAGCAATTCAAACTTTTCTTTGAAGCTTTGCATCTAGCTACTTTGATTTCCCTGTTTTTATCTGAGATTGCATTTTGATCTTCCCTGCCACTATAGTAACTTTCAATATTCAGCTTCTTTTTGTTGTTATTTTCTCATTTTCCCAGTCTATTTCTTGACTTTTAACCTTATGCTTAAGTTGAGCTATAATCCTTGGGTGAAAGGAACGCTGACCCAAGCTACAGATTTTTTTTCTGCTGTTTTCAGAGATAGTTACGTGAATCTTTGGGCTCTCAGTTCTTACAAAATGGTATGATTTAAGGAAATATATGGTCACAACTCTCCTGGCTTGGGCTTTGGTCTGTGAGGGTCCACAACTATGCTTTTTCATGCTGAAACCCTGCTCCTGTCAATCCTTGTCTTTGTCCTGAGACTGCTACTGGGAATTGCATGTGAGCAATTCAAAAGAGTTCTACTTCTATTGTACACAGTAGCAGCCACAGTATGATGACTGATTTTGATAGACTTAACCCTTCTTAACAATGCAAGGACCTAAAACAATTCCAAAGTTCTCATGATGGAAAATACCATCCACACTGGGACCAAGAACTAAGGAGCTTGAATACAGAGTGAAACAGATTATTTTCTTTCTTTATTTGTTTTTCTTATGGTTTCTCCCATTTGTTATAACTCTTCTATACAACATGACTAATGTGAAAATATGTTTAATAGGTAGAGCCTATATCAGATTGCATACTATCTTGGGGAGGAAGAAGGGGAGGGAGGAGAAAAACTTAAAATTTATGGAAGTTAATGTAGAAAACTAAAAATAAATAAATTAACTTTAAAAAGGGGTCCTACTCCCAGTGCCATCAAAGGGTCAATTGTAATCTTCTGACCATCTGTGGACTGAGAGCAGGAAGCCACTATAGCTGTAGATTCAGTTGCTCCCCAAGGTCTGTTGCTAGCTTGAAGCTGGACTGAACTCCATTCTCACCACATCTTCCTTGCAAAAGAAACTCCATCTCTAAAATCAGTGAATTTTTCCAGGTTGTTCCCTATGTGAATATTGCTTTCCCTCCTTTTTTTAACATATTATTTCTTGTAGAGGAGAGCCTGATTCTGGAAGGACATTTCAGTAGAATATAATTTTTCATATTTCCACAAAACTGATAACATTTCATAAACATGACCAAGGAACCAACCTATTTAAATTCAAAGATGCTAATCAACAGAAGATTGGCCATAGGAAGAACATTTGGCTATAAAACTCATTAACCTGTCTGCTAAGGTTTGGAAGGATTGTAATAATTTTTGTTTGTATGACCATACTCTTATAATTATGGATCTTCTGAGAAGTTGGGAAAAAAAAATATATATATATATTTAAAAATTCAGTCAAAAATATCTCTCATAAAATTACTTTGAATTTATCTGTGCTTGCCATAATATTGCTACCACAACTGCCCACCCATTATTAAACTTAAGCTTCTTTTTTTTTTTTTAAACAAATGCTTTATTAACTTCTGGTTTACATCATTCATTTCCCCCAGATTTTCAGTTACAATTCCCCCCCCATTTTTTCCCTACCCACCACACCAGAGTAACAGTCCCACTAGATATGCCCTCATCCAATCTGTTCTCTCCCATATCTTCTCCCATACCCCCTTCGACTTTGCCATTAGGGCAAGGTGAATCTCTGAGCCCCAATGCCTGGACATCTTATGAAACATTTAATTTTAAAACTTTGATTTTCAGATCCATTCCCTTCCACCCTTGTCACACACTCCCTTTGAGAAGATAAGCAATTCAGTATGTGTTGTACATGTATAGCTATGCAAAACATTACCATAGTAGATATATTATAAAAGACTGCTTATATTTCCCTCCCACCCATCTCACCTCCCACCTGGTCCATTCCCTACTTTGATCCTGTCCCTCTTTGATAGCGGGTACTTCCAACATCCCCTCCTCCCAGAATGCCCTCCCCTCCATCATCCCTCTTCTCATCCCCCTTTCCCCTACTCTCCAGCAGGGTGAGATATCCCATTTAGTATGTATGTGATTCTCTCCTTGAGCCAACTTCAATGAGAATATGGTTTTGCCTTTTTGCCTTCCTGTTCTTCCCCTCCCCTAAAACTACTTCCCCTTGCCTCTTCTGCATGAGACAGTTTACCCTGCCCTGTCTCTCCCCATCTCCTCTTGCCATTTTCCTCTCTCACCTCTTGACTTCACCCCTTAAGAATCATCCCTTCCCATAAAATTCAACCTGTGCCCTCTATCCAGGTATACCTGTAAACATATGCCCATATACCCTTCTTCAATTATTTTCATAATGATAAAGGTTTCATCAGGCACAGTTATTGTTTTTCCATGTAGGAATGTAAATAGTTCAACTTTGATAAGTTCCTTTTGATTTCTTTTCCTTGATTACCTTCTCAAGCATCTCTTGCTTCTTGTGTCTGAATGTCAAATTTACTATTCAACTCTGGTTTTTTCCTTAAGAATGATTGAAAGTCCTCTATTCCACTGAATGCCCATATTTTCCCTTGAAACAAATTACTCAGTTTTGCTGGGTAGGTGACCTTTGGGTTCAGTCCCAGCTCTTTTGCCCTCTGGAATATCATATTCCATGCCCTTTGATCCCTCAGTGTAGAAGCTGCCAGGTCCTGGGCTATTCTGATTGTGTTTCCACAATATTGAAATTGTTTCTTCCTGGCTGCTTGCAGTATTTTCTCCTTGATCTGGGAGTTCTGGAACCTGGCTATAATATTCCTAGGAGTTTTCTTTTTGGGATCTTTTTCAGGAGGCGATCTGTGGATTCTTTCAACCTCTATTTCCCCCACTGGGTCTAAAACATCAGGGCAATTTTCCTTGAGAATTTCTTTAAGGATGGTTTCTAGGTTCTTTCTTTGATCATGGCTTTCAGGTAGTCCAATAATTTTTAAATTACCTCTCCTGGATCTATTTTCCAGGTCAGTGGTTTTCCCATGAGATATTTCACATTGCCTTCTATTCTTTCATTTGTTTGGATCTGTTTAATAGCATCTTAATTTCTCATAAAGTCATTAGCTTCCATTTGCTCCAGTCTAACTCTGAAGGAATGAATCTCCTCAGTGAGCTTTCAAGATTCTTTTTCCATCTGGCAAATTCGGCTTTTTAAGGCATTCTTCTCCTCATTGCCCTTTTGGGCCTGTTTTGCCATTTGAGTTAGTCTATTTTTTAAGGTGTTATTTTCCTCAGTCAGGCTGTTGACTGTCATTTCATACTTTTCTTGCATCTTTATCATTTCTCTTCCCAATTTTTCCCCCACTTCTCTTATCTGCTTCTTAAGGTCCTTTATGGCCTGTAGCCAGCTTGTATTTTCATTTGGGGCTTTTGGTACAGGAGTTCTGACCTCACAGTTCTCCTCCATACTTTGATCCTCTTTGCCCCTAAAATAGGAGTCCAATGTTGAATTTTTCTGTATATTTTGTTCCTTTTGCCTAGGCATGTTGCCACTTAATTACTTGATTTTGGGGATTGCTGCCACAGTAAGACTCTGGCACCAGAAAGGAAAGCGTGAGGTCTTCCCAACTTCTGCAGGTTGGGTGGCCTCTGAAAAGCCTCCACCCACTCTGGCAAATTGGATACACACCCCAAACTTCCCCCTAGACCACAATCCAGTTCCAGGTACTTTAAAGCAAGAGTGATTAGCCCCCAGACTGATTGCTGAGTCTCCCTACAGGTCGCAGACCAGGAGCTAGATTCGCCACTGATGCTGCAAAATGGTTTCTGTGTCTAGTTTCTTCAGCAGCTTTTTGCCCCCAGGGAAGGAAGCCAAAGTGTTCCCCAAATACTGGTCCCAAAGTCCATAAGGCACTAACCTCTCACTTTGTCCTAGGCATATCTGTGCTGATAATTCTGGAATGGCCACAGCTGCTGGTGTTCTGGGGTCCCTCCAGCCGGCTGCTGGTCTGGCCACCCTGGGGCTAAAACCTTGGCTCACTGGGCCTGGGCTCAGCTCCCAGAGCTCTGTGCTCTCAGTTCCCAGCGCACTGTGCGGCCTGCTCTCAGAGTGCTGCGATTGCTGCTCCCTGCAGGGCTGCTGGGTTCTCCTCAGCAGGAGGTTAGCTTCTCTGTGCTGTTCTGTGGGTGCTGGGGTTCCAGAAGTTGTTCAGAGTCCCCTTTTACATTATTTGGAAGTGGTGTGGGGCAGAGCCCCTTGGAAGTGCTGTTTCTATTCCGCCATCTTGGCTCCACCAAACTTAAGCTTCTTAAAGAGTAAGATTACTTCATTTTTGTATTTGAACCCTTAACAATTATCACAGTACATTGCCCACAGTAAGTGTTTAAAACTGCTTCATAAATTGGATGGACTTGAAAGAGGTAAACTAATTTAAAACAATTTACTAGATTTCATATCATTCATAATAATAACTGTTATCAGTAAGAAGCACTTGACAGCCTCCTACCTAAGAAAATAATTTTCATGGAAGGCAAGCTCAAATAGTTCTTGGGTTTTTAAGGAAAATATCTGGCAATTTAAAGCTAGCTATCTTCTTAGATCCCATTTCTTCCTAGGAAGCATCAAGCATCTCATCAATTGGCCTGAAATACAAAACATTTTTTAATGCATGTATCTGCAACTTAGTATACATGGATACACAGTGATTGTTTCATTCTATTTGTATTTTCAATGCTTACATATATACATACACATATATGTGTGTATACATGGGTATGTGCTAAACCCTGGCAATGCCTAATATAGCTAGCTAAGTAGCTAGATAGATAAGACATGCAGATATAGATATCCATGTCTGTAAAAAAAAAAGACATGTGTGTTTGAGAGCACAATGTATCTTTTGTGGGACAGAGACTAGTCTATTCTACTTGGTGTATAAACTGTGTGGGGAACAGATGATAGAATGAAATAAGGAAATAAAGACAGCAAGGTGCCCTAAAAAGTGTCATCATTGGATCATAGATTTAGAGCTAAAAGTTTATTAAAGATTTTATTCAACAAACGTTTGTTGTGCATTTAGTATGGATGAGGCATTTTATGGTCACAAAGACAAAACTTAAATAATATTTTGTTGTTTAGTCCTCTTCATTTTATAGATGATAAAGCAATTTCTGAAAGGTAGAGAGTTGTTCAATTTCACCAGGCATTAATAAAGCCTATGTTTTAGCCCATGGTCTCAACTCAATATTCTGTATGCATTTTACTAAATAACTTGTGAGAAGATTTTAAATTTATAATAAGAAGCAACTGAAGCATATAGGTGACACAGTGGCTAAAGCGCTGGACCTGAAGTCATGAAGATTTGAGTTCAAATGTATCCTCAGATACTACCTAACTGTGTGACCCTGGGAAAGTCATTTAACCTCTGTTTGCCTTAGTCCACTCAAGAGGAAAATGACTTGTAACTTTGCCAAGAAAATCCCACAGAGGGATCACAAAGTGTTTGACATGACTGAACAAGAAGAATCAGCTGAAGATATTTGAGCAGAGCAAAGTATTTATCAGATCTATGTAATATTAGGAAGGATGGAATAAAAGGCTTAAAGAGTTCAGGTAAGAATACCTATAATGAGACTATAGTAGTAATAATAGGTAGATGGTAGTAAGAGTCAAATAATTGAATTACCAGATCCTTACATTATTAGAGGTATACCAGGGAAGAGCAACAGATTTAGTGAATGATGTCATCTGTGGGACCACATGGATCCCTGATGCATTTGCCTCTGGAGTACACGCTCCTTACTATAAGCAGGGAGCTCCCTGATGGGAACATTGTGGTAGACATTGCTCCCTACTGCATGTAGCTGCCAAGATCATGTGATTCCCTGGACTACATGATTCTCCCTCTCTGTGATAGGCCTGCTTGTTTCTGTCCCACTCCTCAACACTTTCTTTATCTTTTGATTACTGGGACTGGAGTCAAGAAGACCTGAGTTCAAAGCTATCCCGAGAGATTTTATTAACTGTATGACTCTGGGCAAGTCACTTAATCTCTGTCTGCCTCATTTTCCTCAACTCTGAAATGAGGATAATGATAATACTTACCTGACAGGTTGTTATGAGTATCAGATGAAATAATGTTTGTAAAGTAATTTGCATAGTGCCGGTATATAATAGGTGTTCAATAAGTGTTTCTTTCCTTCCTTCCTTCCTTCCTTCCTTCCTTCCTTCCTTCCTTCCTTCCTTCCTTTCTTCCTTCCTTCCTTCCTTCCAATATAGCTAGATTAGATGAACAGACTTGATGGTGAAACATCTATGAAATGGTTTCTATGTGAATTAAATATCCGGAAAAAGGCAAATATTTTAAAAATACCAAGACCTTAGCTTTATTAAGAGAATTCACACCTTGTTAATGAAATGCCTTCAATGTTGGAACAAAGCTTGTCTTTGTAGGGGCAAAGAAGGCTTTTAATTGCATATAAGGTGACATTACTTAACTGACTCACTAGTGGGGTAACCAAGAATCAGGACAATTCATGGACATAACCCAAGTGGTCATATGTGTGTGTGTTTCATAATATATATTCATATATTTATTTATATATATATATATATATATATATATACATATATACACATTACACAAACACACACACATATATATATATTTCATAAGTAGAATATCAGTCTATGGCAGAGATATGGTTGACTTTCCCCCAAATACCTTTGCCATGTTTGTCTACCCACAGACATTATAATTTGCTATTTCATTATCAAATATTTCTAGCAGATTTAATTTTGCCTCAATCACAATGAGACCAAAGATTAATTAGAGACTGATATAAATGTAAAATTAGGCAGAACTTTCAATCTTTGTCTAAATATTAGAATTATTCTTAAATTGAGGCTCAGATCAATTGCGACCAGATTCATAATATTTCATTAAAAATAAGCTCCCTAAAAGTCAAACAAGAGGGAACTATGTGAATCTTAGGTACTGTTATGTTAACTGTTAGAAGATTATTGAAGCATGATTTTTCAAAAGCTTCTATAAATTGTCCAAAAGGACTATAAATTCATTAGCATTATAAAATATCACTTGTAGTCATAAAAAATGTAAGAAACAAACATTTCCTCATATGCTTCATAAGAAAGTCCATAGCAATAACAACTTAAAATACTATTGAATGAATCAGTTCAGTAATCGATAAAAGGACAAAGGAAAATAAAAATACAAATGCAAAATAACCTTCAATAAGTTTAACTTAAATTAATTGCAAATCATTTTTTAAAGAAAGTATTTCAAAAGCATAGGTTAAGGGAGAGATGTATTCAAGCAAGGAGATATTGATTTTGCTACATGAAGAAAGTTTTAAGTGTGATTTTTGTACCTATCAGTGACTAAGTTTCATATAAGAAAAACTAATGTACAATTTATGTGGTTCTAATCCAATCACTTAACAGAAAATTTAAAAATGCATTTAAAAATTTTGTTTTCACTGTATAATTACATCAGAAGTGCAATCATGAATCTTTAGAAAACATAAGACATTGTCCTCCTGATACTGAAAATAATAGTAATTTAAAACTTTTGCTGATTTGGTTTTTTATTTAATTCCCATTTATCTCCTAATAATAAATCTCCCATAAATCTCCTGAGCCAATTTTCTCCCTAAAATGTCCTGACTTTCATGAAGGCAAGTTCCAAGAGAAAGATCTAATGCTGGGGCTGACTTGAAATCATGCTTCTCTGGGGTTATAAAGCAAGGGCTTAAGAGAATTACTGCAGAGTTTCAAAATCACTTTTCTTCAGTTCAGTGAAAACATCTACTTATTGTAATGGAAGTGACACTGGGCAATTTGCCAGAGAAATTCCACTATCACAGCTGTTTTCAAATATTAGATTTGGTGGTGCATGTCCAAACAGAAGGTCAAGATTAGAGGCTTCAAGAGTTGGATGCTATTTTTTGCACTTCATAAACATTACATTCTGTTGATAAATATACATCTAAATCATTACAAGGAACATCATATAGAAAAATTAAAATTACTTTTAAATTTCTAAAAGATTGGCTTTATTTCACATTGCTTTAAACTTTTCCCCCCTTTCCCATATATTTAACTTGACAGGCTTTAACAAATTTCCAGGGGAACTGCCCCCAACCCATAGTGAGGCTAATAAATTTGAAAAAAGAAAGAAACATATTCAAATAGTCTTAAATTTTATTTTTGTCCCCTGACATCTTTCTTCTGATCCTTGCTGATAGATAGGTGTCCTTCAGCTACTAAGCAGAAAATACTTTGAGAATGAATCTACTGAAAGAACAAATAGCTGGCATTTGAAAATCTGTCTGGCTAAAATCAGAAAGGGTTCATTACTTAGCTCTTTGTGAAGGCTTACCAGAGCACTTTTAAGTGCTGCTCATCTACCTTTACTATCAACTTCTCATCCAACTCTCATTTGTGGCTCCAAGAAGTTGTAGTATGCTCACAGAGCACACCACAGTAATACCATCTTGGCATATAGGCTAAACCAGGTTGAGGGTAACCACTAGACCTCAAACCTATTAATAAGTTAAGGAAATATCTACCCCAAGCATGTCAAGACTTCTTTCAGTGAAATGGGCAGATGAGATAAATTTATTCTAACAGCAGTAAAAGTAGTTGAAGCAGACACTGTGTAGTGCTTGGATAAGATACCCCTACATCCTGGACCAATCATCTTAACTTTTGTCCTGAGACTGGACTTTGATGACTCAGGAAGAGAGTGAGGCTGAGGACTTCATGCAACTTTGCCTCACTTCAATTCATACAGAAGTCGAGATATCACCCATGATGTCACTGATCCTCTTCAAAAATGAAGGATGAACAGTAACATGCCTTTTGTCCACAGAAACGCAAAGATCTAGTAAGATGTAAATGTTGTGATCTTTATCCATGATTGAAATACCCAAACTGACAAAATCACAGAATCTTGAAGTGTTGAAGAACTGGATTATTGAAATATACAGTATAATAGTAATTAAAATTTTAAAATATAATTCCCCCCACATTTTTCACATGATCCTAAATCTATGGTAAATTTAAGATTTGTACTCTCTTCATCAAAATATTGAGGCCATGGGTGGACTGAAGAAATCTTTTTCCTCACTTCCCTTACATATTTAATAGATACTTTCAACAGTAGGTTTGATTTTTGTTGTTTTGTTGTTGTTGTTGTTGTTGTTGTTGTTAGGAAATTCATAAGGCTGTCACTGTGCATTGTGTACATTTCAGTTTTGTCTAGGCAGCTAAAAAATGTCAGGCAACCTCAGAGTCAATCTCACCTGTATCAACTACTTTAGCAACCCAATAAGATCCATTCCTAAAAACCTGGATCAATTTCCACTTATTCAAAACTATACTCACAAGTGCATCCTGCCCTGGCTGATTTTATCAAAGTATGTAAATCATCGTCACATCTTACTGAAAAGCTATAAGGTCTGGCTATATTCGTGATAATTATAGTCAAATCTCTGTGAGGGATTATTGTCCTACAGGTAAGTATTGATAAAATCATAGATTTAGAGCTGAAAAGACCCTCAGATACTAACTAATACAAAACGAGTTCTAGGGAATTAAAATGACTTGCCCAGGAATAGAGAGATAGTTATATCAGAATTAGGATTTGAACCTAAATTCTCAGATTTAAAAGAAAAGTCTAATGAAAAACATATATATATAAATGTATATGAAAACTGAAATCTGTTTTTGTGTATATATATTACATTTCCCAGTCTGCTTTATACTAGAAACTTTAAACAAAATAGGCAGTATGAAATCTCTGAAACTTTTTGTTTAATTTATGGATTAAAATTTTTTGAATAATAATTTGTAAATTTCTAAAAGTTATTTTTCACTACATCTCCAAATAAGTAAAAGGAATAGTATTTCCTTCTCTGTAGCATACACAATGACACTGGCCTTATGAAGAAGATATATTTCAGTCATTTTATTTTAATATGAATTTGAAGCTATTGAAATGAGGGGGCTTGATTTAAAGATTATTTTACTGAAAAAATATCTATAAAACATTTTTCCAGTATGGCTATTTCCTTTTGTAATGGAATTTAAATCATAGAGTAAAAATAGCACTTAAGTAGTGAAGCTCTTTATAGAATTTAAGAATTCAGGCATGAATGATCATAGTATTATATTGTTTGTTTTCACCATAATGATATTAAACAGATGTGCAATCTCATCATTTTCTTGACTCTTTCTCCTACTGGAGATCAAACTCATCTATACTTTTCATCCTGTGTAATTTTTATTTATTTCCTTACCCCCTACACCAGGAATCATCTTGTATACTAGAATCTTTACCATAGTTCTTTGAAGAAAACAGTATAAATAATACATACCCCTAATGCTATCTTCCTGTTGTGTATCATTTTCCTAACATACAAACCTACTTCTTTTCCAGATAAAAGTGTTCATACTGGAGTGGCTAGGCCATGCAGTGAATAGAGCACCAGCCCTGGAGTCAGGAGGACCCTGAGTTCAAATTTGGCCTCAGACACTTAACACAAAAGCTAGCAGTCTGACCTTGAGCAAGTCACTTAACCCCAAGTTACTTAACTCCAAAAGGAAATAATAAATAAATAAACAAACAAAAAAATAAATAGGTGGTAGATAGATAGATAGATAGATATAAAGAAAGTGTTCATACTAATGTATTTTACAGCACTTTTAACCTACAAGCAGGTAATGTGCGATTGAGACCAACATGAGTTTTCCATTGTTCTTTGAGCCAATTGCAACTGTGATTTTTTTTTTTCTTTCTGGGATTGTGATATTCCTTGATTCATAGTAATTTAATATCACTGAGATGATATTAGATTTAAAGAAATATGCTAAAGGGAAGCATGTACTCTTAAAGGAAATGGATATTTTCTTACACATGTTCAAATCTGGACCCAAATTATTATATATCTGCAGTATTTGTTACAGGTTTCTATATCTTGGAGAGATAAAGTAATATACACATGTTTGGCAACTAGGTGGCACAGTGGATAGAACACTGTGCCTGCAGTCAGGAAGGCTCATTTTCCAGAGTTCATATCTAGCCTTAGAAACTTACTAGTTATATGACTCTTGACAAGTGATATAATCCTGTTTGCTTCAGTTCCTCACCTGTAAAATGAACTTGAGAAGGAAATGTCAAGCTATTCCTGTATATTTGCCACAAAATCTAAAATGGAGCCACATAGAGTTGGATACAGCTAAAATTACTGAACATGTGCATGTTTACATTCCAGTCTAAAGAAACACATATAAGTGTGTTTAGATAGATAGACAGAGATAGAGATATAGACGTAACATATATTTCACTATTTTTACAGTCTGAGTTGCTGGATTCTTTTGGATTTCAGAGGAGGATTGTAAGAAGGCAATGATTGGCAAAAGAAGTATTAGGATTTAGGGATTAGGGCATCTAGAAAATATCCAAGGTATATTCATTAAAAAGAACCCTATTGTGTTCATAAAACTTCATCAAGTTAGTTTAAGTAATTATATTTTACATCTCAAATTTATCTAAGCTAGAATTATTCATAAACTGAGATTACTCACCTCAAGAATATATGCATCTCTGTATATGTGTGTGTATGTACACACATATACATATAATGTAATAGGAATGGGCAGCTTACTGGTTTTGGGATTTGGTTTTCTGGTGTCCTAATAAATGCTTCAGTTCTGTCCTTTGGAGAGTTTATTGTATTTTGTGATCGAATGTCATGTGATATTTATAGTCATGGTCTTTATCATGATTGTGGGCACAGTAAATATTGCACTGGCATTATACATATGTATCTCTATATAACAAAGACATATACAAATACACACATGTGATAGAAATAGATGCATGCACACATGTTATGTGATATATATGTGTATATATGTTTATGTTTATATATACATACATATTCAGCCATAGGTATGCATGAATCATATATGTATAGATGTGGGTGTAAATGTCTATGTCTATATATTTATATTTTTTCAAGGTGTTTTGTGCAGTATTTTAGAAATCCACTGTTGAGAAGGACTATTAAATGGAAGGAAAGGAAAAAGGACTATGGTCCTAGTGACAGTATCTAAAGAGGAAACACCACTTTATGTACAGTGTTTGAAATTGAAAATCTATTAGTGACTGAATGGCATAGAGCCTTATGTGTTACATTGCTTCAGATTAAGTCAAGTAGGGATACGTGGATTGCCTAGGAATATATTGATTTTTGCGTGGCTATGTTGGTAACAACAGAGGTTTAACCATTTTGGCTGAATTCTTTTTTTTAATGAGAGAGAGGGAGAGACCGAGATAGATTGATAGATAGCTGATAGATAGATGGATAGATAGATGGATAGATAGATGGATGGATGGATGGATGAGGAAGAAAGATACATAGGGAAGGAAAGAGAAAAAAGAATAGACAATCCATCTAAGAACAACCATGTTTTAAATTTAAAAGTTACATTAATTAAACCTACATAACTAGTTTATACATGTAAACATAACCTAAGGGTGGACAGCATGTTGAAAATTTTCTCAGGCTAGTAATAATTGTCCTGGACTATTAATTCTGCGTCTAGCTGCAAGATCACATTAAGAATACAAGAACAGATGGGAATTTCCCTGCAGAGGCTATATAGCCTTACTATACAACAAGATTTATTTACCTAATCATGTAAATATATGGTGGGTCAGAAAAGACAATCCTCTGGGAGTTCTGAGCCATTAAAAAAGCATATGCAGTTTTCCCATGTTGAAAATGCAAGATAATTGCTGTGGCTGAATTCTTCAGAGAAAAAAGTCAATTCCCCAGCTGAGTAGTTTAGAAGCAGCCACATTCTCCAGGGGCCTGCAGAACCTCTTGAAGAATTTCTCTTCTGTAGCTTTGGCCCTGGTACATATCAGTGCCAGGCTAGGGCCAGGCACTTCCTGTACTCTATTACAGAATGTAATAGTGGCAAGTGAAATTGTTTAAGGACAATAATTATGTCAGAGTATTTTGTTTTGTTTTCTGTTTTTCCCCTTAAGTGCTTATTGGCTAAATTTCTATAATTCTAGAGCATATCAATATATACTTTCAGTATTTTAACATATGAATATGAATTCTATCACAGCTATTACAATGCTGCCTAAAAATCAGTTGCCTACTGCAATTAGGTCCTGACTTTTGAAATACCATGTGGAAGGTAATTTTAAATTCTGATTTCTAAATCTACCAAGAGAAAATGCCACATGCGCATAACAAGGTAGCTAGATACCAAAGGTCAAATTTACAATTCATACACTGACACTGGGAGTTTAATTAAAAGATAATAAAAAAAATCTATCATTTATTGATGATTTTAGCATGCACTAATGGATTTGACCTTAGGCTAGCCTAAGGCATCTCTACTGCTTCTTGGTTTAACAGACTATGACTGCTAAAAATCAGTTCAGTATTGTATATGTTTCACATCAGTAATGCTCACTTCAGAAATGAAAGAAATAAATGATCAAACTGTCTGGGTGTTGATCAGCATTAGTTAATGGCCTGATCACCTCCTCATCATAGCACCTGGAATGTCATGTTAAGGGTATTAAAGTTCAAGTCTCTAAAGACAGCTGCATTCATGAATTCACTAGAAGGTATAAAATTGATATTTCCTGGATTTTTGTCCTGCAAGAGGATTTTTTTTTGGTAGCTTGGATCTTAGCTTATCAGAGAGTATCATTCAAATCTGGTTTCTCTTTACATAATATTACTTATATACATTTAGAGATAGAATTAGCAGCATTACAGTTCACTTTAATCCCAGGGTCTGGGCTGATCTCACATTCTACAGCTTGATTTCTTCACAGATGACATTAATTTGTCAATTATCCCATATGTACCACAATATCTGTCCTATTATATGATATAAACTCTGGGTATGTACCCTCTCAGGCAGGGAATCTGGCCTGTGTTCCATAACAGCTAGTGTCTTGGTGGTTCTCTGACTTTTTCCTGGTGATAAGGTCTCTCTCAAAATCGCCAGTGCCATTATTCTAAAATTACGCAACTTAGCCCACTAGGAATGGTCTAGAAGGTGCTTCAATGTCATATATGTTAGTATAAAACCAGGAAATACTACACAACTCCTGTGAGATCATGTTGTTCCCCAACTCAATTCCTATCACATCAGCATTCCAACGGATTTTATTATTGTCAGAGGCTTGCTTCAAATTGTCTGTCATGAAAAGGTTTGTATATAAAGAAGACCGAAGTGGCATTTTACATGTATGAAAATGTGTCTATTTCAGTCACAGGGAGCTTACTCATCTAACTCAGGCTCTCCCTTCTCTGTTACTAATATTGTGCTCTACCTCACCTGAAAACTTTCTTTTCCTTAACTTTTCAGCTTCTGAGTAAAACTTCTCAACTGTGTCACATCTCTCAATCACGTCTTGCTCAGCCATATTTTTTGCCTTCCATGTTCTCCCATTTAATTCTTCTACAAGTCCTTTCTGCTGTACTCTTTGTCTTCCTCCATCTCTTTTGAATAACTTCATGTGGGATTTCATTCCATGTTTGGGGGACAGTCAATGCAAATGTACAGAATGGAGATGCTATATCATGTATGAGGAATAGCTTGAAAACCAATTTGGCTGCACTGAATTGTGGGAAGAGAAATGGTATGTAGTAATCCAGGAAAAGTAGGATTGGACTATATTTAGGATGACACTGTCACATGATATTTAGGATGACACTGTCACATGATATTTAGGAGATACAATCATTGAGAGAAGAATGAGGTTAAAGAACGTTGGGATTAAAAGAGTGGAAAGGTTTTTAAATCGAGCTGCTAAGATTTTTTAAAATGAAAATAACTACTAATAGGAATGAATCATGGTAAAAATTAAGTGGCATAATTTTTTAAATACAAATCAGGCTTTATTTATTTGTTGATTGTAAAGACTTAAAGAAGTGACAGAGATGTTAACAATAATGCAGATTAAACTTAAAAGGGTATTGTATGTGTGTGTGTGCATATATATTTATACACACACATATGCTTATACAGAGAAGCATTTGTTAAAACATTTATCAGTGTTCTCCTCTCAGCTGACTGTTAAAAATTTACCAGCCTAACCCATCATTTATCTACAATCTTATAACATTGGCCTCCTTTCTAAACCTCAAACAGTACTCTCCATTTCCTGGTTCCAGACATTTTCACTCATTTTCCTCCATGCTCAGAATGCTTTATTTTATCATCCTCTAATGACATGATTTTTTAAAGTGATAGATCAGTATAGTTCCATGATTATACCCTGTACTATTCTGTGGCATGCCAGAAAAGAAGAAAGCATGAGGTAGAATTTATCTAAGGATGGGATTGGCTTGTTGAATGTGGAAGAAACTCTAAAGTATTCATGAGAGTCTCATTTCAATGATTATACAGAGTCTAGAACTGGCATGCAGTCATATAGCCAGAATAAACTGGACAAATTGAAAAAGAATCAAGTCCTTAGTCCACAAGCATTTAACTCACGATTATACACCATAGCTACATCAATCTCACTCACTGTTTTCATTATGTAACACTCTGTTTAAAAATGTCTATTAATTAAAGTCTCCTTTTTGTTTGAATTAGGAAGTTGCCTATTTGTCTTTTAAATCTAGCTATAGGTGGCACAGTGAGTAAGGGCGCCAGCCTCGGAGTTGGGATGACCCGGGATTGAAACCGGCCTCAGAAAATGAGCACCCACACATAAAGACAAACCGTGTAATCTTGAGCAAGTTACTTAACCCCAATTGCTTTATAAAAAAAAAAATCTAGCTATAACCTTCCCTTCTAGGCTTAATTCTCATGTCTTCCAAGTGATAGAGTTGTTCCTAAACTCCCCAACACATCTTAGGTTTTCCCATGTCTGTATATTGGTTCTTGCTGTGCCTTTGGTTGGAATACTGTCCCCTTCCATCCTCTAATCAACTATTACCTTCTTTCAAGGACTCCTTCAAGGATTTTCTCAAGCCCTCTTTTCAGATCACTAACCTAAGGCAATCTCCCTTTCCTCTAAAATAATAGTCCTTATTATATGTACCATTCATTTATATTTTACCACATGGATTGCCTTGCTAAAAACCAAAGCATTGTTTTGTCTTCTTAAATTTTTTCTTGTCTGTATGTGTTATCCATTTAATTCTTTTCTGAGCAAGTTGAAGTTGAAATTTCTGAGTCTCTCACCATACCTATTCCATTGATTAATAAGCCCCTTCTCTCTCCCCGTCTGACACCGAAACACAACTTGTGTTTCCTTGACATGCCTCCCAGTTGTGCTTTTGTACATACTGCTTGGCTGCTTATATGAAAAAGTGCCTATGTAGAAGCTGTATGGGGTTTAATACCAAGTCCAATTATGCAATAAGCCTGAAGGTCAGATCCTTCTTATCTCTTACATAAATAATGCCAGAAGACTGGGCTGCTTCAGCTACCAGACTTCAGAAAATGAAGGTTTTCCCCTTTTCTTTAAACTTCCTTTTCTTCTTTGTGTTATATTTTCATTTTTTCTTTTTTTCCCTTTCATTTTCTCTTTTGTTTTTCTTCTAGGCTTTTTTCTTTCAGAGTTTCTTCTTCAGAGGAACTAGGCATACAACACTTTTCTGACTTTTTCTTTTCCTTTTTTCCCTTCAATTTCCGTTGTTTTTTGCTGTAGCATTCTTTCGTTTTTTACTTTCTCCTCCTCCTCATTTATAGTTCTATGTCAGTAGCTAACAACCTCTTCAGCTTGAGTGTCACCTGCCGTCTCAGGCTTTCATCAAACTACGTCTAAAAATGTATTCAGTACCTCATTCTCTTCCTCAATATAGTCACTCTTTGTGCTGCAAGAGACTAACACTGTCTCTTTTTCTGTCCACTCAGGGAAAAAAAATAAAAGAAAGATATATCCTAGAGTCATATGATTTGACTGGTCGCATATTTTTATACCCAGCTCTGAGATGACTGTTGTTGACAGTAGCAAGAGTTTTGTTCCTGGCCCAGGAACAGCCACTGGGATCTGTATGTCTCCTTGTTAGGCACTGAAGATGCTATATTTTCACTACAACTATCTGGAAACCCTTGTTTAATCTCTTACCACCTCCAAAATTAGCATGCCCTTCTTCCCCATAAAATGGATTTAACTAATGCAGCTATAAAAGTCAAAAGAGGCAAGGAGAAACCTTCGGCGTTTGCCAGCCACACACATTTTTACTACACACAAGCCAAAAAAATACTTGGCAAAATACATTGCTCTTCTGATGAACTGTATGATAAGTCGAGTAAGCTTTGAGCGACTAATCCTTATTGAGGGCCCATTTGGTGCCAAATATTGTATTAGGAGAGAGAACAACTGAAATGCAGAGTAATTTAATTACTACTGACTCAAGGACAAATGGAATTAGGATAAGACTGAGAGCCAATATGCTTTGGGAAGGCAGAACTTCGATAAATATCCAAAGTATAACCTAATGCATTAATAAACTGAGCCCTTGCCATAGTGTCTTACTTGATCCTATGAATTTAGTCGTATTATGACCTTCGTATTATATGTATTTTTTAGTCTTACAGTAACTGAAATCTCCCTCAATAAAGTCTAATTTTTGGTAATCTTATTTCAGACTCCTTTCAGTACTAAAGTATCATAATAGTCTAGACTACTATTAAGAGAACTACTGATTCTCCTTTTCATCAAATACATCAACATAGAATCATGACTACATTAGGCCACTGATGTAGAAATGTATAGATGAAACAAATTTTATTATGGCAAGGAAATTTTAAAACATTAATAACAGAAAACAGGAATAAAAAATGTCATCAAGCAATGAGAGAGAGGAAAGATGGGATGGTTACACAGCAAAAGTGAGAAATGATAACTGGCTGCCAATAGTGTTTTACTAGAATTCTTGAAATACTAAGGAAGTCAGGAAGCCTGCAGCATATTAAGTGAATATGCAGTGTACATTTTGTTGGGGACAACATAGATGGAATGTCATAGGATGAGCAGGTGTAGAGGGGTTGAAATCTACCTCACTGGAGGGAACTACCAAATCAGTGTAATCACAGATGCATTTTAGTATTGAGTATAATCAAATATATGTACTGACTTAGGTGCTATGAATAAATCTATTTTCAAATTTGACTTGTCATGGAAAAAATCTGAATTTGATTAATGAGTGATTTTTCTTGTAAAAAATAACACTGAACAGTGTTATCAATTGTGTCAATATTGTTAGAGTCCTTGTGTAGGAGTGAGAAATCTCAGTAGGGAACTTATAGTCTCAATTAAAATTAAAAAAAAAATCCCATTAATCAGTAGAGTAGCATGTTGAGAATAGCATCTCCCCAAATGAATAATTTTAACTTCTCTCTCTGCACAGCATCTGGGACAGAGAAATCAGTCGTGTGCAAAATCTTAGAGGAAAATCTAAGTTTTGTGTTGGGTTCTAAAAACAAAACAGTAATTTAAGGCCATCTTGATTTGGAATCACCTGAGAACTACTAAATTATAGCAGTATTACCCATGGTGTTTGTGCGTTTCCCAGTAGGTTCCCCATTCCACACCTGACCCCACTCTCCTTTTTTTAAGAGATTTGATTTCAGTCTTTATGGTGCTTCTGTTTAGTACTTTACGTTAAATTAACATTCGATTGGCAACATTTTATAATAGAATACTTTGCTACAGTGGATAAAGCACTGTCTCTAATATCAGAGGACTAGCGTTCAAATCTCACCTCTGATATCTAATGCCATCTCTGATGGCAAGTCACTTAAGTCTCTCTGAGCTTCATTTTCCTCATTTATAACCTAAAGGAATAAAAGTAGTTGTCCTTTAAGGCCTTTTCCAGCTCTAGTTTTAAGATCTTATGATCATATCTGCTGGGCTTGTAGGCAAGTGGCCACTGGGCTTAAATCTAATATCTGACTTATATTACCTATATGACTAAAGGCAAATTACCTATACTCACTGGGCTTCATTTTCCTTATTTGTAAAAGGAGGAGATTGAGTAAGATGACCTTCAAAGTTTTCATCTATAGATTATGATCCTGTTAATTTCTTTGAGCCTCAATTTCTTCTTCCATAAAACAGCAATGGCAACACCTGCAGTATTTAACTCAAGGAGTTGTGAGGATTAAATGATATAATGCATGTAATGTAGGTTCTTCAATATGTTAAAGTGCCATATAAATGGTGACTGCATTATTTTATTCTATGATCTTCTGTGATAGGTTGATGTAATTTCCTGATTTCAAAAGAGGATCATAAGAAAATCAGTTTGGGGATAGTGAATATCCAAATCACGCAAAGTCTTAGCATAGCAAAGTCTATAAAAGTCAATCATAAACTGGGTAAAGAGAATAATCCTTTTATGTCAGCAAAATATTTTATAGTATAAAAATAGCACTAGAAATAATCACTCATACAAACCTCCCATCATTGGCTTATAAGCATCATAAGTCTGTCACCTGAAATAAGACATTTTTTCCCCCATAGAGAATACCAAGACTTCCTATGCTGAACATTATTTTCATTTTTCAAATTTCCTTAGGTTTATTAAGGGCAGGGAAGATCTTTAAACTCCCTTAGGCCTCTTAAGGGCAATACAATATATATGGCTTTCAATCAAAGACTTTTGATACAATCAAAGGCAGGCCTCAAAGGCACTTGATTAGCTAAAACTCAATCCAGAAAAAATAGCAAAAAATCCTATTTTGTTATTTTTTTAATTTTCTCTTCATTACTGGTGACTCACCCCTTTCCATTTATGATATTGGTACTTTCATTTACTGCTTATTTATTTTAATCAAAATAACCCAAAGTATATCTATTTTGTTGGCTTTTTCATCAAAGATGCTCTTAGTTTCACTTATGAGTTCAATAATTTTCTTAATTTCAGTTTTATTGGTCTATCCTTTCATTTTCTTAATTTCTAATTTGGTATTTAATTGAGGATTTTTAATTTTTCTTTATCTACTTTTTTAAGTTGTGTACCCAATTCATTGATCTCCTCTTTCTCTACTATATTCATGTAAGCATGTAGAGATATAAAACTTCCCCTAAGCGGGTGAGGAAGCCGCGGGGAAAATGGCGGATGGGAAAGCGGGAGAGGAGAAGCCGGAGAAGCAGCAGCGAGCAGGAAGCGCCAGAGGACCTGAAGAAGAGGCAGAAAAACCTGTGAAAACTAAGACTGTTTCTTCCAGTCATGGAGGGGAAAATTCGAGTCGCAGCGCAGAGAAGCGATCAGCTGAAGAAGAAGCCGAAGACTTCTCATCCAAGCCTGTGCCCGCAAAGATAGCCAAGTTTGGGTTTGCCATAGGCAGTCAGACGGCAAAGAAAGCACCAGTCATTTCCATCAAACTTGGATCGAGTAAGCCTTAAGAAACTGTTCCAACTCTTGCCCCTAAAACTCTTTCAGTAGCAGCAGTTTTCAATGAAGATGATGATAGTGAACCAGAGGAAATGCCTCCAGAAGCAAAGATTCGAATGAAGAATATTGGAAGGGATACACCAACATCAGCTGGACCAAATTCCTTCAATAAAGGAAAGCATGGATTTTCTGATAACCAGAAGCTGTGGGAAGGAAATATAAAATCTCACCTTGGAAATGCCCATGACCAAGATGATGACTAAATGATGTGTTTCAAGATTTGGGTATGGGGTGGGTGTGATGTTAAAAGGAACAGTTTCCTTTTTTTTTTTTAAGAGAAAAAAAAGAAGGGTATAAGACTATCTTTGGAGCCACTTTAAAAAAATTGAGTGGTATGCTAATAAATGAAAGTTTGAAATTAGAGGTAATTTATGTTTTATATACAGATTTCAAGACATTTGCTAATTTTGTAGTTTCATGTGATTAGTTTCAGAAGGTTACAGATAATAAAGAAGTCAGAAATGGTACCTTTTTAAGAATTGCTTATTTTTTTAGTCACAACTATTAGCACATTAAGGAGGAAGCAAAAGTTTACTGTCTCTAACTGTTCAATTTGAAAACAACTACTTAACTCTATCTTTACCTAAACTATCTGGCTCCCAAGAACAGCCTTATAGAAAAGGAGTGTTGTACTGGTAGGGAAGTATTATTGGAACATTGATTTGAAAATATTTTATACAAAATACAAATATGACAGCTTTTTTCCCCAGTGGACATTTTTTTAGTCATGAACTAGGCATTGCTATCAGCAGCTACAGAAGCTATAATAGGAAAAACCCATAATTAATTTTTGAAATTTTATGTAAATTTTTTAGTATATGATGTGGCCTAACTCACCTTAACAGGGCTTGTCCTGACTTCATTGGCTTTTAAAGGACAAGCATTCACTGTGCAAGTAAATCAGTATTTTAAATGTATTTCTCTGAGTTAATGGTATTAACAAGCTCCTGTAAGCATTTCCACCAAAACTTGAGGCAAATATAAGGAAGCTGTTTCTTTTAAAAAGTAATCCACCACCAAAAATGTGATTAAAATATGTACATTGCTTAAATGAATTTGGCTTTTTTAATTTTAAAAGAAATGACACACCAAAAATTCATTAACAGTGTATAAAGATGGTGAAGATGCACTTTCTTTTAAAGTGCATCTTCTTTGTTTTAAAGAACATTTAAATTACCAATTTAGTGAAAACTAATCTGAATTTAAGCAACGTTATTTTTCTCATTTCTAAGTTAGTATATAGTACACTCATTTATATGCCTATTTCTTTATAGACCACTGGCCGATTTAAGGTACTGAAAATACAAGAGAGTGCATCTTTATAATTATTTCATGAAAGATTTGACCACTTATACTTTGAGTCTGTAAGTTCTGAGAGGTTTCTTTTGTATTTTTGTTTCGTATATGTAATCTTAAATTTCTTTGAAATATAATGCCGTTGGAACACCTGTTCTCATATCTTTAAAAGCTTTGTCATAAACAAATGTATAATGTTTTCTTGAAAATTCCTTCAATGTTAAATTTGAAGGCAGCTTTAGACTGTTCTCTTGGTGGTAACTGCCAGTTAAGCTCTTAGAATAGGTAATTGTTCCAGAGGAGCTGCCTTTTACTGTATATTCCTAATACTTTTGTTTAGTTACATTTATATTTAGAATAAGCCCCACATAAAACAATGAAAATGTACATAGAACTATTAGTTCTTCCTTATTTGACTTAACCATATCAAAATTCATAAAGTTATCTTTAGACACTCTAATGTAGGCAAACTTTCCATTTTTGTCCATTTTATTGTTATGTTTAAAGTAAGAATTCTTCCTCTTCTGAATGTTTTCTTGACCTAAATGAAATGATAGCCTAAGGTCAAGACAGGAGAGAACAATGACTGAGATGAATGTCTTTACTAAAATACCAATAAATTTGTGAAACTCAAAAAAAAAAAAAACCTTCCCCTAAGAACTGCTTTGGCTGCATCCCATAAGTTTTGGTATGTTGTCTCATTATTGTCATTCTCTTGGATGAAGTTATTGATCACTTCTATAATTTGTTTTTTTGACCCACTCAATCTTTAGGATTATATTGTTTACTTTTTAATTAATTTTAGTCTGTCATTTCATGGCCCTTTATTACATTTAATTTTTATTGTATCATCATATGAAAAAGATGCATATGATATTTCTGCCTTTGTGCATTGGATCGTGAGGTTTTTATCCCCTAGTACATGGTCTTGTTGCATAGGTGCCATATACTGCTGAGGAAAAGGTATATTCCTTTTTATTCCCATTAAATTTTCTCCAGAGATCTACCATATATAACTTTTCTAAAATTCCATTCACCAATTTAACTTCTTTCTTGTTTATTTTATAGTTTGACTTATCTAGTTTGGAAAGGAGGAAGTTGAGGTCCCCTGCTAATATAGTTTTCTCTTTCTTCCAGTAACTCCCTTAACTTCTCCTCTAAGAATCTGGATGCTATACCACTTCATGCACATATGCTTATTAATAATATCACTTCATTGTCTATGGTGCTTTTTAGCAGGATGTAGATCCCTTCCTTTTCTCTTCTAATAAGATCGATTTTTGCTTTTGCTTTATCTGAGATCAGGATTGCTTTCCTTTTTTAATTTTTTATTTTTTTACTTTTTTTTTTTTTTACTTCAGCTGAAGTATAATATATTCTGCTCCAGCCTTTTAACTTTGCTCTGTGTGTTCTTGTAAATAACATATTGTAGGACTATGGTTTTTAATCCACTCCTTTATCTGTTTCCCTTTTATGTGATATATAATCTCAGACACATTCACAATTTTGACCCCTGACTATTTTTCTGTCCATCCTATTTTCTTCATTGTTTATGTTTTTCTTTCTTCTTTATCCTTTTTTCCTCCTCATTAGTGCTTTGCTTCTGACCACCAACTCCCTCAATCTGTACTCCCTTCTATCAGTAACCTTCCCTTTTCTTACCCCTTTTCCCTCCTTCTTCCTATAGGGTTAGATAGAATTCTATACTCAACTAAATATGTATGTTATTCCCTCTTTGAGTCAAATCTGATGGGAGTAGGGTTCAAACAATGCTTGCCTCCCTCCTTTCCCTCTACTGTAATAGGTCTTTGCACTGCTTCATGTAACTTAATTAACCCTTTTCTGCTTCCTCCTTTCCTCTTCTCCCAGTATAATCCTTTTTTCACCCCTTAATTTTTTATTATAATATCAAAGTCAACTTATGCCCACACTTTCAGTCTATATACACCCCTTCTAAATATTGTAATAAAATACAGTTCTCAAGAGTTACAAGTATCATCTTCACATGTAGGGATGTAAATAGTTTAACTTTATTGAATAACATGTTTGTTTATTTTTTCTTTCTTGTTTACCTTTTTTATGCTTCTCTTGACTCATATGTAAAGATTGAATTTTCTATTCAGCTATGGTTTTATCATCAGGAAAATTTGGAAGTCCCCTATTTTTTTAAAGCAGTTGGGGTTAAGTAACTTGCTCAAGGTTACCCGGCCAGTCATTATTTATGTGTGGGTGCTCATTTTCTGAGGTCGGGTTGTCTCAACTCCTGGGCCAGCACTCTTATTCACTGTACCACCTAGCTGCCCTGGAAGTCCCCTATTTTATTGAATGTTCATTTCCTCCCTTGAAACATTATGCTCAGTTTTTCTAGGTAGTTGATTCTTGGTTATACCAAGCTCCTTTGCCTTCCAGGATATCATATCCCAAGCTCTCCAATCCTTTAATATACAAGCTTCTAGGTCCTACATAATACTGACTGTGGTTAAAAGATACATTTTTTTTTCTGATTACTTTCAGTATTTTTTCTTGACCTGATCATTCTTGATTTTGGTTACAATATTCCTTGTAGTTTTTTTTTTCTTTTTTTTGGGGGGGGGGAATCTCTTTCAAGAGGTGATCTGTGGATTGTTTCAATAACTACTCTATGCTCCAATTCTAGTATTTTGGAGTACTTTTCCTCAATAATTTATAGAAAGATGCTGTCCGGGCTCATTTTTTTTTTTGATCATGGCTTTCAGGTAGTCTAATAATTCTTAAATTATCTCTTTTGGATGTATTTTCCATGTCAGTTGTTGTTGTCATAGTTTTTCACTGAGGGGTTTTACATTTTCCTTTATTTTCTTATTCTTTTGATTTTCTCTTGATTTCTGATAGAGTCTTTATCTTCCACTTGCCCAATTCTAATTTTTAAGGAGCTTTTTTCAGTTACCTTTTGTACCTCCTTTTCCATTTGGTTACTTCTACTTTTATGGAGTTTTTTCTCAGTTTTTTTTTTCTCTCCCCACTCATAAGATTGTATTTTTTTTAAGGAATTGCTTCTTCAGTCAATTTTTGTCTTTCCTTTTTCAAGTTGTTTTACTTTTTTTGCATACCTTTCCTTTCTTTTCCCAATTTTTCTTCTACTTCTCTCATTTAACTTTTAAAATCCTGCTTGAGCTCTTCCAAAAAAGACTTTTTGAACTTAAGACCAATTCATATACCCATCTATGGTTTACCCATTTAAGCCTTCAGGTGTAGGTTTATTGACAGCATTATCCCCTACTTTTGTATTTTGATTTCTCTTGTCTCCATTAAAACTATCAGTGGTCACTGTTCATCTTTGCTTTTGGCTCATGTTTTTTGCTTATCTCCTGGCTTTTAAAATCGAACTCTGTTTCTGTTGCACAGGGGGCCACTGTCCCAACTTCCTTTGCTTGGGCCAGTGGCCTGGTCACTAGTTTTGTGTGCTGGTTCCTCAGGTGCATGCATCTAGAGTCTGTAGAGTTCTAGCAGCTTACCTAGTGTTGAGTCAGTATCCTAGTGGTGGTGTCTGGTATATACTGAGGCCAGGTGGGGTTTTTCTGAATTTCCCCCGGACTACCCTAAAACGCATGGGTGTCTGGCCCCTGGATAATGCCTGCCCACTTTGGGTTGCAGTGAAGCACATAGAGATCTGGCTGCCAGAGAACACCTGCCCACATTGAGTTGTAAGGGAGCAAGGGGAGCTCACCTGCCTACTAGGAGCTGTGTCATGCTTGTCATGGTTCTCAGAGCTGGGTTTTCCTGGCTATGATAAAACATGTGAGGGGGTCCTGGTATTGGTGTTTGAATGCTCCACCACCCTGGAGCTCAGGATCTCTTACTGGTTTGCTGAGGGCTTCTTGTTGACTTGCTGGGACACTTCGTGTGCTGGCAAGCACTCTCCTTTTCCCGAGTGAGATAGACCTTTTTTTTTTCTGATCCTCTATTCCACCTCATCTTTCCACTGGCTCTGCTGTTCCAGGGTTTTTCCTGGGGGTACTATTTTCTGTTTTTTTCAGAGATCAGTCTGGGAGAGTGACAGCAACTTACAGCTGACCCTGCCATCTTGGCTCCTGAAAGTTAAGGCACCTTTATTTTTATTTTTATTTTTTTTTGCCTTTTGGAGGGCAATTGAGGTTAAGTGGCTTACCCAAAGTCACACGGCTAGTAGTGTGTCAAACATCTGAGGTCACATTTGAACTCAGGTCCTCCTGACTCCAGGGCTGGTGCTCTATTCATTGTACCACCTAGCCACCCTGTTAAGGCACCTTTAAAAGTAAGTATTAGCATATATTTAACACAAGAAAAGATGCATGTATATCTGTATTCAGAGTCATATAAGTAACTTTTTACTGGTTACATGTATATATGCATGATATTCTATCCCAAAAGGACATTTAAGAGAAATTGAAAATTGAAAATTAGCTACATCCACTTTCTTTTTTTATATTACATGTTTTTCTAACAGTTAAAAATGTGACATACTGAGAAATCAATTAAAAATGATTTCCCTAAAGTAACTTTAGATGAAATGTATTTGTTCATGTCTTTACAAACAAAACAGTACAACAAGAAAAAAATATTTTGCTTTTGATTTCATTGTTTTTTATTGGCTTAGAGGTTTCTTATTCTTACAACTGAATAGAAATATGAACATTATTGAAGGAGTGGGGATGGGATAGTCACTTAACTTTCTATGATTAATAAGCAAATGGAATTGAGTTTGTAAATGAGCCCAGAGGGGTTTGTCCATCAAAATCTGAATCTCTTGAGAACAAGCTCCTGCAGTTCTTGTAATAGTGTGGTGCTTTAATTGGTCTGGATCCTTCTTTTTAATTGAGATGAGTAACTGACTTGTTATAACATATGTTAAATGAAGTTAGCAAAACCTGAAAAAAAAAAACAACTTTGAGTAGTTGAAAAGGATATATAAAAGCAAAAAAAAAGACAATTTGAAAAGAAATCAGATTGTATTCATACCATTATAGGACATTTTTTAAAAATGTGTATTTTTTCTTTTTTAAAACTTATCATTTTTGATACCCCAACATTTAATACGTTTATAAGGAAATAACATTTTTATCTGCAACAATTTTATTTTTATTTTTTGCTTTTTTTTGAGTGGGGGGAGGTAGGGCTATTGGGGTTAAGTGGATTGCCTAAGGTCATATGGCTAGTTTTGTGTTGTGTCTGAGGTTGGATTTGAACTCAGGTCGTCCTGATTCCAGGGCCGGTGCTCTATTCATGCACCACCTAGCTGGCCCAATAATTTGATTTTAATATACATGAATTATATACTTGTTTTTGTTACCGTGAATTTTTTATCATCCTATATGAATGAATAAAAAAGCATTTATTAAGCACTTAGTATATGCCAAACACTGTGCTAAGTCCCAGAGACCCAAATAGCAAAGCAAGATACTTTTTACTCTTAAAGAGCTCTCATTCTAAATGGAGGGAGGCAACATATTCCAGTGTGAGATGGGGAAAATGATAGCTACCTCCCAAAGTTGTAAGAATCAAATGAGATAATATCTGCAAAGTGCTTAGCACAGTGCCTGGTCCATACAATATAATTGCTAGCTGTTTTGATTTCTGTGGTTGCTGCTGTTGCTGTTATTATGTTGTTGTATATAGCAAGGCCCAGGACTCAGGAGGCATTGGCACATCAGATGACAATACTCACTATTATGGAGGACTTCATGGAAAGATAAATACCAGTAAGGCCCTTTTCCCTTTCTGACTTGACAGTCAGTCACACGACAAGCATTTATTAAGTGATTACTATCTGACAGGCATTTGCTAAATATTTAAGAGTATAAAGAAAATTTAAATAGTATTTTATTTTTTTGCCAAGTGCATGTTAAAACATTTTTTACATTTTAAAAACATTTTTTAATTCCACATTCTATTGCTTCCCCCTTTCCCTCTCCATGAGATTGTAAGCAATCCAATATATATTATACATGTGAAATCTTGTAAAATATTTCCATATTAATTACTTTGTACAAGAAGACAGAAAGAAAAGGAAGGAAGAAAGAAGGAAAAGGAAGGAAGGAAGGAAGGAAGGAAGGAAGGAAGGAGGGAAGGAAGGAGGGAAAGAAGGAAGGAAAATAGCATGTTTCAGTCTGTATTCAATTTTCTTTCACTGAAGGCAGATAGCATAATTCATAAAGAGTACTTTGGAATTGTTTTGGATCATTGTATTGCTGAAAATAACTAAGTCATTCAGTTCTTCATTGTACATTATTGTTGTTATTATGCACAATGTTTTCTTGGCTCTGCTCACCTTTACTTTGCATCACTGTGTGAGTCTTTCTAGGTATTTTCTAAAATCATCCTGCTTGTCAGGTATTAGAAGTATATCATGATAATGCTTCATCAGAATTATTTACCACAACTTGTTTAGCTTTTCCCCAATTGATGGGCATCCCTTAAATTTCCAAATCTTAGCCACCACAAAAAGAATTGCTATAAATATTTTTGTGCAAATAAATCCTTTTTATTTATTTATTTTTGTTCTTTGATCTCTTTGGGATATATATATATATATGTATATCAGTCTTATATAATATGTATAAATATATACACATATGTGTGTGTATTTATGTGTATGTCTCAGTGGTATTTCTGGATCAAGGGAAACTCACAGTTGTATAGATAGCCTTTTGGGCATAGTTCCAAATTGCTCTCCAGAATGGCTGGATCAGTTCCCAAGTCCATCAACAGTACACTAGTGTTCCAGTTTTCCCACATCCCCTCCAACATTTATCATTTTCTTTTTTTGTCATATTAACCAATATGATATCTGTGAAGTGGTACCTCAGAGTTATATGAATTTGCATTTCTCTAATTAATAGTGATTTCAATAGTTAGCTTTAATTTCTTTGTCTGAAATATGACTGTTCATATAATTTGATCAGTTGGGGAATGATTTATAATCATATATAATTATTTATAATCATTAATATTATAAATTTGACTTCCTTCTCTATATATTTGAGCAATTAAGCCTTTATCAGAGATACTATTAGAATTCCCCCCATCCAGTTTTCTGCTGTCATTTTAATTTTCACTGGATTGAACTTTTCAATTTTATATAATCAAATTCTCCATTTTACATTTTATTATGATCTCAGTATCTTGTTAGGTCTGAAATTTTTCCCTTTATCCATAGGTCTTATAGGTAAACTATTCTATGCTCTCCTAATTTGCTTATGGTATCGCTCTTTATGTGTAAAGCATAAAGAAAATTTAAAAATCATAGTTCCTGACCTCAAATTAGACACAATCTAATGGACAATACAATACACAATAAGTAAATAAGTGTGTTAACTTTCTCTTTTTCTGACTCTCTCCATCTCTGTTTCACTTTTTGTCTGCACACACACACACACACACACACACACACACACACACACACGAAGATGATCTTGGAGAGAAATAACTGATCTGTATCTCCTTCCCTGAGAGAGGAACCTATAGCCCCTTCATTGGCAGAATTCAAATATTGGCAGGGATCTGAAGGTAAGGGGTGGTAGAATAGTTTCCTGCTGTGCCTGATCCTTTTAACCCACAGAATGGAATAAGGGCTGGGTGGGCAGGTGAACTGAGGCGGGGGAGTTGGAGAGGGAGGACAGTTTCCATCACAGAAAACTAATCAACATATATATACACCTTTGCAAGAACATATTAACTTTTAGTTTTCAATATTCATTTCCACAAGATTTTGAGTTCCAAATTTTCTCCCCATCTCTTCCCTATTCCCCACCCCAAGATGACAAGCATACAAATTACCCCTTCTTCTAGTCTGGCCTCCCTTCTATATACCTTCCATCCTGTCCCCTTTCCCTCCCTCCCTCCTTATTTTCTTGTAGGGCAAGATAGATTTATATACCTCACTGCCTATATATCTTATTTGCTAATTGCACGTAAAAACAATTTTAACATTTGTTTTTAAACCTTTCAGTTCTAGATTCTATCTCTTCTTCCCTCCTCACCCACCTCCATTGAAAAGACAAGCAATTCAATATAGGTTATACATGTGTAGTTATGCAAAATATTTCCATAGTAGTCATATTGTGAGAGACTATATTTCACTCCATCCTATACTGCTCCCCATTTACTCTATATTCTCCTTTGAACCTGTCCCTTTTCAAAAATGTTTGCTTCTTACTATCCCCTCCCCCAATATTCTCTCCTTTTGATCATTCCTCTTCTCTTATCCTCTTACCCCCTAATTTCCTATAGAGTAAGATACCCAATTGTGTGTGTATGTTATTCTATCCTTAAACCAAATCCAATGAGAATAAGGTTGACTCATTCCCTTTCACCTCACTGTTCTTCCCCTCCATTGTAATAGTTTTCTCTTGACTCTTTTATGTGAGATAATTTATCCTATTCTATCTCTCCTTTTCTCCTTCTCCCAATATATTCCCCTCTTACATCTTAATCATATTTTAGATATCCTCCCATCATATTCAACTTATTCTGTGCCCTCTGTCTAAACATACATACCTAAGTACATACATACCTACATACTTATGTGTATATATACATGTGTATATATGTAGATATGTGTATGTATGTGTACACATGTGTGTATATATATCACATTCCAAGCCCTTCTATGCTTTAATGTAGAAGCTGATAGATCTTATGTTATCCTGATTGTATTTCTACAATGCTTGAATTGTTTCTTTCTGACTACTTGTATTATTTTCTCCTTGACCCGGGAACTCTGGACTTTGGCTACAATATTCCTAGGAGTTTTCCTTTGGGGATTTTTTTCAAGAGGTGATTGGTGGATTCTTTCAATTTCTGTTTTACCCCCTGGTTTTAGAATATCAGGTCAGTTTTCTTTGATAATTTCTTAAAAGATGATGTCTAGACTCTTTTTTTAATCATTACTTTCAGATAATCTGATAATTTTTAAATAATCTCTCCTGAATCTGTTTTCCAAGTCAATGTTTTTTTTTTCCCCAATGAGATATTTCACAATGTCTTCTAGTTTTTCATTCTTTTGGTTCTGTTTTATAATATCTTGACCTCTCATAAACTCATTAGCTTCCATTTCCTCTATTCTAATTTTGAAGGAATTATTTTCTTCAGTGAGCCTTTGGACCTCCTTTTCCAGTTGGTCAATTCAGATTTTTAAGGCATTCTTCTCCTCCTTGAATTTTTGAACCTCTTTTGCTATTTTGGGTTAGTCTACCTGTTAAGGTGTTATTTTCTTCAGTAGTTTTGGGGTGGTCTCCTTTAGCAAACTGTTGACTTGTTTTTCATTATTTTCTTGCATCACTCATTTCTCTTTCCAACTTTTCCTCTACTTCTTTTACTTGATTTTCAAAATCCTTTTGGAGTTCCTCCATGGCCTGCAACCAATTCATATTTTTCTTGGAGGTTTTTGATGCAGGAGTTTTGACATTGCTGTCTTCTTCTGGTTTTATATTCTGTTCTTTGTCACCAAAGTAAGATTCTATGGTCTGACTTTTTTCTCTCTGTTTGCTCATTTTCCCAGCCAGTTACTTCACTTTTGAGCTTTTTGCCAAGGTTGAACTCTGTGTCCAGAGTGGAGCATGCTCTGTCCTAAGTTTCTGGGGTTTTGCGTAGCTGTCGTCAGAGCTACTTCTAGGCACTTGTAAATTTTTAGTTCTTCTAAGAGATATTCTTAAAAGACAGGTTTTCTCCTCTCCTGGCCTGTGGTCTGATTTCTGAGTCACCACAAGCACTTTTTTCTGCCTCGAAAGTCAGAGGAGGACTCCCTCTCCACAGCCACCACAAAGTTTGCTGCTCAAGTGCTCCTCTTCACCACATGGCTGCCACCCAAGCAGGGCAAAGCAAGAGAATCCTACCTCACCACCAGCAAAGAGATTCTTGTGATTGCTCTATGATCAACTGTTTGATCTCCCCACCATCTGCAGGCCTGGAGCTCTGGAAGCAGCCACTGCTGCTGTTGCCACTACCACTGCTGCCACCTTTCTGCCCTAGGGCTGGGGCCAGACCACACTTTTATCTCACACAGGTCCAACAGAGTTTCCCCACTCACCTTTGGCCTTGGAGGGTTGAAAAGTCTGGAAACCACCAGAGCTGCCTGCTCCTGCCTAGTCTGTGCTGACAAGGGTCATGCGGGACTATGTTCTATTCCCAGTCCAGTGCAATAGACTCTTCCTGATGGCCTGCCAGGCTTTGTTCAGTGGAGATGTATTTCACTCTGTCATTTTGTGGGTTCTATAGCTCTAAAATTTGCTTAGAGCAATTTTTACAAGTATTTGGAGGTGTTTGGGGGAACAGCTCAAGCAAGTTACTGCTTTTATTCTGTCCAGTTGGCTCTTCCCCAACAAATATTTTTAAGCCTTTATTATTTGCTAAGCACTGTGTCAGAGAATTGAGTGCCAGCCTCTTCCCCCTGCCCTCCTGCAAAAACAATAGGTAGCTAAGTAGTTTAGTGCATAGAATGGGAGGCCTTGAGTCAAGAAGATTCATCTTCCTGAGTTCAAATTTGGCTTTAGATAGTTACTGACTGTGTGGCCCTGGGCAGCTCACTTAACCCTGTTTGCCTCAGTTTCCTCATCTATAAAATGACCTGGAAGAGGAAATGGCAAACCACAATACTATGTTTGCCAAGAAAGCCCCAGATGGGGTCATGAAGAGTAGGACATGACTGAACAACAACTTTCACAAAAAACTTGTATTCTAACATGCATATTTCTCTCAACTATACATATTTTCTATATAAAAAAGTAGAATCAGACTATTTACTGTATTATAAAGTGCTATAGAAGTGAGCAGACCAGGACATGTGACTTTCAAAACCTCTTTATCTAAAGATTTTATTCATTGTGAATTATTCAGACCCTATTATTTTTCTGTTTTGATTCCTGATTTTAATTTCCTTTCATTTTTCTTCAGCAACTTTACTGGATATTGAATAAGAGAAAAGAAAAAAAGAAAAGACACATTTATCAGGATATTTCTCCTTGTGGTATAATCTGATAATTGATTTTGTGAAGTAGGAGTTTAAAAATAATTAAAATTACTTTATCTATTATGACTAAAGTAAACTTTTTATTCAGTGAAAGGAAAACAATTAAATGAATCAGTTGTATTTCTGTTTGGTCATCTTTCCCCAATATTGTTTAATAAAAGTTTGTGCCTTGATTGGAACACTTAAACTGTTAAAGATCAGCTGAATGCTCTTAAGACTCTCTGATGTGTATGTGTGTGTGTGTGTGTGTGTGTATATATGTATATATATATATGTATATATGTGTATATGTGTGTACATGTATATATACATATATATGTGCATGTGTGCATATATGTATATATGTATTGTATATATGTGTCTGTATATATGCATGTACATATATGTGTGTGTGCATATATCGAAATGCAAAGATACTATTGAAAAACAAACATAATATTTAGGTAAGAAAATTGAGCCATACTTCTATAAAGAATTATCTATATTTATGGCTTCCATTTCTCTTTTACTCCTGTTTTCCTTCTATCTTTTATCAAGCTCTAGCAATCTGACTTTAGACCTAATATTCAAGTGAAATCAATCTCTCTAACGTTACCACCCATCTCTTCACTGTTAATCCATGACCTTTCCTTAGTCCATATTTTACTTGATCTCTTTATTTGACTTGGATTCAAGATATTCCTTTTAACTCCTGTTAAATCCATGCTTGTTAACTCATATACCAAGTTCTAATTTCAGAGAACCTGGAGGAGCTGTGAAGTGTATGGGTTTATGAGGCTCCCCTACCTGTTTGGTTGAAAGGAAAATGAAGTCAAAAGTTAGGCAAACAAGTCAAGGCTGTTGCTCCTTCTTCACACATCTGCCTCCAGTATTCATATCAGTCCAGAATGTCTTGTGAAGAATTTCAACCACCACAACACTCTCTCTCTCTCTCTCTCTCTCTCTCTCTCTCTCTCTCTCTCTCTCTATATATATATATATATATATATATATATACTTGACCTTATATTTAATTATCTCTGCCTTTATGTTTATAATAGATTTAGATCCATTCTCATATTTTCATGCATTGTCAGAGAGACCAAAGAAATTTCAGAAAAAAATGTTAAATGCTTCAGAAACTTTAAGGATAAGAAATGGATATTGGATTTGACATGTTGTCAGTTACTGAGACTTTCAGAAGAGCCATAGAGGAAAGGGGATATTTAAGGGAATGAGGAAAACTTGCAGAAATGGCAGTAGGAAATGTATGGGGAATGGAATCTAAGCATGTTTGCACCCCAAAGGAGTAGTCAGTAGAGTGGGAGAGATTAAAGCTGAAACAGAGATTAGATGGAAGAAATAGAATCCATAGAAGAGATATAGGTATTGATCTTGGAAAAAAGAACAATTGTTTCTTCAAGTCTATAGTAAAGAAGTATGTGAATATAGTTAAAATGTACTTGATTTAGAATTAATATACTTGTGTTTGAATCCAAATTATGTATTTTTGTATAGCCATGAGTCATGGAGCAGTTCTCTAAGCCTCAAATTCCTCATCTATAAAGCAGTAATGAAAATATTTACAAATTATTTCACAAGATTGTTGAGAAGTACTTTGTACACCTTAAAGTTCCAAATGTACTCTATTATTATGATGAATAATTAGAAAAAATATGAGGTGAAGTCTGAATGAGGATAATCAGGGGAAGTGACAATGATCTCAGTAAAGTAGGAGAAAGGGCTTTTGCTGAGATTAAGGAGAATCAGGAATTCCCACTCAGGTGACTGTCAATTATTTAGAAACTGCCCAACAACTTGTGAATCATAGTTCTCTTAAATTTTGTCTAATCAATATTAATTTTATAATCACCCTCTATTGACAACTTCTCTTTGACGTTTGGTTGAGGATCACAATTTCTTAACTTATTGCGGATTATTCTATGTATGGATAGAAAACATCAAGAAGCATCTTTGGGAATTGGATAATATTTGCTAATTACTTTCCCTTGGTAGTGCCTGAAAAACTGTTTTCATCAGTTCTCCCCTATCCAGTCAGTACAAATATCAAATTAGGATATTTTATCACGCTATTAAGAAGATAATGCATTTCATAAATTTCACAAAGTGTTGTGTTAGATAGGTGGTTTGCTAATACTTGATCCATTTAAGGGCAATTATCAAACAAATGCTATCATAGAAAAATGTATGGCCAAATTCCCACTTTACCAACAATTTATTTTTTAATATCTGTACTGTATATTTCTATTCATATCATTTTTCTTGGATCTTCTATTTATAACAGACATCTTCCCAAATAATAAGTACTACGTTTTAAGATCTTATTTGTACTTTGTCTAAATAATTGCATATTATTGTGAGAACTAGAAAGAATAATATTCTCTATTTTCCTCCCTTAAAATATTGTTCTATATCAGATCATGGAAAAATCTTGGAATGGCAGACCTGATAGTTTGAGGAACCCAGAGAGTTGAAAATACAGCCAAAGTAAGAAGCACATTTTGTCCAGACTAAGCAGAGAAATCTCTCTCTCTCTCTCTCTCTCTCTCTCTCTCTCCCCTCCATGGAGAAGTCTAAAATACACTAATGCAAAATATTTTTTCACATTGGATTAAGTGGAGTTCTCTTTTGTTGTCAAGTAGAAGGCTTTAAAATTCTTATTAAAATAATAGATTTTTGAGAATATTAATCATTTAACAAAAATTTATTTAAAAAAAATTATCCCTCAGTGAAGCTTCATGTAACTGTTTTCTGCTCCACTATCATTTTATTCTAAACTTTCTCTTTCTTAAATGAATGAGTGATGCTTTTCAGTACTTTAATAATATTTACTAAATCTGATGAATCAGACCAATTAATCTCAAAACAGACATGGTATAAATACAATCAACATCTCATTTTATATGTTTAGGCATTTCTTTATTTTTATGTGCAGCAGCATCTTTTGACTTAGTATATTTATTTTCATGTAAATTGCTAAATGACTGAAATCCTAATTAAAATGAAAGTGTCCAGGAGTGAAAATGATGTTGTTTGAATTAGCTACCCAGGTAAAACAGCTTATATATAAAAGATTAATTTTCAACATGTGCCTCATAATCTATTTTAAATCAATGAGATAATCAATGAAGATGGGTATATTATAAAGCATTTTTCCAACAAATTGTTTGAAGTAGAATTAAAACCATTAAAGTAGCATGCATCTTCATGATGCCAGGGAAACTTTGGAGTAGAAAAAAAAAACAGTACACATCAATGTCATAATACTATCAAGGTGATAGAATGGTCTAACAAAGGGATCAGTCAAAATGAGATGTTCCTCTTTATTAAGGGAGCATTGGAGAAAACCAGTACTCAAGTGACCCACAAAAATGACCTATTATTCTGGAATAGTTTAGGTATGTATGTTTTATGTGTCTGTATATACTAGGATCCTAAATTTAGAGCTGTAGGGAACCTTAGAGGCCACACCCCTCATTTTACAAAGGAGCAAATTGATTCCCTTGAAGTTACATGGTTTGGTGGAGTCACATAGATAATAAATGACAACATTTGAAACTGTCATCTGCTGAATCTGAATTATAACCTGTAAAATATATTACAGCAATTTTGTCTACCAGTTCTACTTCCTTAAATTCTTCTTTGATTATGCCTGATTACCAGTGCACTTCTTGAGGTGGCATAACAGAGAAGAAATGGGAAGATCTGAGTTTAAATTCTGCCTCAAACACTTACCTTGCTGGGTGACCAGTCACTTAATCTCTCTAGGCTCAGTTTCTTTATCTTTAAAATGAGGCATTGGACTAGATCACCTTTAAGGTACCTCCACACCTTAAATCTTTAAGATCCTAGGATTCATGATCTCTAGTTTCTATGTTTATCTACTACCTATGTACCTTTGACCAATATCTCACTAGTTTCCCCAAATTTTGAATCTTTTCTAATCATCTCCATTCCCATTACTAAGGATAAAAGGACCCAACTGATATAGAATACCATTAACCCATTCTTTTTCCAGCTTAATGCCTTCAGCTGCAACGAACAGATGTAGACTTAAGGGAAGTTGCCTCGGATGGACATATGAGGGGAGAGACTGAGATCCAAGTAGTCACTAATGAGTTTCGTGAAATGACTAATAGATGATTGTAACCTTGATCAAATAAAAAACAAAACCCCCAAAACATATGCAACATAGTCTGAGCAGTCCTTCTTCAAGTAACAGAAAGATATAAAAATATAGCAGAATCTTTTTGAAAGCAGCAAGTCCTATTGATATCATAATTATATTCCTCTAATTATATTTTCATAATTATATGTTATATAATCATATATCATATATCCTCATAATTATATTCCTCCTGTTTAACCCTTAACAGATAGTAAAATAGCCCTGAAACGATTCAGCCTCTAGAGTTAATTTAGAATAAACACTCTTAGATTTAAATAGCATTAATACCTCTATTGAGGATAACTGATACAAAAGGATACCTAAGGAGAAATCAGACACAATAACAGTTTTGATTCAGCCCATCTCCCCTCACTTCTCTGATTGTCCCTCACTGACATTTTCCTAGTGAGTTCTGATAATAGTAGCCAAGGGGAAAGGATGGTCTAGTGAGGTAATTACATGGATCCCCCAAATTCTGGATGAAGCATCATGTGAGGAATTGTTTGGATAATTGTCAAGCATCCACATGTCTTAAAGGTATATTGTTTATATTCCTCCTCCCCTCCAATTTTACAAGGTGTTTACTTTTCTGAACTCCTCCTCCTCAATCCCCCCTCAATTTTTCCTTGTTTTCCTTCTACCTAGTTAAGTTCTTTTATGTCATCCATTATTGGAGTATTTCCCCATTCCAGATCAAATTACAATATTAATAAAGTTGGATTTATAGCAGGGTTTAGGCAAAGTGGAGTAGAGATAGCCAGATAACTAGATAAAGATAAGTAGCTATGTAGATAACCGTGAGTCTTTTTAAGTACTTACTATACTAGAAGTTCTGCACTGGGATATAAACACAAAAATAAAGAAGCCCTTGCCCTTGAGGTGGGATTCTGTGAAATACACAGATAAATTCATTTATAGAGTTACACATATATGCACACTACAAACATTTAATCTGTTTGCGTTTGTATAAGTTTTTCTGTAGATCTACAATGTACTCCTGTTTGCCTTTCAGAATTTTCAGTTTCCTTAAGGATCATCTCAGGTGCTACATCAACTTTGAAGCCATTCCTTAACCCCACTCTCATCTCTCAGGTGTTAGAACACATTATACCTTTTTAATTTTTCTTGAACTAAATTTATTTTTGTATACATTCTTCTCTTCTCTCCTAAACTGAATGTAAACTTCTTGAAAAAAGAGACTTTTAATATTTTTTTTGCTTTGAATCTACAGACTTTAGCAAAAGTTTCTTAAACCTAGGTGCTTAAAAATGTTTATTGAATTGAATGAGTTATATTTAATTTAATTAGGGGAACACTCTATTTCAAGAAAATTTTCCAAATTTGCAGTTCCAAGAAGAATAATGACCCCATAAACAACTTTACTCCTCTACTGAATATTAATTTTATTTTTAATAAGATACTTTATTTTGCAAACAAATGATCATTCGTTTCAAGGTTGCAATATCCTTTCAATATCATTATCAGTTACTTTTAAAAGCTGTGTGAGTGATAAAGAGTTCAATTTGTTAATTTGTGATTGGACCTGCTGGCACAATGATATCTGCTATTTGCATGAAGCACTCTGATAATTATCAATTTCAGAAATGATAGAGTGCCTTCATTAGGTTAAGAGTTCTAGTTAACTAAAGCAAAATAAATACAGTGATAAGCTAAATAACAATTTATTATTAAGAATATTTATTTGAAAAAGCATTCAGTAACCTCTGGAGCTATATTCTGAATAATGAACAAATTAAATGGACATTTTATTTATTTCTTCATAACAGGAAAAAAATAGGTTGGAGAATTGACCAAATGTCAGATAAGGTTCTTACAAGCATCTTAAGTGAAGTGTCTCATTGTCTTATAGAAATCATTACCATAGCTGCTATGTAATATTTAAATATTTTAAAAGATAAGGTTTATTGCAGGACAACATCTCCATATATTGCAGTGTTAATCAATCAATCATGGTGGTCAAATTCTAGTACTGAACCTCTCTGCATTTTTGAGGCTAGTTCTCCAATGATAGTATGACGACTACCCCTGGGGAGACTTTAATTTCTACCAGGAGGAAAAACAGGAGGTTGGGGCCAGAAAAACATTAGCCATTCTCCTCTCATAGAGAGTGGTACTAGACCATAATTACATATATCTACTCCCTTAAATATTGTTAGTTTAGGGAATGTTTTTCAGGTTGAAGCTAAACTTCTGGTTGCTATTCATTAATGGAGAAAGGAGGACTCTAAGCTCTATATCCAAGGCTTGACTCTTTCCCTAATACACACTAGATCAACAATGAACACACATAGGAACAGCAAAGTAACCCATTTAACCAAAACAGAAGTTAGAAGAAGAATACATAGGAGAATGTTTGCCATATAATGAAGAGTGGAGGAACTTTCCCTTCAAAAGCAAGATTATTCAGCTTTGCTGAGGGAGAGTCCCAGAAGTGACTGAATACTCCAAAGTGATTTCCATGCTTAAAGTCACTCAAGATATTGAAGAAACCAAATTTCTCTCATCTCCCAAAAACTCCTCAGATGTGCCCAATAACCCATATGGGTTATTGATCTCCACCAATGAGGAGAGAGTCCCATACCAGTGGGCTTTGGGACTCAGATTACACAGGCTCTTGCCCATTGCTCTGTCTCTATAAAGTGGTATTTCTCCTCATACTTATTTTAATAATACCTATCTAACTCCCATCAACTGAATGGGGAAGCTTGTTGTAGATATGAATACTGAGCTAAGCTAAGGTGGCAAAATGCAGGCAGCAACCTAGTTGAACTCTCCCAAAATTCCCATTCAAATATATTTAAAATAATGCTTCCAATTAAATTTTGGAGTGGTAGAGGAAACCAAAGGTTGTAGTAAGACATTTTCCAACCTATAAAAGCTTAGGAGGTTGGCATGAGAAATCTGTAACACCAGAGAGGAGGCCTCCAGAGCACATGTGAGCACATATGCATGTATCAGCAGCACCAGCAGTATTCCTTGTAGGGGGTGGCAACAGCACCTTTAAGAGCCCTCGGACCAGAGATGATAAAGGAGTTAGACAACTAGACAGAAAGAGATTATAGGTTATTTGCTAGCAGTAGGTGCTGCTAGTGCTGACTGGCATCTCTATGGCCTATATGCAGCTCTAGGTCACAATTCCAGGATAGAGAGGAGCATTAGTACTTGTGATTACAGGAGAGTAGGAGGCATGATCACAGTTCCAGGGCCAATAAGAACACTAACAGGACAGGGGCTCTTCATGGGTAAAGACAAGAGCACAAACCAGAATAGTGGTTACTGCACATCTCATTGCATTATACTTTCTTGAAAGCACCAAAATTGTGCATACTAGTAGAGCTAGCTCTGAAAACAGCAGCATGAAAAGGTCTAGCTCCCCATGCCCAGGTGAGCAGAGCCCAACTTTAACATAAGGTACAGTGTCAAGAAATGTGCTGGAAAAATGAACAAACAGGAAAAAAAGTAGAAGAAAAACTTGACTGTTTAACTGCTACAGTAGCAGGGAAGACCAAGACACAAACTCAGAAGACAGAAGTGTAAAAAACAAACAAACAAACAAACAAAATACTGTATGCAGAATCTGAAAGAAAAATACTAATTGGACTGAAGCCCAATAAGAATTTCTGGAGGACTTGAAAAGAGGTACCAGTAAAAGAAAAAAAAATGGAAAAATATATGAGAATGATTTAAGAAAATAATGAAAAGAAAAGTATAAAAGTGAAATAAGATGGTAGAGGAAAAGGCCAGGAATCACCTGTGCTCTCTCCAAAACCACTCTCATAAACTCAAAACAAATTCTGGATCTTCACAATCCACAAAAGTATATTTTGAAAGATTTTCCAGCCAAAGGCAATTTAGACAGACAATAGGAAAGGTCTGTTGTATCCAGAGTGAAAGTGAATTAGTGTCCAGTGCTGGCCACACTAGTGCAGATCAGGTCACAGCAGACCAGAAGCAGTTATTGGTGTTGCCTGAATCAGCAGGGGCAGCAGCTGCTTCCAGAGCTCAGTCCACAGATGGTGAGGAGGGTCAGACAGCTTGTCAGGAGTGTATCAGGGTCACTTTGCTGTCACCAAAGGGAGGACTCTGTTGCTTTCCTCATACTTGGATCCATGTCACTTTTCTGGGTCTCAGTTCCAGGGAAAGGAGGAGTACTAGCACCTCAGAGTTTGTAGCCACAGGGGAGCCAGGACCCTGTTCATAGCTCCATAGTGGGAAAAATGTGCTTGTGGTCATTCACAGAGTAGAGTACAGAATAGGAGGTTAGAAAATGCACTTCTCTGCCCATCAACTGGGGAATAGCTAAACAAGCTGTGGTATATGCATGTAATGGAATACTATTGTGCTATAAAAAACGAGGAGCAGACAGACTTCATATTTACCTGGAGTGGCTTATACAAACTGATGCTGAGTGAGAAGAGTAGAACCAGGAGAAATGTGTATACAATCACAGACACAACATATGTGTGATGACCAACTATGACAGACTGGACTCTTCTCAGCAATGCAGTGATATAAGTCAATCCCAAAAGACTTATGAAGGAGAGAGATGCCTACATCCAAAGAAATAACTAAAAAGAACTGAGTTTGAATCCTGATGGAAGCAAACTACTTGATCTTTTTCTTTTCATTATTTGGTTTTATTTCCTCTTTAACATTTTTCATTCCATCTAGTACAATACACCTTTGTAACCTGACTAATGTGTAATGTGAAAGAAAGTATTTGCAGATCCTATGCTGGACTATATGCCATCGTGGGGGGGAGGGGTGGGAGGAGGAGGGAAGGGAAATTTGAAACTCAAGGAACTATGGAATTGAATCCTGTAAACTAAAAATAAACAAACAAATTAATTTTTAAAAAAATGCATCTTGGAAGAGCCAAAAACTTACAGGTCACCAGAATTATCTTTGAAAACATCTCCACAAAAAATCAAAACAAAACCAAACCTGAAGCTTGAGACAATGCTCACTCAACTCTGGAAGCAAAAACCCTCTGTAGCATAAAGTTAAAGTCAAGAAAGAGGCTGAAAAAAATGATCAAAGAGGAGAAACATATCTTGATTATTAGAAAGTTACTGTGGTTATAAGAAAGATCCCAAAACAATCTCAGTAGAAGACACAAAGTCAGAAACTGGTACATCCAAAGCCTCCAAGAAAAATGTGAATTTGTCTCAGGCCATGGGGAGCTCAAAAAGGATTTTAAAAATAAAGTAAAAGAAGTAAAGGAAAAACTGGGGCAAAATGAGTGATATAAGAAAATCATGAAAAAAAGAGTAAATAATAAAAAGTAAAGGAGGCCCCCAAAAATGCTGAAGAAAAAATATATTTTAAAGAACAGAATGGCCTAGTTGTTAAAGAGGCACAAAAATTGATTGAAGAAAAGAACTTTTTAAAAAGCAACTTAGGTTAAATTGGAAAAGTCACAAAAGTTCTTTGAGGAAAGTAATTCTTTAAACATTATAATTGGACTACTGGAAGGTAATGATTCCATGAGACATTAAGAAAAAAAAAGTCTAAGGAATGAAAAAAAAAAGAAAAGAAAATGTGAACTATCTCATCAAAAATGCAGTTGACCAGGAAATTTGATCAAAAGTGATTAAGAATCATTGGACTACCTGAAAGATGTGATTTTAAAAAAAGCCTACACATCATCTTTCAAGAAATTATCAAGGACAACTCTGATATCTTAGATCTAGAAGATAAAATAAAAATTGAAAGATCACCTCCTGAAAGAGATCCCAAAATGAAAACTCCTCAAAATTTTATATCCAAATTCCAGAGCTCCAAGGTCAAAGAGAAAATACTTCAAGCAGACAGTAAAAAAAAAATCAAATATCATGGAGCCCCAATAAGGACCATGCAAGATTTGGCAGCTTTCATATTAAAGGAGCAGAAAGTTTGTAATGTGATATTCTGGAAGGCCAAGGAGCTAGGATTACAACCAAGAATAACCTACCCAGCAATACTGATTATACTCCTTGTGGGGAGAGGGGAATGGATATTTAATGAAATAGGGGACTTTTAATCCTGATGAAAAGATCAGAGTTGAATTAAAGAAAAAAGATTCAAACACAAGACTTAAAATTATAAAAAGGTAAACATAAAGGAGAAATCATAAGAGATTTGATGTCTTTAAACTGTTTACATTCCTATATGATATGATACCTGCAACTCCTAAGAAATTTATAATTACAAGAGGTCTACATAGACAGAGGGCATGAATGTAAATCTATTATGTTGGAAATATCTCAAAAAAATAAGAGTGAGAAAGAGAGATACACCAGGAGAAGGGTGAAGTAATAGGTAGAATGAGGAACTTTCTACTCACATAAAATTGGTGTGCAAGGAAGGCCTTTTACAGCAGAGGGGGAAATGGGGAAATGGGAGGGGAGCTTCAATGCTCGAAGATCACTGTCAACAGAATTGTTTCATAGAGGGACAAGATAAAAAGAGGGAAGAATAAACATAAGAAAATGGACAGGAAGGAATGCACAGTAAATAATCATAACTGTGAAAATGAATGGGATAAGCTCAAACATAAAATGGAAACATAGCATAATGGATTAGAAAACAGAATCAGACAATATATTGTTTACAAAATACACACTTGAAATAGAAAGAAGCGTAAGGGTAAAATAAAGGGCTGGAATGGAATCTCCTATCCTTTAATTGAATTTAAAAAGGCAGGAGTATTAATTATAGTCTTTGACAAAGCATAAAAAAAAAAGACCTAATTAAAAGAGATAATCAGGAAAACTATATTTTGCTAAAAGGTGGCATAAAAATAAAGTAATATATAAAATTCAAAGCAATTTTCTCTTATGAAGGCCTAATTTCTCAAATATGTAGGTAACTGAGTCAAAGCCATAAAAATAAGAACTATTCTGCAACCGATAAATTGTCAAAGGTTATGAACAGGCAGTTTTCAGAATAAATTAAAGCTGTCTATAATTATATGAAAAAATGGTCTGAATCACTTTTGAGTAGAACATGCAAATTAAAACAACTCTTAGGTACCAGCTCATGCCAATCTGAAATGCCAAATTCTGGGATGAGGGAAAATAGATATACTTTTTGAGTTTTGAGCTATTTAAATTATTTTGGAGAAATATTTTGGAATTGTGCCCAAAGGCCTAAAAAGCTAGGCATACTTTTGGACTGTCCATATGACTACTTGCTATATACAACAAAGAGATAAAAGGAAAAGGACTGATAAGTACCAAAAATATTTATAGCAGTGTTTTTGTTTGTTTGTTTTGTGGTGGTAAAGAATTGAAACTTGAGTGCATGCTCATCATTTGGCTGACCAAGCTGTGTCACATACATTTGATGTAGTACTATTGTGCTATAAGAAATGACAAAGGAGGTGTTTTCCAAAAAACACAAACATAACATGAAATCTATATTAACTTATTTGAAATGAAGTAAGAAGATCTGGGATATCATTCTGCATAGTAACAGCAATGTTGTAATGACAATCAACTATGAAACCTTTGGCCACACAGTTTCAAAGGACTCATGATGAAAAATGCTATCCATGTCTAGAGAGAGAACTGATGGAACACTGAGTGCTAGTGAAGTATAATTATCTTGACTTTTTTTGGTTGCTTTTTTTGTGACATGGCTAGTACTGAAATATGTTTTATATAATTTTACATTTAAAATTCATATCATTTTGTTTGCCTTCTGAAAGGGAAAGATTTGAGAGGGAGGGGAGAGAATTTACAGCTCAAAATTTAAAAATAAAATAATGTTAAATAATAAATTTATTAAAAATATGTGAATACTAAGTATAAATATAGGAAAGTCTATTTGAAAAATGAGAAAGTTAGATGGGGTGCTTATTTGCTCTCTCACATAGTCAAATTTAACATATTGGCTTATGTGTTCAAAATAATCAAAGATACCCCCTTTCCATTTGTATCACATACATTAAATGAGTATTCATTTTTCGTTTGATTTGAAAACCCCTGAGGCATTTGTATTTGAGCTGAGCAGTTTGCAGAGCATAGTGAAATCCATTGAGTTAACTTTTCTGAATAACAAAGAAAAAAGATCCCTATTTTTGGAATGACACTTTTTGTCATTCATCAGTAGATAGTTATCTCCGAATGGACTGAGCTACTTGTAGTCTGGCTTGGCCCAGCCCATATGGGAGACTATCATCATGAAAGCAATGCTACCTTTTTCTTTCTTTTGTTAAGTGGTTGTCCAGTAAGTCTGAATATCTGTGATTCTAGCCAAACTTTTCAATGAATATTAAAGGAATAATGAATTATTCATCTTACTAATCCATTGAAGCAGATTCTAGAGAATCTTTATAATCATAGCTCTCCACCCTCCAAACTGAAACATGTCACAGATAGCTTTATGATATGTGACAGGCACTCAAAATAAGAGCTACAACAATAATGGCACAAGAGGAAGCTGGGAACCATGTGGATTTTATTTATTTAACATGTCTGCTGATTTCAATAAGTTCAGTTTCCTTGGGGAGGGGAGGGTGAGGGAGATGCAAAACAAACTTACTTCCTCTTGCTGGCAACATATATTAAAACTTTCTGCTTATAATTTAAGGACTGCAATGGTATCTGTCTATCTGGAAGTGCTAAAATCGGAATCATTTCTATAATATATGTACTTTGACTCCATTTCCAAGCCAAACCATACCATGTCTGCCCTTCAAGGTTGCAGCTAGTATTGTGGTGGGGTTGAAGCTTCAATGGTCTGTGTCCCACCCCACTCTGTTTTACAGACAAATGACTAGCACCCTAGTTACATTTAGCCACTTATCATGAAGTAGCTTTTACAAAGTGATATTTATGTCAGAGAGATAGCAAGAGCAAAGATGCAAGTAGTTTACCTATTAATTCAGGAGGCATACTCTCCTCTAGGCTACCTCAACCTCGGAGGGAAGTTGTTTCAAAACTTAGCTCAATTCCTATGCAGTCCTGGTACCAAGTCTGTGCTAAAGTAGTTTGAATGCTAGATGAGTCTTCAACTCACCTTCCACTTGCCTGGGTATAGAAGGTCACTCTAATGCTTAGCACAGTGTAGGTGCTTAATGAAAGGTAGTTTAGTGTTTTTCTGACTGACTCCATGCTTCTCAGAGTAGCTGTGCTGGGCTGGCTGACAAAAACCCAGTCTGGAATAATGGGATGCTGAAGCATTCCCCAGATTCTCGACTGCCAACACGCCAAGGATCCCTCCAGACCTTGCAAAAATTCACAAAATTGTCTAAGTTCCATTCCTTTCACCTATAAAAGAAAAGAATACAGAGAAAGGCTAGACCTTGGACCGTACTTCTCTTGGCTACATGACTTCAGAGGAAAGAAGGTCTCAAGCCTTCCCCCTCTTTTAGGAAGGTCTTGCCCCAGATGCTGGGCAAATTGGGGAGCCAAAAAGACTGAGGCAAGTGAGGGATATGTGGCAGAAGCTGTGCACGGTCTTTTGAATGTCTCCACAACCTATACAAGAATCTAGAAACAATGACAGAATAACTATGCTGTCTCCACAGACTCTCTAAGGCTCTGCCCTTACATAATATCATGACTCCTCATAAAGCAAGCTCCTCTACAGTAAATAGAGAGGTGCCACCTGAGACATTCTGTTTCTGTGACAGGTCCCCATTACACTTACAAGTTAATATTTCCAGAGGGAAAGCTAGGTGAATTCACATCTTTATTGCTATAAAGTGATTTGTGTATAATATTTAGTTTTCCAAAACAGTATATATGCATTTTTTCAGAGCTGTCAGTTTTGTGATTTTTTTCCTTCAATTCTATTACTACAAAGTACTTCTTTTAAAAATGACAATTATTCAAATTGTATTAATTATTGGCAATAATATGAAATGACACTGTTTACACAATCATTGATGTTAAAGCAAATAGCTATTTGAAAATAATGCTCTGCAAATTTGTCACTGACAGTTTTCATTAAAGACCTATTTTTGACCTAATTTCTATGAAGTTTATATCCATTTATCATTTTAATTTACATACATGGCTTGGGGAAAAACACAACAATATTAATATTTAAATCAAATTGGAGAAAGAGCTTGGCCTACATTGCAAAAAAGCAGTCATTTCTGTAATACCCAAACTTCTTGTCATAAAAAAAAACAAAACCAAAAGCTAACTATCTTTTTTAATACAAATATTCTCCTAATAACACTCTGTCGATATGACTCATTGAACACCATGATTTGAAAAGCATCAACATTTCAGGTGAACCTTGTAGGTGACCAAAAGGATAATGGAAAGGCCCCGTGGTGGTTGTAAAGTACTCTGTAAACTGTTGTCCAGAAATCTTGCATAAAAGAAGTCATTTAAAAATTTGTTTCTAAGTCTGATTCAATGGAAAAGAAGAGATCGAAGATGCAAAAAAGTAGACAAAAGCAAAGTATTCGATAATTTTTCCTTCCTTCTTTCCTTCCTCCATTCCTTCCTCCCTTCCTCCCTCCATCTCTCCCTTCCTTCCTTTCCTTCTTTCTTCCTCTCTCCCTTGCTTGCTTCCTTCCCTCCTTCCTTTCTAGAAAAGATGGCCAAGAAGTCTAATAGCAATAAAAGATGGAAAGTATAAGCATTCCATTGCTTCTACTAACATTAAAAGAAGCAAAAGAAAATCTCTAGAATGTTAAGTGGATCCTATGTGAAGTATTTATAGAAAGGCATGAACCAAAAGTGACAGAATAAGGTGGTTGTAATCTATATCAATGATAGGAATACCTACATTTGAGGGGATAATGAATCCATCTAGTGAAATCTATCTTGGCCTTAATTAGTACAGAAATTTTATAGTATGTTTTGTTTTAGATAGATAAATAGATAGATAGATAGATAGATATGTGTGTGTTTGTGTGTGTGTGTGTGTGTGTATACTTAGATTTATTGATTTTTCTTTTATTTGTTAAATACTGTTACCGCTCTCCAACCCCACCACATTGACATTTATAAAAGTACAAGGACTATTTGCTTGAGATCTTTTTATTCAAATAGATACATATAGGGAATATAATCATTATTACAGATTACAAGTCTACCACTTAATATTATTTAAGGGTTTTTTCATTTGAGGAAAAATATATGTACATATATGTGTGTATGTAGATGTATATGTATGTATATATAGATATATTTATATCTATATCTATCTATCTATCTATCTATCTATATGCCTAGAGATGTTCTCAAGTGTTTCTCTGCTGCTATATTCTTCTATTGCAGGGCTGTACAGCATACAGTCCCCAGGGCCACTTGTGGCCTGCCAAAGGATTTTGGTTGGTCCAGGAAAAATGTAGAATTGCTACTGCACACTTTCTCCTGTTTGTCACATGACCCTCGGTAACCAACTATTGTCAATCTGTCTCTAGTCTAACCTATCTCCATCCCAAAGAAGGTTAGCCTAATTTAATTTTAACCTAGTGCCAAGTTGTGCAGTTGTGCTTGCTTCTCTTCAGCATTTAGCACAGTTCCTGCTACATAGTAGGAACTTAAACATGCTTGCTGACTGACTACCTCAGGATATCCCGGTTTAAACTTTAAGGACTATCACCTCTACAAAGTCCATGGGATTGATGGGTATATTTCATATATATTGTATATTAGGGTGAAATAACATTGAGCCAAATAAAAGAGTATAACTTCAAATTATGTGTGATTGTTTTTGAGTACTTTTTCTAACTCTCATAGCAGAAAAAAGAAATCCTGAATTTTCTTTTAAGAAGTTCTGAGTTCAGATTGCATCTCTTATACTTACTTGATATGTTAGATTTCATAAATCGCTTAATATCTCTGACTCTCAATTTTCTCATTTTAAAAAATGAAGATAAAGCAATACTAGCTCATAGGACTGGTTTTAAGAAAGTCCTTTGTGAACATTGAAGAGTTATACAAATTTTAGTAGTTAAAGTAGTAATTGTTAACATAGAGTTATGTATTTAGAGCTAGAGGGAACCTCAGAGACCCTTAAGTTCTATGCCTTCATTTTGTACTTTGCAAACAAATGATGAAAATACTAAATTGATACATTGTTCTTCCTCCTCCTCCTTATTTTAGCTTCTGGGTGGTATGGATAAAGTTCTAGACTTCAGTTCAGGAGGATATATGTCTGAGTCCTGCCTCAGATATTTGCAAGCTATGTGATTCTGGTCAAGTCACTTAACTTCTCTGTTTTTCAGTTTTCTTCTTGGGGATAATAAAAGTGTCTACCTGATCAGGTTCTTTTGAGGACCTAATGGACTGAAATATGTAAATCATTTTGCAAACTTCAAAGCTCCTGGTAAATGGTAGTTATTATTTTTATTATTATCTGAGGAACAATGTACTTGATCATTTTGAAAGTTGTCTGTTTTATAAAGTATAGACGTTATTTTTGATACATATGAAGGCATTTGAGCAGTGAACATAGTAAAAATATCTAAAATATTTAGATTTTTAAAAAAAGACAGCTTAATGTTTTATTGATTAAGGTTATCTAAGTAGAAATTGGTGTAACAGCTCTTTGCAGCTCGCGACGACCATGGGAATCTCACTGGACAATTATCACAAGCGCCACAAGACCAGGGGCAAGCGCGAGCCCTACCAGAAGAAGCGAAGGTATGAGCTGGGCTGGCCGCCCGCCAACATCAAGATCAGCCCCATCACATCCACACCGTGCAAGTGCGCGGAGGCAACAAGAAGTACCGGGCGCTGTGGCTGGATGTGGGAAACTTCTCCTGGGGCTCGGAGTGCTGCGCCCGCAAGATGAGGATCATGGATGTGGTCTACAACGCCTGCAACAATGAGCTGGTCCGGACCAACGCTTTGGTGAAGAACTGCATTGTGCTCATCGATAGCACCCCATACCACCAGTGGTATGAGTCCCACTATGCGCTGCCCTTGGGCCGGAAGAAGGGCGCCAAGCTGACTCCTAAGGAAGAAGAAATTTTAAATAAAAAGCGGTCAAAGAAGATCCAGAAGAAACACGAGGAGCAGAAGAAGAACGCCAAGATCAGCTCGCTTCTGGAGGAGCAGTTCCAGCAGGGCAAATTCCTTGCCTGCATCACATCAAGGCCAGGCCAGTGTGGCTAAGTGCTTGAGGGCAAAGAGCTTGAGTTCTACCTAAGAAAGATCAAAGCCCGCAAGGGCAAATAAACCCTATCCTGGACACTATTTAATGGAATAAATCCCCAGATTATTAAAAAAAAAAAAAGAAAGAAATTGGTGTAACAGAACTTTAACCCAGTTCTACTGACAATAACTCCAGTAATCTTTGAACTAATTCCCTAAGGCAGAATGTGCAATCACAATTCAGTAAAGTCTTGTGGTGGCTTGGAAAAGCAAAACAAAACCTGTAGACTTTTGTCTTAGATCAGTAGGCATGGTTTGAGACTGTATACTTACTATAAATATAATACATTTTCCGTGAGAACAAGCAACTACATATAAAAATCTAACAGTTCTTTCATCATTGAATTAATAGAACATGTTTCCTCCTTTCAAAGAACTCATTGTGATCGATCATTTTGAAAGTTGCGAGATATAACTTGTATAGCAGAACATTAAAGACTTGATAAAAATGAAAACATTTAAATGTGAATATAGATAATGATAGTTGACCAATATTTTATACTCTGCTTTACAGATTCATAGCATTTAAATTTATTTTTAAACATTTTATTTTTTAAGGTTTTAGTGAAAAGGTTATAGATTGTTCCATTGTATGGATTAAATGCTGACCTATTTTCATTTGCCATGGCAAATTTTTCTATATTTTTAAAATAATAGCTATGTTAAAACATGGCCTCTTATAGGAATCCAAGCTACACAGGTTCTCTAATAAACACCTACAAATTGAAAACATTCACAGTTAATTACTAAATAGAATGCCTTCAGCTTTTTAGGGTATATATATATTCACTTAGAAAGAAATTGAACTATTTCATTAAAATAGCTGTGCCTCAAAGTAGTTGTTTAGTACTAAATGATATCTACCCCTTTTTATATAAGTTTCTTAAATGCACACATATAATAAATCACAAAGGATAATCTATAATATTTTTGGCAAGAATCAAATTATTAATCACAACTGCCTCTAAACAAAATTCTCTGTCTCATTTAAATGTTTGCCAGCTGAATTCAGTCTACTCCTGGGAGATGCAAAGATAAATAAGACATTCTCTCTTCCCTCCATGAGTTTCTAATCTAGAAAGTGTTTTAAGACATGTATAAAAGTACATATAATTACAATTAAGATACATTAGTTATAAGAAACATTTTATGCTGTAATATCCAGTAAGGGGTCATGAGATCAAGTTTGGCTTTAATTTGAGGACCAAAGTTTTATCTAATTTGAATCCTACAGTATTAGGGATGTCAAGGACTTTGGAGGTCACAGAGTGAAACATGCTACCACTGAAGCAATTATTTCATGATATCTATAACTTCTAGCAAATTATTTGTCTCTCCCCAGTTATATAGTACCTCTCACATTTTCATGATTCTTCAAAAATTAGATTTGCAAAGTCCAAAGTCTTTTAATATCCCATAATGCTAAACATCTTAATCATATAAATGAAATTAATTTAAAGTGATTAAGATGATTTCTTACTACCTTCTCACCTACTTTGGATATTATTTATCACTTATCTAGGTCTTTTTTGTTTGTTTGTTTGTTTTTTTACCTGTTCCTTTCCAGTTCTAACATCATCACTTCATAGGTTTGGACCTGGAAGGAACCTCAGAGGCCATCTAGTCCAACATCTTTAATTTATAAAAGAGAAAACTGAAGCAAGGATTGTTAAAAGACTTTCTCAAGATTAAACAAGAAGAATGAGAGGCAAGATTTTAACTCAGTTCTTTTGTGTCTGTGACTTTCCATTATATTCACTGCTTTCTATCATTCAACTAGATAGAGAAGGTAGAATCACAGCTGTGAATTTCATCCTTCTATCCTGCCATCTTTTAGAATTACATGATCTTTCCATTTAATGGATCTAGCCCTTCTTTATTAGTATTATTTTTCTTTCTTTGAGCATATATCAAAAAGGTTTTATTGTTGTTGTTGTTGTTGTTATTTTTGTAATTTTCCATAGGCCATAGGTAGCTAGCTGCACAGGTCTTATTTAGAACTTTAGACTTCTTTACAATTCCCATCACTCTTCAATATTTATTTGTAGTTCTGCATCTTTTATGTTTTATAAATGTTCTTTTAAAATATTAATTAATTAGAGAGTTTCAAATGAAGTTACATTTATATCTTGTATCTGTGGTACTTTGGTGATTTTTCTTTAATACATCTTTTATATCCTACATCTGGCTAGCTGTACTAGGCCAAGACTGACAAGGTCAGTCTTGTAATTCAGCCTCAGGATTGGAATGAAATCAGAAGAGTATGCAGAACAGGGAAAGGATACATTAACTTTGTTGAGCACTATTTAACCACATTAATCATGCTGCTGATCTGCTGGTCTGAAGGATCAGGTTCCAGCTAAACCACTTCATGGCTTTTTCATCCTCAAATGATTAAGAAGCCACAGAAACAGGTGCCCCTTAGTCCGCTGTGCCAATTACAGTTGAAAAGGAAAAGAAACAAACAAATAAACCCATCCAACATGGTAGAGAATTCTGGTAGATTTTCCTCGTATCCCACTAGGTATTTTACATTTCCCTCCCTTTATTTTTCCACAAAATTCTTCCCATAGTGTTTGTATGATGATCTTCATGGATTTCTGTGCAGATACATATGTATTTACTATTCAATGCTCTTCTTTCCCCTTCCGCTTGGCTATGTATGTTGGATAAATGATTGCTTAGCTACTATATTTCCTCTCTACTTTTTTATTGAATGAAAACAGGGAATTGACTGGATGTTGTATTTCTTTATACATTCTACAGCCCAGTTAAACTTTTTTTTTTCTTACTGTTGCTCTGTCTTCTGTTTCCATGGTTTATCTTGGCTATCCGTTATCTCTGGAATTCACTTCTTTACGCCCACCTTGTAAAATCTCTTGTATTCTTGAAGACTCAGCTCATGTCAGTTTTTACATGATTTTATTTTTGGTGTTCCTAGTTTCTAGTATCACTCTAATGAACTTTTTCAATTTTGTATATTCCTATGTAAGGTGTAAGTGTCTTGTGCCCATTTATCCCTATTTAAGCATATGTTTGTTTCCATGTAAGTTCTTTGACTGTAGGTATAATTTCTTCCTTTTATTTTTTAATTTTTATGTCCAATGCCCAGCCTATTGCAAGTGATTAATAAATACTAGTTGGATGACATTATTTAGGTTAAGAGTGGATCAATGTATTCAATAAATTATACTGTTAGTTACATAAAGATAACTGTGCCAAATCTAATGGAATGAGAGGTTCAACAACAGTAAACTATTCAAAGCAATCCTAAAAAGTATTAAAAACACTACTGCATTGGAAGGGGCATTGAATGTGGGTCCCATAGTCATAGTTCATAGATTTACAGGGAAATGACGAAGGGAAGGAAATAAATATTTATATAAGACTTACTCTGTGCCTAACAGAGCTATGCCCTTTTACAAACATTAACTCATTTGATCCTCCCAAGAATTCTGGGGATGAGTGCTTTTATTATACTCATTTTATAGTTGATGAAACTAAAGTAAACTGACTTTCCATAGGGTTACCTAGCTAGGAAGCAACCAAGGATGGATTTGAAATCAGGTCTTATTGAATCCAGTTTCAGTGCTCTATATATTGTGCCACCAGAGCTAGAAGAGAAATTAAAAATCAATGAGTCTAGTCCTTTTGTAGCACAAATAAGGAAAGTAAGACCCAGGAAAGTTATGACTGCCCAATATCACAAATCTTATTTCTGAGATAAGACTTGGACTCAGTCTTCTTGACTCCAAATCTAATGCTTGTCCCTTTATATTGCCCTGCTTTAGGAGACTTGAGTAAGAATCCCAGTTCTGATGTAATTGGTATCAATTGTAAAGTTGTTTTATATATATATTCTGAGTATCAGTTTTTTCTATCCATAGAACAGAGATAATATTATATATGCTAATTACTTCATAGTGCTATAGTGAAAAAACTGCATTATGTATTTGTGAATTTTTATCATTATTCGATATAGTGCACATTCATTAATCATCTTGTTTGTTGAACACTATTTTAGGAATTGGAGGTAATAAGATGTGGCCACTGGCCTACTGGAATCCGAAGTCTAGGAGTAGTATTATAACCAAATAACCCCTTATAAGCCAATTAAATGAACTGAAAAAATTTACTTCAAATAAAATTTCCACATTCTTACAGAGATATTTCTTTGACTTCTTGTTATGATTGTTATTCAGTTTAATTCAAAGCGTCTTTAAGTGTCTGCTATATTCCATATACTGCGCTGGGATGTAGAAATATGGGGAAAAAAATGAAACAGTCCCTGCCCTCAAGGATCATATATTTTATTGACATTAAAATAGTAAGATCCATTTAACCAGCTTCTCAATATTGGTTTCTCCTATGTTTCATTTTATTTGCCAAATGTTATGACTGGGTTTCATAATGGACTTACTTTTATTATTTTTTTAATTTATCCAGATATGGTTTATAATATGTAATAGAAAGTGTAGCTGTATTCCTTATGAAATAAATTGGGTCTTAGAAGATTTTGTATTTCCCCTTAATATTTCATATTGAAAGGAGAGAGAATGACTTTTGCTTTTAAGCTTGACATGTACACAATAGGGCTAAAAAAATAAAATAAACTGCCATTCTTTAGTTCCCTAGCCTCAAAGAATTAATTCAAGAAACTCAGACTGTAGCTTCCAAATGGAAAGAACCTGGCAGAGTGCTACTCATTCTCTAATCATGTAACCTCTGTCAGCATTTTAAGGTGCCTGCTACTGAAACACTTTTAGAATAATCTTATTACACATTGAAAAGTAATACAGCAAGTAATTTAATTTTGGTAAAATGAGGTGATGATACTTTGCTTAAATTAGGACAATGTGATGAGTCACAGTCTCTTGCGACTAAGATCAATTTAGCACAGTCCTCAGTTCAAAATAATATTTATACCTAAGGGAGAATTTATTTTATCACTTAAATACCAATAGCATAAAGAACACATTTGAACTTGAAGAAAATTTAACCTTTAGAGTGTGGATATGCATATATGTGTGTGTTTGTGTGTGTGTATATGTGTGTGTGCACACACGTGTGTGTATGGATAATGTGATATAAATGTCAAGAACTACACTGTTCCTCTTGAGTAGATTCAAACTATTTTCTTCAAGGTCAACATGATTTCTCAATCACCAAACCCAGAGGTCTTTTTTTTTTCTAATTTTCCTTTGGTCTCAGCAATATTAGTGCTCTTCCCTGCCATGTCTTTTTTAATCCTCACTCCTCCTTTAATTTCTGTGACATTGCTCCTTCCTCCTCTTGCTAACTGTATTATCACTCCTTTTCAGGATCATTCACTGATTGTGTTCCTATTTTCACTTACTAAATCTACTATATATTCTAATATAATATATGTGTAGAATAGGCCCCTACAGTATTGAATGCCACACCTCTCATGCAGGACATATGGATACAGACTCATTTTCTGTGCCAACTAGTTTACTCTAACCTACTATCACACTGTCAGGTCTAGGTTAGCATGAAGTTAAGCTCAAATTCTCAAGGTACCAGTATGAATACTGTACTAAGAAATATATTATTTATACTCACGACATTAGCCCTTGAACCCCTATTGATATGTTTCCATACGTACAAAATCAACCACTCACCATGATGAAACATTAGATCTTAAACATGATGTAATGGTTATCTTAAACATGATCAAATGGTTGTTCTATTGAACTATTATTTTAAGGAAAGTAATAAATGCTTACTTTTCATTTACTTAGCAAAAGGAAAAATAGAGTAATAATGATAATGAAAACAGCAATAAAGATAATATTGACAATCATATATTAAAAAGAGGTATAATGCATGCATAAATATCCATACATAAATCAGTAGGCAGTTAAGTGGTACAGTGGATAGAATGCTCGACCTAGAGTCAAGAAAACTTGAATTCAAATCAGTCTCAGACATTGAATAACTGTGTGACCCTGGACAAATCTGTTAAGCATTTTTTTTTTGCCTGAGATTCCTGATCTGTTATAGTGGTAGGGGTAATAATAGCACCTATTTCCAGGGTTTTTATAAGATTAAAGTAAAATAATGTTTGTAGATTGTACTGCAGTCCTTAAGGAGGTATTGCATAAGTGAGTATTACTACTACTACTACTACTACTACTACTACTACTACTACTACTACTACTACTGCTACTGCTGCTGCTGCTTCATTTGAGTTATACTCTCGCATTGATACATCCAGTATTTGTGAAGGAAAGTGGATATATAATTACAAAAATCTATTAGGGAAGCAAATGAGCAAAGAAGATTCACCTTCTTAGGTAAATCACTACTCAAGACTAAAGATTTGATATTGTTAGTCCATCCAGGAAGATCTGAACCACCTGAAGCCACTTCTCCATTTTTGCTCCTATTCTGATCCTCAATTGTTTCCAATTATGCAAATCTTCTTCTCTTCTACTCTCAAACCAAAAAGGTGGTTATTGTCCCTTGCAGTCATCAATAAAAAGGCAGGGAAAAACTGTCCCACTATTTATACTATGTTACACCAGTTTCATTTAAGGAGAAACAAAGCTTATTAGGTTGGCTCTCCTTGAGCAATGCAAACAAACCAATGCTGCTCTTTACTACCTAGCATGTTGTATTGATCAACTGTTTTGTAGAGAACAAGGGCCTCAGTAAAACTGCCACAAAATTCTTCTTTCCACTTTACTTTTCCTTCTAAAATCAGAAATGGCAGGGGGAGGAGCCAAGATGGCGGCCTAGAAGCAGGAAAAGTCCCTGAGCTCCCTCCATAACCACCTCAAATACCTATATAAATGACTCTGAACAAATTTTAGAGATATAGAATCCACAAAATGACAGAGAGAAACAAACCTCCTGCTGAAGACAGTGCAGCAGGTCAACAGGAAGGGTCCATTGCAGTATGCTGGGAACAGAGCCCAGCTCCTTGTGAGCCTGTGGTTTTAGCCCCAGGAAGACCCGACCAGCAACAGCTGGTGGGACTTAGGGAGAATGGATCAGCAGCAGCTGTGACAGTTTCCAGAATTATCAACTAATAAATGCCAAAGACAAACTAAGAAATCAGTGGACTTTGGGAACGGGGGTCTGGGAGTCCAGTCTGGCCTCTGCCCCCAGAGGGAAAAGGGTCTGAGGCGTGGCAGCCCCTGCCACATGGCTGCTTCAAAGCTCCTGGCCTGCAGATTGTAGGGGGACCAAACAACCATTCTTCAGGGTAATCACTTTTGCTTTAAACTGCTTGGATGTGGATTACTGTCTAGGGTAGAGGTCCTGGGGAGTGTGACCAGGTGCCAGAGCCAGTGGTGACTTCAGAAAGGGCAGCCAACTAATATCTCTGGCAGTTGTGAAAACCCCAGAAATTTGGGACAAAGCTCTCCAATCTAGAAGCAGAGTTCTACTGTGGCAAAAAGCTCAAAAGTCAAGTAGTTGAGTGGCAACATGAGCAAGCAAAGAAAGCAAAGCAAGCACAGTAATATGACTTTAGATTCCTTTTTTGGGGACAAAAAAGATCAAAACATGGAACAGGAGGAAGAAAATGAAGTCAGAATGCCTGCAGCAAAAGCTTCCAGGAAACATATGGACTGGTTACAGGTCAAAGAGGAGCTTAAGAAGGATTTTGAAAACGAAATAAGAGAGGTGGTGGAAAAATTGGGAAGAGAAATGAGAATGATGCTAGAAAATCATGAAAAGAGAGCCAACAACTGGATTGAAGAAAACAACACCTTAAAAATAGACTAATTCAAATGGCAAAAGACGGTCAAAAAGCCAATTAGGAGAAAAATGCCTTAAAAAGCCAAATTTGCCAGATGGAAAAAGAATCTCAAAAACTCACTGAAGAGAATAATTACTTCAGAATTAGATTGGAGCAAATGGAAGCTAATGACTTTTTAAGAAATCAAGACACTATTAAACAGATTCAAACAAATGAAAAGATAGAAGGCAATACGAAATATCTCATTGGAAAAAACACCACTGACCTGGAAAATAGATCTAGGAGAGATGATTTAAAAATTATTGGACTACCTGAAAGCCATGATCAAAAAAAGAACCTAGAAATCATCCTTCAAGAAATTCTCAAGGAAAATTGCCCTAATGTTTTAGGACCAGAGGGCAAAATAGAAGTTGAAACAGTCACTATTACAATGGAGGTGAAGAACAGGAAGGCGAAAGGGAATGGGTCAACCTTACTCTCATTGAATTTGGCTTAGGGAGGGAATGACATACACATTAAATAGGGCATCTCACCCTATAGGAGAGTAGGGGGAAAGGGTGAGAGGGGAAATGAAAGAAGGGAAGGACATGGTGGGGGGGGGAAGTTAGAAGCACACACTTTTGAAAAGAGACAGGGTCAAAGTAGAGAATAGAAAAAGTGGGAGGTGGGGTAGGATGGAGGGAAATATAGTCAATCATTCACAATACATCCACTATGGAAATGTTTTTCATAGCTACGCATGTACAATCCATATTGAATTGCTTATCTTCCCAGTAAGGGTGGGTAATGACAAAGGAAGGGACAGAATCTAGAATTCAGAGTTTTAAAACCAAATGTTTAAAATATATAGGATTAGTCATGTCTGTCAATGCTGAAATATCTGGATAAAAAGTAAGTTATATTTTGGTGCTATTTTAACATAACCATGACCTTTAAAATTCAGTTGTTTCTCAATCATTTTTAAGTCATGTAGCTTGTAAATAATCAGGTTTTCTAAAAATTCAGAATTATTTAATTTTTTCAATGTTGACCAAATCAACATTTGTAGTCTATTCATGCAAATTAGAACATTTTTAAGCTTTATTAAAATAACTCCAAGACTCTTCTGCTAAGATCCTACTCAAATGCCTCATAACAGTGTCACTGATACTCAGTATCTGTGATAGTGGAGTATAAACAGTGGCAGGTTCTACCAAAGGCTTCAAGTATATGCATGAACTATATTTAAAGAACTTACTAAAAGCTGAAAAATGAGTTAGCCATTTCACATTGATAGCCTCAAGATTTTTTCACCCTTATACTGAGGACATTAGATTTATCCTAACTAAGATCCATTTTAACTCTAAATTCTATTTTCCCATGACTTGAGTTTAGAATAATAGGAACTATAAGGGGAATCTGGCATCAGTTCCTTTTTGTTGTTTTTTTTTTTCAGTCTTTTTCTGTCACATAGAACTCTGTGAACACATTTGGGGTTTTCTGGGCAAAGATACTGAAGTAATTGCTCATTTTCTTCTCCAGATAATTTTAAAGATGAGGAAACTGAAGCAAACAGGGTTAAGTGACTTGCTTAAGGTCACACAGCTAGTAAGTGTCTGAGGCCAGATTTGAGCTCAGGAAGATGAGTCTTTCTGAATCAAAGCCTCTATCCACTATGTCATATAGCTGCCCTCATTTAGTTCCACCCTCTCATTTTACTGATGGTGAAACCAAGATTCTGAGACAGAAAGTAATACCTATAATTACATAAGTTCTAAATATCTGAGATATAATCAGAATCCTTGTCTCCTGACTAGCTCCATTTCTCTATCCACCATATTATAATGTCTTTCATAACAAAGCAGTTAGCCAGGAGTGTGGTCAGAAATGGAGGGATTCTTTCTTTATATTGAAAAATCACTCTTAGTGGAAAGACGTCAGTGATACACATCAAATCTCAATAAGTATGTCCCCTTTGAGGTTTGATAGTCCCATAAATGGTAGAATTAAAATAAATACCAAACTTTTCTCCCACACAGGGTTCTAGAATTCTAGAAGTCACCCATAAGACAGACTAGCTCTTTGAAAGAATGTGCTAGTTTTATTTTTGGTGTTCCCATCAAATTTCACATAGTAGACATAATGCTTTTAGAAATATGTACTATTTATTAGAAGATTTTTATTTTCATATACCTAGAGATAGCTTTGATTTCTTCTTCTGAGAATTACTTGTTTCTATGCTTTGAACATTTATCAGTTGGGAAATTGATCTTTTTTAAATACATTTGACTGACTTCTCTATATATTTGAGAAATGAGATCTTTATCAGAGAAACTTGTTTGAAAAAATTTTGATATTATTTCATTGTCTATGGTACCTTTTAACAAAATGTAGCTTCCCAGCTTATCCATTGTAATTAGATTTGTTTTTTTTTCTTTGTCTGAGATTGTGATTGTTGCCCCTGGCTTTTTTATTTCAGCTGAAGCATAATAGATTCTATTTTAATCCTTTATTTTAACTCCACATGAGTCTTTCTGTTTTTTTTTTTAAACAACATATTTAAAGTGTTTTTTTTTTAAACAACATATTTAAAGTGTTTTTTTTTGTAAACAACATATTGTTGGAATCTGTTTTCTAATTCATTCTGATAACTGCTTCTGTTTTATGGGTGAGCTCATACCATTCATATTCACTGTTATAATTACTGTGTATTTCCCTTTATACCATTTTCCTATGCTGTTGCCTCTGAAGCTGCTGCTGCTTCTTCTTCTTCTTCTTCTGCTGCTGCTTCTTCTGCTGCTTCTTCTGCTGCTTCTTCTGCTTCTGCTTCTGCTTCCTCTTCCTCCTCCTACTCCTCTTCCTCCTCCTCTTCCTCTTCCTCCTCCTCCTCTTCCTCTTCTTCTTCTAGCAGTGTTATTTTCTTCAATAATTTTTGAAACTCTTTTTACCAAGCTGCTAATTCTCTTTTCATAATTTTCTTTCATCATTATCATTTTTCCACAATTTCCCCCGACTATTCTTATCTGTTTCTTTAACTCTTCCAGGAATGAATTGTTGTTGCGCTGGCTCCAATTCACTTTTTCCTTTGAGTCTAAGTTTAGCTCTTTTCAGCAGTATCTTTGTCTTTCTTGCCACCATAGTAAGTTTGTTTTTGTTTTTTTGTCAAGTTCTTTGTGGTTTGCTCATTTCTTCTAATCTCATTTTGGCTTAACTATATGTTAAAGTTGGGCTATGCCCACCCAGGAGTGAGAAAGCAGTGTCACAAACTTAAGGCTTTCTCATGCTACTATTTTTAGAGCTAGTTATGGTGGGGTCTGCAAGTTTTGGGTACTTCTTTTTTTTTGGAGGGCAATTGGGGTTAAGTGACTTGCCTAAAGTCACATGGCTAGTAAGTATATCAAGTGTCTGAGGCCAGATTTGAACTCAGGTCCTCCTGACTCCAGGGTCAGTGCTCTATTTACTCTACCACCTAGCCACCTCGATGTTTTGGGTGCTCTTGGTCCCCTGCAGCCACAAGCACTAACACTCCTCTTGGCTCTAGAAATATGACCTGGGACCTTGTTTCCTTGTGACCATTCGCATTGATCTTGGAACTGCAGCCAGGATTGTTTTCTGACCAGTTGTCTGACTCTTACTGTTGCTGAGCTGAGAGCCCTGGAAGTAGCAGCTGCTCCTACCTCTGTTGCAACATTTGTGCACTTAAGACAGGCCTCTATCTCTGCTAATCTTCTAAGTTTACTTAGACCAGAAAAAATGTCTCATGATGACCGTTTGTGGGCCCTGACACTCCAAAATTTGATTTGAGGTGCTATTTTAAAGTTGTTTGGAGGATAATGTTGAGCAAATTCAGCTGTGTTGCTGCCTCTTTACACTACCTTTACTTTTAAAGCTAATATCGACAAATAACATTATTTTGTATTATTATCTTCATGATACCAAATAAAAAGTTTGACTATCTTTTCAAAATTTCCAACATGCTTTTCTTTTCTTTTTTCATTTTATAGTTGTAGATTAAAAGTAACCAAGGAAGAACATAAAATTTCTTCCTAGTCACTGTTCATATGTTCAATGCCTATGTGTTAACTGTTGGATAGAAAAGAATATTTGTCTAAATTTAAAAGATATCCTTCTTCTTTAAAAGACGCTTGCTGTTGAGACTATTTCCCCTCCCTCTTCTGGGCCCTTTAGAACCAAGTTAATAAAAAGCTCTATATCGTGTTTTGGGTGAACATTATGTAGCGATAACATTTATCCACAGAAAATGTGTTATACTGTTCTAATTGAAAACAATATTCAGCAAAACCATTAAGGTAATTAGAATTTCTTTTGTAAATGAGCAACTTTAAGAAAACTCATTTTCAAGAAAGGGCTACTTGGATAATACATGAATATATTTAGCTAATAATTGTAATTTTAAAAGTACACTTGTCCTCTAATGTAACATTTTTAAGGTTTCACAGCTTTTTAAATGTTACGAGTTTTCCCTTAACAAACCAATAGTTGTAATAATGGGCTCTTTAAAAACTAATAGTACCATACTAACTAGCTTGTATTCTGTCCATTGCCAGTGTGTAGGGATGAATATTTTGTTCCAAAAAGCTATGACATCATATATTCATTAAGATGTGGGTTTTATTTCTGAAGTAGTGACTTTAAAAAAATGATAAAAAGGGAAGAAAAGAATGATACTCCCAATTGCATTCTATTCCATTCAATTAAACTAATTCAACTGCATAATTGTTTTTTTTAATAAGTAAAAGTTTAAGAGATAGTAGATAAGAGTTTAAGAAAGGAAAGAATTATGGCAATAAAGACAATATTTTAGATGTTTTATAAGTGGAAATAAAATGTAATTATGTTCATACCAAATAATAAGCAAAGGCTCCATGTATTCATGCTATGTGTACAAGCTACACTCTAAAAACTAATTAATGTACTACAACAATTTTCCGGAGTCCATTACCATGTTTCTCAAAGTACTTGTATATAAAAAACAAGACAGATAAATAATCTCTGTAAGGGTCACCAAGAGATCAACTTAGAAATGACAGCGTTAGACTTAGAATGTATGTAATTTCAAGAAGGTATATTTAGACTATGTTCTCAAAGACTTTAAAGGTTCTAAAAATATTGAATTTACATGACACTTCATTTTCCCCTATATCCACTTTCAGAGAGAGAGAGAATCACCTACTAGGTGCAAAATATTTACACTTTTTAAAGGCAAAAGACTCAAGCAGATTTGGTCTCTGGGGAAAAAATTGAAAGGAAACCTGAGTTTCAATCAAGAGAATTCCCCTATCAATGCTTAATTCATCCCCCCTACCTTCACTGTTACTAATCCTCAAGTAGCTTCTATGATATTTGGGAATCTAATGATGCTCTAACTTTTAGATGAGGCTACTTTCTGAAATTTGTGTTTAGGGAGAAGATATCTCTGGGATACACTCAGCTTTCTATTATTTCAATGTAGTTTTTAAATTGGAGCCTTCATAGAGTAGAAAGCTTCATGACTTCTACAGGTATCGGTCTTCAAACTAAATTTTGGCAAAGAACTTGACCCAGAAATATAAATGTTATCAATCATCCACTGAACTTCTCTTTGATTCTATGTGTAGAAACCATCCCACATCCATTAATTCAAGGCTATTGGGATTTTTCCCTCCATTGTGGTCATCACCTATTTGTTTATTTGTTTATTTATTTATTTTGCTTTTGTGGGGGGGGGCAGGTGGGGTTAAGTGACTTGCCCAAGGTCACACAGCTAGTTTTTGTGTTAAGCGTCTGAGGCCAGATTTGAACTCAGGTCCTCGTGACTCCAGGGCCTGTGCTCTATTCACTGGTCATCACCTATTTTACTAGGCATTCTGAAAGTGTTATGTGCTTTAAATTCTCTTCCAATAACCCAGTACAAACATCTAGATCTTAAAGTCATCACCGGGTTGGCTAGGTGGCACAGTGAATAAAGCGCTGGCCCCCGAGTCAGGAGGACCTGAGTTTGGATCTGGACTCAGACATTTAACACACACACACACACACACAACACACACACAGTAGCCATGTGACCTTGGGCAAGTTAACCACAATTGCCCTCCAAAAGGCAAAATAAAATAAAATAAGATAAAATAAAGTCATCATCACCTCAGACTGCTAACTAAATCTAATCTTGATGTTATGCAGATAAAATATACCAATTATTTTCTACATTGAGTTTCAGCTCATGGAATCAGTCTCAATAGCCAGTATTCTGCAATGCTAATGCTAAAACCCATAGTTTCTGCAGCTCTTAATTATAGATGAACATTCCCTCTAGGTATCTTGTATAGTTCAGTTAGCTGTATTTGGCCCACAGGCTGCTCTTTGGTCATTCTTACCTTGTGCTGTCATAGTGAGTGTCACATCACCCCAGTGTGGTTCATAGCTGTGAATGTTTTGTTGTGTTGAACTGAAAGTCTTAATTTCCCCCAAATTCTGGAGCTGGTTTGTTTGCTGGTTTTATCAGGAAACTTCCTGGCAAGCTGAGCTGACAAGATAATGCAACATGGGATATTTGTTATCACTCTGCAAAGGCACAAACACACACCAAAGTAAATCATTGACATCCCAAAGTTGACATAATCCTCCCTAATGAACTGAAATACATAAACACTTAGCTAATTAATTGAATAGAACATTGACTCTCTAAGTTCACTGGTAAAGAGAATTTAGCTAAGTATCTTTTCTCTGGGAAAAAAATAATTTGACTTCTGAGTAAAGGAGATTTAAGCTAAAATGAACTATATGTATTGTAAGCAAGGTCAGTGTTTTTAATTGCTGTTGAATGCCAAGAATTTATATAGAGCATGGTCTGTCTTCTGATAGCTTTATACCACTAGAAAAGACAGTAAGTGATTATACCTCATAACTGCCCTATGTGCATTTGTATATTTCTGTACACAGTATCACTACTATTATAATAGTTTATTTCAAGGAAAAGAATAAAGCTTGTTTAAAGAATAAATTAAAAAACACTTACCTATACAAATGCTAAAGTTGAGAAGACATAATCTTAACGCAGTCAATTAGATAAATACACTAGTGAGCATACATATATATATATATATATATATATATATATATATATATATGCAAATACACATGCATGCACACATACACACACGGCTACCCATATAATCTATGGGCCCAAATTATAGCTGATAATTAACAAAGCAGTATGGAGTAGTGCAGAGAGCACAGATTTGCATTGGGAAGACCCAAGGTCCACCACCTCAATCTGTTAATCACACTAACTGTGTAATTAGGGATGATTCTTTTAACCTCTGTAAGGTTCAGGTAGCATTCTAAGATTTACCTACTAAGTTATAGGCATTTTTTTCACATGTGATGAAGGGAGACACAGATTCTTAACAATTTGATGATAATTAAGAAACAAAAATCAGTCATTCACCTAATTTAATTTCAAACCAATGAAATGTGAATAAAGTTGTGTCATACAGATTATACTCATCATTTCTTCACAGAATATGTTATGACATATTCTTATTCCTTCTTTTAATTTCTGTTTTATTGGTGCCCACAGATTTACATTCATCACCAGTAGAATAATCGCCTAAATAAATCTAAAGTTTTGAAATAATTCTCAACTTGGCTATTAATGTCCTAGATATTTTCTTCTCCACTCCACCCTATGCCCTGCCAGATTTTAAACTGCTTGCAAATGGTGTTATTACGTGTAAGGTGCTAACTTTCAAAGACATTCAGTGCAGTCAAATGCTTCTATAATATCTAAGGTTTCTTCAGATCACTTGGCTATGTGAAGAAATTGGTATATCTGGCTGGTTCCCCAATTTCTATCCCTGATTCAGGTGGGTTGGTTGACAGCTTCTATGTTAATTCTACTGAGTCTGAGGATTCTGGTCTTTGGTAACTTCTTTCTATCAGTAACTGTCAAGACTCTGACATATTCCAGTGTGCTAGTCGTTGCCCTAATAATGTTTTCGAAGTAGTTAAAGTTACATCAACTTAAAAGTAGATTTTTTTCTTCCCTGATCTTAAAATCATTTTTCAGGCAGAGGTTTTCCACTCTCCATCTGAAATGTCTGCATTTCCTTCCTTGGCTGATTTCAAAATGTTTGCTTTTTCATCATTTTCATTCTGTTAACTGCTATAACTGAACTTTCTAACATTAAGGTGGTAACCTCAATTAATACCCCATTAATTGAATTGCTCCTTCTAAAACAAAAAGAACATATTCAGTTAAAACGTTTTTTTTTTCTCACTTTCTTCATTAAGAAGTTTTTCTAACCCAAACTGCTACTATATCTCTTTGTCACCTAAGCATCAAAAACTTTCTTCTCATAAACTCAGCTAAATGTCCTTTTATCTCAAAACTTTTGCATGCATTCAGTCAGTAAAAGTCCTATATTTAGGAGATGGATTGGGAGATGAATGCCAAGGAGGACATTGTAAATGGATCTCAGACTACTTTTTGAGAAAAAATTAAATGTAAGAATAGTAGGAAGGGGCCAGGTCACAGGTCCTGGAGGTGAGAGAGAAACATCTAATTTTATTGAGAAGATCAATTTTGCTAATTAATGGATGATGGATTGGAATGAGGAGAAGCTTAAGGCAATGAGACCAGCCAATAGTAATATAGGCATGAGGTTATAAGAAACTTAACTAGGGTGATGGAGAGGATATTAAAAACAATACTTAAAACAAATTTGTCTACAAAATCAAGCATTTTTCTATATGGGATTTTATTAAATGCAAATTTAATTATTACTATCCTCAAGGATCCTTTCTAAACAGCTGCCACTTTATTTTAAGATCCATAATCCCTTGACTACTTATATTATCAAAACTTCTCAATTATTCTCCTTACTGCAACATTCTTACTATTTCAGTTTTTCCTCCACGTAGTTGCCAAAGTGCTTTTCCTCAGGTTCATGTGGCAATGTTACTCCCCTCCACAATAAATTCTACTGGTTTCATATTACTTATAGGATTACGTGTAAACTTTTCTATTTTATTTTTAAATCCCTTTACAACATGGCTACAATATCTTTCCAGGCTAATTGAACAATATCCTCCCTCTCACACAGTCCAATGCAGTCTAGCTTGCCTTCTCTTAATCCATCACATAAAGTTTTCTATGCCCCCTCTCCAAGTGTGTAGCTATGTATATCCTTTTGCTATTCCTGGAATGTACACACTCATATCTGATACAGAGAATCACTTATTTCAGGACACAATTTAAAGAACAGGAAAGACTTTTCCTAATTCAATTGTTAGTATTCTCTTATCCTAATTACTTTGTGTTTAATTACATTTTATTTATTCTCTTTATGTTTATTTTGCATATGCTTAAATGCTTTTTGTTTTACCTTTAGTATATACACTCCTTAGGAATAATAATGTTTTGCCTCTTTGTAAATGCATCCACACTACATAGTAATGGAACCTGGCTTATTGTAGGTGCTTATATAAAGCATCAATGATTTATTCAGTTATCTCTAAGGTCATGTAAAGCTCTATATCCTTTAATTGTAATAATTTATTTTTTAATTCATATATTCATTCAAATGTCTGTCTGTCTATCTATCTATCTATCTATCTATCTACCTACCTGATGTTTGAGGCATGGCTTTAAAGCAGCACCCTTTTTGATCAAGTTTGATGTTCTGATCAAATGTACATTCACAAGTTATGCAACATTTAACAGAAAGAACATCCAACAAAGCAAGGATATGCAACAAGGATAAACTGGCATTTAGATTCTCTGGAGGCAGCACTCCATGCCCCTCCCCTACCCCCCTGCAAAATGCCTTTAGTCAGTAAGTCATCAAGGTATTATAAGTCATGTGGTCTTGAGCATTCATCAAGTCTGAGATGCATCAGATATAAGAGGGTGGGAACTTTTACACATGCAGACCAGGAAACTGAACCAAGAACCTGTAGCAGCAAGCACCCTAACATACCCAGGGTGGCTGCCAACACAGGTACTTAGATCTGCTTTTCTAAAGGAAAGCAACTCAAAATGGGTTAACAATCTTTCTTTAAGCAATCAAACATATCATTTACCTAGTTCAGGGGGAAAAGTCAGCACCCTGAACTTCAGAGTATACAGACAGAAGTTACAAGAAGATGGAGAAACAATTCAGCAGACAGGCCTCCAACTGTCTGACCATTACATCCATACCTAGTTATGTTACTAGAGAGGGAAGCACTGGGTTTTCAAAGCTGGGGGGCTCAATGGCTGCCCAGTCTCGTCTGGTCAAATCACACAACACTTCTCAAAGTGAGTCCCCAAAACAAAGCCTCACATCAGGGTTTATGTAGCCTTCTCCTGGCTCAGAGAATGTCACAGCCCTCTTGAATCACTTCCCAATCACAGAGCACCAAGGTGTGGGCATTCCTGAAAACTAAACCTCCTGCCACAGGCTCCAGATGCACTTAAGTCTGTCAAAGGGCCTAAGGGCAGGGAAAATCTTAAATTCTCATTCCTGTAACAGAACCTGTGGCCAATTGTGTGGGAGAAGGGAGCTGTGTCAGGGTCAAGGACACTGTATCAGGAAATTGCTATCCTGCCATACCTGCTATGTAGAAAGCACTTAAAGTGGAGCATAGACAAAGATAAAGAGATGGGTCTTACCCTAAAATGTGTATACATATAATTGCAGGATATATCTAATGAGTACCACCTGGACACTATTATGAAAGGGCTCTAAGAGTCCAAAGGAAGAATCAATTGCTTGAAATAATAAAGGAATGAATTAGGGTTATGTTGATGTTAATAGAAAAGAACAAATGAATGGACATTTGCAAAGAAATAATTGACAAGGGGCGGCTAGGTGGCGCAGTGAATAGAGCGCTGGCCCTGGAATCAGAAGGACCTGAGTTCGGAGCCGGCCTCCGACACTTAATCCACACAAACAAAAACCTAGCCGTGTAACCTTGGGCAAGTTACTTAACCCCAATTGCCCTAAAGGGGCGGCTAGGTGGCGCAGTGAGTAAGAGTGCCGGCCTCGGAGTTTGGATGACCCGAGATCAGATCTGGCCTCCGAAAATGAGCACCCACGCATAAATAATGACTAGCCGTGTAACCTTGAGCAAGTTACTTAACCCCAATTGCTTTAAAAAAAAAAAAAGAAAGAAATAATTGACAGAACTGCCTAATTAATTGGAGGAGTTGAGATAAGATATTGACAGGAATCACACATTACTCCTAAGTTTTTAGCCTTAACAAACTGCTTGAATGGTGATTCTATACATAGAAATATGAAAGTCCAATTATAGTAAATCAATATGAATCTAACATCTTGTTGGGAAAAGTTTGTATTTTAAAATCCTGACTTTTTGTTGAAAATATGTAGAAAAACCTAACTATCATTTCTTTACCCAACATACTAAATTCAGACTTTACAGGACTCATATTTCTTTGCTTAAGAACCTTTTTTTCCCTCCCCAAAGGATAAAATGCTTCTGAAAGATATATTAAATTCTTTCATCCCTGGGAATTATAATCACTATGAATATATTTTATGAAGCCACAATTACTAACTCAATTATTGCTTTTCCAAGCACATAATCCTTACTAAAGATCCTTTGACCCCAATATATAAATCTCACCGTAATTCTTTCTCTATATAATTGTCCTATAATCTATACTTTACTTGAATTCCTCCATTTCCTATGTTAGCACTACACTAAGGCGGTGCAGCCTAACTTCTATGGCCTGAAGGAAGTAGTTGTAGCCTATGGTGCCTTTCCTAGAACAAATGAGCACAACTAACAACAATATTATAACAATAAAAATATTATTATAAGCAATTATATAGTGTTTACTATATGAAAGGCACTGTGTTAAGTGCTTTACAAATATTATCTCATTTGATCCTTGCAAATACCCTGCAAGGTAGGCATTGTTATTATACCCATTGTACAGTTGAGGCAAATGAGGCAAACAGAATAAAGTGATTTACCCAAGATCACACAGCTAGTAAGTTTTTGGGGCTGGATTTGAACTGTATTTCTGACTCCATGACTGGTTGTATCACAGTATCTACTGTGCTACATGACTGCCTCTAACCCATTCCTTCTCAAGGAGGTAGCTGTGTTAAGGGAACCTGTCAACATATAAGAAACAATAGAAAACAAATAGGCACAGTACTTCAAGGCATTGTCTACTATTCTCTTTCCCTTCTCCATTTCTTTTCTTCTCAATTCTCTCCTCTACCTCTATTCTCCCTTCTCTTCCTTTACCCCTCTTTCTCCTCTTCCTTCTTTTAAAATCTACAGTGTGACATACATCAGCTGTGGCTGATGGGGCAAGTCACAACTTGTCAGTGCCCCAAGTAAGTCTTTAGGTGTACTTATATACATTACTGTGGTGAGGAGGGAGAGAGAGAAAAAAATACATAAAAATAGAATTAAAAGATTTTTAAAGTGCATCTTTACTGCATATATACATATACATGTTTAAAAGATTGCATGATAATGTACAAAATGAAGTTATTATGTATAAGAATTAAATTCTATCCTATAATTTGATCATTAAAATTTATATAAATCTAGTTAGTTTTTCTTAAGAGATTCATAGTATTTTTATAATGTCTATAGCTTTTCCATATTATAATAAAAATATCCATTATAATGCTTTCAGTTTTTGATTTATTCTTCCAATGGGGACAATTTTGACACATCAAATATTTAAAAAGAGCTTTGTAGATGACAATTATGTCAAAAATGGTTTTATGTCATTAAATATTTGGGGCTCCTACCTCTCCTTTGAAATGATGTTCATAGAAACTCACATCATTTAAAACTTTAATGTTTTAAGCAGATTTGACAGATATCCTTCCCTCATCAGTAGGAATTTCAAACTTCTCCTAAGATTCTTTAAACCAATTTTCCCTATTTACTTTAAATACTGTTAAAAAAAAAACATAAAACTTGGTTTTTGAAATTTTTTCATAGAGTTTAATAACACAGAACATAGTGTATTTTAATTTAAATGTTTTTAAGTGAACCATAATCATCTGACAAGAGGAAACACGAATTTGTTGCTGATTTTTGCAAAATATTTTAGTACATCACTGATTAATAGAATACAATTCTGTACTATTTAAAGATTGATTATTCATTAAATTTCTATTAAAGGGTAGTTGAACTCTGGGTCCTAAATTTTATTGTTTTTCCTATAGTTTCAATACTTGTTTTCCATGAATTATTGTGAATCTGTACAACAACAAACCCTCATTTAGAGAGGAGTGACTATTTATCTATCAATCAACCAACATTTATTAATTGCCTTCTATATACCAGGCACTATGCTAAATGCTGGGAATACAAAAAAAGGGCAAACCCCTCCCCTCAAAATTCCTATTCCCATGGAGTTTACAATCCAATCAGAGATAAAACATGCAAACAACAATATAAAAGCAAGATCTTTACAGGACACTTTCAGAGGGAAGTTGCTAACATTAAGGAGAACTATAAAAGGCTTTTAGCAGAAGGTGAAACTTAATGGAGATTTGATGGAATATAAGGAAACAAGGCAGTGATTATAAGGAATGACAGTATTCCCAGCATAGAGGCATAACCATTGAAAATACGTGTAGTTTGGAAGATACACTACACAAAGGAGTATACTCTTTATTGTATTTAAGGAACAGCTATGTATTTCAATGTTGAAGGGAACTTCTTGATTAACTTTCAAAATTTTGATTTCTATATTACCTTATTTTTCAATACTTATTACTGAGACAAAAATAATTTAAGGCCTTTCTTAGATTTTTGCTATATAATCAGAGCTATAAAGACCAATAGAATTTTAAGGAAATTTCATGGGAAGAATCTTCTTCAAAATTATCCATTTGTGCACTATTTAATTGGTCATTTTTTGTTTGTTTCTTAAATATTTTTGTTCACATATATTTACTAAATATACTGAAAGAATTAATAATACTCCATAAAAGCCTAATAATCAGAAAGTAAATAATCACATTGAAATCAATAGTAAATTGTTTCCAGCCCTATACTTTGTTGGGGACCCATCATCAAAGATATTTTTTGAGAGAATCCTAAGCAGTGTGTGTGTGTGTGTGTGTGTGTGTGTGTGTGTGTGTGTGTGTGTCTGTAAGCACAGCAAAAAAAAAAACACGTTGTAAAATCTTTACTATGGCTCAAAAAATCATGATGTTATCTACATTTTATTCTTTATTGTTAAGGATTGTTTAACTTAACAGGAAGAGGGAGAGACATTCAGAATATATAAAATGAAAGATATCAACAATTTTTCATCATTAAAACACAAATACTCAATAAATTAGTTAACGCACACTATGCCTCTGGGCACTGTGAACACAGTTATACACATATAAGAAAGCCCAACATAAAAAAAAAAAAAACCTAAGTCCCCCCAATGGAAAATATTTGTTTGCATCTCAAAAAGTAATTTTTCATTTTATGAAAGATTTACTGAAAAGTTCTTTTAAATTGTAATTGTGATCTTAGTTTAAGTATTTGCTGACAAATCACTAATTCACCATTAAGCATTTATTGAGCATCTCCTATGTGCTTACCAAATAATAAAAATACTTTATTGTATTAATATGTGTTTTATTATACAGTTGTTTTTTCTACATAGTTTGTTTCCTCATCATGGCTTCCATATATGACAGGATGGCATAAGAAATTAAATCCAATTTGGGGGGAGTTTTGTGGAAGCTGCAGACTACATGTGAAGGCCAGGAGTGACACAGAAAAATTTTAGAAATTCAGAAATGCATTATATATATATATGCACATATATATAATACAATATCAACATTTTTTTCTTCTAATGCCATAACAATTTAGACTTTCCCTGTGGTACAAAGGGAGGACCAAAAAATCCTACAGGCATCTTCCTGTTCGTGGTGGTGGTGGAGGGGCAAGGTAACTGTGCCCTCAACCCCTGTGATATGGAAAGGATAACTGTAGTGTTTTAAGGGATACAAAGTCCTTTTTTCATAGTAACCCTATAAAGAAGGAAACGCAAATATGATCATTCCCTCTTTTGGAGGAGAAAGCAGAGACTTTGAGATTTTTTAAGTGATTTACTCATCAGTACATTCCTTGTAAATAACTTAGTTGACATGCAGCTATTCAGTATGAAAGCAAAAAGCATTTATTCTTCCAATGGGGACAATTTTTCTTTCTCAAGGGGGAGAGGAAGGGGGAGAAGAGCACATTGGAAAACAAACAAACAAACAAATAAACACATTGCCTCTGTAGGCAAAGGATCTGGGTTTAATATCTTCGGATGACTAACTCCTATCTATTCTTTGGATAACTGCTAAATGACAGCAGTCCTCATTCTCTTCAACTATAAATGAGGAGGTTAGACTCAGTGGCATCCAGACCTTTCTAGCCCTAAGTCTATGATTCTGTGAATAATTAACAATTGAAAACATTACATAATTAAGTACTAAATTGTGAAGCACATCTTATCACTGTATCCCAGAGGTCAAAGAGAAAAACAGAAGGATTTCAGTTTTGAATCTCAAGAACCAAATAGCAATTTAATTTCAATAAAAATAATGTCTTAAATTATTCCCTTTTAAATAAATTTCCTCTTAAATTCTACCTCTTCATGTTTTCATGTCCCATATCCCTTCTCTGAGGCTCATAAGCAGGGGAAAATTGAAGACCTGTCCCAATTTCCCATTTGTTGGTTAGCACTGAGCACATCTTGAAAGTTTTCTGTCCCACTCCAAATATTAATTGTGTGTGTGTATATGTGTGTGTGTTTCGGTGTGTGCCTTTGTGCTCACATTTGATTTCCAACCTCTAGAATCCCCTTAGTTGTTTAGAAGCTCTCATGCCCACTAGAGCCAGAAGAATAGGACTCATAGAGAGGAAGTCCTTAAGGAAATACCCAGACAGGCTTCCTCATTGTTTCTAGGAGACCAGCTACTAGAGAAAGATGGTGTTTGCAACTCAAAGTTATGTTGAAGATGGCCAATTGAGGAATCAGTCAATCAGCAACCTTTTATTGACAGCCAGTAATTGATTATGACGTGCTTACTATATGCCTGGCACCAGGGCAAGTACTAGGGATACAAAGAAAAAAATAAAACATTCTGCTATGTGCCAGGCACTGGACTAGGCTTTTCAGATAGAAAAAAAGCCCCAAATCCCATATTTAAAAGCTTATATGGGCCAGAGCCAAGATGGCAGAGAGAAACCAGAATGTTGCCTGATCTCCCTAATTTCCCTCAGTCACAACATTTAAATCAAGCCTCAAAATGGATTTTAGAATGACAAAACCCACAAAAAATGGAGTGAAACAATTTTTCTGCTTAAGATAACTTGGAATGACTTCAGAAAATGTCTTTCTCATTTGGGTAAAAGGGGAGTACAGTCCAGTATAGACTGTGTTTGGGCAAGCCAGTGGGAGGCTTTAGCCACAGCACAGATCAGCAGCCAAGACCTCTTGCTCCTGCCTCAGCAGGCCAGCCAGCCTCAGGGCAGAAGGCAAATTGTAAGCCACAGAATCCCAGAATAATAGGTATAACTAGCCCAGGCCACCCCCAATACAATGGGCAAGCCACAAGCACCTGAAGCCCCAGCATGGAATGCCAGTGACCTGGCCACCAGCATAAAAAGCTTGGGATAGTGCCCACTTTGCCCCAGGATCAGAGCTCAACTTTAAAAATCATGAAATAGAATCAAAAATGAATAAGAAACAGAAGAGAACCCTGATCATAGAAAGTTACTATGGCAACAGGGAAGACTGAAACACAAAATCAGAAGAGGAAAACAGTGTCAAATTCCTTACATGTGAAGACTCAAAGGGGAATTGGTCTTAAGTCCAGAAAGTCCTCTAGGAAAAGTTGATAAAAGATCTTAAAAATCCAGTAAGACAGATAGAAGAAAAATTAGAAAAGAAAAGAGAGTTATGAAGGAAAATTATGAAAAAAGAGACAACTGATTGGAAAAGGAAGTGCAAAAATTGACTAAAGAAAACAACTCCTTCTTCTTCCTCTTCAGCTCCCCTTCTCTGTTCATGTTGCTACTTCCTCTGCCACTAGCTCTGGATCCACTCCAAACCCTCTTTGCCATGGAGGAATACCATAAGCTGGACCAGCTATAGTTTTATAGGTGCTGTAGCACCCACTGTCTGAGCATCAATTCCATCCAAGCAATCAGCATGGCCAACTTGGGCCACCCCACATCATGCTGCAGAGTGGCAGAAATCATGGCAGTCCTTTTCTTCCACACCGTGAAATACAAACCCCAAGATCCCAGAAACCCCAGCAGTGACTATTTTATGCTCTCCAAGGGTCATGTGGCTCCCATTCTCTATGTGGTCTAGGCTGAGACTGGCTTGCTGCCAGAGGCTGAGCTGTTGAACTTACAAAAGATGACCTCCATTCTAGATGGCCACCCAGTCTCTAAACAAGCCTTTATAGATATGGCTACGTGCTCCCTTTGACAAGGGCTAGGAGCAGCATGTGGAATAGCCTAAATAGGCAAATACTTCAACAAGCCAGCTACTGTATCTGTTGTTTGCTGGGTGATGGAGAAGTGTCTTAAGGCTCTGTGTTGGTGGCCATGGCCTTTGCAAGATTCTACAAGTGGGACAACCTGGCTGCTATCTTTGATATTAACCAGCTGGGCAAGAGTGACCCTGCTTCACTTTAGCACCAGATGGAAGTGTACCAGAAGTGACTTAAATCCTTTGGGTGGGATGTCATGGTCATGGATGGGCACGGTATGGAAGAACTGTGTAAGGTCTTTAACTAGGACAAGGATAAGTCACTGGCTATCATTGCAAAGACATATAAGGGCATAGGAATCCCAGATGTAGAAGAAAAAGAAGCTTGGCATGGGGAACCTCCTCCCCAAAACATGATAGAACAGGTCATCAAGGAAATATACAGCCAAATCCAATGCAAGAAGAATATTCTACCTACCCTCCCCAAACAGGATACCCCCACAGTGAATTTCACCAACATCTGGATGCCATCTCCCCAAAACTGCAAACTTAGAGACAAGCTAGCCACCCACAAAGCCTATGGCATGACCCTGAACAAACACAGCCAGTGACTGTGTGATTACCCTGGATGATGCACAAAGAATTCCACCTTTTCAGAACTCTTTAAGAAGGAGCATCCCATTTGCTCCATTAAGTATTTCATTGCAGAACAGAACATGGTGAGCATCACCTTGGGATGTGCCACAAGGACTGCGCCTTTCTTTTTTTTTATTATTAATTTTTTTTTAAAGCAATTGGGGTTAAGTAACTTGCTCAAGGTTACACGGCTAGTCATTATTTATGCGTGGGTGCTCATTTTCTGAGGCCGGATCTGATCTCGGGTCATCCCAACTCCGAGGCCGGCGCTCTTACTCACTGCGCCACCTAGCCGCCCCTTTAGGGCAATTGGGGTTAAGTAACTTGCCCAAGGTTACACGGCTAGGTTTTTGTTTGTATGGATTAAGTGTCGGAGGCCGGCTCCGAACTCAGGTCCTTCTGATTCCAGGGCCGGCGCTCTATTCACTGCACCACCTAGCCGCCCCAGGACTGTGCCTTTCTGCAGCACTTCTTTGGCAGGGCTTTCAACTAGATCTGTATAGCAGCTATTTCTGAGAGCAACATCAACCTGTGTAGCTTGCACTGCAGGATGTCCTGCAGTTAAGAGGTCCTTCTCAGATGGTCCTTGAAGATCTTGCCATGTTCTGTAGCATTCCCAATGGGACAATCTTTTACCTGATTGATGCTGTGGCTGCTAAGAAAATGGTTACTACCAATACAAAGGGCATCTGTTTCATAAAGGACAGCCACCCAGATAGTGCAGTCATTTATAACAATGAAAACTTCCAGATTTGCCAGGATAAAGTAGTCCTGAAGAGCAAGGATGACCAGGTGATTGTGATTGGAGCTGGAATGATCATCTATGAAACCTTGGCAGCTGCAGAGCAGCTGAAGAAAGTAAAGATCAAAATCCGAGTGCTTGATCCCTTTAGAGTTAATCCCCTGGATAAGAAACTTGTCCTTGATGGTACCCAAAGCAACCCATGGACATATCCTGATTGTGGAAGACCAATACTAAGAGGGTGGCATAGGAGAAGCTGTGTTTGCTGTCATAGTGGTTGAACCTGCCATCATCATCACTTGTTTGGTGGACTTTAATGTCCCAAGAAGTGAGAAGCCAGTGGGCTGCTGAAGATGTTTGCCATCGACAAACATTGTCAAGAAAGGTTTGTCTTAGGCCTTGTCCAAGACAACAGCTCACTATTCCAGACCACAAACAGGGAGAAGGGAAGAGAGAAACAAACATCCCTGTACCTTTAGATATATTAAATAACTTGTTTCTACTAAGGAACAATTAAAAATAAAAGTAATTATTAAAAATGCTTTGAGGAAGAAAAGAAGACAATTCCTTTAAAAACAGAATAGGTCAGGAAAGGAGGTACAAAAAACATAAGCCCTTCCAGAGTGGGGTGTTGGGATGGGACAGATAAAAATATCTTTTATCAGTTCTCTTGAAGGGATAGCACAACACTAACTGATCTACCACCTACATACCTTTTTGCTATCAGCCTTGGGCTGTTTCCCTTGCTATAGGGCATCCATCCAACACCAAGCTGTTGCTCAGTGCCAGCCATACCACTTGAGTTCTATCTCTTTAACATAACCCTAACATTAATAGAATACATTGAGTGTGTGTGTGGTGGGGGGGGATTATAATACAATGGGATGTGTGTGATATTTCAGAAATATATCTGTTTTTGAAATTACCCTGCCATAGAAAATCATTAAATTCCATTCCATTTTGTATAAACATATTATCTAAATATATTTAATAATCTTGATGTTCCACAAAATTGTATTCCAGGGTCTCAATTTACATGAGTCAGTATGTCACTTTTGTGATGTCATTGATCCTCTTGGAAAATAAAAGATGAACAACAACAACAACAAGGTAATGATATAGAGACAATATTAAATTATCAAGTCTGTGCCAATGAAATATATGCTCTGAATGTTCTCAGAGACAGACTATGTTTGCTTTTTGAGGATTGGCCTAGTTAATTATGGAGCAGTTTATTAATAGTAGGCTAGATTATTCATAATGAATTATTTGTCCATGGCTGCCAATGAAACATATTTTTGATAAAAAATAATGAAGTTTCAGAATAAGAATGTGATGTAAAACTTTGTATGGATAATTATTTTTTCTTTCTTCACTGTACTGTATTTTGCTGGTCTTTACCAGTCAGGCTAGCACAAAATCTATAGTAGCTCTTAGTATTATGTATTGAACTTTTGATTTCTTTGGTATATGGAACTCCTGGATAAGGAACATTGCCAGAGCAAGTGGGCACCTTGTCTTTGTGGTATATTATTTTAGTTTTGCCTAGGGCACTGAGTAGTTAAGTGAGGAAGTGGCTTCACACAACCAGTATATGAAAAAGATAAGATTTGAGATTTGGTTTCCTTGGTATCAAGTCCAACTCCTTATCCACTATGTCAAACTACCTTTTTTTGGAGGTGTTAATATTTTTTGTTGTATTTATGTAGTGACCCAAAATAAATCTTTCTCAAAGTATCTTACGCCTAACATTTACATCCAGGAACAATTTAACTGTGAAGTGATTTTATGAATAGAAAGCATGAACTTGGAGTGTACATCGTGTCTATTCAAACCAGCAAAGTGCATGTTCACATTTAAACACAAAGACTTTACTTACTATTTATATACTTCCTTATTAAGTTAATAAACTAGACTAATATAGACATCACATACACACACATGGGTGCAATTTTATGCATTGATACTCGCAATCAATAAAGAAATGAAAAAACAACCCAGAACTTCAGGATGTATGAAAATCCTAACAGTATCCAACACAGGTGGCCAAGATGGAAACATAAATTAAAGCACTTGAATACTTGATTGGCTACATATAAAAATATAGTCTTGATAAAAAAATCTGCATCTGTCCAGAAAATAATCATGATATTTAGTTTGAATTTTCTTTTGAATGCACAGTTTGCTCATTGAGGATGATTTGAACTCCAAAAATTTTTATGCAGGCCTTGTACTTGTGCCTATGTACTTATTTAACTGAGTTTTCACATACTGTGCCTTTTCTACTCAGTTTTCACCAATTAACTCACAAGCATAAATTTATTATATACTATTATACATTAAATGGAGTACCTAGAGAGGTTAAACTAAGATGATAGTATCTTCATAAAACAAGGTAAATTTTAAAAGTTGTCTAAATACTATATACCATGATTTTCATTTGTGTCCTTTATTTTTTGTTTCAGAGCTTTTCTCTTTCATCTACCTTTCAGAGCTAAAATGCTTTTCTCACCGATTTACTATCCACTTGGTTTGAGTTGTAGCAAACAAGGACGGATGTGGAGGCAGGAGCTTCCCCCCAGAGCAGCAGTCCAGGAAATTGAAGCAGACAGGTTATTGGCAACAGCAGGATATGTGGTAGTAGTTTTTGTAATTGTTCTAAAATGGAAGTGATTTACAATGTTAGTAAATAAGTTAGAAGGCATATTTTACAACAGATGTTTGGCATGTGGCTTCAGTGTTTCCAAGATAGGATTCTGAACTCGCCTACTCAAACCGATGTATTGCCTTACTAATGCTTTATCTGATTTCTCTCACACGCATCATGAGTAAATCACTGTCTGCCAAGTCAGGCTTGCTATGCTTTTATAGCTCCATCTACCCCTAGCAACTGGTCTTTAATACAAACTATTAAAACAAATAAATAAAGCCCCCAAAGTTTACATTAAATATTTCCCCTGAATTTCAATATTTGTTATTGGTCTCTAGGGCTTGTAAATGAAAATACAACTTTGGCTATTTAATTTTAAACACTTCATAGCAAAGTTGGTTGTTGTGTACATTTGAAATTAAATAGTATCATTAAGTTTCTATGGTCACCACATTGAATAAAATTAAAATTTTAAAGTTTTCACTTAGTTTAATCTAATAACAAAAATAAGAATATTTGGGCGGCTAGGTGGTGCAGTGAGTAGAGTGCCAGCCCTGGAGTCAGAAGGACCTCAGTTCGGATCCGGCCTCAGACACTTAACGCACACACAAACAAAAACCAAGCCATGTAACCTTGGGTAAGTTACTTAACCCCAATTGCCCTCCAAAATGCCAAAAAAATAGATAAGAATATCCTAGAAACATATTGGGTATAATTTTCTGTAGTTAAAAGAAAAAAAATATCAGCATCAAAAGCCTGAAGAAGTGCTTTTAGATCATGTAATCTTAAATATAAGAATTTATTCTCATTGAAATAAGTGCTTACCTTTGTGAAATTTATGAACTATTTCAGAGACAAACCATTTTTACCTTTGTTATTACTTTGTTTTATATCATAAAATTGGAAGAGATCTCATAGATAATCTTGTGTAACCTTACACCATGCCCACAACAGTACTCCACATGCAATGGGTATTTGATGTTTACTGGATCCAACTAAATTAAACCAAATTAAAGAGAGTATAGGAATCCTCCCCCCAACACCCTGGAGTAATAATCATTTAACCTATATGGAAAATTGTTCAAGTATGTACTTGAACAAAGATCAATACCTATCTGAATAACTTTTGCAATGTTTATTTCCTTACCACTCCTAAAATCCTCATATACTTACAACTTGGATTGGCTTTTATTATGCCTAATTTACTGAAATATTTTCTGAAAGCTCATTAATAACCTTTTAATTGCCAAGTTCAATGGATATATCCTAATCTTTATCCTCTTTGAACTTTCTGAATTATTGTATTCTCTAGACAACATCCTAGATGGAATTATCTTTGGGTGTACTCTTTCTCTCTCACTGACATTGCTCTCTGCCTCCTTTTCTAATGACTCTTACTTTGCTTTCCTGTTCATCTCCTGAAAACCTTTCTTTTCTCTTTGCTTAATATGACTCATATCCATATCCATCTCTTAAGATGAGTCATCTGTATTGAGATAATGGTTAGACCCACAGGAGTCGCATGGGTTCCTGACAGAGGAAGAGAATATGAAGAGAAGAGAGAAAGGGAAACAAGATAGATTTTTGAGAACCACAGCTACAGGGAGTGATGAGGATGATTACCTCCCAAAAAGAGAATGAAAATCAGTGATCAGACAGAGGAAGCAACCTGGAAGATAGTAGTATTAGAGAGAGACAGAGAGGAATGAGTATCTGGGAAGCAACAGTGGTCAACCATCTCAAATGCAGCAGATAGATTGAGAAAAAATAGGCCTGAGAAAAGATAATGAAATTTGGCAATTCAGTGACCATTAACAATTTTGGAGAAATCCGTTTCAATTGTGTGTTGAAAATAGAAGCCAGATTGCAAAGGTTTGAAGAATAAGAAGAGAGGAGGGATTGGGTAGCTAGTGTTGACAACTTTTTAAAAAATTTTGCTGATTGGATAGTCTGGTCTAGGGAAAAGGTTTTTGTTGCTGTTGTCATTATTTTATTTTATTTTATTTTAGTGTTTGTTTTGTTTTTCTTTATTGGGATAAAGGCAATTTGGTCATCTTTGAACACAGGAAGAAAGGAATCAGTTTACTTAGAGAAGAAAAATTCTAAAGAGAAGGGGATGAGAATATACCCACATGTAGAGGGGTCAGTGTTGGCTAAGAGAAGGGCCACCTCTTTGTCATAGATTGGGAGAAAGGGGAGAATGGAAAGTGATAAAAAGAAATTTATGGGGGGAAAGGGAATCCACAGTGGATAGCTCTTATTGGTTTTTGCTTTATCTTTCACTAAAGTGAGATGTAAGGGAGTCAGCTGAGAGGAGATGATTGGTATTTTTGAAGGGATAGGGAAATGTCTTAAATAGGATAGGGACGAGGGAGGAAAATGTCTGAAATAGTCTGTGTATAGGAAGCCATGGAATCATTTAGGAATGAATAAAAAGGCTATCTTGTTGCAGTACATGTAACAATGGATAAAAAACAAACAGAATCCATCAATATGTTATTAACAAGAAACACATTTGAAATAAAGAGACAGAGTAAAAACAAGGGTCTGCAATAAACCCTATTGAGTTTAGATAACATGAATTTGTAAAGTAGTGAGATTTCCTCTTCATTTAATAGCTTGTGAGTAGGAGCAGAGGAGGTAATGAGAGGAAGTAATCTTAGGAAGAGAAAAGCAGTGAAAGGACAAAAGAGTAAGTGATTCAAGAGTAGAGGAGAGTGTGGAGTTTAAATTGCTAACTTTTGGGTTAAGGGAGGCAAGGGAGGAAATTTAAGCCAGAGTAGGAATAATGGTCTGAAAAAGTACTCAAGGATGGATGTAGATTTTATGAAGACAAAATAACAAGTATAGGAGGTATGAAGTGTAGGAGAGGTGGAATGATAAAACACGATGATCAGAAAGGAATTTTTTTTTTTATTTCAGAGAATGAAAGACATTTGCATAAAGGTAAGATCTAGCCTGTGACCACCCCTATGTGTCGTTGAGGTGAAGTGAAGGAGAAGTCCTTTGGATTTAATGAAGTGGATTATGTGGAATGTCAAGAAGTTTGATGGAGGGTCTATATAGATACTAAATGATGCAGTTGGTGGGACAATCAGAAAAGTATTGGCCTGGAGACAGGATAAATTCAAATCCATCATCAAAGACTTACTAGCACTGTGACCCTGGCCAAGTCATTTAAATTCTGTTTGCCTCAGTTTCTTCAACTGTAAAACCAATGATTGTAATGGCAGTTTACAGAGTGTTGTGAGAATCAAATAAGATTTTTATAAAAAGTGATTAGCATAACTAAAAAATAAAACTAAGGGGTGAAAAAGAGGGATACAATGGGAAAAGAAGAAAGGGAGAACAGGGGAAAATATGTCACATAAAAAGAAGAGTGAAAGGAAGAGCATTTACAGTGGAGGGAAAAATGGTGGTGGTCAGTACTTGAGTCTTCCTTTCACTGGAATAGGCTCAAAGAGGTAATAACATTATTTATTGGGTATATCTGTCTTACCCAACAGGGAAGTAGGGGAGGAAAGGGGATGGAGAGGGTAGTGCTGATAGAAGGCCAGAGAGTGGGTTAAGACAGCCAGTCATCAAAAGTAAAACAGATTTTTGAAGATGGATGGAATAAAAAAAAGAGAAGCAGAAGAATAAACAGGGGGAAAATAGGAGAGAAATACACAGTTGTAATCATAACTGAATATGAATAGGATGAACTCACCAATAAAATGGAAGTACATGTCACAATGGATTAAAAAAACAGAATCCATCAATATGCTGTTTACAAGAAACACATTTGAAATAAAGAGACAGAGAAAGTAAAAATAAGGGTTGGCAATACAATCTGTTATGTTTTATGTTATGAGGTTAAAAAAAAGGAAGGGCAATAATTATGATCTCAGACAAAGCAAAAGCAAAAATAGACTTAATTAAAAGAGATAGGAAGAAAAGCTACATTTTACTAAAACATACCAAAGACAAGAATTAATATAAGTACTAAACATATATGCATCAAATGGCATAGTACCCAAATTTTTAAAGGAAAAATTAAATGAATTATAGGAGGAAATAGACAGTAAATCTATACTAGTGGGTGATCTCACCTTTCCGTTCTCAAAACTGAATAAATCTAGCAAAAAAAAAAATAAAGAAGTTAAAAAGGTAAATAGAATTTCAGAAAATTTAAACGTAATAAAATACTGGAGAAAATTGAATGGGAATAAAAAGGAGTACACGTTTTTCTCCACTGTATATGAGAACATTACAAAAATTGACCATGTATTAGGATATAAAAACCTGAAAACTAAATGCAGAAAAGCAGAAATATTAAATGCATCTTTTTCCAGAACATAATGCAATAAAAAATTACATTCATTAAGGGCTGTGAATGTGTAAACTACAAAATAATTGGAAATTAAATAAACTAATCCTAAAGAATGAGTGGGTCAATTAACAGGGAAATAATCTATTTCATTAAAGATAATGACAACAGTGAGACAGCACACCAAAATTTGTGAAATGCAGCCAAAGCAGTACTTAGGGGAAAACTTATATCTCTAAACACTTACAACAAATAATAGAGGATAAACAGATCAATGAATTGGACATGAAATTAAAAAAAAAAACTCTAGAAAAAGAACAACTTGAATTTACCCAATAAAATAACAAGTTGGAAATCTTGAAAATCCAAGGAGATTTTAATAAATTTGAAAGAGAACCATTGAACTAATAAATAAAAGCAAGAGTTTGTTTTATGAAACAAACCATAAAAATAGATAAGCATTTGCTTAATTTGATTCTTACAAAGGAAGTGGAAAAACAAATTACTAGTATCAAATATGAAAAGTGTGAGTTCAACACCATGAAGATACAATTAAAGCAATTATTTTGACAAATGTTATGCTAACAAATCTGACAATCTAAGTGAAATGCATGAATATTTACAAAAATCTAAATTTCCCAGATCAACAAAAGAGGAAATAGAATCCTTAAATGACCCTGTCATAGAAAAAGAAATTGAACAAACCATAAACAGGCTCCTTAAGAGAAATCCTCAGATCCAATTGTATTAACAAGTTATTTCATTTTTTTAATTTTTTAAAAAAATATTTATTATTATTATTATTTTGCTTTTTGAAGGGGGGACCGTAGGACAAGTGGGGTTAACTGACTTGCCCAAGGTCACATGGTCATGTGTAAAGTGTCTGAGGCCAAATTTGAACTCAGGTGCTCCTGACTCCAGGGCCTGAGCTCTATTCACTGTGCTACCTAGCCGCCCCTTAACAAGCTATTTCAACTAGTCACTTTAAAAGTGATCAATTCCAATACTATATAAACTATTTGGAAAAATAAAGAAAGGAGTCCTATCAAATTCCTTTTATGACAAGAATATGGTTTTGATACTTAAACCAGGAAGAGTAAAAATAAAGAAAGAAAACTACAGACCAATTGCCCTACTAAATGTTGAGGTAATACATTTATATTAAATACTAGACTGGAAATTATAGTAGTATATCAAAAAGGCCATATATTATTATCAGGTGGAATTTACTAGAAATGGAAGACTTTCATTATTATGAAAACTATAAGCATAATTTATCAATAATATATCATTTTAAAAACAATAAAGTTTTATGATCATATCAATAGATGTAGAAACAAGTTTTGGCAAATTACAGTACTCTTTCTTAAGAAAACACTAGAAAGCATAAGAATAAATTGAGCTTTTTTCTTTAAATGATAAGTTGTACTTTTCTAAAGCCATCAGCAGATTTTCATCTGTAATGGAGATAAGCCAGAACCCTTCCCAGTGAGATGAGAAATGAAGCAAGGATACCCATTATCACTATTGTTACTCAATATTGTAGTAAAAATGCTAGCTATTTCAATAAGAGAAGAAAAATAAATTAAAGGAATTATAATAGGCAATGAGGAACCAAAACTATCACTCTTTTCAGATGATATGATGGTATATCTAGACAATCCTAGAGAACAACTAAAAAAAACTCATTTAAGTAAGTAACAACTTTAGCAAAGTCAAAGGATATGAAAAAAAAAGAAACAGATAAATCATCAGCATTTCTATATACTACCAACAAAGTCCAACATCAAGAGATAAAAAGAGACATTTGTTAAAAATAACTGTAGACAATATAAAATGCTTAGGAGTATGACTGCTAAGACAAACCTAGGAACTGTGTAAGAAAACTTTTACAAAACACTTTAAATGCAAATAAAAACAGATCTAAACAGTTGGAGAAATTGTAATGTCTTATGTGTAGAACCAAAACAATATCAGAAAAAAAAATGACAATTCTACCTAACTTTATTTGCTTATTCAGTGCCACACCAATGGAACTACTATAGATATAAAAAATTAATATGGAAAAAACAAAAGTTTAAGAATTTTACTGGAATCAATAAAAAAAATATGAAGGAATGTGGTTTAGCAGTGCCACATCTCAGATTTCATATAAAAATGCTAAACATCAAAATAATCTGGTACTGCCTAAGGAATTATATGGTGGATCAGTGGAATAAATTAGGTACACACTATATAGAAATAATGAGAATTGTAATCTAATGTTTGATAAACACATATATCCTACCTTTTGGGATAAGAATTTACTATTTGACAAAAATTGTTAGGAAAACTGAAAAGCATTTTGGCAGAAACTAGGTATAGACCAGCATTTCACACAATATACCAAGATAAAGTCAAAATGGGTGCATGATTTAGATGTAAATGGTAATTTTGTAAACAAATTAGGGGACCTTGGAAAAATTTACCTCCCAAATCTGTGAATAAGGTAAGAATTTATGACCAAACAAGAGATAGAGAGTATTATATAAAGTAAAATGGATGATTTTACTACATTCAATTAAAAAGCATTTGCACAAACAAAACCAATGCATCCAAAATTAAAAGGGAAGCAGGAAACTGGGAAAAATTATAAGCTTCATGTATGTATATATATATGCATATATATGTATATATATAGTGTATATATATATATATAAAGATCCATAGATATTCTTCAATATTCAGTGAAGAATGAATCATTCTTCAATGGATAAATGGTCAAAGGATATGAATAGTTTTCAGGAAAAGAAATCAAAGCTACTTATAGTTATTTTAAAAATGCTCTAAATCACTGTTGATTAGAGAAATGCAAATTTAAACAATTTCAAGGTACCATCTCAAAGGGCTCAGATTGGCTAATGTGAAAGAAAAGGAAAATGGCAAGTGTTGGAGGAAATGTGGAAAAATTTAGACATTAATGCAATGTTGACGGGTGTTGTGGGCTGATCTGAACCACTCTGGAGAATAATTTGGTACTATTCCCAAAGGGCTATAAAATTGCATACCATTTGACCCACCACTACCACTACTAGGTCTGTATCCCAAAGAGATCAAAGAAAAATGAAAAGAATGTATCTGGACCAAAATATTTATCATCACAAATAATTTAACATTGAGGGGATGTCCATCAAACAGCGAATGACTGAACCAGTCACAATATAATTGTGACAGAATACTATTGTGCTATAAGAAATGATGAGCAGGATGCTTTAGAAATCCTCTGAAAACTTATTTGAACTGGTGCAAACTGAAATGAGCAAAATTAGTGGAAAATTATATACAGTAACTACAATATTGTAAGGAAGATTGACTGTGAATGACTTAGCTATTCTAAATAATAGATGATTCTGAAAGACTTGTCATGAAAAATGCTATTACCTCCAGAGAAAGAATGGATGAGGTCTGAAAGATACTTTTTTAAACTTTTTCTTTTTTTCTGTTTTCTTTTACACCAAAGCTAATAAGGAAATATGACACCACATGTATAATATATATCAAATTGCTTGCCTTCTCAAGGATGATGTAGAGAGAATATGGAGCTCAAAGTTTTAAAAAATGAATGTTACATATTTTACATGTAATTGAGAAAATAAAATAAAATTTGCGTTGAAAAATTTTCTTTGTCTGCTACATAAAACATTTATTCTTTTTTTCTTCTCTTCCCCTTAATTGCTATAGTATAAAGGCAAGAATTACTGACTATAGGGAGATGTTGAACTACCTGTTGAACTCAACTCCTTGAGAAAGATGGGGCAATGAGTTAAGGGAACAGTAAACTACAGCTATCATGATTTTAATTATGTTAACTTAAAAAATACAAAGCTTACCATGAAGCATCAAAGAGAGATATGAAAGTGACAATGGAGGGAGAAATATTTTGACTCCTCCTTCTGGGCCAGTGTGCAATGCTGGTCAATGTTTAACAAGTTTTCTAGGGGAAAAGTTTGTTTGTATTTTTTAAAGCTAAGCATATATTATTATTTTATCCATCACTTTATTAACCCTAGACAGTCAAAAAAGCAATAAGTCAAACTCTGATTTGTAGTGTTTGCCATTTTTTTCTTTTTGCTTTTTGGAGGGAGGAGGACAGGGCAATTGGGGTTAAGTGACTTGCCTAAGGTCACACAGCTAGTAAATGTTAACTGTTATTTGAACTCAGGTCCTCCTGAGTCCCGGGCCAGTGCTGTATTCACTATGTCACCCAGCCACCCCTGTTTGCCAATTTTTGAGATGTACATTCTTACCCTGAACATTTAACAGTCAGCTCTTTAGAACCAGTAAGAATTAGCTCTAGCATCACATTGAGGATGGGATTTTAGAGAAGGTACCGCTAGTGTCAGAAAAGATGTAGTGTTGTCAAAGGAGATTCGGGTCTTGGTGAGGGCTAAAGATAGAAAGAATGTGAGACTTCAGGAAGATAGAATAAAGGACAGTTTATTCTTTATGGAATGGACATTCCAGAGAACACAGTATAAGGGGTGAACAAGGTTGAATTGAGGTATCGGTTGCTATCAGATAAAAGGAATGGATATGAGAGGAGGCAGGGAATAGTTTTCTCAGTGATGATTGTTTAATTACTACCAGGATAGGGAGAGACACAGGAGAAGAACTAGATAAAATTGAGTTTGACAGATAAAAGGAAAAGCTCATAGTCAATGGTGGATGTTTTAGTCAGTCAGTCCATAAACATTTATTAAACACCTATTGCATGTCGGGTACTCTGCTATGTGTTTGGGATACAAGTGTCAGGGAGATATGGGCATGGCCTACATATGTTCCATCACCCAGGAGGCTGATGGATGAGGGGTCAAGGAATTGAGGAGAGAAGAGAGTAACAATAACAAAGGGTTCTGGTCAGCAGCCAGGCTTGGGTTCTAGGTTTATTTCGGTTCTATTGAGTATAGGTGCCCCTGATCATCTACTTCTAGATGGTTGAAATAGTTCAAAACAAACATGAACCATTCTGGGTCCCCTCTTAACCTATCAAAAATGACTAACAACAACAACAACAACAACAACAACAACCCACAGCCCAGAATACACAGTTGAACCAGGACAGCTGCTCCTAGACTTGAAAAGTAAAATAAAAACAATTGGGTAATTTTAAGCACATCCTGATACCCAGATAATGATCACTACAAACAATAGCTATCTCCAAAAAGCACAGAGTAACAGAATTTACATTGTGCTCATGTTAATTTTAAATAACAATTGAGTTACATGATCCAGATGTACAGCTGAATGAACACTGTATAATTTGATAAACAAATTCATCAATGAGATGACTCAGATTTTCTGTGGGGAATATCAACAATATCTGTAAAAGATTCTCTGATTTTTAAGCCATTTATTTTGTACCTCATAGTTTCTATTGGAGAATGAAAAGAAAAAAAAATACCATCAGTGCAATTACTATATTTAAAGTTCTCTGAATTTGACTTTTTCAGTTTTGATTACACATTTTCATAAGATAACATTTATTAACACAATAGTACTTGGAAATAGATTTTGAACAATTTTAATGTAGGATTATATTTGAATCTTCATTGGAATCAATATGTATTAACATCTATATAGTTGAGCATTGTTGCTATAGCTTGCCAAAATTATACAAAATGAAATACATTTCATACTTACAAATTTATTCATGAAACAATCACAAATCATATTCATGGGTTTTCTGAGGGTTTGGCTCAGGCATTCCACCAGACATATTAAAATAAATGGATTTCTCTGTCAAAATGTCCATTCAGCTTTACACTGATTTTTCAGGGGGCATTACATATAATTCTTGGATTAAATAGGAGGTAGCTGTAGATTGCTTAAATACTCTGAACATAGACAAACATGCTAACCAATTGTGGTGGCCATTTTAATAATAATGAACAAGTAATGAAGAGAATGTAATTCAGGCTGACACGATATAATTTAAAAGCATGTAATAGGATTACTTTTCTCCCTGGGATTCAGTGTTATTTAGAATAGCTGTATATGACCTTGATAACCACCCAAACTGATGTTCTGGTTCTAGTTATGCACAAAATACATTTTGCTGCTTAGCTATGTATCTCTAGGTAGAGTGAAGTACCACATGACCTTTTGGAGTCTAAGGGTCTAGGCTGAATGAATGGACATTATTCTAAATCTTCCATACCTTATCTCTCCTAAATCAAGAAAGGTAAGACTGGATGGCTTCAGTGAAATGTATTTTTTTTCTCTCCAGAATAAATTTAAGCAATTCTATTCATAGGTGTACCTGAAAGTCTTGCTTAAAAATTGTGATAACATCATTATTTTGTCATTATTATTCTAATATTAATATTATTGATTGGTGAACATTATTAATACAGAAGCAGCACAACACACAACAAATTCCATTATTTATACCTCTTCTGAATTAATACACTTTTATTTTTATTCCAATTTTCTTATACTTAATCATGAGTTATGATATACATGACTTTTAATGTTTCCTGTTTCTTTCTTTGCTTGTGTCTTGTCTCCTTGATTAAGTTACATATGCATGTATATACATTATTATTACTATTATTATTATTATTTTAGAGACTGTGCTATACCTTTTATATGCCCCATAACATAGTAGTAGGAAAATAGTAGGTATTCAATAAGTGTTTGCTGAATTTACCAAGTCAGAACAATAAATATTCATTGATTACTGTATTGCCCATATCTTGGGTAGGTGCTATAGTTGATAAACAGATGAGTAAGGAAGAATACTTATTGTCAAAGAGTTTATAACCTAGTGGGGCTATGGATGGGAGTGGGGATAGGCAAAAAGAAGAATAAGACAAGTACACAAATAACTGCAAGTCAAGATAGCATGATGCATCGTAAGAATATACAGAAAAAAATGATTAAGCAGTTCCAAAGAGAGAAAGATTCCTCCTGCTTGGAAGGAATTAAAATTTGGGGGGTGAAAATACAATTAAAAAAATGAAAATATAAAGATATAGGATGTATTATTTCACTAAAAATTACCCTAGAATGATTTACCACATGAAGTTTATATTTACACTAAAAAAGAAAAAGAATTTAAGAAATAGGTGATGCATCTCATTCAATCAGGCAGTCTCTTAGTGATTCAACAAACAATGAACAATAAATGACTAATGTGTGAAAAGTGCTGTGATGCTAAGGATGATACTATACACACACATACACACATGCACACATACATATATGTATATACATATGTGCATGTTTTATATACATACACTTACACATACATACATATGGTACCTTTCCACAAGAAGTATAGCCTATATTAAGAGGAAAAGATACAAACACACAACAATAATATTATATGATGATTTCATTAAGGAATTGTCAAATACATCACTTTCTGTGGTCTTGGCTTCAAGGCTACTACTAATCGTCAGGTACCCAACCTGATAATATTAATGTGAACTGAGAGTCTGAATATCTCAGAGGGGATGTTATATACATTTGGCATGCATGATATATTTAGTACTGTAGTTATTTGTGAATGCCTATTATGCTGTGAGACTATAAGCTTCAGGAAGGCAAGGAATATGGCTAATGAAGTTAGTACAATGCTCTGTAAATAACTTTGAATTGAATTCTTAAGGAGAAGATTCTGTGTTTAGAAGACTAAACAGAGTCAATGGAGTCTCACTCCAATTTATTTTACCTAGTTTAGAGAATTTGGAAGGTCACCTAAGTCTGTTTTCTTTTTTTTTGCTTTTTGGAGGGCAATTGGGGTTAAGTAACTTGCCCAAGGTCACACGGCTAGGTTTTTGTTTGTGTGTGTTAAGTGGCTGAGGCCGGAAAGTCTGTTTTCTTATATTTACAATGCAATTATACTAACTAAATGATATTAGGTACTGTATCAGTTATAAAGCTACATTATCCATCACTGGTAAAGAAGAAAGAAAAGTAAAGAAACAGAGTAAGTAGCTTCATTGATCCCTCTCAAGGTATTCCTTGTTGACCATAGATTGTGGCAGACCTTATTTTATGTCATAAAATGCACCCTTCCCCTTCCTTGGAGATATTAAGAGATGCATGAACATACATATACACACGTGTGTGCACACACAAATGTATGTGTACACACAAGTGTGTACTATATGTGTATTTTGTGTGTGTGTGTGTGTGTGTGTGTGTTTATATAGAAAGAGCTACGCAGTGAATAGAGAGCACTGGGCCTGTAGTCAGGAAGACTTGAGCTCAAATCCAGGTTCAGATAATGACTAGCCATGTGGCCTTGGCAAGTGACTTAACTTATGTCTGTCTGTTTCCCAAACTGTAAAATGGGAATAATAATAGCGCCAATTTCACAAGTTTGTTATGAAGATCAGATGAGAAATTTGTCAAGTGCTCAGCACAAAGTCTGGCACAGAGTAGGTGTTTAGTAAATGGTTATTCTTTCCTCTTCCTTTTCCCATCTCTCAGATTGCTTGGGGCAATTGTAGATTATATCACGTAAAACATGACTCCTATCCATAACAAGAAAACCATTGCTTTTTAAGGATTTGAAGAGAGTATTATAACCTAAATATAACATATTCTTCCTTGTTAGTATAATTAATGAGAAAAAATCTATTTTTTTAAATTTTCTTTTCCACTTAATGCTTAGAGATAAGCAGAAAGGATTTAAATTTGAGCCGTCATGTGGCCAAATTGTGATCTAATTGATAAATCTGAAGGATAAGATTCAGGAGTCCAGTTAATTTATAGTTCTATCAGAATCTTTGGCTATTACCTTGGGAAGGTTGTTTACCCTGTCTTTCCCTCACAAACTACACCTGTAAATAAAAAGATGCTGTTATAAAAATATACTTACTCTAGTAATTAAAAAAAACAGCTTTTAAAAAAACAACTAATAGATGACTTTGCTAGGAATTATATCAATGGCTATGTTTGTAATGGCTTTTTTGGTTCTTTTCTCCCTTTAGCTCTTTTAGGCACTTTTAGCCCCTTTAGCTCAATAGAACAGCCACATTAGTGAGTCAATTTCACTTCTGGTTCCCCCTTTACCTTTGTACTACACCTTCCTAGTAACTAGGATATTTCTTTATGGTTGTTTCTTGTAATGATTATATTTCCTGTCAGTATCCCTACTAATAAGTGGAAATCTCTTCTTAAACCCAATCTCAAGACTTGATCCAGATACATACTGTTAGATTCCCTTCCCTTCCCACGCTAGCCTAGACTTCAGCTGTCTATTTCTTTTGACATCTTTCAGTCACTTCCCTCACCTCTGCTTGACTAAACATCTTGCATAGGAGACTTTGCATAGAATTTTGGCTATTCACATCTCATGTTTCTTCCCAGTTAGCCAACAACCTGATTCCAAACTTATCTTTAGCTTCAAATGCCCATGACCCATTTCTAGAGTAACTGACTTCTGGCTTTGCTCCCATAGTAAGACCACAGATGCAAGTATACTTACTGTGCTTTCAGGCTTTTTTTCATTAATGCTACCACAGTTTATACAAGGATTCTGGGCACATCATATTTTAAGATAGACATATTTAGGAATTTATGAACAGTTCTGTTACGTGTACAACTTTCTGATTATATTAATTCAAAATTTCATGTTTTCTATTTGAACAAATGAGGTGATATAAAAAACTCTAGTCATAAAGTTATACATTTGCATATATGTATATGTATACATATATAATTAGTAACAGTACCAGTTTACTATGATTACATATATATTTTTGTAGAATATATGATTAATTTTACCAATTGATTTAGAGAATTAAATGATTGTATAATATAAATTATTTATAGTGAAAATGTTTTATATATAAAATAATTTTATTGACAATAGACAATTTTCTAAAAGGTCTTTTAAATGTATTATTATTAAAAGCACCAACTTGCAGCTGGTATTGCTAATGATAAAGCTTTTTAAAGTCCTTTTATAAAACTGATTGCCTATTCTTCCTAAAAAATCATTTATAAATGAGGGAAAAGAGTAAAAATCATTTGACCATGTTAGATTCAGTGGAGACATCCAGTAGGCTAAAAAATCACTCAGTTTCAGAGACCTTAGAGACACATCATTTAAAAACACCTCTATGATTATTTCTGCTAATGGAGCAAAGGAAAAAAATCAATATTAATTATTTAGAATAGGTTTTCATAGTTATACTTTTAATATGTGTGTTTACTATGGGAGTTCACAGTACAGTAACATTTCATTTAAAGACAGAGTGGCTCAGTGGAGCAGTCACTGACTCGTTTTGGAGTCAGATAACCTGGGTTCAAAGCCTTCCTTTGATTCTTTCGCCTGTGTAACTTTGGACGAGTCACTACACATCTCTTGGCATAATTTTTCATCTGTAAAATGAAATGTTTAGATCAGATGTAATCACTTCTAAGTCTAGTTGTATGCTTCTCTATGATCCAAATTTATTGATTTTGATTCTCTATGATCACAAATTCATAGAATTTGTGATAATTGTGTTAGTATATAATTTACCTTTCGTTCATGGCAGCTTTCACTACCTTTGAGTAGCATGGGAAGTTGTTAAAATATCCTAAATAAACTAAACTTGAAATTGATGAGACTAGACAATGATGGGTCTACATAATGCATTGGGGCAGTTAGAAGGCAGAGTAGTTAAGACTGCTGGGTCTAGAATCAGGAAGACTCATCTTCCAGGATTCAAATCTAGTCTCAAGCACTTCGTAGCTGTGTGACCCTGTGCAAGTCACTTAACCCTGTTTGTCTCAATTCCTTATCTTTAAAATGAGCTGGAAAAGGAAATGACAAACCACTCCAATACCCTTGCCAAGAAAATTTCAAATTGGGTCAGGAAGAATTGAACAAAACTGAAAAAACAATTGAACAAAATAAAATAATAATAACTCAAGATAATGAAATAGGAATTTTTTCCTTAAAAACAAAGCAAAACCAAGAGGAGATGGGGAGAGACAGGGTAGGGAAAACTATCTCATGTAGAAGAAGCAAGGGGAAGTGGCTACAGGGGAGGGGTAGAACAAGAAGGCAAAAAGGCAAAACCATATTCTCATTGAATTTGGCTCAGGGAGAGAATGACATACATACTAAATGGGATATCTCACCCTGAAGCAGAGTAGGGGGAAGAGGGATGAGAGGGGAGATGATGGAAGGAAGGTTGGAAGTACCCACTTTCGAAGACGGACAGGATCAAAGTAGGAAATGGACCAGGTTGTGGGGGGGAATGGGTGGGAAGGAATTATAAGCAGCCTTTTACAATATATCTACTATGGTAATGTTTTGCATAGCTATACATGTACAACACATACTGAATTGCTTATCTTCCCAGAGGGAATGGGTGACAAGGGAGGAAGGGAATGGATCTGAAATTCGAGGTTTTAAAATTTAATGTTTCAAATATATATAAATACTATTATTAATATTATTTTGCATGTAATTGGGAGATAAGCTGTGCAGGCATTGGGGCACAGAGACTCACCTTGCCCTATGGAAAAGTCAAAGGGGGTATGGGAGAAGATATGGGAGAAAGCAGATTGGATGAGGGGATATCTTGTGGGACTGCTATTCTAGGGTGGTGGGTAGGGGAAAAATGGGGAAAAAATTGTAACTCAAAATCTGGCAGAAATGAATGATGTAAACCAGAAGTTAATAAAGCATTTGTTTAAAAACCTGAAAAAAAAGCAAAACAAACAAAAAACAAACCCTACAATGTAATGGGGTATCACTAGATGACAAAGCTTTATTGTTGAACATCTTTTAATTTTGTCTTCAACCCCAGGGCTGGTATATAGTTTGCCTACAACTTGACTAGTCCTGAAAATAGTCATCTCTGAAGGATGATTGGGAATAAAAGGGTGGGGGTGGTGGATAGATTAGAGTACTTAATAAGCAAGATCCTCTTCAAGCCTTTGATTCTTTTATTCATATTGAAAATGGGATATCATTTGGTGGCAGCCTGTCTTTCAAACCTTCATAGTGAATTTCACTTTTTAAACTCTACTGACAAGGTCCTTCCTATTAGTGTTGCTATTTCTACACAGAGGAATTCAACCTCCAGCTACTGTCCTTTACATATATAAAGATGGAGTTACCATGCAAAGTTACTTGGCAAGTTAGTGACAATTATGGCAATGTCATCTCATAACCTTGTACAAAAATAAATCCTGCCTCAATAAGAGAAGTTAGCAAGTGGGCAGAAAAGCACATTTTGAAAATCATAAATCTGCCTCAGTACATTTGTTTATATTTCAATGACCTCTTTACAGATAATGCATTCATCTTCAGGAACTTTGTCTTAAATAAATTGTGCATAAAATGTTACATATCATACTGAAGGAAATATTTTTAAATTCACTCTGTACTTTCTATACCTCTCTGTGTTGCTCTGTCTTTTTCATTCATGTCTTAATCTTTGTGACCCTGTTTGAGATTTTCTTGGCAAAGATACTGGAGTAGTTTGTCATTTTCTTCTCCAATTCATTTTACAGATGAGTAAACTGAGACAAATGAGATTAAGTACCTTGTCCATTGTCACACAGCTAGTATGAGGCCAGATTTGAAATCAGGAAGATGAGTCTTTCTGACTCCAGGCCCAGGCCCAGCACCCACTCTATCAATTCCACTACCTAGCTGTCGCTATAACTGCCTCTATACCTTTCTAATTAAATTGGCTTTTCAAAATTAATAACTGTTTGAAAGAAACCTCTAAGGTATAATATCTTATTGGTTTCCCCATATAAAATATCATAACACCTCTCATTTTTAAGAAGCAAGTTTCCTCCCCAATTTCCATTCTTATGACTTCTAACATCGTGTTCTCTTCCAGTTCCCAAGTGTTCAAAAACAGTTTTACTACCACAGTGAAATGACAGGAAGATGGCAGTCATTTTAACATTTTTGTCCCCTCATACATTTTTTACAGCTAATGACTAATAATTATTGCCAAATGTTGTCTCTGCAGGCTTCAGGCAGCAAAATTGGCCTGCCAAAATTGTAGGAAATCTTCCTATATAAAAAACCAGAAATATCTTGAATGATCTGTAGTCAAATGACTCAAGGGAACAAGTGGAGTCAGTGAGCAAGTATAAGCATGCCTCCTTTCTCAATAACCCAGACCTGTACAACAGGAAAGCAGATAGTCTTTATTATCAAGGAAATTGAGCAACTTTTTGATAAAATTCATAATTTAAATGAGTATCATACATCCATTGTTCATCTCATGTAATTTCATGGATGAGTTCCATGCTTTCAATTTGTTTGGGTCTTATCTCAAATATGTAATAGACAGAGCTAGCAGACTCTGTTACATTATAGGGTATCTGATTTGCTCAAATAACTACAGTTTGTTATTCATCATACTGTTCAGTTTGGATAACAGAACATGTTTTTGCTGCTTTATTTTCTGATTTCATATCTTTCTCCATTTCACTGTTTTCTCTTCTCTGATCCTAATTTGCACGTCTCTTTGATATCCAAAAATAATTCCAAATATTTTCCCTATTGCTTTATTGTATTATTCATTTGGGCAAATGATCATTTTGGGTATCTAAGCTTTTTGAGGGTCAATTTATAGACAAGATGACTTCTTACCCCTTCTTGACTCTTTTTCTACCATGGCCCCTATCATGAGAGCTACAGAGAATAAAATATGAACTGTGTAGAAGCCAACCACCTAGTCTTAAAGTACCAAACCATGAAACCATATATGAGCTACTCAGATTATACACTTTTGTTTTCAGAGCAGAAGTTAAAGTTTAACTTTAAAATTCAACTTTGAACTACTGGGTGATGGGATAGGGTGATAATCATCATCATGAGAAGATGTCAAAGACCAGAGTGATCAGTTTTCTCTAGATGATAAAAAGCAAAACCAGTCTATTACTAGAATTTTTAGTGGCCAGTTATAATCATGAATTGTTTTCTCTTTTCTGACTTTTTTTTGCATTATTTAATTCTTACCATCACTAGTACTGATACAAATTCCAACAAAATCCTCTGCTCCCCAAAACACACAAACACACACACACACACACACACACACACACACACACACCACAATAACTACACAAGAAGAAAATTGAGCTCAAACATCACTTCTCAGTTTCTTTGGTGCTCTCTCCTGCAAGCATGGCTTATACTTTCACTATAGTGTATACACAAATATACTCACTCGAAACTTTGCCAAGAGTGCTCACTATCTTACCACCAAGGTTGCTTTCTACATCCACCAAACCACTTGTACGGTAGCTTTCATGTTGCATTCTTTTCCATTGCATCCCTGAGTTCTTATAAGTGTCGTGCCTTAGCTATTTTATACACACACACACACACACACACACACACACACACACACACAAACACAAGCACACATTATTTATGGAGAGAAAGGAAGAGAGGGATATGTTTGCTTCTTTCAGCCCCCAGAATTCTATTACCTCTACTGTCTTGGGGTCCTTGCTTTTGCCAAAGCAATTTCTTATATCGAATGATTTTCTCTGTTCATCTTTGCCCCTGAAATCTATGCCTATCATTTAAAACAAAAGTCAGATGTTCCCTCCTCCATGAAGCTTTCTTAGACCACTGAATTTCATATTCATCTTTTCCTCTTGCAATACATTATAATTATTTACCACATCAAACATTTGGCCTCATGCCATTTTTCACGAAAACAATATTCTAATGCCCCATCCCATGAAAATTATACTAGTTCCTTGCCCCCAACAAAATATATTGGAATTGCCCTTTAGATTTAATTTGTCCAATAAAATTAAAGCTTGGATGATTGATGTGACTTCCTGGTCTCCTGAGTAGAGAAAAAAAGGAGAAAGCAGAAACAAAAACTCAACCAGAGGACTACAATTTGCAACAGAGAAATAGAGAAGTTGAATGTTTTTCCTCTGCTATGGCTAAGTTAATTTTTTTTTAATAATTAAAGATTCTTGTGTTTTCTAATACCAGCTTAGGGTGTCAGTGCAGATTGGTCAACCTTAATTTAAACCACCATTGTTTGACTGTGTCAGTATCTTATAATTTAAGTTTTGAGACTAAATTGAAACAACTTGAGATAAGATAGGTCATATTTTTTTGTTCTTTGCAGTGTATGACATTATATAACTGGAATTATGTAGGGCAAAAATGATTTATTCTTGGATCAAATACTTTGGCTGAAATAAAATCAAAAGCAATGTATGAGTAAAACTTGTATTCCTGAGTAAGAATATATGTGATACTATTGTCTTCTATAATTTAGTTTATAAATGGTATTTTGTAATCCATGTCCAAGGTATTGAAGACATTTCTGAATGCGAAACGAATATCACACTTGGTTTCATATATTATTGAAGTATCCAAATTTAAAAGATCAAAGTAGGAAAAAGGTGAAATCCTTCAATTCTTCTCTTAGCTCAAAGATCCAAGGATACATCAGTTTATAAATTGGCACGTCAGAAAGTATACTAAACATTAAATTCATTAAGTAGTAATTCAGTAACTATATGTGTTTGATGTTTTGATAGCAATTAGAGCAAAAACTATGTTAAATAAGTCCCTGCTCCTATAGTGTATATCTTATACTCAACAACTTATAGTAACATATTATCTGTAATTAAAAGATATGTAAATTATTTTCCTATTATAAGTAAATTTTAAAATTTAAAAGGCAAACATGATAATTATGAAAAAACAAAGATAATTTCCATATTATCAAATTATTAATAAACTTTCATTATTAGAAGAAATACATGTGATCTACTTAGAAATAGAGCTAAAGCATAGAAGACATAATATAACTTGGTTGATATATAATTAAACTGTTCGTTATAGACATTGCTAAATAATATGAAAAAAATTAACATTAGGTAGAACAAGTAAGCAATAGTTTGATAGCAGATGTAAGTACTGAACTAAATTTTTATGATTTGGTAACATTGTCTTAAAACTGACTTCCTTGGGGGCTGGTAGGTGACACAATGAGTAGAGTGTTGGCCCTGGAGTTAGGAGGACCTGAGTTCGGATCCGGCCTCAGACACTAAAGGCACACACAAACAAAAACCTAGCCATGTGACCTTGGGCAAGTTACTTAACCCCAATTGCCCCCCAAAAGGCAAAAAAAAAACAACAACTAATTTCCTTCAAAAGAGCCAAATACTTTCCATTTAAAAACATTATTGAAAATCAAGAACCATCTTTGAAAATTAATATTTTACTTTAGATTCCAAATGTATTATTTTCCTGTATTTCCATAATGCCATTGTACTTCAGAAAACCAATGGTGTTTTTTTTTTGTTTTTTTTAAACAAATGCTTTATTAACTTCTGTTTTACATCATTCATTTCCACCAGATTTTGAGTTACAATCATTTCCCCCCCGTTATTCCCCTACCCAACCTCCCAGAATAGCAGTCCCACAAGATATCGCTTCCTCCAATCTGTTCTTTCCCATACCTTCTCCCATACGCCCTTCGACTTTTCTGTTAGAGGAAGGTGAATCTTTGTGTCCCAATGCCTGCACATCTTATCTCCCAATTATAAGCAAAAGAGTATTAATAATAGTATTTATATATATTTGAAACATTTAATCTTAAGACCTCAAATTTCAGATCCATTTCCTTCCTCCCTTGTCACCCATTCCCTCTTAGGAGATAAGTAATTCAGTATATGTTGTCCATGTCTAGCTATGCAAAACATTATCATAGTAGATATATTGTACAAGGCTGCTTATAATTCCCTCCCACTCATCCCACCCCCCACCTGGTCCATTCCCTACATGATCCTGTCCCTCTTCTATAGTGTGTACTTCCAACCTCCCCTCCCCCAAGGATGCCCTCCCATCCATCATCCCTCCTCTCATCCCCCTTCCCCTATCCTGCTGCAGGTTGAGATATCCCATTTAGTATGTATGTCATTCTCTCCCTGAATCAAATTCAATGAGAATGTGGTTTTGCCTTTTTTGCCTTCCTATTCTCCCCCTCCCTTGCAACCACTTCCCCTTGCTTCTTCTACATGAGATAGTTTACCCTACCCTGTCTTTCCCCATCTCCTCTTGCCACTTTCCTCTCTTACCTCATAATTTCATCCCTTGAGTATTCTCCCTTCCAAACAAATTCAACCTATGCCCTCTATCCATACACACACACATTCACATATGTATTCATATGCCCATATACCCTTCTTCCATTATTTTCATATTGAGAAAGATATCATCACTCACAGTTATTGTTTTTCCATATAGGAATGTAAATAGTTCAACTTTGATAAGTTCCTTTTGATTTCTTTTCCCTGATTACCTTCTCAGGCATCTCTTGCTTCTTGTGTCTGGATGTCAAATCTTCTATTCAATTCTGGTTTTTTCCTCAAGAATGCTTGAAAGTCCTCTATTCCACTGAATGACCATATTTTCCCCTGAAACAAAATACTCAGTTTTGCTGGGTAGGTGACCCTTGGGTTCATTCCCAGTTCTTTTGCCCTCTGGAATATCATATTCCATGCCCTTCGATCCCTCAGTGTAGAAGCTGCCAGGTCCTGGGCTATTCTGATTGTGTTTCCACAATATTGAAATTGTTTCTTCCTGGCTGCTTGTAGTATTCTCTCCCTGATCTGGGGATTCTGGAACCTGGCTACAATATTCCTGGGAGTTTTCTTTTTTGGATCTTTTTCAGGAGGTGATCAGTGGATTCTTTCAACCTCTATTTTGCCCTCTGGATCTAAAACATCAGGGCAATTTTCCTTGAGAATTTCTTGAAGGGTGATTTCTAGGTTCTTTCTTTGATCATGGCTTTCAGGTAGTCCAATAATTTTTAAATTGTCTCTCCTGGATCTATTTTCCAGGTCAGTGGTTTTTCCCATGAGATATTCACATTGCCTTCTAATCTTTCATTTGTTTGGATCTGCTTAACAGCATCTTGATTTCTCATAAAGTCATTAGTTTCCATTTGCTCCAGTCCAACTCTGAAGGAATGAATCTCCTCAGTGAACTTTTGAGATTCTTCTTCCATCTGGCAAATTCGACTTTTTAAGGCATTCTTCTCCTCATTGCCCTTTTGGGCCTCCTTTGCCATTTGAGCTAGTCTATTTTTTAAGGTGTTTTCCTCAGTCAGGCTGTTGACCCTCATTTCATACTTTTCCTGCATCCTTCTCATTTCTCTTTCCAATTTTTCCTCCACTTCTCTTATTTGATTTTTAAAGTCCTTCTTAAGGTCCTCTATGGCCTGCAACCCGCTCATGTTTTCCCCTGGGGCTTTTGGAGCAGGACTTCTGACCTCACAGTCCTTTTCCCGCTCTATGCCCCCAAAATAGGAGTCTAGGGTTGCATTTTTCTGTTTCCTTTGCCTTGGCATGTTGCCACTTAATTACTTGACTTTTGGGCTTGTTGCCATACTATGGCTTTAAGGCCAGATAGAGGAATTTTCATCCTGAACGTGTCGGGGGCAACTTCCGTTTCTGGCAAGCTGTAAACCCACCCACTACTTCCACCCTAGATCACAATCCAGATCCAGGGAGTTTAAAGCAAGAGTGATTACCCCCCAAGACTGATCGCTGGATCTCCCTACAATTAATTGCAGGCCAGCAGCTGGAGCTGCCTCTGAAAACTACAAAATGGCGTGTCTCCTCAGTGGCTTCTAGCCCCCAGGGGAGGGAGCCAACGCATTCCCCCAAATACAGGTCCCAAAGTCCATAGGACACTAACCTCTTACTTTGTCCTAGGCATGTCTATGTTCATAATTCTGGAGTCTCCACAGCTCCTGGTGTTCTGGGGTTCCTCCACCTGGCTGCTGGCCCTGCCGCCCTGGGGCTAAAACCTCTGCTCACGCGGACCTGGGCTCTGCTTGGCTCCTTTTCCTGTGCTCTGCACTTGCGCGCTGCCAACTCCCAGACTGTTGCGCTGGTTCTTCCTGCAGGGCTGCTGGGCTGTCCTCAGTGGGAGGTTAGCTTCTCTGTGTCGTTCTGTGGGTGCTGGGGCTCCAGAAGTTGTTCAGAGTCCCCTTTTACATAGTTTGGGGGGAATCTAGGGGCAGAGTGGCTTGGATGAGCTGTTTCTACTCCACCATCTTGGCTCGTCCCCCACCAATGGTGTTTTAAGAAAGCTTTTCCTGACTGAGAATAAACTCATCTCTTTTGTTTTCATTGTTTTACTATTTATCATAGGCAATCATAATGGACAAATTCATTACAATTCAATTTCTTCTCAACTTAGCTATAATATCATTTTTAGATTAATATTCTCAATATACTGACTTAAAATCTTCATTGAGATGTTCAAGAACTATGACCTTGGAGTGTTAATCTGAACAAAAACATTTATCTCCGTCTTGTCACCATTTCAGCTTGTGTCTTATGTTCAAATCTTTTTGCTGGTTGGACATCCATCACTTTGCTGCCATTGGCTTGACTTGATTTATGGATGATATCTAGAAGCAATAGTTATTTTGAACAGTTTAATGCTTCATAAAATGAAGCAAAAAAAATTCATAGTACTTAGATGCTTTGGTAACTACAACTATTCAATATTTTTTTTCAGAACCATTTATCATTCTATGAAATAATACTCACCCTGATACATATTTTTCCACTGCTTGGGATTTGAGCTGATCACTAAGATACAACTTACATGTTTTATAAGTGTTAACTATGAATAAAGTCACAAAGTGAATTGGAAAACAAAATAAAACATTGCCTTCTGTTATTTGTTGCTTTCACATACATATTTTTCTTTATATACTATAATATACTATTTATTATATATTATAGGGAAAACTTATTTTTTAAAAATTGTTTTCTATTACAATCAAATATTTTCTCTTAGTTTGGGAGACATCAATTATATATTGAATCAGGAGAGTTAAAGTTCTTAAATATATGGAAATAAAATGGGTAAACTTGAATCGCATTTAGAAATCTTTAGAAGATGAGGCACTTTTTAGTCTACCTTACCTACTTCATGGTTTCTTGATATAGAAAAATACATTTCTGGATTAAAAAGTATTTGTTGAAAAAATGCCATAATTTCATTTCTAAATCCAATATTTTATCCTGTTTTCCATCTTGTGTCCCATTGGAAGGTAAATCTACTACACACATAGCTTTCATTCCAATAATGATCTATTGAGAAATATATAATTGCTCCTTATTGTTGGTTATTCTGAATCTAAACTTCTGTTGGTGGCTTTCAAGAGCCTCCACCCCATCAAAACTATACCATAATTCCTACTACTTTCCAACAACAACAACAAAACAAACAAACAGAAAAAAAAAGTCCTTTACATTTAGGAGCATCTCCTTGTTCTATGCATAACTAATGCTGGAATTTTACTTGTTCCTATGCCTCACATGTTTTTTCCACTTGCCTTTGCCTATCCAAATTATACCAATATTGTTTTCAGTTGTTTTGACATTTTTTCAATCATATCCAACTCTTTTTTCCCTCATTTGAGGTTTTCTTGGCAAAGATAGTGGAGAGGTTTGCTATTACCTTCTCAACCTCATTTTACAGATGAAGAAACAGAGGAAAACAGGATTAAGTGACTTGCCTGGGGTCATACAGGTATTAAGTCTCTGAGGACAGATTTGAACTCAAGAAGATGAGTCTTGCTGATTCTGGATGTGTTACTTTATCTATCACACCATCTAGCTCTCCCTACCATACTCTATATCCTCCTTTAAAGATCAATGACTTCATGAAGCCTACCTTACTGAGTTCACATGGAATTAATCTTTCTCTGAATTTCCCCAACACTACAGAAGTCAAACACTTACATTATTTCTGTGAATACTCTTCTATACTCTTTTCAAAAGGAGTGGGATAAAAAGTAAAGTTGACTGGTTATTTGGTGAGAAAAGCTGGGGTCAAGTCCTAGCTTTTGTAGTGCCAATGCAATATTCACAGCACCTACAGTGGCTGTGATTATGCTGTCATAGTTCTGAATTGCAAAATATAACAAGACTCTCAACATGGAAGACAGAACCAAAATATTTGTTCAAACACCAAAAAGTCAAATCGCAACACCAGAAAGCCAAATCTATCATAGCAATAAAGAAATCTATACACAATAACAATGCAGAGGGCATTGCCATCCCCAAGCTTTCTCCCTGGTAGGGCCTTCCCACAAATTAACACTCAGATTGCTGCCTTCTTCCTCTCTCTCCCTTAGCTCTAACTACTCTGACAAATTTCCTCTGAACTCTGCTCAACTCTTCCTGCTCCACCTTTCCTGCTGTATCTGTTTGGCAAGCTCCTGGCACCACAGACTCATGTGATTCAGGCTTCCATGTGACTCAAAGTCACATGTCTTAGGCTTCCATGTGACTTAAGCAGGTCACATGGGCCTATTAATAGATGGGAAAGATCTTCCCATTAAGAAAAAAATATATTACAATTACAGCTCTGCATTTGCTTATCTTCTTCCAGTCAGTCAATCAGCATACACACACACACACACACACAAACACACACCAGGGACTGTGATGGGTGATTGAAATACAAATACAAAAACAAAAAAACAGTTTCTTCTCTCAAGAAGCATATATTCTACTAATGTTGAAAAGAGGATGTGGAATAATTGGGAAACTAATTCATTATTCATTTAATTTTGTAAAATGATCTAGCCATTTTAGAAAGCATTCTGGATTATGCCTGAAGAGCTATGAAAATACTTTTCCTTTGACACAGCAATATCTCTACTTGGTATATTTCCAAAAATGATTAGGGGAAAAGGAAAATAATCTATATGTTCTAAAATATTTATAGCAGCTCTCTTTGTGGTACAAAGAACTGCAAATTCCAGGGATGCTTATCAATTGGCAAATGGCTGAACAAGTTGTAGTATAAGATTGTGATAGAATACTACTCTGCTATAAGAAAGGATGAACTAAATGATTTTAGAAAAAGCATGGAAAGACTTGCAGAAAGTAATGAAGAGCAAAATGAGTAAAACCAAGTGAACATTATATACAATAACAGCAATATTGTCTTAAGAATGACTAAGTTATTTTGTCTATTATAAATACTCAAGTTTATAGGACATATGAAGAAAGATGCTATCTGCATTCAGAGAAAAAACTAATAGATGTATATGTATATATATATATACACATATATACATAATTTACACACAAATACATACATGCACACACACCTGTTTGTATTTAATGGTAACCATTTTTGGGTGGGAGAGGAAGGGAAGAATATTTTTTAATTGCATGATAATTTTACTGTATATTTAAAAGGAATAGCGAGTTGTGCATAGTAGATATGGAGTTTCATGTATTTTTTATTGTATTATGTTATGGAAATGCTTGTTTTCTTCCATAAATTAAAAATGAAATTTTAAAAAGAGAAAGAGGAAAGAAAGTGGGGGCAGTTAATGTAGAAAACTTTCTCAAGAAGAATAAACACAAAAAAGTAGGGATAGATAAGTAGGGATAGATAAATCAAGTAAGTATTTTCAGAGGGTGAGAGAGACATGTGAATGCTGGTAGGTAGTAGGAAAGCAGTCAGTATACACTGAAAGATTAAAGATAAATGAGAGACTAAGGATAATAGAGGAATCAATGTGTTGGAGAAGATGAGATGAAATGAGATCACTTATGTGTTTAGGGCAGTTTGACTTGAGAAAAGAAAGGTCACCTTTTTTATGTTACATGGAGAAAGGTGGAGACAGTGATAGAAGGTATTTGGGATAAATGAGTTGAAAAGTAAGGGAGAAGAGGAAGATTTAAGATGTTAAGAAATGGAGGAAAAGCCAAGATGGAAGAACAAAAGCAGTAACTTCTTTAAGCTCCTCCATGAATCCCATCACTAAACTTTAAAAAGTGAATCTAAATGGATTAGAGTGACAGAATCCATTGGGAGAGGGAGTGTGGCAGATTCCCAGCCCAGGAAATTGCCCATGTATGTCTGGGCAGGGGGAGCACAGAGCATGTGGGGGCTGCACCATCACAGACCAGAGAGCATACTACAGTGGAGTGAGGAGCCCCAGCCAGCAGACTCAACCCCAAGGGAAATTTGCAGCCATCTCACCACAAGACTGAGGATTGGTCAGAGCTAGGTAAGAGAAAGGGCAGGGCCTGCAGCAAATACAGCAGCTTCTCCTGGGGCTATCAGCCCACACCCTGGAAGTTGAAAAATCACCTACCTGAACTTCCAGAAGCCAAGATGGCAAAGTAAATCCTAGCTGCTACCATTCCCTCTCCCTGACCCAGAAAACACAAAGACAAATGTCCCATCCCAAGTAAATCCTGAAATAGTGGAAATAGCCTCAGGCTTAGGAGTCACTGAGAAAGGGTGTAAATGAGGCAGTAAGGAGTCTGAAGTGAAGGGCAGGAGGGGTTCCAACAAGAACCATCTCAGCTGACCAGCTCCCAAAGCCCAGGGTGGTGGAGCCAGCAAGCACTAACAACACAAACTCAGGTGAACCTTAGCATCACCAGAGGAATCTGCAGACACCAGCACTGCCAGCCACCAGCTGCTGACCATGTCTGAGCTGTAGCTTGAGGGCATAGAGGCAGAAATCTGAAGCTACCAGACCACTCCCTCCACCACAGGGTAACTCAGGGGAAACACTGAGGATCCTGACCTTGGTGTCAGTCTAGACACCCAGAGGCTACAGCAAACAAAGTCAACAAACAAGCCCTTAGCTCTCAGGCTGAGAAATCAGGAAATAGGAAATCACAATGGGAAAGAAAGAAGCTGAGAAGGAAAAGGCAAGAAAATTGATTCAAGCTTATTACAGCAAGCAAGAACAACCAATTACAGAGGACAAAATGGACTCTATATTAACACCTGAGACCACAGAAGGAAATATAAAGTGGTCTCAAGCCCAAAAAGCATTCTTACAGGAGCTCAAGAAAGATTTAAAGAGCCAAATTACAGAGGTAGAAGATAAATTTAAATCTACAGTGACCAAATAGGAAAAAGAATCTCACTGACAAAAATTAATCCTTAAAAAGTAAAATTTCTGAACTGGGACAGGAGGTTCAAAATCTAACTGGAGAAAATATCTCCCTAAAAAACGAGCTTCAAAAACTAACCAAAGAAAAATATTCACTATAAATTAGAATGTCAAATCAAAGCTAAGAACTCTATGATGCATCAAGAGTCACTCAAGCAAAACATGAAGATTGAAAAATTAGAAGAAAGTGTAAAATATCTCACTGGAAAAAAACTGACCTAGATAACAGATCCAAGAGAGGTAATCCAGGAATTATTGGTCTACCAGAAAGCCATGATGAAAAAGTAGCCTGGAAAACATCCTCCAAGAGATTGTCAAAGAAAACTGTAATGAAGTCCTAGAATCAATGTAAAATAGTTATCAAAAGAATTCACTGGACTCCTCCTGAAAGAGAATCCAAATCAAAAACTCCAAGAAATACAGTAGCCAATTTTCAGAATTACAACATCAAGGAGAAAATACTGCAAGGAGCCAAAAAGAAGCAATTTAAATATCATGGAACTACAGTCAGGATTACACAGGACCTAGCAGCTTCTACATTAAAAAATCGAAGGGATTGGAATTTGATATTTTATAGGGCAAAAGAGCTTGAACTGCAACCAAGGATTAACTACCCTGCAACACTAAGCATAATCTTTGAGGCAAGGAGATGGTCATTTAATGAAATAAGGGACTTGCAGACTTTCCTGATTAAAAAGCCAGAGCTCAATGGAAAACTTGATCTCCAATTACAAGATTCAAGAAAGACATAAAAAGGTAAAAAAGGAAAACACACACACACACACTCATGCACACGTGCACATAACTTGGGATTCAAAAAGAGCCAACTGTTTACATCCTTATGTGAGAAACTGAAACCTGTCAATATTGAAATGTATATGATTATTGTGACCTTTAAAAGGGATATACATAGATAGAGGGCATGGGTATAAATGAACTAATCTGATGATTAAAAAAAAAAAACTGACTAAGGGGTTCAAAGGTATTGTAATGGGAGAAAAGGAAAGGATGAGGCATAAAAAGGTAAATTATGCCACACATAGAGGCATAAAAACATAGTATAGTAGAGGGGAAGAAGGGAGGGAGAAGAACATCATATAAACTTTATTGTCATTGATTCTGTTTTAAAGACAGATCAACATAATCATTTAAGTTTAATATTCTAACATGAAAAGAGACAAAAACTCATTATAATAGAGGGAAAGGAGGGAGGGAGAGGAGCACTGTATGAAATTTACTCTCATTGGTTTGGAGTAAAAGAGGGAATAACATGCTCTGATAAGTATAAAAATTCATTGTGCCCTATAGGCAATAGGAGGGGAAAGGGGGAGGGGGGGAAGGAGATAGGGGGTGTGGTTAGAAGGGAGGGTAATAGTAGTAATAATAATAATAATAATAATACTGTAGACATTATAAAATATTTGGGAATCTACCTGCCAAAACAAACCCAGGACCTATATCAACACGACTACAAAACACACAAATAAACACAGATCTAACTATTTGGAAAAACATCAATTGCTCATGGCTGAGTCTAGTTAATATAATAAAAATGACAATTTTACCTAAATTAAATTACATATTTAATGCCATACCAATCAATTTAACAAACAAAATTACTTTATAGAGCTAGAAAAACTAGTAACAAAATTCATTTGGAAGAACAAAAGACCCAGTATATCAAGGGAATTAATGAAAAGAAATGCTAGGGAAGGTGGACTCTATACCAGATTTTAATCTGTATTATAAAGCAGCAGTCATAAAAACTACTTTGTACTGCCTGAGGAACAGATTAATGGATTGATGGAATAGATTGGGTACATGAGAATCAGCAGTCAATGACTATAGTAATCTACAATTTGATAAACCAAAAGACCCCTGTTTTTGATATAAGAACTCATTTGACAAAAACTGCTGGTAAAACTGGATTGGCAGAAACTGGGCATAGACCATTATCTAACACCATATACTGAAATTAAATCAAAATGGGTGCATGATCATATAAAGACTGATACTGTAAAGCAATATGGGATACCAAGGAACATTTTACCTGTCAGATTTATGGAGAGGGGAAGACTTTATAACCAAACAGGAACTAGAGAACATTATAAAATGCAAAATGGATAATTTTGATTACATTAAATTGAAATGCTACTGTACAAAGCCAATGTAACCAAGATCAAGAAGGAGGTGGGAAATTGGGAAAGAATTTTTACAACCAATGTCTCTGATAAAGGCCTTATTTCTAAAATATACAGAGAATTGAGTCAAATCTATAAGAATACAAGTCATTCCCCAATTGATAAATGGTCAGAGGAAATGAACAGGCAATTTTTTTTTAAAGCAATTGGGGTTAAGTAACTTCCTCAAGGTTACATGGCTAGTCATTATTTATGTGTGGGTGCTCATTTTCTGAGGCCGGTTTTGATCTTGGGTCATCCCAACTCCGAGGCCAGCGCTCTTACTCACTGCGCCACCTAGCCGCCCCAAACAGGCAATTTTCAGAGGAAGAAATTAAAGATATCCATAAGCATATGAAAAAATGTTCTAAATCACTATTGACAGAATTTGCTATAAACTGTTTACATTGCTCCCTTTGTTTCCTAAATAGCATGTATCCATACTTCTTGAGAGCAAAGATTATGTCAGATATTTTTCTATTCTTTATGGTGTTGGTCATATTGTGCAAATAGTATAAATAGGAATGTATTTATTGGTATTTTCAAGATTTCTTTTTTTTCCCCTTCAAGTGTAGTTGTACATACAGTTATTTTGCTCTGATTACAGAAAACACATTCAAGAGACAATCTTTTTGTGCTGCTTATCCCCATATTGTTATTTTTCAAATTTGACATGACTTTGTATTCATTGTTCTTCCTTGGAATGCCATGAAGGATAATCTTACCTCCATATCCACTAGATAGTTCATGCTGTATTGATTCCCAGGCTGGTCTAAAGAAATCCAAAACCATTGATCTATACAAATAAGTGATGAACACACTTAGAAAAACAATTTAACCAATAAAATCACTCAAATAACTTTATTATTTGGCTAAATTGAATAATCATGCAAAATAAAATTTGGTAGGCCTACATAGACACAAAATTGTTAGTCTACATCTTTACCCATGTTATAAGTAATAACCCTATTTTTCTTGTTGCATAATCAGTATCTCTGAATTATGGCAATGAAAACTGATATTTAACAATTAACCAGGATATCTCATTTTGCTTACTTCTATGTATTACCTGTTGGATCATAATCTAAATAAATCAAAACAAAACAAAATAACTTTGTTATTTTGAATATCCTGTTTCTGTGACCAAAGATGTCCCATTCCCCCATCAAAACACATTTTCTGTACTGTTTTAAAGTTTACAAAGGACTTCTTTACACAGACTATGCCTTCTTAGTAGGTGGCAAAAATGTTCTGTTCATTTTTCAGATGAGGAAACTGAAAGTAAAGGAGGCATAGTGATTGGTCACAGTCACAGCTAATTAGCTTCAGAATATGTATGTGAAACTGGGGCCTCCTGGTTCTGAGTCAATGACTCCTTTCCTAAAAACATCCTGCCTTGGTGATCCAAGTGTAATGAAGAGCTGACCAATGAAAATCCACCCCATATGAGCATGCACAGCATGTTCAGCTTGAAATAATCTCCCATGTGGACTTCAGAGAATACATTCCTATTCTTTGACTGGTCCTGGTCTGTTCTGCCTATGGTGAACAATGGCAAAAGTCATTTTGCCTCTGTTCTGAGCTGGAACTGAGCATGTGCTTAAAGGCTACAATGACCTGACTTTATTCTGCTTTTCCTTCCCTGGTGTTAATGAAAATGAATGAACTGTTATGAGTCTCTATAATGAGGTATGGACTCTGGGAGCCCCCTTGAGCTCTCCTTGAGTCCTGGGGTACAGGCTCTGGGAATCCCCCTTGAACTCTGATTAAATCATCCAATTTGATGAGACATTTGCAAGGAAGCCATAAGCCTTATATTGGGGCTGGGCCCAAACCTCTGTTACTAGACTCCCCACCCTTGAGCCTATCAAAATATCAACTGGCCTAGCACACCATTGTTTGTAGTCTCCAGGTAGCGTCCAGCAACTTCTCACCCTTAATCACTCATTGATTTCATCTGACTTCTCCTGAAGACCCTCCCCAAATTCCTCCTCTAGACTACCCATAGATTCCTCCCACAACCTTTCTGTATATAAGACCCCATCTTCCCTCCATGTGTGTGAGAGTACCATAGAATGACCTAGCACAGACTTACTCTGTGTCCAATACAAGCAAACTTTTAATAAACTTTATTTTTCTTTGGCTGAGAATACTTGAGTCAAATTCATTCAGCAGGACTTGGCATATTGGTATTTTGTGGTCTCCAGTGCAACCCTAACCCTCTTTATGGGTAACCTCTTCATCTAGATAGGAGAAGGGATTTAAGGCCATCTCTCACCAAGAGCCAGAATGAAACTATAAACAAATAACCCTTGATATTTGGAATGGGAAGGGAAGGAAATAAATACTTATATATTACTATGAGCCAGGCATTATTCTAAACACTTTTATAAATATAACCTTACAACAACCCCCTGAGATAAGTTTTATTATTACATTTCATATTGTAATTGAGGAAAATGAGGCAGAGGTTAGTGACTTGCCCAGTGTCACACAATTACGAAGTGTCTGAAACCAGATTTAAACTCAAGGTGTCTGTCTCCAGGTCCAGTACTCTATAAGCTACATTCTTTCTTATTGAGAGAGACTATACCAGCACCAGCATTCTATTCTCTTTATCTAGATTGACATGAAACCATGAGAATTGGAGTCCTGCTATTGTTGCTTTTCCTCTTTCATCTATGATAACAATCCTTATATGAAGTACTAGAGACAGAATGGAATAGACCAGAATTTTGTAAATTTCAAAAGATGGGTGGAACCAGAAGTCATGGGCAGCCTTTCCCAATGAAAAGCAAAATTCCCAAGAGACCTACTTAATCAAGCTCAGGGGTAGATCAATAGTCAAACCGTGATTTCCGCAAGCAAGGGAGAGACTTCAGCTATTGACTATGCTTCATTTAGAAATGAACTTGTTGGGGGTAAATATTTTGGAACACTAAGTAAGCTTTGTCACTTCCTCCAGAGACTGAGAGAGTAAAGGGGACAGTGTTCCTTGATATGGAGATAAGTCTTTGTACTTCCATTCTTGCTGTATCTTCATTTTTTTTCCCTGATAGCTAAGTGATATCAATTGGTTAAATGATACTTGTTCAGTAATCACTGTACCAATCCATGATAAAAGAATGATACTAATTGTAACTGGCAATTGATATTAGGAAGAACATACTGGGACTAAGCCTAGAGCCAGGAGAAGTAGAAATAATCCCAGCCTTTGAAGTATAGTGTTAGGAATTTAAGGGGGATATATAGCCTTGACTTGGAAGCTTCATTCACCAGTGACACTGAGAGTTGAAAGGAGAACCCCAAGGCCTATAGTTAGCTTTAGTTTGAGAGTTGTCTTCCTAACTGGAGTGAGAGTTAGGATGGGACTACCAGATCTAATAAAGAACTGTGGTGTTTAAAAGGATTTGAGAGTCATAATTTCCTGGTAATTTAATCATTTTGTTAATAGCACTAGCAATTAATAAAAAAATAGACATTTGGCTCTTACTTAAACCAAAAAACGATCATGATGTTGTTTTATAGCTTTTATGCCTGTTGGAAGAGGGGTGTTCCCCAGAGTGACAATAAATTCTGATTGACTAACAATGAGAAAATAAATATTAACAATGAGGGGCTGGACATGAACTTTGATTATGTCACTTCTAATTTAGCCCCAAACTTGAGTGATTTATTCAAAGAATTTATGCCCATCCAGACTTTAGTAGAGCACAATGGCTGCCCCACCTGGATGGGGTCAAAATAGAGGAGAAAGTGAACTCAAGCTTCAGAGACTGAGGTCTTGGAATATTGATAAAAGAAAAAGGGGAAAACTTGAATCTTCCCAAGTCATTGATTATTAATAATCATTTTTATCTATTGATCTACAAAATAACCTGATAATTTTTGTTATATATTTACCATCTTAATGATTATCAAAAATGTTTCTTCATTGTAATTTAAGAATCTTTTAAAATGTTTCTTTACTTTTTCTTGAATGTTCATTCCCAGTTTTCAAGATCGACCTGCCTTAATCTATTTCTTTTTACAACCTTTTTCCTTTCCATTGAATATTGACTCTCCTTGCCATGCTTAGTTGCCAGAGCAATTTTTAGCATATTTATGCTGAAGTTCAATAAATATATCATCCTTTTAAAGTCTATATTTTATCATTTATTTATTATAATATTTGGTATAGACACAGTAATATGTTATTATTACAGGTAACCCTGATATCTCTTAAAAATGAACACACAAGACTCAATAAGCATTAATTTGACTAAATTTTGTTAGAACTGTTACTCAATCATCATAGACTAATATATCCCTGCATTTTCAAAGATAAGAAATGTATTAGCAAATGTCTAAAAGTATGCTGTATAATTGTCAAAATCTGTTTTATGTCTGAGATGATGGAGGATTCTTAGAGAGAGAGGGCAAGTGTCAGATTTTACTGCAGAAGTAAGTAGCTCACAGCAATAATTTTATAGAAACAACTTCACAAATGGTATTCTGAATCTGTTCCTCAAAATAAACATTCAAGTGGGAAGGAAAAGCCATTTATTTTTTCAGTAAGGAAACATTAAAAATAGCAGTGGTTAAGTGATATGCAACTTATATGTAACCTTCTAACTAAGGCTTAACTTCCTTTTAATTGACAACATGTAATTATAATAAAATCAATAAAGAGCATATTACTGAAAAAGGAAGAAATAATTACTAACCAAGTTTTGTGCTTAAAAAAAAACAACACTATGAAAACATTACTTCTTTCTCATTAGCTTTTAATATTAGAGTTTATTTAACAATTTTCTCTCCTCAGACTAAAGCACGTAGATTTGGTATATGAATTCCTCCAATTCCTCTTCATTATATCTGTTATAAATTATAGAACCTGGGGCGGACCCAAGATGATGGAGTAGAAACAGCACTTCCAAGGTGCTCTGCCCCACACCACTTCGAAACAATGTAAAAGGCGGACTGTGAGCAACCTCTGGAGCCCCAGCACCCACAGAATGACACAGAGAAGCTAACCTCCCACTGGGGACAGCCCAGCAGCCCTGCAGGGAGCGGCCAGCACAGCACAGTGCAAGGCTCTGGGAGCCAAGCCCAGGCCTGCATGAGCCACCATTTAGCCCCAGGGCAACCTGGCCAGCAGCCGGCTGGGGAGGGACCCCAGAACACCAACAGCTGTGGCAATTCCAGAATTATCAGCACAGATATGCCTAGGACAAAGTGAGAGGTTAGTGCCCTATGGACTTTGGGACCAGTATTTGGGGAACACATCGGCTTCCTCCCCTGGGGGCGAAAAGCAGCTGAGGAAACACGGCACAGAGGCCATTTTGCAATGTCAGTGTCAGCTCCAGCTCCTGGTCTGCAAACTGTAGGGAGATCCAGCAATCAGTCTGGGGGTTAATCGCTATTGCTTTAACCTGCTTGGATCTGGATTGTGGTCTGGGAGGGGGAGGTTTGGGGTGGGTATCCAATTTGCCAGAGTGGGTGGAGGCTTTACAGAGGCCACCCAACCTCTGGAAGTTGTGAAGACCCCAACTTTTGGGACAGAAGCCCTCCTGTCTGGCGGCAGAGTCCTACTATGGCAACAAGCCCAAAAATCAAGTAATTAAGTGGCAACATGCCTAGGCAAAGGAAACAAAATAAACAGAAAAATGCAACATTAGACTCCTATTTGGAGGGCAAAGAGGATCAAAGCATGGAACAGGAGGAGGACTGTGAGGTCAGAACTCCTGCACCAAAAGCCCCAAATGAAAATACAAGCTGGTTACAGGCCATAGAGGACTTTAAGAAGCAGATAAAAGAAGTGGGGGAAAATTGGGAAGAAAAATGAGAAAGATGCAAGAAAAGTATGAAATGACAGTCAACAGCCTGACTGAAGAAAATAACACCTTAAAAAATAGACTAACTCAAATGGCAAAAGAGGCTCAGAAAGGCAATGAGGAGAAGAATGCCTTAAATCATAGAACCTTCTATCTAATCAGAGCTGATTTAGTCCAGTCCTTCACTTTAAAAATGGAGAAACTAAGACCTAAAAAAAGGGGGGGATTTATTATATTCAAATAGTGACAAGTAGAGAAGCCAAACAACCTCAGTGACCATGTAATGGTTTTTGTTTGTTTGCTTGTTTGTTTGTTTTGTTTTCCCATCTTCTGCTATTATTTCAATGTGGTTTAACAACAGAGTACTGAATTTGGAGCAAAATGGACCTTGGTTTAATCTCTGAATTTGGTACTTAGTAAGTATATTAGTCTGATAAAGTCACTTAAATTCCCCTCAGGTTCTGTTTCTATATCAATAACATGAGATCATTAGACTAGGAAATCGCCTTAGTCCTTTCTAATTCTAAATCCTATTGATACCATACCATCTTCTGGATATTTGTTATTACTAGGCATCATCTTTTTTCCCTTCTCTTTTCTTTATTTTTGGCCTACTTTGGCTATGATAATTAAACAATTCTCTCATCCTTTCTATTTTCGCACTGTTACCTCATGATTTTTCTGTGTCTATTTCACACCCATTTAATTTTCCTCTATGATGTGTTCACCTTTAATTTATTCCTTTCTGTAAGTCAATATTTGCTCTTGCTCTATGGTTCCTGTAGCTGATTAGCTATCAATTTTGTTCTGGTTTTCATTTCTTAGTTTTCATTTAAATGGTTATTTGCAACTTTGATCTATTTTTCATTCTGCCTCATCATCAATAACAAGCTTTAATAGTCACTGCTTTGATGTAACGATTGGGCTAGACTTCATAGAAAGTCATACAAGGATGATCATAAATCATCACATATATGACCTCTGTTCCTCTTAAATTGTAGGAAATACATTGGCAGAGATAAGTATAGAAAGTTCGCATATGTAATAAGTAAGCTTAACTATAACAAAAGACTTAAAGGCCTGGAAGGTACATTAGACACATACCATTAATCTAATCCCCTTATTTTACAGATGAGAAAATAGAAGCCCACAGTGGTAAAGTTACTGATTGAACTCATTTATCTATATTGTCCCTTAAACTTAGATTATACATTGTGTACAAAGTAGAGATCTTTTTCCCCCAAGCCATTGACAGCACACCTGCTCTTACCTATGTATCATGGATATTCTCTAGAAGCAGAAATTTGGATGACCTTGGATGTGACAAGCACCAAACGATATTAAAAAAAGAAAAAGAAAAAAGGAAAAGAGAAACTGATTACACTTTAATAAACAGGAAAAAATGTTCACCTCTCTGAAAATGATTTTTTAAGCAATTTTATATTTACAATTAGGTTGTTGACAAGTGATATTTTTTACTATAGAAGTCTCATGGATGCTAAGCAATGATCACAATGAGGAGGACTAAAGAGTTCAGAAAATCACTTCAACAAGCAAATACTTGATCTCTTGCCAAGCAGGGAGGAATGGCTGCAAAATAAGTTAAAAACAAGTTTAGAATATAAACCAATGTTAAAAAGTCACATGGAAGAATAGTAAAGATTATCAATCATATTCCATTATTTTAAAAAATGGCCTAGGGAGAAAAAAAATCAGCTTCACAAAAAGCTTTGCAGGATACTTAAGCCAAATGATCTCCAAAGCATTTAAAGATGACACTAGAATTAGCTACATGGTGCAGTGGCTATAGTGCTGGACCTGGATGCAGAAAGACCTGAGTTCAAATCAAATTTCAGATATTTATTGACTGTTTGACATTGGGCAAATCACTCAACCTTCCTCTAGCTCTATTTCCTCATTTGTAAAATGAGAATAATTATAAACATCTATATGCCAGGGTTGTGAGGATAAGATATGTTTGTAAATAGTTTTTATAACATGAAGATATATACGTATATATATATATATATATACACATATACATATATATGTGTGTATATGTATAATTTTACTGTTACTGTCATTCTTCTTATGAACAAATAGAAGGAAATGAGACCCATCTGTATCTCCATATCAATTTTTTGTCTTCACTATTGACAGTGTTTCCATTTAGACTATAACATTTAACATAACAGAATATAGAAATCATCATAAAAATAATAAATTTGGAAGAAATATCTGTAGAGCAAGAATATATAGAGGGAAAATACCATGGAAATAGCATCTTTATAAGGTTGCAATGAACTCAAAACTAAGGAAGTACACATCAATATGGGAATAGCTGAACAAATTACAATATGTCAATTTATTGGAACATTGTTGCCCTAAAAGAAATGGTGAAAGGGATAGTTCCAGAAAAATCTAGGAAGACTTGGATCAATTAAGAAACAGTGAAGTGAATAGAACCAGAACAATTCATACACTAACAAAAATGATCGTAAAGAAATAAACAATTTTGAAAAGTTAAGAACTCTGATCACTGTGACGACCAACCATGATTCTAGAGGAATGATGATGCATGCTACTCATTACACATGACTTGACAGAGAGGTGACAAATTGAAGGTGTACAATGAGTACCATATACTTTAGGGCAATATCAGGATTTGGTTTTCTAGGGCATGCATATTTTTGCAAGTGTTTTGTTTTTCTTTTTTTTTTTTTACAATGGCAGTGGGAAAGTAATTTTTATTGAAAAAAAATTAAAATGTCAAGATTCAGCAAGGGATAAGACAGTAGGATGGATACTTTTCAATTCTTAATCACTTTCATGGAAGATATTCAATGCAAAATCCAAATGGAAAGATTCCTTATAAATAGTGTCTGCAGATGTTCCTCTTTGTAGATGATACTATATTGATTAGATCAACCCCTGAAATAATACAGAGGTTCCTAAATAAGAGCCATGATAGTCAAAGACAACCAACATGTGACAAAACAGATAAAGAATTCCTGTTGTCTTAAAAAATCATATACAATTGAATGGACAACTTATTGTCCTATTTCATCAGAACAAATATTTTAGAAAGTCACTGTATATGGATGATGAAATTTGGTGTAGAATTGATTAAAACAGAATGGAAAACAAATAAAAAAAGGCAAAATACTTTCAGAAAATTGGGCAACACTATCACTGATCTAAAACTGCTTTCTAAAAGAAAAATACATTTTTATCACCAAGATTCTTTCAGTTATCACTCATAGCATATGGTGTGATTAATGGGATACTGATAGCCAAAAAAGTTGAAAAATTGCCTGTGAACCAAGGGTTGTAGCATATTACTAGACATGGCATAAAATACATTAATATCATATAGATGTATGATTAAGCATGCAAGCAATTGATAAACATTTATTAAGAAGACATTTTATTGCAGGGATAGTTCTAGAAACTATGGATACAAATATAAAACCAAGACATTTCCTGCCTTCAAGGATCTTACATTTTTATGGAGCAAATAAAAAAATTTTACAGACAAGGAAATAACAGAGGAGAGTTTTCACTTAAATGGCCACTGATCATTCATTACAAGAATAGGGAATTAAATAGAAGTGATGGGGTAATAGTTGGTGACGATAGTTGATTAGCTCAGAGCAAATTGCAGAGTTTTCTGGGCCAGGTCTTTTTCTTTTCCTTTACTTGGTGAGCTGCTGGAATATTGGGAATGGAAGGATGAGAGAGTGTGTGTTGGGGGGGAGGGGAAGTTGGGGGTTTGTGGTGGTGGTTGGTGGTGGTGCTGGTGGTGGTCGAGGGAACTGGTCTTCCAGGTCAACAGAGAGCAGTGATAGATGGCTGAAATTTGATCTGAATTTGAAGCCCTGTTAGGAATATCCCTGCTCTCCTCCTCAAGGGTGACTGCTAGAAAGTTTGAGGGAGTTCCTTGAGATGGGAAAGAATGATTAAAGTATTCCACCTCACTAACAAAGGGTCTTGGTTAGTTTCTGAGTCTAAGTTTGTCTGGTATGGCTGGTTGTAAGTGACTAAAGGTGAATGTAGCATTATGGAATAAGTGACCATCAGCCCTGTCCCTGAATCAGCAGAGATTTTACATAGGAAACCTAGCCTCCACTCTACTTTCTTTCCAGGTCTCTGATCAAATTAACTATTCCTAATATCTTTTACAACGCATTCTTCCTATAATTAGTGATAACATGGAAATATTTGAGAAATAAGGTTCAGAGTTGAAATGAGGCTGATTGTAACAAGGATCAATGTAACCAATGAATATAGTGAAGAATGTAAACCTAACAAGTAGCTGACGTGACTCACTTATCAGATTGGTTCCTATAATGTTATCTGATGGTTACCAAGAACATCTATTATCCATACCTGTTATACTGTATCACTAAGAAAATATTCATTGATGTTAAAAAGGTGGTCATTTGAGGGTAGATGATAACCCAAATGCATACATATCATTTTCATTTATTTATTTTAAAATTGTGGAATAAAATAACCAGTTCCATAACATAGTATAACAAAATAATGCATATGAATAAGCAATGATATTATGTATACATAAGTTATCGAGTTTTATTTTGAGTGTCCCTGAATCTCTCTTAAAAGTCTCTATAATGGTTAATGTTCAATACAATCAATATATCATCCATAAATCTGTAAAGAGGTGCTACTGCAGAATTTTGCCTTTCATAGGGAGTTCCTATTCCATTTGGACATTGCTCAAAAAAAAAAATACTCCATGAGTTTATTGAGCACATCTCCCTGCTTTATTCCTTGCTTATGGATATGAGTATAGACAATATAATTGTGTTAAAACAACAATAGTGACAAAATTTTGATTGAGAACACCTTTTTAGATATCCTGCTTTTCTATCGGGTGAAAGAAAAGAAATCAAACTCATTAAATTTTTTTTATCATTCGTCTAAATTACTAACATTAATTTTATATTGATAATCAAACAATAAACATTTATTAAATGCTTAGTACATACCAGCCACTTTGCTATTTGATGGGGATACAAGAAGAGGTGAAAGGTAATTCTGGCTCTCTAGGAGCTTATTTTTTTAATATTTTTATTTTTATTTTTTAATTAAACAAATGCTTTATTAACTTCTGGTTTACATCATTCATTTCCACTAGATTTTGAGTTACAATTTCCCCCCAATTTTTCCCTACCCACCACCCCAGAATAGCAGTCCCACTAGATATCCCCTCATCCAATCTGCTCTCTCCCATATCTTCTCCCATACCCCCTCCAACTTTGCCATTAGGGCAAAGTGAATCTCTGAGCCCCAATGCCTGGACATCTTATGAAACATTTAATTTTAAAACTTCGATTTTCAGATCCATTCCCTTCCTCCCTTGTCACCCACTCCCTCTGAGAAGATAAGCAATTCAGTGTGTGTTGTACATGTATAGCTATGCAAAACATTACCATAGTAGATATATTGTAAAAGACTGCTTATATTTCCCTCCCACCCATCTCACTTCCCACCTGGTCCATTCCCTACTTTGATCCTGTCCCTCTTTGAAAGTGGGTACTTCCAACCTCCCCTCCCCCCAGAAAGCCCTCCCCTCCACCATCCCCCCTCTCATCCCCCTTTCTCCTACTCTCCTGCAGGGTGAGATATCCCATTTAGTATGTATGTGATTCTCTCCTTGAGCCAAATTCAATGAGAATATGGTTTTGCCTTTTTTCTTCCTGTTCTTCCCCTTCCCTGCACCTACTTCCCCTTGCCTCTTCTACATGAGATAGTTTACCCTACCCTGTCTCTCCCCATCTCCTCTTGCCACTTTCCTTTCTCACCTCTTAACTTCACCCCTTAAGTATCATCCCTTCCCACAAAATTCAACCTGTGCCCTCTATCCATGTATACCTGTAAACATATGCCCATATACCCTTCTTCAATAATTTTCATAGTGAGAAAGGTTTCATCAGACACAGTTATTGTTTTTCCATATAGGAATGTAAATCGTTCAACTTTGATAAGTTCCTTTTGATTTCTTTTCCTTGATTACCTTCTCAATCATCTCTTGCTTCTTGTGTCTGAATGTCAAATTTTCTATTCAATTCTGGTTTTTTCCTCAAGAATGCTTGAAAGTCCTCTATTCCACTGAATGACCATATTTTCCCCTGAAACAAAATACTCAGTTTTGCTGGGTAGGTGACCCTTGGGTTCATTCCCAGCTCTTTTGTCCTCTGGAACATCATATTCCATGCCCTTTGATCCCTCAGTGTAGAAGCTGCCAGGTCCTGGGCTATTCTGATTGTGTTTCCACAATATTGAAAGTTTTTCTTCCTGGCTGCTTGTAGTATTTTCTCCTTGATCTTGGAGTTCTGGAACCTGGCTATAATATTCCTAGGAGTTTTCTTTTTGGGATCTTTTTCAGGAGGTGATCTGTAGATTCTTTCAACCACTATTTCCCCCACTGGGTCTAAAACATCAGGACGATTTTCCTTGAGAATTTCTTTAAGGGTGATTTCTAGGTTCTTTCTTCGATCATGGCTTTCAGGTAGTCCAATAATTTTTAAATTATCTCCCCTGGATCTATTTTCCATGTCAGTGGTTTTTCCCATGACATATTTCACATTGCCTTCTATTCTTTCATTTATTTGGATCTGTTTAAAAGCATCTTGATTTCTCATAAAGTCATTAGCTTCCATTTGCTCCAGTCTAACTCTGAAGGAATGTATATCCTCAGTGAGCTTTTGAGATTTTTTTTTCCATCTGGCAAATTTGGATTTTTAAAAACAATTGGGGTTAGTAACTTGCTCAAGGTTACACGGCTAGTCATATTTATGCGTGGGTGCTCATTTTCTGAGGCCGGATCTGATCTCGGGTCATCCCAACTCAGGCCGGCACTCTTACTCACTGCTCATCTAGTCGCCCCTTTAGGGCAATTGGGTTAAGTAACACCCAAGGTTACACGGCTAGGTTTTTGTTTGTGCGGATTAAGTGTTGGAGGCCGGCTCCGAACTCAGGTCCTTCTGATTCCAGGGCCGGTGCTCTATTCACTGCGCCACCTAGCCGCCCCGCAAATTTGGATTTTTAAGGCATTCTTCTCCTCAATGCCTTTCTGAGCCTCTTTTGCCATTTGAGTTAGTCTATTTTTAAGGTGTTATTTTCCTCAGTCAGGCTGTTGACTGTCATTTCATACTTTTCTTGCATCTTTCTCATTTCTCTTCCCAATTTTTCCCCCATTTCTCTTATCTGCTTCTTAAGGTCCTCTATGGCCTGTAGCCAGCTTGTATTTTCATTTGGGGCTTTAGGTGCAGGAGGTCTGACCTCACAGTCCTCCTCCATCCTTTGATCCTCTTTGCCCCTAAATTAGGAGTCCAAGGTTGAATTTTTCTGTTTATTTTGTTTCTTTTGCCTAGGCATGTTGCCACTTAATTGCTTGATTTTGGGGCTTGTTGCCACAATAGGACTCTGTCACCAGAGAGGAGAGCTTCCATACCAAATGTGGGGTCTTCAAAACTTCCGCAGGTTGGGTGGCCTCTGCAAAGCCTCCACCCACTCTGGCAAATTGGATACCCACCCCAAACTACCCCCCCCCCCAGACAACAATCCAGATCCAGGCAGTTTAAAGCAGAGCGATTAACCCCCAGACTGATTGTGGGATCTCCCTACAGTTCGCAGACCAGGAGCTAGAGCCTCCAGAGACGCTGCAAAATGGCTTCTGTGCAGCTGTTTCTTCAGCAGCTTTTCGCCCCCAGGGGCGGAAGCCGATGTGTTCACCAAATATTGGTCCCAAAGTCCACAGGGCATTAACATCTTACTTTGTCCTAGGCATATCTGTGCTGATAATTCTGGAATCGCCATAGCTACTGGTGTTCTGGGGTTCCTCCAGCCAGCTGCTGGCCCAGCCCCCCCCCTCTAAAACCGCGGCTCATGCAGTCCTGGGCTCAGCTCTCAGAGTGCTGTGCTGTCTGTTCCCAGGGCGCTCTGCTGCCTTCTCTCAGAGTGCTGTGCTTGCCGCTCCCTACAGGGCTGCTGGGCTGTCCTCAGCAAGAGGTTAGCTTCTCTGTGTCATTCTGTGGGTGCTGGGGCTCCAGAAGTTGTTCAGAGTCCCCTTTTACATTGTTTGGAAGTTGTGTGGAGCAGAGAGCCTTGGAAGTGCTTGTTTCTACTCCGCCATCTTGGCTCTGCCTCAAGGAGCTTATTTTCAAAAGTGGAAGTCAAATGAGAACATATACAAAGCAAGTTCTACACAGGATAAAAATAAAATAATCAACAGAGAGAAGGTACAGGAATTAAGAGGGATTAATGAAGGCTTCCTGTAGAAGGTGACATTTTAGTTGGGACTTAAAGCAATTTAGGGATATTAGTATACAGAGCAGAGGGAAGAGAGCAATCTAGGCATGCTCAGAACTGAGAGAGAGAGTATCTTGTTCATAGAACATCCAGAAGACTAGAATCACTAGATTGAACAGCAGTGTAAGAGAGGACTGGGTTATAAAGAACTTTGAAAGCCAAAAAGAGCATTTTGTGTTTGGTCTGGAGATAATAAGGGGCCACTAGAATTATTATTATTATTATTATTATTATTATTATTATTAAATTATTGAGTAAGAGAATTAAACAGTTGCAACTGAGCTTTAGGAAAATCACTCTCATGGCTGAGTGGAGGATGGATTGAAGGGAGGTCAAAGATGTGAGTTAGGCAGACTCCCAGCAGACTATTATAATATTCCAGGTGTGAAATAAGTAATGAGGACCTGGACAAGAGCGGTGGCAGTGTCAGAGAAGAGAAGAGGGAGAATAGGAGAAATAATGAGAAGGTGAAATCAACAGGCCTTAGTTTATTGATCTGATTAGATATACGAGTGGGGCATTGAGAGACAGTGGGTATAATTATTCAAATTTTATCTACCAGTAGTGTCATTTCATTTATGATGCTTATGCTGAATGAGATTTGAACATATTTTTAAAAATGCAGTTGTCCTCCAGTGAAGTCATATTAGAAATAAAAATTTTAAAGAGGTTTTTATTTGTTTGTTTGTTTGTTTTGTCTCATAGCAATGAAGAGCAAAAGAATATCCTACATGTTAATTTTATTGTTTTGTAGCTTGTTTATTCTCCTGTAGACTGAAACTGATGTATGCAAATGCCAGCTCTGAATTCTGTTCTAGTCTTCCCAAAGGCCAACAATTTCCAAAGATTGTCATTTCTGCAGTGTTTTCAAATAAAGAAGAGTGAATGGGTTTCCAAACATCATTGTTTTGAGGCTCCAAAAAGTCAATTAAAAAGTCCATTATCTTTGCCCAGACATGCCCAACTTATTTTTCAGGCATGTTATTATTTTAAGAAAGGATTTTGTGTGCCTGTTCACAACTTCCTCCCTTCTCCTTTACCCCCTATTCTTGACTATTTCAGAATAAGATAAAAGTGGAAAGAATAATGACAATAAATTTCTAATCATCCTTACATAGCAATAATCTGAATCAATATACAAATTCTGTTATGGAAAGAAATATTATGTAATAAAATATATGTTACCCTTTTGCTACATCGATAAACTCTTCAAATAATTATTTTTTACCCCAGGCCAAGCATCAGCTCCTACATAAAATTTGATTTCCAGACAACTGTGACAGATATTCTATGCAACAGATTAACTATTCTGCCTGTTTATGTATCTGTGAATTTCTTTGTAAAAAGCAGGGTAGAATGCTTTTTAATCTAATAATAAATAATTCCAAATTTAGAAATGTTCCTATTTGGAGAGGGTAGTTACAGTCCCCATCAGTATAACACTTGTAAATCAGCAATTTACGTTTATGATTCTAGCTTATAAAGTCCTAGTTAAGTTTGAAACTATCAAAGTACTAAGACTTTTTACATAATTGTTTTAGCTGTGTTATTTGAAATATGTTGTTTTTCTGAAAAACTATGAATTTCTTATCATGGACTATATATTTTTCCTTTGTATATTTTCTTTATTTTTTGAAAACAGATCTTTTTGCTGCCTCTCTTCTTTACAAAGCATTTCTGAAAACAAAACGAAACAACAAAAAACCCACAACATTCTAAGAAATCCACCCACAAAACTGAACCCTCTTTTATATCAAATTAAGAAAAAACATCAAGTGGTACCTCCAGATGAATAAAATATTCTCTCCTTCATTTCCTTCTCTATGATGCAGATGCAGAATTGTTTTATAATCTGACATGGGTTTTTCACATACTCAGATTTTGCTTCAATTTTAGAGATATTTATTTTACATTTTTGAGGTCATTATGCATATGTATCTGCATATATTCAGGAGGGCAGCTAGGTGACAGAGTGCTCAGAGCACCACCCGTGGAACAAGGAAGACCTGAGTTCAGATCCAACCTTAAACACTTACTAGCTGTGTGACCCTGTGCAAATCAGTTAACTCTGTTTGCCTCAGTTCCTCTAATGGGAAGCAAAATAGCACTTAGCTGCTTGTTTCAGCTATTGAAGTGCCTTTGAACCTCTGCTGTGATTATATCAAGTCTTTGTTGGAAACAAAATGTTGCCCTTAGTAGGCTTAAGGGAGTTTGGAGACCTTCCCTGCCCTTGATAGGCCTAACATCATCACATGGAGCACATGGTGGGAGGAACTTGCCAAAAGAGCAGAACAGGAAGGATACAAAAGGAAGGGTGGAACAGGAAGGATCAGAGCAGATAAAAGCTTGAGCATGAGCTGGGACCAAGCAGAACTGAATTCAGAAATGCTTGTGATTTTGGCACTCTGTAGCACTCTTTCTTTTATTCTGTCAGCAAAAGTTTTGTCTGTTATTTTTAGACAGAAGTCCTAAAAGAGGACTTTACTGCTGATCCAGAAGCCCTGGAAGAGGACTTGTCCTGAAAGAGAACTTTTATTGCTGTTTACCAAAGTCCTGAAAGAGGACTTTACTGCAGTTTACAGAAGTCCTGGGACTTCAGTGCTGATTTATGTTTATTTCTCAGACAGAAACTTGGTATGTTGGTTTGTGATACTTCGTCAGACAAAAAGTGAATAGAGATGAGAAGTTCCAGCAATATGTGTGAATATTGTTGTAATTCTGCTAAGCTTAATGGGTGTAAATATCATTAGGGCTCTGTTAAGCTTTGTCTTCCTAGAGATAGAAATTGCAAGGAACTTGGAGTGGAGTAGTCACCATGAACTTCAATTGGGGAGCTGCCTACCTGAGCAGGGTAAATCCAGGCAATAGCTGGGGGCATGGAAGAGGAGTCATGGGGTTAAGAAGTCAGCCTAGAATTAGATGAAAAGACCTTTACTTGGCTATTTAGTGCTGACTGATGAGATTATGACTTACTGTGGTCTAAGGGTAGATGGCCTTTGTACTTTCCACTACCCCTTAAGGATGATCAACTTAAAGATGATTACTCCTTGAGGATGAATGACTTAAGGATGATTGGAAGCCAGTATCCAATAAAAATGAAAGAAGATTTTAGATGGGAACTTAACATTGATTGAGGAGACTGTGACTTATTGAATGATATATTTTGTTTAAGACTATGTGGTCACCTTAGTAATAAGTTGTTATGTTATATTGTTGTGAATATTGTGCTTTAGTTTCTTGATGTTTTGCTTTCGCTTATTGCTGAATAAATAGAGATTTTACTATAGTATGTAATCACAACCTTAAAGTTATTCTCAGCAGCAGTCCTCAGGAGAGTTCCTCATGCTTGGCTTAACAGGTAGTAAGCCTGAGGGACAAAGAGGTTGGTGTTGCCCTCTGTTGTAATAGGGAAGGTAGGACAGTATAGTGAGGGAGGGTTTAGGGGGAAAGATAATGAGTTCTGTTTTGGACATATTGAGTTAAAGATGTATATTGGACATACAATTTAGGATGTCTGAAAGACAGTTGGAGATAGGATTTTGGAGTTTAACAGAGAGCCATCCACAATCCAATGTGTGTGGAGAATATGGTCTAAATATGATTAGCTAAAAAAGAGTACTATCAGTACAGTAGTAAGCATCTCTCCTTAGATCATACCAGTTGGAAGAACTGAACACTTACAGGTCTCTAAAAGTATCTCTGAAAGAGCTACACAGAAACCTCTGATGGTTGGGACAATATGCCCTCCATCCTGGAAGCAAAGCCCTACTTTGTCAAAGACTTAAAAGTTAGGTAATAAGCTGGGAAACTGAGCAAAAAAACAGAAAGAAAAATAAAACATCTGACTATAGAAAGTTACTGTGGTGAAAAGGAAGATCAAAACACAAACTCAGAAGACAATGAAGTCAAACATTTTATATTCAAAGACTACAAGAAAAATACAAATTGCTCTCAGGTCATAGAAGAGCTAAAAAAAATGGATTTTGAAAATCATGAAAGAGAGGTAGAGGAAAAGTTGGGAAGAGAAATGAGAGTGAGGTAAGAAATCATGAAAAAATGAGCCAATAGTTTGGTAAAGGAGCATAAAAAAATAACACCTTAAAACACAGACTAGGAGGGGGTGGAGCCAAGATGGTGGCATAGAAGCAGGAAAATTCTGTGTGCTCCCCCCATAACTACCTCAAATACCTATAAAAATGACTCCAAACAAACTTTAGGGCTACAGAACCCACAAAGTGACAGAGAGAAACAATTCTCCCTTTGAAGGCAGCCCAGCAGGCTGGCAAGAAGGGTCTATTGCAGCACACTGGGAGCAGCCCCCAGCCCCTCATGAGCACATGTTTTTAACTCTAGGGCTCCCTGACAAGCCCCGGCTGAAGTGACTTTGGGAGAGTGCATCACCAGCAACTATGGAGATGTCCAGATTTATCAACCCATAAATGCCAAAGACAAAGTGAGAGGTCAGTGTGGACTTTGTGGAAATGGGGGTCTGGCAATGCAGCCCTGGCCTCTGCCCCCAGAGGGACAAGTGGCTGAGGCACAGGTGGCCACTGCCACGTGGCTGCTTTGGAGCTCCTGGCCTGCAGATTGTAGGGGGACCAAGCAACCATCTTTAGAGGTAATCACTCTTGCTTTAACCTTTTGGATCTGGATTGCTGTCTAGGGTGGAGGTCCTGGGGTGTGTGACCAGGTGCCAGAACCAAAGGAGGTTTCTGAGAGAGCACCCAACTAATAGCTTCAGCAGTTGTGAAAACCCCAAAAATTTGGGGAAAAGCTCCCCTGCCTGGTAGCAGAGTCCTAATGTGGCAAAAAGCTCAAAAGTCAAGTAATTGAGTGGCAACATGAGCAAGCAAAGGAAGCAACACTAGTACAGGAATCCAACTTTACATTCCTATTTTGGGATCGAAAAGGATCAAAACATGGAACAGGAGGAAGACAACAAAGTCAGAACTCCTGCACCAAAAGCTTCCAAGAAAAATATAAACTCCTTACAGGCCATAGATAAGCTTAAGAAAGATTTTGAAAACCAAATAAGAGAAGTGGAGAAAAATTGGGAAGAGAAATGAGAATGATGCAAGAAAATCATGAAAAGAGAGTCAACCACCTGACTGAAGAAAATAATACCTAAACAAATAGACTAACTCAAATGGCAAAAGAAGCTCAAAAAGGCAATGAGGAGAAGAATGCCTTAAAAAGCCAAATTTGCCAGATGGAAAAAGAATCTCAAAAGCTCACTGAAGAGAATCATTCCTTCAGAATTAGATTGGAGCAAATTGAAGCTAATGACTTTATGAGAACTCAAGATGCCATTAAATAGATCCAAAAGAATGAAAAAATAGAAGTCAGTGTGAAATATCTTATTGGAAAAACCACAGACCTGGAAAATAGATCCAGGAGAGATGATTTAAAAATTATTGGACTACCTGAAAGCCATGATCAAAAAAAGAACCTAGAAATCATCCTTCAAGAAATTCTCAAGGAAAACACAGACTAGGCAAAATGTTCAAAGAGGTTCAAAAAGCCAGTGAGGAGAAAAATGCCTTAAAAAAACAGAACTGGCCAAATGGAAAAGGAGTCTCAGAAACTCACTGAAGAAAATAAAATAAAATAATTCCTTAAAAATTAGAATGGAGCAAATGGAAACTAATGACTTTATGAGAAATCAAGAAACAATAAAACAGAATCATAAGAAGGAAAAAACAGAAGACAATGTGAAATATCTCATTGGAAAAACCACAGACCTGGAAAATACATGCAAGAGAGATAATTTTAAAATTATTGGACTACCTTAAATCCATGATCAAAAAAGGGCCTACACATCATCTTACAAGAAATTGTCAAGGAAATCTGCCCTGATATTCTAGAACCAGAGGGTTAAATAGAAATGGAAAGAATCCTCCTGGAAGAAATTCCAAAATGAAAACTACCAGGAATATTACAGCTAAATACCAGAATTCCCAGGTCAAGGAGAAAATATTGTAAGCATCTAGAAAGAAACAATTAAATTTTGGTAGAGTCTGAATGACACAAGATTTAGCATCTTCTTCATTAAAGGATCTAACAGCTTGGAATATGATATTCCAGAGGACAAAGAAACTAGAATTACAAGCAAGAATTACCTACCCAGCAAAAATGTGTATAATCCTTGAAGGGGAAAAATGCATATTCAATAAGATAGAGAATTATGCCCAATGTGTTATAAAACCATGCATTCCCTTTGACACTACTAGGTCTGCATTAGAAAAGAGATTTTAAAAAAAGGAAAATATACAAAATGTACAAAAATATTTCTAGCATTTATTTTCTGATGGCAAAATATAGCAAATTGAGGGCATGTCTATCAACTGGGGAATGGCTCAACAAATGGTGGTATGGGATTGTGATGGAATGCTATTATACTGTGAGAAATGATGAGCAAGATACTCTCAGAAAAACCTGAAAAGATTTAAATGGTCTGAGGCAAAGTAAAATGTTCTGTGTTAAAACTAACAGCAATGTTTTAAGATGATCAGCTGTGAATGACATAGTTATTCTCAGCAACACAAGATCCAAGACATCTCTGAAGGACTTAAGATGAAAAATACTATCCACCCCCCAGAGAAAGGACTAGTAGTGTCTAAATACAGATTGGAGCATACTTTTTTGTAAACATCTAGTCTGATCAGGACCCTGCTCTATAGGGAGTGAGTCAAGGCCCTGAGTAGAAGCATAGAGAGGCTTAGCAATAAGGACGAAATTTGGGATTCAGAACCTACAAAACCCAGCCAGTGCTAGAAAATTTTGAAGTTGTTTCTAGGTGGCTGGAAAAGCTATAGACAAGATTGTCCTTTTCCTCTTAGAGGTTAAGGAATGAGAGGTAGGAGTTCGTTCACGGCCCAGATACTTTATAGCCTGGTGTGCTATCTGGACTTTATCCAAAGAGACCCTATACCCTCGACTACCCAAGAAATTAAAGGCTTCTGCAGGAGCAGCCAAAGTGGCCTCCCCGGCTGGGGCTACAAATAGGATATCATCCACATACAGGATTAAGCTACTATCAGTTAAATTCAGATCCCTTAAATCCCTTCCCAAAGCTTGGCCAAATAAATGTGGGCCATCCTGAAACCCTTGGGGGAAGACTTTCCATATTAGCTGACATGGACTTGTTTCCCCAGGAAATATCCATTCAAATGCAAAAATATATTGTGAGTCTGTGTGCAGAGGTATACAGAAAAAGGCATCTTTGAGATCTAGGGTGGAAAACCATTGGGTGCCTCCAGGGATATGAGTAAGTATTGTATAGGGGTTGGAGACTACGGGGTGTATGGGAATGACAGCTTTGTTAAAACCCCTGAGTTCTTGAACCATTCACTATTCAAAATTAGGCTTTTTTACAGGAAGAATTGGGGTGTTACATGGAAATTGGCAAGGTTAAAGGATTTTATATTTTAGGTATTTGTCAATTAATGGTTATAGTCCTTCACAGGCTTCAGACTTGATTGGATATGGATGTCGATGGGGAAAAACATTAGAGGTGAACAGTAACTGGGGTGGCATGAGTAGCTCTCCCAGGAATTTGCTGATCCCAGACAACTGTCTCCCACACTTCTGGGGGAACATGGGGGGGTGGGGAGGGGAGGGTTCTGGTGAACAGAGGGCAAAGGGATATGGGAGGTTTAACTAGAGAAAATTGACTCCCCAATTTCACCATCATGTCCCTTCCCAACAAGGGGGCAGGGCAAGAGGAGTAAGTGTAAGGAAGTAAGTAAGGAAGGAGTGTTCAAACAACAGATCCTCAAATAGGCAGGGGAGGGGGTATGTCTCAAGACATCTTTGAGTTTTCCCTTCTATGCCCATGACCTCACCGGTCGAGGACCTAGTAGGGTCAGAGTAATTAATTAAAACAGAGAATGTAGCTCCCATATTGATCAGAAAGAGGGTAACCTTCCCTTCTATCTCAGTGCTTGCCCAGGGTCCAACAAGGGAAATGGAGAAGGTGGGGGCATTGCCAAGCCCCAGGCTTCCCCCTCATTCCAAGTCTTGAGAAGACTGGAGGACAAGGTACTGGGAGTGGCTCTACCACTTTTACCTTGGTGACAATCCTTCCTCCAATGTCCCTCCTGGACAGATGGGCATAGTTCTAGAGGTGTTGTTTCCTGGGGCTCCCTCTGGGGAGGTGGCCTGGAAGGGGACTCCTGGGACTAGTGACCCTCCTTGTGGAATCAAAAGCAGGTTTTCCCCCTGCCCAAGTGACTGGGCTTCCTCCAAGGGGGTCCCCTGAAGGGTTTTTTTTTCCTGGCCACAGCAGCAGCCAAGAATTGATCACGTTCTCTGTCTCTGGTTTGTTCCCTGTGTTATTTCTCCTCTGCGGCAAACAGGTATCTGTTATTAAAGACTCCAAGGCCATTTCCAGTAATTGGGCCCGAGGTGTGTAGGATCCCATTCCCAATTTCTGTAGTTTTCTCCTAATATCTAGGACAGACTGACTAATAAAATACATATTAAGGATTGCTGCCCCTTCTATAGAGTCAGGGTCTAAATTTGTATACCTTTTAATAGCTTCTACAAGTCTATCTAGGAAAAGTGTGGGGTTTTCTTGATTTGTCTGAGAAATTTTTCTTTCTGATAATTTACTTGCTTTTGAAATGCAGTTCTTAGGCCTTCTAACAGGCAAAGTTCCATATGGTCTTTCTTCTCCCTATCCTCCTAGATTTGATAATCCCATCTCATTTTTCTTTCCTCTATCCACATAGGGTATCATACCCTTGCCTTCCAGTGCTATACCCAAACCAATATAAATTTTGATCACTGAAATTTTGCAAGAGATCACAGGATTTATGGGCTAGTTTTTTTTTTTTTGTTTGTTTTGTTTTTTCCCCCTTAAGGATCATGCCTTAAACCCAAATCATTCTGGCTCTCATTGATTAACCGATAATAAGTCCCAGACCAACCTCACTTGTTCATTGTTTGTGCCAAGATTAGCCCAGAGTGAACATAAATAGCAATTGGTTGTTTTGGCCAGAAACCCTGAGGGTCTTCCCTACCTAGATTGATTTTTTTCTCTTTTTGACTAAGTAAAAGAATCTGCTCTCTACCTCAGTTCTTACCTAGCCTTAATCACTAAATGGGAGTTGATTCAGTCAAACTGAGACTTGGGAAAGACCTTAGCTTAAAAAAGTCAAGGTCTCCCACAGAATCCAGGGCCATCTCCAACTGTCCTGATCTATATCTTGCCACTGGGCCCAGATAGTTCCAAAGGAGAAAGTGAGATTGGTAACTGCACATCCTTCCCTCACTTGCATGTCATGGTTTATATCATGATTGTCTTAGAGAAGGAAGGATAGACAACAACAGTAACCGTGACAGCAACACATATATTTTTGATCAATAATTTAGAGTCTATCACATTGATTTTATTTTAAATATTAATTTTGTCCATAGATTTCTAGGACACCCTCCTTCTTTCTTGAGTTCAGTACCTAGATCTCAATCTTTCTTTCCCAATTCCTCCCCTTATTGTAGGATACTTCAATAAATATGTTGATATTCCTGCAAATATCCCAATCTATCATTTTCTGAATTTATTCATTGCCCATAATCTACTCCTCCACCCTACCACAGCCATACATCAAGATAGTTATGCCTTTAATTTTGCTAACATCAGCAAGTATTTCACATCCATGTTCATTAACTCTGAAATTCCTGTATTTTATCATAATCTGTTGTCATTCCTACTGTACTTCTTGTTTGGCAAGTCTAAATTCTGTTCCTCCTCCTCTTCCTCATGACCTTGAATACCTCCAACCTTCAATTCTTTCCTAGGACATCATCCCTAAACTAGCTACATTCTTTTGCCTTTTCCATCTTGCCCCCTGGGTGAACCAGTTCAACTCTATGCTGTCTTAAGTCACTGGCTCCTTAATCCTTGATTTTGTTCTTCCAAAGCTCAGCCTTGGATTATATCCATACATCTTTACCCCTACACATTTGCTGTGGAACAGAGTTGGAGAAAAAAATAAAATTGTGCTGACATGGTCCATTAAAGTTTATGTTCCAAGATGGCTTGGACTTCCCTACAGCTCCAGATTTCACCTCCTCTAATACATGTGAAAAATGACTCTAAACAAATTTTAGAGCTACGGAACCCACAAAGTGACAGAAACAAGTCTCCCACTGAAGAGAGCCTGGCAGGCTGGCAGGAAAGGTCTATCTTACTGAGGTGGGAGCCAAGCCCAGCCCCACATGAGCAGTTTTGGCCCCAGGGCAGCCCTGACCAGCAGTGGCCACAACAGACATCAGAGAGTGAAACACCAGCAGCTGTGGAGGTTTCCAGACTTCTCAACCCATAAATGCCAAAGACAAAGTAAAAGTGTGGAACTCTTTTGGAACAGGGGTGGCCACCTGGAAGAGTTGAATCTGGCCCCTGCCCTGTGGTGAAAAGCAGTAGCTTCACACATGGCTGCCTCAGGAGCTCCTGGTCTGCAGATTGTAGGGTGACCAAGGGACCATTCAGAAGGTAATTGCTCTTACTTTGACCTTCTTGGATCTGGATCATGGTCTTGGGTAGAGGTCCTGGGGCGTGTGGCCAGGTGCCAGAGCCTGTGGGGGCTGCAGAGAGGTACCCTTCTAATTGCTCTGGCAGCTGTGAAAAACCCAGTGACTTGGGACAAATCTCTCTTCATTCTGAAAGCAGAGTTCTATTGTGGCAAAGAATACAAAAGTCAAATAATTGACTGGCACCATGAGCAAGCTGAGGAAATGCAATACTACCATAGATTCCTTTTTCTGGAACAAAAAGGATGAAAGCATGGAACAGGAGGAAGACAAAGAAGTCAGAACTCCTGCATCAAAAGCTACCAAGAAAAATATGAATTAGTTACAGGCCATGGAGGAGCTCAAGAAGGATTTTGAAAACCAAGTAAGAGAAGTGGAGGCAAAATTGGTAAGGAAAATGAGAATGATGCAAGAAAATCAAGAAAAGTGAGTCCACAGCCTGATTGAAGAAAAAACACATCTTAAAAAATAGCCTAGCTCAAATGGCAAAAGAGGCCCAAAAAGCCAGTGAGGAGAACACAAGATCTAGCAGCTTCAACATTAAGGGATGTAAGGCCTTGCAATATGATATTCTGGAGGTCAAAGGAGCTAGAATTCAAACCAAGAATCACCTACCCAGCAAAACTGAGTATAATGCTTCAGAGGAAAATATGGTCATTCAGTGAAATAGAGGATGTTCAAGTATTTTTTATGAAAAAACTAGAGAAGAACAAAAAATTTTACTTTCAAATATAAGAAGCATGAGAAGGTAAACTGGGAAAAGAAATTATAAGGAACTTATTAAAGTTGAACTATTTACATTCCTACATGGAAAAACAATAATTGTAACTCACGAGACTTTTCTCAGTATGAGGATAATTGAAGGGACTATATATGTGTATATACATACATACATATATATATATATAGGAGGGTGTATGTATATATAAATACATATGTGAGTGAGTGTATATGTGTGTACACATATACATAGAGGATACAGGATCAGTTGAATAGGAAGGGATGATATATACAAAATAAATGTAAGAAGTGAGAGAGAATATATTCGGAGAAGGAGAAAGGGAGAGATAGAATAGGGTAAATTATCTCATATAAGAAAGGCAAGAAAAAACTGTTACAATGAGGGTAAAAGCAGGAAGGTGAAAGGGAATGGGTCAATCTACTTTCATTGAATTTGAATTAAGGATGGAATAACATACACACTCAACTGGGCATCTTACCCTATAGGAAAGTACAGGAGAAGATAAAAGAGGGGGGATGACAGAGGGGAGGGTAGATTGGGGGAGAGGGTAGTTAGAAGCAAACATTTTTGAAGAGGGACAGGGTCAAAGTAGAAAATAGAATAAGTGGGGTCAGGATGGGATGGAGGGAAATATAGTTAGTCATTCACAATATAACTACTGTGGAGACATTTTGCATAACTACACATGTGCACCCTATATTGAGTTGCTTATCTTCCAAGTGGGGATGGGTGAGAAGGGAAGATGGGAATGAATCTGGAACTAAAAGTTTTAAAAACAAATGATAAAAAGCTTGTTTTTACATCCATCTTGCCTTACTAGAAAGTTAGGAGGCTGATAGGGGAGGATATGAGAGAGAGCAGATTAGGTTAAGGGGTATTCAGTAGGCTATCTTGGGGTAGGGGACAGACAGGAAGAAAATTTGTAACTCAAAATCTTGTGAAAATGAATGCTGAAAACTAAAAATAAATAAATAAAATATTTTTAAAAAAGGAAAACAGGAAACAACAACATGAATGACTTAAAAGAATATATGTACCAATTTTGCCTATTGATGTCAGGAGGCACATTCTACAACTTGATTTTTAGTAAAGTGTAAATCTGACCATGTTATTCCCCAAGTTCCAGTGGTTTCTTATTACCTCCAGGGTCAAATATAAAGTCCTTTGTCTAGCATTTAACTGTCTTTACCATCTGGGCCCTTTCTAGTTTTCTATCTCCTTATATACGCTTACCCTCTACACCTGTCTTGGCCTACTTCCTATCTCTCACAAAGGACACTTTATATCCTTTATGTCTTCGCACTGGCTTTCTGATATGCCTAAAATATATTTTTGTTTCCCCTCTTCACCTTGACCTCTTAGAATCCTTGAGTTCCTTGAAAATTATGTCAGTTGTAGATCCTTCCCCCTGAAGTGATCATCCATTTACTTAGTACATATCATATAGATATTTATTTACATATTTTCCCCATTATGATATAAATTACACGAAGAAACATTTCCACCTTTCCTTGTGTCTTTAGCACTTACAGTATTGACATGTAGTAAGCACTTCGTATTTGAACTCTAAGCTCTAAGTCAAAAGATAAATAAAAGTCATCCAACAGAAAGGCACTGTCTCTGTAGTTAGTTGACTGGGGTACACAAATATTCTGTCAGGGAAAGCCCTGATAAAATTGATCATTTATTGCTATAAGGTCATTCATTGTTTTTCTATGGTTTTACCATATGGAATCCATTAGAGATTATGACTTTTCATTTTAAGATCTAATGAATAAAGACACATAGTAGGATATAAGGCCATTCAAAAGAGAGACAGAGCTATCAGGCTCAATATGTTTTTTGGTCATTTTTTTTTCTTCATGCCTTTTTTTCACCTCACAATGTTACTCACTTAGCTCTATTCTTTTACTTTTCCAAAAATAAATCACAGTGTATCTCCAACATATTTGTCCTCTTTGCTTCAATCATCTTCCTTAAGTTACTCCTTCTGCACATTATCCCTGTGTCAAAGAGCTCTGCCTGAGTTGTCTATTTGATCCTAATTCCCTCATTTGGGGCCACTCTCACAGTTCTCAAGTAGTTCACCAGGGTGAACAATTTATTTCACTCAACTAAACTGCTTTATGATTTAAAAACCCTACTCTTTACCACTTCAATTTACAAGATCACTTGAAAGTTCCTTCTTCTGAAATGAGAATAAAATGAATCCCATTAACCTTTCTTAATCATTTTGATTCCAAAAATTAGATGTCACATTTGTCACCTTATATAAGGTGCTCCCAGAGCGTCAAATTTGGCCTTCAGAAAATCAGACACAATTCTTATTTCCTTAAATTTATCCCATAAGCCAAAAAACATTCATTTTGGCTATGGTGGCTAATGTGCAATCAAGGGTCATGTCTGGCCCTTAACTCATGACCTGAAATAAATGGGAGCAGTCTATGCATCTGATAACACAGTTTGCCCTAGTGAGTTTAATAATCATAATATATAGCAACTGAATGGAATATTTTACTTCAAAAAACAACTTGAGAGATTGAAACTAGAGAAAATTATCATAACAGAGAGACCATGTCAAGTTTTGAAACATAAAGCAGTCTGAATTTTTCAGTTTTCATCTTGATATTTGACAAGTAAAGAATATTTGTAAAAAAAAAAAGTAGGATTTATTTAATTATTAATAACAATTGAAACTTATATAGTCAGTCTTTCAACAAGAATTTATTAAGTATTTACTATGCATCAGACACTTTGTCTTTAATGGGAATACTAAAAAAGACAAAAACAACAATCCCTCCTCTGAGGAGCAAGCATTCTAATGAGGGAGTTAATATGTAGATAAATAGGTCCATAAATGTTATATATATATATATACACACATATATATTTTGGAAGAAAAAGGTAATTTCAGAGAAAAAGACACTAGCAGCTGGTAGGACTTGGAAAGATTTGCAAAAGGTAAGATTTTTAGCTAAGTCTTGAAGGAAACCAGTGAAACTAAAAAGTGGAGGTGAGGAGGCAGAGCATTACAGTCATAAAATATACTCAGCATAAAAGCAGGTAAATGAGAGATGGAGTGCTCTGTGTAATGAAAAGCAAGAAGACCTATGAAGCTGATTAGAAAGTGTATGGAAGTAAATAAATTGAAAGAAGACTAGAGAGGTAGATAGGAGTCAGGTGATGAAGAGCTTTAAATACCAAATGAAGGACTTTCTATTTGATCTTTGAAGTGAAATTATTATTTTACTATTAATTATTAAATTAGGATTGAAGTTTTCTTTTATTTTCTTTCCTTTCCCTTTTCTTCCTCTTTCAGGGACTGTCTCTGAAGGATAGAGTTGACAATGAGATTGGTCTAATCCCCAATCTCCTCAATTGTGGATCTGACTCCACCTAACAAGAGTTAAAGTTTTATTAAAGTATAATAGAATCTAATCTAGGTGAATCCCAGACCTGAAGCATTAAGTTCATGCCACTGAAACCCTCATTGTTCAACTTGAATGGCCTGGATGCATTTGTCTGCTTTATGTAGATAACTGGAGGAAACAGAATCTCATTCAGACCATTCAAGGATTGTTCACCAGTCAGGGTTGATCTCCACCTATCAGAGGCACTGACTTGTCCAAAGTTTCCAAAATTAAAGGATCTCCAGGGCGAGGTCTTTAGTTATTGAGAGAGAACACTGACCATCAATTTATAGATTGTTTGCTAGCCTAATTAATAACTTGATTATTAATTACCCAGAAAGTTTACCTTGGAAGTTTTTTGTCTCAGTGATAATAAGTGAAGAGGTTACCCACAAAGAGGCTTAGGGTTGCTCTGGAGAACCCAAAATACCAACACTCTGGGTCCTGCCCAATGAATTCAACTCAAGTTTTCTCTCAGCCAAAGAAAAGTATATTAAAAGTTTTCTTGCATTAGACACAAGGTAAGTCTGTGCTAGGTCATTCTATGTCACTCTCACTATTCTATGGCGCTCTCCCAAACATGAAGACAAGACAGGGTCTTATATACAGAAGGTTGTGGGAGGAATCTAGGGATGGTCTAGGGAAGGAGTTTGGGGAGGATCTTCAGGAGGAGTTAATGATGTCAATGAGTGATTAAGGGTGGGAGGCCACTTGGAGACTACAGACAAAGGTGGGCTAGGCCAGTTCAAGGGTGTATTGATATTTTGATAGGCTCAAGGGTGGGAAGTAGATGAACAATGGAGGGCTAGGCTAGTAACTAGGCTAGAGTTAGTAGTTAGTAGTTAGTAATTAGTAATTAGGGTAGAGTTCTGGGCCCAGCCACAATGTATGGCTTATTGCCTCATGCAAATACCTCATCAATTGAGACAATTTAATCAAATTCCAAGGGAGGTACCTCATCAATAAGTAGGGAATAGAGTTTATTCACTATGGCATTTTTCTTTTTTTTTTCTTTTTTTTTTAATATTTTTTAAAGCAATTGGGGTTAAGTAACTTGCTCAAGGTTACACGGCTAGTCATGATTTATGTGTGTGTGCTCATTTTCTGAGGCCGGTTTCGATCACCTGTCATCCCAACTCCGAGGCCGGCGCTCTTACTCACTGCACCACCTAGCTGCCCCATCGTTTTTTTTTTTTTTAAGGTAAGAGAAATAATCTCAGATTTGTAGATCAAAGAAATAGTTTCATATGTCTCAAAGACTGAAAATTACTCAAAGAAGAGGAATTGATTCGTGTAATGGAGGAGACAGAAGGATGATAGATTGAGGATATAGATGGAATTATAAGTCTTGGAATGGGAAGAGTGTCATTCTATCCTCTGTGAATTGTTGGTAGAAGACTGATGAGGATATAAAGTTCAAGAGAAGAGAAAAGAGAGATTGGAATTTGTCTCTAAAATAATGGCATGGGTGGTGTAGGGGAGACTGATATTCTATACAGTATTTAGGCAATAAGGATTGAGTTTTCCAGGGTCACACAGCTAGTAAGTATCTAAGACTGGATTTGAATTCAGATACGCCTGACTCCATTGCCAGGACTTGATCCATGGTACCACCTAGCTGTCTCACTGGTCCAGTTGTACAACACAGCCCTCTTCTCCCCTCTTCTTTTCTCCCCTTCTCTCTCTTGTCTCCACAGAGGATATAATACCCTTACCTGCAGGTGCTCTGCCCAATGAAATGTGAATTTTGATTTTGAAAGAAGTCTTGGGTTTACAGACCTGATTTCTCTCTTAAAAATCTTGCCTTAAACCCAGATCACTAAGCTCTCATTGAATGGCCAACAATAGGTCCTAGCCCAAGCCCCACCCTGTCATTGTTTGGATCCCAATGGCTCAGGATAAATGTAAATAGAAGGGGTTTCTGTTTTGGCCAGAAACACTGAGGGTCCCAGATTGTTTTTTTGTTTTTGTTTGTTTGTTTTAATTTTGACTAGGTATAACAGAGGACTCTTTGCCTCATTTCTTACATAGTCTTAATTACTGAATGGGTGTTGCCTCAGTCAAATTGAGACCTGGGAAAGATCTTAGTTTTAAAATGGCCAAGGTCTCACAGTATATTCAGGGTCATCTCCAATTGTCCTGATCTATATCTTGCCACTGGGCCCAGATGACTTTGGAGGAGAAAGTGAGGCTGTGACCTTGCACAGCTCTTCCTCACTTAAATCCAATTCACTTGCAAGTTATGGCATCACCTTCCTGATGTCATGGTCCTTTTTGAGAAAACAAACAACAACTATTACCACTACTCCCACAGACCCAGAAGTTTGTAATATCCGATATAGAGTATCCAGTGTTCTGCTAAGATATAGATATGATAAGCTTTTCAAAACTGAGTTTCCTCCAGGTAAAGAAGCCCCTCCTTTACTCACCTAGATTTTATTTGTTATCTCTCTACAATGTTGTCATGGAGACTTAAGAGATCAATTGCACTACTGCTAAAGACTGGGAATTGGACTTTTCTCAGAGACTGATTTGTAACTTACCCAGAGAGTTGACTTGAAGAGCTCTGCAGGTCTATTAAAATCACTTTGATAAATATATATCTTTGTAAGAGGTCATTAATTGTTAATTAGATTCATGATAATTGACAGCATACATAATAGAAGTATGAAAGATATCAAGTAAGAAGAAGATTTAAGCATATGGACCAAATCAACTCCTGATTTCTTAAAATATCGAAGTTAACGTTTTGGGCTAGAAATTAAACTATAACTGGCACAGGAAAATGCAGATGAAACCAAGAGGATAACTTTAGGATAAATCAGTCAATCAATCAGCAAATGTACTATGTGTTAGGCCCCTCAGGGTACTAGTATGATGAATTAAATTGTCTTTACTTTTAATGAATTTATATCTTGTGCTAGCCTCAATTCTAAGAAATATAATAAATACCAAAATGTTGGATTAGACTCTATAGACTAGTAACAGTTTAAAAGATGCTTGTTTTCTGAGAGGTGACTTCTTTTCAAATGTATTTCATAGACTTAGAGCTGATAAGCCTTACTTGATTCTGTGGAGGGGAAGAACTTTCCTCCCCCAAGTGGGAAAAAAAATCATAGGAAAAAAATCTAGAGCTGGAGGGTAACTCTGATGTCATTAGTCCAACTCTTATTTCACTAATAAGAAAATTGAGTCCCAGGGAAGCTAGCTGCCTTTGTATCAGTTCTGACAGATATCAGTGATAGAACTCAATTCTGCTTCCATAGCTAAGCTTTGTATTATGCTTCTTGCTTCCTTCTTCCTATAAAGTAGTCCTTCATATCTCCCTTTGTACCATTTTTACAATTATCTGTTTTTATCAAAGTTGTTCTTATTTGAGTTTTATTCCAGAATAGTCTTTAAAGTCCATGAGGGCAATGCCAGTATTTTATTTAAAATCTCTAGCACCTAGAAGTGTATTTTGGATTTAGTACATGGAATCTGCTAAGCTCATTGAGGGCAGAGATGATTTTTATCTCTTTTCGATTTTGTATCCCCTATGTATTGCTCAGTGCCTTCCTTATAGCAGACACTAAATTAATGTTTGCTGAATTAAGCTATTGAATACATAAATGTTTCTTGAATTGAATAGAAACAATAGTGTACATATGTATATATTCATATGTACATGCATATATATACACATAAACTCAGATATATACACATACAAGTGTTATTAAATACAATATTCAAAGATACATACATTTATGAAGAATATTTACATCAAAAGTTATAATCACAAATATGTAAAAATGTTCCCTTAATACATGAGAGATATAGTATCCCTACCCTCTTTGCATGACCTCACAAGTTATGTTTGTCCTTTGTTTTCAAAGAGGACCATGGCATCAGGGAAATGATGACATGAATTGCAGTTAACTTTGATTTGAGTGAAGGAGGCCTGGGCAAGGTCACTAGCTTCACTTTCTCCTTCAGAGCCATTTGGATCCAGTGACCAGATATTATCAGGATAACTGGAGATGTAATGGGAGACCCTGGTCCTTTGGGGAAAGGAAGGAAATTAGGTTCACAACTTCCCATAGAGAACAGTCCAAGTTCCATGTCCAAAACCCACCTCAAGCTGAAGACTTAGGCACCCTGACTTCTCTGGGCTTCCTGACAGACCAGATTGCACTTTCTTCCTGCAATCCTGGCACCAAGATTTCCACAATTCGAACTCTGGGGCCTATGGGGAATTATCTTGTGCACCAGAAACCTCAGGAGGAACAATGTAGCATAGAAACGAACACAACACACCTGCCCATCCCCCTGATCCATTTCTCAGAGCTGGTATTAAAGAGATATAAGCAGGGCAAGGCAAATACTTCCCCTCACACCCATTGAGTTCATGGCATCCATGGTGGGCACAGCAGATAAGAGAAGTGGATAAGAGTAAAACTGAAAAGGAGAGACTGAGGGTGGGAGAGAGACAAAGATAGAGAGAGACAGAGACAGATACAGAGACAGAGACAGAGACAGAGAAACAGAGATCAGCTTCATCTCATCAGTTTTAAAACTCTCTGATTTCTCCAAATGCTTGCTTTAGCTTTCTTCCTGTAAACTAGGCTTTTATGAATGATTTTTTTCCTTATAGATTATCATTTAACATTTTCAGGTATCAAAGCTAGAATTTAATGGTTTATAAAGTATCCCTTTTATTAAATTTATAATAAAATCATATTCTGTAGTGCTATTAGACACTTTAATCTATATGAGTGAATTGATAACTAACAAATCAAATTCACACTCTAAAGTTAGTTTGTTTTTTTTTTTTTGACAAGCAATCCTAGGCCCATCATTGCCTATGACCTTATGAAATTCCTTTACTTCCACAGGGAGAAAAAAATGAACTGAAACTGTAAGGGCATAATTCTCCTATTACTGACATTTACAAATTGGATCTTTTACAAATTTTGTTTTATAAAATACACATTTCCTTTCTTTTTTTGTTGTTTAATTTGTTTATTTTAAGTTTTCAACATTCATTTCCACAAGATTCTGAGTTAAAAATTTTCTCCTCCTCTTTCCCCTACCCCTGCCCCAAAATAGCAATCTAGTGAATACCCCTTCCCCCAATCTGATCTCACTTATATCCTCGCCCATTCCCCTCTGACTTTCTAGTAGGGCAAGATGGATTTCTATACCCTAGCCCTGTATATCTTATTTCCCAGTTGCATGTAAAAAAATTATATATATATATATATATATATATATATATATATATGACATTTTATTTTAAAACTTTGATTTCCAGATTCTTTCCCTTCTTTCCTCATCACCCAACCATACTGGGAGGAAAAGTGATTTAATATAGGTTATACATGTGTAGTTATACAAAACATTTCCATAGTAGATATATTGTGAAAGAATGACTATATTTCCTTCTATCCTATCCTGCCCCTCACTTATTCTATTTTCTACTTTGATCCTGTCCTTTTTCAAAAGTGTGTGTGTCTAACTACCCTTACCCCCCATCTGCCCTCCCTTCTATCACCCCCCCTCTTATCCCCTTACCCCCTACTTTCCTGTACAGTAAGACACCCAATTTGGTGTGTATGTTATTTCCTCCTTAAGCCAAATTCAATGAGAGTAAGGTTGACCCATTCCCTTTTGCCTTCCTGTTCTTCCCCTCTAATGTAACAGTTTTCTCTTGTCTCTTTTATGTGAGGTAATTTACCCTATCCTATCTATCCCTATTTCCTCTAATTATATTTCTCTCTCACCTCTTAATTTAATTTTTTAGATATCATTGACATCAATTGACTCTCTTTTCATGATTTCTTGCCTCATTCTCTTTTCTCTTCCAAGTTTTTCCTCCACTTCTCTTACTTGATTTTCTTAATCCTTCTTGAGCTCCTCCATGACCTATAACCAATTCCAGTTTTTCTTGGAAGCTTTTGATGCAGGAGTTATGACTTTGTTGTCTTCCTCCCATTCCACACTTTGATCCTTTTTGTCCCCAAAAAAGGATTCTATGGTCTGTTTGTGTTTCCTCTGCTTGTTCTTATTGTCAGTCAATTACTTGACTTTTGAGCTCTTTGCCAAGGTAGAATTCTGCTCCCAGAGAGGAAAACTTTGTCCCAAGCCACTGGAGTTTTTACAAATGTTGTCAGAGCTCTGAGGAGGGCACCCGCTCTACAGACACCACATTGGCAAACTGGCATTTCTCACCCAGCACCACCAGCCAAGAAAGCAACCCAGATCCAAACAAGTCAAAGCAAGAGCAATTACTCTTTTGAATGGTCACTTGGTCCCCCTACGATCTGTATGCCAGGGGATCCTGAGGTAGCCACATGGCAGATGCTACAGCTGCAGCTGATGTGCCTTCACCACCTCTCACCCCGGGGGCAGGGGCCAGACCATGCCCTTCCTTTCCAACAGAGTTCCTGACTGACCTTTTACTTTCTTTTTGGCATTTATGGGTTGAAATGTCTGGAAACTGCCACAGCTGCTGAAGTCTGTTCTGGCTACCACTGCCTCCCTGGGGCCAAAACTGTGCAGTTCACATGGGATTGCCCTCAGCTCCAAGAACACTTTGATGAACCCTTCCTGTCAGCCTGGTGGGTTTCCTTTGGTGGGAGATTTGTTCCTCTCTGTCACTTTGTGGGTTCTATAATTCTAAAATTTGTTTAGAGTCATATTTTATAGGTATTTGAGGTGGTTGTGGGGGGGAGGTCATGGAGTTTCCTGCTTCTACCTAAAATATACATTTTCAAGTTGTATTTATGTCAGTGTCTTATTCCCAGAGTATTTCAGTAAGCTAAATCCTAAAGACTTACTCAAAAAAAAAATCTTACTCAATTTATGTATTGGGTTACATTGTAATACCCCAAATCTATTGAATGAGTCTTGTATTTTTCTGAATATATATATATATATATATATATTTTTTTTTTTTTTTCAAGTAGAGATAGGCAGAAAAAAGAAACCCAGGATTTTCTTCCTCTGGGCTTTCTGTCTTAAGAAAATGCCTTTGATATATTATTTAGATATATAAATATCTATTATCACTTGCACCTTTAGCTGCCTTTTGCAGTGAAATAGTCCAAAAATATAGTATCGAAAGTTATCCACAAATAAATTTTGTATTTAAATATACTAATATCTAAAATATATTTTTTGCTCAGGAGGATAGTCGTCAAATCAACTCCTTCTCAAACAGATTAAAAAGTTTAGAATTTGAGAACTTTGTACTGCTCTCAAAGGTGTTTTACTATAATGGATAAGCGTTTTAAATGATACAATATTTGTAACTTCTACATGTTATAATGCTTTCTTGGTGGAGTATAAATTTATCCTACCCATTCACAATGCATTCATTTAAATTTTTTTGTGGCACCTTCAAGAGGACTTATGCTATACCTTTATCCTAAACCCTAAAAGAGGAGCTAGAATCATGAAGAGAAGAATTGAAATAAGAGAAGTGTTTCACTCACACATTCAGTTTATGTTTCCTGGAGTGATTTCTAAAAACTTTTAAACCCATTCAGGGACCCAAATGGTCAACAAGGGAGGTCATCCATGTGACCTCAGAAATGATAGTTGCAGGGGCAACAGTGGAGCTGTCAGTTCTTGAACACATAGAGGTAATCCTTTGCCAAACCTCCAGGAAACATGCTAGGATTTATTTCATATAGTAGGCTTATAGGGGAGGAGTGAAGAAGATTTAGAAACAAGCAGGAACCAGAGCTGAGGAAATGCCAGGTACAAAGACATGGGAAGGAACAAAGGAGAGACTCAAACCTGGACTTTTCCTTTCATTAGCATTGTATGGGCTATGTAAGAATCATCTATGTAGGGGGGCGGAGCCAAGATGGCGGAGTAGAAACAGCTCTTCCAAGCCACTCTGCCCCCAGATTCCCCCCAAGCTATGTAAAAGGGGACTCTGAACAACTTCTGGAGCCCCAGCACCCACAGAATGACACAGAGAAGCTAACCTCCCGCTGAGAACAGCCCAGCAGCCCTGCAGGAAGTACCAGTGCAGCGGTCTGGGACCTGGCAGCGCGCAGCACGCAGAGTGCAGAGCACAGGAGCGGAGCCGAGCCCAGGTCCGCGTGAGTGTGAGCCGAGGTTTTAGCCCCAGGGCAGCAGGGCCAGCAGCCTGCTGGAAGAACCCCAGAACACCAGGAGCTGTGGCGACTCCAGAATTATCAACATAGACATGCCTAGGACAAAGTAAGAGGTTAATGTCCTATGGACTCTGGGAACTGTATTTGGGGAATGCGTCAGCTTCCTCCCCTGGGGGCTAGAAGCCACTGAGGAGACACCCCATTTTGTAGTTTTCAGAGGCAGCTCCAGCTGTTATGATTTCTTAATTGCCAAATCTACTAGACCTTTCTTAATTTTCATTCTTGATTCCTCTGAAACACTTCTCATTGTCAATTACTCTTTTCTTGATACCCTTTTCTCTTTCAGGTTTCTTGATGCAACTTCTACCTATAACTGGCTGTTTCTCAATCTCCTTTGCTGGATCTGAATCCAGGTCATATCTACTAACTGTTTATGATCTCCACAGCTTTGTGCTCTGTTTTACTTTTTTTGCCTCTATATTGTTTTATTTTGTGATCTTAACAGCTCTTAGGGTCTAGTAGATTTGGCAATTAAGAAATCATTAGTAAATTCAGAGAAAGTATTTTCAGCTGAATAATGAGGTTGGGAGTCAGATTTCAGAGTTTAGAAGCAAGAAGGAGAGAAAGTTAAGGATCCAAATATAGGCAGCTTTCTCAAGGAGTTTAGTCATGAAAAGAAGAAAAGAAAAAGAACTTGACTCAGTGAGGGACTATCATCATTGTTATGGAAGAGGAATTCATCAGAGAGGGAGAAACAGAAGATCAGTGAGAAAGTGCTGATGATGGAGGGGGCAATACACTGAAGAAGACAGTATGGAATATGATTTATGTGTAGAGGATTGCCTTGACAAAGAGAAAGTTTATCTCTCCTTTTGTTTGGTTGGTTGTTTTCCATTCTCTAAGGGCACCAAAATGATATCTTTATTTTAGTGTCAAGTTACAATTCATCCAACTGTAACTGATCAAACCAATAGGAGTTTGGAATGCTCTACCACAGTTTGGGCACAAATAGTCCACGTGAAGATTTGGGGTGGATTCTCTAAATTTGCACAACTCGTGTTTTTGTTGTTGTTGTTTGTTTGTTTGTTTTATAGCTACTTTAATTCTGCTTTACTCACAGAACACAGAACCTTTTCTGATGAGTCTATACCATGTTGGGTGGTCCTGTGCCAATGTTTCCCACATCACAAATCAGTTCCAAAGTTCTACTCTTAAAAAAAAAATAATCAATTAACTTTTATTTTACAACAATCAGTTCCACAAGCTTTTGAGTTCCAAATTTTCTCCTTCTCACTCTCCTCCACTTTCCTTCCCTCCAGTTCCGAAATTTTTAAGAGAGACCTTGAGAGTAGCCTTGTATCACTTCTGACCAACATATGAATTCTTGTCCTGTGTGAGTCCTCCATAAAACAGTCTTTTAGGCAAGTGTATATTTGTCATTTGAACAACATGGCCAGCCCATTCTTGTTGTGCTCTGTGCAATAGAGTTTGAATGGTTGGTTGGCAGTTTGAGATAGAGGTGAAGCAGTTTTTAATAGGGTAAGACATATGAGTCATATAAGATGAGGAAGGGAGCCAGATCTGGCATAGGACATTTAGAGGTATATCTTGAAAATGTGAGGAAATGAATAAAGGACAAATTCTGCATAATTTGAGGTATTACGATATCCATGGCCTCTAGGATGTTAGCACATTAAGAAAGGTACTAGATCTGAGCTTTGATGAGGGAAAGGTAATATTATTGTCAGTAATACTGTTCTGGCTTTTCTTCCATAAGAGCAATGCTTGAAACCAGCAGGTAAAATAGAGTAGAAGCAGCACTTTCCTTGTTATTGTTTACTCTTCAACTGTCCTTCTAACTCTATTATCAGTGAGGCAGGCTGACAGGTGTGGGAGAAACAGGAGCAAGGTAAGACAACTAAACTACACAGATATAATTATCCCCTTTGGAGATATCTATCTATCTATCTATCTATCTATCTATCTATCTATCTATCTATCTATCTATAATATATATTTGTGCTCCATGGGAGTTCTTTTGGCCCTCCCTGGAAGGATAAATAAAAAGGTGGATCAAATGTATTTTCTTTAGGTGTACTTGTCAAAGTGTCAGAAGGTCATAGAGCCAGAAAGAACCTCTGGACTCTTCTAATCTGAACCCTTCATTTTTACAGATGAGGAAACTAAGACTCAGGAATGTTAAGTTAAATATCCAAGGTCATGGAAGTAGTAATTCTCAAAGGCAGTATTTGACCCCAAAGCCCTTGAAACATGAACCAGTGTTCTTTTACATGGTACAATTTTGTGTGCCTAATCAACCCATGTAAAAATCAGTGGTTGGGCTGCCAAGTAGACAAGTATATTAGCATGTTGAAGGGGCAACTAGGTGGCTCTGTGGATAAAGCATAAGATCTAGTCAGTAAGACTCATCTTCATGACTTCAGATCTGGTGTCAGACACTTAACTGGCTGTGTGATCATGGGAAAATCATTAAGTCCTATTTGCCTCAGTTTCTGCATCTGAAAATGAGCTGCAGAAGGAAAGGGTAAACTATTTAAATATCTTTGCCAAGAAAACCCCAAATGGGGTCATGAAAAATTGGACAAGAATGAAAAATAGCAAAACAACAACAGAAATAGAATGTTGAAGATTAGTCACAAAGTGGCATGATAAGATATGGTGTTGAAAGCTTAGTACGCTACAGGTCTGAGCTTGCATTTGTAAAACCATTAGGGCACTGCCAATTAGCTATTCTTATAGCTGTGGAAAAAGTTAAGGAGATAAGGAACAAAAAGAAAGAAAATAAATTACTTCTTTGGTATTCTAGCTGTCAAATGAAGATTTAAATTCATTTCAGTATGATTTCATATGTCAAAAAGAGAACAGCCTTCTTCTGTACGAAAGCATTAAGTCAACAAGATCAAGCTATTACTTTGATAATTAATTTAAGTCAGCTAAACAAGTGAAAGACATCTTACCTGTCTTCACTCTCTTATTACTTTCCATCTAACACAGAGAAATGTAAACAGCCAAAGGGATATTAGGATAATGGGTTATGTCTACAGAACATCAAACATACATATGAAAACTAAAAATTAATTAAACATTCAAAAGACTCCACACTTTTTTTTAATATTTGAAACATTTAATGTTAAGACCTCAAATTTTAGATCCATTTCCTTCATCCCTTGTCACCCATTCCCTCTGGGGAGATAAGTAATTCAGTATATGTTGTACATGTCTAGCTATGCAAAACATTATCATAGTAGATATATTGTACAAGGCTGCTTATAATTCCCTCCCACTCATTCCACCCCCCACCTGGTCCATTCCCTACATGATCCTGTCCCTCTTCTATAGTGGGTGCTTCCAACCTCCCCTCCCCTCAAGGATGCCCTCCCATCCATCATCCCTCCTCTCATCCCCCTTCCCCCTATTCTACTGCAGGTTGAGATATCCCATTTAGTAGGTATGTCATTCTCTCCCTGAACCAAATTCAATGAGAATGTGGTTTTGCCTTTTTTGCCTTCCTATTCTCCCCCTCCCTTGCAACCACTTCCCCTTGCTTCTTCTACATGGGATAGTTTACCCTACCCTGTCTCTCCCCATCTCCTCTTGCCACTTTCCTCTCTCACCTCATAATTTCATCCCTTGAGTATTCTCCCTTCCCAACAAATTCAACCTATGCCCTCTATCCATATATAACTGTAACCATCTACACACACATTCACATATGTATTCATATGACCACACACCCTTCTTCCATTATTTTCATAGTGAGAAAGATATCATCAGTCACAGTTATTGCTTTTCCATATAGGAATGTAAATAGTTCAACTTTGATAAGTTCCTTTTGATTTCTTTTCCCTGATTACCTTCTCAGGCATCTCTTCCTTCTTGTGTCTGGATGTCAAATTTTCTATTCAATTCTGGTTTTTTCCTCAAGAATGCTTGAAAGTCCTGTATTCCACTGAATGACCATATTTTCCCCTGAAACAAAATACTCAGTTTTGCTGGGTAGGTGACCCTTGGGTTCATTCCCAGCTCTTTTGCCCTCTGGAATATCATATTCCATGCCCTTCAGTCCCTCAGTGTAGAAGCTGCCAGGTCCTGGGCTATTCTGATTGTGTTTCCACAATATTGAAATTGTTTCTTCCTGGCTGCTTGTAGTATTTTCTCCTGGATCTGGCAAGCTGTAAACCCACCCACAACTTCCACCCTAGGTCACAATCCAGATCCAGGGAGGATAAAGCAAGAGCTATTACCCCCCAAGACTGATCGCTGGATCTCCCTACAATTTGCAGGCCAGGAGATGGAGCTGCCTCTGAAAACTACAAAATGGCGTGTCTCCTCAGTGGCTTTTAGCCCCCAGGGGAGGGAGCCGACACATTCCCCAAATACTGGTCCCAAAGTCCATAGGACACTAACCTCTTACTTTGTCCTAGGCATGTCTATGTTGATAATTCTGGAGTCGACACAGCTGCTGTTGTTCTGGGGTTCCTCCAGCCAGCTGCTGGCCCTGCCGCCCGGGGGCTAAGACCTCGGCTCACGGGGACCTGGGCTCCGCTTGGCTCTCCTCCACGTTCGCGCTGTGCGCTGCCTGCTCCCAGACTGCTGCACTGGTCCTTCCTGTAGGGCTGCTGGGCTGTCCTCAGCTGGAGGTTAGCTTCTCTGTGTCGTTCTGTGGGTGCTGGGGCTCCAGAAGTTGTTCAGAGTCCCCTTTTACATCGTTTGGGGGGATCTGGGGGCAGAGTGGCTTGGATGAGCTGTTTCTACTCTGTCATCTTACTGACTCCACACTTCTTAATAGCTGGGAATCTCAAGATAGTTTGCTATTAATCTAGTTTTCATATATCTTGTTCTGTTTTATAAAGATACAGGGTAAAATGGTAGGATATATTAATTCCTTGCATCATTTCACAGTAATCAAATGAATATAGAGGCCTAACTTTTATGGTTTTGTTGATTCAAAATTTTGTCCTCAGTTTTCTGACAATGAAAAACAAATGGTTGATTCACATAAGGATTATCAGGCTACAATGAATTGATTCTCTCATTCTATTCTTATAAGATACCAATCTATGTATATACAATGTCATTTTAACTACCAAGGGTCAGAGTACTCATATCTGTGGTCATCTTTGATATTCTCCTGTCAGTGGAAATTCTTGAATGGGAAACCAAATTAAATTCAGAAGACTCTATAGTGAGTAGCTAGAGCAAAGGAATTGTTTATTCCTAAGATTTTGACAAATTTATATGTTCCCAATAGGGAATATGCATAGTAAGTAAACTAATGAAGGCTAGTTGCATAGTTAAAGCAAAATATAAGCTTTTTGAGGTCTGGAATTCTATCTCCATTGCCCAACACAATGATCTTTGAATAATTCAATGCTCTCACCATAATAACCATTTCATAGATAATTGTTAAATTAATTTTTTTAAAACCATGCTGGTTGTATCTTGGCACTACCTAGAGAAGTATTTTAATCTCATCAATATTGTCTTCAATTCATAAGTTGTCAGATGATAGAGGAAAGTTTTTCAAAAAATAGAATTACAGACTACATATAACCATATTAAAACAGGCTCTGAATTACTAATTATAATACAAATGCAAATTACAACACCTTTTTGGTTTTACCTTATATCCTGCTTATTAACCAAAGTACAAAAAAAAATAGTCTATTCAAATGAACTGTGGGAAGACAGACAAATAGACTCTATGTGTAACTGTTAGTTGAGCTGATGGTTATGGATATAAATTTTAAATTCTACAATAAAAATTACTATGTGGCTTTACTTTTTGATTCAAGAATAGCACTACTGGGTACAGAGTCTAAGAAAGAAAAAGACAAAAATAAGTATAATTGTAGTCTCTGTGGGAGCAAAAACTAGAAATCAAATGTTGGACCATCAGATGGGGAATGGATAGAAAATCTATGATTTATTAATGCGATGGAATACTACTGAGTAACAAAACATGGCAAACATGAGGAGGTCAGTAAAATATAGGAAGGTTTATATGAATTTTTACAGAAGGAATAAATGAGAACCAAGGAAACTATTTAAATGATTATAACAATGCAAATGAAATAAATAATAAAAGGAAGATGAATATAGAGTAATTGATAAAACAAAAGAGTAGAAGTACTAGAGAACCAAGAATGAAAGATGCCTCCCTTTTTGCAGGTCTGAGGCAAGTGCCTGCTAAGGCTAGAGAGGTTTATACATAATCCTGTGTAGTTACTGCATGGGATGATTTTACTTATTCTTTTTGTTTGTCACAAAGGTGAGCTCAGTATGGATGGAGGGAGTAAAATAAATAACTTGTAAACAAGAATGACATCAGTAAAATTTTTTTAAAATTAATTTAAAAGACTCTGTGCTTCAAAGTCTTATATGATAAGCTAGAGTAAATTTCACAGAACAAGTTTCATGCTTCCTTCTCTAAATATTCTAATAAATTTCAGTTACTACTCCAGTCCTAAGAAAAGCATTAGATTTAGGAATATTTGAAAATATCTCCATTTCTAATCATTTGCAGTATGACTGATACCTTTACCATTGTAATTTCTTGGAGGAGGTCACTCATCTTGACATCTATCAGCATATTTTGACAACTGGTTTCTCTAGAAATAGACTGAATCGTCCAGTTCTAGAGATTTGACTGGGTTGCTGCAAGATTTAGCAACTTTTTCATGGTATCTTGTATCAGAAGTAGAATTTGAATCCTGAATTTCTTGAATCCAAGGCTGAGTTTCTATTCCCCTTGATTCACCATGTGCCTTTCTTCTATTTGTGATTAGACCAAAATAAATGTAAATCATTTGACTACATTCTGCCAGTGAATTCTGTGTCTCCTACTGACCTACTTCACTAAGAATGTGTGGGCTTACTTCTTTGGCCTCCTTAGTTTCCTTTAAATTTGTATCCTTGAAAGGGAAGAACTCAACAAGGAGTGAGTGCCATAAAACAGGGAGACTCCAGCTCATATGTTTTCTTTTTCTCATAGTTTCTTAGATTAAAGTGTTCATTCATGTGAGGAGAATTAGGAGCCAAATGATCCATTCTGTGTTTGGTGCATTATCTCTTTAATCCCTTGAGGGAGCAAGTAGTACTCTCCCAACTCAACAGATAATCATCATTTACTGAAATGGAAATTTACCAGTTTAAATCTTTGGTTTGTTAAACAACAACTCTTTAAGAAGAAAGGCAATAACCATGTCTAGCAAGCCTTCATAGTGGCCTTTTTTTGTTTGTTTTACAACTGCTCTCAATCTTATTTCACTTTTTCTTGTTAAATTGTTGTCTGGTATTTGGAAAGACTCTATACAAACATGTTTATCTCAGAAAAACAAACAAATAAACAAATAAAAATCCTTTGGTTGCTGAAAATGTCATCACACTGGAGCCAACATAATGAGTTTGTTTAGGTTTATTTATTTTTTCAGCCTCAAGATGTTACATCTCATTTCCAAGGCAGTCCTGGAATATCACAGATAGCAAGCAGCATACATTAAAACACTAGTCCAATGCCAGAGACACAGCTCAGCCCACTATGGGGCTTATATGTAAAGAATGTGGCATTTAAACACTGTGAGTTTGATCCCTCATATTGTAGAAAACAATTGTGTTTTCAGTGGCCAGAACTGGGATGCTAGGGTGCCTTGCCAAAGTATTTCAGGGGAAACACATTGGCCTGACTTGCTCTTGGTACAATGGACTATCTGAAAATATAAATATTCATATAAGAACTATGTTTATTAATTAATTAATTGTTTTATTATTTATATATATATATAATTAATTAATGTTATTAACATTAGAATGTATTACAAGTGGATATAGGATGTTGCCACATATTCATGTTTATGTTTACAACCTTTTCAACTTTTGGGTAAATTTCAATCTTAACTATAGAGCATGTGTGTTTTATTAAAAGTTAAAAGCTGAAACTTTCATATAAAATTGTTTGTCCCATTATTAGATAAATTATACCATGGTCTCATTGTGAAACGGCATCCTTGCCAATCTGTCATTTTTGTTTTCCACTATTACATAATTCAAGTTATTATAAACCCCATTTAACTTCTGAGCAGAGACTGACTATATGCAGCTAGCGAATAGGATGACAGCATAAATTCCTCATTCAAATGTGGTTTAATGAAGAAAAGAATTGGTTTTAGAGTCAGTGTATGTAGGTTTGTATCCCACCTCTAACACTTAGCAACTATTTGAATATGGGTCAATTTTACCACTCTCACTCAGAACCCTGCATTTGAAAATGCAAGGGAAGGAAAAGAAATAAGCTTTTATTAAACATCTACAAAGCGCTCTGTTTAATGCTTTATAAATATAACTATTTTTATCCTCATAAAAAGGGGAGTTGAAACATGAGACCTCTAAGGTCTCTTATTCTAAATCTAAAATTATGATTAATAGTAATTGGCATAGTTGAACCAATCACATCGACATCCAACACTGATTACTGTAAACAAACACAAAAGAGTTTATAAGGGAACAATTAAAACCTCATTTAAGTTTGACTTTTATGTCAAGACACTTTTTAGTTTGGGGAACAAGTCAAACACCTCCAGACCACACATTCTACTTTTGTTGTTAGAAACCATATCAATTAGAGTGAACAAATAATTCTTTCAGGAAAGGCATTTTATTCAACTGGTAATGTTGATTTGTCTGCACAACTGGGTCATCAAGTTGCAATATATCAAGGGGTGTCAAGAGAAAACAAAATAAATTTTCTCCCTGATAGTAAGTGGCAGCTGTTCCGAGGCATTTGGTTTTAGTGGGGAGAAAACAGCAGACGGAGATAAGGATTGAAGAACTTCATTATATGCTTTTTCAATGAAGCAGATTTTATTTATGATTTTCATGTTCAAGAAGACACGGTTTGTAAATATAATTACTTTATGTTGTCTAAAGTAGTTTATGTATTTAAGCAGAAACAAAGACCAAAAAGTTCTATAGAATGACTAAAGTACTTGGGGAACAAGCATATTAACCCTTCAGATCATATGCTTGGGAGGTAGCATCATGCAGTGAGAAAACATTGGGTTTTGAGTTCATAGAGTTAGATTCAAATTTGGTGTCTTGCTTATTTGTGTTTCATCTTAGTCAAATCATTTCCTCTCTCTTGGCTTGTATTCTCATCTATGAGATGATCTTTAGTGTGTTTTCTAGTTCTAAACCTAAATTCTGTGTTGTCTGGTTATTGTGAAATCTTAGATAGAGATGAAAGATAGTGTTACCTAGTGGATAGAAAACTAGCCTTGAAGCCAAGAAGTCCTTCTTCTGACACATGGTAACTGTGTGGAACTGACGAAGTCACTTAGCTTCTCAGTGTCCTAGACATCTCTCTGAGACATTTTGTTGTGGAAAAGTATTGACCTCTATTGGTAGAAGAAATTTCATCATTCTGTAATTTCTTATATCAGTGAAATTACAGGTTTAGTATATACTACAGAAAGAATCAAAATTTAGTGGAAAGAGTACTAGATGAAGAATCAAAAGACATGTGTTGAAATAAGAAGCCTATGACTTATTAGTTGTGTGAGCATAGGGAAATAAAGATACTGTACATATCATATCCATCATTTTCACAGATTCTACCCTGTGACATTGTTCTTCTGATGGGTGACTGTCCCTCTCAGACCATCCAGTATTTCAAAAAAGCCCCAGCCTCGACTTTTCCTCATCTCCTCCACTCAACCTTCTCCCTTCCCTTTTTCCTCTACTTGGTTCCAAAACCACGAACCATGAATCGTAACCAAATCTACTACGCCATTATTCCAGGAAGGGGGAGTGTTAGTCTACTCCTTTATTGCTCTATATACCCTCTCTGTCACTTTATAGTCCCCTATGTGTTTTGCCTCCTCTATTATAGCACAGAATCCTTTAATGCAGGAACTATCTTTATTTTTGTACTTATATTGCCAATGTTTAGCTCAGAATCTGGCCGAAGCATTTAATTGTTTGGTTTTTTTTTCTTCTTCTTACATTCCCTCATCTGTAAAGATGGTCTTCATAGCATTTACATTACCAATTTCATAAACTTGTTTTGGAGTTGAATAACATAATTTATGTGAAAGCAACAATAAACAACAGTATTGCTGGGAATAAGAATTTGCAAGATATGAAACAAAATACACTTGAACAGGGTCCATGACCCTGTTCTTACTAAGGATGGATGGGGTATGAGTTATTTAGCAATGTATCTGAGTATTCAGGAATGGTCCGGTGCACTAAATGTATATGTTAGGGCTTAACTAATCACAGAAGGTGAATTTGACACTGCAATAGCTAGATTATAGAAGCATAGAAGATAGAAAATAAGCAGGGCAATAAATTCAAAGTTTGGAAAACCATAAGTAATCTCTCGCAAATAATTTGTATAGAGTTTCTAAGTAATCTATGTTAGGTTTTCTGTAAGACTTGATGATTAGCATCTTCACAGAGGAGCACTGAACAATCATCAAATAGGAGAACATGAGAGCAAAGCCAAGATGGCAGAGTGGGGGAAGCACTACAACCAAGCTTTCCCAACATTCCCCACCAAACAACTTTAAAGTAATACCATCATAAGGTCAGAATGAATACATGACCTAGATATAAGGACAGAGATTATGAGAAAATGAGAAGAATATGGAATATATTGCTTTTTAGAATTATGGATAGGCAAACAATTTGTGAATAAACAAGAGATAGAAAGCAAAGTTAGATGTAAAATGGATAATTTCAATTACATTAAATTAAAAAGTTTTTGTATAAAAAAACAAATGTCACCAAGATTAGAAGGAAAACAGGAAACTGAGGGAAAAATTTGTTTCTCAGGTAATGGTCTTGTATCTAAAATATATAAAGAACTTTGTTGAATCTATAAGTGCCATTCTTCGACTGGTAAATTGTCAAAGAATATTAACAGTTTTCTGATGAAGTAATCAAAGCTATCTATAGCCATATTAAAAAAAAACAATGTTTAAATTACTATTGGTTAGAGAAATGCAAATTAAAACAAGTTTGAGGTACTATCTCATAAATATTACATTGGCTAATAATACAGAAAAGGAAAGTGTCAATTGGTGGAGAGGATGTGGGAAAATTGACACTTTAACTCACTGCTGGTGGAGTTATGAACTGAATCAGTTATTATGTACAATTTGGAACTATACCCAAAGACCTACAATATCATCGATTTGCTTTGATCCAACCATACCACTACTAGGTCAGTATCCCCAAAGAGATAAAAAACAAGGGAAAAGGACCTATATGTACAAAAATATTGACAGGAGCTCTTTTCTGGTGGCAAAAGAGTAGAAATTGAGTGAATGCCCATCAGTTGGGGAATGCCTGAATAAGTTGTGGTATGAGATTGTGATGGAATATAAGAAATAAAGAGCAGGATGTCTAATAAAAACTTGGAAAGACTTACATGAACTGATGCAAAGTGAAAAGAGTACAACTAGGAGAATATTTTACATAGTAAAGCAATATGGTAAGATGATTAGCAGAGAAGGATTTAGCTATTCTCAGAAATACAATGATGGAAGATGGCTTTGAAAGATTTATTTTAAAAATTCTATCCATCCCCAGAGAAAGAACTGATGGAGTCTGAATACAGATTGAAGTATGCTTTTTTTAACTTTCTTTCTTTTTTGATCTATGCTTTCTTTTACAGTATGGAAATATATTTTGTATGACTACATATATACCTACATATAATCTATTTCAAATCATTTGCCTTGTCAATGATAGTAGTGGACAGGTATTTTTTAAATAAATATTAAAATATTTTACATGTAATTGGGGAAAAAGTTTTAAGAGGGAAAAAATAAAATGAACGGATTGTAAAGAAAAAATTATGTACACAATATACAATAATTAATGAACATAGTAATCTAGTATTTGATAAAACCCAAAGATCTAAGCTTTGAGGTAAGAACTCACCATTGACAAAAATTGCTCAAAAAATTGGGAACTGGTTTGGTAGAAACTAAGTATAAACCAATATATTATGCCTTATATTGTGATAAAGTAAAAATGGATGCATGATGTGGACTTAAAGCACAGTTATGCATGGCTGATAGAATGTATGCATTGTTCTTGTGTGATTTGTAGCACATTGTGCTGTCTTAAAGTAAATATAGAGGCATTGACTGGAGAAAAGTTAAGAAATTCAAACTTTTGAAAAGTTTCCGATCTGAGTTATCCGTCCATCATAAGATCTCATATTTATAATTATAGATTGGCTAGCAAAACAGGAAAGGAAAATGATGAGTGCTGGAGGGGATGTGGGAAAATAGGAACATTAATGTACTGTTGTTGGAGTTGTGAGTTTGTTAACTGGGAGTTAATGGCATGTCTGGTGGTTGTTATGTTCTTTTGGCCACTCTGCTATGGTATTCTGGAAACTGTTGTCATGAAAACATTTTTAGAATATATGCCTCATAGCTGAAGGGTAGACATTAAGCACAACTTGAAAAAAGGCACCTATTTTTTTTCACTGAAAATGACACCTTAAATTGGCCTTAAGTATTCCAAGTTCCACCTTAAACCTCTGATATAATGACAGGTGTCATGGCAAATAGTGGAAGCTTATTAAATGTTTTTTGCTCACTCATTAATTAATTAATTAATTTACTGGTAGAAGGCTGGCCAATTGGTTTTGAATTATTTGGTCCTATTAACAACTAAAAGAAAGAAAAATACAAAGTTGATATCAATCCATTGTGAGTCTTTTCTGCAATAGTGACTGTGGCAGTGTGGTGAAATTAAGACATACTAAAAATTAAAAATAATTTAAAGTTAAGTGTATTATAAATTATATAGGTGTTAGACTACTTATTAACTTAGTTATTGGTGCTCTAAACGTGAGATCAATTCCCATTGACAAACAAGGAGATATAGCACTGGAGAATTTGAATCATAACAATTTTCCCATTTTTGCTAGAAATAAAACAAGAAGATGAAATAATATTGTATGTAAATGGAAGAATTACTTATTGTTTCTTTGTAGATATTCAAATAAAGAGGAATACACAGATTTGCCTTTATCAGACATTCTAAGACAAGAACCAACTTATAGATGTACTTTTCCATCTCCCTAAAATCTTCCTAAGAATAATCTATACAAACATTAAGTCATTCTAGAAGAAGATTTGAGAAAGTAATAGGAAGACTATCATAAACGATATTCTATAGCAGATCATATTTTTACAATCAGGCAAGTGATTGAAGTGAAGTGAATGTAAGATTTGTCTTGTTGACTCAAAAAAAATGATTCAATAAACTGCCATTTTAAAGTCTCTCATTAACATATCAAAATCATTAAAGACTCCCTTCAAAACAGTTCAAATTCAGCTTGCTACAGAAGGCCTTTCCTAACCATAACCTCTTCTTATATATCTCTAAACTTGTACTGTATTTATCTTATATGTACAATCTTTTTGTGTATTGTCTCACACCTTAAAATGTGAACTCCTTGAGGGCAGAGAGAATAGTGTTGCCTTTGTTGGCCATAGGGGCTGGCACAAAATGAGAAGATATTGAACATATGCTGACTGAGTGAACAATGTCACATAAACTCTGACATATATTCATGGATGGTTTTTGCTGCCTGCTATTGATAAGTAGTACAGAATCCCAATGGAAGACAGACCCAGCATTGATGTTGAGATCCTAAAAATACTCCTGTCTGTTGACAACCTTGTGATGTTTATATCTAATCCAATAATATTACAGATGCTCCTAAAAGGTATCCATGATGACTCAAAAAAGAGTTTAGCCACAAAGAAAAAAATGAATGAATAAATAAAATTTATTAATCAGACTACAGTAATTGGATGACCTTTACGTCTCATCTATCAGCACATGTATGTTGGACACCAGCTGAAGGAGAATAATTATCTGGGCACATAATTTAAAAAGAGAGGGAAAGTAACCTTGATTACCTTTACATAATTGTGTGATACCTGTAATCACTCTACTTATCTCCCTGAAATGAAGCCCAATTTTTGGACATCTATAGTCTCCTGGTGATTATGTCTAGCTGCAATTGTCATGGAATACCACACTGTCTTAAGAATTAAAAGTTTCTGGAAACAAAATAGTTACCTGCTGAGCATGATCAAACTATAATATATTGCAAATGAAGAATTACAAATTAGAAAGAAGGCAAAGGATTGGATTATTGAAATCTTTGACTGAAAATGTAATTGAAAAGAGTCCAAGAGGTATGCCTATGTAATGCACAAGTGTTCTTATAATGTCAAGTGCAAGATTATTAATTTTGCTATTATTGAGTGGAACATTTGTGGGCAACATAGATAAGACTTGTATAGGATGAGAAAGTACAAATATGTTGCATTCTGCAGCAGTGGGGTGCTAGGTGAATGGTGGGGACAACATTGATTGTATTGCCAGAGAAGCAAGTAGAAAACACTCCAAATTTGGAGAGCAGTCTTAGTAAAGTCACTGCCATAGATCAATGCTTGTTATTTTTGCTTCATATATCTAAATAATACATGCTGTCAAGAGTTATTTTATTACCAAGGTTTGTCAGACTCCCAATTGTCTACTGACAAAAATCACTTTGACTCCAAGTGGGATCTGGAGCACAAGACCGTGCCATTTAGGAGTGACAGTCCAGAACAGTAAATGTTCACAAGTTATTTAATAGAGAATCCTTATGGATCTTTTTTTCCCAAAGTACTTCTGTTGATAGTTTTCCCACTGCCTTTTATTGTCATAGCATAGTGGAAAAACAAACAACAAACTGTTCTTCTTTGTTTAGGGGAATTTCCACTTCCCAACCCAGTTTATCATCCTCTTCCCTATTCACCTCTACTCCCCTTCCTGATGGGGAAAATTATTGTCCTTTTTTTCTTATTGTTCTCCTGTTCTTATTTTTTCTCCCTCTTCTCTGACCTCATACTCCCACCCTTTTTATGAGTGACTTAAAGAGAATTAATTAAATGAACCTGTGAACTCCATTGTAAAACTTAACTAAGTACCTGTATTACATTTCACACTTTTCCCCAGGTTCTAATTGTTAGATGGCTCATTTCTAAGGAAGTTTTATTCTTTAGAAATGAGATCTTTTTTAAGCCTGGAATAAAAAAAATGTAAGAAAAATGGATAAGTGAAATGTAATGGGATTCTTATTTGCTACACACACACATACACACACAGAGTATACTTCTGAATAAAGCCAATAAACCAAAACCCACCATTTTTATGGGGTCAATAATAACAGCAAATGATATGATTTAACATTATATCTAGCTTCATCCTGTTTTCCTCAAAGTTTAAATATGAACCTGAAACATACCTAACTTCTCTTTGATAACCTGTTAATACTAGTCATATGCTCTATGAGAAGAAGGATAACATATCCCTGTTAATGAATGTATTTCCCATGACATCTAGAAAAAGTATTTTGAACATAAAAATAACAATATTAAAGTTTCTTTCACTGGGTACATTTTTACAATATTCAAGTATAATTCTGATATTATGCAATTTAGCTGTCGATTTAAACATATACAAGATCATTCCTGTGTGTGCACACGCTTGTATATGTGCATGTGTGTGTGTGTGTGTGTGTGTGTGTGTGTGTTATATAAAATCTTCCTGAAACCCATGATAGCTGTCCTGTCATGAAAAAATACCAGTGGTTAAAACATTTCTCTTGTCAAAGAATTTGATGGGTAGTCATGATAACAATTCTGGTAAGCCAACTGGTTATCCTTAGAAAAATAGAAAATAGTTTTGGTCATATCTCTGAAGTCCTTATATTCTGCTTTCTGTTTGTCTCAGTCATCATTGTGATATCACAAAATAGTTGAAGAGAAAAACAAAATGAGACTGCACATTACTTGATACTGAGAAATTTGTGTCCTCCTTGGATGACAAATTGTTAAAATTCTGTGAGCCTCAGTTTCTTCATCATTAAAAGGAGGATAACCATGCTTCCCCTGCCTGACACATAAAAGTATTGTGGGGAAAAATATTCACTTAAGGAATAGGAAATAAAAGAAAGAAAAAATTGTTATATTTTCACCAGACAACCCCAACCCACTTTCCTTATATGTTAGTATTGGTTAAACCATTTTTATACACCATAAAAGGTTAGCATAGTTTGTTCATTGTCATGAAATAGATTAACACTATACGACAAGTCAAATCAACAAGCATTGATTAAGTACTTATGATGTGCTAGCCACTTTGTTAAGTTCTGAGGGTATGAAGAAAATCAAAAGTTCACATTTTAATAAGGGAAAAATACGCAAATTATTATGTCTACATAATTCGTCAATTCTGTATCCATTTTCTCAGAACACATGACAACATGGAAGTTATAAAGTTATATATATATATATATATATATATATATATATATATATATATATATATATATATATATATATAGCATGGTGATCTGGGAATTCAATGATGGCAATAATTTTCTGGATAAAGCAAGTTACTCTTCAATTCTGGGAAATTGGACATTGACACCACCAGTGTGATTTGGGGAAATTCATCAATAAATATTTATGAATATATTTTTGTTATGTTCCAGGCACTGTGCAAGAAAAAGGGGGTATAAAGAACAAAAAATAAAAAGAATTCCTACCCTTAAGGACCTTACATTCCATCAAAAGAACAATTTGTATGCATTTCAGAAGATAGACTGGAGCAAGAAAAAGCAAACCGCTCCAGTATCTTTGCCAAGAAAACCCCATATGGGATCACAAAAAGTTGGACGGGACTGAAACATCAGAACAACAAAAAAAGTAGATTGGATACATATAGATATAGATAGATGGAGATTTAAGTAAATACAAGGTATTTAGAAAGAGGAGGTACAAGCACCCAGAGAAATGAGGCCTCATGTAGGAGGTGGCATGTGAGATGGATGAATTACTTAATATTTTTGATGAACCTCTGTTTCCTGATCTGTAAAAATGATAAGGATTGGGCCAGATAACATCTGGGATGCTATTAGCCACATTTAAAAATAAAGTGATTATCTAAAAATGTAAATTAGGGGGAATCCCAGTAGTGCTAAGGCATTTCCTATTTAGAAATATCAACAGTTTTAGTGCCTTTTTTTTGGTCAACACAGCACAGCACAGTCTGTGTGAAGCTTTTCTGATAGCAAGTTGTTTTTTTTTTTTTTTTGGCATAACTAGGAATTTTTAAAGAAAAGTGGTATCCATTCTTGTATTAGGTACAGAGGGGAATACTCAGTTTAATTGAAGTTACCACCAAGACCTTCAATGCTCTAAAAATACACATTTTGGTCAAATATTGGCATGCAGACGCACATCATCAAACTAATGGTCCTCAAAATCAGGCAAAATGCAGATTTTTTTTGGTAGAGACCTACCCATCAATGGTTCATTTGGACCTTTCCACAATCTTCTATTATATTCTGGGTGTTTGGTCATTTGGAACTGAGTCAATTTTGTGCAAAACGAAGGCATTTTACATCAATTTTAAGGTTTTAATCTCTGGAGAAAAGAAGGACCACTCAAATATGTTTCCTAATTAGGATAGATGAATGACTTATCATTTATTTACTGAATTTGGATACTAAAGATATTCTGCCAAATTTGCCAACTAATACTTGTCAACTCAAGTCTGACAAGACAGTGAGAACAAAATGGCCTCAATTATAATTATGGGATTCTGTTTGCCAAATAGCCTTCAGAGAGAAAGAAAGAAAAAGTTGTGTAAGAAGGTAAGGCACACAGAAATAAAGACTTAAGGGGGATTGATACAGTATAGAATTATACGGCGTTGGATATGTCAGTATGGCCTTGGTATATCATATTAGCATTATATTAACAATCACAAAGAAAAGAGTTTTAATTCAAGGCAAATATCACATTAACAAAAACTAGAACTTCTTCCTTCTGTTACCAAGAACAATGATGTATGGTTCTTTCAGACTGACTTTTCTTTTATATCATCAGCAAAAATATATGTTCCCTTACTTGAAGAAAAATTTAAAACCAGACCCTGGTAGGCATGTGGATGGAACATTTTATCTTTTGCCTACTTTCTTTCTCTTTCAGTAGAGCTATAATCCCCCTGAATTCATCATTCTGTCTGATGTCAGCATATTGTAGGAATTCCATTTAAAAATTGTCATCTAACTGTTTTGTCAACTGTCCCACATATTGCAGATTGGTTGATTTTGAGGACTGGATAATCTGGTTTTTATTATATTGTAAACACCACCACAAGAATTATCTAAGTGGTTCAGTGGATGTAATGCTGAGCCTGGAATCAGGAATTCCTGAATTCAAACCCAGCCTCAAACACCTACTACCTGCTTGACTCTGGGCCAGTCATTTAATTTTTGTTTGCCTTAATCCATTGTAGAAGAAAATGGCAGACCAGTCCAGTATCCTTGCCAAGAAAACCCCAATGACAATAAGCCTGGTGTGCTATTGTCCATAGAGTTAAAAACAGTCAGATACAACTGAACAAAAACACCACCAAATTAAGAGGAGAGATTGGCAATTGTGTGATAAATCTAACTTATGTGAATAGTTGATTTGGAGAGTAAATTAAGTTTTATAAAACTTAATATTTTAACTGATAATACACAAAATAAAAAACATTTCTTGTTTATTTACATTAATTAAACCCACATTTTATTTTTAAGTTTTTTTTTTATTTACAGAGGAAAATTCACTTAAAATTTAGTAAGCTGTTTTCTAAACAACTTTTTCATTTTCATTTCAAATTACTTTATAAACAATGACCTTGACAAAATAGTCTTCTCATTTTGAGGTATAACTCCATAGAAGTGAAGATATTGGGGGGGGGGGTTAGAATACTACATACCTTACTATTTAAAAATGAAGTACTAGCTAGACAACACAGTGAAATAGAAAGTGCTTTGATTTCAATTGATAGGACTTTGGTTGGATTCTTTGTTCAGCCAAATATTGCCTGGATGACATTGGGGCAACTAGGCAGTATTGTGATTAGAGTGCTGGGTCTGGAATTAGGAAGACTCATCTTCTGAAGTTCAAATCTGGCCACAGACACTTACTAGTCACTTGACCCCCATATTTGCCTCAGTTTCCTCATCTGTAAGATGAACTTAAGAAGAAAATATCAAAACAATCCCTTATCCTTGTCAAGAATACCTCAAATTGGGGCGGCTAGGTGGCGCAGTGAATAGAGCGCCGGCCCTGGAGTCAGAAGGACCTGAGTTCAGAGCCGGCCTCCGACACTTAATCCACACAAAAAAAACCTAGCCGTGTAACCTTGGGCAAGTTACTTAACCCCAATTGCCCTAAAGGGATGGCTAGGTGGCGCAGTGAGTAAGAGCGCCGGCCTCGGAGTTGGGATGACCCAAGATCAGATCCGGCCTCAGAAAATGAGCACCCACGCATAAACAATGACTAGCCGTGTAACCTTGAGCAAGTTACTTAACCCCAATTGCTTTAAAAAAAAAATTAAAAAAAAAAGAATACCTCAAATTGGGTCACAAAGAGTCAGATACAACTGAAATGACTAAACAACAGCAACATGACATCAGATAAATCATTTAACCTTTCTGGGCCTCAATTTACTCAACTCTTTTAAAATAAGGAATTTGGACTAGATGATTTTATAGTCTCTTATAGTTCTAAAAGAATATTAAATTTTAAATTTATGTAATCCCTTTAAGCGTATTGTATTTATAGAGATCTTTAAGGTTTCAAAATACTTTAGAAATATTATCTCATTTGATCCTTACAACAACTCTGGGAGATAGGTGGTGTTATGCACATTTTGTAAATGAGGAAAGGAAATGACAAATCACTCCAATGTCTTTACCAAGACAATCCCAAATGGGGTCATAAGAGTCGGACATAAGACTCAAACAACTGAACAACAAGCTCCATGAGTCAAATGGACAATTTGACAACCAGAAGAAAGAATATAATTTTAGGTTGCATTAAATTAAAAGGAATGTCCACAAAAAGAGCTATGAGGAGTGGTGGTGATGGAGTTAATTTCACTACCTCCTTTCATATTCCAGCCATTTCTGAGGGTGACTGCTCCGTTCTGGGCACTACATTTTAAAAAAAATATTGAAAAGTTAGATTGAAACAATAAAGTATGTAAGAGAACTTAAAATACTGTCATAAGGGTTTTGATTTCTGCCCAGAGAATAAAATGCTTGGCAGAAAGGTGGGGATGATGTGATAGTGTTCATCAAATTATCTGAAAGATGATCATGTAAGAGAATATCTAAAACTGTAGAAAAAGGATCATTTGGAGTAAACCTTTTGGTCTAAAATCCCTTAATCTCAAGATATAATTTGATCATGTTTAATCTTGGTGTATGCTCCCCATTGTACCCCAAAACACTATATGTATATTTTGTGCTCGTGTTTTACCTACTCAAAATTTATTCTGAGGCATCCAAATTTGCTTTAATTAGCTCATATGTAGCTTTTCATAAAATTAAGTAACAGTGTTCTGAGCAACCATCGGAAATACCAAATCTTTCCTAATCAACCCCCTACACTAGGAAATTACAAAGAAGGCATAGTTCAATTTAATATACAGAAAACCTTCCCATGGGCTAGATGAAATAGCCAAGGAAGAGCTTTAAAAAGAATAAAGGTAGTTGAAGCCAAAACCTTGGGGAGCACCCACATTTTAAAGTAAAGAGGTCATTTTATTTTTATTTATTTATATTTTTGCTTTTTGGAGTGGGGAGGACAGGGCAATTGGGATTAAGTGATTTTCCCAAGGTCACACGGCCAGTAAGTGTTAAGTGTCTGAGACCGAATTTGAATTCAGCTCCTCCTGATTCCAGGGCCAATGCTCTACTCACTGTGCCACCTAGCTACCTTAAGAAATAAATTTAGAGATTTTACCTTCACTCTATTCTATGATTAACTATCTCTTTAAGATCATTTTTTCCCCTAAGGAGTCATCAATGATAAAAAGAACAGGGGGAAATGTTTTCATGTAACATATCAAGTTAGGAGATTTATGTTGATCGTCAAATGATAAGTTTTATTGCTCCTGATATGGATGAACATATTGATGCATACTATCAGAGGAAAAAATAATTATGTTCTAATATAAACTACTGAAGAAACAGCTCTCCAACAGAAATTGAATGGTTTTGGAAAGAAAATGGTTTGTAGTATAGATTTGATTATTTCTATCTTTTTGTTAATAAAGTAGATTGAATTTCTGATTATGTGGTATCAGTTTAATGTTACTAAGAGACAGAGAAACATCCTTTTTTACTTATTAAAACATAGAAATGTAAGTACAAAGAAACATAATTTCAATATCACCAGATACATAGAGAACTTTTTTGGGGGAGACTTCAGAATACAAACCATGATGAACACTTGTTCTACTATGCTTTATGACCAAAGACAATAAATCTAAGGAAATCAGAAGTCATGTGAACATTTGGAGACTGAGAGGGCATTCTGAAAGGATTATAGATTTGATAGTGGAAATTTGGGGAACTGTGACAATGTAAAGGAAAGATGAGTAATGGTGAATCAAGATGTTCTTATCTAAGCCATTGAGATAGCAAGAGCAAACATGGAAAGGACAAGGAACCTGAGGAGAAAACCAGAAGGCTGGGAAGTTTGAAAAGATGACTCATTGGAGCTTTCACAATTAGAAGCAGTCAGCTCAGAGAAGGCTTCAGCTAAGCCATTCATTGGTCAAACACTCCAGTAAATGTTGTTGCCCATCAGCACCACCAAGAACTGAAGAAAAATGAAGTTTTCCTTAAGGATTACGTATCTCTGCTGACACCTTGTAACAGCAAGCATCCTAGCATCTCAAGAGTGGCTGCCAACACAGGTTCTTAGATCTGCTTTTCTGAAGGAAAGCAACTCAAAATGTGGGTTAACGATCTTTTTTTTTAATCAATCAAACATATCATTTACCTAGGTCAGGGGAAAAAGTCAACACCTCGAACTTCAGTGTATACAGATAGAAGTTACAAGCAGAAATTACAAGCAGACAGAGAAACTATTCAGCAGACAGGCCTCTGACTGTCTGACCATTACATCCATACCTAGTCATAGTTACCAGAGAGGGAAGCACCAACATCTGGGTTTTCAAAGATGGGGGGCTCTTAATGGCTGCCCAGAGTCTCATCTGGTCAAAATCACACAACACTTCTCAAAGTGAACCCTCAAAACAAAGCCTCACATGAGGGTTTATATAGCCTTCTCCTGGCTCAGAGGATGTCACAACTCTCTTGGCCCACTGCCCAATCACAGAGCACCAAGGTGTGGGCATTCCTGAAAACTAAGCCTCCCACCACAGGCTCCAGGTGCACTTAAGCCCATCAAAGGCCCTAGGGGCAGGGAAGATTTTAAATTCCCATTCCCACAACACATCTCTGGCTTAAAAACAGAAAAACAAAGGTAGGCATTGCCCTGTGGTATATTAAAGAACAGGTTTGAGTTTCCTCAATTATGTGACCACTCTTTACCACAGTGTCTGGTACTGGTCTGTCCCTGGTAAACTAGATTTGTAAGTACTATATCAGGCTGTATTACAAAGCATGTACAAAGACTTTTCAAACAAGCAAAACACAGAGAATAATTGTGCCTAGATGTCAAGATGAAGCCCAGTTAGATAAGGACAAATATACATTTGCCTTGTTACAAAGCAATGATTTTAAATGATTTTAAATCAATTTCATTAATTTATTTTTTTAAGTTTTAAAAATGTTATTTTTCTAATGGACGAAAATCTATTTTCTTCCCCCCTCCAATTGGGGAACTAAATATTTCTGGATATATTGTTCCTTTTCATCTTTTTTTGGAGTATATAAGCTTAGTAGAGCTATCATGGGATCAAAGTGTATGCCAGCTTAAGAGACAGGGAAAGGGGCAAGACTCCAAATCATTTTCCAGGATGTCTATTCCAATTTAAACTTCCATAAACAGTACCTTAATGATCTTTCTTAGTGCTCTTTCAACATTTTCCTTTTGATTTTGACCATTTCAACTAACAGATCTAAAAATTAAAACAAACCTTATATTTGTATTATATGTATAAATGTGACCTTAAAATAGCTTATTTTGAAGGTAGAACACTTTAGTCACATTAAACTAAAAATAAACATTCACTATCTGGGTTTGAGTTTCCACCAGTTATAAGCTAAAACAACTTGTAAATTTAAGAAAGCCATGGCTTACTTTTAAAAAAATCATCCTATGTTGGCATAGTCTATGAAACATTGTAAATTTGTATTGAAATTCTAAAATGAGAGTGCCAGGGAATTGAAATATTATCACCTATATTCATGTTTATCGATATATTAAAAAGAAATTGCATTGGAGAATCTAAAAAAAAAAACCATGGGAGATGGATAATAAAAATACAATGGAGTGTTCTTAATGATTTTATTTTCTATTTGTGAATATTAGGTAGCTCTAAAGTAAACTTAGAGAAACAGGAAAAGCTTTCAATTTTACTGTAGCATATGATATACTAAGTAATTTAAAATGCAGCAATTGACATAAATGTGAAATCATCCAGTCATCACCATTTCTGGTTGGTAAATGAAGCAAAAAAAAATTGACAAGGATGTATATTACTGTGGTGATAATGGTGATTAATGAATTAACTAGACATAGCTAGGTTTGGTAAAAAAAGACAAAGCAAAACAAAAAAAAACCCTTTTTTTTTCAGAAAAATATAATTGATTTTCATTTAGAGCATAAAATTGTTAGCAATTAATTTTTTCTCCCAATACTATGAAAATAATGGGGAAAATGATTTTATTTCTCCAAGATTTAATAAGTTAGCTAGAACTTTCTATTTTGGTATTTGGTATGCAAATAAGTAGAGGACAAGATGCTATATATTTTAGCTAAATTGATTAATGATACAAACTAAATAAATAAACATTCAAGTATAGAAGCATAAAAACAAAGCCTGTACAACCAGGCATCCCAAGTATTTATTTTCTTTCTTGGTTTTACCTTCTCTTTATACATGCAATATTTTTTTCTTGATTTTCTTTAACTGTGAGGAAACTTGCTTGTTACTGTGAAAGTTCTGGATAAACAGTCAAAAGTCAGTACCTAAATTTATTTTCCCTTTCCAGCTCTTGAGGCTCTTTTTACACAATACCAAAACAGCTAGTGAACTTAGGGGAGGGGGGAGATCATGGGAAGAGATTATTTACATTCTCATCATCCAGGTTTGTTTCTACCTCCATGGTCCCATCACATCTACGTTTTGGTTATTGTTGTTGTTATTATTATTATTATTATTGCCACCAACATTGAAAGTAGCAAATCAACACAGGGGAATTCACTTGTCAGCAGTCCCAGTTTATGAGGTGTAATGTCAATTCATTTTCCTCAATGAGCGGTAAGATTTAAGAACTCTTATGAGACATATAAACAGAATCTGGGCAGCAGTTTTGGCACAAACTTGTAGTTCCCTGAATGTATATCCATTTATTAAAAATTATTTAACATTATATTGTTTTAATTATTCACTATAAAGTTGGATTGCTTAGGTATTCCATCTGAGATCTAAGAGGAGAGATTCAATGATTCCCTTCTATTAATTTGATTGAATTTAGAAAACATTTAAGACTAACTGTTCAAGATATTGTGTCAAAATGTACCATTGGGATTACTATGACTTAGTACTTACTTTTAAGGAACTTGATAAAGGAAAATTTAATAAATAAATGTACATAAATAACTATGATATAAGGAAGATAAAAATTCAAATGAGAGGGTGAGACAAAAGATCTGAGATATTAGGAGAGAGGTCCCACTTTCAAGATAGGCATGGTGAATTGGCAATGTTACAAAAAACTTTTGTAAAATGAATGGTACCTGATTTGGGCCTGAAAGGAATGAATATACTACTTGAGAACCCAACAAACTGCCCTGAAGCTGTCCCATTATCAGAGATAGAACTGCTTCCCACAATTACCCAGAAAAAAAAAAAGATTGATCTATAAAAATTTAAGAATACTTTTAATGGATGCTATCTTTTCAAACACTCATAATTTCCAAACTATACAAATTAAATAATTCAAAATATAGAGACTAAGGTAAAAAATTAAAATATGAAAATAAAGTATATATCATCCTTGTCAACATGTCTTCACTTGGAGATGTTTTTAGTGAGTCTACAAAAGATCAGCATTCATCTCAATAGGATTTTAAATCATAAAAGAGTTGTTGTTTTGAGCTAGATATTGCATAATATCAAATGTAGAAGGATAAAAGGTGATTTGTCCCAGGGGCATTTCTATATGATATTAATTAAAACTGTAAGAATATAATAATTCATATAATATATAACAAATATTACATAATATAATAATAACATTACTTAGTGTAGCAATAAGATGTGATTGATGTGATGTGGTATATAATATAAATCCTGCAATGTGATATAATTGATGTAATTTAATGTATCATGATATGGTATAATTAAACTCAATGCAAAATAATATGATATAATAATAGCTGTATATTGCTTTAAGGTTTATAGTGAAGTTAACATACATGGTATCATTTGAACACCATGTCAATACCAAAAAATAGGTGTTAACCCCATTTTAGAAGTGAGGAAATGAAGACTGGGGGATTGAGTGATTTGTTGATGGTTAACAATACTAAGAACAGAAATTGGGAAAGAAAGAAAGAAGGAAAAAAGGAAAGAAGGAAAGAAAAAAAGAAAGAGAGAAAGAAAGAAAAAGAAAGAAAGAAAGAAAGGAAGGAAGGAAGGAAGGAAGAAAGGAAGGAAGGAAGAAAGAAAGAAAGAGAAAGAAGAATGGATAGACGGATAGATAGATAAATAGATAGATAGATAGATAGATAGATAGATAGATAGATAGATAGATAGATGATAGTATATTCAAGTTCTTTTAATGTGATCTCATGGCATCTAACATATTGGCATCTAATATAATAGATATGATCTCATCTATCTATATAGCACTGTGTTAGATTCCATTAGATCATATTAAAAGAAGAACTTGATTATACTATCTCTTTCTTAAGAGAATATAGAATCTGATTCTGGTGACAAGCTAAACAAATAGAAAGTTAAATAAAATATGTCAATTTTGGAAGAGAGGTCAAAAGATTAAGTTGCAAAAGTGGAATACAAAAATTTATTATTGTTCAGAGGAGGCAAATATCACTGTACGCTAGATTCAAGGAGATTGTGATAAAGATTTGAGAAGTGACTATTTCAATAATTGAAGAATTTGTTAAAAAATGAATTCCAGTAATGAAAATAGTTAGTATTTGTTTTCAGTAATGGCTATGAGTAAAGGACATTAAAGAAGCAGTGAAATGATCCTTTAGATTGACTGGCTGAAGAGTAATGACATGGAAAGACATGGAATAACATTGTAAAAGTAGGATGAATGTATGTTATGGAGGGCCTTAGTGACATCATAAGGATTTTATACTTTATTCAGCAGTCAAAGAAGATACAATTAAAGATTTCAGTGAGGAAAATGAGATGACCAAAATAGCTCTTTAGAAAGATTAACCTACAGTTACTACCCCTGCAGTTGTTCTTCATTCTTGAAAAGGACCATGACCTCAGGGAGGTGGTGCCATGACATGGCAAGTGAATTGGATTAAGTGAGTGAGGGCTGTGCAAAGTCAGTGGCCTTACTTTCTCCTCAGGATCCAGCTGAGTCCAGTGGCCAAATACAAATTGGGACAGCTGGAGATGATCAAGAAGGTAGTGGGGGACCTTGTTCTTTTCAATCTAAGGTCTTTAACAGGTCTCAGTTTCACTGAGGCAGCACCCATTCAGTGGCTAAAAGAAAATGAGGCAAAGTGACCCCCTTAAAATAGACTCGGAAGGGAAATACCCTCAGGGTTTCTGACAAAATCAGACAAAATTGTTATTTACATTCATTCTGAGTCAATCAGAACCCAAACAGTGACCAAGTAGAACTTGGTCTGAGACCAGAGTGATTTGGGGTTAAGGCTGGTCTTTAAAAGAAAAATTAAACCAAAACAAAACAATAAAACAGAAAAAAATCAGAGATTAAAATTTATATTCCCTTTAGGCAGAGCATCAGCAGGCAAAGTGATACCCTGTTGGAGAGAGAAGAAAGAAAAAAGGAGAAAAGAAAGAAGGAAGGAAATGAGGAAAAGAAAGGAAGGAAGGAAGGGAGGGAGGGAGGGAAGAAGGGAGGGAGGAAAAAAAGAAGGGAAAGGAAAGAAAAGAGAAAAAAGGAAAGGAAAGGAAAGGAAAGGAAAGGAAAGGAAAGGAAAGGAAAGGAAAGGAAAGGAAAGGAAAGGAAAGGAAAGGAAAGGAAAGGAAAGGAAAGGAAAGGAAAGGAAAGAAAGGAGGGAAAGAAAGAAAAACTGCTTAGGGCAACTCCTTCTCTACTCTCAGAGGTTGCTGTTCCAAGATCCCCTACTCCATCTAAGGCAATCCCCAGTTGTCCTTATCCATATCTGGCCACTGGACCCAGATGGCTCCAGAGGAGAAAGTGAGGCAGGTATCTTTACATGGCCCTCCCTCACTTTAATCCAATTGTCTTGCATGTCATGGCATCACTTCCATAATTGTATTTGTGTCATTAGAGGACCATTTTAATTTTGGAGTGATTCATCACTAGGAAAGTAGCATTTGGTCCATTTCTTGTTTGGCTATCACAATTCAAGCTGAGAGTATAATAACTAAAAGTAGCATATCTACAATGGAGAAGAAAATACCTTTACCAATGAAGACATGAAGTACTGAAATATTTCAGTGTCACAAAAAAAGTCAAAATGACCCTACTAGAATATTATTTCCTTGAAGGACCAGTATTTAAAAGTTATTACTGATTTATATAGTTTTCTGAAGAAACATCTCAAACACAAAATGTATTCTCTAAATTTAATTCATTAGTAGAACATTTGTTATTGCCAAACCGTTGTATTAGCAGGAACCAAGGATTAAACAGTTTTTCATGTTCACATATTTAATTGCAAATCAGAAACCCAATTTATATAATAATAGTAATAAAAGATAATATTGCTTAGTAGTTTCACAGCATTACTTTGCAATTATCCCTTTTTTCCCAGTGAGTTCAGAGTAATTGGGAAAGCCTAGAGAAAAAAGATTTTAAAAATTACTACAATATATCATTAAAGTATAAATAAATAGAGAGATAACATATATACATATGTACATCTATATACATGTACATAGTATATATAATGTATGTGATATATCATATATTTATAATACATATCAATATCTAGATTATAATATTTTTATTATGTATGTATTTAAATATAATAAACATAACCTAAAAACCATAGTATTATGCATCTATAGGCTGTAGGGTTGAGGGAAAGTCTGGCAAATATTTCTTAAAATGTGAAATTTCTCCTGTGGGGGAGATTCATGAAATTTCCAGTGGAGCTTGACTATTAAACTAGAATCGACCTAAAGGACAGTGAGAAACGAAGAGATGTAAAGAAGCAGGAAAGGAACTGTGGACTTTGCTTACATGTGTGTTTCTATGTTTAAGTTTCTTGTACCTTCCTTCTTTTAATTATTCCCTATTTGTCCTGTATATAGTTTGATATATATATGTATATATATATATATATATATATATATATATATATATATATATATATATATATATATATATATAGGAATGCTGTTTCACACTTTTAGAGTATAAGCTTCTTGAGGGCAGGAACTGTCTTTTGCCCCTTTCACATCCTGAGTTATTAGCACAGTTTCTGGCACATGGTGGTTAATGGTGGTTAGTGTTTATTGATTTTTTGTACGTTTGTATGTTCTGTGAGCTAGAATCTCTTTGTAAGTATAAATATTTTTTTTAAGTTTAAATAGATCGAATTGAAATACTCTTCCATCATCCCTTTTTGAGCCTGGGTCTCCCTGTCTTTCCTAGGCTGGAACTTCAACAGCAATGCAAGGAACCAATCCCACAGCTGATCAATAAGAAAGCTTTGACCTGTGCCATTTCCAACCTGGCACAGTTCAGTCCTTCTTAGGTAGCCTAGTGGCCTTGCTCTCCTACACTCACCATATTGGTGCCCAACAATGACTAAACCTGAATCTTTTAGTGCTGGAATGGATCTCAGAGACCATTTAGTCCAACTCCTTCATTTTTCATATGAGGAAACTAAGACTAAGGAAGTTAAAATGACCTGGCTAAGGTCTATAGGTAGTAAGTATCAGAAGAGGGATTTAATGATCCTTTTATCCCAGACTTAGTGCTCTTTCCATTATACCACACTCTCTCATCTGTGTTCATGGCCATACAAAATGAAATTAATTCTAAATTGTATTTTGCTTTTATTTCCTTCAGGATTTTAGTAACAATTCATGTTAGTAAGAATATGTTTCCCTTGGGGCGGCTAGGTGGCGCAGTGAGTAAGAGCGCCGGCCTCAGAGTTGGGATGACCCGAGATCAAATCCGGCCTCAGAAAATGAGCACCCACATATAAATAATGACTAGCCGTGTAACCTTGAGCAAGTTATTTAACCCCAATTGCTTTAAAAAAAAAAAAAGAATATGTTTCCCAATGGGCTTTTTTTCCCCTGAAGGAACAACCTTCTATCCTTCCCCCAGAATATTGAAGAATGAGGGAGATGCTGGCACAGAACTGACCAACTTGGTATGCCTACATTAAAGAAGGTACTGTGCTTTATGAGCAAAGCACAATCACAGCAACTCCAAAGAAATGAGAGACACAAATATAGAGACATTTCTATTCCAAATGTTCACATGGACTATTTGTGCCCTGGAGTAGAACCTTCCAAGCTCATATTGATTCAATCAGCCACAATCATATTCACTTTTTCTTGACCCTGACATAGTGATGTCATTTTGCTCTTCTTTGATTATGAAGGACAACAACCAACTTTCCTCAGTCAGCATAATTTCATTCGGTCTGCTGGGTCTATCTGAATTCCTCACATGTATTGATTTTATTATTCTGTGAGCTCCTTGAAGGTCAGCTCTGTCTTTTAGGTTTTGTTGTATCCCAAGCACTTAGCACAGTCCCCGGAACATAGTAGGCTAGTAAAAATATATTGACTGACAGACCTCAGGGCAATAACATCAAATTACATTGATTCCCAACAATTTGGTCAGTCATTTCCTAACTGATGGACAGCCACTTAGTTTCCTATGTTCTGCTGTTACAAGGGGAGTTATTCTATTTATTTAGTTATGTAAGACTTTTCCTTTGGGCTATTAGTTAGAACACTCAGTCAAAAAGCTTAATTGCTTTTCCTATATAATTCCATGTTTTTGTTGTTGTTGTTGTTGTTGTTTTTTCAGAGAAATCGAATCAATTCAGAGTTCCATCAACCATGTACTAGTAATGTACCTCTCTGTCCAAAGCTCTTCCACCCTTTAATATTTCCATTTCTTTTTTTCTTCTTTATCAATTTGATGCATGTGAAGTAAAACTGGAGGTTTTTTTTAAATTTATTTCTCTCATCCTTAGAAATTTGAAACATTTTTTAAAATAGTTGTTTATAATTTTTCATTTCTTCTGAAAACCATGCATATGTTTTTTTTTTTATCTGAGAAAGATTCTGTGTATTAATGTCAGTTTCCTATATGTGTTGGATATCAATATTTTATAAGAAATCCTTTTCCAAATTGCTTTTTTTTAAGAGGATAATTTGGATCTTGAAAAAGCTTTTAAATTTTATATAAATAAAATTTTATATTGGGTCTTTAATTTTCTTTAATCTCATTTCATGTTTTACTTTCTTCCATTTTCCTCTATTTGCTTTTGCGATAATTTAAGTTTAAGAGATCGTTTTGAATAAGATCTTCTGAAAGCATCTTCATTATTAATTTTAAGTTTCTGATGTTTACAATTAAGATATGAGTTTAGAATCTCACTGTATTTCTAAATGTCCATCTTATGAAGGAATTTGCTACAACTGATTTTTTTCCTTTGCAATACCCTTCAATTTCAAACTTTTCCCAACAACAATTTGTCAAAATTTAATTTTAAATTATTTTCAAATTGTTGAGTAATTTTGCATGATTATTCTTCATGAAGTTGATTTTATGGGTCTTTTAATTCAAACAAGATATAAAAGAAGTTTGCAGAGGATCATTGCATTTGCTGTGCTAGCTATGTATTCAAGAGAGACTTGTAGGTTTAATTAAAACAATAATCAATAAGAGAAGGTAAGGTCATATAACCAATGAGCCATGAAGGCACTGTGGAAAAATAAGTTCTTTGTAACTTAGGAGTTAGTAATGTATTCTGAGTGTCAGATTTTTTTTCAGTATAATAATGTAAAGCTCAAGTTGCTACTTTGGGTGATATTCTCCCACAAAGTCAACAAAACAATGGGTCACAAATGGATTAAGAAAGAAAGTTGAACAGATGTCAAGAAACATTTGATCATACAGAGACCCATAAACAAGTAGAATGACCTACCAAGCAAAACTATAGAGTCAGAACCATTAGAGCCATTCAAGAAATAATTAAAAAACCACCACTAGGGACCAAATCAGGTTTTATAAAAGGAATAAGCTTGATAGGTTGAGCAGTCTTTAGTTATTGCATCATTATTTTCCATATTTTATGTCCCCTTTTCCCTTGGTTTTATTCAGAAGTGTCTTTCTTCCCATCTGCTATACACTATTTAGGGAGGCTATATAATGAATTAGAGGCTTCAGTTAGAAAAAAACAAAACAAAACACTAGAGCATTCTTCCTGATTAAGAGTGGAGATAATTTTGAATTTTGTCTAATTCATACACAATATTATAAATTTACTTCTATTAAAATTGAGGATCAAAAATACTAGCAGTTTAAAAAAAATTTTATTCAGATAAAAAAAACAGAAAACAATCACAGTTAAGAAAATCCTTGAAAAATCTCACTCTCTTTAGAATGTCTGACACTGTCTACCTACATACAAGTTCCTTAGCCTCCTTGGGACTCTGTTTCCTCATCTGTAAAATGAAGCAGTTCAATAAATTGACTTCTGATATCCCCTCCAGCTCTAAAGCAATTTTATTATACTATAATTGTACACTTGGATCAAAGATATGAAATTCAAAAGCTTAGAAAAGTTCTTTTTACTTATTATTACCTACTTTTGAATACATGTTTCTGAGTGAAGAAAGTTAAATATAACCATTTCTGTAAACAACATGGATATAGTAATTTAATCAAGACTGTAAAATATAGCTAGTTACATAAACTTCTACTTATGACAACAGTGGAGCTGTGTAATAAATATTTAGATGAAATGGTACTCTTTTAGAAATAAGTGAGGCTTAATAATAGTCAATTAAATTAGTCTGAATCCTAATTCCACTATGATTGTGTATTTTTTATTTCAAGTTGTTATGATGTTTTGATGCCAAATTATTGATATCTAACTGACAATATAATAAGTCTAAAGGTAAAAAATGTCAATGAGAAAACAGCAATTTCTTTTTCAGATGTGGAGTCAATGCTAATCAATGGATTCTCCATATGATCCACTGATATCCACCCAATATCAAGATAGCTAGAAGAAAACTGAGCACTTTTGATGGACAATGTGAGGAAGATATACCAGAGAACACGAAACAGACATACACATAGTAGGTAGGGAAACATAGGTTGGGATTTGCATAGTTGGCATGAGTAGCCATATAAATAAGATAATAAGACCATTGGGATATCAAAGTAGGATGGGTATAATATTTATTTTCATAGAAGTCATGAAAATAATTTCCCATGAAAGTCTAAATTATTTTCCTTTAGGAAGTCAAATTAAGTTTGATAGATCAGTAGCAGTTCAGGCTTCTTTCATTTAATAGCTAGTGAGTGATGTAGAAAAGGTATGGCAAATACATTTTATTCAAAACCCTCTTTGTAAATACAATTGATGGATAGATAAGAATACTATTTTTTTTCCTAAACTCTATAGTTCACTTAACACTAGACTAATTCCCTACAGTTTCCTGAGAAATTCAAAGAACTTGGACCATTGAACCATTTTTTTTGTCATGTAAAAAAGATATACTCATAAAAATGTTCTTTTGCCCTTTCATACACATCAAGGCTGAAATGCAAGCAGCTGCCAAGGTTTTTATTAATGTTTTGGACTCAGTAACCCTGTGAAGGTACAGTCATATTTTCAATAACTTCCCTACACCAGTTTATTCATGTGCATGCTTTAAAAAAATTTTCCACTAATATATGAGATAGGAATTGAGAAAATGAATGAATGTTATAAATGAAACTTGGATTAACCAATTATCAGACATATTGTGGCAGGCAAAAAATTAACTTTTGCAAAAATCATTATTTATTTCAATATAATTTGGTACAGTTATTGTGTTCAATATAATGGATACATGGAAATGACTCATATAGGATCTGTTAAATTAAGTATTATTTATGGAAGTTATCCAGAAGCCTAAGTGGCAGTGATGTTTATTCAATTATGAAAGCTATCAGGATGATTTTTTTAAATCCGGGAAAGGAAGTACCGTTTTAATTTGGGATGCATAATGAGAGATATTTTGAGGTACAAACTCTTCACCTTTTTTTATGTGCTTACTTAATATCCAGTATTTGAATTTATTAATAAGCTAAAGAACACTGACAAAATTAACAGTTATTGTTTGAAGATAGTAAGGAGAAAACGCTAGTGGCAATTTTAGTATTATTAATAATATTTTATTTATATATTGATTTATGAGATTCTGATAACATTGTATTTCATCCTTTTTCATTGATGAAATGTTTGAAAGTTATAATTATTCAAAATACATGTACATATAGATGTTGATATAGATATTTGCAAGTTATGTATTTGGGGCAGCTAGATGGTGCAGTAGATAGACCAGATCTGTGGTCATGAAGACTTGAGTTCAAATTTGACCTCAGATTATTTACTTCCTAGCTGTGTGACCCTGATGATGTCACTTGGACTCAGTTTCCTCATCTCTAAAATGAGGATAATATTAACATCTACCTTACAGGGTTGTGAGGATCAAATGACATCCTACTTGTAAAGGGCTTAGCACAGTATCATGGCAAATAATAGGCACTATAAAAAGATTAACGATAATGATGATTATGATGATGCTAACAATGATGATGCTGGCACATCAGTTTAAAATTATGAAAAATATCCTTAATTGCTTAGTAATGGACTTTGATTCTTATTTTCCATTATTTTAAATAGTCCTCAATTTTATATGTAAATAGAACTTAATTTGAAGTTTTATGTAGAAAAATGGATTTTTCAGTGTTTTGTATCACTGCACTTTAAGGAAGCTTTGTTCTCTCTATGAAAAGTAATATTTCCGATCACATTAGTTAAGATTGTATTAGTATAAATATAGCAAAACTGAATATGGCCCAAAGATGTGGTCATTCCAATTCTAGTTCATTGCAATTGAATGACATATCCTGACAAACAAAAAGACTCCCTCCCCCATACCCCCCCATAACCCTACCACCTGCAAAGCTATGGACAGGAGTCATAAGGAGTCAAGACAAAATGTCCAATTCTTTTGCATTTGAAGAGATACTGCCTAAAAGTGAAATTGCATGTGAAGAGTCCCCCTGTTGTTCACTGTTTGATTTTTGTCTTTCTTCTTTTCCATATACTTTATCCTTTGATGATATTTAACACTGTCTTCACTTATCACCTTTATGGAAAAAACTCTAAAGATTTATTACTGCCTAATGGATTTTTTGCCAGTACTGCAAAGACAATGTATCAAAAATTCTTTTTTTTTCTAAACCCTAGTGATTTTTTTCTACATTTTTTCTATTGTGGTTGATTGCCCTACCATCTCTATAGTTGCTCAAGTTCATTGTCTGAAATTAATCTTTGACATTCCCCTGTCCTATACATCCCACACAAGTTGTCAACTCACATCACTTTTACTTCTTCCACATATCCCACATCTCCCTTCTTCCTACCTTTAAATTCCCACTGCAACCACCTTAGCTGATCCCCTCATTGTCTCTCACCTGGACCATTCACTCTTTGAAAACTTTTGACCCTATACCCTACCCACGACAGTTGTTATGTAGTAGGTCCAAGGTTATTTTCCACCTTTATTAAGTTCAGAATTTGATTTACTGTATTCTTTTAAGTGACTACCATATTAATTCTGAGGCTCTTTCAAACATCCTAGCCTCTATCTTCCTCCTACTTTCCTCCTTCACTTCAGTCATATAGAACAACAGTCACAACCTAGATCTTACCTATAACTACCAGCCTTCTACTTTTTTTTTCTAATAACAACTCATACTTTCTTTCTAACTGCAAGCAATCACCTTTACATCTCTCCTCCTGAACCCATTTTTTAATTCTCACCATTGTCTCCAATCCCTCCATTTCTCACAATTTTCTCAGGCCTTTTTCCGACTTTACTTTTTTTTCCCCTTCCCATTTCAACCCAATTGGTAACCAATTAATCTCTATGTGATCCTCTACTCTCAAACCCTTTACCCCCTTGTCATATAATTACTCATTCTTTGTCAGAACATGCCTTGCATTACTTACACCATCTGCCTCCTTTGTTTCTACTCATATGAATGGAAGAAATCACACATCCATGAAAGGTGCATTAACTAATTTTGCTATTCAGTATCAACAATATGCTCACTAAAGCAAGGCAATTCTTTTAATGACCTCTACTTGATTCTTCCAATTGTCCTCCATCCACTAAATATAAAATAAAACAAAACCTATATTAGATCCTATCATCCCTGCATTCCATACCTCTCTTCCCTTTCTTGCCAAGACTCTTGAAAACAGCTGTCTACACTAACATCTGACCCCTATTTCCTCTGTGACTCAGTGCTCAAAACAATGAAATTTCACTTGTAAATTCACACAATTGAAATTTCTCTCTCTAAAGTTTCCAATACTCTTAGTTATTAATTTTAATGTTATTTACTTAATCCTCTTACTCCTTGACCTCTTTATTTCATTAGCCACTGCTGGCTGCCCTCTCTTCCTGGGTGCTCTCTTTTGTCTAGTTTATATGACATTGTTCTCTCCTGGTTCCCTTCCTATCTGTCTTTATGTTTCACCTTAATTTCCCTAAGTCCTTTACACTCCTTCCTACTATAGGAAGTTGTGTTGTTAAATGCATTTAAAATAAATCTTATTTTGTAATGGAAATTCCTCCTTTCAATTTTTACATAGCTTGAGCTGACTGATGCATTTAGGTAGCAAGGTTGTTTTGGTGACATAAGCAAGTCTCTATCTCTGGCTTATTGACTGTTGCAATATACATATAAACAATATAGTAAAATTATAAACACCAATTTGTTATATATAAATAGTGAATAGTTCATAATTCTGCTTAAATTCAAATTTGTGGATGATTTCTTAATGATAATAATAATACCTCATATTTCTCCAATAGTTCAAGTTTTTCAATCTAGTTATTTTGGTCATCTCAGTGACAAGATTAGATCCATAGATTTATAGTTAAACCCATAGTATAGAAAATGCATTTGACTTTTTAATTCTTGCCTAAAAAAACTGAAGATTTAATGGACTATAAACAAAGTATGATTTTAAAATGACAGCATGTTTGCTATTGGTCCTCTTTCTATTCTTGTCCCATGGCCATCAATCCAACAAGCAATCCTTGTGAAGATGCAACCTAACTACTCTCTTAATTTGAGAGTGCTACATCTTCCCCTTTTATTTCACTGGACAAAACCCCCAGTAATAGTAACACTGCCTAAACCTCTAATACCACTTCTAGTACAGTCCCCGAAGCAACCATCCAGGAAATCTTTACTTGTGGACTTGTTAACTGACTCCTGCTGGCTCTGAAGCCTCTTTTTCCTCAATAGCCTGAATCACTGATGATCAGAAAAGCAAATCCTTGCCATCAAAGGCCTTGCCATTGTCAAATAACAACATGAGAAATGGAGGTCACTTTATTAGTATAATTTTTCATTAATATTATTGCCTTAGGGGCAACAAAGTGGCACAATGAATAGAGCACTGGCCCTGGAGTCAGGAGGACCTGAGTTCAAATCTGGCCTCAGACACTTAACACAAAAGCTAGCTGTGTGACCTTGGTCAAGTCACTTAAACCCAATTGCCCTCCAAAAAGAAAAAAAAAACAACCCAAAAACAAAAATAATGCCTTAATGTGGTATTTGATGTTGTACCTCAAGGATGATGAAAATTTTCCTTCTTACATGCCTTACAATCTCCTATATGTGCTATTTCCCTCATTAGAATGTAAGGGTTTTTTTTTTTTTGAAAGCTGAGGCTTTCTTGCTTTTATATTTTTCTGCAGTACTTACCATGCTGCTTTTCACATAGTTACTGCTTCATAAATGATTTATCATTTAGTCATTCATTCATTCATTCAATAGAATACAATGCTATTCTATCCTATATGAAAAGAGACATACTATCAAGAATGACAGAAATGATAGTGTTACTATAAACTTCCCTAATGATACAACATATCGAATTGTACTATATAGTTCTGATGTCACCATATTTTATGAAGATTTGGTTGAATGTACAAAAAATATTTAACATGAAGAAGAGAAGACTTAGGAGGGATCTTGGATAGCTATGCAGTCAGGAATACCTGAGTTCAAGTCCAGCCTTATACTCTTACTAGCTGTGTGACCTTGGAAAGGTCAGTTAATACTATCTGCTTCTGTTTCCTCATCTGTAAAATGAGTTAGAGAAGGAAATAGCAAATCACTCCACTATTTTTGCCCAGAATACATGAAATGGGGTGATGACAAGTTGTACACAATTGAAATGACTGAACAAGAAGGGCTTTGATATTTAATTTTATGTATCTGATGGATTAGCATTTAGAATAAGGATTATATTTAGGCTGGTCACCACAAAGGTAACACTGAACAATAAGTAGCTGTATCATAAAGATAAATTAACGCTTGATGTTAAGACAAATTTTCTATGATTAGACCAGAAGAATGGGTTGCATTGGGAAGTATTAGATCATTTAGAAAAGGTTAAATGCCCAGTTTTCAAGAATGTTGTTGAGGGGTCAGTCATGTAAGAATAGAATTAAGTGGCCTCTAGATCACATGCCTTGGATTTTTAAAAAAAATCTAATTTGATATTTATCTTAACACAGTATAGGAAGCATTAAACTTCATCCATAAGGATTTGATTAATTTCTCTAGGATTTTCCTTATTATCCAAAAAGATCTGGTAGTTCATAGGATCTTGGGTTTAGACCTTGAAGCTTTTAAATGGTGTCTATTTTAACCATCTTCATTTTATTAGGAAAACAAACTGCTATCAGAACTAGGAAAAACCATAGTGTCTTTGATTTTAAATCTAATTCTTTCCACCACTGTAATACACTGTATTATTAGCATCTGATGGAAGTGGTTTATTTTTAATCAGCAAATAAATGCAGGTTTGAATATAGAGCATGTCTGTGAAAATTAAATGTGTAGTAGTGCAGTACTTTATGATGGAGAAAGAAGAGTAGTCAGCACCCCAATTGGTAAATGGTCAAATATGAACAGGCAGTTTTCAGAGAAAGAAATTAAAGATATCTATGGGAATATGAAGAAATGCTCTAGGGGGGCGGAGCCAAGATGGCGGAGTAGAAACAGCTCGTCCAAGCCTCTCTGCCCCCAGATTCCCCACAAACTATGTAAAAAAGGACTCTGAACAACTTCTGGAGCCCCAGCACCCACAGAACGACACAGAGAAGCTAACCTCCCGCTGAGGACAGCCCAGCAGACCTGCAGGAAGGACCAGCGCAGCGGTCTGGGAGCCGGCAGCGCGCAGAGCGCAGAGCACAGGAGCCGAGCCGAGCCCAGGTCCACATGAGCCGAGGTTTTAGCCCCAAGGCGGCAGGGACAGCAGCCAGCTGGAGGAACCCCAGAACACCAAGAGCTGTGGAGACTCCAGAATTATCAACATAGACATGCCTAGGACAAAGTAAGAGGTTAGTGTCCTATGGACTTTGGGACCTGTATTTGGGGAATGCGTCAGCTCCCTCCCCTGGGGGCTAGAAGCCACTGAGAAGACACGCCATTTTGTAGTTTTCAGAGGCAGCTCGGGCTCCCAGCCTACAAATCGTGGGGAGATCCAGCGATCAGTCTTGCGGGGTAATCGCTCTTGCTTTAACCTCCCTGGATCTGGATTGTGATCTAGGGTGGAAGTTGTGGGTGGGTTTACAGCTTGCCAGAAACGGAAGTTGCCCCCCACACGTTCGGGACGAAAATTCCTCTAGCTGGCCTTAAAGGCATAGTGTGGCAACAAGCCCAAAAGTCAAGCAATTAAGTGGCAACATGCCAAGGCAAAGGAAACAGAAAAATGCAACCCTAGACTCCTATTTTGGGGGCATAGAGCGGAAAAGGACTGTGAGGTCAGAAGTCCTGCTCCAAAAGCCCCAGGGGAAAACATGAGTGGGTTGCAGGCCATAGAGGACCTTAAGAAGGACTTTGAAAATCAAATAAGAGAAGTGGAGGAAAAATTGGAAAGAGAAATGAGAAGGATGCAGGAAAAGTATGAAATGAGGGTCAACAGCCTGACTGAGGAAAAACAACACCTTAAAAAATAGACTGACTCAAATGGCAAAGGAGGCCCAAAAGGGCAACGAGGAGAAGAATGCCTTAAAAAGTCGAATTTGCCAGATGGAAAAAGAATCTCAAAAAGTTCACTGAGGAGATTCATTCCTTCAGAGTTAGACTGGAGCAAATGGAAGCTAATGACTTTATGAGAAATCAAGATGCTGTTAAGCAGATACAAACAAATGAAAGATTAGAAGGCAATGTGAAATATCTCATGGGAAAAACCACTGACCTGGAAAATAGATCCAGGAGACAATTTAAAAATTATTGGACTACCTGAAAGCCATGATCAAGGAAAGAACCTAGAAATCACCCTTCAAGAAATTCTCAAGGAAAACTGCCCGGATGTTTTAGATCCAGAGGGCAAAATAGAGGTTGAAAGAATCCACCGATCACCTCCTGAAAAAGATCCCAAAAAAGAAAACTCCCAGGAATATTATAGCCAGGTTCCAGAATCCCCAGATCAAGGAGAAAATACTACAAGCAGCCAGGAAGAAACAATTTCAATATTGTGGAAACACAATCAGAATAGCCCAGGACCTGGCAGCTTCTACACTGAGGGATCAAGGGCATGGAATATGATATTCCAGAGGGCAAAAGAACTGGGAATGAACCTAAGGGTCACCTACCCAGCAAAACTGAGTATTTTGTTTCAGGGGAAAATATGGTCATTCAGTGGAATAGAGGACTTTCAAGCATTCTTGAGGAAAAAACCAGAGTTGAATAGAAAATTGACATCCAGACACAAGAAGCAAGAGATGCCTGAGAAGGTAATCAGGGAAAAGAAATCAAAAGGAACTTATCAAAGTTGAACTATTTACATTCCTATATGGAAAAGTAATATCTGTGACTGATGATATCTTCTCACTATGAAAATAATGGAAGAAGGGGGTGTGGTCATATGACTACATATGTGAATGTGTGTGTATATGGTTACAGTTGTATATGGATAGAGGGCATAGGTTGAATTTGTTGGGAAGGGAGAATACTCAAGGGATGAAATTATGAGGTGAGAGAGGAAAGTGGCAAGAGGAGATGGGGAGAGACATGGTAGGGTAAACTATCTCATGTAAGGGAAGTGTTTGCAAAGGAGGGGGAGAATAAGGAAGGCTAAAAAGGCAAAACCACATTCACATTGAATTTGGTTCAGGGAGAAAATGACATATATACTAAATGGGATATCTCAACCTGAAGCAGGATGGGGGAAGGGGGATGAGAGGAGGGAGGAAGGATGGGAGGGCATCCTTGGGGTGAGGGGAAGTTGGAAGTACCCACTATAGAAGAGGGACAGGATCATGTAGGGAATGGACCAGGTGGGGGGTGGGATGAGTGGGAGAGAATTATAAGCAGCCCTGTACAATATATCTACTATGATAATGTTTTGCATAGCTAGACATGTACAACATATACTGAATTACTTATCTCCCAAGAAGGAATGGGTGACAAGGGAGGAAGGAAATGGATCTGAAATTTGAGGTCGTAACATTAGATGTTTCAAATATATATAAATACTATTATTAATACTCTTTTGCCTATAATTGGGAGACAAGATGTGCAGGCATTGGGACACAAAGATTCATCTTCCTCTAATGGAAAAGTCGATGGGGGTATGGGAGTAGGTATGGGAGAGAGCAGATTGGAGGAAGCGATATCTTGTGGGACTGCTATTCTGGGAGGTTGGGTAGGGGAATAATGGGGGGAAAATGATTGTAACTCAAAATCTGGTGGAAATGAATGATGTAAAACAGAAGTTAATAAAACATTTGTTTAATAATAAAAAAAAAAGAAATGCTCTAAATCGCTATTGATTAGAGAAATGCAAATCCATACAACTCTGAGGTACCATATCTCTCCAGTCAGAATGGCTAAGATGACAAAACAGGAAAATGACAAATGCTGGAGAGGATGAGGGCAAATTGGAGCACTAATGCATTTCTGATGGAGTTGTGAACTTATCCAACCATTCTGGAGAGCAATCTGGCATTATGGCCAAAGGGCTATAAATAATTTCATACCCTTTGACCCAGCAATACCACTTCTAGGGTTATATCCCAAAGAGATCATAGAAGTGGGAGGAAGACCCATATGTACAAAAATATTTATAGCAGCTATTTTTGTCGTTGAAAAAATTGGAAATTAAGGGTGTGCCCATCAATTGGGGAATGGTTGAACAAGTTGTGGTATATGCTTGTAATGGAATACTATTGTGCTATAAGAAATGAGGAGCAGACAGCCTTCACATTTATCTGGAGAGGCTTGTACAAACTGATGCTGAGTAAGAAAAGTAGAACCAGGAGAAATTTGTATACAATCACAGACACAACATATGTGTGATGACCAACTATGACAGACTGGACTCTTCTCAGCAATGCAGTGATATAAATCAATCCCAAAAGATTCATGAAGGAGAGAGATGCGATATCCAGAGATATAACTAGAAAGAGCTGAGCTTGAATCCTGATGGAAGCAAACTACTTGATCTTTTTCTTTTCATTGTTTGGTTTCATTTCCTTTTTACCATTTTTTTCATTCCATCTGGTACAATACGCCTTTGTAACCTGACTAATGTCTAATGTGAAAGTATTTGCAGATTTATACTGGACTATATGCCAACATGGGGGCTGAGGGGAGGGAGGGAAGGGAAATTTGAATCTCAAGGAATTATGGAATTGAATCCTGTAACCTAAAAATAAACAAACAAATTAATAATAAAAAAGAAGATTACCCAGAATCTAGACTCAGAGCCCAGTTTCTGAATCTGTAAAGTTAGAATGTTCTACACATGTGTCTCTAATTTCTCTTCAGATTCTGATACTTAAGAATTATAAGCTTATATGCACAACAATAGAAGTTTAGGCAAAAATATTTCATAAAATAGGTACATTTGTCCTTAATTCCTGATTATTTTACGAACAATTGCCATGGTAAAGTGATATTCTGGAAGCATACACACATACTATGAAACTTCTGGCAGTAATCTATTTTATTTCAAAGCTTTAAATATTTTGAAAGTCAGTAAAAGAATACATTTGCATAAAACATAGAGAGGCTATATGTTAGTTCTATATATATATATATATGTATATATATATATTTTTTTCTTTCCTGAACATATAATGAAACTAACAATGGATACATTTAGCATAATGGAGAATAAAAATATATTTAAAGCTTCTATACACCACCTATACCTCAGCCTATCCAGCATTCTGGGACTTCTAGCACAAACAGCCTCGTTTCAGGATATGGTTGTAATGTTTCTGTCTACTTCCCCTGTGGAGTTAGTGAATGGACTTGACCCTTCTACATTCCATAAGAGGCAGAAAACATTAGTTCCACTGAGTCATATGATGGAAAGAAAACACAACGAGGGTAGAAAATGTACAAAAAGTCAAAAGAAAAGAAACAAAAATAAATATTTAGATAAATAGATTGACCCTTTGTTCAGCATTTACTTTGTGCTGTGATTGAAGATTCAAATACAAGAAAGCAAGCAAGTTAGCCATTGCCTTCAAAGATTTTACAACCTGATGGGAAAGACAATTCACAAAGGTGAGTTGGAAAGGCTAGAGGAGATATATACTCACAATTGCTTGTCCTGATGGCTTAGATGTTAGCTTAGATCTGTCAAGATAAGGTAAAAAACTGACTGACCTAGACCCAAAGAAGATATATGAGAAGGTATAATATGCTCTCTGGAGAGCTGAGGGACTATGGACTTTGGCCATTGCTTTAATATAAAACTTCTTTAATGGGTTGCTTAGTTTTGCTAGACTCTGGGTTTTTTTTTTCTTCTATATTCCAAGTGATAGCCCTCTGTGAAAGCTTAGAGGAAAGGAACAATAGAATATAGGTGATAGAGAAATAAAATATATAAATAAATTGTATTTTGAGAAGGATTTATGAATATATAATAGTAGAAATATGATTATAAATGCATTTATGCGTGTATAATTGATATACAGAAAAATTGATACCATAAACGAGTTCGTACAATGGTAAGCTGTAGCCGATTTTGAGTCACTAAATATAATTAATAATAAAATCTAGCACTTATATTTTCAGTAATTTCATTATTTGAAATTCTCTCAAGTTCTTTGTTGCTTTTGGTATTGCCACATAAATGTGTGTGTCTATGTATGTGTGTGTGTGTGTGTGTGTGTGCAAATCGATCATTTGTAAACTCATGTAAAGAAATAATCTGTTTTGCAGAATTAAATTATCACTTGTGACTTTAAATGATAAACTGTGCAATTAAATTAATATTCATGAAGACATTTCTTCCATTCTTTATCTTTCAGAAAATAATTGTAATTTTCTTCTAAGAATACAAAAATATTAAGTACATCTATATTTTTGGTCAAAGTGTTTAATCAGAAAGTTTTATGAGAAAAGTCTGGTGGAAATGGAAAGCTCTTACATTGGACTCATTTTATATTCTCAGGTTTTCCTTAAGTAAGTCTTTTGAAGAAATTTACTACTGTTATCTTGCAGTAAATAGCATAAAAGAACATTTAAAAACTCATAACTAGATGTATGTATGCATTGGTTTTACATATATGTATGTATGCATGAATGTATACATTAATGTGTGTATTGTATTCATGTTTAATTGTAGCCTTCTCTAGGCTAGGGGAGGGCAGGGACAGAAAATAAATACAATTGTACAGCAGAGAACAAAAGGAAACTTAGAAGGAAGTAGAGTTAAAAAAAGATGCTCTCTTTGTGTTCTGCCATGTATTTGAAAATATGTTATGACAAGCAAAGCAGTACTTTGTTTTTTGTTTCAGCTATTCAAGTGCCTTTGAGGCTCACCTTTGATTGTATCAAAACTCATTGTTTGAAAAGAGTATACATTGTGTTGCCCTTAATAAGCCTAAGGGAATTTGAAGACCTTCTTGCCCTTAATAGGCCTAGTGTAATTGCATTAGAGCCTATGGTGGGAGGAGCTTTTGAAAGAGCACAACAGGAAGGGTGGAACAGTAAGGGTGGAATTGGAATGAGCAGATCAGAGAAAAGGTCAAGCAGAGCAAGGAGTGACAAGAACTGAAAGAGAGAATGCTTGTGATTTTGGTGCTCTGCTTATCTGTGTTATTTTCTGGGAGCTAAGAGAGAGAATGTTTGTGATGTTGTCACTCTGTCTGTTGTTCTGTTACTTTGTCAAACAGATGCATTCCTTCTGTTAAAGGGGGCTTTACTGTTGTTACAGAAGTCCTGAAAGAGGACTTTACTGTTGATTTGTGTTTGATTTATCAGACAGAAGTCTTGTGTCTGTTGATTTGTATTACTTTGTCAGACAGAAAGTGTATTGAGATGGTAGTGCCAGTAATGTGTATAAATATTATTGTAGCATTGTTAAGCTTTGTCTTCCTAGAAACAGAAACTGTGAAGGGCTTGGAGTGGAGCAGTTCATATGAACTGATACATAGAACAGAAGCAGAATGCTACTTATATGTGAATCCAGACAAGAGTTGGGTGAATCAAGGCAGGAGCTAGGAGCTGTTGGCCCATGGAAGAGGAACCAAGGTGTTTGGAAGCCAGTCTTGAGTCAAGATGAAAGAAGACTTTACTTGGGTACTCTGTATTGACTTATGAAGTTTTGACTTACTGAATGATACGTTTTGTTTAAGACTATGTAGCCAGCTTAGTAATAAGTTTTTTATGTTATGTTGTTGTGAATGTTGTGCTTTAGTTTCTTGAATGTTTTGCTTTAGTTTATTGCTGAATAAATAGAGTTAACAAGACTTTGTATTTAGATCCTTAAAGTTATTCACAGCAGCAGAAGTCCTCAGGAGAGCTGCTTGTGAATGGCTTTACAAAATATTAAAAAACTAAACTAAATATGATTTGTGGCTGGATTGTAAAAGTGGAATTCTATTTTTAACAGGGCAAAACTCCATTGATTGAGAATACACTAGATCCTTGAATGGAGGTAAGAGAGAATATATTCTGACTTATAATGTAGTATAAAACTTGTAATTCAGAATGTGAGATGTTGCCTCTATACCTGACAAAAAGCGTAAGATAAAGGCAATTTGATGGAGACTATAGTACAAGACTTGACTATACCAAAAGCAATGGGGAAGTCTTAAAGAGAATATTCAGAGTAATCTTTTGTTAGCATATAAACTCCTTGTGGACAGGGATTGGTTCACTTTTGATCTTATATTCCTAGTGTTTTGTATAGTGCCTGACACAGAATAAGCATTTAAAAGCTAGTGGACTAACTGATGATTGATTGAGTGTTCAATTATCTTCTCCTGGTGACAGCTTCTTTTCCAGAAATGTTTGTGCATCTGGTATATTGATAAATCATCATTTAAATTTCTACAAATCATTATTTTTGGATGGATTTGTTTGTTCTTACACTAGAAAATTTTCTGAAACTCTGTGTGTTACATATCCCGATTTGAATGTCAGTCTCTAAGCAAAATTATATATTTATTTAGTGAGGTTCAGATTTTTAAAAAAAGTATCCTATCATCCATTGTTCCCCTCTTTCCCCCCCAGAAACTAACTCTTACATTAAGAGATCACTGACCTTTAACATACTTCTTTTTTTTTTTTGGATGGCAATTGGGGTTAAGTGACTTGCCCAAGGTCACATGACTAGGTTTTGGGTTAAGTGTCTGAGGCCGGATTTGAACTCAGGTCCTCCTGACACCAAGGCCAGTGCTCTATTCACTGCACCAACTAGCTGCCGTCCTTTAACATATTTCTTGTAAAAGTGTAAAAAGCATGGTTTATGTTTATAGCACTTCTGATGAAGGGAATGTGGTTAGAGTTTTAAAGAGATGAGAATTGATGGAAATGAAGATGCTGTTTCCATTGAAATCAATGCCCTTTCTCTTTTTGGGGACTGTGGCCTTGCTAGAGATGGATTCAAGGAGAAAATTAACAAAGTCAATAAAATTGGTCTTTTGCCCTTAACAAATAGTGAATATACAGGAATCCTCAAATGCCTACTATATCTTCAACATACTATTAGGCACTCTTATAAATACAAAAGTACAACAAAATCTCTACTATCAACAGGATTTGGGACATGAAAGAAATGACAAAAACATGGAAGAATTAGCAAACATCATAGTAAGAATTTCATATACACTTATACACTTAAATATTAAATTTGAAGTATAGATTTTGTTGTATGAATATGTAAAGTTTTGTAGAATCTTGAGAATTTATACAAGGCTCAAATGGGATGAGATCTGATCAAGTCTAAAAGCATTTATCATGAGACAACTATGTTCTAGGTGTCATACTTAGCACTTTGGATGCACCAAAAGGTAAAAACAAAAAAAAATCAATTGCTGCTCCCATGGAACTCTCAATCTAATTGGGGAGATAGCATGCAAACAATTTGGGGAAATTATCTATCTATCTATCTATCTATCTATGAAAATTCCCCAAATATGTATGTATATATATATATATATACACATATATATGAATATATATTTGTATATAGTGTGTTTGTTTGTGTGTAATATGTGTGTGATAAATTTTATATAATCTCAGAGGAAAGGCTTAGGAAAGGCTTAAGTATAAGAAAGACTAGGAAAGGCTTCTTGTTGAAGGTGAGAATTTAGCTCATAATTGAAGGAAAATATAAAAAGTAATTTTTAAACCAAATAAATCAATCTTTAATTAATATTAAATTAATTATTTTATTATATAGAATATAATATTAATATATAATGTAATGTCATATAATATGACATGACATGATGTGATGTGATATGATATGATATAATTAATATAATATAGTATAGTATAATATATTATAACATCTATTAATAATAGATTAATATTAAAGACTAGTGAGATCTATCTCTAAATATTTTATATTGTTTTGTTCAAATTGGGTATTTTTCTTTTATTATTATTATTTGTAATAGTAGGAATAGTTATAAGAATAGAAATGGTAGAAGTAATACTAATACTACTAATAACTAATAAAGAAACTTAAAGTTTGTGAAGTATTTTTCACATTAACATAGATACACACATACATACACATATACAGATGAATATAGATGTAAACATAAACATAGACACATACATCTGGTCATAATAGATGAAGAAATAGAGTGACCAAAGTTAAATTATTTTCCCCAAAGAAATCACAATTACTAAATATCTGAGGAAAGATTCAAATTCAGGTCAATTTCAGTGCTCTATTTATTATGTTACCTTTATTTTCTTGATGATGGTTCAGTGAAGGATTCCCTTTTACCAGTGATTCAGAAAATCATAGAATTGAAAGAGACATTGGTTGTCATAATCTAGTTTTTAGTTGAAAAAGTTTTAATGCTACTAAAACTGTTAGGCAAGTGGTTATTCAGACTCCTTTTGAGGACCTTCACTGAAAAGACACCATCTCCTAAGATAGCTTATTTCATATCTCAAAATGTTTGGTAGTATTTCCTTAAAACAGTTGTATATTTGCCATTTTGAAACTTCTACCTGTTTGAAACTGAAATTGAAACTGCTACGTATTTGTGAATACTGTGAATATTGTATAGTTACTGACAAAATATTTAACACTATTAGTTGGAATGTCATTTTCTTCAAATTTTTCAATTACAAATGAGGGAGCTATAGATTCATTATATGATTTTTATTTCGAAAGGTAAAAATGACCTCTTCTTTTTAAGTGCAGCATGATCTTATTTTATGAAGTTTTCAAATCAATTTTTTTATCTACTTCCAACTGTCATCCATCATTTTTGGGGTTATCTATTGATAGCATGTGTTTTCCTTTTTAATATTTGGGCCGTGAGAGAAAAAAACATCATATCAATTATGATTTACCTTTTCCTCCTTTAATATAATTTTCTACTTACCTTCTTAGTATAAACTTGATATCTCGAATCTTGTATTATGATTTTTTGGAAATTCTCTACATTTTCCTAGTTAATGTGTTAACACTAAAAAAATTACTCTAGCTATTTTCCAAATCTCAGAAAATTTACCTGATTCTACTGACCTTTTGAAAATATCATTTAAAATATCATTCTCTTAGTTTTCTTCACTATGTTAAAAACCCAGTCAGGACTTGAGTCTGATGCTTTTTTTTATTTTTTTATTTTATTTTATTTTATTGTCATTTCTAAGATTGTATTACCAATTTTAGTATACTCCACACTTTCAGACACTCTTCAATTGACATGTCAAGAACACTATTCACCTTTACAATCAATTAATGTATATTGTACTCTTTTTGGAATCCAGACATTTTCTTAACAAAAGCTATAAATGTTAACTGTAGAAATAAGGACAAAAAGCGAAGCAATTCAAGGGGCTTTACACACCACATGTTCTTCTATAAGGCCTACATAGACTAATTCATTGAGGACTACTTTGATTAATAACTAGTCTTTAAGGAAATCAAATAAATTTGAATTATTGTGTCAATAGAAGCCATAAGGACAACTTAAGTAAATAAAACTGATGTCTGTTGAAACCTTTAGAAATTCTATCTTTTCTCTTACAGAGTTTTTGGGATACACTGTAAATATGTAATATCTACATACTAGAATACTGAACAATTTATGTAATTATATATTTAGTGTCAAATTTTTCCTAAGCTTACCATTTTAAAATTCTCATATCGATTTGTTTTATTATATAATGTTGTTGTTGAAGATGATGATAGCCAGCATTTATATAGCACTTTAAAGTTTTTTTAAAAAATAGTTTACATATATTATCTTCTATGAGGTAGATTCTAATATTCCCATTAGGAAACATGAGGAACCTGAGGTTTATTGACTTATCTAGGTTTACAAGATATGAAGTAGATAAACCAGGACATATCCTCTAGTCTTCTAGACTCAAAGTCCAACACCCTGTCCACTCTGACACCTAGTCAACAGTATATATGTGTGTGTGTGTATGTGTATGTGTATACACACACACACACACACACACACACACACACATATATATATATATATATGTGTGTGTGTGTATGTGTATGTGTATACACACACACACACACACACACACACACACATATATATATATATATATATATATATATATATATCCTATATTTTTATTTATCTGTTTATGAGAAAATACCTTCAATTTGCCCTGCAAGATAGGCTCTGGCTCTTCTTATTCCCCTACTTTTCAATATGACAATTTTTGTCTCTTGTGCCATTTGGTTCTCTCCCTTCTTGTAGTGATAAACAGTTTCCTTTCTGTGGCTGCTACCCCTGGGATATAGAGATTCTATAATTTCCTGTTCACATAGGAACATCCTCAACCCAAGAAGTTCTCTGGGAAGGAGTTTATGACTAAGTTTACTTCCTCTCTACCCCTACTCAGGTCTCTTCTCTGATTTTTGATCTCTGCCTGTGCTTGGGGCTCTCTCCATCTTTTGCTCATCTGTTACCTCCCTTATCTGGACCCAGATATTAAGACAAACTTCAGGTCCACAGCAAATTTAAACCAATTAAATCTTCCTTCCATGTCATGACTCTCTAAATCATTCTGAATATAGTATTAATAGACAAACAAGTATCCAAACCAAGGGTATCCCCACCCTCATCAAGGTCCTTTACATTCTAAATATCAAACATCTTCTCTCTCTCTCTCTCTCTCTCTCTCTCTCTCTCTCTCTCTCGCTCTCTCTGAATTTATATATGTATATATACATAGAGATACAAATACATATCTGAATACACACATATATATACATACACACATATATACATAATAGCAATTCAGAATGTTTAATTTATGTATACATAGGTATGTGTATGTGTTTTATATGTGTGTGTATTTTATATATATATATGCATATATGTGTTGCATGCAGATATCTTTCCCTGTGTCTGTATGTGTGAATACATTTATGTGTATATACATGTGTGTATATACATACATATGCACATATATATTGTGTGAATATATATGTGTGTACATATATACATATATATCCATTTACCAATCTATCTTTTTCCTCATATATATAGATGGCATTTCAATGAATTGACTTATTGAATTGACTTTAAGGATAGGCATGGAGTATGGGGAGACAGACAGACAGACAGAGGAAGAGAGAGTGAAAGGGAGAGACAGAGATAGAGACAGAAAGAGAGAGACAGAGAGACGGAGGGAGGGAGAGAGAGAGAAAGACAGACAGACAGAGACAAAGAAAGAGAGGGAGAGAGAGAGAGAGAGAGAGAGAGAGAGAGAGAGAGAGAGAGAGAGAGAGAGAAGCTGAGGAACTGTCTTTGATCAAACATGTTAGTTCCCATTCTCCATCCTCTTCAGGTAATTTTGAATTTTAGGACTCAAGAAGATCTACAAATAACGTTATTTCATCTCATTCTGTTTAGATAAAACTCTCCTGTGTTGAAGGTAATTCACAAAATTGTTTAAGATATCCAGAGGTAAAGGTGAGGCATTTCTTAGCCTTAGTTTTACTTAACAGGTTACATGCCAAGTGCTTTGAGTTGTCTTTTGTTCTTGTAGGCAGCATCCTGGTGTGCAATATAATAACAACAGAGTTCTTTGGGCAATTTTCAAATATCATGGTTCGGCAAATACAACACAATACTCACTGGATGCTCAATTAATTCTCATTTTTACTCAAGCATGCTAGGTAAACAACTTCTTAGGCATGAAGGAGAGATATTTCTAACCCTTTGTCGCATTCTGTGTTCCAAAACAGGTTCCTGAGGAGACTCAATAAATGCCAGCTGACCATGGCATTCTAAAGTACAAATCCACACACACACACAATTTCTGAGAGATATATAAATCTACATATTGTCATTTCATAGTGGGGGATTCTTTTACAACAGAAATTACCAGAGACTGAAAATGTTCACTATTAGCAAACAGAATTAGAAAGAAGTAAAGTTGCTTTAAAATTCTACTCTAGTTTCTAAACCTTGGAAAGATTTCCTCCCTTAATTTAAGGAAGCCCAAACTCTTAACCCAGGGATCAGACACTAAGGCACATTATCTTTTAAACTTTGATTAGATAGAGCATTTACATATTAAAAATGGAAGAGTAATAGCTATAAATACATTTTTCTATTACATTCTCAATTAAAATTTTATTTTGCTATTTTAGTTGGTTAATAACATATCAAATCTATTTGCTATTTTTGTCTTACTCTACTTAGTGTTACATAAAAGATCCTTATTAAGAATTATTGCAATAAATCCTGATAAAGAAGGAATCAATACACTGTAATGTATCACCTTTTTTCAAATTATGGGCATAGCTACTCTAATTTATCAAGTAAATACATGCAGTATAATGCAGCATATGAATCTTTCTGGTAGATTAGTTTTACAATGTTTAAAAAATCAACTATAAAATTCATAAAACTAAAGAAAAAGTAACTATACAAAATTGAAAGTTTATTATTCTTACAAAGAAGCAGTGCATTCTTAAATATAGCATTACAGGGAAGGTAGGGAGATTAGTAGGAATCTGGTAGACTGCACAAAAGAGAATTGAAGAAAAATATATTCATCTATCCATTCATTCATTCATGAATGCTTTCAGCAACCACTTATCAAGTGCCTATGATCCACAATGCATATATATATATATAGAGAGAGAGAGAGAGAGAGATTTTTTTTCTGTCTGAGTTTTCATGTCAAAATAAATAGTAAATTTACAAATCCAATATATTATCTATTATTGGTCACTATCACATAACTAGCTTGTAACTGTACAAACACTGTGAGTCACCAGCAAGGAAGATGATTGGTATTCTGTTGGATAAATTCTTCATTTTTGTTTCTCAGGGAATTATGCAGATATTTAATAAAATAATATCCACACTTGAATCTTCATAGTACATTTGGAATTGCTTGAAATACATAAAAGTTATGCCTTTTAAGTCTCTAAGCATGCCAAATATCACCTTCACAAATATAAAATAGATATTTTAATTAATTCTAGCTAAGACTTGAATCTAGTGCGGAAGAAAAAAAAGCCCGATTTGAACAGATTCTTCATGGGCAAATTCTAAAGGATTTCTAGATTAATTCAGTTTAGTCATATAACTAGCAAACGTGATAAAACTCTTATTACTTGGAATACTTGTATTTTCAATTAATTTTGAATTAATTTTGTGTATTAAGTCAATAGATGCAAGAGTTACTGAACACTCTACTGAACTCAGAACAGACAAAATGGTCCATGAGTTCTCTCAGATTTCAAAAGATTAAAATAATAACAAGACCTAGGCAAGAACTAGCTCAAACTTGGGGAAGCTAGGTGGCTCAGTGAATAGTAGAGCGCCAGCCCTGGAGCCAGGAGGATCTGAGTTTGGAACCGGCCTCAGATACTTAACACACACACACACACACACACACACACACACACACACACACACACACACACACAAACTAGCCATGTGACCTTGGACAAATTACTTAACCCCAATTGTCCTCCAAAAAAAAAAAAAGAATCAGCTCAAACCCAAGGAAATTACTTCTAATAGTACACATGATGGTTTAAAGGAGATTTATGACAACTGTTCCTTTATACTTGACTCCTAACTCATGTTTGATAAAAAGAATGATAACATTGTCAGATTTTTATTCAAAACCAAATTTAGACTAGAAGGAGTACAAAGATGTTTTGGAAGATGTTGATTGACATTTCTAAGAGATAAAGTAGGTTTATAATCCCTAGGGAAGGGGCCTAAGTGAAAAACCCTACAAGGTGGGGAATCAGAATCCAAAAATATTTTAATATTCAAGAATACTTAAATTTGCTAGGGATACATTTTTGTTGTTTTAACAACTAGAGAAAATTCAGGACATTTTACTTCCTATTTATAAAAGAATTAATTCCATCCAAGGAAATTAATAGACTTTTAAAAAGTCATACAAATAAATAGTGAGTAGAAAAACAGAACTCAGACCCAGGTCCTGTGGCTCAAAACCCAGGACTCTTTTCCCATTATGCTACATTGTCCCTCTAGGTTATATAAATACTTTTACTCAGGTTAATAGAAAATTAGCTGGAAGAGGGATTTTACTAGACAGAGATTTGTCTGAAAACAAACAAACAAACAGGAATTTAAATGGATTATAAATTCAATGTGAGTTAATGGTGCTATATGGCAGTAAAAAAAAAAAATAATTCAGGGGCGGCTAGGTGGCACAGTGAATAGAGCACAGGCCCTGGAGTCAGGAGGAACTGTGTTCAGATCCAGCCTCAGACACAACACAAAAAATAGCTGTGTGGCATTGGGCAAGTCACTTAACCCCATTTGCCCTCCAAAAAGCAAAAATAATAATAATAATTCAACATTGTGCTATTGCGAGGGCTTTAATGTGCAGGAATATGGAGTATGTAGAGATTATTGTCCACTTCTCTCGACAGATCATATCCATAGTATGTATTTATCTCTGGGTGCTATATTATAGGAAAGATACTCAAAAATTCATTCCATCTTTATGAAGGAACCAGAAAGGAGAAGGATATTTCTTGATTTTATGGCATTTTAGGATTATGAAGATTAAGAAGCAAAAAGGAAATAAATATTTTGTTTTGTTTTGTTTTTAGCCAAGAGAAGACTTAGAGAACTATAAAAGTTGAAGAGCCATCATTAGAGTGATAATTAAAAATTGCTTGACAAGGAAAATTTAGACTCCATAACAAAAAAAATCTTTCTAAGAATTAGAACTATCCAAAAGTAGAATCAGGAGGTGGTGAGCTCCTTATCCTTTGAGGTCCAAAAGCAAAAACCAAATGCTCACTTATTAGTCATGTCATAGAGGAGATTTTTTTCACATACAGTTTAAACAATATGTCCTCTGAGGTCCTTTCTAAATCTGAACTTCCATGATTCACTGTACAGTCAGCCCAAGAGCACATTCTGATTCCCTGCATTATGGTATGGCTCTGGGAACAGGGAATCTTTGAGGATGGGACATAAAGTAGCTGAATTGCCTATCAGAATAAATCACAGAATAGGAAGAACAGTGAGGGAGGAAATAGATGCTTTGTTTCTGCTTCCATAAGGAGTTTCAGCTTAGCCTTCTGTTAGTCCTAATTCTTTGATATAAATAGTATGGCTGAGGTCTACTAATAATGTTCATGCTGAGTGATGTGTTGAGCAAAAAACCAAACCAAACCAAACCAAATCAAACCAAAAAATCAAGCAAAAAAGCCCAAAACCCATTTGATCACTCTTTGAGGCTAGTGCACTCTCCATACTCAAATGATCATGTAAAGACTTACCTGCTAAATGTTTTGCTCCTTAATAAAATATAAGATTCCTGAGAGCAGGGGCTGCTTTTCTCCACACCCCTCTCTATTTCCTCCACTTCTAGTTTAATTTTCTGAACATATTTGGTGCTTAAAAATTTTTATTTAGAATGTTAATAGGTAGGAGTCATCTGGTACAGGTTTACCAACCCACTATATAGAGAAAAAAACAGATTCATGACTAAGTTTAACCTGAATTATAAACATTTTTCTTAATCACTTTTTTAAGTCTACACCATCAACAAAATATTAAATACAATTACCATTTGCCTGACTTGTAGTACCTGCCGATTTCCCATGATATTAATTCCCACACTGAATATTTAACAATTAGTTCTTGAGAGTTGGCTCTAGCACATTCCTATTTACAGGTCTCAATGTTGTTGACATTCAGTTGAAGTTAAGGCCCTGAAACTAATACTATGTTCAATTTACATATGCTTTATCAGTGTTTCATTATATAGTCAACTATGTATATTGTAAATGAAAAAAAAAAGTAATTCCCTACTTTTCCAAATTGCAATATACAAACAATAAATGGATTTCAGAGGTCACTGATGACTTCCTAGTTGTGGCATCAAATAATATCTATTTTGTTGCTTATTCTGCTTGATCTTCCTCTAGTATTAGAAAAACTTGGTCACTCCCTTTTTATCGAAACTTTATACTTCCATTGGCTTCTGGGAAACTTCCTTTCTCTTGGTTTGCATTCTTTCTGACACTCATTTTTTTTCCTTCCTCAAACATTTTTCTTCTTCCCACTACCTTACAGAATGCAGGAATAGAAGGGTTCAGTTAAATTGACTTTTGTCCTTTTTGAGTAGGAATTGAGAAGGTAATGTAAGCACCTTGATTTACTTCTTCATTCAAATATTAACATCATTTTATTTCATTTAAAAATATTTTGTTTTATTTAATATTTCCAAAGTACATATAAATTTTTGAGCATTTAAAAAAATTGAGCCCTAAATTCTCTCCTTCCCTTCTGCCTTTACTCCTTGACAAAGCAAGCAGTTTGATATTAATTATACATATAAAGTTATACAAAATGGAATTCCATATTAGTCATATTGCAAAACACCAACAAAATTTTTAATGAATAAAGTTTACCAAAGTATGCTTTTATCTACATTCAGAGTCCATGAGTTTTCTCCCTATAGTTAGAGAGCATTGCTCGTTAGGAGTCTTTTGATCATTGCCTTGATCAGAGTAGCTAAATCTAACATCTGGTAATCCTTATACTATTCCTGTTACTGTACACAGTATTCTTCTGATTCTGCTCACTTCTCTATATAAAGGTTTTCTTGAAACCATTCTACTCATCACTTCTTATAGTTCAATAGTATTTCATTACAGTCCAACACACCAACTTGTTCAACCATTCTCCAAATAATAGGTATCTCTTTCATTTCTATTTCTTTTCAACCAATAAAGATCTGTTATAAATAATTTTGTAAAAATACTTCCCTTTTCATTTTCTTTGATCTCCTTGGGAAACAGACCTAGTAGTAAGAGGGCAGAGTAAAAGCATATGCACAATTTTATCATCCTTTGGGCATAGTTCCAAATTATTCTTTGGACTGATTGACACAGTTCACAACTTGACCAAAATGTTTCAATTTTTCCACATCCTTTCTGATATTTGTCTTTTTTTCTCATTAGGTAATTTGGCAGGTGTGATATTGTTTTAATTTATATTTCTCTAATTAGTAGTGATTTATAGCATTTTTATATGAATTTCCATAATTTTGATATCTTCTAAAAACTGCCTGTTAATATCCTTTGACCATTTGTCAACTTATTTTTATTGCCCTTATTTTTATCGACTTGATCCAGTTATTTGGATATATTTTAGAAATAATAAATTTATCAGAGTAATTTGCTGTAATTTATCAACTTGATCCAGTTATTTGGATATATTTTAGAAATAATAAATTTATCAGAGTAATTTGCCGTAATTTACTACCAGATTCCTGTTTTCCTTTTAATTCTGGCCATATTATTTCTGTTAGTGCAAAAGCTTTTTAATTTAATGTAATCATTTTTTTTTACTTCCCATAATCCTCTATATCTCTTGTTTGTTCATAAGTTTTTCTTATCCATAGATCTTACATTTTTCCATGCTCCCTCAATTTACTTATGATACCACCCTTTATGTCTAAATAATTTATCCTTTTTGACCTTGGTTTACAGTGTGAAATGTTCATCTACGCCTAGCTTCTGCCAAATTGCATTCTTGTTTTGCCAGCATTTTTTTTTCAGATGTTGAGTTCTTACAGCAAAAGCTTGGATCTTTGAACTTATCAAACACTAGATTACTACTGGGGTGAATAGATGTCTCATTGGATAGAGCAGTGGGCCTGGAGTCAGAAAAAATTTAAACTCAGACATTTGCTAGCTATGTGGCCTGGGGAAATCACTTAACATCTGTTTGTCTTAATCCACTAGAGAAGGAAATGGAAAATCACTCCAGTAAGATTTATGGGGTCACAAAGAATCAGATTTGACTGAATGACTAAACAATAACAAAAGTTATTATGGTTGATTCTGTGTATTGTCTACCTAATCTATTCCAATAATCCACCACAATTTTTTAGCTAATACCAGATTGCTTTAATGATTATTGCTTTGCAATATAATTGGAAATCTGGAACCACTAGGCGTCCTTTCCTAAAATTGCTTTTCAATGACTCCCTTAAATATTCTTTACCTTTTGTTCTTCCAAATGAATTTTGTTAATATATTTCTTGCTGTATTAAATAATTCTTAAACAATGTGATTGGAATGTTGTTAAATAAATAAATGGGCATAGTTAAAATGTCATTTAAAAAAAAAAAACACTTTAAAGCAATTGGGGTTAAGTAACTTGCTCAAGGTTACACGGCCAGTCATTATTTATGTGTGGGTGATCATTTTCTGAGGCCAATTGCGAATGATCTCAACTACGGGGCCGGCACTCTTACTCACTGCGCCACCTAGCTGACCATAAAATGTCATTTTTAATATATTGGCTTGGCATACCCATGAGCAATTACTATTTCTCCAATTTTTAGATACATTTTTATTTATGTGAAAAGCTTTGTAATTGTGTCCATATAATCCCTGAGTTTGTCTTGCCAGGAAGAGTTTCAAATATTTTATATTATCTTCAGTTAGTTTAAGTAGAAGTTTTCTATCAGTCCCTGCTTGGTTTTGTTGTTACTATACAGAGATACTGCTAATTTTTGTTTATTTTATATCCTTCAACTTTGCTAAACTTATTCATAGTTTAAATTAGTTGTTTTAGTTGATTTTTCAGTGTTTAACTAAGTATATCATCATATAATCTCCAAAGAGCTATAGTTTTGTTTCTTTTTTGCCTTTTTTTCTTTTTTTATTGCAATAGCTGGTATTTGTAGTAAAACATTGAATAATACTGATGAGGATAGATATCCTTGCTTCACTCCTGATTTTATTGGGAAGACTACAAGTGAAAATGCTTACTCTTCATTTTAAGATCAATACCACTTACCATTTCAAGAAATGTTCCATTTATTACTATGCTTTCTAATATTTTTAATAGAAAGGTGTATTATATTTTGTCAAAAGGTTTTTCACACCTATTGAGAGGATCATGATTTTTGTTATTTTTTATATTGATGTGGTCAATTATGTTGGTAGTTTTCTAAGATTGAACCAGACTTAAATTATCAGTATAAATCCGACCTGTTTATACTGTATGATCTTTGTACTATTTTGCTATAATCTCCTTACTAGTATTCTATTAAATTTTTTTGCGCTGATATTCATTAAGGGAATAGGTCTATGATTTTCTTTCTCAGCTGTTGTTCTCCCTGATGTAGGCATAGAAAACACATTCATGTCAAAAAAAAAAAAGGTTTTGATAGGATTCCTTCTTTAGCTATTCTTTCAATTTATTTGTATATATTGAAATTAATCATTCCTTAAATCTTTGCTGTTATTCACTTGCAAATCTTTTTCGTCCTGGCAGTTTTTGATTTGGGAGTTTTTTTTTTTTATTGTTTGTCCAAATTCTTTTTGTAAATTATCATTGTTTATATATTCCACTTCCTCTTCTGGTAATCTGGGAAGATATAAACCAATAGAAATGATATAAATATTCATCCATTTTATTTATATCATTAGTTTTACTGGCACATAATTAGGAAAATTATTCCAAATAATTACCATTATTTCCTCTTTCTTTGTGGTTCGTTCAACCTTTTCATTTTTATGCTAGCAATTTGATTTCTTTATTTCTCTCTCTCTCTCTCTCTCTCTCTCTCTCTTTTTTTTTTTTTGCTTTTTGGAGGGCAATTGGGGTTAAGTAACCTGCCCAAGGTCACACGGCTAGGTTTTTGTTTGTGTGTGTGTTAAGTGTCTGAGGCCGGATCTGAACTCAGGTCCTTCTGACTCCAGGGCCGACACTCTACTCACTGCTCCACCTAGCTGCCCCTTATTTCTCTTTTGTAAACAAATTAAACAATAGATTATCTATTTTCTTGTGCCCCCCCCCCTTAAAACCAGCTCATAGTTTTATTTATTACTTCAATTGTTTTCTTACATTCACATCTATTAATCTCTCTTTTGATTTTGAGGATTTCCAACTTGGTGGTTAATTATATATTTTTAATTTGTTCTTTTTCTCTTTTTTTTTTTAGTTGTATGTCAAATTCATTGATCTGCTCTTTTTCTCTTTTAGTGATGTTCACATTGAGAGACATACAATTTTCCCTAAGTACTGCTTTGGCTGCATCACTTGAATTTGGTAAAGTTGTCTCTTCATTCTCTTTAATGAAATTATTGATTGTTTCTATGATTTGTTCTTTGATCCACTTATTCTTTAAGACTGGATTATTTAGTTTCCAATTAACTTTATTCTATGCTTCCAAGGCACTTTATCAAATGTAATTCTTATTGCATTGTGGTATAAAAAGATCCATTTAATATTTTTGCATTTCTGCCATTACTATCAAAGTTTTCATGCCCTAATACATGATCAGTTTCTGTGAAGGTTTCATGTACAGCTCAGAAAAAGAGTTATGTTCCTTTCTATTCCCATTCAATTTTCTCTAGAGGTCTATCTAATTTTTCTATGGTTCTATTTATCTACTTGAGTCCTTTCTTATGGATTTTATGGTTAAATATATCTACATCTAAGAGCATAAATTGAGGTTCCCTACTAGTATAGTTTTACTATCTATTTCTTCTTATAATTTATTTAACTTTTCCTTGAAGTGTGTGGATGCTATCTTGTTTGGTGTATATATGATTTGTATTGATATTACCTTATAGTCTATGGTTCCTTTTAGGAAGATGTATTTTCCCTGTTTATGCCTTTTAATTAGGTTTATTTTTGCTTTTTTTTTTCAGAGATCATGATTGCTACCCATGTTTTTTGTTGTTGTTTTTTTTTTTACTTCAGCTGAAGCATAGTACATAATGCTCAAGTCCCCTATTTTAACATGATGTGTCTCTCTGTTTCTTCGTACATTATGCTATATCCTTCTCTTTTATTGGCTACTTCATTACTTTCACAATCATAGTTATGATGACAGTGCATTTCCTTCCATCCTATTATTTTTCTGTCTATCCTTCCCTTTCTATTTTTATGCTGTCCCCCAACTAAAGTCTGTTTTCCTTTTGAATACATAAATCTTTTAATTGTCTTTTATAAAGTATGTTTATTTTATTGATATTTTCAGTTCCTTTTTTATAAAAATCTTGTTATTTTTATTGTTTATGATATATTGTTTCCATAGTATTCTTTTTTTGTCTTTATTAATTTGTTTGCTTACTTTTAGTTTACAAGATTTAATTCCACAATTCCTTGACTTTCAAATTTTCTTTCCCTCTCTCCCCTCACCCCCATGATGGTATACAATCCAGTACAGGATCTGCAAATACTTTCACATTAGACATTAGTCAGGTTACAAAGGTGTATTGTACTAGATGGAATGAAAAATGGTAAAGAGGAAATAAAACCAAACAAGAAAAAGAAAAAGATCAAGTAGTTTGCTTCAATCAGGATTCAAACTCAGTTCTTTCTAGTTCTTTCTCTGATGTCGCATCTATCTCCATCATGAGTCTTTTGGGATTGACTTATATCACTGCATTGCTGAGAAGAGTCCAGTCTATCACAATTGGTCATCACACATACATTGTATCTGTGATTATGTACAAATTTCTCCTGGTTCTACTCTTCTCACTCAGCATCAATTTTTACAAGATTCTCCAGGTAAATATGAAAACTGTCTCCTCCTTGTTTCTTATAGCACAATAATATTCCATTACATGCATATACCACAACTTGTTCAACCATTCCCCAATTGATGGGCACCCCCTTAATTTCCATTTTTTGAAACGACAAAAAGAGCTGCTATAAATATTTTTGTATATATGGGTCTTCCTCCCACTTCTATGATCTCTTTGGGATATAACCCTAGAAGTGGCATAGCTGGGTCAAAGTGTATGAAATTATGTGTAACCCTTTGGGCATAATTCCAGATTACTCTCCAGAATGGTTGAATCAGTTCACAACTCAAGCAGCAATGCATTAATGTTCCAATTTGCCCACAAAATCTCCAGCATTTGTCATGTACCTGTTTTGTCATCTTAGCCAATCTGACTGGTGAGATGTGGTACCTCAGAGTTGTTTTCATTTGCACTTCTCTAATCAATAGTGATTTAGGGCATTTCTTCATATGTTTATAGATATCTTTAATTTCTTTCTCTGGGCGGGGCAGAGCCAAGATGGCGGAGCAGAAATAGCACTTCCAAGGTGCTCTCTCCCCAGACCACTTCCAAACTATGTAAAAGGGGACTCTGAATAACTTCTGGAACCCCAGAATCCACAGAACGACACAGAGAAGCTAACCTCCCACTGAGGAGAGCCCAGCAGCCCTGCAGGGAGCTGCCAGCACAGAGTGCAGGGAGCCGCCAGTGCAGCTCGGGGGAGCCAAACCCAGGTCCGCATGAGCCACAGTTTTAGCCCCAGGGAGGCCAGGCCAGTAGCAGGCCAGAGGGAACCAGAACACCAGCAGCTGTGGCAATACCAGAATTATCAACACAGACATACCTAGGACAAAGTGAGAGGTTAGTGCCCTATGGACTTTGGGACAAGCATTTGGGGAATACGTCAACTTCCTCCCCTGTAGGCTAGGAGCTGCTGAGGAGACACAGCACACTTGCCATTTTGCAGCCGCAGTGGCAGCTTTAGCTCCTGGCCTGCAAACTGTAGAGAGATCCAGCGATCAGTCTTGGGGGTTAATCGCTCTTGCTTTAACCTGCTTGGATCTGGATTGTAATCTGGGGGGAGTTCTGGGGTTGGCATCCAACTTGCCAGAACCAGAAGCTGTGAAGACCCCAACATTCAGGACAGAAGCTCCCCTGTCTGGTGGCAGAGTCCTACTGTGGCAACAAGCCCAAAAGTCAAGTAATTAAGTGGCAACATGCCTAGAGAAAGGAAACAAAATAAACAGAAAAAATGCAATATTAGACTCCTATTTTGGGGGCAAAGAGGATCAAAGCATGGAACAAGAGGAGGACTGTGAGGTCAGAAATCCTGCTCCAAAAGCTGCAAAGGAAAATATGAGCAGGTTATAGGCCATAGAAGACCTTAAGAAGGATTTTTAAAATGGAAAGAGAAACGAGAAGGATGCAGGAAAAGTATGAAATGAGGGTCAACAGCTTGACTGAGGAAAATAACACCTTTAAAAATAGACTAACTCAAATGGCAAAGGAGGCTCAAAAGGGCAATGAGGAAAAGAATGCCTTAAAAAGCTAAATTTGCCAGACAGAAAAAAAATCTCAAAAGCTCACTGAGGAGATTCATTCATTCAGAGTTAGACTGGAGCAAAGGAAGCTAGTGACTTTGTTAGAAATGAAGATGCTGTTAAACAGATCCAAACAAATGAAAGAATAGAAGGCAATCTGAAATATCTCATGGGAAAAACCACTGACCTGGAAAATAGATCCAGGAGAGACAATTTAAAAATTATTGGACTACCTGAAAGCCATGATCAAAGAAAGAAGCTAGAAATCACCCTTCAAGAAATTCTCAAGGAAAATTGCCTTGAAGTTTTAGACCCAGTGGGCAAAATAGAGGTTGAAAGAATCCAGAGATCACCTCCTGAAAAAGATCCCAAAAAGAAACCTCCTGGAACATTATAGCCAGGTTCCAGAATCCCCAGATCAGGGAGAAAATACTACAAGCAGCCAGGAAGAAACAATTTCAATATTGTGGAAACACAATCAGAATAGCATAGGACCTGGCAGCTTCTACAATGAGGGATTGAAGAGCATGGAATATGATATTCCAGAGGGCAAAAGAACTGGGAATGAACCCAAGGGTCACCTACCCAGCAAAACTGAGTATTTCGTTTCAGGGGGAAAATATGGTCATTCAGTGGAATAGAGGACTTTCAAGCATTCTTGAGGAAAAAAACAGAATTGAATAGAAAATTTGACATCCAGAAGCAAGAAGCAAGAGATGCCTGAGAAGGTAATCAGGGAAAAGAAATCAAAAGGAACTTATCAAAGTTGACCTATTTCCATTCCTATATGGAAAAGCAATAACTGTGACTGATGAAATCTTTCTCACTATGAAAATAATGGAAGAAGGGTGTATGGTCATATGAATACATATGTGAATGTGTGTGTATATGGTTACAGTTATATATGGATAGAGGGCATAGGTTGAATTTGTTGGGAAGGGATGATACTCTAGGGGTGAAATTATGAAGTGAGAGAGGAAAGTGGCAAGAGGAGATGGAGAGAGACAGGGTAGGGTAAACTATCTCATGTAGAAGATGCAAGGGGAAGTGGTTGCAGGGGAGGGGAAGAACAGGAAGGCAAAAACGCAAAACCATATTCTCATTTAATTTGGCTCAGGGAGAGAATGACATATATACTGAATGGGATAACTCACCCTGCTGGAGAATAGGGGGAAGGGGGATGAAAGGGGAGATGATGGAGGTGAGGGAATTCTGGGGGGAGTGGAGGTTGGAAGTGCCCACTTTCAAAGAGGGAAAGGATCAAAGTAGGGAATGGACCAGGTAGTGGGTGGGATGGGTGGGAGGGAATTATAAGCAGCCTTTTACAATATATCTGCTATGTTAATGTTCTGCATAGCTATACATGCACAACACATACAAAATTGCTTATCTTCCCAGAGGGAATGGGTGAGAAGGGAGGCAGGGATTGGATCTGAAATTCGAAGTTTTAAAACTAAATGTTTCCAATATATATGAATACTATTATTAATACTATTTTGAATGTAATTGAAAGATAAGATGCTCAGGCATTGGGGCACACAGAGCTTCACCTCGCCCTAATGGTAAAGTCAGAGGGGGTATGGGAGAAGATATGGGAGAGAGCAGATTGGATGAGGGGATATCTTGTGGGACTGCTATTCTGGGGTGGTGGGTAGGGGGAAAATGGGGGAAATTGTAACTGAAAATCTGGTGGAAATGAATGATGTAAACCAGAAATTAATAAAGCATTTGTTAAAAATAAATAAATAAATAAATAAATAAATAAATGTCTTTCTCTGAAAACTGCCTGTTCATATCCTTTGACCATTTATCAATTGGGGAATGATTAGTATTCTTAAAGATTTGATCCAATTCTCTCTATATTTTAGAAATGAGCCCTTTATCAGTGACATAGGCTGTAAAAATTCTTTCTCAATTTCCCACCTCCCTATTAATCTTGATTACATTGGCTTTGTACAGAACTTTTTCAATTTAATGTAATCAAAATTATCCATTTTGCATTTTATGATGTTCTCTAATACTTCTTTGGTCATAAAGTCTTTCACTCTCCAAAAATCTGACAGTTAAACTATTCCTTTCTTTCCAAGATTGTGTACAGTAGCATCCTTTATACCTAGATCATGCACCCATTTAGACTAGATTTTGGTATATGGTGTTAGATAATGGTCTATGTCCAGTTTCTGCCATAGTATATTTCAGTTTTCCCAAGAGATTTTGTCAAATTGTGTATTCTTATCCCCAAAACATGGGTCTTTGGATTTATCAAATGATCTGACCTCCAAGGTCAGGGGCGGCTGGGTCTCACCTTATTCCATCCTTCAGTGTACACCTGGTCATAGTCCGGCTACGTTCCCCAAGAATGGATTTCCCAGCCAGGAGAGTCAAAGAGTAACAAGACTTTATTCAGCAAGCTACTTATGCAATTACATCCTAACTTCTACCTGAACAGGTAAGAGTTCAGAGTATATAGTGTATAATTGTATAGCCATCATACACTACTATCTTTGAGAGTACAACATTGTCCTCATTCCCATACACCTCTTACATCACAGCCGAGTACTCTGTATCAAGTTCTGAGTACTGGGCAGGACGTTCCAAACCTCCCCAAACCTCTCCAAACCTCGCTGGAATCTCAAGGCTTCTCTTCCCTTGAAGACCCTACTGGTTGGCAACAAGTCAGAAGGTCACAGAACTCTCTTCCTGGAGCAGAGCTGTCTCAAAGGAATGTCTGATTTACCTCCACAGGGTTACTGTAGAGTCAGCATGCTCTAGGGCTCATGCCTCCAGGGAAACTGCACGTATACCCTCAACAATCAAACAATGATTACTGTACTCATCGATTGCTGAATCCCATGTACCCAGTCTATTGCATTGATCCACTACTCTGTTCCTCAGCCAGTACCAAGTAGTTTTCATGACTATTGCTTTATAATACAGATTAAAATCTGGGATAGCTAGTCCACCTTCCCTAGCATTTCTTTTCATTAATTCCCTTGATATTCTGGGCATTTTGTTCTTCCAAATGAATTTTGTTACTATTTTTTCTAGCTATATAAAGTAGTTTTTTGGTAAATTGTTTGGAATGGCAGTAAATACATAATTTAGTTTGGGTAAAATTGTCATTTTTATTATATTAGCTTGACCCAGCCATGAGCACTTCATATTTTCCCAATTAGTTAGATCTGACTTTATTTGTGTGAGAAGTGTTTTGTAGTTGTGATCATATAGGTCCTGGGTTTGTTTTGGCAGGTAGATTCCCAAATATTTTATAATGTCTATAGTAACTTTAAATGGGATTTCTGTTTCTATCTCTTGCTGTTGAATTTCATTAGAGATATACAGGAATGCTGAGGATTTATGTGGGTTTATTTTATATCCTGCAACTTTGCCAAATTTATTTATGGTCTCAAGTACTTTTTTACTTGATTCTCTAGGATTCTCTAAGTATATCATCATATCATCTGCAAAGAGTGATAGCTTGGTCTCTTCTTTGCCTAATTTGATTTCTTTGATTTCTTTTTCTTCTCTAATTCTGTTGCTAACATTTCTAGTGCCAGATTGAATAAGAGGAGTGATAGTGGACATCCTTGTTTCACCCCTGATCTTATTGCAAATGCTTCTAGCTTATCCCCATTGCACATAATACTTGCTGATGACTTTAAATAGATGCTACCTGTTATTTTAAGGAAGGCTCCATTTATTCCTATACTTTCTAGTGTTTGTAAAAGGAAAGGGTGTTATATTTTGTCAAAAGCATTTTCTGCATCTATTGAGATGATCATGTGGTTTCTGCTAGTTTTATTGTTGATATGATCAATTATACTGATGGTTTTCCTAATATTAAACCATCCTTGCCTTCCTGGAATAAATACTACCTGATCAATGTGTATTATTCTTGTGATAAGTTGCTGTAGTCTTTTAGCTAATATTTTATTTAAAATTTTTGCATCTATATTCATGAGGGAAATTGGTCTATAATTTTCTTTCTGTGTTTTATCTCTTCCTGATTTAGGTATCAGTACCATATTTATGTCATAAAAAGAATTTGGTAGGATTCCTTCTTCACTAATTTTCCCAAATAGTTTGTAGAGTATTGGAATCAATTGTTCTTTAAATGTTTGATAGAATTCACTAGTAAATCCATCTGGCACTGGAGATTTTTTCCTAGGGAGTTAACTGATGGCTTGTTTGATTTATTTTTCTGAAATGGGGTTATTTAAGTAATTTACTTCCTCTTCAGTTAATCTGGGCAACTTGTGTTTTTGAAAATATTCCTCCATTTCACTAAGATTGTCAAATTTATGTGCATACAATTGGGAAAAATAATTCCTAATTATTGTTTTGATTTCTTCTTCATTGGAGGTAGATTCATCCTTTTCATTTTTGATACTCATAATTTGGTTTTCTTCTTTCTTTTTTTATCATATTGACTAAGGGTCTATAAATTTTATCTTTTTTTTCCTTAAAGCCAGCTCTTAATTTTATTTATTAATCCAATAGTTTTCTTGATTTCAATTTTATTAATCTCTCCTTTGGTTTTCAATACTTCTAATTTAGTATTTAATTGGGGATTTTCAATTTCTTCTTTTTCTAGCTTTTTCAATTGCATGCCCAATTCATTGACTTCTCTTTTCTCTAATTTATTCATGTATGAACTCAGGGATATAAAACTTTCCCTAAGAACTGCCTTTAATGCATCACACAAATTTTGGTATGTTGTCTCATTACTGTCATTCTCTTGAATGAAATTATTGATTGTTTCTATAACTTCTTGTTTGACCCACTCATTCTTTAGGATTAAATTGTTTAATTTCCAATTAATTTTTAGTCTCTTTCCATGGCCATTTATTGCATATAATTTTTATTGCATCATGATATAAGAATGATGCATTTAATATTTCTGCCTTTCTGCACCAAATTGTGAGGTTTTTATGCCCTAGCACATAGTGGATTTTTGAGTATGTACCATGAACCACTGAGAAGAAAGTATATTTCTTGTTATCCCCATTCAGTTTTCTCCAGAGGTCTATCATATCTAGCCCCTCTAAAATTCTATTTGCCTCCTTAACTTCTTTCTTGTTTCTTTTTAGATTAGATTGATCAAGTTCAGAGCAGGGGAGATTAAGGTCCCCAACTAGTATAGTTTTGCTATCTATTTCTTCCTCTAATTCCTTTAACTTCCCCTCTAGGAATCTGCATGCTATACCACTTGGCACATATATTTTAAGTAATTATATTGCTTCATTCTTGATGGTGCCTTTTAGCAGGATATAGTTTTCTTCCTTATCTCTTTTAATTACATCTATTTTGGTTTTTGCTTTATCTGAGATAAGGATTGCTATCCCTGCTTTTTTTTACTTTAGCTGAGGCATAATATATTCTACTCTAGCCTTTTACCTTTACCCTGTGGGTATCCCTTTGTTTCAAATGTGTTTCTTGTAGACAGCATATTGAAGGATTATGGTTTTTCTTCCTTTCTGCTATCTGCCTCTGTTTTATGGGAGAGTTCATCACACTCACATTCATAGTAATGATGACTATTTGTCTTTTCCTCTCCTTCCTATTCCCTCCCCTGCTTTTGTTTTTGTTTCCTCCTTCCCCCTTCTCCTCCTTAAGGGTTTCCCTTTTGACCACCACCTCCCTCAGTTTTCCCATGCTTCTTTACTTACCCTCTCCCCTTACTTCTATTTCCCTCCCCTCTAATCCTCCCCTTTTTATCCCCCCCTTACACTCCTACTGCCTATAGGACACAATAGATTTTTATACTTATCGGAGTATGTTATTCCCCCTTTGACCCCAAACTAATGAGAGTAAATTTCATACAGTGCTCCTCTCCCTCCTTTTCCTCTATTTAATGAATTTTCATGTCTTTTCATGTTAGAATCTTAAACTTAACTGATTATGTTGATCCCTCTTTGAACCAGAACCAGTGAGAATAATGTTCAAATGATGTTCCTCTCCCTCTTTCCTTCCCCTCTACTATAGTGTGTTTTTATGCCTCTTCGAATGGCATAATTTACCTTTTTTCTGTCTTATCCTTTCCTTTTATCCCATTGCAGTCCCTTTGACCCCCTTTATAAGGTTGTTTTTTTATCTTCAGATTAGTTCATTCATACCTATACCCCTATCTATGTATAACACTTTTAAAGGTCATGATAATCATATGAATTTCAATATTGACAGTTATCAGATTCTCATATAGGGATGTGAACATTTTGCTCTTATTGCATCCCAGTTATGTGCATGTGTGCATGAGTGTTTGTGTGCATGTTTGTATGCGTGAGTGTGTATTTTCCTTGTTTACCTTTTTATGTCTTTCTTGGGTCCTGTAATTGGAGATCAATTTTTCCATTGAGCTCTGGCTTTTTAATCAGGAAAGTCTGAAAGGCCCTTATTTCATTAAACAATCATCTCCTTGCCTGAAATATTATCCTCAGTTTTGCCAGGTAGTTGATCCTTAGTTTCAGTCCTAGCTCTTTTGCCCTACAAAATATCAAATTCCATTCCCTCAGATTTTTTAATGTAGAAGCTGCTAGGTCCTGTGTGATCCTGATTGTAGTTCCATGATATTTGAATTGTTTCTTGTTGCCCGCTTGCAGAACTTTTCCCTTAATCTTGTAATTCTGGAATTTGCTACTATATTTCTTGAAGTTTTCGATTTGGGATCTCTTTCAGGAGGAGTCTGGTGAATTCTTCGGTAACTATCTTATCTTCTGATTCCAGGACTTCAGGACAGTTTTCTTTGACAATCTCTTGGAGGATGTTGTCCACACTGCTTTTTTCATCATGGCTTTCCGGTAGACTAATAATTCTTAATTTACCTCTCCTGGATCTGTTTTATAGGTAATTTGTTTTTCCAGTGAGATATTTTACACTTTCTTCCAATTTTTCAATCTTCATGTTTTGTTTGATTGACTCTTGGTGCATCATAGAGTCGTGAGCTTCAATTTAACTGATTCTAATTTTTAGCAAATTATAGTCTTGTTTAGTTTTTAAAGGTCATTTTTAGGGAGGTATTTTCTCCAATTACTTCACTAAGTTTACTTTTTAAGGGTTTGTTTTCTTTAGTGAAACTTTTTTCCAATTTGTTCACTGTAGATTTAAATTTGTCTTCTGCCTCCCTAATTTGGTCTTTATAATCTTTCTTATGGTCCTCCATGAATGCTTTTTGGTCTTATGACTAGTTCATACTACCTTCTATGGTCTCAGGTATGAGTATAGACCATGTTGTCCTATATATAGCCCTTCCCCCTTGGTTCCTCAGGGTCCCTGATTCCTTGGGGCCAAAAGTGATTCTGTACCTTAATGCTTTTACTCTCTTCACACAAAGTACTCCTCTCTGGTTTTGAACTATGACCTCAAAGTGGGTACAGGCAATAGAAGTACCATACAGAAACCAGTTATCCAGTGATAGCACAATCATTCACTGAATATAATAAGCCTTTAGTTAACTAAGCGAAGTCCAGTGGACACAAGAATTAATGAAGTAGTTGGATCAGGTGAAAGATTATTAAAGAGGTAAGATTCCATTTGAGAATCAAAAGATGAGTAAAAATTCAACAGACAAAGAAAAAAATGGGCTTTCTTAGTACAGGACAAACATGAGCAAGGAATATTTTCAATTGTAGAGAGTTGTCTAGGACACTGAGAGGTTAAATGACATGGTCACACAACTAACATATGTCAGAAAAAGTATAGAATTTTGGTTCTAAGGATAGACCATTGTCCATATCCTGTAGAAGATTGCAGTCTTCATGAGATCATAGACTGTCTTTTCCCCCCTGAGTGTGCTGAGTACAATATATTTCAGCTAACAGATACTTCACAATTGTCTATTGAATTGAATTGAACTGAATTAAATTGCATGAATTAAATAAATGCAACAATATCTTACTTCTACATGTAAGACTATTCCTTTAGAACCTATTTTCATTTTAAATTATTTAATATGGTCTTATATTCTTTCTTCATTTGAATTCTAAGGTATAAGGTTTATCACTATATTTCATATTTTCATATTATTTTTATTTATATGTTTTTTTCTTATTTTCTGACTTTTTACTTGCTATATGTTAATATCCTTAATTTTAGCATTCAAATACTTTTGAGACACACTGCAATAAGTATAGAGCAGGTATTTTTACAGTGAATATGATTATGCCAGAGATCAGAGTGTAATCTTCAATTCTATCTCTATCTCTCTATGAAGTTAAAATTGCAAAGCATTCTGTTTTATATTATCCCGGAAGACACATGGATTCCCCGTCACTAAGGGTCTGTCACCAAGACATCTTAAAAGGGCCTTTTTATTGAATGTGCCGTCTAAATCAGCTTTCCTATCAATTCTGAAGCTATTTGTAGTCAAAAGTAATGAGTGTCTCAGCTGCTACTTCATAGGTTTCAAAGTAATATATTAGAAAATCAAAGCAAAGGTGCAATGAATAGAAACTCAGTGAACTTCACATAGCAATATTGCCAAGGCAATTACGTCAAATAACAAATACTTTTTTTCATGTTATTAGCTGTTGTCAATTTAATTATTTTAAAGGATGTTCCAGAGTGTTCAATAAAGGCCACTGAAATAGGACAGCAATACAGTCTTTTAACAAGGTGTCATGGATTGCAATTACATTACTTTGGGCTGTGAAATATGCAAGTTTCTAAAAGTTGTTCTCCTATAGGAAAATGCAGTATTCATGGCACTCAGGCCCTACTAACAGAAGTAGGTCACAGTTTATTCATCAGTCATTTCTTCCAGTTTCCTAAGCAAAGTCATGTAACACTTGGCTGGGCCTGAGGAGGTTATTCACAATCTTGTAGGAAGCTGCACAGGCCACCTCAGTAGGAGGCAGGCCCCTTCTTAAAGGCAAATATGCAATGGATGAATGTCAATGACATTACCCAGATTCAGGGGGCAGCTCATTGTAAGAGATAATAAGGACAATAATATTTCACAATTTTGTTCCCCTATATTAATTCTTATTTGTGAGGGGATATGAGATTCTTTGAGATAAAAATCCCCATGGAAACACTGGAGAGATAGATTGCTGTTCCATTCTGAATACTTACCTATATTTCCTGGCTGACTTCAAAGAGTATAAAGAGGATCAGGGATTGAGAGAGCAGTTCAGTTTTATTACCATCTTATTTATTCTTAATGGAAACAAATTAAATCAAGACTCTATCATGGTTATCAAAACTGAACCTTCAGCAAATTTTCATGGTGGTAGAATAATGTTTAAGTAAATAGCAAATGTCTTCAAACAGCCCAAGGTAAATGAACCAAGGACAAGGCTCTCCTCCAATTCAGTAATTACTTTACACCTGGAGAATGAAGGAAGGTGAATTAGTTGGCCTGCTTTACTCTTAATTAGATTTCAGATGCGATTTTTGGAAATTAGCTGTATTTGCAGTTGAGACCATTTGGAAAAAATAATCTCTGTGAAGGTTGGTTGAACTTGACCTAGAAAGGTTAATCACAATCAAAAAGCAGCCACTGCAGAGAAAGATTTGCTGATATTATATTCCTTCAGAACATCATGATTAAGGATACAAATAAGTCAGGTTAAAAAAAGGAGGTTCAGACTTCTACTGCAAAGAAAAACAGACATTTAACAAATGGTCAAAAAAGTAATCATTGGAGCATATCATTTTTTAAATGATAATTCCTCATATTAGCTGAGGATAGACTAATCAGATTCTAAAGTATTGTGCCTAATTATATTTTCATATATTGACTCAGAGAATAAGGGAATGTCAGACACAAATGTAGACCTGACATTAAAAACTAGGCTGGTGGTTTTGATTAAATTAAGAGGTCAATTCAGAAGAACAGCTAGCAGTTTCTGCAGGGAAAATATAATACATCTTGTGATGAAGATAAATCAGTCCTCAAAAATCAGGGTTCCAGTATGAATAAATTTATGTCAAAAGCAGATTTTCAGAGAGAATGAGTAATTTTGAACATCATCATTCCACTTTGCCAGCTCTAATATGAATATTTTAAAAATGTATTTATTATTAATGTTCTTTTTTAAGTGGTCTAAATTTTTATGGAATTGTACAAAAGTCTATAAGAAGATTTAAAATAGATTATTAATGTAATATATGGGAAACAAATAACAATTTGATTTTGTTAATTCCTCCCAGTCATCTATCATCAACTTCAGAATGAGTCAGCCTGACTTTTTGTGAGATGTTGGCTCCTATAAAAGTTTGTTGGGAACGATTTTTGTCAGGTAGACACTGCCTGGAATTTATGGTTCTGCAATAATAGATGATACAATGAAGCCAAATTAATCAATATGAGTTTTGTTTTTGTTGTTATTTGTTTTTAAGACTATGACCTTATAAAACTTGTTGCTCAACCATATGGAAAGGAAAATGAGGAAACAAACAAAAAACAACAACAACAACAACTAAATGATGAATTTTGAGCCATGTTAACCAGGCTTATCTTTGGAAGGAGAACAAGAATTTAGACAATTCATTTAAGTTTAGCAGAAGATATTCTTATTGGAGGAATCAAAAGCTTCCCAAAGTATGATAAATATTCCTCCTTAACAAAATAATTTTACAGTTTTGAAACAAAATTTCAAAATGATATCTAGAATAAAATTACTAATTTTTACTAATTAATATTCTTTGAGGAATTTAAATTATCTATACTAGAATATCTTATAGGTAACAGTAGATTTGCAAGTTTTGTTTTCTTTCTTATTTTACTATTTGCTTTACTTTTGTTTTTATTCATTCATTCATTTTTAAGGCTAGAGATTCCCACATTGCTTAAGTTAGAAGTACAAATATAGTTCAACAAAGAAATCAGTCAACAAGCATGCATTAAGTGTCTACTATGTGGCAGGAAGCACTGTGCTATGCTATGAGCATTAAAAGACAGAAATGAAACAGTCACTGACCTTAAGTAATTTACCTTTTAATGGAAGGGGTTTTGTTTGTTTTTAAAAGAAAAAAACAACCCCAAAATATTGCCATACAATTACAATCCCATCTAATTGGGACACTGAGATGGATAGATCTCTTGAGTTAGGGAATTCCAAGCTGTGGTTGGCTTGGGTGGAAACACGATCAAAGCTCCTGTCGGTAGAGTGATCAGGCATGTAAAAGGTCACATTACTTCTAACTTAGGTAAAACACTATTGAAGTCCTATTTGTCATTTATTCTTAAATTTTTTAAAGTCCTGTCCCCATTTTGCTCTATTAGTTATAAAATATACTTTAATTGAAAAAAACCCCAAATAAGACTACAAAATAAATAGGTGAAAAAGGACTGAATAAGAGTGATGAACAGGATTTTGAAAGTTAAAACTTAAAAGTTATGAACATGAGACATTTTTCATACAGATTTTAAGTAAAGCAGAAGAAGTTCTATATTTAATCTCAGAACATAGGTCTGACTTTTTGACTCTAAAAATACACTAAAGAATTTGTATAAGATAAGAAATATGCTGTGACACAGAAAACTCAGAAATATCACAAGTTATATGGTCATAATTAGATAAAATGCAACTTTCCAAAAAAATTAAATCTTTTATTTTTCACATATCTTGAAAAATTGAGAGTACATTGTAAAACTATGGTAATCAAGGCCACCAGAATAACATGTGTATTATAGTTTAAAATTTGGGAAATAATTTTAGGGAGAAAAGAGACAGAATTAAATGAACTAAAATTCTATAGGGACAGTTCATACTTGAAAGACCAAAAATACCAATTGTATCATTTGAAAAATAATTTTACCATAATTTACTACTTTCTCCTCTCTGTACATATATACTTTGTATGTAAATAATTAAATACTATGTTATACTTTTATTTTGAAAAATGTTTTCATGTAGTATGAGCAAATGTACTACATCAATCGATGTGTCTTTGTACTTTAAGTTATATTCCAATTCTTCTTGAAACCAATGAAAGATGAAACAGTCACAAAAATGAATTTGTGAGGGAACGATGACAACCAAAAGGTAGTTCAAAAAAAGAAAGAAGAATAGATAATAAAGAGAAGGCATAGGTAATAACTATCACTTTGTTATAATTTTCTCTGTTGGAAAGTCTAGTATTCAAAATGAATATTTAGTTTAGTAGTCACATACATAGAAACAACTCATGAGAGCTGATAGAATCACAGAGAGAAGAGAGGAGAGGAAGAGAGAAGATAGGAAGAGGGAGCTGAGGAGAGGAGAAGAGAGGAGAGGAGAGGAGAGGAGAGGAGAGGAGAGGAGAGGAGAGGAGAGGAGAGGAGAAGAAAAAGGAAGGGAAGGGAAAGGAAAGGAATGGAAGGGAAGGGAAAGGAAGGGAAGGATTCAGATAAAGTACTGGTGTTATGCCAGTGAATAAGTGGAAAACTTGGACAACAATCCAAAAAAAGAAGAATGAGGAGTCCAATTGATAAGAGTAGAAACAGGGGTATGATAACAGGGTAAATGCTGAACAAAGGCTCTCCAGAAGGAAAAAAAAAGGTATACATGACACATTTTTGAATTTGATATGTAAAAGTAACTTTTTCTCCATCTCTTAAGGTTAAATACTCAACAGCATAATAACATTTTTATTTTATTTTGCCAATTTCTGAGGTATAAATGATCACAGTGAAAATTTAACAATAGCTCTTGCAAGCTGGTACGAGGTAGAATCAATATATCATGTATAGAAACAAGGGAGCAATTATAGTGTCACAAAAATCTAGGGAGGAGAGAACATGATGGGTGAATGGTTAACAGTGTCAAAAACATCAGAGAAGTCAAGATATGTAAAACCTGTGAAAAAGACCATTAGATTAACAATTTAAAAATCATTAGAAAAGTTCCAATAGGAAAAAAAAAAGGTCTAATAGGGTGGCAATTTTGGAAGTCAGCTTGCAATAGATTGGCAAGTCAGCAGAAAGTGATCAAGTGGAGGCACCAACAGAGACTGATTTTTCTGCAAGTTTGGCTCAGGAAAGATACAGGATGCTAACTTGAGGGAATGGTAGGGTGAAGTGCAAGAATTTTAAAGATGGAAAAAGATTTGACCATGTTTGTCAAGAAAGGAGCCACTGTTTAAAGACATGTTGACAATTACAGAGAATATAAATTATTGAAGCAGCAAATTTCCGAGGAGAAGAAATGGTAAACCTATGTAAAAAGTTGATCATCTTAAAAGATGGAGTGCCTCTTCGTAAGAGTCTGGAGCTCATGAATAAAGAATTAAGGAAGATGATAATGGTTGGAAATGTAGAAAGAAGGAACACATTGTCCTGGGATGGATCTGCCAACAGAAACTTTTTTTTTTCTAGTTCTTTATATTATGAAGAGCTGAAGCACAATTTATTCACTCACTTTTGAGTTTTATATTTGTATAAACTGCAATGGTTGGCATTTATCTAAGTGTTCTAAATAATTCTAGTAAAATTCTTGTGCAGAAGTTTCCCTATTCCCGTTTTCATTTTTGTTCATCATTCTTAGACCTAACTACATTATGTTTGTCTAAAATGCAACATAGAATTCTATACTAGTCAAATGAAAATGCATCTTTTTCTGATGGTAGAAAAATGTTTTTTAAAGAATTGCATATCTATCCCTAATACCAAGAATAAAAATCCTTGATGATAATGAAATCTGTAATTTATAAACAATACCTCAGATGACACAGTGAATGTTGAAGAATATGGTCAACCAGGCAAAGATCTATGTTACTTGCTTTCCCAAGAATCTTTAATAGCTCTCTATTAACATCTGGAAGGAATATAATTCCTTCTTCATGGTATATCAGTCCTTTTACAATCTGGCTCCAGACTACCTCTCCAGAATAATTATACATTACTCCCTTTATGCACTCTACTTTCTAACCAATTCAGACTCTTTGTATCTTTGTATGCACCATATTCCATTTTGTGTGTCATTGATTTTGCATATTCTACTCCCCCACCTGGAATTTTTTTTAAATTTTTTGTTTACTTTCTCTTTCTTTCTTCCTCTTCTTTTTTTTTTTTTTTGGAGGGGGGAAGGCAGGGCACTTGGGGTTAAGTGACTTACCCAAGGTCACATGACTAGCAAGTATTAAGTGTTTGAAGCCAAATTGGAACTCAGGACCTCCTGACTCCAGGGCCAGTGCACCACCTACTCGCCCCTTTTATTTTTGAAGAAAATATTATTTTAAAATTTATTTTCTTTTAAATTTTAAGTTCCAAATTTTCATTATAAGTTGTTTGGAATGGTCTTGGATCATTGTATTAATCAGAATAGCTAAATCTTTCATAGTTGATGATCATTACAACATTACTGTAACTGTGTACAATGATTTCTCAATTTTTCTCACTTTACTTTATATTGGTTCATATAGGTCTTCATGCCTGGAATGTTTTCCCTTCTTATCTCTACCTTTTGAAACCACTAACTGTATCAGACTTTCAGCTTCAAAGCTACCTCTTTAAATGGGCCTTTACTAATTTTCCCAATTGTTGTCCCTCAATCACTTTGTAATTTGTATTTATCTTATATTTACTTAATTGCATACATCTTAGATCAAAGTAGCACTTTCTCACTTTTATCTTTATATGGCATGGTAGATACTTAATACAGTAGGGAGGGACACAGTAAATACTTAATAAAAAATGATTTGTTGCTTGGTACAAGGAACCAAATATGCTTATCCCAAAGAGAAGATTTGAGTAGGCTATTCTTCAAAATGAAAGGCATAAGGTGATGGATTTTTGCCTTACATAAGCAAATGCTTTTCAATAATAAATAGGATCCAACAATGGAATAAGGTATTACATAAAATAATGAATCCTCCTTCCTTGTAATATCCTAGTAAAATGTTTTAATGATCATTGTTAGGAATAATGCAGATAATATTCTGGTAGATGTTTTCTGAAGTCCTTTCCAATTCTAAAATTATTTGATTCTGTGTTTTGTAAAATTTGGATTTGATGCTGTGATTTCTGTCTTCTCACAACAAAGGGCAGAGCAGAAAGCTATTCTTGGTAAGTTATGCTAGTCTTCAGCTGTTTTATCCCATCCTCTACTGGCTTCTGAAACTGAACATATATTTTGAGGCAGTTACTTGGATTTATATCCCTTTGAGTGTATTTGAAGCTGAAACTAGACAACATGAGAAATGAAGATCTCATTGTATAGGCTCATTTTCGAGTGTGTGTGTGTGTGTGTGTGTGTGTGTGTGTGTGACAGAAACATGGTAAGGGGAAATAGGAGAGAGATACACACAAAAAATGTATCTCTCTGATTTTATGTATAGGTAGAGTTATACCCACATAGATGAAAAGGTGTACAGGGGGCAGCAATGGACAGAACATCTCTGTAGGAGCACAGGAAGGGGGTGTTTTCTTCAGACCATGATCAGTGACATTTGGCATAAGAATTTAAGAATTGTGCAAAATATCTGGTACATTGTAAGTGACACTTTAGGATCTAATGACATTGTTTATAGGACCCCTTAACTGTTCTTTGAACCAAAAAGTTGAATTTTCTTCCTCTTAACTGATTTGCAGCTATGAAAATAAATGTATTTTTCTCCACTAGTGTTGCCTTCCTGCTCCACTGCTTTTGTGATATGAGGTCCTTCTTGTTACCTGCTAGCCCTACTCTACTCCTTATTGAGTTTAAATAATGAGAGATTTAAAATGAAATTTGTCTTTTTCAATAAACAGCAAGGACAAAAAAGAAGGGCTTTTTTTCCCCCTGAACCTTTTGATTCTGAGTTTACCTTATAAGGCAGGGGATAACCAGAGTGAAGACATTTTGATCATTTTCATAACAATGTTAAGATTGATGTGGCTGCTGAATGTCCTAATTACCCTTAATTTGGTCTGCTCAGGTGGCTGAAAAGTCCTTGAAGATTCCAGAAGACACCTTACAGAAAAATTCATCGCACTTTATTGTTGTTTGTTGTTTTTTGAAGAACTTGTTGATAACAATATTAATACTTAAGGACCAAAGATGACTTTATTATAGTGAAATATTGACACACAAACTCATTTTTCTATTAGTTATTATCAGTATGAAATTAACATTTTATACAACAATGTCCTTTGATATAACATATCTGTCTTCCAACTTCTATATTATAAATGTTATCTCTTGATCTGTTTCAGAAAGAAAGATTATAGAAAATTATGATAAGTTAGAACACTGACAAAATAACTAATATCAGTTCTTGATAGCTAGGCTCTACTTACATAAAGACAAAAATTGACAAACAAATATTTGAAGAATTATATTCCAGCATATCAGCACAAATTTATACCATAAATGATTTCTAATGATCTAAATTTGATTTCTAGATTCCCATCCAAACTTTACAAATTAGTACATTAAACCTCTCTTAATTTTACAACTACAATATTGAACAGAGGGAGGAATCCTCTTTTTATTAGCTATGTCATTATTATACACATTTGCAGTCATTAAATCATAGGAGAAAAGTATTCAATTGTCAAGAAAATAAAGTTGCCATTAAGAAATGAATGCCGTGTGTGTGTGTGTGTGTGTGTGTGTGTGTGTGTGTGTGTGTGGTTACATGGTAAAACATTCTATACCATCATTATCAGAAGAGAGCTATAAATGTAGGATGGCATGTCAATAACTCAGTAGATAGAATGTTGGCCTTGAGTCAGGAAGACTCAGCTTAAAAGAAGGAGATAATAGGATAAACAAGGAGGACAATAGGATGGAGTTAAATACAGGTAATCATTACTATGAAATGAAATTTACAATGAGTTTCTCTGAGAAGGACTTCATTGCTCAAACATATAGAAAACTGAGTCAGATTTGTAGAGATAAGAGTCATTCTCCAATTGATAAATTGTCAAATGACATGAACTGGCAGTTTTCAGAAAAAGTTATCACAGCTATCTGTTGTCATATTTTTAAAAAACCTCTAAATCATTATTTATGAGAAATGCAAATTAAAACACCTCAAATACTACCTTACACTTGTCATATTGATTAATATGATAGAAAAGGAAAATAACAAATGTTGGAGGGGATGTGGGGAAATTAAAATACCAATGTACTATTGGTGAAGTTGTATACTGATACAACCATTCTGAAGAACAATTTGGAATTATGTTTACCCTTTTTATTTGGGTTTTTGGAGGGGGAGGACAGAGCAATTGGGGTTAAGTGACTTGTCCAAGGTTACACAGCAAATAAGTGTTAAATGTCTCAGGTCAGATTTGAACTCAGGTCCTCCTGACTCCAGGGCCAGTGTTCTATTCACTGCACCACCTAGCCACCCATATGCCTACCCTTTGATCAAGCAATACTAGGTCTGTTTCCCAAAGAGATAAACAAATAAAATTGAAAGGACATATGTGTACAAAAATATTTATAGCAGGTCTTTTAGTGGTAGCAAAGAATTGTAAATGGAGGGAATATCTATCATTGAGAAATGACTGAACAATTTGATGTATATGATTGTGGCAGAATGCTAATATTATGCTTTAAGAAATGATGAATGGGATCCTCTCACAAAAACACAGAAATTCTTACATGAACTGATACAAAGTGAAATTAGCAGAACCAGGAGAACATTGTACAAATTAACAACAATATTGTATTGATGGAATCCTGTAAAGTTGCCCCCAAACCCAATATTCTAACTTCCTTATAGGCCCCATTGAACAGTAGGCCCACTGCGCCTACCTAGCAATCACCTCCCCCCCATACACACACATACACACTCAATATCCTAACTTCATATATGCCTCACTACTCACTAGAACTACAGGTTTTGTCCATGAACTATATTTCTCACAGAACAGCAGACATGTTCATATGTGCTGGGAGTCACTTCCCCCAGACTGATATCTCCTATTTCCCATAGAAACTGCAGGTATGTCCATGCACTCAACCACAACCATATCCATTAACTTTCAGACACGATGTCAATTCTCAGCCAATCAGAAAGCAGCACCACCAGGATGCCCAAGAAGGATGTGGACCCCAAAACAATAGAAAGGGCTTTCCTTAAGTAGGGACCTGGGCAGTAATAGTAAAGAATTGACCTAGAATGAACTTATGATGTAGAGGGTTATTATAATATCATTATCATACATACTTCCCCACATACAAACAATGGCTTTTTCTGTTTACAGTGTGGGTAATCACATGTGGAATTACATTTTGACTGGGACCCCTCCCCTATTACCTAATCCCTTAAAAACACCTCCTGCCTTTTTAATATTTATAATTTCTGTCATGCAATTGCATCTTTTCCCTATAAAAATCCATCTTGCTTTCTCTGAAGTGATGGGTTCCTCTTGGAACCTTGCCTGCTTCATGAGAGTTGTCAATCTCAATAAATGCCTTTACTAGGATTAGAGGTGTTCTGATTCCGAATTCTTTGAGAGGCTTCCACCACAACACATCATGAAACCACATCAGTATGATGATCTACTATGAATAAATCAGCTTTTTTAAGTAATACAGTGATCCAAGAGTATTTTGTAGGACTTAGAATGAAAGGTTCTGTCCATCTCCAGAAACCAGAAAGAACTGGTAAAGCTGAAGTCTAGATCAAAGATACATTTTTACTTTACTTTTATCTGTTTTTTTTTTAACCAAATGGCTTATAAGGAAGTTTTGCATGACCACACATGTATAACCTATGTCAAATTGCTTGCCCTCTCAATGAGGGGTGAAAGAGAGAATTTGGAACGCAAAATCTGAAAAAAAAAAAGTTAAAATTGTTTTTACATGTAATTGGGAAAATAAAATATTGGATAAAATTTTTAAAAATTAAGTTGAGATAATTAAATTTGCATCATTTGAAATCCTACTATGGTACAGAGACCAATAAGGAACAAAGCATATCGAAAAAAAATAATGAATTTTGTTTCAAAAGTTGCTTGAATTTGAGTTAGGAAGAATCATCTTTGGGAGTTCAAATATGACTTCAGATACTCGATAACTGTATGATCGGGAGCAAATCACTAAATCTTGTTTCCCTCGGTTTCCTCATCTCTAAAATGAGCTAGAGAAGGCAATGGCAAATGACTCCAGTATCTTTGCCAACCCCATTAGAATCAGGAAGACAAATTTGACTGAATACATGACTGAACATGAAACAGCAAAGTTCCTTTCCAGCTTAAAATTTTGTAAATGACATTTGAAATTGACAGCGAACTAGAACTCTTCTCTACATATAAAAACAATAATAGTACAAAGCCATATTCCAAATTAGGGAGTACAGGGGCCAGTACAGAAATTGTAGGTTTCTTCGCTTTTTACTTCATTCCTTAAATTCTTTCTTGTGTTATTTTCCTTGCAATGTTGTTGTATAGATCAAATATACTAATATTTATAAAGCTCTTAACATGGAGCTTGGCACATAGTAAGCTCTTAATTATTGCTTGTTAATTATGCTTTCCCCTGTTCTCTCTATAATTTTCTCCTTTTTTTCCTATAGAACATTTCTTTCCTTCCTGTATACCATACATTTTTTTCTTAAATTCCTGCATGCAATATTTTTAAAAATGTTATTAACTAGTTGTTTATATTTGGTCTATGAATTCTTCTATGATTCTCATCTCTAACCTCTCTTACCACCCACTGCCACTAAAATGATTTCTCTTCATAATAGGAATTCTAAAACATTTGTTTTTGTGTCATAGACACTATTGACAATCTGTGAAGCCTATGGATCACTTCTCAGAACAATGTCTCTAAATGTATAAAATAAAGTGCAGTGTATTACAAATGATCCCACTTGTGTAAAATTTCAGGGATCAAAATATATTGGGAAAAAATTCATAGACCCCCTCCCACCTCCCAGCTAGGAACCACTGGAACCTCCTATAGTTCCTCTCACTTTTGATTATATTATTCTAGTTACTTTGTATTTAACAAATTAGGAGGAAGGGAAGAAAGACACATTGAAGGAGATGGAATAATACCACAACAAGGAGTTGTTGTTTCAAATTAAATATTATACCAGTAAATGTTATTGAATATTTATTGTGTGAAAAAAATGATGTACTAACTACTAAGGGGATTACTGAAGCTAAGATATTGTTCCTACCCTCAAAGAGATCAGAGCCTCACAGTGAGAACAGCTTTACAATGTTGTCTTTCATATGCATATATTCTTGACCTAGCATTAAGATATGATCCTTGGAACAAAGGTGACCCTAAGTCTCAAAGAGATTTTAGGAGAGATACTATAGAGTAGGGTGGAAGGAAGTTATGGAAGGTTTCATTGATGAGATGTAAAAGAACATTCACATTCTTCAGACATATCAATAATATAATTAAGCCTGAAGTCTATCAAGGGGCATAAGCCATATGCAAAATAAATATTAAATATAAGGTATATAATCATATATCTAGAAAAGGATGATATCTTAAAGGATATCTAGCCTTCCCCTCACCACTTATAAAAATGAAGAAACTGAGACTAAGAGAGTTTAAGTGAATATCCCAAGGCCACACAGTAGTGAGTTGAGAGGCAAGTCTAAGTAGTAGGCAGAAAGCTATCATCAGAATCAAGAAATGTTGGGCTCAAGTCACACACTGATACATAGTGATTGTATGACCTTTGATAACTCACTACACACACATACAAACACATGTTGTATGCATATATATACTTACAGTTCATGTATATGTATATTTTATATATAATATACATATTGTATTATGTATATGGATATGATGATACACACATGCATGCATCCACATATAGGAGTGTATGTTATAGCATATGCACACATACATATAGCATACAAAATGTGCACACAGTACACATGCTGTATTCATATATGCCCATGATGTATAACATGTACATACACATAGATTATATATTGACACATGTATATAATGCATGTGTGCACACATGGCATATATATGTATAAACACATGCATGTGTATGTGTGTATGTGTGTATACATATATACACATATAGACTTGGGGGATAGAGAAGAAGAATGACATTTAGCAATTTGAAGAAAATATACTTTTTGCCCATTCTAAAGGAGAGAAAAATTTCATAAATAGAGAAATAAAAAATTGGAATGCTTGCCTAAGGATTTTTCAGAAATATTGTAAAGAGGCTTCCTGTTCAAAAATAGATTGAATAAGATGTCCTCTAAAGTACCCTTCAATCCTGAGATTCTTTAGCTGATTGGATTTGGGTTTGTGGTCTGAGACTGAGAAAGTTTTTATTTCAATCAAATATTATTTTTTCTTTATACCCGGTACAATTTCCTACTGCCATGGCACAATTATCCTGAAGGTCCCTTATTTAGATCCATCAATCCTGTTATCAACCATGACAAACACATGGATCTCCTTTTTACTTTTCTCAGCCTTCTAATATATTCCCAAGAGGACACACAAGGGAAATGTTTCAACTTCACCAATTCTGGGTCCTTACTAAAGACATTCTATTTAATCTACTGGAAGATACCAACAACTTGTTAGGATCTTTGACCTATGACATAGAGAACACAATAGATTTCTTCTGTTGCCTTCGAAGTCCATCAGACTTACAGTGAAAGCTCATGACATAATACAGCTAGACAGGACTCTAAAACTCATCTCTAATAAAAGTCATACCTTCTAATAATTAGGAAAACATGGTTGTACTGTACTCTTTGCTGATCAGACTTCAGGTGGGGCATCATATCAAGTGCAAGGCACTATGGTGTGACAAGAACATGCATAAACTGAAGAGTGCCTAGAAGTGGCCATCCAGAAGATATGTATGGCCTTGAATTTATGGCTTATTGAAGACTGGATGAAAGGCCTGGGAGTGCTTAGACTACAGAAAAAAAGTCTAAGGAAAGGCATATGTCTTCAAGTATCTAAAAGGCTATTACATGGAAATGGAATTGACTTTGTTTTGTTTGGCTGAAGAGAAAACTATCAGAAGCAATAGATGTAATTGAGAAATGCAAATTTATATTTGATTTCAGGGAAAAAAAAGAAAAATTTCCTTGGAATCAGAGGTATTTAAAAGTTGAACTGACCTTCATCAAACTTTTTTAAGCAGAGGTATGTTAGAGTATATGAGGCTAAATGGCTAATGAAATCTTTAAACATTATGTGATCCTCTGATCCAATTCAAACTCCTTATTCTATTGTTGAGATAACTGAGGTCTAGGGAGGTTTAGTAATAGAATATATTATGTCTACATACTTATACATACATGTATAGGCATATATAAGCACCAGTATACATATATTCAGGGCACATATGTGTACACATGCATACAAACCATATTGAATGTATTACACATGGACATATGTTTTGTGTACTTATGCAGGAGTGTTTGTGCAGGGGTGCATGTAATATGTGTATTTTATATGTATGCATGTACTTAAAATATCTTTTAGGCTTCAACAACAACAAAAAAACAAAACTTGTTATTAAGTAAAGGAAAATCAGATAGGGGTAAGTAATTGTGGCCACTTAACACCTACAGAACTAGTATTGGATCAGCACTAGGGATTCTTAGCCTTGGGACAGTGAGAACTATCCAAAGGATCAGGACTGTGAGAAATGGTGAGAGTTTGATTTCCACAGATTCTATAGGAACAATGGGTATTTCGAAAATAGATCCTGCACAGGATGTGCAGGAAGGTAAAAATTAGGAGAAGATAGGAAGGGTAGAGCCCCCTATCCAATCATATTGTTGGAAGAAATCTGTAAGTTTCCCCTTGGAAGAAGCCTGAGTTAAGCTAGAGTAGCTGGGGATCAAGGGATGGTCACTGACTTTTCATTAACATGCATGCTTAAGTGGCCTATTTAATGGGCAGGTCAGAAAGATTGCAACCCAGAAGAGCCGGGACCAATCCCAATTCTGAAGGGAAGAGCAAGGGAGAAAATTCAAATGGAAGCAGCATAAAAGGGTTTGCCTCTGTCTGATTCTTTGTAGTCTTTTCAGGAGGCTGCCCATTTATTCAGGACAGAATAAATGTAAGATAAAGATAATGAAAACCTTCCTGGCTCTCCAACAATATTGTTTATTCCTAGGCTGAGCATGTTTATAACAGGACTGATCCTTTGACCCTTTCACAGACTAGCAAATGCATTTTTCAGTTACTAGTCAGAGTGGCTAGATATGCAAACTAGTTTGTTCCTTTGTGTTACTTTCCAATTAGATTTTATTTACCTACCAAAGAGACTCTCAGCACACAGAAATGCTAAGCACTGTGTATGCCTTATTTGATGTTTATAAATAGTGGGTAAAAGATGGATTCTGCTTTAGAGGGATAAAATATTTAAGCCAAACAAGGTTGCTAACCTTGCTTGAGAAGGGAAAAATGGGCAGAGAGCATAATTTCTCTACTACAAGCCTGGAACTACATACATACATACATACATACATACATACATACATACATACATACATGCATGCATGCATACATGCATACATACATACATACAAAATCTTACATACTCCTAGTTTAAAATGATGCACTCCTAGTTTAAAATAAGCCCAAGCTATGAATAAGTTAATTTTTTTCCTTCCCCTTTTTTCAAGGTTTCAATCATTTGGTAGCTGGGTTTAAAAGAGTGCCCTGTGTTTTTTTTTTTTTTTTTGGATGGAAAGAGGAGTGAGTTGATTGGAAAGGTAAAGATTAGCCACACCTGTTTTTCTGTCTCAAAAGGCAAGTGGGTTAAATAAGTCAAAATGATCAGACCAAACAAACTATCTTAAAAAAAGTCAAACAATTCTATTTGAAGACTTGAGCTTCTAATTTACTACCACTGTTCTTTCATCATTGAATGTGAGCCTTTAGTTTATACTAATTTGTTAAAAAAAAAAGGGGGGGAGGGGGAAAGAGTAGTCTAAAATCAGTGCAAAATAGTAAAGTTTCTAAAGGTTAAATTAAATTTCCTAAGATTCCACAACTTTTGTTACAGGCCATGTGTTTATTTGAATTAAAATGAAGCAAGATTGGGGGTAGGGAATGAGGTGGGAATGATTGCTGTGAATTCAATCTAAATGCAAAACACTAAGGATCCTCTTGCTGTCTGTTGTCCCCATTGAAAATGTAGTGTTTCTCTCCTCCGCCCCTCCTACACTGTAAGCAATGATGACAAATAATCACCATCCTTCCGTTTTCATGGCTTTTAACTAAATTTTGCCTCTATTGCAACTTCTGCAATAAACTCCATTACTGCATAGAATTTTCTAGGAATAGTTGTTGCAGACTCTAGTTATACCCTCTTGTATATCATTTTCCATTCAGTGATACTTCCTTCCACTTAAATTAATTATTTGCCTCTCTAGTTACACTGCCTCTATAACATTGCCATCATTTCTTGGCAGCTGTAACCGCCTCATTCAGAAGCCAGACCATACCAATTTGTCACTATCCAAGTGGATTTTACCACTGCTATAGAAACATACATTTTCCTTTTATCACCAAGCCTGTTAAGTGAATAGCGGGAGATGTTCTGTTGACATATCATTCGGTGTCTGTTCACTTAGGGGACTGTTGATGAAAAATTTGAGTTGGAAAATAGTACCATTACAAAAAAAATTACCCAATTGCCTGCTTAATGGTAAACAAGGCTGAAAAGAAAGAAGTGAAAGTAAAGATCAAATCAACATGTACAATCATAAGCATTATAGAAGTTGTCTTACATAAGATAAGTATGGAGGTTTTACGTTTTCACTGTAAAGTCATCTTCTATTTACTATTTTGATAAATTAAAAAATATGAGTAATGCACACACATAGATGATATTATATTGAGACTCATTGTTTGTATTAAAGAAGTATATGTGATAAATATATTATAATTGAAGCATTTAATTTAATAGTTGCACTATGTTCTGGTGCTTCAAATTTGAATTGAACCATAAATAAGATTTGCCACAATGATACCATGAAAATTCATTAGCATAAGTATCATTAGATCCCTATACCAATGGACAATTAGTATTTTGTATACTATTTGTACATATATGTGTGTATATGTATGTGTGTATTTTCATTCATACATGTATACATACATTTATGTATACCTTTACATGAACAGAGCATGCTGCTTTGAAGAATTATTTATACCATCTGGAGGCTACTTTGGAAAACTTACAACTTCTGAATAAAACTATTTTTAAATGTTCATAAAGGTATGTTTTATCTGGCACCAGAAAATTAAGTCTGCATAAACTTATAAATTTATTATAGTACATATTAAATTGAATATATACATATATAATTATTAAACTTATAAATTTATTACATTTAATTTTGAATTGTTTTGATGTTGTTTGTTTTTCCATTAGTGAGGGATTTGAATTGATCAGTCAGTCCAGAGTCACTTACCTAAATCCCTTTGTTATCCACAAACCTTTGCTAAATGAGTTATTCTAGAGTTAGAGATTCAGCCTTTGCCCAAGAAACAAACTATACTTAATGAGTGAAATCCTAGATGAAAACCAAGACCTTGGCCTCATTTTGTGTGTGTGTGTGTTCAACCAAGTAACTGACCAGTCACAGTTAATGTGTCCAAATTACAGCAAGTCACTGAGCACATTATGCCAATGACCAATAATTTCCACTGGTTATCAATTAGTTTTCCAAGTAAAATCCAAAGTGGTGAATTTGATGTGTAAATCTCTGCATTGTTTTTGATTGAGGCTATCTGAGAGTCTGTTTCTTCTTCTCTTCTTTCCTTAAAAAAAAATTCCTCATGACATCAAGTTAAAGTATTGCTAGACTTATACATTAGGAACAGAACATTTAATATTTTAAAGGAAGGGTTGGGAAAATAAGATTCTTCAAAGCTCGATTCAAAATGATAGATTATTGTCTAAAATAAGAGGATATATTATATAATTTCTTAAGGATGAAAGCCTTTTGGGTATCATTAATAAAAATTAGGAGGTAAAGATAATAATTCTTTCTAAAAGCCTAAGTGAATTATTTTTGTTTCTGTAATTTTTTTCTAGAAAATGTGCAATGGGGGCGGCTAGGTGGCACAGTGAGTAGAGCACCGGCCCTGGAGTCAGAAGGACCTGAGTTCGGTTCTGGCCTCAGACACTTAATGCACACACAAATAAAAACCTAGCCGTGTGGCCTTGGGTGAGTTACTTAACCCCAATTGCCCTCCAAAAAGCAAAAAAAAAATGTGCAATGATTCTTAGAATTTAAAATAATGTTTTCAATATTAGAGTATTACAATAATGTTTGATATGAAAATTACATGCTTTATTTTTGGTAATTAGACATTTACTCAGTCCACATCCACGAATTGTTTCTATGAATCCTTGTTAAATTTTATAGTTCAATATTGTTAATAGTAACAGAAGTGATAAAAATAGCAATTGCAATGTTGATATGCTCTTACCTTTGGAAAAGAACAAACTTTTTTTTTTTGCTTTTTGGGGGGCAATTGTGGTTAAGTGACTTGCCCAATATCACATGGCTAGTTTTTGTTTTAAGTGTCTGAGGCAGGATTTGAACTCAGGTCCTCTTGACTCCAGGGCCAGTGCTCTACTCACTGTACCACCTAACTGCCCCTAAGAACAAACTATTTTTACTGGAAAAACTTTAATGGACTTTAATATGAAAAGTTATATCCATTGGTATTAAAGGCAAAATACAAAATTAGGAAAAAAAAATCGTGTAGAAGAGTCATGGTTTGGGATCAGTATGTCAGTTCCTAAGGATTGGTGATTTCTTCAGTTTAGGAATCTATATTGCCTTCCACATTGAAGCAGATCAAGCATTAGATAGTTAACTGAATCGCAGATTCGGAGATTTTAAGCAACTTACATTTGGTCACACAGATAACTTTGCATATAAATAATGAAAAGTAAGAATTTTCCTTTTAATGACACAGAAACAAGAATGGGATATATATTTAGAATATTCTAAATATGTACCATGATGCAGTGGAAAGAAATTTGAATGTAGAGTCAGAGAATTTAGATTCAAATCCTAGTTCTTTCAGCATAGGTTACTTAATTATTCTGGATCTCTGTTTCCTTTTAGGTAAAGTAAGGGAGTTGGACTTGATAAAGTCAAAAGTCCCTTGAAGCTCTAAATTTATGGAAATATGATCATACTTCACCTTGGTAACAGAGGGGCTCCAGGAACTCTGCCAAATTAGTTTTGGGCCAACTCAATTAGATCACTCTGCCAAATAGTGCTTAAATCCTTAAAGTCCAGAAGTCCTTAAAATTTGCAGTTGTGCCAGCATTTTGTCCTATGAGTTTATCCAAAATATGTGGTTGGGGTGGCTCTACATCCTCAGTTAGGACTATTTTACCCACTGACTGTAGAGAGTACTCTGGGTAATATTTCTAATGATCAGATGCAGAAAAGAGCCTTTGAGAGTGATTTCATAGTATCTACATAGAATGGAAAGGGCCTCAGGTTCCAGAATCAATGTAGAATGAACACTCAAACTGCAATAGCATTAATTTTTACCTTTACTGAGAATAATTGTAGGATACGTGAAACAAAGATACATTATGCACAATCAGAACTAATAGCTGCTGCCCTTAATATTTGTCTTATCTGAAGTCCCCGTAGGAGAATTTTGCACAAGGTAAAGTTTTCTCTGTATCAGAGAGCAATGTTCTCCTATGTAGTTGTTTGACTCTATGCTGGTTTGGCCTTGGGTATTGCTGGGACATTGACAAAAGAGAGTCTGTGTTTCTTGAGTCCTAGACTTCTTCCACCATCCCTATTTTACAACCTTGCTTTTCTGCCTATTTTCACCCCCCATACACCATTCAAGTCTCCTTGGCTTCATGCCTTAAGTCTGCTTTTTTAAAAAGTATTTCCTCATTTTTCAGCTTTGTTTTCCTGCTTCCCCCAGTTTAAGTTTTATTAGGTCCAAAACACTTAGGGTACTTCCTTCTTCTAGAGTTATTTATGGTATTCCATTTTTAATGGTTTATAGAAAGACTGATTCAAAGCCTATCCTATCCTCATCTGACCATATGAAAAACCCTTACTTGATCCCTTGAGCCTGTTAAGCAAGCTTAGGAGCAACTCATGGCAACACTAGTCAAATCCTCAGACCAGGGATAACATTCATATTTATTCTAAGTAACTTTTCTTATCTCTGCTACCTGTCCTACTTTCTTGAGTATGACGTCACTTGAGTACATCCATTTCTTGTCTGATATATTACCTAGTATTAACTAAGATTTAGGTAGTTTAAAAAATAGAAATAAAAGACATAATTTATTTCATTGCTTCAATTTCTTACCTAAATGCAGGTCACTAGTCTGTTGATAAATTCTGTGGAACCAGTAAGTATATCAAGTAGGTCATACACTCATTGAGATTTGATATACAGAGCCTAAAAAGGTGGAGGTCTCCTTGGTTTTCGTAGAGAATTTAGAAAAGTTTAGAAAGTATGGTATATTTAAAAAGGATCTGAGGGACTTTGGGAAGATGACTTTAATTTAATGAAATCTTATCCTTCCAAAAAATGCAAAATATTAGTTTTCCCTTTCCCTTCTAATTTATTATTTGAACATGTTATCATAAAGCATGGAAGACAAGGAGACATGTATGCCTGGTAACATACTGAATAACTACAAACAGGTAGAAGACAGTTTCAAGGATCATTATCCTTTGCATCAGATAATAATGTCACATATATACTAAAAATATATTTGCAGAGCAGAAAGCATGATGAATTGTGATTTACCCTTTTGCCCAATCTTACCTATATGTAGCCATGTATCCTAAAGTTGTCGCTCACTCCCACTATACTCCAAATTTGAACCTGTGTACTCTAAACATTAACCTTTATTTCTGAGAGATAAGCCCAGGTTGTTTTTTTGTTTGTTTGTTTGTTTTGTTTTGTTTTGTTGTGGATTTTTTTGTTGTTGTTGTGGGGTGAGTGGGTACCAGTTGAAAGATGAAGTAACGTTCCCAGAGCCATATAGCCAGTACTTGTCAAAGGCACAATTGAAGCCATGACTTCCTGACTTGGAGATCTGTTCTTTAGCAATTACACCAAATTGCTTCATAGCTTCTTAGATTGCAATCTTCATTTCTAACACACACACACACACACACACACACACACACACACACACACACACACAAACACACACTATGCCTATATATGTATATATCTTAATAAGTATTTATTAGGCACATATTATGTGCCACACACAATGCTAAGGATATAAGGACAAAGAATAAAACAATCCCTACTCACTATATACCTACATCATGTATTATTCTATATATATCATCATTTTACATATGTAAATACACTCATAAGTACTAATATTTTCATGTACCCCTAGCATAAGGATATATAGGAGGAAGGAACCTTTTGTGTGGGGATAGGGATTTTTCCTTGTTATTCACTTTGAAAATCTGTCCTAATTAAAATAATTTGCCATTTGATTTACACTGTTGTTTCTTAATTGAGTATACGTTGGATGGGGAACTAAGCCATATTTGTAGAAAAGCAACTATGCAAAAGGCTGCATTCTGAACTTAAGATTAGTGAGGTTTGTGAGCCAGATTGTGTGAGATATGTCCTATGCTAGTTAGCAACAACAAAACAACAAAAAATAAAACAAAGAAAAAACCAGAAAATAATAAAGCTGTTTAAGAAGTATGTATTCTTAGGGGCCACTAGGTGGCACAGTGAATACAGCACCGTCCCTGGAGTCAGGAGGACCTGAGTTCAAATCCAGCCTCAGATACTTAACATACACACACACATACACACACACACAAACCTAGCTGTATGACCTTGGGCAAGTCATTTAACCCCAATTTCCCTACCTTTCCCCTTCCAAAAAAAAGGAAAAAACAAACAAAAAAAGTATGTATTCTTAATTTACCTTACATATCAAATGTAAAGTCATCTCTGTCATCTGTAAAGTTATCCCTGAGAAGCTTTTCTTGAGCTAATGTTATTCAACATTTCTATCGATGACTTAGAAAAAAGATTTGTATGATAAGTTTATCCAATATGTAGGTGAAACAAAACTGGAGTCAGAAGTGGGCAACTAACACACTGGATGACAGAGGTATGATTCAAAAAGTCCTTAAGAGGAAAAAATATTTGACCAAATCTAAGATGAATTTTAAAAGGAATAAATACCAAGTATTATATTTGAGTCAAAAATCAATTAAGCAAATGAAAGATTGGGGATATATGGCTACGAAACAATTCATCCGAAAAACTGAAACATTTTGTGACTTACAAATTCAAAGGAATGTGACAATCCCCCCCTCCCTATCCCTCTTCCCCTCAAAAAAGCTACTGTAATTTTCAGTGAATTAAGTAAAACATAGTATCCAGAACTGGGAATAGATTGTACCTTTATGTGTACATATACACATACATACATAAATACATATGTATGCCTTTGTACATATGGTTGTATTTATTTGTATTCTTAACTGTTCAGAGTATTTTATGAATATTTTGTTCAATTTTAGGCATAAGAATTTACGAAAAATGTTGAAAAGCTATATCCTTTCTAACAAAGATATGGTGAAGTGTCATATTCATGCAAGATAAGAATCAATTGAAGTACCTAGTAGTATTTAGTGCAGGGAAGAGATGACTTGGAGTTAGGAGAAGGGAATAACTAGACAACTGTATGCTGTGATTTGAAGGGTTGTCGAACTGTCATGTAGAACAAAAAATATGTTTTGTTGTTTTCCTGTTTGTCCCTATAGGGAAGAGTTGAGAACAATGAATGGAAGTTGTGAAAGACCAATTTGAGTTTATTATTAGGCAAAGCCTCCTAATGATTGGATGTATCGAAAATTGAAATGGAGAGAATGTATTTTCTTTCATTAAATGGAGAGAATATATTTTCTTCCATTAAGTGAATGTTTTCTAGAGGTATTATAAAATGATTTATTTTTCAGGTTTGGTTAAAAAATGTGACCACCAAAATCCTTTCAGCCTACAACATTTGCCATTCTATGAATGGATTACCACCTAAATGTTGCATTGATGAAACATATGTGAGCAGAATCAGAGGGAGGCCTCTAGCTCATGTGGCCAAAGGACAGAGTAAGAATAAAATTTGTACCACCGGAGGTAGTATCCAGGTTAATGACATAAATGAATTAACAAAGTATTTTTTACAGTTGATGTTTAGCAAATGAAGGTTATTTAGTAAAGAAGATGCAAGGAAATGGAGAGTTACAGATTTTATGAAGATTTCCTGGCAGTATTAAAGTATTTAAAACATCATGCCACTAGTTCTTTTTATATCTAATGTCTCTTTATAATATTTCCTCTTTAATTATATGTTTATATCATTGTTTTGATTTTTAAACTAATATAATGAATGTTCAAAACTTCAAAATGTTTCCCATTTAATTAGTAGACCATGAACATTCCATACCTCAAAAGACCGTTTTCAGGATTTTCTATGTCCAAAAAATCAATTATCATTTCATAATATACTTACTTTTTTATTAACAAATTTATTTGACACAACACAAACTCCCCCCCCAAATCAAACAAAACTCTTACAAAATCTATACCCCCTGAAATCAAACAAAACAATTTAATAACATGTTTGCAGCAGATGTTACACATCATTTCTCACTCTTGTGGCATGCTGCTTTCTAATCAAAAGAAAAAAAATTTCCCTTGCTTAATAGCATATCAATACCGTTCATTATATTTGATTTTTAATTTCTTTGCTTTTCTATGCTCTGCCTATTTTCATTAGCATAACTATCATGTGTATGGATTCTTTTTCTTTGTATTTTTAATTACTAAGTTTCTGGTGATAAGGCACTTTGAACTTATTTAAACTTATCTTTACAAGACCTATACTTGAATCTTTTCAATATTCATATGAACTGCCAGAGATTGGCCTTTGCTGGCATAGCTTTTAAGAGTCTAATGTAATCTCCATGTCATGTTGAGGCATAACATTATATCTTTAGTAGATGAATAGCCATAATTAAAAGTCTTTTTTGGGGGGGTTGTTTTTAAAAGTCATAGGGAATTTATACAGTGGTGGGGTTTGATGGTGGTGTTAACATATGCAAATTTATGTTTTAGGAAAAGGCTTTTTGCCAGAAAAATGAAATATGAATTGGAGTGAGAAGAGACTAGAGGTGTGGCAACTAATTAGGAGGCTCTTGCAATAATATGAGAGATAGGGGCAGCTAGGTGGTACAGTAAGTAGACCACTGGCCCTGGAGTCAGGAGGACCTGAGTTCAAATTAGGCCTCGGACACTTAATACAAAAATTAGCTGTGTGACCTTGGGCAAGTCACTTAACTCCAATTGCCCTCCAAAAAAATAATAATAATATGAGAGATAAGGAATGATATGCTGAACTAGGTTGATGCATGTATGAGTAGAAAGAAATATTTAAGAGACGTTGTGAAAGTTAAAAAAAAAACAGCAACAAGTTTTGAAAGTTAACTTGATATGTAGATGGCCATATCAATTGAGAGTGAGGAGTTGAAAATAATGACAAAATTGCAAACCTGATGACTTATCAGTAATAAGGAAGCCTGGAAAAAGGAAAAGTGTTAATGGGGAAATGTGGGAGACAGTAAGCTCTGTTATGAACATTTTGAGTTTGAAATGCTTATGGGACATCCAGTTTAAAATGTACAATAGGAAGAGGGAGAGGTAAGACTGATCTCAGAAGAGAGAATATAGCAGAATATATAGATATGTGATTCATTAGTAGAAATCTTTGAAGCCAATAGGTTAAATTGGAATACCAGGTGAGAAATTATACAGAAGAAAAGGAAAAGAGGGACTGGGGCAGAACCTTGAGGCGTATCCACAGTTAAGGTCATAACAGCTCAGCAACAGAGACAACAAAGTCATCATATATGAGGGGAAACAAGAAAAAAATACCATTACAAAAAGAGAGAATAAAGATTATTCAAGAAAAGAGGTGATGAAAAAATGTCAAATTCTGTACAAAGGCCGAGAATGATAAGTATTTTAAAAATCATTATATTTAGGGGTGGCTAGGTGGCGCAGTGAATAGAGCTCTGGCCCGGGAGTCAGGAGTTAAAATCTGGCCTCAAACACTTGACACAATTACTAGCCATGTGACTTTGGGCAAGTCACTTAACCCCACTTGCCCTCCAAAAAGCAAAAACAAAAACAAAAAATGAAATGTAAAATGGATTTATCAAAGGAAACATTGAAGACAGAGTTCTGTAAGAGACTCGAAGATAGGAGAAGTGTTGGAACAGTTGTTTTGGTAAATGTGATAGTCCATTTGAGATGAATGAAATGTTTGCTTTGTTGCTATAAGGGCTTAATGAGATTAGATGATATAAATGTATAGTAAGTCCAATCAGAGCACTTTCATAACTTTCTCCAGTTCTGGTCAGTAGCACATGAATAGAGTTGAAGGAAGAAGATGATTATTCATGTTTGGAGTTTGGAAATGCATGAACTACAATTAGAAAAAGGGGAAAGATATTCAAGAGTAGTAGATAGTGCAGCTTTGAACTTTTTTTATCAAGAGACTAAGATTAGGAAGAAACTATGGTGGAACCAGTTTAAGGGTAACAGCCTAGGAAAGTGTTGAAAGGTAGAGAGATTAAGTCCTAGTAAAGGTGAACTGGATTAGGAGTTATAAGGCATAAAGAAATATAGAATAAAAATATTGCAATCAGATAAAGGAATTTCAAAGTCCATGGAAATGGCAGTGAAACATTCATAAGGGGGAGGTAAAGAATATGTAGTTAAGTTGGAGTTAAAGAGACACCCTGGAAACTAAGTACATTGAGAAACTGGGAGGACAGAAAGTTTGATGGAATATCAGTATGTGTTGAAATTTCAAATTAGTATAGTAGGAAAATGAGGTAGGGAGTTAACCAGTGAGCCAGATACTCTAAGAAAGGAGAGAAAAAAATTTGTAGGCCAGTAGATAATGACTACCCAAGATTTGTACTGGATGATAAACTTGGATAGTGTAAACCACAAAGGAGAAGAGGTTGCCGAGTAATGATATAAGAGGGAAGATATGGAAGTGGCCATGGGGAACAAAAGATAGTCTGAATACCACAACCAGTTAGTGGAGAATATGAGAAAAAGTATAACCAGTCCTGGAAAGGATGGTCAGGGAAGAAGTCCATTGTGAGGGATCTAGGTCTTAGTGAGTGCCAGAAGATAGAAGATGTAAGAAAGGGGTAAAAAAGTTTAAGATGAGTAGAGATTTCTTCATTATGGAACAATAATATCAAAGCAAAAATAGAAGAGGTGGCAAGAACTATAGAAGAATATTGATGGTTAATTCAGAGAGGAAAAGGGTGTCAAGCCAACTGAGGAAAAAGAAAGGTATTTTTTCTTTGTTGTTGAATTTTTTCAGTTTTGGCCAACTCTTCCTGATTTGCCCGAGTCATTTGGGGATTTCCTGGCAGAGATTCTGGAATGTTTTGCCATTTCCTTTTCTAACTCATTTTGTAGATGAAAAACTGAGGCAAATACTGACTTACTCAAGGTCTCACAGCTAGTAAGTATCTGAGGCCAGATTTGAATTCAGAAAGAATAGGTTTCCTGACTCCAGAGTGGTACTCTATCTACTGTGCCACCTATATGCCCTATCCTTTGTTTTTTGGTACTCGCATGTTCAAAATCACAGAGGTAGTGAGCAAAAGAGATGAAAATATTCTAGCCATTCAGAAATATTTCCACTTAAATTATCAATAGAGAGAAAAAAAGGTTCATTGAGGGAGACAGAATATTAGAAAGTTCAGGGTTGATCCTTGAGACTTGACATAATACTCTGGTATTATGGTACTCTGTCCAGTGAGGTAAGTTAATAGGGCTGGTCAGGAGATGGGAGGTGGCAGTGGGAAGTGTGTTCTGGAACTAGATGTACAGTTGAGCAAGGTATTCCCACAGGACAAGGCCTATTTCATTTTTTGTTATTTTACCCTCATGGGCCATTGCCAGTCTTCTTGACTTATGACTTGCTGCTGGGCTCTGATGACTTTGGAGGAGAGTGTGAGGCTCATGACTTTACAGAACTCTGCATCAGTTAAATTCAATTCACTTACAAGTCAAGACATAACCTTACTGATGTCACTAACCCACTTTTAGTACAAATGACAAACAGCTCCCAGCACCTGGCATAGTATCTGGCACAGAATAAATGGTTTTTTAATTGAATTAAATGAAACATGAAAAACAGAGTTAAAAACTTAGGTTTTCTGACAATTTCTGCAAACACACACACACACACACACACACACAAACACACACACTGCCTCTTACACATAGAAGACTTATAGTCAGCTTGACTCAGGTTAGTTCTCATAGCCAGTTCTAGAAATATCCCTATATATACCTTACTAGTTCTGCTTGCAGATTCTTGCTATGCAACCTTCTGATTTAGCTTCCTGAGAATACACTCAAGTAAGAGCAGTGTTGTGATACTTGAGGCCTCTTTTCCCTGTTGCCCTTGCCTTTATAATTACATGACTAAAAAAATAAAATTTTTAGGCTTGTAGAAGGGATTTTTTGGGGGGGGGAGCAGGGCATAGCAAACTTCAGATCATAACTACATAAGAAGCTACTTATTTTGCAACTTGGGCTTGGTCATTGGACAAGCTATCACTAATTGGACCTACCAAATTTGTTAGACTCGCCCAATTCAGTCATCCTTATGGAGAGACACCTAATAAGGTACTGGAGAAACCATTCATTAAATGAAAATCTGTAAAGGATCAGCAGTTAACTATGTAGAATGATTATGGAATTTGCTTCCAAAAATCATGTAGAAATAATTTCTTATTATTTGGGGGAAGCCTATTGCATAAAATCACTGTGACCCACCAGAAAGGAAGGACAGAATATACACAAATGGTCACGTGTAAAAGAACAGTTCACCTCAGTTAAGATGCTATGTAATCATAACTTGAACATTAAATATTTAATGATAAAAGGAAAATAAATTCTAAAAGAAGTTCTTGAGCTTTACAAAAATGAGGTGAAAACATATGATTTTCTGATTGATTTGAGTAATATGAATAAATTATTAGCCCTTACAGTTGCAGAGAAAATTAATCTTTTGAGCACAATGAAATTAAAAGGTTTTGGCTTGCCTGATCTGAATAAAGTAAGATGAATTTTTAATACAGTGAATTAATTAGGCACGTAATGAGGAATGGGATGCATAATGGATCTAATTCAGATAAATAGCAAAATAGCCCAGATCCTAAAGGAAATAAATATCATCCATCACAGACACACCTTAAGTTCTGTTGACTGTATAATATTAATGGTAACCGAATGTTCATAAAGGAGTTAGATGAATTCTATTTGCTGATTTTGTTCAGTGCAATTACATTACATGTTAACCCTCATCTGTAACTTTTTGTGGAGTTGATCTTAGGACATTACTCATTTCTGAAGGTGTTAATGTACCATAAAGGATTTGTATTATCGTTAGACATACTGTCTATGCCAGGTGTTACATGTTATTTGCATCTGCCCTGAAGATCATTTAACAGCTTATAAATCTTTATGGTCTCATGATATTCTGCCACTATCATCGATATTCTTAAAAAGCTTCAGAAACATAAGTTATAAAAAAAAGTTGATTTTCAACTTTTTGGATGAATTCACGTCTACTCCCTAAAGCAGAAGTTGCTCTTTATCAGTGTTCTCTTAAATCACGCTCAATATATTACTAGTTGAATAAATAAAAAAATAAGTACCATTTTGATATCATGTATTGCAAAACTACTGACTGAAATACTGACTGGGTTATATATAAATAATTATAAATGTATACATATTTATAACATACATGCATATATTTGTGTGTACATATATATTTATACAGACAGCATTTCAAAATTATTTTTAGACTGTAACTGCATGATACTGAAAAATAATCCATCAAATCATTTTGTCATTCAAAGACTTTGGCTTCAAGCAACTTTGTTACTAATCTGTTCAAAAAAGTCTGCCAATTATTTTTAGTGATTTGGCATTTGCTTGCTTATAACAGGAGGGAGTTGAGTCAAATGATTCCTGAGGCATTTCCTAAGGTACATTCCTTAAATAATCATCTTTAACCCATGTTGATTGCTATAATAACAATGTTAAATTACATCATAACTAATAGGATTCCTAAAATGAATACTTATGATGCAGTAACATTAGCATTAAGTACCGTCTCCTCTATTTATATGCACTGTAACACCAAAATAGAATTTAAGGGACTGTTTTATATATTATCTTTGTATTCCTAAAACCTAGTACAAAGTCTTACACAAAGTGGGTTCTCAATAAGTGCTCATTTAATATTGTTAGATACTTAAATTGCTGAATATTTCAAAATATTAGGGCAAGTCTACTTAAAATACTATGAATACTGACAAATTTATAAAATATTACATTTTCCATGACTCCAATTTATTTTTCTTTGCATGAAATAAAATTATCCCCAAGCATTAAATTTACATAATAAATTGCAACGACTCTAAGGGAACATTTTATGACTTAAAAAAATCTAGATATCATAACCTACAGAATTAGGACATATTTTTGCTAAAATTAATATGTTTATGGAGTAAAGTATTTCCAAATTAAAATCTAATGTTTTAAAAGTTATAGTCTAAGGAGTTTTTAGTAATAGTTTGTAAGTAGGCACTGCCTCATAAATCAAATATAAGAAATATTTTCCATATTAAATATTATATCTATTTGTTGAGACGTGATTAAAAGGTTTAGAAAATTCCACTTTTTGTCTCTGTATTCCTACTTCCTTGTCTGAACTCTCTGCATACTATAAATAATTCTTATTAACTTAATAATGAAACCAACTTTATGTTAAGTTTGATCAACCCATTTTAAAAAATGAAAACCATTTTGGAGTAAATTTTCCCTATTTAGTTTCTTGTTTGGACTGGATGTAGAATTAACTTCAAATTTTTTTTTATGACCTTCATTGTGTGTAACTGGTTATTATGTTGTCACGTTAATGTTTTTCTCATTCCTTTCACTCATTCATTTGGCAAATAACTATTCAAGTCAATTTAACAATGATATACAGAGTCTACTATATACTGTGCATTTACTACATAGAATACATTTTAACACATTCTGCCCAACTGTGTAGGCCCTGTGGAAGTGCCCCAATTTTTTTTAATGAAAAAACCTAGAATTTCCCAGATACACAACAGAACAACAAGAATAACAAAATGCTGAGCATATTCCTGGTACTTCTTTGCTAATCACAGAATCACATGGAGAGTGGGTCAGATGTGCATGCTATGAGAGCATTCCCAGTATTCATTTCCCAAAGGCCTCCACAAGTTTACTTGACATTCTTTATTAGCTCTCCAAAAATATCTGTCAATGCAGGTCAGCACCATTTAGAGTCATCCAGAGTTCTGAAAGTTTAAGTGAATTCCCATGGATCACACTGCCAATTTGTTTCAGAGGCAGAACTTGAACTCAGTTCTTCCTGACTTCAAAAGCAGCTACTACACACACACACACACACACACACACACACACACATAAACACACATCTATTCACATATATGTATATATGCACATATGTATATATTTACATATTCACCAGTAAATAAATCTGGTTCTTTATTGTATTATATGTGAATTATATCCACATTCCATAACTATAAGACTTTTTTTTAATAGATATCCATGTACAACAAATTTTGAATGAGTCCCACTTACACTATTTACTAGCTGTGTGACAATTGGCAAACCATAATCTTTCTGATCATTAATATCCTAAACATTTGTAAAATGGAGTACTATCTTCTTTTTCTAAGTCCTGGGGGGCATAGTAAGGATCAAAAGAGACAACATGTACAAATGTGCTTTGTAATATGTCCACCATATAACTGGAAAGTGTGATGATGATGATGATAATGAGTATTGCTCTTCCATAGTCTCAACCTTAAATACCTCATTGTGATATAAAGATGATTTCAAGTTCTCAAATGTTATATCTGTGGGGTTTAAACTTTGATAGCTTCTACCAACTTGAATGAACTTTACATATAGGCAAGTTAAATTCAGAAAGACTCATTACTAGAAATTTGGCAACCAATTGGTATTGTGTTTTGTTTTGTTTTCGTCACAGCAACTCATAAAAAAGGATAGTTTTTGATAGGTTAACGTAGTAATGTACATATAAATAAATTTAAAATATTTTAAAATAATGTCATTAAAATTACTTGATAGAATACACAAAATCCTTAAAAATGAATATTTCTTCAAATTTAAGTGGATGAGAAACAGACTCCATCCCCATTGATTTCTATTATCATTAATGTGACTTTCTAAACAAAAATAAAAAACAAACAATAAAATTCTATGAAGACACACCAAAAAAAATCAAAGAGGGGCAAAATAAACCTCCCTACTTACTTTTCCATCATGACCCAGGAAGTTCATTTGTGAATGTTTCATTCTTCTCCAAGATCTCATCAGTCTACCTCATCACTATCTTCTGTCCCTCATTGGAATGTGGAACCATGAAGTCCAAACCTCAATGTAAAGAAGGAACTCACCTTAGAACATCATATTTATCACCTGGTTGCACTACTTTGGGAGTTCTCTGACTTTTCCATCATGTCTCCACATTGGGTTCCTTCTCTGGCCACTTTCATTTATACACCTTCCATTCCTCTCCCCTTTTTAGTATCCTTTTCTGTATTGTCTTTACTCATTAGATTGTAAGTTCCTTGAGGGAAAGACCTATCCTTTTTTTGTTCTTCTGTGAATCCTCAATGCTTAGTACAGTGCCAGCACTATAGGTGCTTAATAAGTGTTTATTGACTATCACTAATTTTTAATGAACTCTACTTCTCTAAGTGACATACATGTTTTCTCTAGAGATATAGAACAATACTAGCTTTGATGTTACTATCTTAGGCAAAGCCCTCAGATTAATATGTAGTTGAGCTCTCTCTTTGAACCTTCAGTATGTGTCACTCACAATACCAGTAGAGGGAAATGTATAGATTTGCTTCTCCTTAATATAACTATTTCATCTTCTCAGTTCCAATTCTTTTTTATACTAGGAACTTTTCCACTTAGTTCAGATTTATTTTTATCTAAAAACAACTCCATTTGGTCTGAAAAGCTCATCTAATTTATCTGTCACTTTTCCAATGGTAATGGCTCTCATTCATACAAATTCCTGACTTAACATAGGCATAATACACTTTTGCTCTACACTGTCTCTATCTATTGTAATCTCTAGGATTGAATGATTCTCTGTAGAACACAGTTCCTTGGAAGAAGGACATGTTTCTGCAAGCTTCCCTTCAGGGAAACAACTATATTTGGATAAATGTTCTTTTTATCTAGTCTCAAACTTCTTCTTTCCTCTCTTTGAATCTTTCCACTTCCACTTAAAGACCAAGTCCAAGGGAAGATCAAAACACAAACTCAGTAGAGGACAACAATGTCAAAATGCCTACATATAAACCCTCAAAGGGGAATATGAATTGATCTCAAGCCCCAAAAAACCTTCTTGGAAGAGCTAAAACAAGTATTTTTAAAAAATGAAATAGGAGAGGTACAAGAGAAATTAGGGGAAAAATTAGAGTTATATGAGAGTCAACTGTTTGTAAAAGGAATGACAAAAATTGACTGAAGAGAGAAATTCCTTTAAAAATACAATTGGCCAAATGGAAAAGAAAGAACAAAAGCTAACTGAAGAAAATAATTTCTTAAAAATTGGAATTAAGCAAGTGGAAGATGAAACACCAAGAATCAGTCCAACAAAATTAAAAGGATTAAAAAAAGAAGAAAATATAAAATACCTCATTGGAAAAACAATTGATCTGTAAAATAGATCCAGGAGAGAGAATTTAAGAACTATTGGACTACATGAAAGCCATGATCATAAAAAAAGAGCTTCGATATCATCTCTCAATAAATTATTAAGGAAAACTCTTCTGATATCTTAGCAAAAGAGGGAAAAGTAGTCATTGAAAGAATCCACTGATCACCTCCTGAAAGAGATCACAAAATGAAAGCTCCAAGGGATATTGAAGCCAAATTCCAGAATTATCAGGACAAGGAGAAAATGTTGCAAGCAGTCAGAAATGATAAACTTAGGTCTTCTCAGCAATACAACAATCTACAGCAATTCTGAAAGTCTCATGATGGAGAATGCTATCTATATCTGGAGAAAGAACTATGGAGTATAAATGCAGATAGAAGATGTTCTGATTCTTCTTTCTCTATATGCCTAACATGGAAATATGTTTAACATGATTATACATTTATAACCTAAACAAATAAATAAAAAGAAAATTCAGTTTTAAAAAGACTGATATTGCTAACATTGGGGGAAAACGTGTTTTTTGTATTTTATGTACAATCACTATGTATTGCTTATTAATCTAGAGTAAACTAAAACACAAAGCACTATTTTCTTTTCGACCCTAAGGCTAACAGTTGCATTAAGAAATTCAACATAACTTAATACCTCTGACAAATAAATGCATTTCCTTTCCTCAAGTTGAAAATACGTCTTTTTTATATATTAATGAAATTCACTTAAGGCATTTTATTCAGAAACTTTGCTTGCAACATATATGAATATGAACATTGCAAAACAAACCATGCCAGTGAAATTTATTTCAGCTCATAATTTTATAAATGAAAGAATCCTGCCATTATGGCAGGCACAAAAATCAAAATACATTCTAAAATGGACAAAAGATAAACATGTTTCATGTATTTCATGTGTCCCTTGACTTTTTGGTGGCTGGATATTTTTACATTGTTGATCATCAAATGTGTTTAATCCTCCTCTCTCTTGTTTTTCTGAAAAAATCCTGGAATATATGATATGACCCTTAATATATAAAATGATTTGATTCCACAATGATCAATCCATTGAATCTTATAGGAAAGAACCTTGTAACTAACCAGTGTTTATTCACCACAAACTTATTTTGCATTGTGCTCATTTGAGTCTTTACAGGTGCTTAGCTGTTCTTTTATTGTGTTTTTTCTACATTTAGATATTCAGTTTTATATAGTTTGTAACTCTGGACAAAATCCATTAACCTTTCTTATCCATACTTTCTTCATGTGTAAAAATGTTAGAGTCAGAATCAACTATTGTTTGTTAAGACCAGAAACTGTGCTGAGAGCTGGGGATAAAAACAAAAAGGAAAAGTAAAAATAAATGAAGCGAAAGGAAACAAAATAAAACAAACAAACAAACAAGATAGCCTCTATTCTCAAAGAGCTCAAAATCTCATAGGGTAAGACAATATATAGAAAACAAAGTGAAAAGCAGAGGAAAAGGTTACCTATTGCTGAAGAGGGTGGGACAGATAGGAGGGAAATGATCTGAGGAAAATGAAGTTTCAGAGTTGATTTCATCATTCACAGTGATGAATTTCTTGAAATCATGAACTCCAGGAGAGCAGCCAATTAGGAAATTATAAGGGGAATTCTCAAAGAGCTCTGCTTGTATGGTGGAGGATTAGGGAGGAAGTCTGCACTCCAATAAGGGAGGCCTCAGGGGCAGGGGGTGCTCAGAATTAAGTTTTGGAATTGATTTAATCTTTCAGAATTACAAATTTCTGGAGATCAGTAAGTCCAGAAAGAAAAAAAATCAGATTGGACAGCATGGACCTGTAAGGTTCCTTCAAACTCTAGAACAACAATGCTATGTGCTGCCAATATTTGAATAGAGCAGTTGACAAAACCTTTCATTCCATTTTTTTTGTGCATAAGATATAGCTATAGAGGTTTGGCAATCATACACTTAAATGGAACAAGAATTGTTGGAATGAATGGTCCCTTGAGGTAGATATTTTAGGTTGACAATTATTAGTTCAATTTAACAGATATTATTTTAGCACTTACTACAACCTACCAGAACTAGATACCACAAAGATAGATGTAAAATAGTCTTGCAATCAATGATTTTACCTTCTATGATGGGGAAAATGGAGGAGAAAAGATAGAATATATATGCAAATAAATAAAAGGTGAGGAATGAATTGATGGGTCAAAGGAAAATTTCCAGGCAAAGCAGTCTAGGAATATGTGACAAGGGAAAGAATACTCCAAGCCAAGGAGATGGAGAAAAGCTACCAAAAAAAAAAAAAAAGCAGCAACTAACATAAAGATTAAAGGAAGAGGGTATTTATGAATGCTAGAGATAAGAAGGTAATATATCATATGTACTCTAGCTTTTGACAATTCATAGAGCTGGAGATGGCAAGTTGGGTTCAAGAAAGGGCTCAGCTACCAATCTGACTTTGACTTGGGAGCATGTGAATGGGAGCTATGAGGTAAAATGCTGGAAAGAGGTGTTGTAACCAGACTGTGAAGAGTATGGAATAAAATACAAGACTGACTAGTTTCTATTTGTATCTAAGAAAAATGTGAGAAAATAAAGGCTCTAAAGAAAAACTGAGTTTTTTTTTTAATAGTATGATGTCTTGTTCAGTACTGTGCCTTAGGAAAATTATTTTGTTAATTGTATGAAGAATGTCTGAGAAGAGAGAGCAATTGTGTAAAAGAAGACCAGTTAGGAGAATATTATGAGAATTGAGAAATGATAAGGTCTTAAACTAGTGTAATGGCACTATGAATAGAGAGAAGAGTACAGGGCTAGAAGGTTTTATGGGTATGTAATTTGTAGAACTTGGTAACTAAATAAGTTGGAGGTTGAAAGACAGAGAAAACACAAAGTTGATCCAAAATTTGAATCAATGTTAATGGAAATATTTTTTAAACAAATGCCTTATTAACTTCTGGTTTACATCATTCATTTCCGCCAGATTTTGAGTTACAATTTATTCATCATTTTTCCCCTACCCACCACCCCAGAATAGCAGTCCCACAAGATATCCCCTCATCCAATCTGCTCTCTCCCGTATCTTCGCCCATACCCCCTTTGGATTTACCATTAGGGTGAGGTGAAGCTCTGTGCCCCAATACCGGAACATCTTATCTCCCAATTACATGCAAAATAGTATTAATAATATTATTCATATATATTTGAAATATTTAATTTTAAAACTTTGAAGGTTCTTTCTTTGATCATGGCTTTCAGGTAGTCCAATAATTTTTAAATTATCTTTCCTGGATCTATTTTCCAGGTCAGTGGTGTTCCCATGAGATATTTCACATTGCCTTCTATTCTTTCATTTGTTTGGATCTGTTTAATAGCATCTTGATCTCTCATAAAGTCATTAGCTTCCATTTGCTCCAGTCTAACTCTGAAGGAATGAATCTCCTCAGTGAGCTTTTGAGATTCTTTTTCCATCTGGCAAATTTAGCTTTTTAAGACATTCTTCTCCTCATTGCCCTTTTGGGCATCCTTTGCCCTTTGAGTTAGTCTATTTTTTAAGGTGTTATTTTCCTCAGTCAGGTTGTTGAACCTCATTTCATGCTTTTCCTCCATCCTTCTCATTTCTCTTCCCAATTTTTCCTCCACTTCTCTTATTTGATTTTTAAAATTCTTCTTAAGGTCCTCTATGGCCTGTAACCTGCTCATATTTTCCTTTGGGGCTTTTGGAGCAGGATTTCTGACCTCACAGTCCTCCACCTATTCCATGCTTCGGTCCTCTTTGCCCCCCAAATAGGAGTCTAATATTGCATTTTTCTGTTTATTTTGTTTCCTTTGCCTAGGCATGTTGCCACTTTTTTACTTGACTTTTGGGCTTGTTGCCACAGTAGGACATTGCCACCAGACAGGGCAGGTTCTGTCCCAAACGTTGGGGTCTTCACAACTTCCAGTTCTGGCAAGTTGGACACCCTAGACCTCCCCCCCAGATCACAATCCAGATCCAGGGAGATTAAAGCAAGAGCAATTAACCCCCAAGACTGATTGCTGTATCTCTCTACAATTCACATGCCAGGAGCTGAAGCTGCCACTGAAGCTTCAAAATGGCGAGTGTGCCGCACCTCCTCAGCAGCTTCTAGCCCCAAGGGGAAGAAGCCGACGGGTTCCCCAAATACTGGTCCCAAAGTCCATAGTCACTTTGTCCTAGGCATGTCTGTGTTGATAATTCTGGGATCGCCACAGCTGCTGGTGTTCTGGGTCCCTCTGGCCAGCTGCTGGCCTGGCCCCCCTGGGGCTAAAACCACGGCTCATGTGGACCTGGATTTGGCTCCCTGCATGCTGCACTGTCGGCTCCCAGAGTGCTGTGCTGGCTGCTCCCTGCAGGGCTGCTGGGCTGCCCTCAGTGGGAGCTTAGCTTCTCTGTGTCATTCCATGGGTGCTGGAGCTCCAGAAGTTGTTTAGAGTCCCCTTTTACATGGATTGGAAGTGGTCTGTGGGGAGAACACCTTGGCAGTGCTGTTTCTACTCCACCATCTTGGCTCCACCCCCCTGTTACTGGAAATCTGGTTGTCTCCTCAGAAGAATTTTGGAATTTTGACATTTTGGGGAATGAATACTTTTATGGGGAAAGATGGTATTATATTAATTTGAAATTACTGAGTTTGGAATTATGATGGTACTAATATGTAGAGAAAGCATATAGACTTTTCCTTTATAAGAAAATGAAAATTACAGAGAGGTTTAGACTAGATAGTCAACATATAGATGATAATTTAATTCAGGAGAATGGATGTGATCACCAAACAGGAACCAGGAGAAGGAAATCTGTGGTCTGGAGGCTGTTATGGGAATGGAAATTTAATATCTTCCCTCCCCCTAGGCCCTTTGATAGGCTTAAGTGCTCCTGGAGCCTGTGGAAAGAAGCTGGTTTTTCAGGAGGTATTTTGTGATTGGTCAGTCAAGAGGTCAAGAGGGTTGTGACATTCTCTGAGCCAGGAGAAGGCTATATATATCCTGATATGAGATTTTGTTTTGGGGCTCACTTTGAGAAGTGTTGTGTGATTTGACCAGTTGAGATTCTGGGCAACCATCAAGTCCCCTGGCTTTGAAAACTCAGATGTTGATGCTTCCCTCTCTGGTAACTGTGATTAGGTATGAGTGTAATGATCAGATAGTTGGAAGGCTGTGTGCTTGAAATGTTTCTCTGTCATCTTGTAACTGTTGTCTGTATACTCTTATGTTTGGGGTGCTGACTTTTCCCCCTGAACTAGGTAAATTATATGTTTGATTGATTAAAGCAAGATTGTTAACTGATTTTGAGTTGCTTTCCTTTAGAAAAGCAGATCTAAGAACCTGTGTTGGCAGCCACCCTGGGGATGCTAGGGGGCTTGCTGCTATAGAGGCCACTTTTGTGTCCTTGGGTGCAACCTTTCAACTAAGTTCAAGTTTTACAGAGCAAATCCTTTCATAAAGGGGATTTGTTCTGTAAAGTTTGGATTCAGTCAAAGGGTCACACTTGAATACCTAGAAGGCCACATGTAGCCTTGAGGTCACAGGTTCTCCACCCCTGGATAGTATAACATAAGAGTTATTAACCTTTTTCCATGACCTCTATGGAAATCTGGTAAAATAAATGGAATTTTAAGAATATTAGGTAAATATGAAAAACAAAATGCATAGAATTAAAATAAAAAATAATTATATTAAAAAACAATTATCAAAATATTTTAAAAGTTCATATACCCCAGGTAAAGAAATTTGGTTTAGAGAGAGAAGAGAAGGAAGTTAAGGGTAATATCTTTGAGGGTATCCATATTTAACATGTGAAAAATGGATGATCAAGCAAAGGATGCAAAAATGTAATGATAAGTAAGAGATGAATCAAAATAGAACTATTTAATGGATGCCAATATAGAAGAATGCAGGAGTTATGAGTGGTCAACAGTGGCAAATGCCATAGAATGTTGGCTACAGATTTATAATTCCAGTAATAGTGGCTTCTGTCCCTAGATGACAAACAATAAGTATTACTGTTCATAATCATCCCAGGCTTCAGTTACTTTTTAAAAATTATATTATCCTACTTTTCTCATTTGAATATTACTGGTTAAAGTAGGATGCTCCAGGCCTGGTACTTTGACACCCTGTTAAAAGCCACATCAGAATGACAAGATATGGCCCAATTATTGTTTATATAGATTATTTTTCATCATTTCTGTCACATAGGAATGACTAATTTCAAATTTCATTTTCTCAGATGGATCCCAAATAGTTACTTGAAAATACATGTACAGAATTCTCCAAACTAATAATTATCAAAACTAACTTCCTTCTACTAAATATATAAATTTATAGTCACATTTAATTTTTTTACTATAAGGAATATGTTTATTCTCTAATGTGATATGTATTAAGATGATATGAAAGCATAAAGGCTATAGAAGGTGTTCATCTTTTTGACTACATTCAATTTATCTTCTAACATATGGTATGATATATACCAGTGGGAAAAGATTATCATTAAGATAAAAATAATTTTTTCAAATTGCATATATTTCCCAGGTTTATAGTAACATATTATTTTACCTAGAGCAAGAAAAATGTAGTATTTAAACTTTGTAAGAAGTTTCTTTTAGCTTAAGACAATAGTAACATTCTTTCCCTTATGTTAAGCACTCAAACATCCCTCCTTAATTTTACTTCTATAGTTGGGTATAAATATCATTCTGGTGACTTTTTAATTATATATTTTAATGATTAGCAGTTGTTCTCATGTAACTAATTTCGCGGTAGCAAATTTTGTGGTAGCAAAGGGCTAGAGATGATAGATGCTCATCAATTGGGGATTGCTAAACAATGAGAAATTTTATAATTGCATATATGTATATACATATTTACATATACATAGATATTTGTGTATGTATACATGCATACACACGTGTGTTAGGAAGTTAGAGTACCATGGAAAGACATATGCACTGATAAGAATAAAGTAAGTAGGGGCGGCTAGGTGGTGCAGTGAGTAGAGCATCAGCCCTGGAGTCAGAAGGACCTGAATTTGGACCCGGCCTCAGACACAACACACAAACACAAACAAAAACCTAGCCATGACCTTGGTCAAGTTACTTAATCCCAATTGCCCTCCAAAAAGGCAAAAAAAAAAAAAAAAGAATAAAGTAAGTGGTATCAATAATAATAACAAAAATAATAACAGAAACAACAAAAATGAATATTTAGCCATTATAATGACCAAATCTGTCCCTAGGAAAGAGAGGGGAAGAGGAAAAAATATATTTGTTTCTTAATGTGCAAATATGGGGAAATTGTGGAGGTGGAACATTTCACAAGCTGTCAGATATGTTGATTAGCTTTTCCAGAATTATTTTTCCCCTTTCTATACTTTTATTCTTTATTAAAAGAGATGGCTTGTTGGGTAGAAAGGATGAAGAATATAATCATAAGGGAAGAGGATATATATGTATATATACATATATATCTTATATCTTCTTTCCTTCTGGCAGAGTGCTAGGATCTGAGAATGGGAGTTTTGATGCAGTGTTAGCTTCCAGTGGAAGAGGAGTTATAAGGGGAAGTTATTAATAAAAGAAGGGTCGGCTATATTACTGGTACTGTAGTTCATGTGATGACACATCTAGAGTTTCTGAGTCTAAATTTCAATCTCTGTAAAATGGGTATAATATAAACAATGCCTCATTTGGTTTTGAGAAATGCTTTTGTAAAGTGCCATATAAATGTAAGATATTGATAATCTATGCAAACTCCAATGGTTCATTTTTTTTATAAAGCTTTCTTTTAAGTAGTTATGATCTTACCTTTTCAAATGTGTATATACACATATACATACACACATTTGCACACATACACCCATATACATATATATGTGTGTGTGTGATAAGTATATGTAAATTAATCTGTATATACACACATACATATGTAATATTAATGAAATTTGAAGATCCCTTTGTATTGCTAAGCTAGGAGGTACTTAGCACCTAGTTTCAAATTAGGCCTCTGTTAAAGAAACAGAAGGTATGATCTCCTGTTGCTGACATAAGAGGAAAAGGCAGAACATGGAGGAGCTATACCATATATAAGGAAAAACACAAGCTGGACAGACAGAATTTCCTAGGGTAAGCATTGTGGAGGCAGGCAGCTGCTGCTGGACTGAAGACTGAGCTGAGAATTGAGAAGAACTGAGAAGAGGAATGAGAATTGAGAACTGAGACAGAATTGCTTAGAGAAAGCCATGTGGAGGCTGGATAAAGTGATTTTGATTTTGAGAATGAAGCTTATGCTGCTTAAGACTTCTGAGGGCCAGCAGGAGCTGCTGAGGGGCTTAAGGATTTTTAAGGGCCAACCAAAGCTGCAGAAGACTGAGGGAGCATGACTGTAGTGCCGGCACTTTGTACAAATATTGTTGTTACTTTGTTAATGTGCATGAATATTTTTGTGGCTTTGATAAGCTTTGTCTTCCCAGGAACAGAGACTGTGAAGGATTTGAGATGGACTGGACTCTGTGAGCCCCAATGTGGAGCAGGAACTGCATGGAGAGCTGGACTGGGAGCTGTCTGCCTTTGAACTCAGGTGGCAGTTAGTTAGATTAAGGTGGTAGCTGGGACCATGGAAGAGGAACCATGGGAGCTTAAAGCCTGCTCCAAGTCAAGACGAAAAGACCTCTCCCTGGGTACTGAGTAGTGACTGATGAAATTGTCTGAGTGACTGATGAAATAGAATACAGAGTTGTGACTGATGAAATTGTAATTTATTTGTGACCTAGGTGTGGATGGCTTTTGTATTTTCCACTACCCCTTAAAAGGGTACTGAGTAGTGACTGTTGAAGTTGTAACTTATTTGCACTCCATGGATGGAGAATTTTGACTTTTGTACTTTGTGACCCTTAAGGAGCCTCCTTAAGGATGATTGAATGATTGAATTACTAAATGATAGAATTACAAAATAATTGTACTTTGTCCAAAACTATGTGGCCATTTTAGTGATAAGTTGTTGAGTTGTGACATGGTGAATACTGTATTCTTATTTTCTGTGATAAGTTAAAACATTCTGAATGCTATACCTTGATTTTCTGTGAATGTTTTGCTCTGATTTGTTATTGAATAACTAGAAAGTTCACTATGTTGTGTAATCAGCACCTTGAAAGCTGTTCATAGCAGCAGTACTCTGGAAAGCTTCTCGTGCTTGGCTTTACATCATGTAAATGTATACATGTGTATATATGCATATAGGCAATATTGCAAATATCAACCAATGATTTTCTATTTTCTAGTAAGTTGAAATAAAGAAAATAATGTTGTATTACTCTCATACTTATCCTCAATCAAAAGAAGTCATATGTGTAGATTAATGAAGCACCTTTCTGTTGCTAACAGGATTGCTGAATTCAAAGCTAATTAGTACATAACAAAAGGGTAATCATCCCTCTCCCTTTCCCATCTCATTTCTTCACCCCATTCTCCCAACTACATGGTCAATGGATATGATGCAGACCTTAGGATATTGGTGTATTTTATCATTCTATTTTTCAGTAGTTATTGAGAGGAAAGCTATAGGGAAAAAAAACAGGAAAAAAGTGATTAGATTACAAGTAGTGGCAAAAACACAAGAATATACAGACTTTCCCCTTCTCCAACCTGAAATTCTTTCTTGAGTTTTCTCTATTGATGGTATAGGGCTGTATTGCGTGTTCAAGGAGGACTAGTACCTCTGGTGTGAGGGCTTGGTGAGCCTTCTCAGGGCTGCTTTTCCACCTTTGACATCCACCTCCCAGCTCTCACTTGTGGCTCCAAGAAGCAGAGGCAAACACAGTGACCATAAGCTGGTAAAATGTTCTCAATAGGCAGGCTTAACCAAGTTGAGGGTAACCTATAGACCTTAAATCCATGGTGAGTTAGTGGGATGTCTGTCCCAAGCATGTAAAGACTTCCCCTAGGGGAATGGGCAGAGCAGAATAATTTATTCCAGCATTTATGAAGGCAGTTGAAGCAAGTGGTAGGGAGTGCCGAGAAATTGGTCAGATATTGAAGACACTGAGGTGATCCCACTGCATTCCCTGACATCAACAGCTGCCTTGGCTTTTGTCCTGCCACTGGAATTTGATGATTATAGAAAAAAAGAGTGAAGCTGATGACTTTGTGCAACTCTAACCCCTTAAATCCAATTAACCTTCAAGTCAAGATATTACCCTCTGATTTCATCAGTCCCATTTGAAAGTGAAGAATGAACAACAATGACATTAACAGTATATCAAAGTATCAAATATCAATTTCTTTTCTTCCTTGTTTTTACTTGCTCAGGAGATAAAAAGCTATGAAGAATGTCTGATGAATCAAAAGAGGTTCAAATGAAGGCTTAGTAGATAAAGCATTGGACCCAAGGTCATAGAGACCTGAATTTATATCTGCACTTAGACACTTCCTAACTGTGTAACACTGATTAAGTCATTTAACTTATCTGCCTCAGTTTCTTCAACTGTAAAATGGGAATAATAATATTACCTACTTCCCAGGTTTGTTGTGAGAATAAAATGAAGTAACATTTGAAAAAATGCTTAGCACAGTGGCTACCTTATAGGAGGTACTATATAAATAAGTCTTTCCTTTCCTCTTTCATAACAGAAGAAAAAGCTGAAACAAATTGAGGTTGAGTGACTTGCCTCAGTTAATAGGGATTAAATGGTAGAGTTGAGATTCAAATTTAGGTTCTCCAGCTCTAAATCCAATTCTCCTTTTGCATCTATCCTATATGTTTGAATGCCTTGTATATTCTGATATGCTTCAACAATTGCATTCTCAATTTACAGATGTCACTTTTTAATGTATTTGAAAGTTTATATCAAGCCAGAAATTTCGGGCTTGACACAAAATCCATATGCTTGCTCACTGTCTCTCTCTCTCTCTCTCTCTCTCTCTCTCTCTCTCTCTCTCTCTCTCTAACTCTCTGTCTTCTTCCTCTCTTCCCCATATCCTTCCCACCCTCTTGAAACAATTTTATTTTTATTCAGCAAGATTCAGTTTCATTGCTTTCTTCCCAAATCCTTTCCTGAAATAATACCTTTAAAAATCTGTTAAGGTTTTTCAGGGTTGTATAGAAGAAAAGTATTAGTATATAAATAGTATTTAATGATAAAAAAGTCAGTCACTTTGCAATCAAATCTGATTCTAAAATCTTTAAGCTATATAATATATAAAATTAGCTTAGAATTATTAACTCCCATGTAGCACGGAACAAAAGAGTGAAGGATTCAGGATAGACACAAATTAGTGAAGACCTAGGATATAAAAAGAGACTGAGAATTGAAGACTTTCAAAGGAAGAAAGATTTACATGTGTCTACCTGTATGTAGTTAAGAAACAGCCTTAAGAAGCAAACTGAGTAATGAATAGTAGTCTGAGGAAAAATCTTCATAAATCTTAGTAAGTACACCAGGAGGATGTTCCTAGACAGAGGGGCTGGGGGTGAGGAAAGAGAGGACAACAGGAAAAAAAGTATTGGATAATTAGGGGATAGCCTCACGGGAGGATTCTAGCATGATTCAATTAAAGATTTCTGGGACTGAAATAAAAAGATTTAGCTTTGTAACTTGTCCATTAGTAGTTTGCATTACCTTGGTCAAATTGTATAACCTCCATAGACCTTAGTTTTCTCATTTAAAATATTTTTTCTGGGAGACAGTTGAATTTTATATTCTATGGAATCTTTTCAATCTCTGTATCTATGCCCATGTGATCCTAAGTGCCCTTGAGAGCTGGAGATTGAATTAGAGGATTGTGAATGAAGCAGTAAAATTGGAAGAGGGACATTGAAAATAAATTTTACTAACAATTTTGCTTAGAATTGCCCCTGTGCTATGCACTTCAAGACACATAGGTTTGAATAATTTGGTCAGACATGGTAGAAATGCCAAAACAGGGACTCTAATCATTGCTGAATAAATGTTTTGGAATTTACATACTTTGATTATACATCAGTATTTGGGCACATCTGTCTGCTGAAAGCTCTCTAGTAGATGCCATTAATGTATTTGCTTTTAAGCTAGTGCTGTCAAAAGGAGAATCACTGAATGAACAGAAGTACTGAGACTCTCTTAACCAAGGGGATGTGAAAGTATCCTCTGGTGAGGATAAAAAATCCAGTCTTAAAAACAATTCCTCAAAGGTGGTTCTTTCAGAGGTACTTGCATATTTTATGAATATTCCCTGCTTTTCTTCCTTTGTATCAATAGGATCATCTCACAACTATTGAAAATTTTATCATACAGAGATAAGATTCTAATACTGAACAAACACAGGACCATGAGACTCTCACCTGAGATATTATGATACAGTGACTAAACTTCTGGCCTTGAGATCAAGAAGACTTAGAACTAAATTGTGTCTGAGACACTTACTAGCTGTGTGAGCCTTGTGAAGCTGCTTCATCTCTGAGACTCAGTTTCCTCATTTGTATATTGGAAATATTAGATTCTTCCCAATAGTTGTGAGTCAAATGGGATAGTATATCTAAATCATTTTGAAGTACTGTATTAAGTCAGTTGTTAAATACATGTACTTATCATATCAGGAAGGGAGCATACAGGCACAAACTTAACAAAGCAGTAATGAAGGAAGTTGATAAAGGGTGACATACACACATAGATATACCCATATATTTATGTGCATGATTAATATTACAACCAGGGGGTAAAGAAATTATAAAAATAATCATGATAGGGGTCATTTAATAGTGGATTTCCGAGTGGCAGATGAAAGATCAAGAAATAAAATATGGTGTAGAAATGCAGTGAAGAAATATCAAGCATTGCCTGTGCCCATAGCTAATTTATTTCCCCTAAGCTCATGTACCTTCCCTGTAGTTGATGTACTAATGTAGCAATTAACCTCTTGGATGATGAGGCTTTAAGTTTCCCTTCATGAGAGATCATCAAGCAGAAACTAGATAATCAAATGACAGGTATGTCATAAAGTGGGCTTTCATATAGTTGTTGCATCAGATAGCCTCTGAGATCCAACTCTAAAATTCAATGATTTGTTGGTTTTGGGGGAAAAGTTTTAACAAAGTTATCCCATTGGTAAGATATTCATATTTTTTGAAGTATTCATTCAGTTCTATTCATTTTAAAATATCCATTAGGGTTCTAAAAAGCTGAAATTTAAATCATAGGCATAAATCACATGCTTCAGGAAGCTTCATTAACTCTTTTTGGTCACTAACGTGCATGCATGAACAGAATATATAATTTATTAATTATGTATCCTAATACTATTTCCCCTAAAATGAGCTGGGCAGAGACTTTCCCTGCTCATATAAATCATTTAAATAAGACAATTTATCAACACCTAATAATGGAAACTCTCCCATTAGTCAATGAAGAGTACAAAAATTCAGGGTGATGATGACACAAGATTCTTTCCCAGCATCTGTCTTTATCAAAACAAAAGCAATCCTTTAACACCCTTATTTTAAAAATGATCCATGTCCTAGTATTTGTAATCTGCCATTCACTTAAGCCTAGAAACCATCTTTTCTGTGTCAACATGACTGAATCCACAAATTAAAATGGATCTCACAGACAATTTTCAGGACAAGATTAAAATTTTGAAACCTCAACTATTGGCATGCCAAGGTCTACCAAGCTTAGTGGTCAACAGGGATTAATGGAGTTATCAATGTTTTCAAGTTAAACTGGCAGGAAATACAATATGACCTTTAAATAACCCTGGCATGATGGAAAAATGGTGTAAAGAGAAATATAAATTCAACTCAATATCTGTTTTGATGGGATGTTAGAGAAAATGGAGTGATCGGATTTGAGCAGGGAAGACTTTCAGAAAGTGTCAAGTTTTAAGGTATTGGAAAGGAAAGGAACTTGACTTGGGAGAAAGAAAGAAAAATGGGTCTAGTAGGTGGTGATTATGACTGACACAGTATGTGCTGGAGAGGCAGAGACAAGAAACACAGCTCAGATCATTTGACTCCAATGCACTAAAATCTTCAGGATTTATAGTATTATAGGAACAATGAAACTGTCCCTACTATCAAGAACTTTATATTCTGTTGGAGTAAAATGGAAAGTTCAGAGATAAGTAAATAAAACCATATCTACAAAGTAATTTGGTGGAGGTCCCTGACAGCAGCAGGGATAAGGGTAGTTGTCTTATGAGATTCAGCCCTTAAGAATTCAGAATAAAAGCTTTCTCCAAGCAATAGGCTCTTTTCCCCTTTTCCTTTCCCTTTCCCTTTCCCTACTCTCCCCTTTCCTCCCCTGCCCTTCTTACTCTCCCTCTGACCACATAGTTTATCATACTCTAACCTGTGGGTGCTCTGTCCAAAGGAATGTAAACTTTGATTACTGAAACCTCACAATTTTATTGGTATAGAGAAACCCCTGTTAAGGAAATTCCCTCTACCAAATAAACAATTACTTGCTCTGATCTGTCCAGGATTTGTGAACCCATTACCACTTTCATCAATGTAAATTGTGACCTTTCACATCTTACATCTCTCAAGTTACAGTGACTAGGAATAAAATATCTTTTTGTTGCTGAATTTCTGATGAGACTCTTCAAAGTAAGATGGCTGCTTCTTAGACTTCAGATATCCAATTGGTTGTAGGCCCTTTATTCTAAATATTTATAGACTGATATTATTTTTAGCATTTGTACTTGGCAGACATTTGTAATGGGAAGCACAGAAGTAGTTTGCACTGTGTTTCAGCTATTGAATTAACACCTTGTTTCAGTTCAAGTTTCTTTCAGCCTTATATCTAGTCTGTTAAGAAACAGAATGTGTGAACTCCACAGTTTGTGAACCCTAGAACTCAGGAACTCCTGCGACAGGAAGGGGAGAAGCTAATGACCATATATGAGGAGAATTTCCAGGCTAGAGACAGCAGAACTGAGAAGAAGACTCTTGTGGTGGCAGAGTCAAGAAGAAGAAAACTTGTGGTATCCTGGCACTCTGTTTGTCTGCTCTGTCTGTGTTGATCTCTGTTTGTGATACTTTGTACAGAAGCCCTGGGACCTTACTGGAAGCCCTGAAAGAGTATTTTTTCATTGTATATTTACAGAAGTCCTGGAGGAGAGTTTTGGAGGTCCTGGGACTTTATTGGTGATTTGTGCTGACCTCTTGGACCTTGTTTGTGGGTCTGTATTGATTTCTATGTTGATCATTCGTGTTGAGTTCTCAGATCTTGTTGGTGGGTCTGAATTGATTTCACAGACAGATAGTGAATTGATGATGGTGCTGGCAATATGTATGAATATTATAGTGGCTCTCTCAAGCTTTGTCTTCCCAGAAACAGGAACTGTGAAAGACTTGAGGTGGACTGGACCCTGTGAACTTCAGTATGGAATGGGAACTGGATGAAAAACTGGAGAAGGAGCTGGACAAGGAACTGTCTTTGAACCCAGGTGACAGTTGGAGCTGGGACCATGGAAGAGGAACCATGGAAGCTGAGAGCCAGACTCAGTCAAGCTGAAATAAGACTTTAATTGGATACTGTCTACTGATTGAGAAGATTATGATTACTGTGACCTAGGGGTGGAGAACTTTGACTTTTGTACTTTGTGATTGAATTAAAGATTTTGTGATTGACTAAATGAATGTACTTTGTTTAAAACCACTTTGGTGAAAACTGTGTGGCCATTTTAGTGATAAGTTGTTGAGTTGTGACATGGTGAATGTTGTATTTTGATTTTCTGTGATAAGTTGTAACATTGTGAATGCTGTACCTTGATTTTCTGTGGATGTTTTGCTCTGATTTGTTATTGAATAAATAGGAAGTTCACTATATTGTGTAATCAGAACCTTGAAAGCTTTTCACAGCAGCAGTCTTCTGGAAAGCTACACATGTGTGGCTTTACAACATTGCTGTTGAGAACTCAAAATATTTCTCATATATCACAATGAGGTCTCAGAAAAGGACAAAAGGGGAGGATTTTTACAAAATATATTCAATATATCACTCTTGCCAAATATAATATTGCTTTGTTTTCCTCAATCTTCATCCTTCTTGACTTATGCTTAGCCTTTGACACTATCTAAATTTCTTTTTCACATTTTCTCTCTAGTTTTTCATAACAATGGTCTCTATGATATGCTACTACTTGTCTGATTGATGCTTCTCAGTCTTCTTTGCTGGATCTTCATAAAGGTTTCATCCTCTGTAAATATTCCCCAAAACTCTTTCCTGGGCCTTTATCTCTTCTATTTTTATAATATTTTGCTTCATATCCTTCTCATTTCCCATGATTCAATTATCATCTCTATGTGGATGATTACCAGATCTATTTATACATACTAATCTGTCTTCTGATCTCCAGTTTCATATAGCCAACTATTGCCTATTACATCTCTCTCTCTCTCTCCCTCCCTCTCTCTCTCTGTCACACTCTCCCTGTCTCTGTCTCCCTCTGTCTCTGCCTATTTGTCTTTGTCTCCTCATCTGTTCTCAAGTTCAGTTGATTCTACTTTTAAAATATTTTTCACACATCCCTCCTTCTATCTAACACTACCATAATATGGATCACCTCACATCTGGACTATTGTGATAGCCTGCTATTTGGCTCCCTGCCTCAAGTCTCCCCCCGCATTTTCCACTCAGCTATCAAAATGACATTCTCAAAGTACAGGTATTAACGTATCACCTACTATTCCCAAGCCCACAAATAAATTTAAAAACCTCCCTATTACCTCCAGGATCAAGTATAAAACCTTTTGTTTGACTTTTTATATTCCTTAATAATGTGAACCCCCCTACATTTTCTGTGTTATGACACTTTTTTTTTTACCCCAATGTTGTCTGTGATCCAGTTACACTGCCTTCCTTCTTGTTATACTTCATCTCACAACTCTAGGCATTTCTGTTGACTGTTCACCCATGATTCTTGGAATTCTTTGCCTTCTTGACTTCTTCCAAGTTTCAGTTAACAAAAAACAAAAACCTTTTTATAAAAAAAGTCTTTCCTTGTAATTCTAATGCTTTCCCTATGAGATTATCACTAATTTATCTTGTTCATTTCTTTATTATAGATACTTATTTGCCAGTTTTACCCTTTTGGATTGTAAACCTCCTTGAGAACAAGGAATGTTTTTCCTTTCTATGTATCTTGAGAATGAAGCACATGGGGCGGCTAGGTGGCGCAGTGAGTAAGTGCGCCGGCCTTGGAGTTGGGATGACCCAAGATCGAAACCGGCCTCAGAAAATGAGCACCCATGCATAAATAATGACTAGCCGTGTAACCTTGAGCAAGTTACTTAACCCCAATTGCTTTAAAAAAAAGAGAATGAAGCACAGTGCCAGTCCCATAGTAAGTATTTAATAAATGCTTATTAACTTGACTGTGCCTCAGAGCTGCATTTGACTTAACAACTTAGTTATGATTTTGTTTATTTTATTTTAACTACTTTTTGGAAACAAAATAATGAGTCCATTTCCACTGTAATACTTCTTTACTTCCAAAAACCTGAGTCTCATCACATTTTTCATTTTGCAAATTGTAATTTTTATGGTCTTTCCTTTTTATTTTTCATCCTTCCTCCTCCCTTTCTTTCTTCCTCCCCTTCTTTCTTTCTTTCTTTCTTTCTTTCTTTCTTTCTTTCTTTCTTTCTTTCTTTCTTTCTTTCCTTCTTCCTTCCTTCCTTCCTTTCTTTGTTCCTTCCTTCCTTCACTTCTTTGTTCTTTCTTTCTTTCTTCATTCTTTTCTCTTAGCAGAGATGGATTTTGATTCAATCAAATAAGCTAATCCAATATAAAGAGCATTTCAATGATGAGTTGAGGTCACTGGTTAATTATAGAAATAAGATTTAAGAATTAATTTATGGTCAAAACTCAATTTTTAGCATAGGGTTTCTCTGTGGCTCTTCACTGAAAACTCAAGTGTACTTTAATGACTTCTCTCATGCCCTTAACTTTTTTATTTTTTATGTCTTATCATCAATAAGAAAACTCTTTACATGAAACACTTTTTATATGAATCACATTCAGAAATAGTTCAGGTGAAAATTATCAAATAAAAAATAGATATTTTATTTCTCATATCAGGAAATTGTTACAATAATTCATACTTTTGAGAACAGGAAGGCTTCTAGGGGAAAGCAGAGCTTCCAATATTTGCTCCAACATTTTCCCTCCATATTAGCAGGCACTTTTGTCTCAGCAATACACTTTTTTCCCCATCAGATATAATTCTGATCCTGAGAACACATAAAATTTACCTTCTGCTACTTTTGCCTAATGTCATAAGAGATAGTCTACTAGTTGTTTTGTAATTACAAGAGATTCATGAAAGTCCTCATCTGATCAAATAAGGTTATTCCTCAACCATATTTTCAATCCCTCATTAACTTCCCCTCACTGACTAGTATGATTTTTTTAGTATGTCCTTCACACCATGCTGCACAGATTCTCAGAATGATTAAATGGATCTGGAATCTTTGAGGTATTCCTTGAGAATTCCTGGAGGAAATCAGTAGATCTGGAATTCTTTGAGGCATTGTGAATTTTTAATGACCAACTGTCACCTCTAGAATAAAATATAAATAGCTAAATCCATAGCTAAGGACACCCATAATCTGTCTTTCAGCTGCTTTTCTAGGCTTACTTTCAATTACTCTATTTATTATTCAGTTTTAGCCAATTGGAGATACTAGATACCTGGTATTCAAAATGAATACTTCAGGCAACCTTACAAGCATCTATGAAGACAAAAAAAAAATGCACTCTGTCCCCATAGCCACTCAGAAGCCTTGTCTTCTTTCAAAATTTATATGCCGTTCATCCAAGAAGCCTTAATCTGTCTTTCTTCACACACCTTGTTATTGCTCTCTATCTCTTCAGTTTTCTTTATACTAATTTCTTAACTTCTTGTTCCCCTGAAATAGAAAGTAAGTTTCTTTATTGCAGGCACTGTTTCCTTTTTGTCTTTTTTATTTGTACTACTTAGTATAATGTCATGCATTTAATTGTAAATACTTAATGTTTGTTGAACTGAATGAATTGAATCCAATCTTCTTAGTTCCTTAGACACAAAGATTTTATGTTTCTATGACAATCACTTTCTTTACTAGCACCAAATCCCATATAAAATGCTATTTTTCAATATTCTTCTCCTCTTCCAGATCCAATTTTGTACTGAACAACTGTAGCAGCTTCTTAATCTTCTCAATTCTAATCAGTGTTAGCCACCTCTAAACGGCATTCCATTTAACATATAATTGCTAGAAAAGCACTTTTTTTTTTTAAGATTTCACCACACGAAGTCTTTTCTTAAGTGAATGTTTTGCTTACTTCACTCTTTGGATTAAATATGTGATTTCATTGGTATTGACAATTTTTCACGTGAAAAACTACCAATACAGATCAATATTTTCTCTACATCTTATATACTTGAAGAATTTCCTAGAATATTAAGAGTTTAAGGGATCTGTTCAGAGACACTAAGCTGGGTTGTGCCTGAGACAGTACTTGATCCTAGGTTTTTCTGGCTTCAAAGACTTACTCTCTATCCCTTATGCCATATATCACATTATGATAGATTTTCTATCTAGCTGGGTTTTAATGATCTTCATGAACTTCCATATCTGTTCGACAGTTAAATCTCAAATCACCATGGTGTGGTAAAAGGAAAATTAGATTCAAAGTCAGGATTTTATTTTCATGCTGCTTTGTGACATTTGGTAAATCACTTAAGTACTTTAGATCTCAGTTTCCCCATCTCTAAAATGGGAGTGAAAAAGATGACTTTTTAGGTTCTTTTCAGATGTGAATTTATGATCATTAAATAACCTCAATTATATCTCAGACACAAAATTCTTTTTTTTTTTTTTTGCCTTTTGGAGGGCAATTGGGGTTAAGTAACTTGGCCAAGGTCACACGGCTAGGGTTTTGTTTATGTGTGTTAAGTGTCTGAGGCCTGATCTGAACTCAGGTCCTTCTGACTCCAGGGCTGATGTTCTACTCCCTGCACCACATAGCTGCCCCCAGACACAAAATTCTTAATCTTAGATGGTTAATACTATTTCCCATTGTCAGATTAATGCCTACTTTCATTTAAAAATACATATTATTCCCCCAACTTTCCACAAACCTATATTCATAATTTCATGCAAGACAAAACTCATTTTTTCACAAACCTTAAACATACTAATAATTCATTTACTCATGCTGAGTAAATCAATTTCCCCTTTGAAGCAAAAATAGGCAAATCATAAAAATTACATAACAATAATGTATAGGAAATATAATGGATAGTTTGATTATTCAAGTTAATTCTTCTTTAAGTACATTAGATAATCCAAAATAAATTCCATTCAGTCAATAAATCACATTCGTTGTGTGCCTTCTATTTTCCAAGATTGTGCTAAGCACAAGGGATACAAAAACGGACAAAAGACAATCCTTTCCATGGAGGAGTGTAGAGTCTACTGGGGGAGGCAATAAGCAAACACATATGTGGAAGCAAGCAATAAGTGATAAATAGGAAATAATGAGAAGAGGTATGAAACTAAAATGAAGAAGGCTTGTGAAGCTTCTTATGGAAGATAGGATTAGAGTTAAGATGTGAAGAAAGTCAGGGAATCCAGCAGGAGGTGATAATAAGGAAGAGCATTCCAGGAATGGAGATCAGCCATAAGGGGGAAAAAAGAGAGCCAAGAGATGGAGTATCTTATTTGGGGAACAGCAAGGAGGCCTGTGTAAGTGGACCTCAGATAATGTGGTAGGGACTAAGATATTAGAAAACTGGAAAGATAGGAAGAGACTAGGTTATGAAGGGCTTTCAATGTCAAACATAATGTTTTGTATTTGACCATGGAGGCTATAGGGAGCCACAGATGCTTTTTGAGGAAGAAGTAACATGGTCAGATCTATGCTTCAGGGAACATATTTTAATAGCTAAATATAGGTTAAACTGGAGCAGGGAAAGACTTGAGGCAGGCAGAATCACCTGCCTACTGTTGCAATATTTCAAGCTTGAAGTGATAAGAGCCTGTACCAGGGTGGTGGTTGTATCAGAGGAGAATAATGGAGTATATTCAAGTGATGTGACAAAGGTGTAGCTATTTATGATATCATGACTTTGAATCCATAATATAATTCTCCTTTACTATGCTCTCAAGTAATTTTTAATACTATGACATATTTTGGGAATTTATTTTTGTAGCATCAAAAAGGAATGACCTTGACTATCCATGAATGACAAAAAAGTTTATACAGACAGGTAATTATGTCAATTTCTCAACTCACAGTGCTTACAAGTGTGTAATATCATATGTGTGCATATATTTCTGTATGTATGCATATATACACATATGCTATTACATGTTTGTAAGCACTGTGAGTTGAGAAATTAAAATAATTCTATTATTCTAGTATCAGCCTCAGACCTAGCCCAGTTCTTCAATATATAGTTGTTGTTTAATAAATGGCTATTGCTTTACTGATTGGTTGACTGAATGTAGGAAGGAAGGATGCCAGGTAAAAAAAGGAAGGAAAGAACAATGGAAGGAAAGAAAGAAAAAATAACAGAAGGAAGGAGTAGTAGCTAGGTGGTGAAGTGAATAATAGATCACCACCTGGAGTCAGGAGCACCTGAGTTCAAATCCGACCTCAGACACTTAATACTTACTAGCCATGTGACTTTGGGCAAGTCATTTAGTCCCAATTGCCCTGCCTTCTCCCCTGAAAAAAAAAAAAAAGAAAGAAAGAAAGAAAGAAAGAAAGAAAGAAAGAAAGAAAGAAAGAAAGAAAGAAAGAAAGAAAGAAAGAAAGAAAGAAAGAAAGAAAGAAAGAAAGAAAGAAAGAAAGAAAAAAAGAAAGAAAGAAAGAAAGAAAGAAAGAAAGAAAGAAAGAAAGAAAGAAAGAAAGAAAGAAAGAAAGAAAGAAAAGAAAGAAAAGAAGGAAGGAAAGATTACTTTGTTACTACCCAGGCTCAAGAATGAGATATTCTCTATTCTCAGGTATGCATCTTTATAATAGATTCCAAAAGGAATTAGTACTGTAGTAAAAGAGTAAATAACCAGCAAAAATGATCAAAACACTCAACTTTTGTAGTTGGAAATATGATATAATTACATGTTTCCTTAGTTTAAAATTTATTTGTTCCTCTTTGCTACATTATATTGGTCTTTTAAAAAAGTTTATAAACAGTAAGTGATTGATTGGACCTAGCTCTTTTAAAAGACATACCTGAATGATCTCACTGCAATACTCAGTTATTCAGCATATAGTTTCCTTTTAAAGTATAAGATGCACTGGCAACTGTGCTTTTAAACTACAGAATAAATGTATAGTATTTGACTAAAATGTATTGCTTTAGGCTATTTATTACTAATTAATTTTTACCCATTCCTATTTAAAAACTTGAAGTCTTCACCCAGATTGAAATGCTAGTGCAATTAAAAATTTTGAAGATATTATGTATAAAATAAAAAAATATATATTCATTTCATGGAAATTCTGTGTAGGAATTATATAATATGAAAACATTAATTAAATTAATGAAACATGGACTTATCTGTGAGTTCTTTGCATTTTTCCTTTATCCCCTCCTGGAATCAAGCAGGAATCAAATGCATATACTGAGGAACTTTTATTATGCTGCCTTTCCTTTTATTGATAATATGTTGATTTCTTTTATAGAACTTTGGCTTCTTAATATATTCTCCCCTGTTCTTCACACAGAGAGTCAACAATTATAATGAATAAGAAAAAAAGAAGACAAACTATGTAAAAAAGGACTCTGAAAAATTTCTGGAGCCCCAGAACCCACAGAACGACACAGAGAAGCTAACCTCCCGCTGAGGACAGCCCAGCACCCTGCAGGAAGGACCAGCGCAGTGGTCTGGGAGCCGGCAGCGCGCAGAGCGCAGGAGCCGAGCCGAGCCCAGGTCCACGTGAGCCGAGGTTTTAGCCCCAGGGCGGCAGGGCCAGCAGCCGGCTGGAGGAACCCCAGAACACCAGGAACTGTGGAGACGCCAGAATTATCAACATAGACTTGCCTAGGACAAAGTAAGAGGTTAGTGTCCTATGGACTTTGGGACCTGTATTTGGGGAATGCGTCAGCTCCCTCCCCTGGGGGCTAGAGGCCGCTGAGGAGACACGCCATTTTGTAGTTTTCAGAGGCATTTCCGGCTCCCAGCCTACAAATCGTGGGGAGATCCAGCGATCAGTCTTGGGGGTAATCGCTCTTGCTTTAACCTCCCTGGATCTGGATTGTGATCTAGGGTGGAAGTTGTGGGTGGGTTTACAGCTTGCCAGAAACGGAAGTTGCCCCCCACACGTTCGGGACGAAAATTCCTCTATCTGGCCTTAAAGCCATAGTGTGGCAACAAGCCCAAAAGTCAAGTAATTAAGTGGCAACATTCCAAGGCAAAGGAAACAGAAAAATGCAACCCTAGACTCCTATTTTGGGGGCATAGAGCAGGAAAAGGACTGTGAGGTCAGAAGTCCTGCTCCAAAAGCCCCAGGGAAAACATGAGCGGGTTGCAGGCCATAGAGGACCTTAAGAAGGACTTTAAAAATCAAATAAGAGAAGTGGAGGAAAAATTGGAAAGAGAAATGAGAAGGATGCAGGAAAAGTATGAAATGAGGGTCAACAGCCTGACTGAGGAAAACAACACCTTAAAATAGACTAACTCAAATGGCAAAGGAGGCCCAAAAGGGCAATGAGGAGAAGAATGCCTTAAAAAGTCGAATTTGCCAGATGGAAAAAGAATCTCAAAGTTCACTGAGGAGATTCATTCCTTCAGAGTTAGACTGGAGCAAATGGAAGCTAATGACTTTATGAGAAATCAAGATGCTGTTAAGCAGATCCAAACAAACGAAGATTAGAAGGCAATGTGAAATATCTCATGGGAAAAACCACTGACCTGGAGAATAGATCCAGGAGACAATTTAAAAATTATTGGACTACCTGAAAGCCATGATCAAGGAAAGAACCTAGAAATCACCCTTCAAGAAATTCTCAAGGAAAACTGCCCTGATGTTTAGATCCAGAGGGCAAAATAGAGGTTGAAAGAATCCACCGATCACCTCCTGAAAAAGATCCCAAAAAGAAAACTCCCAGGAATATTATGGCCAGGTTCCAGAATCCCCAGATCAAGGAGAAAATACTACAAGCAGCCAGGAAGAAACAATTTCAATATTGTGGAAACACAATCAGAATAGCCCAGGACCTGGCAGCTTCTACACTGAGGGATCAAAGGGCATGGAATATGATATTCCAGAGGGCAAAAGAACTGGGAATGAACACAAGGGTCACCTACCCAGCAAAACTGAGTATTTTGTTTCAGGGGAAAATATGGTCATTCAGTGGAATAGAGGACTTTCAAGCATTCTTGAGGAAAAAAACCAGAGTTTAATAGAAAATTTGACATCAGACGCAAGAAGGAAGAGATGCCTGAGAAGGTAATCAGGGAAAAGAAATCAAAAGGAACTTATCAAAGTTGAACTATTTACATTCCTATATGGAAAAGCAATAACTGTGACTGATGATATCTTTCTCACTATGAAAATAATGGAAGAAGGGGTGTGGTCATACGAATACATATGTGAATGTGTGTGTATATGGCTACAGTTATATATGGATAGAGGGCATAGGTTGATTTTGTTGGGAAGGGAGAGTACTCAAGGGATGAAATTATGAGGTGAGAGAGGAAAGTGGCAAGAGGAGATGGGGAGAGACAGGGTAGGGTAAACTATCCCATGTAGAAGAAGCAAGGGGAAGTGGTTGCAAAGGAGGGGAGAATAAGGAAGGCTAAAAAGGCAAAACCACATTCACATTGAATTTGGTTCAGGGAGAAAATGACATACATACTAAATGGGATATCTCAACCTGCAGCAGGATAGGGGGAAGGGGGATGAGAGGAGGGATGATGGATGGGAGGGCATCCTTGGGGGGAGGGGAGGTTGGAAGTACCCACTATAGAAGAGGGACAGGATCATGTAGGGAATGGACCAGGTGGGGGGTGGGATGAGTGGGAGGGAATTATAAGCAGCCTTGTACAATATATCTACTATGATAATGTTTTGCATAGCTAGACATGTACAACATATACTGAATTACTTATATACCAAGAAGGAATGGGTGACAAGGGAGGAAGGAAATGGATCTGAAATTCAAGGTCGTAACATTAAATGTTTCAAATATATATATAAATACTATTATTAATACTCTTTTGCCTATAATTGGGAGATAAGATGTGCAGGCATTGGGACACAAAGATTCATCTTCCTCTAATGGAAAAGTCGATGGGGGTATGGGAGAAGGTATGGGAGAGAGCAGATTGGAGGAAGCGATATCTTGTGGGACTGCTATTCTGGGAGGTTGGGTAGGGGAATAATGGGGGGAAAATGATTGTAACTCAAAATCTGGTGGAAATGAATGATGTAAAACAGAAGTTAATAAAGTATTTGTTTAAAAAAAAAAAAGAAAGAAAGAAAAGAAGGTCAACAAAACTAGCCAAGTGATCAATGCATTTTATGCATTAGAAAAAAAAAAACAGCAACAATATTGTATCCTCTTCTTTGGAACCAAGCTTGGTCTTTAAACTTATATAAAACTCAGTTTATTCACTGTTGTTTTTCTTTCTGTATGTAATTATCATTTTTCTATTTCACTGTAGTGCAGTCTTCCAGTAGTTCTCTATATTCTCTGTTAATATTCATCATTGCTTATAGATCAGAAATAACCTGTTTCATTCACATACTACAAATTATTTAGCAATCATATTCTACTTAATTTTCAGTTCTCCACTACTACAAAATGTGCTGCTGCTATATATATTGTGGTACTAATGGCATCTTCTTGTTTTCCTTCCTTCCCTCCTTCCTTCCTTCCTTCCTTCCTTCCTTCCTTCCTTCCTTCCTTCCTTCCTTCCTTCCTTCCTTCCTTCCTTCTTCCCCCCCCTCCTTCCTTCCTTCCTTCCTTCCTTCCTTCCTTCCTTCCTTCCTTCCTTCCTTCCTTCTTTCCTTCCTTCCTTCCTTCCTTCTTTCCTTTCTTCCTTCTTTTTTCCTTCCATCAGTCAACGTATAATTATTAAGTACTTACTATGTGATAGACACTGTGTTAAATACCAGGGGAAAAATTATATTAAGTTTTACTGGGATACTTGTTTTGATAATATGGGTTTGTTCCAATGCAATTGACTAATCAGAGAATGATTTGAGTGAAACCAAATTTTGAGTTTGTCTATGCATGATTTCTTTCTTAAGAAATAGTGAGAATGCAGAAAAATGTACCATTTCATAACCCCCCAACTCCAACCTTTCTGAACTCCATTTTCTAAAAGCAAACTTCAATTCTTTTTCTTGGTAATATGTGATATTTATTGTATATCTTGTACAATAGGAGCTGTGGGCTGAGGAAATCTGGTCTGCAGCCAATACCATCTTTCACCTTCTGTCCTGGTTTCTTAGACCAGTACCTAGTGCTAAAGTTGTAGCCTCCCCATCTTACAGAAGACTTTTCCATTCTGGATGTCCAAACAGGTGTACAGGTCAGATTTGGAACCAGTAGCAGCCTGAGGCCATGGAAGATGACACCATTTATTCAAGTACTTGGTGTGGTGTGTAGGGTAGAGTACTGGTCCTAAAGTTGGGAAGATTCTTCAAATCTGGTCTCAGACACTTACTAATTATGCAATCCTGGGCAATTCACTTAACTTTTATGTGCCTGTTCTTCTTATTTATAAAAGGGTATAATAATAGAACCTACCTCCCAATCTTGATTTGAAGATCAAATGTGATAATAATTCTAAAGTACTTAGCATAGTACCTTGTACATAGTAAATACTATGTAAATATTCGCTATTATTTTAGGCTATGATTATGAATTCTTAAAAATTTATTGTTTACAAAATTATGGGTTTTGGGTTTTTTTATATATTTTTTTTGCTTTCTGGAGGGTAATTAGGGTTAAGTGACTTGCCCAAGGTCACACAGCTATTTTTTTTTTTGGAGGGCAATGGGGGTTAAGTAACTTGCCCAAGGTCACATAGCTAGGTTTTTTGTTTGTATGTGCATTAAATGTCTGAATCCAGATCTGAACTCAGGTCTTTCTGACTCTAGAGCCGACACTCTACTCACTGCGCCACCTAGCTGGCCCCAAACACAGCTAGTTTTTTTGTTAAGTGTCTGAGGCTGGATTTGAACTCAGGTCCTCCTGACTCCAGGGCTGGTGCTGTATTCACTGTGCCACCCCAAAATTATGCTACTGTTGTTGTTGTTGTTGTTGTTGTTTATAGTTACATTTCTATATTTTTTTAATGTCACTGGAAAAGTTTTGAGAAAGGTACTCCTTACCCCAATTCCCCCATAGTCCTTGTGCTTTTTTATTGCACTTTTTCCATAGTTGGAAGTTTTGGTGAGTGCATATGTCAAGTTATAGCAGGACTGACAGCATAAGAAAAAAGAAAGATATTCCTTTTCCTCAGAAAACTTACTTTCTAGAAGAGGAAGGTAACAATTTTTTTAAAAGGGGCATAATGGAGAAATCCAGAGGCATGTGGTTGTGGGAAATCAAGAGGTTACTGACTTGTGAACACTGATGCCCCTTTCTTTGATTATGGTGGGGGCTTGGGGGTAGAGCTCTTCCCAAAACCTTGATTTGGAGGATTCACAAGTCACTGCTGCCCCAAATTCTGCTATGCTAGTGTTCTTCCTTGCCCCAGGACTGCCATCTATGACTTAGACTCTGGTAGAGGTATGGGAGAAGCAACAGAATCTCCCTTAATGCCATCAGAAAGATCCATATATTGTTATTATTAATCCCTGCTGATTAGTTATTCTACTCTATTACTGACTGTAGGCTGAGAGTTCCAAAAGCAGCCACTGCCACCACTATACCTGCAGTGCTGCTACTGCTGCCACAGCTGTCCCAGGGCTGTGCTGGGCCGGGGGTTGACTGTACTCCTCTCTTACCCAAATCTGACAGACCTTTCCTACTGACCTACTAATATGTCCTTGGAGTTTGTGGGTTGAAAAGATTGGAAGCCTACACATCTGTGCATGATTCAGTCTCCAGCCTTACTCCAGGTTTTCTGGGATCTGCTCTGTGCTGGTCTGCTTGTACTGGATTGTGCTCCTCTCCCAGTCCAGTGCAACAGTCCTTTCCTGTCCACCTTCCAGATTGTCTTGGACTGGAAATTTGCTTCACTGTCTTCTTGTGGGTTCTGCTGCTCTAGAATTTTTTTGAGTAACTTTTACAGGTATTTGGATGAGATTGGGGGAGATATCAAGTTGAGACCCTGCTTTTATCCAACCATCTTGGCTCCCCCCACTCTAGCGCAGTCATTCTCCAATGGATAAATGGACAGAGGATATGAACAAAAATTCTTCAAAGAATAATTATAAAATGTGAAATGTAGTTAATAGTATTAACTACACAAAGTGGATATATATGAATACAGAAATACTGATGGGCATAATATTCCTTATGTGTTGGAGTTGTCTTTTTAATGCTTCAGCTCATCTGCTCACATGCATATCCTCCCAACATGATTATACATTGATATCAATTAGTTATCCAGACTTAAAGATTTTATGAAAGGACATTTACCAAGGAGGCATAATAAGAACATTTGTATAAAAATATCATTTTGGGGGCAGAACCAAGATGGCGGAGTAGAAACAGCACGTCCAAGGCACTCTTCCCCCAGAATACCTCCAAACTATGTAAAAGGGGACTCTGAACAACTTCTGGAGCCCCAACACCTACAGAACGACACAGAGAAGCTAACCTCCCGCTGAGGACAGCCCAGCACCCCTGCAGGAAGGACCAGAACAGCTCTCTGGTGCACAGCGCCCAGAGAGCTGAGCCCAGGTCCGTGTGAGCCGAGGTTTTAGCCCCAGGGCGGCCGGGCCAGCAGCTGGCTGGAGGGACCCCAGAACACGAGCTGCTGTGAAGTATCTTCCAGAAGTATCAACACACACATGCCTAAGACAAAGTGACAGGTTAGTGCCCTATAGACTTTGGGACCAGTATTTGGGGAACGTGTCAGATTCCTCCCCTGGGGGCTAGAAGCCACTGAGGAGACACGCCATTTGGTAGTTTTCAGTGGCAGCTCCAGGTCCTGGCCTGCGAACTGTAGGGAGATCCAGCGATCAGTATTGGGGGGTAATCGCTCTTGCTTTAACGTCCCTGGATCTGGATTGTGGTCTGGGGGGGAGGTCGTGGGGTAGATATCCAGCTTGCCAGAAACGTAAGTTGTTTCCCCCCACACACGTTTGGGACGAAAGCTCCCCTGTCTGGTGGCAGAGTCATACTGGGGCAACAAGCCCAAAAGTCAAGTAATTAAGTGGCAACATGACTAGGCAAAGGAAACAAAATAAACAAAAAATGCAACATTAGACTCATATTTGGGGGGCAAAGAGGATCGAAGCATAGAATGGGAGGAGGACTGTGAGGTCAGAAGTCCTGCTCCAAAAGCACCAAAGGAAAATATGAGCGGGTTACAGGCTATAGAGGACCTGAAGAAGGACTTTAAAAATAAAATAAGAGAAGTAGAGGAAAAATTGGGAAGAGAAATGAGAGGAATGCAGGAAAAGTATGAAATGAGGGTCAACAGCCTGACTGAGGAAAATAACACCTTAAAAAATAGACTAACTCAAATGGCAAAGGAGGCCCAAAAGGGCAATGAGGAGAAGAATGCCTTAAAAAGCTGAATTTGCCAGATGGAAAAAGAATCTCAAAAGCTCACTGAGAAGATTCATTCCTTCAGAGTTAGACTGGAGCAAATGGAAGCTAATTACTTTATGAGAAATCAGGATGCTGTTAAGCAGATCCAAACAAATGAAAGAGTAGAAGGCAATGTGAAATATCTCATAGGAAAAACCACTGACCTGGAAAATAGATCCAGGAGAGACAATTTAAAAATTATTGGACTACCTGAAAGCCATGATCAAAGAAAGAACCTAGAAATCACCCTTCAAGAAATTCTCAAGGAAAATTGCCTTGATATTTGAGATCCAGAGGGCAAAATAGAGGTTGAAAGAATCCAGAGATCACCTCCTGAAAAAGATCCCAAAAAGAAAACTCCCAGGAATATTATAGACAGGTTCCAGAATCCCCAGATCAAGGAGAAAATACTACAAGCAGCCAGGAAGAAACAATTTCAATATTGTGGAAACACAATCAGAATAGCCCAGTACCTGGCAGCTTCTACACTGAGGGACTGAAGGGCATGGAATATGATATTCCAGAGGGCAAAAGAGCTGGGACTGAACCCAAGGGTCACATACCCAGCAAAACCGAGTATTTTTTTTTCAGGGGAAAATATGGTCATTCAGTGGAATAGAGGACTTTCAAGCATTCTTGAGGAAAAAACCAGAGTTGAATAGAAAATTCGACATTCAGACACAAGAAGCAAGAGATGCCTGAGAAGGTAATCAGGGAAAAGAAATCAAAAGGAACTTATCAAAGTTGAACTATTTACATTCCTGCATGGAAAAACAATAACTGTGTCTGATGAAACCCCTCTCAGTATGAAAATAATGGAAGAAGGGTGTATGGTCATTTGAATACATATGTGAATGGGTGTATATATGTTTTCAGTTATATGTGGATAGAGGGCATAGGTTGAATTTGTTGGGAAGGGAGGATACTCAAGGGGTGAAATTATGAGGTGAGAGGGGAAAGTGGCAAGAGGAGATGGGGAGAGACAGGGTAGCGTAAACTATCTCATGTAGAAGAAGCAAGGGAAAGTGGCTGCAGGGGAGGGCAAGAATAGGAAGGCAAAAAGGCAAGACCACATTCTCATTGAATTTGGTTCAGGGAGAGAATGACATACATACTAAATGGAATATCTCAGCCTGCAGCAGAATAGGGGGAAGGGGGATGAGGGGCGGGGGGATGGATGGGAGGGCATTCTTGGGGGGAGGGGAGGTTGGAAGTACCCACTATAGAAGAGGGACAGGATCAAGTAGGCAATGGATCAGGTGGGGGGTGGGATGGGTGGGAGGGAACTATAAGCAGCCTTGTACAATGTATCTACTATGGTAATGCTTTGTATAGCTAGACATGTACAATATATACTGTATTACTTATCTTCCCAGAGGGAATGGGTGACAAGGGAGAAAGGGAATGGATCTGAAATTAGAGGTCTTAAAATTAAATGTTTCAAATATATATAAATACTATTATTAATACTCTATTGCTTGTAATTTGGAGGTAAGGTGTGCAGGCATTGGGACACAGAGATTCACCTTGCTCTAATGCAAAAGTCGAAGTGGGTATGGGAGAAGATATGGGAGAGAGCAGATTGGATGAGGGGATACCTTGTGGGACTGCTATTCTGGGATGATGGGTAGGGGAAAAATGGGGGAAAATTGTAACTCAAAATCTGATGGAAATGAATGATGTAAAACAGAAGTTAATAAAGCATTTGTTTAATAAAAAATAAAGAATAAACAAATATCATTTTGAACTGCATAAAACACTGTTTTAACCGTACATATAGAATACTTGGAGGAAAGAAGAGAAAAAGGAAGGAATAAATAAATATTTTAAGCTTCTATTATGTCTTAAGCAATGGGGATACAAAAAACAAGATAAATTACAGTTCCTAGTCTCAAGGAGTTTATAATCTGATGAGATGGAACAATATTCAGACAAATATATAGAAAGAAAGATTATTTCTCTCTGTCTGTCTATCTATCTATCTATCTATCTATGTATCTAATCAAGTCTGCACAACCTGTAGCCTGCCAAAGCATTTTGGGCAGCAAAATATCCTTTGGTGGGCCACTAGTTAGGCAGGCATGACCTATATGATAAATAATTAAAGAGGGAAAGAACTAGAATTAAGAGGGGCTAGGGAAGGCTTTATGCAGAAAGTGGGATTTTAGTTGGGATTTAAAGAATTTCAGGGACATCAGTAGTTGGAACAGAGAAAGGAAAGCATTTTCGGCATGTGGGAATCCGAGAGAATGCCCACAGCAAAAAGAGGGATCATCTTGGACTGATGAGTATGTATTAGAAAGTAGGGTGCAAGTTAACTGGAAAGATAGCATAGGACTAGGTTATAAAGTGCTTTGAATGCCAGACAATTTTTTAATTTGCTCTTGGAGGTAATAGGAAACCAATGGATTTCAGTAAGGGATGGCAAGATTGATTTGTTTTAGAAACAGCTTTAGTAGCTAAATGGAAGATGAACTTGAGTAGAAAGAGACCTGAAACTGGAAGACTTACCAAGAGGGCATTGTATTAATCAAGAAGTAAGGTGATGAAAGCTTACACCAGAGAAGTGGCAGTATCAAAAGGGGGCATATTCAAAACATATTGCAAAGGTGAAATAGCCAAGCTTTGACAATAATTTGAATGTGGAAGATGAGAGATGGTCAGGAATCCAAGATGACTACACAGCTCAGAGACTGAGGTCTGGGAGATTGGAGTTGCCCACTCAGTAATAGGGAAGGTACAAGGGGGTAGGACTTAGGGGAAAAGATGATGAGTTCAGTTTTGGACATATTGACTTTAGGTTATATACTGGACATCTAATCTAAGGAGTCTTAAAGGCAGGTAGAGAGAAGCAGATAGATTAGGGCAGAAAAGGTAGCTTTGAGAATCATCATTATAGATATGATCATTAAATTCATGGGAGCTGATAAGATCACCAAGTGAAATATTGTAGAGGGAGAAGAGAACAGGGCCCAGGACCTATAGTTAAAAGATGTAATATGGAGAAGGATCTAGCAAAGGAGACAGAGGAATAGTCAGATAGGTAGGAGGAAAACCCATAGACAATGGCATCTGGGAAGGCTAGAGCAAAGAAAGTATTAAAGAGAAGAGGGTGAGCCAAATTGTGAAAAGCTGCAAAGAGATCAAGGACAATAAGCATTGAAAAAATATCATTGGGTTTGGTAACTAAAACATATTAGAAACTTTGGAGTGGGCAGTTGAATAGAATGATAAGATATTAAGGTGTTAAGAATAGAGTGAGAAGAAAGAAAATGGAGGCACCTATTGTAATTGAACTTTTTGAGGAATTTAGTTACAAAGGGCAAAAAAGATGATACCTAGCAAGGATGAAAAGATCAAATGAGAGGTATTTTTTTTTTCAGAAAAGGGGAGACATGAGTATGCTTGTAGTCAATAGGAAATTAGTCAATAGATAGGGAAATATGGGGGAAAAGTGGAATATTGAAGGGTGCTCATCAATTTGAGAAAGACTGAATAAGTTGTAGTATATGATTGTGATAGATGTGCTATAAGAAAAGACAAGCAGGATGTTTTCAGGAAAAAAAAACTTAGAAAGACTTACCTGAACTGATGCAAAGTGAAATGAACAGAACCAGGAAACTTATAGAGTTATAGCAGTATTGTACAATGGTAAACTGTGACTGACTTAGCTATTCTCAGTAGTACAATGATCCTAGGCAATACCAAAGGATTGATGATGAAAAAGGTTACACATCTCCAGAGAAAGGGCTGATGGAGTCTGAATACAGATCAAAGCATACTATTTTAAAAACTTTATTTTTCTTGTTTTTTTTTCTTTTTTTAGATCTGTGTTTTCTTTTGCAATGTGGTTAATATAACAAAAAATTGTTTACATGACCATATTAGGTATAATCTTTATCTAATTGATGCCATCTCAAGATGGCAGGCTGGGAGAGATGGAGGGAGAGAATTTAGAATTCAAAATTTTAAAAATATATTAAAATTGATTTTACATATAATTTAAAAAATAAATATTAAATTTTTACATAAAAAGACAATAAGTACAAGGATGGAAATGACACAGAGGGCAATATTTTGAAGGAGTTGGGATGGAATGAAATCACCTGAATAAGTAGTGGAGTTAGCCTTGTGAAAGACTTATGGCCACTTCATCATATGAAACAGGGGTACAAGAGGAGAAAGTGGCAGAAGACATCCGAGTGACAGGGAAGAGGGAGAATTGAAAAAAGGGGGTTCAAAACAAATGGCTTCATTTTTTTCTATACAGCATGAGACAAAGTTCTTGGGTATGAATGTAGGAAGGAACAGGGTGTGGGGGAAGAAGTCATGAGAGATTTGAGGAAGGATGAAAAGGTTTGAGAAGAGTAGGATAATGACTTATAAAGAGAGGAACAGTAGATTATCAGTATTTAAGGCCCAGTTGGGATTATGTAACATAATTCTGTAATGAACTCAGGCAGAATGGTTGTGTCATTTTCCTCCACCTTCATTCAACAGTATGTGTGTAAGTGTGAAAATGAGGATTGGTGGGAGTGATCTGAGGGTAAAGCTTTGCTAGGCATAATCGACAATATGATAGGGGAACTATGGATTCAAGAGAGAAGACCAGTGTAGAGTTGAATTGATTTCCCAAGTCAAGATGGAGAGAAAAGAATGGATAATATAGAGAGATGGCCTGAGAGGGGACTGAGGGGTAAAGGGCACAGAGGTCATCAGACAAATGAATGGGAGAGTTGTGGAAAGGAAGGGGAGGGAGAGGTGAAAAAGCCAACAAATTATGGTTATATTAAGGGAATTTCAAAATTTTGAACATGGAGATGGTACATTTGGTATGGTGTCAAGATTAAGAGTATGCCTATTTTGGTTTGTGAATGAGTGGAGAAGTAGTTCATGGGAGTTGAGTAGGTTGAAGTAGTTCATGGGAGTTGAGTAGGTTGAGGAACTGAATGGTTAGAGTATTTGAGGGCAGAAAAAAAAAAAGTTGTAAGTCGACATAAACAAGTATGAGGGCAGGAGCTAGGGAGGAGAGAAAAAGAAATGTAAGCCTAGTGTGGAATTCTGTGATAAAGGAAAAGGGAAAGCTAACTGCTACCAGGATTTTGATTGGTAGGTAAAAGAGAATAGAATGAACCTTAAAGGAAGAAGGGTTGCTGAGGGGTGGAGGAAAGGGAAGAACATGAAAGTGGCAATGGAAAGGAGTATTTCAACTCCCCTGCCTTGACCAGTGAGCAGAGGAGTGTGAATTAAGTTGCAGCAGTCTCTGGAAAGAGTGACCAAGTATAATGGAAATGCAAATTTAAAGATCTTCCCTGCCCCTAGCTTAAGTGCACCTGGAGCCTGTGGTGGGAGGCTTGTTTTTCAGGAAAGCCCACACCTTGATACTTTGTGATTGGGCAGTGGGTCAAGGAGGTTGTTACATTCTCTGAGCCAGGAGAAGGCTATATAAACTCTAATGAGAGGCTTTGCTTTGGGGCTCACTTTGAGAAGTGTTGTGTGATTTGACCAGATGAGACTCTGGGAAGCCGTTGTTGAGAGCCCCCGGCTTTGAAAACCCAGATTTTGATGCTTCCCTCTCTGGTAACTGTGATTTGGTATTGATATAATGGTTGGACAGTTTGGAAGCCTGTCTTTTTGATCTGTCTGTATACTCTGAAGTTTGGGGTGCTGATCTTTTCCCCCTGAACTAAGTAATATATGTTTATTTGATTAAAGTAAGCTTGCTAATACATTTTGAGTTGCTTTCCTTTTGAAAAGCAGATCTAAGAACCTGTGTTGGCAGTCACCCTGGGGATATTGGGGTGCTTGCTGCTACACCAAGGGGGCTATGGCATCAAGAGAAAGCAAGGTTTCAGTAAGAGCCAGAAGATTGAAGGAGTGAAAAAGAAACAAATTTAAAACGAAAGAAAATTTGTTGCCTATGGAACAGGTATTTTAGAGAGAATGATAGAAGAGTTGAGTAAAGTTATACTTTGGGATGAGAGTATTGAGGAAATGGGAATGAGGAACCAGGTGGTAAGGGGTGTGAAATAAGATTTGGATGATTATCCACAGAAGTTCGGAATCACTGCAATGTAAAGGGTATGATCAAATATAAGGATGCTCATCATTGAGTGGAAGGTTCCACTTCTCTGTCCTAAAAGTTCAGGTACAGCAGGAGATTGGACGCCTGAAGTTGAAGCCAGGGTTGTTCTTCTTTGCACACTAGATGCTCTCCACATCTCAGATGGGAGATTGGGTTGGCAGCAGGACAGGGAAGATGCCTTGTACTGGTACAGATGGAAGTGGTTGCTTTATGACAGATGGAAAATGTCTCACCTGGCCCCTAGCAATCTTTCCTCAGGAGACACCCTATTCCCTATCACATCTATGGTCTAAGATCTTCACATCAATGAATCTAAATACCTGGGACAATATACTATGTTCATGGCCATGCCATGAGAAAATATTTTAATTACTATACTACCTATATTATTGCATACATATAATACTATACAGACATATATGTGTGTGACATGTGTATATGTATGTATATGTGTATATATGATATGAATAAGCAGATTAAGTATCTTACCCAAGGACACATTGGTAATAAGTGTCAGAGACAAGATTTGAACACAAGTGTTTTCTTTATGATGATTATCATACGTTTAATTGATTTTTGACTCACTGACTAATCTTCATTTTTTTAAGGTGATGCTGCTTTGATGTCTTCTTCAAAGGTTTAGCCCATTTTTACACAGGAAGAAAGAGGAATTTAGAGATAGGAACTCCCTGAATATCAAAGGAATTTTACCAGTCCCTGTATTCATCCTTATTTAGCCTATTCACAATTTATTTACCTGTTGACTATTTATTTGACTATTTATCTGTTGACTATTTATTTACCTGTTGACTTAGATCAGTATAATTGCAAATGTTTTCATCAGTTGGTAGTTTTGTTGAGGGCTGGATGTGGGTGCTTTCATCTCCCAGCAACAGAAAAAATACTGAGATCCAGGTGGTAATGAAGCAGAATAATGCACCATTTATTGTGTTTTTGTGTGTGTGTGTGTGTGTGTGTGTGTGTGTGTGAATGTGCTATTGGTCAATTGCAACCCATCAGTAATCTTTATTGTTAGATCAATTGGTTGTGAAATTCTATGTTCCTTGATATTTCTTGCTATCCTGGAGCATATTAACTGCAATTATTAGCTGTATATATGCATGTGGAGGTTTAAAGAGCACAGCCCTAAAATTGTATGCTCCACATTGGACATGGATTATTCATCACATTACTGATGCTTACAGAGATCCTTGCTTTTGGTTCCTGTTTCTTATAATCTTGGTTAACTTTGTATTTTCTTGATCATAAATATATAGAATTAGTACATAGCACTGTGTCCATGAAATAGCAGATGCTCAATAAGTGTTTATTTTTATGATTGACTGATTAAGCTGTTGACCTTGGAGGGCATCTAATACAAATGTCTATGCAATGTACAAGTTTCTATTTAATCATCATCATTATCATCCTCATCAATATCTAATTGTGTGACCTTGTACAAGTTACAACCTTAGTGTCCACATAGTAAATAAGCACTTAATGTCCACATAAGTAAGCACTTAATAAATTATTTTAAATTAAATTAAATTCCATGATCCCTAAGCTCCTTTCCAACCCTAAAATTGTATTCCTGCTAAATAAAAGTTTGCTGTTGTTGTTTTTTCAAAAGAAGAAACAGGCTATTTCAGCTATAGAAGAATGATTTAATTTTCTAAGAAAATTTTCTGAATCTAGAACATTAGCAAATCCTAGGGGATAGAATAAATGAGGAAAATAGAATTGTTTATCAAAGGCACCTATTTAGGGTTTTACTAAGTAACTGGATGAGAACACTGCTGAGCATCTTATTATTTCAATATCTAATTCAGTTATTGTTTGATTGGGCTTTTTATTACTCTTTCCTTATTTCTCAAGTACTTCTACATTTTCTATAAACTAGTTGGTATATAGCCAATCAAGCCTTTATTAGACATTCTGTTCCTAATTTCCTAGTACTTAATGAAGTCCTAAGGAAAATCCCTGGTAGAGTCATTTAAATATCATCACAAAGAGTGCCAGGGACATGAATAAAGCCAGAGAGGATAGGGCCACTGATGTAGAGAAAGAGCTACTTTAAACTTTTCTTTGTTTAAGATCCCATTTTAATACTTCAAAGAAAATCTGACTTTGTCTCTCTGGGTACTCTTTTCAGTAAGGTAGATCACAGCTTCTAAATGCCTTAGTAGATATTTATTTGAAAAATATATCTTTTCCTAGTGAAAATGGTCATGGTTTTCTTCTGATGAGCAGTCTTGAAGAAAACTAGGGGAGGTTCAGAATACTAAAGTCATATACAGGTAAAGGTGAAAATCTCCCTTTTCAGTCATTCTAAATAGGACTGTGGTTGAGAGCCAAATTAAAAAAAAAAACTTCCATTTTTTTCTTTAGTATCAAGGAAATATGTTGGCTTACTAAAGTCTAATTATTTTCTGAATTATTTGTGGTTTTTGGCATCCACATTCTTGAATTCTTATTCTCTGAACAAAAGGAAATACTGGTTGATTCATTTCCTGATCACAAAGGACTGTCCTGCCTTCTTTTGGGCTCTTCCTTCTTTTCTTGAGTCAGTAGTAGTCTTTGCAAAAGAACATATGTTTGCAGGTACCAGCTTTTGTCCTAGCTGTTGTGAAGAATTTAAATCTGTCCTGCTTTTTTAGAACATGTAGCTACCAAGACTTATCTTCGATAAAGGCTGGTACTAGGCCTTTGTATAGTAAGCAGTGATTTTCTTCAGAACTTTTCTGTTCCCTTTCCTATATCCTGTCCTTTCTTTTGATGGTTCCTTGCCCCCATTCTTTTCCCATTTTTCAGTGCTCTCACTCTTACTTTTATTAAAATTAGTTACTATCCTGTATTCTGGAAACTTACATTTTCTCTTTTATCTTTCTACCCATCCAATTTCTTTTTTCTTTTCCTATGTCACATTTATTCACAACCTATCCTTTTCTGGGACACTAATAAACTAATTAGAGCTATGTGTTACTATCTGATATCAACTTAAACTATCATTCCTCCAAGATAACTTTCATATTCACATCAGGAAATTTCCATTTATGTCATAAGAGGAAAGAATTCTTCCTGGGGATTTCAGGAAATAAGGGTAGACTTGTGGGAGAAATGTGTTTTAGAGGGGCATTTACCAGTGAATTATTCAATATGTTACAAATTATTCAATGTAAATATCAGAATGACCCAGAATTTTACCATGCATTTGATTGACCTATCCTTTTCTAGAAGGTGGTAACAAGTTTAAGTCCACTGAGGTACTTTCCACACCCTTAAAATAGCCTCTTCTCCTGTAAAAGGAAGGGGAAAATCAGGATCTTAAGAACTTACTGTATTTGTCCATTATGGATCCCAAGGAACAAAAACACAATTATAACCACCTATAATACAATTTCAGGATTTATTCCTGTCATATGAACCACACAACACTGTCTCTTTGTTTCTCTCTCTTTCACCCATGCATGCACAACACACACACACACACACACACACACACACACACACGATATAAGAAGAGAGATATTAGGGTGGCTAGGTGGCCCAGTGAGTAAGAGTGCTGGCCTCAGAGTTGGGATGACCCAGGATCGAATCTGGCCTCAGAAAATGAGCACCCACACACAAATAATGACTAGCCGTGTAACCTTGAGGAAGTTACTTAACCCCAATTGCTTTAAAAAAAAAAGAAGAGAGGTATTTCCATTTCATCAATATTCCAGATAGGTACCATTCTTGTTTTGCTTGTGAGAAACTATATATTTATAGAAACAGCTCCTGTTGGGCAGGGACTTATTTTAATCATGGCATCTCTATTGCGTGACAGGTTTTTTTTTGGGGGGACAAGTCACTTAACCCCAATTATCTTGCCCTCCCCACTGCAAAAATTGTTTAAAAATAAAAATAAAAAAGGTTTATTGATTGATTAATGTAAACTACAACTCAGGAAATCAACTCACTCAAAACTAAGCAACATTTCCTGGTCTAGGGAAACTGGGATCTGGGTAGATTCTGGAAATTTTATCTCATTCTAAGGTAGACAAAAGAAGTAAGAGACGTTAATAAATAAATAATAAACATGTGGATTGGTATGATTACTTTGTTGTTAGAGCCTGCACCTTTGGATTCATCAGTCATTCTAGCTCTTTCTGTCTATTCCCTCTACTCCTTCTGCAGTGAGGGCTTCTAAATATTCTTAGATGTATTCAGTATGTTGTTAATTTGATTGAAAATCTTTATTGTAATGGTATATGATGTTAATTCAAAATATTGTTCATGAATGAGAAATGTGTTGGTTGGAGTGAGACTAATCATCCAAAAGAAAATTTCTAGTTATGAAAAACGAATAGCAATTTGACTAGAACAGTGTCACTAACAAAATTTTTATACTGTGTGTATGTATCTGGCAGTAGCATAATTTTATTTTCTAAGCCTCTAGGCAAAAATGTCAGCAATGGGTCTATGGGGAAATATGTATTGTGATTTGTTCAAATTTGTGGTATATGGTTTCCATAGGAAATTAGGGAATAGTAGTTTCACCTCTCCACTCAGGCAGTAGTGGAATCTGTTGAACAAATTAGGTGATGTTTACACTAGGATACATAGGAATTATCTATACATAGAGGAATTAGAGGGAAATTGATAGCAAAAGCGTGTAGACCCATTAAGCTGGTGGGGGAAGGAAAATAAATTAGTGAAAGTGAGCAAAAAAATAAACACAGAGGAGTAGAAGAAGTACCAGAAAATTAACAGGAATACAGTTGATGGGTTTCACACATATCGCATTCCAACTACAGACTGATTGCCACAGATAAATAGATAAGACCAAGACAATTCCCTATCTCCCCCAACAGCCACCATGCAGTGGAAATTCCTATTGGAGAAGTGGTTAAATATCCCCATATTCATCAACCTTAACTGTTATCACTAGAACAGGTAAGCTTGCTTAGAGAAAGTACCAATGTGTCCTGAGGGAGAGAAAAGAGACAGAATGTGCTATCATTCCTGAACCATAGTGACTACTATAAGCACATAAAGACAGCCCAGAACCCTGCATGCTAGAGCCCTGGAAAGAGCAGAACCTTCCTACCCCACTACTACCAGCAACCTACCTTCTGTCCTAGGTACCACAGTCATCATCCAGCGAAACCATTCTCATAAAGATTAACATGATAGCTCCTTCTGCCTAATTGCCACCTTTTCAAGTATGTATGGCCATGCTTACTAAAGACACACAAAATAAATTTCTCACCCCTATTGTTCCTGATGCTTTCAAATGATTCAGTATCAGAAAGACAGGTGGTTTTTGTAATGGAAAAAACCTCAATAAAATGCATTACCATTTGACTTGCAGAGGTGTCATGCTTGGTGTCAGGAAGGCTCATCTTCTGGCGTTCAAATCTGGCTCTAGATTCGTATTAGCTGTGACTCTGTGTAAGTCATTTAATCATGTTTGCCTCATTTTCCTCATTTATAAAATTAGCTGGAGAAGGAAATGGCAAACCAATACAGTATTTTAGCCAAGAAAATCCCAAACGGGGTTATGAAGAGTCGAATAAAATGAAATAACTGAACAATAACATATGTGATATGTCCTCCTGCTGGAAGTCTGAGAGTAGGGCCTGTCTTTTCTGCTTATATTTCTAGCATTAAGTTAGTGCTTACTAAGAGCTTTTCATTTATTAATACATTTATAAACACATACATATCATACATATATGCATATGGGAATTGTGCATATATGTATGTATACATGCATATACATGTATATATGTATATGTACATACATAAATGCATACATGGAAACATATTCTGGGCAATAAATGTTGAAAAACTAAAGGTAAATAGAGTCATGGCTAAATATGGCTTTTGTAATTATAGTAGTCAGGTGAGGAAGGATTTAATATTCATGCTTTATAGCCACTTTCATGTGAAGCAGGAGGGATGAAAGTCAGAAATTAAATAACCATCAACATAACAAGTAATTATTTAGCATCTATTATATTCAAGGTAGCATTTTCCTACTTTCTACTTTTACATTCAAATATGAGAAATCATTTCTATAGAATTGAAACATTCCTATTCTCCAGATCTCCCAAGTTTGAAATCTGGATGATATTGTTGATTCTTTCTTCCCCTTCACATCACAAATCCAATCAGTTACCAAGAGCTAATTATACTCCCTCTGTAATAGTTTTTTTTTTTCATTTGTTCTCTGATTTCTCTTCAACTGTTAATACTCAAACCCCTTCTCCCCTTTGCCTCTTCTTGCTTCTGCTTTCTCCTCTCTGATTTTCACTCAAAATTACCCTTAATGCTATGATCATTATAGCCTCCTATATGCAAGCTCTATGAAGTCAAGGATGGCATTTTATGGAAAACTCATATATTCTTCAAGTACTTCCTATTCCCAACACCATGTTTTGCACATATTGGAAACTTAAATAAATATTTCTTGAATTTATTTGAATTTAATTTCATTGTCTCCAACATTCAACAGGAGAAAAAGATGGATTCCTTGTACATTATCTGTACTTATGTCTTTTCCTTAGACAATAAATAGAGCAACAGAGGTAAAGAAAGACTGGTGCCTGAGGTGAACAATGGAGAGAGAGACAGACAGACAGAGAGACAGAGAGAGAGAGAGAGAGAGATTAGGTTATTCAGGTTATTCAAACCATCTGTCCTTACTGGACAGAGATACATACAATGGTAAAACAGATCCTTGAAACTGATAGTGTGCTTACCTTTGAAAGCATGGGATGTGGTGACTATTAAAGAAATTCGATTTAAGTTGCTCTAAGATATTAAACACCAACTGGATTATCCCAGTTAACTAAACTCCCACCCCCACTAAAAATTGTACTATTATTGTCCCCTTGTTATAGGAGAAAAATTAAAGATAATGGGTAAATCAAGACTTGTTTATTTTTAAACCTAGAATGGCATTCCACTGTTAATATACTAACTCTTAATAATGAATTTGATTTTGCCAAATTGATGAGGAAATTGCTGATTATGTGGAGTTTCCATATTTAGTAAAAATGAATATTAATATTGCAAAATGATGAATTGCTAATATGGGACATTGAGCTTGCAATCAACCACAAAATATCCCTCCTTTAAAAGGCAAGAATTATAGTAACAATTTTAGAGCTTAACTCCAGTTCCACTGTTGTGCATGACAAAGGAGTATAGATCTAATACAATTAAGGATCACATGAAATTAATGTATTTAATTGCATATGTATTTTAAAGTAACAAGAAATATATTATTTAAAGTTTCAGTTTGTGGTTTTGATGCAAATATTAATGTGTTTATTTTTTCTATATTTTTGATTAAACAAAACATTATAAAGGAAGAAAATGTGAAAAGTCACCACATTTATGTCATAATTTGTTCATCTTGAATAATCATGTTTAATTGCATGAGAACAACTTTTAGAAATAATATTAACTCATGGTTAGTCATTATTGAAAATGTTCTAGTCATTAGTTAACATTACAAAAGGTGATCTTGTATTGTTGAACATGATTGTTCATGGAAAATTTTGTCATTTTAGTTCCATTTGATTCAAGAATAATTATTTTGGCTTGTTTTACTTTAATCATAGAAAAGGGATCATTGTTGGAAATTAATTTTGTTGGCAGAGTACAAAAACATATTAAACTATGTAAAATATTGTCTTTCCCTGTGGAAGGCCATTTTCCATATCTTAAATTATGTGACTATTTAAACAATTGTGAACCAAAATATTAAATCATTTTAGGAATATTTTTTCATGTTTTCACTCCCTAGTTTCTTTAGTTATTTACTTGCATCAATGTTAGCTGATTCAGACAAGTTTCTAGAGGGTAGCTATCATTTATTTGTGCTCTTGTATGTAGAGTACCTAACACAAGCCCCAAATAATCATTTATTAGAAAAATAAGGACATACAAATATTTTCTAAGTTTCTAGTAAATAGCTTGGCTTTATAGGAGCTAGTTTTTAAAAAAAATTTCTTTGAATTGACAGCTTTTCCATTTCCAGAATTGAGTCCTCTTGTTCTATTATTTACTTGAAGATGAAAAAATAACACCATTCCAAAAAATCAGAAAAAATATATATATGTGTGTGTATAAAGACGTGCATTTTAATTTCAAAGTGACACAAATAATTAATATTAGGCATTTCACTTATTTATATTTTTTCTTTTATGCATGTGTTCTCTTACTTTTATGTTCTTTTAGAGGCAACCTTGAAGTCTTAATATGATGATGCTATTTTGGGAACTAAAAATAATTTAGAAATTAATGTTATCATTTCTTGACATTGAGAATTTCATACTCCACACATCTGACTCAATTATGTGAGTGGCTATCAAAAAAATTCTAAATTTCTTGGTTTACTGGTTAATCCTGTTATCCTTTTTGTGATCATGGAGGTGTAAATAAATTATCTTTTGATTTGTTTTCCTATTCCCAAAGAAATGTATAGTATTAAAACAGGAAAGGGAATGTGATGACTAATAGAAGGAGTTTTCTTAGGGCCTACCAAATGCAATCTTTTGATGAAAAAGTATTGTTACTAAGAAAAATATACTTCTGGGGGGGCTAGGTGACTCAATGAGTAAAAGCACCTACCCTGGAGTCAGGGGGACCCGGGATCAGTTCTGGCCTCAGAAAATTAGCACCCACACATAAAAATGACTAGTCGTGTAACCTTGAGCAAGTTTCTTGACCCCAATTGCTTTAAAAAAAGAGAGAGAGAAAAATATACTTCATCAACATAACATTAATTAAAAACATGTTCTGGGACAATGAAATAGTTGTGTAGGTAGATGTAATGAAAAGAATTGATTCAGACATTTTGCCTTATTATGTTACTATTTCAGTAGCTTAGTATAACCTTCCACTATGGAACAATCCTATAAGGACTATATGTTGATTTAGTTCTAATTAATTTTCTAATATGAAAAATTGGGTAAAAGAAACCATATATTACAATCTCTCTTTAAAATGTAAAGGAAATAGAGGACGGATGCAATTCAGTTAAAGAGAACACATAAATAAGTACAGATATAAACAATCTTTTTTTAGATGATTACTTAGCAGTGGGAAATAATGTGCTTATGAAAGAGGAGGACAGTTTATATAGGCTGTTCAAGAATGAAAAGAAAGTGATATATGAGATAATATAGGCAGTCATGGAAATTTTTGAGCAGCAAAATAATAACCTTAATGTAGTCTTTAAGAGAAGATTAGCAAATTAATTTCACAGGAACATGTGTATGCATATGTGTATATACGCACATATGTCTGAATAGCTATATATGTACATAGAGTACATATATGTGTGCATATATACATGTACATATGTGTGCGTATATATACATATGTGTATATATACATGCACACTTATATGACTGGAGGAAGATATTAGTCATGAAGGTTTTCCAGGAAACTTTTACGGTAGTCCAAATATGACATGATAAGGACTAAGGAAGCCACAATGGAAAGGAAGAAGATGAGACAATTAGGGCATGAGACATCTAACATCCACTTCAATTCTGTTGTTGCTGAGTTGTTTCAGCTGTATCTAACTCTCCTAGAACCCATTTGGGGTTTTCTTGGCAAAGATATTGGGATTGTTTGCCATTTCCTTCCCAGCTTAGTTTCTAGATGGGAAACAAGCAAACAGGATTAGTGACTTGCTCAGGGTCACACAGCTAGTAAATATCTTGGGTCTGATTTGAATTCAAGTCCTTCTGACTTCAGGACTGGTGCTCTATCCATTATGGGTGCTAAGTACTATGTGAAGCACTAGAGATCCAAAGGTAAACAAGCAAGGCAATTGAAGCCCCAGGGATCTTGTATTCTAATGGGAAAAGACAACACATAAAAGGGAGTTGTCAGTATGGTACTCATGAGGATGGAAAGGAAAGTGTCACAGAGATCTGATTTAGGAAAAAATATGGTATAAACTTTCTTATCTGATCCTGATTTCCCAGGACTTCATCCAAAATTCTGGTGAAAGGGATATAAGAACAATGATTGGATTATAGGCAGCAGGGTGCAATGATAGGAATTAATAAGGATACTTTGTTTAGAACAACATAAAATGAAAGTTCAACTATCAGCATATAGTTTTTGAGGGAAAAGAGTGAAAGGTTTCATTAGGAAGAAGGTGATAACGATGAAAGTGGGAACAGTATCCTACTATGATTTATTTGAATGGAAATATTAATGGTCTTTTAGATAAACTGTACTGGAATAGTATAAATATAGGCTATCCCTAAATATAAGCCACACAATCAAAATCAGAATTCTTTGAAAAGAAAATTTCTCTTAGTGCTCATGATCTCATACCCGTACCATTGCTCTTTCTATTATATGTTAGAGATATTATTAATAGGATAGAGGATTCCATTTGTTTAAGAGTGTACTGAGAGTACTTGTGATAATTTGGAAAATTACAACTAAGAAAAAAGTTTCTGTGTTTTCTTTCATATAACATTTGAATGAAAGCTGATTCAAATACAGTTAAAATTTGTCCGTAATATTTTTTAAATTTATTATAGTAATTTCAGTAGCTCTGAGGCACTCATAAGTAAATGATCTACATGTCTAGAAACTAAATGAAATGCTATACTGCCATTTGTTGTACTCAATATTTACTGATTATATAAAAATCAAAGTTAAGTGCATCGGTCAGTTGAAGGAGAATATCTTCAGATCAACTCTTATAGATTGCCTTATTTTATCTCAACATAAGAACTAAATGAAAGTGTTGGAGAATGTTATCAGCTGACTTCATTTCTTCTCTGAAATGAGTTTTATGGCTGATTAGCATGAATGAAAGTTTAAAAAGCTCTTATGATATGAAAAAATATTTTTTCTTCCTAGGATTTTTTTCTTGTTTTCTATTAGGTTAAAAAAATTGAAAGGAAAGATTCAAGCTTATTCTATCATTAAAATAAAAAAATAGGTAAATGGGTGGATTTTTTAAAATTAAACTTTATGTTTATTTTTACTTTACATAATTCATTTCCACAATATTTTGAGTTACAAATTTTCTCCCCATCTATCCCCTACCCATACCCCAAAACAGTGATCCCACTGTAAACACCCTCCCCTAATTTGCTCTCTCCTATATTCTCCCCCATTCCCTTCTGACTTTCCAGTAGGGCAAGATGGATCTCTGTACCCCAGTGCCTGTATATCTTATTTCCAAGTTTCATGGAAATACATACATACATACATACATATATATATATATATTTAACATCCAGATTCTTTCCCTTCCTCCCTTGTCACCCACCCTTACTGGAAAGATAGGCAATTCAATATAGTTTGTACATGTATAGCTATGCATAATATTTCCATAGTGGATATATTGTAAAAGACTGACTATATTTCCCTCCATCCTATCCAACCCCCCACTTGTTCTATTCTCTACTTTGATCCTGTCCTTTTCAAAAGTGGGTGCTTCCAACTTCCCTACCCCCAGCCTGCCCTCTCTTCTATCATACCCCTCTCATCCCCTTCACCCCTACTCTCCTGTAGGATGAGATACCCTATTTAGTGTGTATATCATTCCCTCCCTAAGCCAAATTCAATGAGAGTAAGGTTGACCCATTCCTTTTTTCATTCCTGTTCTTCCCCTCCATTGTAAGAGTTTTCCTTTATATCTTCTATATGAGATAATTTATCCCATTCTGTCTCTCCCCATCTCCTCTCATTATATTCCTCTCTCAACTCTCAATTTCACCTTTTAAGTATCATTGATTCCTATTCAATTGGTCCTGTGCCCTCTGTCTATGTATACCTGTACACATATATATACACACTCGCACATGTATTCATACAACCATATGCCCTCCTATATATATATATATATACATATATATGTGTGTGTATGCATGTATGTATATACATATATGTATACACACATTTATATTACCTTCAACTATTCTCACACTGAAAAAAGTTTCAATTATCATTTTTCCATCTAGGCATGTAAATAGTTCAACTTTGATAAGTTCCTTATGATTTCTTTTCCCTGTTTACCTTCTCTTGTTTCTTGTATCTCAATGTCAAATTTTCTATTCAACTCTGGTTTTTTCATCAAGAATGCTTGAAAGTCCTCTATTCCATTGAATGACCATATTTTCCCCTGAAACATGACAATCAGTTTTGATGGGTAGGTGACTCTTGGTTTTAATCCCAGCTCCTTTGACCTCTGGAATATCATATCACAGGCCCTCCAATCTCTCAATATAAAAGCTTCCAGACCCTATGTTATCCTGATTGTGTTTCCACAATGTTCAAATTGTTTCTCCTTGGCAGCTTTTAATATTTTCCCCTTGATCTGGGAACTACAGAACCTGGCTTTAATATTCTTATGAGCTTTCTTTTGGGGATCTTTTTCAAGAGGTGATTAGTGGATTCTTTCAACTTTTGTTTTGCCCTCTGTTTCTGAAACATCATGGCAATTTTCCTTAAGAATTTCTTGAAGGATGATTTCTAGGCTCTTTTTTGATCATGGCTTTCAGGTAGTCCAATAATTTTTAAATTACCTCTCCTGGATCTATTTTCCAGGTCAGAGGTTTTTCAAATGAGATATTTCAAATTGCATTCTATTTTTTTTCATTTGTTTGGATCTGTTTAGTAGTATCTTAATTTCTCATAAAGTCACTAGCTTCAATTTGCTCCAATCCAATTTTGAAGGAATTATTCTCCTCAGTGAGCTTTTGAGATTCTTTTTTCCATCTGGCAAATTTGGCTTTTTAAGGGATTCTTCTTCTCATTGGTTTTTTGAGCCTCTTTTGCCATTTGAGTTAGCCTATTTTTAAGGTGTTATTTTCTTCAGTCACGTTGTTGACTCTCTTTTTATGATTTTCTTGCATAATTCTCATTTCTCTTCCCAATTTTTCCTCCACTTCTCTTATAGGGATTTCAAAATCCTCCTTAAGTCCTCTATGGCCTGTAACTAGTTCATATTTTTCTTGGAAGCTTTTGGTACAGGAGTTCTTACTTTGTTGTCTTCCTCTTGTTCCATGCTTTGATCCTTTTTGTCCCCAAAATAGGAATCTAAAGTCAGATTGCTCTGCTTGCTTTGCTTCCTTTGCTTGCTCATGTTGCCACTCAATTACTTGACTTTTGAGCTTTTTGCCACAGCATAACTCTTCTTCCAGAGAGGAGAGCTTTGTCCCAAATTGGTGGGGTTTTCACAGCTGCCCTGTCTGAAGCCTCCACCTGCTCTGGCACCTGGTCACCTACCCCATGACTTCCAAAATAGATAGCAATCCAAATCCAAGCATGTTGAAGCAAGAGTGATTACCCCTCAGAATGGTTATTTGGTTCCCCTACAATCTCCAGGTCACAGGCTCTGAAGCAGTCATGCAGTCAGGGCTGCTGTGCCTCAGCCGCTTCTCCCTCCAGGGCCAGAGACGAGACCGCACTCCTGGACCCCCTGTTCCCAAAGTCCACACTAACCTCTCACTTTGTGTTTGGCATTTATTGGTTGATAATTCTGGAAACCACCACAACTTCTGGTGATCCACTCTCCCAAAGTCCCTCCAGCCACAGCTGGTTGGGGATACCCTAAGGCTAAAACCATGGCTCATGTTGGGCTGGGCTCTGCTCCCAGCAAGCTGCAATGGACCTTTCCCATCTTCCTGCTAGACTGCCTTCAGTGGGAGATTTTTCTCTCTGTCACTTTGTGGGTCTGGTAGCCCTAAAGTTTGTTTAGAGTCATTTTTATAGGTATTTGAAGTGGTTATGGGGGGAGCACATGGAGTTTTCCTGCTTCTACACTGCCATCTTGGCTCTGTTATCCCATGAAAGTTTTTCTTTACAAAATTTGACTTAGAATATAATTTTCATTAATTTCTTTCATATAAGCTAATTTCCTCAGGCTTTTAATAGAGGTAATTTATATACCTATTTATGGCGACAGAGTCAGCATGCTCATAGAAGGGGGTGTGGTTAACTTTTAGACTACTTTATAAGAAATTAAGCATTGTAAGTTTGAAAGAACTTAAAAAGTTTTGTGATCATTAGTATCAGTGAGGTCTAGCATCATTTTGTTTAATCAGTTCATTTAATAGATGATATAACAGAGGCCTAGAAAAGAGAAATGAATTGTCCAAAACAACAACAAAAAAAAGGCAGTAAATGCCAAAAACACAATTCATATTCAAGTCTTCTGAGGCTAAGGTCTTGTGATCTTTCTACCAATCCATAATACACATGAAAAGCAGAAAGCAATTTGTCATTTGAAATATTCATTATATGACAGCACATGTATAACCTATATCAAATTCCTTGTCTTCTCAATGAGGGAGGAAAAGAGGGAAGGAAGGAGTAAAAAAAAAAGAAAATATTCATGATACTGGAGAAATATATGTATAGAGTAGGACAAAATTTGAGGACAATGAAATAATTGCTCTTATGACAAAAATTTTATGGAAAATTAGGAGACAATTCAGAGAATAATAGGGTTAAGTGCAAATAAACTAGTCTTATTTAACCTCAAACATGTCAAATAGGGAAAAAAGCCATTTGTTTTCATGTATTGGAAATTTATTAAGGGAAAAAAAGGATCATGTTCCCCTTCTGTACTCATGAGAAAAAACAAACAAACAAAAACCTATATGGCAGAAGGAATTCAGAACAGCTCAAAATGGAAAGTTTTGTTTAACTTTTTTTTTTTCTGAAACAATGGTGCTGTGAGCCAATTAGTTACCCATAACCCCGGTGCAAACTATATGTTTAAGATTTCCTTTTCTATCTTTAGGTCTATTTTCCAAGGTGACTTTTTTCAAAACCACACCTGCCTTTCTCAGTCTATTTATATGACTCAGAATCAAGAGTAATAATTATAGATTTTCATACTTCTCTTTACTAAGATTTATACCAATTAAACAGGCTTCTAGCATTAGAGTGAGAAGAAGTCTCACAGAGCATAAACCCCTTGAGTATGTAAACTATGACTGGGTACAAAATATAATTGTTTTTACAAGAAGCAATGAATCATCAATTTGAATGTTTCCTATTTTCCCCATAAATCATTAGTTATCAATTATTCACCAGGCCAGCAAAATTGTGTATAGTCCCACTCTTTAAAAACATGGAAGATATGGCACACACACTTCTTGTTAAAAAGAGAAATAAAAAAATTCCTAAAAGTCATTAAGTGGCTCATTTTTCTTGACCCAATTATCTGAGTGTGAGATATATGCCTTAAGTAGGTCAATGACAAAAATAAAAGATCATACATACATACTTATATATATATAAACACAGAGACACACATATATACATACACACATAACTATATCTATTCATAGCAGTACCTCTTATAGTAGTAATATATAAATAAATGAACAAATAAAAATATCAGGAACCAAGGTGGGTATCCACTGATTATGGAATGAACAAGTTGCAGTAGCAGTAGCAGTAGCTAGTATGTCTATAGTATTTTAAGGCTTGTAAGTGCTTTATTATCTTATTTTGTCTTTGCAACAACCATGAAAGGTGGGTGAAATTATTATTCTTACTTTACAGATAAGGAAACAGGGGCAGAACTAGGTTAGATGACTTGCCCAGGGTCAAACAGCAAGAAAGTTTCTGATGAAAGATTTGAATTCAGGTCTTTCTGACTCCAATTCTAGTGTCATATTTGCTATGCTACCAAGCTGCTGATGACAGTGGGATACTATTGTGCAGAAAAAAATGACAGATATAAGAAAGGCAAAGAAAATATAGGATTATTTATGTGAATTGATAGAAAAAAAAGTAAAATGACAGAAATTAAATCTATATGATATCTATATGTGTCTAATAGTAAGTTCAAATTTTATTATGTATAAAACATAAATAAACATTATAATGTTAATAAAACATTTAAAAAATAAAATAGCACCCAGTACCAGATTAAAGGTAGAGAGCAGTAATCTTGGTACTGAAGGACAAATAAAATATACTTTCTTATAGATGACATTTAAAAATATTTGAGAGACATAGTTTCTGTGTAATTTAATCCTTTTTTAAATAATGCTAGCATGTTTATTAATAAAAGGATGGTGATTTGGCCATCTCTTTTATACCAAAGTCCTCTCTTGGATGTGCGTTTACAGTTTATGATCCCAGGGAAAAGAAGGTATCCCTGAGAGTGGTAATCAACTCTGATGGGCTAACAATTATGACAATTATAACAACTAACAAAATAAATATTATAGCGAGAGGGTGGGCTATTTTGCAATGAGTGCCTGGGGGCACATGACTTGGATCACCCAAATCTTGGTCTAAGAGACTTACTAATTTCTATATCACTTGCCTGACAAAAGGGAAGATTAACATTTCCCCAGACCTGTCAGGGTAAACACAATGAGCAGGCATGTACCCATTAGCCCAAAGATAGAATTTCTTTTACTGTCTTTAATCATAGATCTTAGCTATGTTTTTGAAAGGTTTCCCCACACCGGGTAAGGAAGTAGAAAAGGGGGGGAGAAAACAAACCTTGGTCCTAATATAAAAATTAATTATTAATACAAGAGAGAAATAATCATTTCTTTCATATGGTAGACACACAAGTGTCTACCTGAGCAGAATGTAATGTGTGTTATCAGACAAGAGTCATTATTTTATTTGTCTTTTGTTCAATATTCCTAGTTAAAGGGATAATTCTGTTGCAGAGGGGTTCAATAGAACAGGGATGTCATATGAAAAATGAGGAACATTGATATACTTTAAAGAATTATATTTTCCTCCATAGCTACTATTGACTTTGTTGCTAAAGAAACTTTCTAGAAACTTCATCTCCTGTAATGCCACAGGTACAAGAATTCTAAGTACTTTATAGTGACTTTTTTTGAATGGTTAAGAAGTCTTTTTAGTAGCATTATTCTAACAATAATAAGGAAAGTAAAAACTCATATCTTTATTGCTTTAAAATTTATCCTTTAAAAACACATTTTCCTAACACCTACCTTACCATATCAGCAAAATAAATATCACTGTTGTTTTACATATGATAAAAACAAAGAAGTTGACTTATTCATAGTCACATTGAAATTAGCATTAGAACTTGCATAGAAACCCAAGTCTTTATATTTTAGATCTGCCATTCTTTCTACTATACCATACTATAACAAAGTGGCTTTAAAACAAACAAAAAAGTCATAAAAGATTTGGTTAGTGGAATGATTGATCAAAATGTGAGGGACCAAGAAATAAGATGGAAAAACCAGAAGATCCATAGGAGAGCAGCTGATTAGAAACCCAAGGCCAGAAAACTGATAGACAGGATGCCAATCACAAAATTTGTGGAGGTCTAGCCAGATGAATAATTAGTACCAGAGAAATCTGGCAACAAGTAGTTAGAACCGTACCATGCAAACTAGAGGTTTTGAAGTTGTATTTCCAGTCCAAAAAGACCTGAAAGCACAAGGCAGGAACCCAGTTCTTTAGAAATTGGAGTGTCTGATAAGAATCCAAAGCAAGAACTCAAGCAGTGGGGGTGAAAGTAAGGGAGCCAATGATTAGAATTAGACCACAACGCTTAAATTTGACCACAAAAGAAAAAGACAAGAATGATCCAGTTAATGAAACTGGATTATAAAGTTAGAACAGGAACAGAAAGAAAGCTAAGAAGAGACTTAGCTTTTAGTTTAGAGATTTTTATACTTCCCCTTTATAGGCACAAAATTGTTCCCAACAAGTAGAACAGACTGAAGCCACAAATGGGAATAAAATTGATTCAAACGTATTTGGACAAGGTCTAAGGTATTCATTATAATTTGGTGTTTCAGTCTAATTTTTATGTTTTATAGAATTATTTTCACTTATGCCTCATTAAAAATCAACTAGTATTTATTATCACTTTGGAACATCCAGCAGCTAAGTGTCACAGTAAATGGATCATGGGGTCTCAGATTAGGAAGACCTCAGTTCAAGTCTAACATCTATCTTTTGTGAGCTATATGACTCTCTTCCAGTCCCTTAACCTCTGCCTTAGTTTCATCACTTAGTAAATGGAGATAACAGTTGCACCTACCACACAGAGGTGTTGTGAGGAGTTAATATTTATAAGGCATTATAGAAACCTTAAAGTGCTATATAACTACTGACTATTATTATTTGCAATATTGAGTGACCACCTTCCTCTAAATAAATGCTCTTTAATTATTTATTTTAGTTATTTTATCTTTGTAGTCTAGAAATTATTTCATTCATTTCTCAGCTTTAATTCCTTAATTCTCCCTCAGGGAAACATCTGTAGAACAAAAGACTATAAACTATTATGACTTTACTGGAAAATAAAATGATAACTATATCTTCTAGGATTAATGAAGTAGATAAGAGTGTGAGACAACAACAACAGAAAGGATTTAGAAAAGAAAAACTGCTATCTTTAATGATTTTTGTTGTCCCAATATAGTGTTCATTTCATAAAAATATAAGTATTTATCAGTAGTAATAGAAAATTATAGACTCTTCATTGGAGGGCTTATGTAATTATCATGTTATTGATATTCATGGACTAAATCCTTTTATTTACATTTAGTTATATTTATTTTCATTCATCATATTATTTATTTTGCTATGTTAATTAAAAAGGAAAAAAAAACCTGTATTTGGGGGAAGTAGAGGTTTTCTGAATCACATAATGACAAAGGTATTTTGGTTAGCAAAATATCTAACAATAATACTTGGATGGTTGCATGATAGAGCCAGTGCTCTATTGATGCAAAGAATTACATCTTCATGGGAAGATGATGGGTCTGGTCCAATGAAGAAATTAATCAATTCCTCAGAGTATCTTTCTCCTCCCTTGCTCTTTATGTAACCTCATTTGCAGTAAGTTGGTATATGTCTGTCTGTACAGTGTAATTCTAGCTGCTCTACAAAGGTCCTCCTCATCTGCTCCCTTACCTCTAGCATTCCCTTCTTCACTGATGTTTGAAATTCCTTTAAATGTTTCATTCTACTGTGAGAGGTAGGATTGAAGTAAAAATGCTCCTTAGAGAGATATGCTTTCTCAAGAGGAGATAATGATAGCTAGAAGGGGGACAGATAGGGGATAAAGATGAGGCTACCGGATGCCTTAAAAACACAGGACAATATCAAATAGGAATTAAAAGGGTAAAGAAATCAGTAGGCTCTAGGTGCCACAGAGAAGACAAACTTCACTCACTTAAATTATCACTAGAATGGTCCAGATTTCAGTATATTATGAGAGAAAAGTAATTTACTTTTTTATAGCTGAAGTTTTTTCTTGATTTTGTCTGTGAAACACCAGCTGCTCTCAATGATTTCCATCATCTGTAGGGGATAAGAAAGAAATGGATAGGAAGGATGGTACAAGTGGACAGAAAATCCAAAAATGAACCTCAAAAGAGCTATAACAACCAGGACAGGGAGAAAACTGAATTTCTATAGCTGTAAAAGGATTGTTCTTATATGTTTCTGTGTAAAACATTAGGGTTTGCTTGTGTGTTTAAACAGAAATGATGGTAAGTGTTTAACTTAAGTTACTTAGAAGTTTTAATCTTAGCTCCTCTTGTGTATATATAGTCTAATCAACACACATTTAGTTTGCAGAAAATTGACTCCCACATTGTATATTTTTTTTTGTTTGTGACAATGTTTGTTCTCTTGGTAAACTGAAAATCAATGACTAGAAAGTCAAAAGTGTTGGGGGGCGGGGGTTCAGGGAGCTGCTGCACAGATAGTCTATGTTTAATAGCCTTTTAAAAAAAACTTGTAATTGAGCATATAGCATGGACACTTTCAAAGTGTCAAATTATCTGGAAGCAATAAATATTTGGCAAACAGGTTTTTAAAAAATAATCTTTGTGAATTCTCTTGTAAATATTTTCCATCTAATTATCATTTTTGCTCCTTCAGCTTTGTCTATGAATATTTTTAGTCTCATTTTCCCAATCATTTACCTATTAGATTGAGCATCTTTGGATTTATGTTTGGTGAGCTTCCAGATTTGTTCCCTCTCCAAATATTAAAACTATTGATTGGCTTTTGTTTAGGGATACTGGTATGAATTGTTGTCTGCTTACTAATCATGAGACTAGCTTATCCTCTATTTCATCCTTCTTTGAGCTTATTGATTGCTTTATCGATCTTCCTATTTGCTGTGTGTCTGCTCTTTCAGAGCAGTTTTCACCATTAGTAGAAATGCAGTTCATATTTTTGTCATCCTGTTCAAATGCCTGTTTCAGAATGATGTGCTGAGAGATAGCTGTATACTTTCCATGAAAACAAATCCTCTAGATTTTACAGTACGTAACTGATCCTTGTTGAAGGATGAGTTCTGTTTGTCCTCTTGTATAGAATATAAAATAGAGAGAGAATAATGATTGTCAAGACTAATAAGAAAGCCAGGGTGAAGATAATACATCACTCATCAATACACACACGCACATATATTAAGATTGTGAGGACAACTGCCTTTTACACACACACACACACACACACACACACACACACATGAATATGTTTATGAATCTATTGATTAAATGAAAACATATAAGGTCACCTTGATATGCTTTGCAAAACTGGTCAACTAACTATATCTTATACATGATATTTCATATTCTCCCTCTTTTCCTGTGTAGAAGGGGTCCCCCATGTCTGGAATGTACTCACTTCTCATTTTGGGGGCATACATGTCAACATTTCTTTACAGTGAAATCCAGCATGAAGTTCATATCAGCTTTGAATCAGATCCTGAGCCATTTAGTGGTTTATGGACCTTCAAGAGACTTCAAAGACTTTCCTGTCTATAGGTCATAAGATTATAGGTGCAACTTTCTTCTTCTTTTTCTTTTTCTTCTTCTTCTTCTTCTCCTCCTTCTTCTTCTTATTGTTGTTGTTGTTGTTGTTATTATTATTATAGACTACCTTGTCTCCAGAGACTCTTTTATCTTTGGTTGTAGGGCTCTTGGAATATCTTGTTTTTGGAGGGATATATTTATCAAGTCTTGAACTGTGGATTCCTTATCACCAAGAATGCCTTTTGATGTGTATCAAAGAGCCTCAACTCTAACACTGGGAATTCCTCATTTCCCTTGTTTCCTGAATTTTTTCCCCTAGCATCTGTCCAAATTCCCACCCTTTCTCCTTTCTTTGTCCAAAAATTGTATAAATATCTCACTCTTTCCAACTGGTCATTGAACACATCAGAACATTGTTCCAGCTTGCAGTCTTTTCCTTCCCAGGCAATAAAACATATCTATAATCTGTGTAAACTGTGACCAGACTCCGGTTCATTTCAGGCCCCCCTTTTTGGCCTGGGTTTTATTTTTACCCCATTAAACAGTTTACAGGGGTTTTTTTTCCTTTAAAATCCCTTAAGCTATTTGGATGTTCTTGACTTTTTCTCAGGATTATGGTTATGGTAATCAGAGAAGCAGCTAAGGATGCTTGGATTAGTACAGGATTGGTAGCCTATATATTTAAAAAAAAAGAAGTTCCCTGGTAAATTGGTTAATCATCCATGGATGATTTATTAAAGAATGTGAAAAATGTACAAGGTCCTTGGTTTGCCAGGTTTTTAACATCTTTATCTGCCATGAATTCTTTCTAACTACTCTCCCAGCCACACAATGGTAGGGCCTGAGACCTCAGCATCATTTAAACCAGTTTTCACATCTAAAGTCTTAAATTCAAAAATGCATTCTCTGTATATAACTTTCTTCCTTCCATCTTTCCCACTCCCTACTGAACCTATTCCTCATCCTTTCTATGGCTTCCACTGTCTCCATCTCTCTGAATCCTCTTATTCTATCATCCCTTATTGTTTTCACCTGTTTAGCTACCCAATATGTATCTCATCAGCAGATATTTTCGTGCCTGTCTCCTCTAGAATCCCTAACCTCTCCCCAAGTTGAATAAATAAAGCCTGTATTTCCATTATCTCTTCTCTTACGCTAATCACTTGTCCTTAGATAAGATCAAAACCCCCATTCTAGTGACATCCACAAATCCATTCAGCTGGTCAAACACTACTATATCAAAAATCACTTATAGGATTCTAGAATCATAGTATTAGAGCTAGAAATGATATTGCAGCTCTGCAAACCCAACCATGTAATCTTACAGAAAAGGAAACTAAGATAAAAAGATTAAATAACGTGTCCAGTCACACAGCTATTGAATTACTGAGGCAAAATTTGCACGCATGCCTTGCTAACTATTATTCCAATGCTCTATTCATTGGGTCAAACAGCTATCTATTTATCTGTTAATGCCTCCTACTCATATTCCCATAGAAGCTCCTTCATAATTTCTAATTTTTTCTCAAGGCTCTTAGTAGATACATTTGCCTCTTGTTTTCCTAAAAATATTGAAAGCATCCAACATGAATTTCATTATCTTCTTTCCTCTTCATTTTTATCTTTACTCTCCCTTCCCTGTTGTCTCAGAGGATAGGACAGGATGAGGAAATTGTTATAGGATTAGAATACAAAGTAGCTGTGTGACAAACTTGTCATCTAGGAGTAGGTGGTAGTTATGAATTTCCCTAAGAACCCAAAACTTCTGTTCTCAGAATTTCTGAGAATTTTCTAGTCCAACTAAAGTGAATTCTCAAAGATGGAAAGGGAAGAAAATTTAAGTATTTTAAGGGTTGGAATAGCTGGGCTGTCTTCCAAACTTAGAAAAGTACATAGCATCCACTTAAACTTAAAAACGAAGAATTTTCTATTATCACAGAAAACACTAGGCCAAATAGAAGAAGGTCAAAAGTAATTTTTAGTGTTCCATTAAAACATGCTTCCATTTAACAGACAGTGTCTTTAATAATTTCTCCTTTAGTAGCCTGAGGACTAATTAAAACTATGTCTTATTTTTTCCTCCAAATTAATGCATGTCTATACTAACAGATCAATTTGTGCTTCCTATAAACTTGAAAAATATTCTGTTTCATAAGGGATTCAGCTCTTTATTGCAGCTTTCCAGTTTGCTTCTTATAATGATTTTTATTGCTAGGAATGGGCATAGGGGCAGTATATGAATACAGTTATGTATTAGCATTGCATTATTTAATGACTGTCAGCAGTATTTTTGAGACATCTCCTGCCTCATCAATGTACTTCTTTCTTTTAACTGTAACTCCCCTTGTGCTCTTATAGGCACACATGAAGAGCTGCTCGTGACAGGAGCTGCTGTTGAGGAGCTCATTAAGATGCCATATCAGGAGAGTTAACCTCCTAGCCTATAAAGAGTATTTTCACACAAATAATGTTAATCATCATTAAAAATAAAAGCAGAGGTATAGCAAGCATCCTTCTTGCCATAAGCTTAGCTGAGAATCAAAGCTCAGAATAATGTCTTTGGGGATTTGGAGGGGGTAAGACCTATGTAGCACCTTAAATTATATGAAATATGTTTCTTAAATAAATTGATGCTTTCCACCTTGCTCTCATAAAATTATCATAGAAAGAAACACAAAACAAAGTTATTTCTTTAATTACCTAACAAACCTCGCTATTTTATAATCATAATAAGACACCCCAGGGCATGAATTGTGTGGCATTAATTCCCGCTTAGGTGCACTGACGATACACAGACTTCATCCTCATGCTTAGCAATACACTAGGTGTGAAATATTATAACACAATTCACACCCTGTCATGTCTTAGGGCTTAATTAGAGATGTTTATGATCTTGTTATTCATAGTCTACCAGTAACAGATGACTAAAAAAGAGGCAAGGGACCATTATATGCAGAATGGCATCATAACAGCAAAAATTAAGAGTTTAAACTGTGCCTTAATCCAAGCTGAGGCTCAACCACTGGGAAAATGATGAAAATAAATGTTTCATAGGTGACTCTCAGAAGCTCTGCCAAGCAACTTGTTTTAGTGGAATGCTCTTATAATATTGGTGAAACTAACAGTACATAGATATTGTTTGGCTTTTTTCTAAGCGGGGGTTGAAATCTGCATAGAACATAAACGACAAAGAATAATGCAATGTGAGATATGGCAGAGTCCATAGAGAGGCATTGTGGAAAGACTGCTAGGTTGGTATTCAGATGATCTGAGTCCATACAACAGATCTGGCAATTACCAGCTATATAACTCTGTGCAAATATCTTTACCTGTTTGAGCCTCTGTTTCTTCATTTTTAAATGAGGAAGTTAGTGGAGATGAACACTGAGGTCCTTTCCACATCTAAACTTATGATTTTACAATAATTTTGTCAAACCTCTTTATGAATTGATGTGGGGGCAAGTGAGGTGACTTGTATAACAAAAAGTCATACAGGCAAAATGTAGTTGTGATCTGATCTTTTGATTATTATAAGCATATATGTATGGGAGTTTGGACCCACTATATAATACATTATGTGAAACCATCCACAAGATCCAGTAGTTTTCACATTTATATAAATTTTATTGTAGGGTTCAAATGATCACATTTGAGCAGCATTTTAAATTGTTTTAATAAAATCATAACTCTAGTTCTTTTATACAGAGATTTCTTCTAGATTAGTTATTTGTAAGCTTTTCTTGGCAGCAGCTTGAGCTTTTGGGTTTTGATTTTAGTATAATTTGGGAAGCAAGTTATATTATTAGTATATTCTGGCTATATGAATGAATGAATGAATGAATGAATGAATGAATGAATGAAAAATTCACCTCTTACTATGTGTCAGGAAGTGGACCAAGCACTGGTTGATACAAATATAAACAAGAAAGACTGCCCCTACTATCAAGGAAATTACTTTCAGAGGCAGACAACTACCTTTCTACCTAAGCTTTAACTTCATTTTTTTCAAATTGATTTCTTTTGTTTTTACATCAGTTTCATTTTTAATATATACCTCCTCCTCCCTACTCACCCCCCCCATTTTTTTTTGCTTTTTGGAGGGGGGATACTAGGCCAGTTGGGGTTAAGTGACTTGCCCAAGGTCACATGGCTATCAAGTGTTAAATGTCTGAAGCTGGATTTGAACTCAGGTTCTCCTGACTCCAGAGCTGGTGCTCTATCCACTGTGACACCTAGCCACCCCATACTCACTTCTTTTTTTTTAACAAAAATTAAATAAGAACAAGAAAAGAAAAATCAGTTAGCAAAATCAACCAAGAATGCTAGTATCTAAAATGCTCTATATGTATATTGTTGTTCAGTTGTGCCTGACTCTTTGTGATGTCATTTGGAGTTTTCTTGGCAAGGTTACTGGGATAGTTTGCCATTTCCTTCTCCAGCTCATTTTACAGATGAGAAAATTGAGACAAGCAAAGTTAAGTGACTTGCTTAGGGTCATAAGCCAGTAAATGTCTGAGGCTGGACCTGAACTGAGATATTCCTGTCTCCAGGCCCAGAACTCCTTCCACTGTGTCACCTTGTTGTTCCTCTACACACATAGCCCAAACTAATGCCATTTCCTAGATGCTGGCTTTTCTGCTCTCATAATAGTGCTTACCTCCCTTGTTTTACCCCCTCTAGACACTAGACCATGGGTCTCTTCATTATTCTGGGTCTCAGTACCCAGTACTTTGTGATCCAACTTAACCATCAGTTCTTATTTATTTTCTTATTTCAAACCAACTTCTCCCCCACACCAACTTCAACTCAGAATATTGCTTTATCCTGAGTTTTTGTTTCATTTCTTCCATCCATAAGTGCTTCAAACTTCCACAGGCCCAGATTTTAAAGCCTCATTTTAATACTATTAGTATAGTTTCTCCCCATTTGTCAAGGGACTATAACCATTTTCTGTATAACAATAGAACTATCTAGACTGCCAGCTTTGCTTCTAGTTCTTTTATTAAGTGTTTGCTTTGGGCTAGGTATGGTGATAAACACTGGAGATACAAAGAAAGGTGAAACCATGGTCAATGCCCTCAAGGATCTCACATTCTAACAGGTGAGACAGCACTCAAAGAATTGTGGATATATGAGATATATACACAATATATGAAAGGTAATGTCAGAGATTAGGAGAGAGAAAGGGATCTTGCAGAAGGCACAATTTGAACTGAATCCTAAAGGATGCCAGAGAAGGCAGAGAGAAAGGGGTAAAGCATTCCAGATTCAAGCTGCAGCCAATACAAATGTGCAGAGGCAGGAGAGTATCATGTGAGAACAAAAGTGAGAAGTCCAGTGTAGATCAGTCACAGTAAATGAGGATAGGAAAAAGTATAAGAAAACTAGAAAAGTAGGAAGGGGCAAGGGTAATTAGGGCCTTAAAAATACTTTTCTTTCCTAGCTAGAGTAACCATATCTGTCATTTGGTCTGAGCAGAAAACTAATTAGAGGGATACAACAGCCTGAGTGTTGAAGTCTCCTAAAATTAAAACTAAAAGTATTTTTGTAGGTTGGATCAGTTGCCCAATTAATAGTTTGTCTTTTTTCCATATACCCCTCCTCCATTTTGAGAATACAGATATTCTATCTTTCCCTTACACAAAATTCTGCTTGTCTCTTTCTCCTATAATGAGATAACTTATATATGGCTCCTTGCAAAATTTAAAGTGTCCTTTAAATTAACTTGTTAAATTATTGGGCTTGACTTTGCATATTAGTAGATCCTACTACCCAGAAGCATTTTCCAGTGTTTGTCTTGTAGATAAAGGAAGAAAAATAGTAGTGATCAGTAGTCAGTGGACAACAGAGACTAGAGATAAAAAGAAAGGCTAAAACAAACAGGGTGGCACGGTGAATAGAGCACTGGCCATGGAGTCAGAAGGACCTCAGTTCAAATCTGACCTCAGACACTTGACACACTTACTAGCCATGTGACCTTGGGCAAGTCACTTAACCCCAATTGCCCTGCCTTCCCTCCCTCTAAAAGCAAAAAGAAAAAAAATACCCAAACAAACACCTTTCTGCCCAACAGGAGAATGGAGTGAACTGGGAAGGTAGGCAACAATGCTTACAGACACAGTAGCCATTTGTTTAATGTAGGACATCTGCTTCAGAAAAGTAATTTTCTTTAGGATGCAATAGTGGGAAATGGGAAATTAGGACTGTTTTTTACCACTTGGAGTTGACATATTTTTAGAAAAGAAATACTTTAGATTTTCATTATAGTCTTTATGTTATAGTCCAAAATTTGTCCTGAGTAACCATTGTGAGTAGTAATTCCCTCACAGTCATCCTTCACATTTATACAATATATAACAATATAATGATATGGTTGCCAATGATGAAGCTGTAGCCATAAATTTTCCATAGGCCAGATAGCATTTCTGTGTCACCATTGGGACTAGAGCTCATTTCTTCTGAGTTTTCAGGAAACAAAAGAGGTTTTCTGCATCACACCAGTTCTGTCTATACTTTACTATGGTTCATTTTCTTTCAAAATTAGTTCTTAGTGTACTTTTGAAGAAAATGAGTAATGTGACTTGCTAAGGGACAATATGGTTCTTTCTTTTTTAAAGCAACTGGGGTTAAGTAACTTGATCAAGGTTACACAGCCAGTCATTATTTATGTGTGGGTGCTCATTTTCTGAGGCCAGAACCGATCCTGGGTCGTCCCAACTCCGGGGCTGGTGCTCTTACTCATTGTGCCACCTAGCTGCCCTGGGGACAATATGATTCTTAATAAAAATCCTGGTAAGATCATGATGATTTTTGTTAAAATGTAAATTTTGAAAATTTTAAGTCTTGTGACAAAGTCCTATTGAATTCTCTTAAAACACACACACACACACACACACACACACACATATATATATATATATATATTATCCCATGAATGTTGTTATGTATTCTCTCAGGTTTCCACACTTTGGTTTTTCCACATAGGAAGGAAGCCATGTTATGTTCAGATGACAATGAGAGCAGTGGGAAAATAGATTCCTAGACTAATTCTGTTTATTTTATACAGAATACCCTCTAGGGCAAAGGCTTGATGGAGGGAAAATGCATATAACTCCTAATGTTCTAACCAGACAGGATCCTTGGAGGATGTGTACCATCTTCCCATCATATTCAAGGCACATAGTTCCGTACCAGACCAATTAGTAACTCTCTATTTTGTGTCAATATATATTAACATCTCTTACTGCAGCAGAGTAGTTAAGAATTTCTAATTTTTAAAAATAATATCCTTTGGATGTTTTTAAATAAAGCAACAGCAACCAAAAAGGATAATCTTTTCCATTGAACAAACCAGTCTATCAATTCATGACCAATATCCAGTAAAACTGATTGAGCTCATGAATTTGGGCTGGGCTCAGAGTAGGAGAAAATTTCAGTTTCATAGATTTAGAACAGCAGAAGATGTCAGAGATCACAAAGTACAATACCCTTATTGTGTAGGTGGAGAAATTGAGGCTTGGAGAGGTAAAGTGACTTGCCCAAGGTCCTATAGGTAGAAAGAAACAGATCTGAAATTTCATAGGATCAGGTATCATAGATTTTTATCTAGGAACTGGTAAAGCCATGGAGTACAACCTCATTTTTTAAAAACACATACTGAAACTAATACCTCAAGAAATTGTCATTGCCCACTGTCTTAGAGGTAGAAATTGACAGACATGATTGGGATCTGAATCAAGGTGTTTTGCCATGAAATTCAGACTTCTGCTACAACTTGCTACTACCCTATTATATTGGACTTTTACTTGCCAATGTTGTGAAACACAATCTTAGCTAGCTCTCAATATCCTATATGAAGAATAGATTGAGAGTCAGCGTGTAGAATAAACATTATCCCACGTTACATTTGTAATAATTAATGTCATAGAAATGTACTGAAAATGGGAATTTAAATATTATTATTTAGGGTATAATGCTAAGACAACAATATACTATTTTCTTTAATAATCTTAAAATATTTAAGTAAGCTTTATAACAAAAGCAACCATTGACTTAAGAAAAAAAATAATTCTTTACAACACATCACTCAACACTCCATTGGAATCTGTGATTTCATTAATGTAGGAAATGCTAGATGAGGAAACTTCTTTAAATAGGAAGATCTGTAACTCATCTAAAGCTTATAAACTTAGACAATTATCTCAGAAATCAGGATGTGAAAGTAACCAAATGTAAGTAAGAGGCAAAAATCTGTATGCAGATCATTCTTATTTCAAGCTAGCCCTCTATCCATTATAGCATGCTATTTTTTTTTTAATTGCCAGCCCATGAATTTAATAAAGATGTAGTTAGACATTTATAGAAAGTATACTGGATACAACTTTTAACTGGTAGTCCAGGTTAGATTTCAGGGGAGTGAGACCTGAAATTATTTGGAGATAATGCATCTTTATTTCAAGTTAGATATTTTCCTTTGTATTCCTCTTTATTTTTTTTTCATATAGTTTAAAACATTATTCTAAGAAGAAATCCATAGGCTTCGCCAACCTCCCAAAGAAGGCCATGACCAAAAAAAAAAGGTAATGAACCCCAGTAGAGTGGAACTTTCCAAAAAATATCAGTTTACATTTTGTAATTTCAAATTTCTCTACCAGACTTAGTAAAATATTAAATATCCCTTTCAGAGGTGATAAATGTTTGTTTTATTTTTATCTCCCTGGAGCTTTGGGGAAACAAAAAAAATATGCAATTATAGATGCCTTTTTCTTGCTCTTTCATAGAAAACCACTAAAACAAACACTGGCATATGTAATGAATATAGGCTTTTTAATACACTATAATCTTTTGAGATTTACTGCACCTGCTAAGTATTCATCAAAAAGTCCCTTCCTTCATCTTCCATTCTCTGGTGGGTTTCTCATAAATATTATTAAGTAGACAGCCTCATTAACAAGTTTGGGAAACAATTTATTACTTTCACTTCATATTTAAATATTTTCTGTTTTGCAGTTCTGATATGTAACCTCTGCTAGATTGGTTTTGTAGTCTCGAAATGAGCAAGATCTTTTCATTGTCCCATTGTCCCTTGTTCTAAGCCTTTAATGATACATCTTAGAATAAAGAGATTAGTCGCTTATTTAGGCTATTTTAGCAACTAATGCAGACTGCCCTCATAGTGATTTACCTGACACAATTGATATTAATAAGGAATATAGCTTAAATGAGTGGAATAACTATGAGGCCCATGTTCAAATAAAGGAGGTCACAATTCATTTGTAGAACACTTCAGTATGAAAAATATATATGTGAACATGTACCTTTTTACCTAAGGCTCTCATAAAATTTAGAGCTGTCAAAGTTCTAGAAACATCAAGAAACTTTAGAAGTCATTTCACCTATACCAATTATTTATTTCAGATAATAAAATTGAAAACCAGAGAAATAAGGGAACTTGTTCAACCTTGAACAGGCAGCAGATAAAGATCTGCTTCCAAAGTCACTACTTTTTCCATTAAGTCAAAGGTGACTCTTTAGTCACTATGAAAAGTAAAATCCCATAATTTTGGCTATAGCTAATTATATTATGATTTTTTTTAAAGTTATACCTTGGGCGTTTTTCCTTCCATTTGTTTTCCTTCCTGATTTGGCCTTAAATACTTTATGGATATCTTTGCTCCCTTGGATTTCTTACCATGCCTTCTTTGAGTCTGTTTTCCCCCCTTCTCTGTTTTACATTGTATGCATGGGCCAATATATTCAATGATCTTACACCATCATTCTGTGTAAGATATTGCAAATCAATTTATTTTAAAGCAATATTGCCCTTGGAGGTTATATCTCTCTACTTTGTGTGTGTATAAATATATGTGTGTATATATATATATATATATATATATATATATACATATATATATATATATACATATATATATATATGATTTTTTTTGTTGTTCTCTTATTATGGCCACTGAATTATAATGGTTAAAAAATATTTAAGGAAATATTATAATCTGGCGCCGTTCTTCCCATCAAAGGATTTCTTTCTGTTGTTGTTGTTTTTTTTTATTCCAGGACACGACTTTTTAAATAGGTTAGATTAGAGTTATAATCATAGATCCTATATTTCTATCTCATTTTTGTTCTTCTAATTTGTATTAACTTGATCTTTGCTCTAAAAAGTCAGTGGTGCAATTTGTTGCTCAGTATTCTGGCAAACAGAATGCCTATTGTCCAGCCTATGATATATAATTAGATGGACAAATTATAGAACTTACCCATAATTACATGTACTTTGGACTGACAGTGAAAATGGAAAATGAAATAGACCCAGAATAAACAAGAAGTAACCTTTAGGAATCTGCTTTGTCCTTTTAATGACTACAAGCTTCATCCTGAAAAAATTGCCAATTAAAAAAATACTAATTCTCATTCAGTAATATTGTATGGGTTTGAGTCATGGAATTCTTTAGTCTCTGAAGAAATGAAGATAGGGTTAAGAAATGGGTGGGGAACCTGTATCCTTCAGGCCACATGTGGTCCTCAGGTATGGCCCTTTGACTAAATCCAAACTTCACAGAACAAATACTTGCTGATTGATTAATTTTTTTTGCATGATTGGATTACAGGTAGAAGAGACCTCTTATATCATCTAAAACAAGGCTCCTTAACCTAAGGTGCATGAACTTTGTTTTTTTAAAAAAATTGTTTGGTAATTCATTTCAACATAATTGGTTTTCAATATAAGCCAATCTCGGGGGCGGCTAGGTGGCGCAGTGAGTAGAGCGCTGGCCCTGGAGTCAGAAGGACCTGAGTTCGGATCCGGCCTCAGACACTTAACCCACACAAACAAAAATCTAGTCGTGTGACCTTGGGCAAGTTACTTAATCCCAATTGCCCTCCAAAAAGCAAAAAAAAAAAAAAAATATATATATATATATATATATATATATATATATATATATATATGCCAATCTCTCTTATTTCATGCATTTGAAACATGATTCTGAGAAGGGATCTGTGGTCTTCACCAGATTTCCAAAGGGGTCTAGAACACAAAAAAAGTCTAAGAAGTCCAGAGGTTGTCTAACTTAACCTTACAACATGCTGATTATCCCAAAACTTGAGTATTCATAATTTTACTATGTATTGATTTCATTTGGTTCTGAGAACATTTCAACTTTTATTTCCCTGCAGTATATATCTGACTATGTCACACATCATCAGACTCACTCAAAAATCTTCAACAGTTTCTTGTGTCTAAAATAAATTTCAAAAACCTCAGTCTAGCATTTAGTATTTTCCATAATACAGACATGACTTACCTTTAAGGTCTTATTTTAAATCATTCACTATTACATGCTGGTCTCTCCAGTCACTAACCTTCTATTGCTTCCCAATATAGATCATTTTTGTGAGCTGGTGAAAAAGTTTTATTGGTAGGACTCCAGCCCCACAATGAATGTCTGCTAAGGCTAGAAGGGCCCAGACATCTGGAATTTCCTCCTTTTCCAACCACTTGTGGTGGCTCTGTTAAAGTTAGGTTTCTCTGGGTCATTGACACTTATTCCTCATTCTTTATTAGATAATTCAGCAATACCCCCATTAAAGTGGTTTAGATTAGCCCATTGCCCTGCCTTAGGAATGACAGAGTACACTATGAGTGCCATGTCAGTCCTTTGCCTTAAATGATATATATGTGTATGTATATATACACACATATGTATATATGTATATGTGTTCACATACATCTGTATAAATGCATCAAATATGTATATGTATGTGTGTGCATATTAACTTATTTATATATGTTTGAATTCAAATGGCTTGAAGTCTTTGATTGGAGGGCACATCTTGCTCCAATCAATTAACCAACAAACATTTATTAAGCACCTACTAAGTATAATGGTAATGGTAATTTGAAGATCATCCCTGCCCCTTAATAGACATAAGGAAATTGGAAGATCTTTCCTGCTTTGAAGATCTTCCCTAACCACTAATAGGCTGAATATAATCACATGGGGCCTGTGGTGGGAGAAACTTGCTGAAGTGTGGAGCAGAACCCACAGGAAACTGGGAGTCAGAGCAAATAGAGCTGGAGAGAGGAGAGGACATAGTCAAGGAGACAGATAGGCTTGTGAGTGTTTGTGGAAAAGCTAAGAGATTGTGTGGCTCTCTGCTGTGTTATGGCTTATTAACTTCTTTGTTGCTATGATGGATTTGACATTCTGGTGTTTGGACTTGGCTTTCCAGTGTCTGAATAAATATTTACTTCTGTCTTCTATATGAAGAGTCTGTTATATTTTGCAATTTAGAATTATGCTGGCATATTCTTAGATTCTTAGTCACTGTCAGTGCTGTGAATATTTCATTGTCACTACATTATGTGCCAGGCACTGTGTTAAGCTCCAGAGATACAAAGCAGCAGAAGACATTCCCTGCCCTCAAGAAGTCAAAGGGTCACTCTTGAGGATATAGATGGCCACATGTGGCCTGGGGGCCACAGGTTCCCCACCCCTGGGCTAGCTCAAAAAGAAATGGAAAGAAGCTTGGTATTCATGAACAAGCTGCAGTAAATGTTAAATGAGGAATTATACAAGAGGCCAAATGGAAAGTTTGTCACAAAAGAAATCCATAACCAGAGGGGCAAAAAGAAAAAAAAAAGGGAATGCTAATCCATGCATCAACATAATGCGAGGAGAATGAAAGGAGAGTTCTAGTAGTATTGGCTCCCTCTATTAGATTTACCAGAATATTGGGAGTAGGTTATAGAGGGTGGAAGACATGGATAAAGTATAAATATCACTAGAAAATGTAGCAATATGAATGAAATCAAAGATCCATGGTTTCAGATTCATTGAGGTATTTGAACTATGAAATTGAAATCAAAGAATCTTAGATTTGAAAGAGAACTTATAATTCACCTAGCTCAACCTCAACATAAATTTTTGACTCCTACAAATTTACAGATAATTGATTATCCACACTTTCCTTTAATATTTGTGAAAGGTAACATTCTAAGGTTTTTTGTTTTTTACATTACTAATGGTTATTTAGGTATTTTATTTTTACATTGAGCTAGAAGTTTGCCTCATGGAAACATCCTGCCATTCTTAGTCTGTCCTCTAGAACCCTGCAGTAGAAGGGTAATTCCTCTCCTAAATGAATCATTTTTGGATATTTTTTTCCAATTTGGGGGAAGAGAGGTACAATAGAAACCTATGTTAATGGTGGTATATTAAGAGCTTTTTAATATTTTTAATTGATTCCCCTTCTTTTAATTATAGATAGATGTAGATACACACACATGTACATATGTGTGTATATGTGTATACAGACACAAATACATATATCATGCAAATATATGTATATGTGGTGTATATTTATATACATTATAGTTGTATGCATGTATGTATGTATATGTGCATGTGTATTCCTCAGGGGTCTTTAAAGACTATAAATTATGGAATACCAGGAACTGAGAAGAAGCAAAATTACAGGTTATCCCAAGACCAGATGAAGAAATATAATGGATATAAATAATTTTTATCATATTGTCAGTAGTAAATGGGGCTTAAAAATTATTTAAAAAGACATTTGAAAGGATATGTATAACATTAAAACAAGTAGTCATGACATAGGATAAGTGTCTGGCAAGAGACAGCCCAAATGATATACAGATATATATGTTAAATAGTAAAATAATAAGAGGAAGGACCTGAGCATCCTGGGTAAATCTTCTATAGAACATTTATAGAAAAACAAAACAAAACAAGACATGTAATATGAGAATGTATAGTTGAAGCAGTATCTAAAGCTGTAAGTGATCTTTAAGTTCATTTATTACAATTTCCCCATTTTCAGGATGAGGAAAAAAAATTTTCCTAGAAATAAAGAATTATTGCCAATATTATTATATGCCAATATTACTTATAGCAATTGTAGAATTCCAATTCACATGCCCTGAATTCAAATTGAATGCACTTTGCATAGCACCAAATTATCTGTTAGGGCTTACAGTTGCACAAACAGAGAAAGTGTCTCTACCAATGAAATCACTAATCCATTGAAGTAATATATTGCAGAATATATCAGATGTGAGTGGTACTAAAAAGGTCATTCTAATATCAATTCTTCTAGGATTTTTTTCTTGTTTTATAAAAAAAGTGAAAAAGGAACTGGAAAAAAAGACATAATCTTTTTCTCTTTACTTAACATCCATAAAGAAATGAAGTGATTGGTCATGATTCAAATCAGGTCAGAATTGTATTTTATTTGTTATCCAAAGCCCATTATAAGACATATAGAACAAGTACCAAATACAATATTATCTTTAAAGTATAAAGGCCAAAGAAAAAGTCAAATTTTGGGCAAGATAATCACTAAACATTTTATAATTATGATGCATGATAAGACCTATACATGAATGCAATTGAAAGACCCTTGTGCTTATTCATGAGAAATCTGATTTTGAATCTTATCTCTATCACCTAGTTGTTCTTTTACCTTGAAGCAGCTTAATTTCTCTGAGCTTTAATTTTCTCATTTGAGAGGATAATTCCTAAAGTACTTAAATCATATAATTGTTTCAAAAATAATAAATATATATTTATGTTAATACGTACGTATGTGTATATACATATGTGTTTATATTATGCATACATGTGTGTGTATTATGTGTGTATATGTTTTTCTATAATACAATGATGTGAATCAGTTATTTTTATCACTTAGATAATATTTTAAGTGACCAGCACACACCTATACACACACGCTCACCAACAAAATTATTGAGTGTATATGTGTTGGATTGAAAAATAACTTTTTTGTTATTTTTCAGGAAAAGAAACCACTTCAAATGACCCTGACATGGTTATTCATAATACAGAATTGATGAAAAGGTAATACAAATGAGTATCTTCAGTTTGAATCTTCATATGGGTTAAAAGATTATATCAATACCTAATTAATTCTTTGCTTAGAACATAGTTTAAAAGCACATCCCAGAAAAGGTACGTATAAATATTGGAAATGTAAATGTCACTAGATAAAATTATTTATTGTTCTTTGTTATGGCTAAGGCTGACTCCTGATATGAAAGAGTGGATAGGTTACATGTCTCAAGTGCCCATCTCTGTTAGACCGGAAAATTCACTAGCATGAGTAATAGAGAAGGGAACATGAATGAGAAATACCAAAGAAGGAACACAGGCAATTTCCAACAAGGGTTCTTTGCTGGCATTACATCTGTAGTGTCTGAAGTTATAGGAGTAGGGGAAAGAATACAGAGTACTAATAAGATTGAATCAGGAGAGTCAAATGATAGCAGACTAAGGCCAAGGAATCATGGTTGACACAAAAGAGTCAGAAGGAATCAATGGAATATCAACAAGGCATAAGACATTTGCATTTTGGCAAAAGGATTTATGGGGGAAAATCTTTTAAAGTCTACTTTTTTCCATACAAAGCCTATGAGCTTCAACTGGCACTGACAATTGTATGGAATATAGAAAATAAAAACTGGTGCCACAAATGGCTGGTGTATCACATGAATTGATAACTATATGAAAAATGTCTTTTTGGTCTGAGGAGCTGAAATAAATATGAGATATTCTATTATTCCAACAAAACCATGTTAAGATCTTGTTTATTTAGCCAAAGTTAAAAATGTCAAAATCATCACTGGACACTCAATTATCTTGGGAGAACATTACTATAATCAGTTTGGAAGTAGTTAGAAAGAAGATACAATGATTCAGTCCTCCCCTACTAGACTGCTTTAGACCAATGGATCTCAGGAAAGTGGAACTCAGATTTAGTCATGTGACTATATTGAGGCAGCGACTTGCACATTTTTTAAGTGGGCAGGGTCTTCTTTATTCCAAACTGACTTACTCTTTAGGAAAAAAAAGTCCCCCCCCCCAAAAAAAAAAAAACTCCACTGATATTTAAATAGGGTAGTTTTTCTACTGCAAAAAGCACAGTGTTGATACCAGCCCTCTGAGGGAGGAGCCAAAGAACAGTCAGAATCCCTCTACCATGTAATGTGACCAGAGTATAATCAAGGGAGCTTAATAAGAGTCTCCTTAGGAATCTTCTTTCTCTGTTCTTTGTGGAAACAACAGCTGAAGGGAAAGATCTGTATACTTCACTTGACTCTTTATAACTTCTTTCTCATAAGCAAAGAAAACAGAACTGGGGCTCTAGAGTAAAGCGGGGTTCACTATGAAATGTGTTAATATAATCTGTAAGGTTTAAACTGAATTTGCGTATAGGGGGGACTTTTCAGCCTCCTTGTCAGGTCTCCAGACAAAAGGATTGTGGGACTGGGGCAAATTGAGGTATGGAACAAGAAAGGATTGACTGGAAAAGATGCCTATGATCATTATACATTTTTGGACTTGGACACGGACAGTGTTAGAATTTGCTTGTTGTGGGGCAGCTAGGTGGCGCAGTGGATAGAGCACCAGCCCTTTGGAGGACCTGAGTTCAAATCCAGCCTCAGACACTTACTAGTTGTGTGACCCTAGAAAAGTCATATCCCTGATTGCCTCCAAACTTAAAAACAAACAAACAAACATACAAAACAAAACAGAATTTTTTTCTGAACTCTGCTCATTTTGTTACAAACATTGTATGTTTCTTTTTGCTTTCTCAGTTGAGATGGAGAGGGAGGAACAAAAGCAATAAAGTTGAATGAAGGAACAAGGAGGAGGAGTAAAAAAGAAGGAAGAAAAGAAGGAAAGAAGGAAGAAGGGAAGAGAGAGAGGGTCAATGAATCACTTTTTTAATGCATATAAAATATAGTGAGGATCACCACTAGTTTAGGAGAAATGCCAGCTGCATATAGCTATTATAGCACACCCTCTAAGTGAGCACCAGACAGAACAAAGATGAGAAAGCCTATGAGAAAAGAAAATAACTTATTCAAGAGCTACACAAAATATCAGCTCATAAACCAGAGATAAGAGCAGAAAACATTAAAGTGATACTTACTAATCAAATAAGAATTGAAGCTTTAAAATGTATTTACCACTGTCAGAGGCTGACTTCAGCTCAAGCCTTCCTGACTCTATTCACTATTCTAAGCTGCCTCATAAGATAAAAATTACTTTCTATTGTATTATTAATTATCATACTATCAAGCACAGGCATAGAAAAGAAAGGAAGTATAATGTAGCCTATGTCTGTAGGAAAGTCAGTAAACATAATTTCCATTATCATAGATATGATTTATATAAAATTCCCTCATTAGCATATTATCTAATCATCATACCTGAAGATATAGCACCTATAGATTTTGCTATATAAAATAGATGCGAGTTTTGCTTATCCACAAATAAACATTTTACAGTTATGCTAATTTTGTCTTATTTCTTGACTTGTATGTATTTCAGGATAGTAAAGAGATCTACATGACTTTGTGGAACACATCATGTGACAACTCAAGCTACAATATTGCAAGGTAGAACAAGGCAAATGCTGAGAGTTTTGAACTTCGTGTGAAAGGTGATGGGAGTACTTTAGCAGGGCACTTTATGACTTGAAAGGGTAAATATAGTTTGAACAAATGTGACTAAAGAGTTACGGTTGCGGTTTGGACATACAAGCATCCTTTCTAGTCAGGAGTAAATATTACCTATACCAAGATCTAATCGGAACATAAATGAGATTTGAACATGATTACATGCCTAGGTCATAACCATCACTCTTTATTTGTATTTGTTGAAGGTTTTTTATCTTATGTCCTGTTGCCTTCACAGTAATGGGACCAGATTATCCTGACAATCCATTTCAGAAGAGCTACTAATTGTAATGTCTGTCCTCTTAATAAGGATTTCCACAGGTCATCCATGTAGGATTTCTAATAAGTAAAAAAAAATAGAACTTATATCTATGATAAATCTGTGCTTGTGATGGGTTTAATCCAATTCTGACTGCTAATTTCAATTATCTCTAAGACTATCTGGTGCAGTTAAGGAATAGACCAAAATTAAACAATTTGTGCCTACTGTTAGGATATGAAAAAGTCCAAAACAATGAAAGTGAGAAAGCAAAGGGAAGATAACACTATGAAAACTACAACAATATCAACAACAAAAGTAAACACTGACTTTTTAAATTTAAAAAATACTCTACTGGAAGAGGTCTTTTTAAAAAAATTATGGGGGCGGAGCCAAGATGGCAGAGTAGAAACAGCTCATCCAAGCCTCTCTGCCCCCAGATTGCCCACAAACTATGTAAAAAAGGACTCTGAACAACTTCTGGAGCCCCAGCACCCACAGAACGACACAGAGAAGCTAACCTCCCGCTGAGGACAGCCCAGCAGCCCTGCAGGAAGGACCAGCACAGTGGTCTGGGACCTGGCAGCATGCAGCGCACAGAGCGCAGGAGCCGAGCCGAGCGGAGCCCAGGTCAGCATGAGCTGAGGTTTTAGCCCCAGGGCGGCAGGGCCAGCAGCCAGCTGGAGGAACCCCAGAACACCAGGAGCTGTGGCAACTCCAGAATTATCAACATAGACATGCCTAGGACAAAGTAAGAGGTTAGTGTCCTATGGACTTTAGGACCTGTATTTGGGGAATGCGTCAGCTCCCTCCCCTGGGAGCTAGAAGCCGCTGAGGAGACACGCCATTTTGTAGTTTTCAGAGGCATTTCCGGCTCCCAGCCTACAAATCATGGGGAGATCCAGCGATCAGTCTTGGAGGGTAATCGCTCTTGCTTTAACCTCCCTGGATCTGGATTGTGATCTAGGGTGGAAGTTGTGGGTAGGTTTACAGCTTACCAGAAACGGAAGTTGCCCCCCACACGTTCGGGACGAAAATTCCTCTAGCTGGCCTTAAAGCCATAGTGTGGCAACAAGCCCAAAAGTCAAGCAATTAAGTGGCAACATGCCAAGGCAAAGGAAACAGAAAAATGCAACCCTAGACTCTATTTTGGGGGCATAGAGCGGGAAAAGGACTGTGAGGTCAGAAGTCCTGCTCCAAAAGCCCCAGGGGAAAACATGAGCGGGTTGCAGGCCATAGAGGACCTTAAGAAGGACTTTAAAAATCAAATAAGAGAAGTGGAGGAAAAATTAGACAGAGAAATGAGAAGGATGCAGGAAAAGTATGAAATGAGGGTCAACAGCCTGACTTGAGGAAAACAACACCTTAAAAAATAGACTAGCTCAAATGGCAAAGGAGGCCCAAAAGGGCAATGAGGAGAAGAATGCCTTAAAAAGTCGAATTTGCCAGATGGAAAAAGAATCTCAAAAGTTCACTGAGGAGATTCATTCCTTCAGAGCTAGACTGGAGCAAATGGAAGCTAGTGGCTTTATGAGAAATCAAGATGCTGTTAAGCAGATCCAAACAAATGAAAGATTAGAAGGCAATGTGAAATATCTCATGGGAGAAACCACTGACCTGGAGAATAGATCCAGGAGAGACAATTTAAAAATTATTGGACTACCTGAAAGCCATGATCAAAGAAAGAACCTAGAAATCACCCTTCAAGAAATTCTCAAGGAAAATTGCCCTGATGTTTTAGATCCAGAGGGCAAAATAGTGGTTGAAAGAATCCATCAATCACCTCCTGAAAAAAGATCCCAAAAAGAAAACTCCCAGGAATATTATAGCCAGGTTCCAGAATCCCCAGATCAAAGAGAAAATACTACAAGCAGCCAGGAAGAAACAATTTCAATATTGTGGAAACACAATCAGAATAGCCTAGGACCTGGCAGCTTCTACACTGAGGGATTGAAGGGCATGGAATATGATATTCCAGAGGGCAAAAGAACTGGGAATGAACCCAAGGGTCACCTACCCAGCAAAACTGGGTATTTTGTTTCAGGGGAAAATATGGTCATTCAGTGGAATAGAGGACTTTCAAGCATTATTGAGGAAAAAACCAGAGTTGAATAGAAAATTTGACATCCAGACACAAGAAGGAAGAGATGCCTGAGAAGGTAATCAGGGAAAAGAAATCAAAGGAACTTATCAAAGTTGAACTATTTACATTCCTATATGGAAAAGCAATAACTGTGACTGATGATATCTTTCTCACTATGAAAATAATGGAAGAAGGGGTGTGGTCATATGAATACATATGTGAATGTGTGTGTATATGGTTACAGTTATATATGGATAGAGAGCATAGGTTGAATCTGTTGGGAAGGGAGAATACTCAAGGGATGAAATTATGAAGTGAGAGAGGAAAGTGGCAAGAGGAGATGGGGAGAGACAGGGTAGGGTAAACTATCCCATGTAGAAGAAGCAAGGGGAAGTGGTTGCAAAGGAGGGGGAGAATAAGGGAGGCTAAAAAGGCAAAACCACATTCACATTGAATTTGGTTCAGGGAGAAAATGACATACATACTAAATGGGATATCTCAGCCTGCAGCAGGATAGGGGGAAGGGGGATGAGAGGAGGGATGATGGATGGGAGGGCATCCTTGGGGTGAGGGGAGGTTGGAAGTACCCACTATAGAAGAGGGACAGGATTATGTAGGGAATGGACCAGGTGGGGGGTGGGATGAGTGGGAGGAATTATAAGCAGCCTTGTACAATATATCTACTATGATAATGTTTTGCATAGCTAGACATGTACAACATATACTGAATTACTTATCTCCCCAGAGGGAATGGGTGACAAGGGAGGAAGGAAATGGATCTGAAATCTGAGGTCGTAACATTAAATGTTTCAAATATATATAAATACTATTATTAATACTCTTTTGCTTGTAATAGGGAGATAAGATGTGCAGGCATTGGGACACAAAGATTCACCTTCCTCTAATGGAAAAGTCGATGGGGTATGGGAGAAGGTATGGGAGAGAGCAGATTGGAGGAAGTGATATCTTGTGGGACTACTATTCTGGGAGGTTGGGTAGGGGAATAATGGGGGGAAAATGATTGTAACTCAAAATCTGGTGGAAATGAATGATGTAAAACAGAAGTTAATAAAGCATTTGTTTAAAAAAAATTATGTTTCTTACATACTGACTTTTTCCTTTCCCTTTTCTTACTCTAAAAATATATTGTATTTACAACTTAATATTTTATAGCAATTCTTATAACTTGGGGTTCTTTTATGAAATTGGACTATCTCTAAATTAATTGGACAATATGATAAACCATAGAATCAAACCTATCTCAAAGTTGTATTCATCTTCAAAGGCCATTTTAGTCAATCTCTACTTGTCTAAGAATACCATCTGTCACATTGCCTACAAATTCTCACCTAACTTGAAAAACTAATCCACTTGAAAAAACATCAGTGAGAGACATACTCACCATCTTCCATTGCAATATATCATATTTTGAACAATTTTAGTTATTATGAAATATTTCCTCACATTGTACCAGCATCTTCATCTCTGCAAACTTTTTCTCATTGTCTTCTACTCTCTGGGATCACACAGAACAAGGTGAATCCTGCTTCAATGTGATAGTCCTTCAAGGGCTTGAAGAATTATATCTTATCTCCCAAAATTCAGCTTCTTCAGTATGAAAATCTCTAGTCCCTTCAACAACCTCTTGCATTCTTATCTCCAATCCCCTTACCATTTTGGTTTTCTTCTTCTTTCTGCATCTATCAAAAAATATGATTTCTAGATATAAACACAAAGCTACAAATTTACTTTAATTAGGGCAGAGTACAGTATGATTTTCATTTTCCTTATACTACCATTATTCTTCTTTTTTGAAATATATGAAATGATATTAGCACCCAAAATGATGTCAGATTTTTAAAAATCTACTATGTCATACTGTTAACTCATTGAAATATTCATCTAAAATCCTAGTTTGTTTTAATAGGAGCTATTATCAAGTCATGATTGGGCTTCTATACCATATTTGTGAAGCTGAAATTTTAACTTAAATATAAATCTGTATATTGCTCCCTTTAATATTTAATCTTATTTGAGCCTTACCATAATCATAGCCTTTCATACTCCTGATACTGAGATCTTGAATTTTAAATATCCTTTTGGACTTGTACATTGAAATTTTATAAACATGACTGCTATAACTTTAACCAAGTCATTGATAATAATGTTGAAAAGAATAGGGACAAAGACTAGTCAACATGATACTCCAAAGATTGTACTCTTTTTCTTTTTTAATTTCCAACCAAGAGTTACTGAATCAATTCAACTCTACCCCATCCTCTACTCACAAATTGCTTGGTACCTAATTTTATCCTACTTATGCTTTGTAAAACATCCTTTGTCTCTTTTCTTCCTACTCATTTACTCTTATATGTGGTTGGAGAAAGTCCTGCAAACATATTAGCTGGGTGAACTACAAATTTGTAAGATAATCTCATTTAGACCCTCTCTACAGCATGGCAATCTTCTAGTATTACTTAATTGACTCTTCCCCTCCCCATATTGATTGTCTTGTAATTTCCATTCTTTCCTCTAACTACCCACAGCACCACACACCTAACTTAGCTGAAGTTTTCAGGTCATTAGTCATAAGTTAGCTTCTGTCCCTATTTTCATGCCCCATTCCCCTGATATTATTTATTCCCAATTCTACATCCTCCTTTGTCCTAGTCTCTAATTGAAGTGGGCCTTCTCCTTGCCCATGCCTTCTAGCCTTCCCATTCCATATACCCTTGATTCCATCCCTTCACATTTTCTCCAGCAGATTTCTCCTACTATCAGCAATTATCTCTGATATTTAATCTCTCCTACTTTATTAGTTCCTTTCCTGATGGCTATTTACATGCCCAAGTTTCTCCCATCCTTAAAACACACTCCCTCTATCCTACTAAGACTGCTAACTTTTTTCCTATACTTCTCCCTTTCTCAATTATCTATCCTTAGTACTTCCAAATTCTTTTTTTCACTCTCTTCTAAGTCACCTTAAATCTGTGTCTAATGTTATCTGCCCTTTCCAAAGTAATCAATGATTTCTTAATTATGAAATCTAACGACCTTTTCTCAATCCATTTAAAAAATATCCTTTTTCTAGCATTTCTGTAGCACCCTCTTTATCCTGATATTCTCTCCTTTCTAGTTTTTTGTGACACTGATTTCTCTAGGTTTTCTGCCTACACTGACCACTTCTCTTAGTTTCCTTTCCTTGATTTCCATCCATGTAATGCCTATTAACTGAGAATATACCTAAATGTTGTGTCCTATGACCACTTCTTTTCTTTCTATAATCTTTTATTTTGTGATCTCAACAACTCCCATCAACTGTCATCTCTAGGCACATAATTCTCTGATCTCTATGCCCAACCCTAGTCTTTCTCCTAACTGGAAGGTATCACAGACTGCCTATCAAATGTTTGAAACTGACTATTTCATAGGCTTACTATGTTCAGAACAGATCATCCTCTACATTTTACCCCAAGGATAGGAATATCTTGTTAAATGCTTTGCTGGAAACCAAGTATGCTATGTCTTCAGTAATATCCTTATATGCCAGTATCAAAATCAAGCCATAAAAACCAATGAGATTACTCTAAGATGACACTGATCTTTAGCAGTTAATTGAAATGTTAAGCAACTATAGAGATGACTTCTGGGTAAAAATGTGTATACTATCTGAGAAAGCATTTTTCATTTATTTCTCAGAAAAAAATTGACTATATTGTCCAAATTTGAGATATGATTTGCTTTCACTCCATATTTGTATGCTTATCCATAAGATTAGATGAGAAAACAATGAATGTTTTAAGTAGATAGTCCAAAGGGAAAAAGTCCAATACATTATAATTTTCCCATTTTATGCCCTTTGTTATCCTTTTCTCAACATGGAAATTTCTTGCTGGTTGGAAGTAAAAATAAACTAACCTCTTTTAAGAAAAAGTGAAACCCTTTTATAATCAACTGAAAGGAAAAGAAAAGGAAGTTGTGTACTTCAGATCACATGAGTAATTCATATCTTTAGAAACTCAACTAGAATTAGCTGTACGATATGAAAATTTTTAAGACTAAAATGAAACTGAAAGCACATGATCATATTAAGAAAATAATATATAGATTTTTTTGTTTTTGTTTTTGCTTTTTGGAGGGTAATTGGGGCTAAGTAACTTGCCCAAGGTCACACAGCTAGGTTTTTGTTTGTGTGTGCAATAAGTGTCTGAGGCTGGATCTTAACTCAGGTCCTGACTCCAGGGCCGATGCTCTACTCACTGCACCATCTAGCCACCCTATATACAGATATTTTAATATCATAACATATATTTCAAAAAAGAATAAAAAACTCCATATATTCTCCATTCTATCCTCATCTCTGGTATAGTCAACAATATTATTATCCACAAAGCTTTTCAAAAATGAAATGAAAAGTGAAAGCACTCCTCATTTGCTCTGGACTTGTTATAGGAATGTAAATTGTTAAGATCTTCCCTGCCCCTAGGCCCTTTGAGAGCCTTAAGTGCACCTGGAGCCTGTGCCTAGAGGCTTGTTTTTCAGGAGATACTTTTTGATTGGGCAGTAGGTCAAGAGGTATGTTATATTCTCTGAGCCAGGAGAAGTCTATATAAATCCTGATGTGAGGCTTTGTTTTGGGGCTCACTTTGAGAAATGTTGTATGATTTGACCAGAGGAGACTCTGGGCAGCTGTTGAGCCCCCCAGCTTTGAAAAACCCAGATATTGATGCTTCCCTCTCTGCTAACTAAGTATGGATGTAATGGTTGGACAGTTGGAGGCCTGTCTACTCGATCTGTTTATTCCTCTCTCTTGTAATTTCTGCTTGTAACCTCTGTACACTCTGAAGTTCTGGGTGCTGGGTTCTTTTCCCCCTGAACTAGGTAAATGATATGTTTGATTGATTAAAGCAAGATTGTTAACCCATTTTGAGTTGCTTTCCTTTAGAAAAGCAGATCTAAGAACCTGTGTTGGCAGCCACCCTGGGGATGCTGGGGTGCTGCTGCTACAGAACTCAGTGAGTAAATTATGGCACAATCTTGATTCATACTTTACCAATACACTTTTGGATAGGAGCAACTGATATGTTTCAAAATGCAATTGAAGTGGTTGCCTGGACACCAGAATGATGCAATTGTCTTTCTTGTACCTTCCTAGTCTCTTTGTCTCTTTGCTTTATCTTTGTTGTTGTTGTCATTCATGTCAGCCTACTTCCTGGGCATTTTCAGTTATTACACCTATGCTGGGGTCAATGTAAAGGAAAATTAAGAAGAGATCTGGGATATTATCCTGTGCATTCAGTGTTGAAAACAGATTATTTTGCACTCAAAATAAGAGTTATATGCAATAGAATTATCTAGATCCAATTCTGCATCTTTTGGGATGTAGTAACCTCAAAACTAACATTTTTATGCTATATTTCATAGTTAAAATATCTCTTCATAATGCCATTTCCATTTCATAAAGTTTTATGAGAATTCTAGCCTTAAGATCAGAAGGAAATCTACTAAAAGTCTTACTGTATTATAATGTAAGGTTTTTAATAGAGTTGTTTTAAAAATAATTATTTTAGGCTCCTGATGCTAATCACCACGGCAATCACAATTGCATACTTTCTGAAAATAACACATATAGTTGGATTGTTATTATTTTAAATACTACATGAAGAAAATTAAATATACCACTCCAATTAATAATAACTACAATTATGTTTCTACTTCCTTGAAAATAATACTGAAACATTCCCTCCCCAGAACCTGACAAATATGGGTAAAAATTATTTGTAGTTTTTTCTTTACTTTTTATGATCATCTGATATGATTGGGACTTAGCAAGATCTGATATAAATAATCTTATTAAAGACTTGTAACATTTTAATTTGAAGCAGAAAAATCTCAAATATTAATTCCTAGATGAGTACTCATAAAATTTCTAATCCTTTTATTTTATTTTTTCAAAGTTGGGGTTAGAAAGATTATAGGATATATGCAAGTGAGTATGTATGCCTATGTTATTGTTTTTAAATTTATTTTCAAGAATAAGATGTATTTGATTAATCAAATTATTTTACATAAAAATTACATTTAGAAAGTTATAAATACATAGAGTAGATTCAGTTCAATACAGCTCCATGGAGTTTTAAGAATGATATGAATTCTGTTTTACTAGCTAATATTACATATTTTGTGCATACACATAGCTAGAAAGTTTTATTGCTTGACATTTCAATATTACTTCCACAGCTATATGCATATGCAAACAGAATTTTTTGTTATTGAAAAGTACTACATTGCCGTGTAAACATAACAAAAAAAAAAAATAAGTGCGTGGTAAGGATTTAACCAGGGGATATAATCCCAGGGTTTATTTTCTATTTACTTCAAACCAGCATGCATCTGCCATGTTGCAAAAAGGCTAGCTATGGACATAAGCCTAAAGGCTACACCATTACTGACTTTATCCACACTCCTTTTTCTTCAATCCCTTCCAGTATCCAAAACAAAAAGTAACATTTTGGATCAAAAAGTCTATTCTGATTTGGAATGTATTCATTATGTAGAGATGGTTGTAAGATTTACAAAGTGCTTATATTCTCTCATTTCACTGATACAATAACCCCTGTGATGTAAATGCTAATATTACCACCATTAAACATATGTAGAAACTGAAGCTGAAAGTCAACTGTGACTTTCCTAGGGTCACACAACTAGTCTGTGTATAAGGCAAGATCCTTAGTTCTTTCTGACTCCTAGACCACTCTAAAATCTTCATTAATTATCTCTGTTTCCATGTATTAAACTCACATAATATTCATGCATTAATTTATTCACTACCAAGCTTATACAATGTACATTTCATCTACAACTACTTTTCAGGGATTCAAAATGATCCATATAACCAACCTTACAAATACTATTGGAACTGCAGAATGTTCCACCGTTCCCTAAAATTCTGAGTAAGGTACTGAAGTGAGATTTCACATTAGTCTTATAGCAGCAGAATCATACTATTTACCCGAGGCAGGCAAAGAAAAGATACTGAAAGAGGAGGTAGAAGGGTTCCAAAGCAAACTTTATCATTTAGTCTCAGTCTTGATTTAGTTGTCAAGAAAGAGTTTTTTTTTTTTCTTTTGGCCACTGATGTCATCTATATGCCCTGTTGACCTTGGCTAACCCCATTTATCAAACCTAAAATGAAAACCTGGATAAGGCATAGTTGAGGTAATTATTTCAAATAACAATGTCATATTTATAGAATAATAAAAATAACAACAAAAGAATAGTTGACATTCATATAGTACTTTAATACTAGCAAAATTCTGTAAAAACATTTCTTTTCTACAGTTTACAAAGCAGTTTTCTCCTGGCTACCCTGGGATGTAGGTCACCCAAATACTGTTCATTGTTCATGTGAAGCAATTAAGGATGAAGATTAAATGATTTGTTCAAGATCATGCTACTAATTGGTGGTGGAACTGAAACTTGGACCATTTTCCCTCGACTTCCGATCTAGTGCTAAAAGATAGCTAAATAGTGCTACAGATAAAACACAGTTCCTAGAGGCAGAAAGAATTAGGTTCAGATCTGACTTCAGAAACTGACTAGACATACAATGCTGGGTAAGTTACCCTCAGTTTTCTCAACTGTGAAATGGGAATAATAACAGCAACTAATTCACAGGTTTATGAGGAGCAAATGAGATAACATTTGTAAAGCACTTAGCATAGTGCTTGGTATATACTAGGTGCTTAATAATTGTTTCCTTTCTTAAAATGGGAGAAATAGTAGGAATTAAGACAAGTAAGACAATTCTGTTATGTGATGATAACCTTTTGACAGTTAAATCTCAAAATCAATAACAGAGGTGGTAGTGTTTTATGGTAGATTGAGAATCATGGATTTTTAGAATCATATAATCCCAGAGCTGAAAAGAACCACAGTGGTGATCTAGTCCAACCCTTCTATAACATAACTGATAAGGGTTTTTGCTTGAATATCTCCAGTATGGGGAAAGTCAGTATCTACTATGGAAATCCACCCACTCCCCTTTGTATAACTCCAATTATAATGAAGTTTTTTCCTGATGTTGAATTAAAAACTGCCTCTTTTCAATATCTTCCTATTGATCCTTGAGCAACTAGTGGTACAGTGGATAGAGTGCCTGGCCTTGAGTCAGGAAGACTTGAATCCACATTTGGCCTTAGATACTTACTTAGCTGTGTGACCCTGGCAAAGTCACTTAATCCTATTTGCCTCAGTTTCCTCATTTGTAAAACGAGCCAGAGGAGGAAAGCTACTCCAGTATCTTTGCCAAGAAAACTCCAAATGGGGTCATGAAGTCAGACACTTCTGAAATAATTGAACAGCATTATTCCTAACTCTACCCTCTATGGCCAATTAGAAGTAATCAATTTTGGGGCAATTAGGTGGTGCAGTGAGTAGAGCGTCGGCCCTGGAGTCAGAAGGACCTGAGTTTGGTTCCGGCCACAGACACTTAACTCACACACAAACAAAAACCTAACCTGGTTCTGGCCACAGACACTTAACTCACACACAAACAAAAACCTAACCATGTGACCGTGGGCAAGTCACTTAACCCCAGTTGCCCTCCAAAAAGCAAAAAAAAAAAAAAAAAAGTAATCTATTTCTTCTTTAACATCACAGACTTTCAAATCTTAGTAGGTAGCTCATATAACCCCACAACCCCTGACTGCAAATACTCTCTGCTTCAGCCTCTACTTTCCAAGTTTTGTCAGCTGATGAGTGTAAAACAGAATCTCTGGGTCATTTATACCTCTCTGTTTTATTAATATTTCTATTTTCCAACATATCTTCAGTGTCACTGATGCAAAGGCTCTGTCCAATGATTCAAATCACAACCATGTTATGCATCCATACTTCCCATACATAGTACTTGTGAAGTTTTTGTTCTCTGATTTAAGATTTTGTTTTTACTCTTATCATAAGCCGTCCTATTAGTTGATCATCATCTTGCCTAAATTGGGCTCAAAGATATTACTTCAGATGTACTAGAATACCATGGCAAAATATTGCAGAGCTATCATCTCCCTGGTTTGAGGTTCTATGTCTATCTTAATTTAACATAATATGATACTAAGAGTCTTTGTTTTCACTTCTAGGACATTGTGAACTTGCAGTTCATTAAAAGTGCTATCAATTTATAAAACTAGTACCTAGCCACACACCTTACAACTCACACTGGTGAAGCTTTTGAACCCAAGTATAAAATTTTTAAATTTATACTTGTTAAATTTCACTTTATTGGATTAAGACTAATGTTCTAATCCATCACGATCTTTTGTTTTTGTTTTTTCTCCTGATGCTAAGATCTTTTGATTAAATTATACCTTGCAGGGTCATCTGTCAAATTATTGTGTGCCATTTAAATCTTTAGTTGAGACAGGGATATCCATAAAATGGAATTCAAAGCCTCTGAGAAATTGACTAGGGATAATACATTAAGACCATATAAAAATAGGAAATACATGCAGTCATACATTTTAGAATATCTTTCAGTTTTTGTTTCTTTTGCATCCGAAGTTCTAAGATACAAGAGAGAGAATAGAAGGGCATAGGAAGCGTCTTGTGCCTTTTGGGTCATGATAGTCACCGAGAGAACTGTGTTCACAATGACATTTTGGGGTGTTCCCACTGCCTTGAACATGAGCTAAATCTCTATCACCTATCAGAATCTGAGAATTGAGACACAGATCCAGAGTTTCAAGCTGCCTTCTGGGATTAAGGGGAGTCACTTCAACTACCGTTTTGAGGCAAACTGAAACAGAGAGAATCCAGGGTTCCTATGTTAGCAATTTCAGGCAGTCATACCAAGTAATGAGACAGATATGTGCCCACTCACTCTCTGATCCTTCTTTCCTTCAATTGATTGAGGTCCTTTCCTCTGAGAAAAGGTTCCAGGATCATAAGTCTGTTGTTTGTCCTTTTGTCAGTTCTGGAAAGCAGGAAGTACTCAAAAGGAAGTTCTCAGCATCTGGAAATGACAAGCAGAATGGATAGGGATTTGAAACTAGTTCATATACTTTACAATGATCTCTTGTATTTCTACAATAAAAATGCCTGTAGATGTAGTGTGGATTGTAACTCAATGATATGAAATACAAATAGTTAATCAGGTTAAGAGAAATTTCCCAAGGACAGGGGAAGGGCATTGAAATTTCCATAACTCTCATAAATCATAGTAATATTCCTTTTCCATGTCTATCCAAAAGAGGCTCTTAAGCTCCTCTCTCTCTCTCTCTCTCTCTCTCTCTCTCTCTCTCTCTCTCTCTCTCTCTCTCTCTCCCTTTTTCACTATATGTGTGTCTTCCAAATGACATTATAGGGGTGTTCCCACCACCTCTCTCTTTGTCTCTTTCCCTCTCTCACTCTGTGTGTGTTTGCGTGTGTGTGTATGAGAGAGAGAGTGAGAGAGAGAGAGAGAGAGAGAGAGAGTGAGAGCACATTTTGGTAGTCTGGTGAAGCCTGTAGATCCCTTATCCAAGTAATGTACTTAAAGGATAAAATTAAATACATAGAATTACAAAGCAAACCAATTATTTTGAAATACAATTAATCAAAATATTTAAACCATAGCAATGGGTCCCAGATTAATAACATCTCCCCTGCAGTAATTTAGAATTCACTTTTGCACTGGGAAGAGGTGAAGTGGTGCCAGGTGCTAGTAGTCTTAGAGCACAGAGCCTCCTGATGAGTGGGGAGATATAATTCAGCCATTTGACAAATCATCAACATCAATCTCTAATTTCCTTAGCAAGTATAACTTCAAAGGCTAGAGACTTGAGATTTTTTTTCTTTTTTCTATATATATTCCTTCTCTTGGTGATTTCATCTGCTTTCAGAAATTCAATTATAATTATACATATCTTGTATATAATTATATATGTCTTTATAATTACAGACAGGCACTATTACTCTCCAATAAAATCCAGTCTTGAACTGCCAGCTTTTTATTTGACCAGTCCACCTAGAAGTCCCATTAATATTTCCAATTCAATTGGCTTTAAAAAGAATTTATTATCATCATACTAGTCTTTCCTCCAACCTGAAGGAACTGGTGGCATGACAGACAGAGTGCTGGGCCTAAAGTCAGGAAGAGTCATCTTACTGAATTCAAATCTGTCCTCAGATTCTTACCAGCTGTGTGACCCTGGGAAAGTCACTTAAAATGTATTTGCTTCAGTTTCCTCATCTATAAAATGAAGTGGAGAAGGAAATGGCAAATCACTCTAGTATCCTTGCCAAAAAAAAAATGCCAAATAGGGTAAGGAAGAGTGAGAAATAACTGAAAACAACTGAACAACAACAACAAAACATTTTTAAGAGCCTACCATGTGCCAGGCACTGTACTAAGTTCTGGGAATACAAAAAGAAGCAAAAGAAAATTCCTGCTCTTAGAGAGTTCATAATCTAATGGAAGGAGACAATAAGAAAATACAAATCAGCTATTTACAAGGTAAACAGAAAATAATTAAAAGAAAGAAGACACTAAAATTAAGAGTGGTTGGCAAAAATTTCTTGTAGAAGATGAGATTGTAGTCAAAACTTAAAGGAAGCCAGGAAGGCCAAAAGGTGGAGATGAGGAGGAAGAGCCTTCCAGAAATGGAAAACAGTCAGCAACAATGCCCAGAGCCAAGATATAGAGTGTCTTGTTCATAGAAGAGAAGGAATAGAGTCAATGTAATGAAGAATGTGTAGTGGGAAGTAAAGAATAAGAAGATTAGGGGTGGCTAAGTGGTGCAGTTAATAGAGCACTGGCCCTGGAGTCAGAAGGACCTGGGTTGGGATGCAGCCTCAGACACTTAACACAAAAACTAGCTGTGTGACCTTGGGCAAGTCACTTAACCCCAACTGCCCTCCAAAAAGCAAAAATAAAATAAAATAAAATAAAATAAAACAAGAAGATTAGTAAGGGTAAGCAAAGGGAAAGGTAGTTACAACTTCATTCTTGTCACTACCTATAACAGGCACCACCTCCATATAGTCAGAAAAGAGGATTTCAGAATTCTTTTGTGTGGAGGTGGCTCATTGTTTGCAATGAAAAGATAAAAAGTTTGGTCATTTTTATATGTGGCTAAAGTGGGGTAGAAGATTACGTTATGAGAAGTGAGTAGATTGAGAAACTGAGTAGAGTGTTTGAAGGAGATCCAATACGTATGTTTTACCGACTGTCCCCAATACCTGGAATATTCTTCCTTCTTATCTCCACATCCTGGATTCCCTGGCTTCCTTGGCTTCCTTCAATTTTCAGATAAAAGCCCAACTTCTTTAACAAGATTCTTCCTGGTCCTGATTAATGTTAATACTTTGCTTCTGAAATTATATCCAATTTATCATGAATATATTGTTTCTATGTATTTGTTTGTTATCTCACCCATTAGATTGTGAGTCCCTTGAAGGCAAGTCTGTTTGGGGCTTTGTTTTCCATGCCACTACATTGCACAGTGCCTGGAACATGATAAATTCTTAATAAATGCTTGATTTTTTATTTAAATTTTGAGGATCCCCTATTTACCTAATATTTCATATGCTTCATTTTCTGACTTATTTTATTTTGAAAGAAAAAAAGAGGTGTGTACAAATTTATGCATAGTACTATTACAGAGCCTTGGGCATGAAATTCTCGAAGTAGAATTAAAATATTATGAATATTTGAGAGTCAATAATTACTTTTTTTTTTAGCACTGTTTCTCTCAATGTTTAATGTCTCCCTCTTCCAGGTCTCATTTTGATTTAAAGATGGATATGTTTTCAAAGTTATGTCAGAGGAGCACATATTCTGCTAAGACCTACTCATCTGGAAACATTTTGAATCTCCCTGTATTCTGTCATCTGAAGCCCAATCCCAACTAAACAGCTGAAGACAAAGAATCTTATCATCAGAGAATTGGTCAGTAAGTGAATGATAACTTTATATATAATCGTCATAAATCACGAAAACTTCACCCCTAAAGTATGGACAGTGTTGTAATGCCAGTTGATGGAGGTTGTACCCACATGGATGAAATCAGATACCTTTGAAGTTCTGAAATACTAGTAAGAAGAACAGAATAAAAAGGTACAATTTCACTCTACATCTACCTAGGAACTCATTGTAGAGATGTACTCATTTAAAAGATATATAGGTAATGCATTGCCTACATTTGAGCAATGTAGTCATTGACTCCTTAGTTCAAATAAATATTTTGAGTAAATTATGTCTGTAAAATAATTCTTTTACAAAAACTTTAACAGGAAAGGACAAAAAGGAGGGCATGGTATTGTTTACTTTTAACAATAAATGACAATGATTTATTCCTCTCCAAAGTTGAAATGTTTTGAGGACAACTCTGATAAATTTCACCCTGGGAAAAGCTCTGCTAAATTTTGTTCCTTTATCTTTCAGCACAGTGAGAATTTGAAAGTGGATGTTAAAAAGCTTGGATATTTTCCTCAGAGAATGATAGGAAATCTATTGAGGTACAAGGTATTTTCCCTGTGTTTACTGAGGAAATATTAGTACACAGGTTTTATGGGTAGGGCATTTCAGCTGCTGAAAAGGAAAAGAACCAGTCAAGAGAACATTTATCCCTCCTTTGTGGGAATGGAATACAAATATCCTGTTTACTGCGATTGATATCAAAGTTCAAAAATAAAAGAACACCAGATTATTCTAGGTGCTGCCTTTTATTGTGCTAACAACAACAAAAAACCCACAAAAGCTAGCATCTGAGAAGTATAGAAAAATAGCACTCAGTCCATCTTTATTACGAAAAGTGTTCCCATTCACAATGGAAGGGAGATGAAAATATATCTCACAATAGAAGGAACAGGAGCACAGCAACCAGGCTACAGACTTGGCAATTCTGATGTTTTCTAAAGCACTGATATAAAAATGTGTATTTTTAAAGGTTTTACCCTTTTTAGGAAGGCTCTTTCACATAATTTTCTTGACTTCTCTAACAGTATAATATATGAAACAATAGAGGAAATACTTCTACTGCTAAGAAACTGAAATAAATTTCCAGTTGGTTTAATTTAAAGATAAAAAACAAAAGACCATCATTCATAGAGACATTGAAAGTTAGGAAAGATATTTTTAAAACACATACTATGGAGTAATACACACTTGAATATACACACAGGTATTTATATTTATCAAATTAACCAACTCATTTCTAATTCTTCACTTTGATTCTTATTATAAGGGGAAAGCCCATCCATCAGCTGAATATTTCTTTAAAAATATCATATGAATCTATTTACCCTGCTTTGATCAGCTAAGAGGGAAGAAATGGAAAATTTAAGTGAGAATGAGGGGCATTTATGCAGTGGGTGTGACCAGAGCAGTCTTTGCCATAAATAATATTCCCTAAAGAATGACATCTTATTGTCTTTACTAGTGTTAGAGGTGATCTGATGGATATAGGGGAGGGGGCTGCTAAGAGGGGCAACTAGGTGGTTAAGTGGAAAGAGTGCCATATCTGAAGTTAGGAAGACTTGGGTTCAAATATGGCCTTAGACATTTACTATGTGACCCTGGGCAAGTCACTTAACTCTATTTGTCTCAGTTTTCTCATCTGTAAAATAATCTGGAGAAAGATACGTCAAAAGAATCCAGTATCTTTGCCAAGAAAACTTCAAATGGGGTCACAAAGAGTCAGACATGGCTAAAATAGCAACAAGCTGTTAAGAAATGTAATTTTGTGTCAGACTCAAGGGAACCCTGAAGAGAGCTAAAGTAGTGGGTAGACATCTAAGTAATACATAGTAGCTGATTTTTAGGTGTCATGAATTCATGTTATATTTTATATGTATTATAAGTTGATATTTAATACTAGACTCTAAATATAATAGCAGGCAAATTTATTTTAAAAGATACTTTGTAACTTACCAATTCTTTTGGGCAGTAATGTGAATAGGTCACAAGAGCAAGAGTGAAAAGGGGGACCAGAATGATTATGCTGGTGGCAGATAGTAAACAGACCCTTCTGACAGAGGAAGTGAAATATCTAGGCAGTAAGGGCAACTTTAGTAATTATCATTGTAGGTCTAACTCATGCATTATCATAAGACTTTATGTTACAAATGATATTAAAGAATGTTTCTGTAATGTTTTTAGATTATGAAACTTTAATATAATTTTTGTCTTCAGGATATATAGTTCTTGACACATCTTGAATTATTTCAACCTACAAAATATATGAAAATGCACAAAATATTAGGCCAGGATATAACACCATAGAAGGAAATTTCTTATTATAAAATGCCCTTCTGTTATGTGGTTGCCAGTCTACCTGCCAGCTGATGTCAATCTACTTGGTTTGTCCAGTGCTTCAGGCATTTCTGTTGCAAGGATTACATATATATCTGCAAGTATCATTAAAAGAAAAAGTTTTATCCTCTCATCACAGTTTTACCATGTAAATGATCTTTCATCTAATAATTGTATATATAATTTTTTTCTCAAAAGTCTTCTCATGAACATGTGATAACAGCAAAATTATTATTTGTTAAGGATACTGTGGCCAGAGAATAACTCCTGTTGTTTGTTACTGTTATTGCCCTGTTGCTGTTGTTTCCAGATACAGTTTAATTGAAAACTTCTAGGTCAAAAGATAAGGAAGTAAGGAATCAATTTACCAGCAAATGAGTAATCCACAGATTATATAGAAAATCTAATCAAACAAAAGATGCTGAAACAAAAAACAGCAGGTTACTTGTAATTAGTACTTTCATTCCTAATCATAAAGGATTACAAGTTAAATCAGAAGCCTATAGGTAATCTAACACAGAGACATAGCCAAGAAAAAAATTGCTAGTAACTAGTGAATTAAATAGGACCTAATTTGGTAAATTAACCTTGACACTTCAATGGTTATATGATCTTATCACATAGATATCTTATTATATGTATCTTATCATATAGGTATCTTCTTATATAGGTATTTTATCATATAGATAACTTCATGTTCTCTCTAGTATGATTCTTATATAATATCTTTCCATAATCATCCAGATAATTCCCACTCACCAGGCTAGAAGCTTTTGTGGGTATTTTATAATTTTGAACGAATGCTAGGGCAGGATTCAAGCTGTGCACTCACTCTTGATAAATGATCAGCATACCTCAGTTTACACTGATATGTACCCTTATGTAGCAGCAAGCACCCCAATATCCCCGGGGTAGCTGCCAATATAGGTTCTTAGATCTGCTTTTCAAAAGGAAAGCAACTCAAAATGGGTTAACAAGCTTAGTTTAATCAAACAAACATACATTACCTAGTTCAGGGGAAAAAGGTCAGCACCCCGAACTTCAGAGTTACAGAACTTACAGATCAGACAGGCTTCCAAACTGTCCCAACATTACATGCATCAATACCAAATCACAGTTACCAGAGAGGGAAACATCAACATCTGGGTTTTCAAAGCCGGGGGGCTCTCAACAACGGCTTCCCAGAGTCTCATCTGGTCAAATCACACAACACTGCTCAAAGTGAGCCCCAAAGCAAAGCCTCTCCTCAGGGCTTATATAGCCTTCTCTTGGCTCAGAGAATGTAACAACCTCCTTGACCCACTGCCCAATCACAAAGCATCAAGGTGTGGGCTTTCCTGAAAAACAAGCCTCCCACCACAGGCTCCAGGTGCACTTAAGCTAGGGGCAGGAAAGATCTTTAAATTTGCATTTCCATTACACCTTAATATCTCTTTTTGCCACATTTAATGCAATACATACATGATCACTAGTAATGAGCTGTAGATTATATGTACTGTGACTTTTCAGTGTCCTTTGGGCAAAATTCAATTTACATCTTTTCTGAGTACTTAGTGGTCCATATTTGTAGCAGCAAGCACCCAGCATCCCCAGGTTGCCTGCCTACACAGGTTCTTAGATCTGCTTTTCTAAAGGAAAGCAACTCAAAATGGGTTAACAATCTTGCTTTAATCAAACATATCATTTACCTAGTTCAAGGGGAAAAGTCAGCACCCCAAACTTCAGAGTATACAGACAGAAGATACAAGAAGACAGAGAAACGTTTCAAGCAGACAGGCCTCCAATTGTTGGACCATTACATACATCCATACCTAGTCACAGTTACCAGAGAAGGAAGCATCAAAGTTGGGTTTTCATAGCTGGGGGGCTCTTAACAGCTGCCCAGAATCTTGTCTGGTCAAACCACACAACACTTCTCAAAGTGAGCCCCAAAGCAAAGCATCCCTTCAGGATTTAGATATCCTTCACCTGGCTCAGAGAATGTAACAAAGCTTTGACCCATTGCCCAGACCCACTGCCCAATCACAAAGTATCTCCTGAAAAACAAGCCTCTGGACACACACACATTCTAGGTGCACTTAAGCCTATCAAAGCGCCTAGGGGCAGGGAAGATCTTAAATTTACATTCCCATTACAATATTTTGCAACCATTCAGCACCATTAGGAGGGTAAAGATTTTTAAAAGATGTGATTTTAGGGCAATGAGTCCTTCAGATAATTTTAAGTATTGCACAATTTTCCAAATAATGTAAAGTCTAACCTTCCTGAATCTTGGGGCCATTTTTTTTTTGTTCATTAGCTGACACAAAACCTATCCCATGCAAAGAGATACCTGCATAGTAGAGAAATATATGTATATAGATGCATAGAGAAATAAAATACATTGTGTAGATATCTATATCTACATATAGATATTTTACCTATATAGAGAGGAGATAGATAAATTACAATTCCTGGTATTTCATTGGTTTAGAGAAATTTTCTTAGTATTTTCCTCCAGCAATGCACATAGATGCCTTCTCTAAAATTTATAGTCTTTGAGATTTGCCTGGTGACCTTTAAAGTTTATGACTGAACCAGTATATGTCAGATAGATAGTTGGCCTCAAATTCAGGAATACCTAGTTTCAAATAATGCATCTGAAATGAAGCTATGCAGCCCCAGGGCAAGTCACTTGACTTCTCACTCTAGGTAACTATCTAAGGCTTTAAATTGTACAGAAGGTACCAATTACATTACTAGAGAAAGTTCCTTACAGGGAGCTCCCTACTCAGATGAAATCAGAGGTTAAAAGTGTCCCTTCATAAGTCTATGAGGAATGGCAATAAAAGATGGATGGTGAGTAATGAGATGGACCCAGAATTGAAGAGAAAGAGGAGAATAGGAAACTGTGCAGTGTGTTCAATGCTCCCAAGGGATCTTTACCACAAAAGCGCATCCTCTAAATATCAATACACTCCAGGTGATGTTATATGGTTATAAATTTTGATGGCTATGAACGCGGAAAACTAAATTGTTACCTCGCACAAAGGTGAAAAGGTATACTCTTGGTATAATTAAATTCTCTAAAGATATATTTATTTTTTAAAGATATATTTATATATGTATACACATACACATAACATGTTTAAATGTAATATTATGTGTAGGTATATAAATAGATGTGTATTTAGAAATAAATTTAGATAATATATACATAAATATTTATAGAATCTATATGCATTCATACACAGATTTTTTTTTTTTTTTGCTTTTTGGAGGGCAATTGGTATTAAGTAACTTGCCCAAGGTCACGCGGCTAGGTTTTTATTTGTGTGTGCGTTAAGTGTCTGAGGCCGGATCTGAACTCAGGTCCTTCTGACTCCACGGCCCATGCTCTACTCACTGTGCCACCTAGCCACCCCCATACACAGATTTCTATGGCTGTATCCATACATTTATACATGCACATTCTGATAGTTTTGGGGATGGTGATGGAATATAAGATTACAAATGTGAACAAGATATATTCTCTTCTCTAAACTAACTGAATAATGGTAAAGTATGCAGAGTGTCTTTCCTATGAAGCTAACTTCCATATGCCCTATTTTTGTCATGTATGAGCTGATTTATATTTGTTGTCTCCACCCCCTTGAGGTCAGGGACCATTTTTTTCCTTTTTCTTTGTAACCAGTACTTAGCACAGTGCCTGTTAACATTTTAAGTGCAATAAAAACAAAATATGTGTAAAGTACCAAAAGAGAAACATAGATGCAAATCTATGAAGCTAAAAGGAGAAATCTTTGTTCAGTGGTATGATCAGGTTAGATTTTTACAATGGGTCCTTGGCCTTAGCTGGAGATGAGCTCATGATCAGATAAATAGAATGAACTGGAATCTTCTATGATGTAAGTTGTGATATCAGATCAGGCTGCTTTAAGTGCAGTGTCCCTAGTGAAATCTTAGTAAGAAACAAGAAACTGAGGCAACATGAGACTACCATGAAATATAGGGCAGAAGTAAGCACATGGAATAGTGAATAGAGCCATGAATTTGGAATCAGGAAGGAATAGCTTTAAATCTATTAAACTTAGTCCCTATGGATTACATTTAGCATCTCTGAGCAAAAATTTTCTTCATCTTTCAAATGGAGGTAATAATACCTAAAGTATCTAGATTCCAGGGTTCTTATAAGACTCAGACAGGAGATTGTATGGGAAGTGCTTTGCAAATTTTAAAGTGGCTTGTAAATTTTAAGTTGTTATCTATCCCAGATCTACGTTATAAGTCAGCAACACTGCAGCTTTGAAATTGAAGTAGTAAGCCCTGACATTTCACCAGCTTACAAGGGGCCCATCTTTGTATCCTGAATTCCTGGAACCCAGAAATCCTCCCCTCGGCTTGATCAGTGAACAGCCTGCTTTATCTAAGTGCCCCAGCCCATGTCCTGCACCTGCATGATATCTTGCCTGATCAGTCTGCCCCATTCTAACTGTTACTCCTGATGGTGGTTTTTGACTAACCTGTGTGTCTACTGGGGTTCAGGGCAGCTCCTGGGACTTAATCCCTAGGTCTGCCGCCTAATAAACACTTCCTGAATTCGATTACTGGTGGTCTTGGCCTGTTGATTCTGTCCGAGTGTCCATTTCAAAATCTAAAGGGTAAAATGTAAAATCATGAACTAAAGTCGACAGAAACTGGATACTTTTATTGAACTGAACTTAAATAAAAAGAGAAATTTTCAATGTGACTTACTGAATACAGTAATGTCAGCATCTTTTAAACCTCTGGCAATGGTGGGTTGAAGTTCCTAACTCTATAAACTTAACAAGTCACTGAACATTTCCTACCCCTTAATTATCTCATCTGTAAAATAGTTGTTGGACTAAATGATTTCCAAGATCCCTTCTAGGACTAAATCTATAATCCTGTTATCCTATAGCCTTGTTCTTCTGAACTTCAGTTGTTGACAGCTCTGACATACTTATAGTTATTTTCTATATGAGAAACAATAGAGTTTGTGGAACTTCAGATATCTTTGTGAACACTTAATTTTCTTAAAGTAAAATGCTAGGTTCATAAACTCAGAATCATTGCATATTAGTGCTGCAAAAGAATTTAGATATGATCTAGTAGTCCAACCCCCTCATTTAAGAGATGAGGAAACTGCTCACAAAGTAACTAATAATTACTAGACTTCCTCTGAATTTTTTTTTATTTCATTGAGCCTTTAAATATGTTTTAGCAATCAAATAAATTAATGGTTACAAGAAATCAAGTCAAACCATAATTGAATCATTACATGATTTAAATATACTGCATTGTTCTTTCCCCCCCAACAGCATTTCATTATTATCAATGGCTGGAAAACATGCTTCACATAAAAAAGAATGGATCCTTTCACAACTGGACAGCTTCAACTTCTGAAGTGAAACACCTGGATCATTGCCTTAAAATTATATTTTGCTCTTTGAATAAATAGAATGTGAAGAGCTTCTGTTATCCACTGGATTCAGGGGAAACATTATGCGTTCAGTAACTCTGTGTGCAATGCTGAGAAAGTCTATTATAGCAATTCAGTAGTACAAAGAACTTTTAAAAAATCACTGGCAGATAGAGCTATTCATTTGTGAATAGTACATTATCATCCAGTGAATAACGGAATGCAATATCATTTATCATTGTCAGTCACTGACATCTTGTGCACAATGAAAGAGATGTTTGATTACGGAATCATTCTGAATAATTTGGAAGTACAACTTTACCAACCCTTTTAAATATGCCATTATATTTATGTTAATAATGGACCACGTTATTTGGGTTCCAAACCAACTTTAGCTATTTTTTTTCCTAGTTTAAATGATGATGATTTTAAAAACATCTGAAAATTCATGTAGCACAATTTCCTTGGTTTCCTATTAAGAGAATTATCTGTTCATCATGCTCTGGTGCAGAACTAAAAGAAGTTTCTAAGAGGAAGATGCAATGATAAAAAAAAAGTTAAAACCCAAAGTCAAACTATAGCTCTTGCATCTATTTCCCAGGAATTTATACCCCAAATATTCTCCTTATGATTCAACATCTTCTGACATTTGGTTTAATAACCTCAAAAATCTAAGTCATAATTGCAAAGTCAGAACAAATAAGTTCAATTTTTTGCATTGTTGATGATTAAGTTTACAACAAAAAAGATGATTAAGGTCAGCCAGGTACCTAGTATTAATAAGCTTCTACTATGTATTGGGCATTGTGCTAAGTACTATTGAGAATAAGCCTTTGCAAATTTACCATGGAGTACCAACACATATCCATTTCAGTGGGAAGGATCAAATACTCTTGATTAAGTACCAATCCATTTTCAACACTACCATTTTTTAGGAATATTTAATTTCAAGACATATTGTAAAAGAGTCTTCTGAAGATTTATGTAAGTTAAGGTGCTTTACACATTAAATGTTGGCTACAGGATATACTAAATTATATGTGCATCATCAAACAAACATGGATGTATTTTACCTTGAAACATTCAGTGTTTTAAATATTGAAGACTACTAGGTAAAAAAAAAAAGTATTTGAATAAGTTAACAAGAGTGTTCAGGTTCTGCTGGATGTCTCTGATCTCAAAATTTCACTTCAAGTTCTTTTCAGATCTAATCTGCCTAAACCTAGAATCTTGATAATGGCAATAGGATAATTTATACCATCATTATTCTTCTCATGAATTTCATACAGAGTGGAGCCATAGAAAAAGAAGACATATTATTTAATGGAAATAAGACTAGAATGTCTTTTGTTCACTTTGGGGAACAAATTTGCTCATCTAGCAAATAAATTCTATTCTAAGGGAATTTTTTTTTTAATATGAACTGTGAATCCACAATACACACCAAATCCACAAATACTCAGTTACTTGATTAGATAACTATTCCATAACCAGATAGACAGATGCTAGAATCTCTAAAACATGAAGTGGTAGGTCTACTGAGACCTACAGGTCCATAATCATATATGTTGTTGACTTGACCAAAAAATCCTGTAGATCTAGGAGGTGATATCAAAAGATAATATATTACTAGTCTTTTATTTTTACTTATATACTGAAAGGCCTCACTCTGTGTATTGCACCTTGATCCTACTCAGAGCCTTTCCTGTAACCTGTGACTATTTCCCAACTCCTTTTAAAAAGCATGGATAGGGTTATACCCTGCACTTTCCATAGCAGCTGACATTTTTAAGTGAATTATTTTTTATAGAACATTGTTAACCATATCTATGAAAAACACAAACCATCATTTTGCTCTACAGAAATCATTTCCCAAATTCAGTCACATCATGGAGAATTGACCCTGTCTAGAGTCTTTCTCAACTTTTTTGAACTTTATTAAAAAGACTAAGTTCAGTATTTAAAAACATACAAGTGCTAGAAGCTTTTTTCTGAGATTATCTGCTATTCTCTCTCTCTCTCTCTCCCTCCCTCCCTCCCTCCCCCTTTTTAGTCTCTCCCTTCTCTCCCCCTTCTCTCCCTTTTCTTCCCCCTCCCCCCTCTCTTCTCTCTCATCTCTCTGTACTTTATCCAATAAGACCACAAATAAAAACTACGTGCTTCATGAATCAACTATTAAAATAATCTCTTAAAATACTAAAATAATTTATATAATTACTCTACCTTTATTCTTTCCACTCCATAAAAGATGAAAGTTTTTCACACTCTCACAATCAATCTTCCTTATTTTGTTGTATCACTATTCTGTTTAACATACTTTAATGACCACCTTTGCTGTTCATACTCCTGCTTGGACATCCATATTTGGAATTTTATTAAGTGTTAGTGTTACAAAGAAATCCCTCAAGGGGCTCACATTGAAATGATGAATACAATATACAAATAACTATGTATATTAAAAATACATACATATACACTCATATATACATGCATACAGATTATCTGGAACATCTTAAGCATTTAATTGCTTGTCAACTGATTGATTAAACAGCTAGAATGCAGTTATCCATTGTTCCAAATTTGAATATCCAAGCAGTCACTTAACAGGGAAGGGAGTCATTAAAATGTGTAGAATAGATTAGTGATATGATCAAATCAGAAAGATTTATACAGAGAGTGTGAAAAGTTTTCATCTCTATATGGAAAGTGGAAAGAATAGAGGCAGAGTGATCAAATGATTACTTTTGTATTTTATAAGATTATTTTAATAGTTGAGTCCTGAAGCATTTAGTTTTAATATGTAGTTATAGGCTGTAGGAAAAAAAAATCACTTAACAGAGATTGATGAATGATGCAGTTTTAGATTTTACTTTTAACAGTTTGCTTTCCATCTCTCATCAGACTGATACCAATTGATGCAGGGGACACAGTAAAAGATAACTTCTAATATTTTATACTTTAAGGTTTATAAACAAAAACCCCTCTTTCTCATAAAATCCTATGTAGCAAGTAGTTTAAGTATTTCTCAGATTTATAGGTAAGGAAAAGTACCCAATGTCATCACAGATAGACATGTTTTCATGGCAAGAGGATGCAGAATCATTTTCCCAAGGAAGTATCAAGGAAATAGTTTGACATTATTGAATGATTATTTTGCAAAATCAGCCAGTAATACAGTATCAGTCTGAGTGACTTCATAACTTTTAGGGCAAGCAGCTGGCAGGCAAGGGCAGTCTACATGTACAATGATCCTATTTCCTTAGCACTAATCTCATTTCCTGTGGATACAATTGTAGGAGTGGAGCCTAGGTAGCACTAATCCTACTTCCTTATTTAAAATATATAGCCATCAAGAGATGAGGTAGCACTAACCACATCTCCTCATTTGAAACATGTAACAATCAAGACTGTTTTTCTGTTATATGGAAGTTGCTTACTCCTATCTATAGAAAGCAGGGCACAGATTGAGTTAAGGCTGGCTTATTGCCTTGGCATGTTGAATAAAATCATTTTAACTTTCTGAGTTTGCCTCACTAATCTGGGAGAGGACCAAACATGGAGAATTCCCTTTAACAATATGATAACGGTGATGTACAATGTTTCAGTCAAACTTGACTACAGGATGACAGCAAGACAGTAGAGAAAGGAGGCAGTCCATCAAGGATGGTTGGATGATAGGTAGTCTCAAGAAAGCTCTAATAACGGCTGTCAGCTTTTCTTAATCCACCTGGGAAGTGATTAATCTTGGTTCTATGGTTTTCATGGAAGAAACAGTAGAAAAGGAGACTAGAGACCTTCAGTCTGCTAGTTATTCCCCTAGAAAGCACAATCCTTTGTAAATTGCCTTCAGAAGACAAACATTCATTCAGTATGGTAAGATAAAGCCAAGTTTCTGGTGGAGTATAGGATTAACAGAGCAGAATTCTTTGTTATTTGCAAGTAATTTATAAGATTAGAAGAGAAAAGGAAAAGGCAAGTGACTGGAACTTGCTTAAGCAACCCTCATAGTGACCTTTATGTTTGAATCTGGGATGGAAAATCTGGGAAATTTGAGACTACAGTAATGATCAAGTTCTTCCCAATGCAAGGAGATGTTTAATATACAAAGTGAAGACAATTAACAAGAAAGGGAGGAGAAAATGGAAATAATTCACATAAGGAAGGTCCTAGAATTAGAAAAATCATAATAGATTCCTGTAGAAAGTGGGTTTTTGCTTTGTATCTCTTTAATCTGAAAATCATGAATCTACTGGTAGAAGAAGCTATCTAGTCCAACCCTTCATTTTAAAGAAGAGGAAACTGACATCTAGGGAAATTAAGTAACTTGCCCAAATTCACACAGAGAGTTATCATCAGAGGTGAGATTCAAAACCAGATGTTCTGTCTCTAGAGCCCTGTACCAAGCTTCTTCCCTATATTCCTCTCTTAACCTGTTCTACTCTTTTGCAAATTCCTTCAGTGCAGAGTCTGTTAAATTCAACTTTCAAAGAGAATTGTACATGGTGAGTGTACATCATCAAATATGTATTAGGCTTGTATCATTGTGGGGCACATTTCTAGTTACTAAACAATGATGATAGTATTCCAGAAAATTCTAATTAGTATGAGCCATAGAATCTTTGGTTAAAAATGAAAGAATATGTGACTATATTTTAAAAAGTGATTTTCTATTATGAATTTAAGGGGAATAGAAAAGAAAGAGACAAGGCATTTCAGAGTTTCAGGTACATGATTATATTCATATTTATTCACAAATTATTATCTAACTGGAGATGGGATATTAACATATTACCCATCTATTGCCTATCTATATTGGCAGATGTATTTAAGCTAAGTGTCTCAAGGATAGCTGTTCTTGGCCTAGGCTCAAACAAGAAAGATATTCCTCAGAAACCACCATCTTCATGCAACTGTAACTAATCTCTAAAGCAAGATCATGTATTTAGGTGACAATATGAGAGAGGAGAGATCAATAGAAGTAAAATTGACTGAATTTAGCAACAGATTTAATGTGTGGGAGGTAGGAGAAAATCAACAGTATTTCTGAAGATGGTGGTACTATCAAAAAAAATGGGAAATCTTGGAAGGAAAGCATGTTTTTTAGGAGAAGACAATGAATTGAGTATTGGAAGTGTTGTGTTTAAAGATATCAGATGAAGAGGAATGTTAATTGTCTGGCAGGCTCTTGAAAATTTGGGAATTTAAGGGAGTTTGTACCAAGATGTATAACTTTTGGAGTCATTTACATGAATGTGATATTAACTAAAAGCATTGGAGTAATGAAGGCATTAAGAGAAAGCATGTAGATAACAATGAAAAGAGAAATTGTCAAAGATAGTCACACAATAAGAGCATGATGAAAAACTAGAATAACCAAGGAGAGATCAGAGACGTAAAGGAAAATCAGGGAAGATCTCCTTCACAGAATCCTAGGTTAGACAGTATGTCAAATGCTGAGAAATTAAAAAGGATGAAGACTGACTGAAGGGCACAGGATTTAGCAATTAAGAAGTCTACTTGTTATATGCTATTGGGCAGGTCATGGTCTCTCTGAAACTCAGTGCAGGGACTATAAACCCTTCATTGTCCCCAATGGTTTATTCACCTGTATTTTTCCTCAATCAGGGAGAATTTGCCATTATATGACTCATATTTTGATATCATTTTAAAGCAACATGATTCATATTTAGATATTGCTTTAAGGTTTCCAAATCATGTTTCACTCAAAAACTTTATGAAGTATTTCTATAATGGAGAAAAGAGCAATAATCTTGGACATAAGGTAGCTATCTTGAATCATGATTATTTCCCTTCCTTTCTGAGTAATGCAGGACATACTCCCTAGGGTCACAAAAGTTCCAGGGTTAATAATGGACCTGAGGAAAATTCTGTTTGATTTCTCACCCATTTTTTTTCCTTAGTAAAGGTTAAAATAAATATCAGTCAGTCGTTTTCTTCCAAAGTAGAAAAAAGGAACATTTTTTTCTTCTTGTGGAGTAGACAGAAAGGATATTCTTTTGCTAAAGGAAGGAAAAAAAGGTAGAAAAGGGTAAGTAGTCTAGATAATGTGTAAAGAGAAATAGGAAGAGGATTCTAGGAAGACAGCAGAGAAGGTCAGAAAATTCCATTCTCTCAAGATTTTCCCCCAGAAAAGAGATTAAATAGCACTTTAGGATGAACAAAGTGGGGTAAAAATAAATAAGAATAGGGGATCAACAATGCTCTTCCTCGGCAATTTGATATGATTAGAAGAAAAATCCCGGGACAAGGTTTGTTCCCTGTGAAGAGTAAACTCGTTCAGGCTTGGGTCCAAAAAAAAAAAAAAAAAGCCCTGGGTTTAGTTGGTTTGGGAGGCTGCCTCACCCCAGCCACAGTAACTTTTACCCCGAGGATAATGAGGGGACTTGGGCATCTGAGCCTGGGAAGATGGAGGGAATCTCTGCTGACAAGGAATGCCAGACCAGCTGTGCTGCAAAGAGTGAAGGGGGAAAGAAGGAAATATCACAAGCATCATGAGTGTAGAAACAGTGAGGCAAAAAGCCCCTTGCTGTGGACATATACAGGAGGTTGGGATTTGTCTTTGGTTCCAGGCTAGAGGGGAGAACTGAAAATCTGGTGCAAGAATCACCATCCCACATGCAGGAGGGCTAGAGGTGATTATGAAAATTAGGCTATCACAAAAAATACACACACAAAGGAGAAAAAATCCAACCATAGAAAGCTATTATGGGAATAGAAAAGACAGGTGCATCCTCAGAGGAGGATAGTGAAGCAAAGAAAACCCCTTTTCCCCAAAAGAGTAACATCAAAAGGTCACCTACCCAAAAAGAATTCATAAAAGATCTTTAAAAAAACTTTAAAATCAAACGACAGAGATGGAAGAAAAACTAAAAACAAAAATAAGAATAACCCAGGAAAGACAAGAAGATTAGGAAAGGCAAGTCAACCAATTAGAAATGGTGATCCAGAATCTTAAGGAAGAAAATGACACCTTGAAAATTAGAGTTGGGCAAGGTCTAGCCAGCAAAATTATAAGAAAATAGAAATAAATAAAATATGAACAACAATAACAACAAAAAAGAGAAAGTGAAACATCTCATAAGAAAAGCAAGAGATAAAGCATAAAAATAATTGTACTAACTAAAGGTTGTAATCAATAAAAGAACCTTGATATGGCAATATAAGAAATAATTAAAGAAAATTATCCTCAAGCATTAGAACAAGGCGAGGGGGGGAGGGGAAACTCAGGGATATTATTATCACATTTCAAAACCCCCAAGCTCAAGGATAAAATATTAAAAGCAACAAGAATAAAACAATATAAATATGATGGCACCACAATTAGAATCAAACAAGACCTAGCAGTAGAGACATTAAAGGACCACAGGTTTTGGAACACTACATATCGAAGAACAAAAGAACTGGGACTCTGGCCAAAAATATCATACCCAGCAATAGTAAGCATAATTCTTGAAGGAAAAGCAAAAAAGATATTTGATCAACTTTCAAGACTTTGTTAAAAACAAACAAACTGAACTTAATAGAAGATTTGACATATAATAGTCAAGAGAAACATAAGGTACATACCAAAGACTGATTACAAGAGATTGAATAAAGACAAACCATTTATTTTATATATAAATTAAATGTAAAATGTATGTCTAACATTCTAATTAATAACTGAGTAGCTCATAAGAAAGACTTGGAATAAACCTGAGTATGATATGAATTTAAAAAGTAAAACCTTTTAGGAACAGCTAAAAAGAGTGATTATTTTATACAAATGAGGTGCAAGAAAAAGAATGGATACAGAAGAATTAGATGGGAGAGGAGTGCCAGTAGTTCTGGTGACATGCTTTCATCGGGAATGGGTTTAAGAGGAAACAATACATTCATATTTAAAATTGTATAAAAGTCGGGGATGGCTAGGTGGCACAATGAATAAAGCACCAGCCCTGGAAGTTAGGAGGACCTGAGTTCAAATCCAGCCTCAGGCACTTACAAGCTGTGTGACTTTGGGAAAGTCACAACCCCAATTACCCTGCCTTCCTTCCTCCAGAAAGCAAAAAAAAAAAAAAAGAGTATAAAAGTCTTCTAAATTCAGAATAAATAAAACGGTAAGGGGGGATAGAGGGGAGAGGACAAAGGAGGGTACTTTAGAGGAGAGGGTAAGGGAAAAGGTTAAAGGGGATATAGAATGGTGTTTAGATCCATAGGAATGGGAGAATAAGGGAGGGATCTCTAGCGGAGATGGTGAGGAATAAACTATAGGGGGCTATACAAGGATGATTAGATTGATGGGAATGGGAGGATTAGGAGGGATTCCTGGAAATGGAGAGGCAAGTAATAGGAGAGCAAGGTAGCAGGTAGAAGTAAAGTAGAGGAAGCAGGTGGGATAGGAAAGAAATATGCAAAAAACATAAAAACAAAGATCAGGAGTAGAATTTGTTTGGGAAAGTATATGTCTATATGTGTGTGTGTGTGTGTGTATATATATATATACAGAGAACAAAGTAAAAAAGTACACAATAAAGAACAAAAGAAAACTTACAAGTAAGCAAAGAAAATATGGACAGCTCTCAACACAATGGATATTTATCATATAGGCTTTCTTGAAAAGAAAATTTATTGTTACATATTTTGAATCTTCTCTTGTTGTGTGCTATGCAAATGACATGTCCCCTCCCTTCTTTGTATTTAAGTTCTGATATTTAATTTCATGATATGTTTTCATTTCTTTATTCTGTATTTGTGTTCTGCTGTTTGAGTATAAAGTAAATTTTTTTAAAAAGAAAAAAAAAGGAGAAATAGAAGCAGTGCCTTGGTTTCAAGAGATGTGAGTTCAAATCCCACTTCTGACAATTACCAGCTAAATAACCATGTTTGTTCTCATTTGCCTATTCTGTTGGGGGAAGTCTTCCCATACTTGGTGTAGACAATCCCCTAACTTACCATGTATTTGAGACCTGTTGATTTCCTTCAACCTGGTGTAGTCCATCTGCTGAGACAGTTTTACCAAGGTGTGGCCACTGTTTCTTAGAATCTCAGGTGAGAGTTGAGTGCCAGGTGGATACTAAAGCTAGATAAGAACAATGTGTTCAAATGACCATGAAGGCAGGTAAAGCAGGTGTTTTGGAGTACTTTGAGCTTGGTTAGATACCAAAGATGCCAAGGTCATCCACTTCATCTCAGGCCATTGCCAATCATCGTGATTTTTGTCTTGTTACTGGACTTCCATGACCTTGGAAGAGAGTGTGAGGCTGATGACTTTTTGCAATTCTGCATCCTTTGAACCCAACTTGTGTGAATCAAGACATCACCACATGATGTCTTGTATTTTTTTGTCATGTATTTTTTGACATGATGTCACTGTATTTTTAAATTTTTATTTTTATTTTATTTTTTAAAGCAATTGGGGTTAATTAACTTGCCCAAGGTTACATGGCCAGTCATTGTTTATGTGTGGGTGCTCATTTTCTGAGGCCGGAACTGATCCAGAGTCATCCTGACTCCAGGGCCGGTGCTCTTACTCACTGCACCACCCAGCCACCCCCACTGTATTTTTTTAAATGAAAGATTAAGAACAAAAATATGACCATGAGCAAGTTACTTAATCATTCTGAGCCTTTTTCCTCATGTGAAAATTAAGAAGAAATCATATCTGTAATGTATATGTAAATATATGTGTATATACAAACATATAAATATACATATGTGTGTGTGTGTGTGTGTGTGTGTGTATATATGTCTGTATATCTCACACCCTCATTCTCTTTCTCTCACTCTCTCTCTCTCTCTTCCTCTCTTCAGTATTACTATTTTTTTGCCTGAATTATCATATGGGTGAGATGGGGAAGTAGTTGTGGATCCACAGGCTTACTGTATAAATGTATATAAAATAAGCCAATTTTTATTTTTTAGTCAAAGTTAGAAAATCAATAGATTTATCCCTTCAAAGTTTCATGGCAGCAATAGCTTGAATTTCGGGGCGGCTAGGAGGACCTGAGTTCAAATGCCGCCTCAGATACTTAACGCTTACTGGCCATGTAACCTTGAGCAAGTCACTTGAGTTTCCCTTAAGACAGGGATGATAGAAGAATCTCTTTTGCTATATTGAGTACTATGTTAAGAGTTAGAAAAGCTGGGTTCCAATCTCAGTTGTTTTACTTGTTTTCTAAATAACTGCATAAGAATATCACATATAATCAGATAGGTAGCTAAGTAGTAGAGTGAGTATGGTATTGAACTTGGAATTAAAGCCCTATATGAATATTAGCTAATGTTGCTATCATAATGTCCTCATTTTGGGGTGAGGTAGTCTTCATGGATAATACATAGAAGTTACACTAGATAATTTCTAAGATTATCTCCTGCTTTAGAATTCTTTGCTCTTCTGACTTGTAATAATTGTGTTCTAGCAAGTGTAATTTTGAAGAATCACTCCTGGATTCATAGGTAGTGCATTACTAATACCCACTCCCATTTCTATAACCAGGTATATGGTTTAGTGTCAGTTGAGTTCTGGGGAAACTGACCTCTACTGAAAAAGAGCTTGTTGTCATATTCCTTACCTCATTTACCAACACTTACTCTGGCAACATGAAAGCAATTTTACTTATAGCTTATGTTATGGCTCATATACTATTGCTGCTGTTGCTGCTGCTACTGCTACTGCTGCTGCTGCTGCTGCTGCTGCTGCTGCTGCTACTACTACTACTACTACTACTAAGAGGTAACATTTATCTAGTGCCAATGTGTGTCAGGTACTGTGCTAAGCACATTTGTTCATTCATTCATTGTTTGTCCTCCCTTCTCCAAGACAGCCAAGTCATCAGGACAGTGATGACATGACTTGTAAGTGAATTGGATTTAAGTGAGGGAGGGCTATGCAAAGTCACCAGCCTCAATCTTTCCTCCTGAGCCATCAGGGTCCAGTGGCAAGATATATAGATCAGGGTGACTGGAGATGGTTCCCCATACAGTGTGATACCTTGGCCTTTTTAAACTAAGGTCTTTTCTAGGTCTCAGTTTGACTGAGGCAATGCCTATTCAGTGATTAAGGGTAGGTAAGAAATGAGGCAGAGAATCCCCTCCTTTTTTTTTTGATTAAAATAAAAAATCAATCTTCAATCTAGGAGGGGCAGACCATCAGGTTTTCTGGCCAAAATAGAAAAAAAAATTACTATGTACGCTCACTCTGAGCCATCAGAGTTCAAACAATGACCAAGTGAGGCTTGGACTGGGACTTATTGTTGGCCATCCAATGAAAATCAAAATGAATTAGATTTACGGCATGGCATTTAAAAAAGAAATCTAGCTTGTAAACCCTAAGGTAACTTGCTAGGTTTCAGTAATCAAAATTTGTGTTCCTTCTGTCAGAGCACCTACAGGTAAGGGTATGAGAGAGAAAAGGAAGGGAGGAAGGAAGTAAATAAATGAGAAGCTCCACTGCCCAACTGGAACTGACCAGTTGGGATCCCAGTAGGGCAGCTACTACTTCTCACAGATAGTTGTTTGTCCTTCATTCTTGAAGAGGACCATGTGATGTCATGGTGATGTCATATCTTGCCAGCATATTATACATATTAATGTATTTGATTCTCAAAATAAACCTGGGAGGTTAAGTGATTTTATTATCTCCATTTTATAGATGAACAAACTGTGACAAGGATTTTGCCAAAAAAGAGTAAATGAAAATATACTCAATAAACAACTTGAATCAGGTACAAAACAACATAAACTTTATTAGTATAATGAAAGAAATGCTAAAATATATAGTCACATGCTCAACAAAAAGAAACCTAAAATAGCATTTAGTAACTAAACTCAAAACTTCTGCAAAAATTAGCTAGAAGTTTGTTACAACCAAACATAAAATTTGTCAGGATGCTAATCAGGCATTTTACATTTTACCTGGCTCTGTACTATCCAAACAACTCCCAATAGATGCCTGCTGGTTAAAACAAACAAACAAACAAAAAAACCAAAAACAGATAATATTGCATCAATCCTCTACTTAATTGACAATTTTCCCAAGAATTCTGGAGGATTTGCTACAGATTCCACCCCTGTCACCATTCCTCTATTCAGCTTTGACACAATAGACCCTTCAAACTTCTCTTAAGCAAAAGGCTTCACCTTTGGATAGATACTCATTAAACTATCGTGATATGATAAACACGAAAGAGGTAGTCCTAATGCAAGCTTAGTTTTACCTAGGCAGGAACTATATGTCATGTGATTGTAACCACCTGGAGGGAAAGATAAAGATTTAAGAAAAACTATGTTTTTCCCCAACCTGTCTCTCAGAAAGGTGCTCCAAGCAGTCTGGACAAGATTCACAGTTGGAAACTGAGAATAGCTGAGGGCTTAATTGCTTACTCATTAACAAGCCAATAAGCATTTAGTATATACCAGGCACTTTGCAGATGCTGGGAATACAATGAAAGACAAAATCAAACTCACTGTCCAGGAGATCTCCTTCTTACAAGGTAGAAAACATGCAAATGACTATGTACTTTCAAGATAGTTACATAAGATAAGTAAATGAGTGGTTTTAATGGAAGTGGGGAGTAGGGAGAGTCTATGAAAGACTACTTGCAGAAGGTGTAATTTCATCTCAATTTGGAAAGAAACCAGAAAAACTGGGAGGCAGAGGCAAGAAGGAAGAGAACATTCCAGGTGTGAGAGAATAACAGTGAAAAGGCATAGTCAGCAGGAACATCATGAGAGAGAAACAGCAAGAAGGCCCATGTAATAAGTGTAGGTCCAGGTTTTGAAGGCCTTTTTTTGTTAATCCTTTGTTTTTGAAGATGATTTGAAGAGGGGAATGATTTGACTTGCAAGTGAATTGGATTTAAGTGAGGCAGTTATGCAAAGTTGTTGGTCTTAACTCTCTCCTCTGGTAAACAAAAGATTGTATATTTTATCCCTGTGTAATAGAGAGCCACTTGCATTTACTGAGTTGGAGTTAAAATGGTCACACTCATATTTTAAGACATAAACTTTGTTAGCTTGCAAGAAGACCAGCCATCAAGCTACTCTTAGAATTATGAAAATCGATATACTACCTACCTTGATTGCTTGAGCCCTCCAGTTTTCCAGGTAACCTAGGGGAACTGTATGGGACTATTATGACCAATCAGGATACAGAATGGTTTGACATACCAACAATCCTTTGTGGCAACTAAGAGTGAAACCTAGTTGGAAGTGTAGAATCAGTATCCCTGCAGTTGGCTTAGCTTAAGTCAGCTTTGAACAGTCTCTTGAGATAAGATTCCTAGAGCCATTCCTTGGATTCCTAGAGCCATCCTGACACATACAACAACCAGTTTCTTTTTGTACTCAAACTTTGGACTATGTCAGTGCCTCCATCCCTGGAATTCTTCATCCCCCTGCTTCTTGGGTCTACCCTTCCTCTCATGCATGGTACTCTTAGTCCATAACAGGCCATCTCCCCTGTTCAGACCATTCCCCAACTCTCTTTGTTTGAAAGTACATATTCCATCTTCACCCAATACTTTCCAAAGATAGGTTGACTGCTGTCATGAGCATGTCTTACTTCCTTGCTTAATAAAAATCTTTAATTTCATAGGCATAGTCTTCCTCTGTTTTTTTTATCCCTTTAAGCAAGAAGGGGATTTGGATCTTAAGAACTGACTTTTGAGTTCTCTGGATTCCTTAACCCTTTAGGGAAAAGGGAGATTCAAATTCCCTAAAAAAAAAGTGTCTCAATGTATAATTACCTGGTGTGAGGTAATGAAGGTTTGATATATCAATTGAGTATTCAGCTCTATTGTCTTAGTAAAAGAAAAGGGACCTCTTTTTTATGTCAGAGTACAAGTCCTTTAGCCTTGATTTACTATTGTTGAACAGAACCAAGGAATGACAACCTTGAGCATGTTCCAGGGGGATGACCCCTATGGGTCAATTCAATCTCACTACATAAGGAAGAATAATGTTTTGTGTTTTATAATGTGTCATGAGATTTTAATAGTTTGTTTCAGACTCACTCTGATGCTAGTAAAGTAAATGGCTTCAAACCCAAATGGCTACTCTTGTTTTTACTATGAAACCAGAGGGCCTAAAAGTGTTTATTTTCTAGAAACTCTTCATCTTCTCCTGTTTTTTTAAAGACTATTTTTCTGTTGCCAACATCTCTATCAATACTTTCACTTACATACACTCAAAATTCACTGGAGATTAATCATACTTGTGAAATAATTACCTGTGCCAAGCCTCTCATCACCTATTTAGCAGGAGGAAAATGTGGCAAGATAAACATTCATCACAGAATTTTGACATGTCCAAATTGGAGCAAGCCATTTTAAAGCAAACCTACAACTCTCTCTCTCTCTCTCTCTCTCTCTCTCTCTCTCTCTCTCTCTCTCTCTCTCTTTGGCTTAATGGTGAACTGATACTGAATATAAAATGTGTCCACAAATATTTTATAACATCATTAGCAAAGTAATTAGCGGTCTTCTCATCTCATTGTCTACTAGAATCTCATAACAATGCAGATAATTGATCAGGCATTAAATGCTCAATTACCTTTCAGACAGAAATGTATGTGATAAGCATAAGTCTCAACTCATTCTCTTTTTAGAAGAAATTGACATTCTTGAAACTGAACCTTTGTATATAACATGATTTGGGGGTTAGTATTAAAAAACTTCCCTCAAGATCCCCATTTCCTTTGTTTCCCATAATGAAAATAAAATGTTCATCTTTTGCTGATATAACTTGGTTTTACAACATTCTAAAATGGATTCTAGGCAAATCCTATTTGAAATTGAAGGACATCTTCCAATTAATTCAGATGGTATAAAACAATTTGATTTGGGGGTAAATGAAAGCTGTAAGAATTTATGGGATTAACTCTCAGTGAATGTGCAATAAATCTGTCACAATTTTACACAATAAGCATTCTCAAATTGTCTACAGAGGTTGAAAACAGACATCACCTAAGAAGCAAATTATATGGATAAGGGCTTCTAAGAATTAAGAGCCTAGTGATCCACCAGCTCTTTGGCTACTCAAAAATAGATACCTCACCTGTCTACCCTTGAAAGGTAGGCTTTATTTAAACACATTGATCTGTATATCGGCTGCTTTGCAATTATAATGTATTAGACTCTAGAATATCCATTCTAATGGAGAGGAAAGAGGGTGAAAAAGAGAAATCCATAGATCATTTAAAACCTCAAGTGAGTTTTGGTTTATACTAGAGTGACCCAAGATCCAGGAAAAATACCACAAGAAAATATGTTTATTTCATTCTTCAGTCTGCAGAGTAAGGAAAATCTCTTTGACAGTGATCTCAATTGTAAATAATGCTGACATTTTCTAAAGTACCAATGAAATCCAATTTATTTTTCAAAGCCAAACTTCCATCTTTCCTAATTAATTCACTCCTTCTCTCATTTACCAAAAGTTTACTGAAGGACAAGATTTCTAAGGTCCAGGCCTTAATTCCTTGAAAAACATTTATTATGCACCTAGTATATACAAGGAAATGTGGTAGGTGCTGGGGATTAAAACAATTGAAACAAAACCAAAAACCAAATGAAAATAAATTCACTGCCCTCAAGTGGCTTATATTATATTGAATGTCTTTGCTTTCAGTTATCTTATATACATTAGAAAAAATATTTCTTTGTATTTTTAATCAATTTATTTTCCTTTTATCTTATATGTGAATGTTTCTATTAACTCCAGGTTTTGTTGCAACAACATCCTGAAAATCTAGCAACTCATTAAATATCCCTTTTTTTCTTCATTTGGGATTATGCTTAACTTTGCTAAGCATAATATTTTCAGCTGCAACCTCAGTTCTTTTGTTCTTCTATATATAGTAGCCAAAGACCTGTGGTCTTTTACTTATTAGTAATTGGTTAATTTAAAAGAAAGATTGGGGTAAACTTGAGTATGATGTGATTCTAAAAAGTAAAACCATTTAGGAAGAGGTAAAAAGTAATTAATACAAATGAGGTGTGAGAAGAACTTACAGAGGAATTAGATAAGGGACAGGACAAGTACTTCTGGAACTCTATCCTTATTGGGAATGGATTAAAGAGTGAATAATGCATATATATCTAGAAGGTATTAAAGTCTTCTAAATTTGGAAAGAAATAAAAGGCTAAGGGCATGGGATAGTGGAAGAAGACAATAGGCCATATAAATAAATAGATAGATATACGCACATATATTTGGAAGGCTAGAAAAGTCTTCTAAATCCAGATAGAAACAAGAGGGTAAGAGGAAAGAGTGAGGGAAGAGGTTAATGGAGGGATCTTTGGAGGTGGGGTAGTTTAAGTAATAGGATGGCAATGTAGATGATAGAAATAAAGTAGATGAGTCAGAAGGAATTAGAAATAGATAAACACAAACAAAATCAAGATTAGAGTAGAATTTGTTAGGAAAAAAAGCAGGGGTATTTGTATTTTTAGTCACTAGAATCATTATTAAAGTGCCTACAGATCTAACTTCTATTTTCTTTAAATCTCAGTTTTTAATGTGTTTCTCTGTATGCTGGTTTTTAAACTTATAAATTTTTTGAGGGTAAGCCTTATTTTTTTTTCTCAGAGACCAGAATGTTATTTTATATTTAGTAGGTTATAGTACCAAGGCAGTGTATAGATAGAAAGACAAACTCGGAGTCAAGAAGATCTGAGTTCGAATCCTACCTCACACACTTACTACCTCTGTATCCTTGAGTAAGTCAAACACCCTCTCTGTGCCTCAGATCTCTCATCTGTAAAGTGAGGATAATAATAGCACTTACCTTTCATGGTTGTCATGAGGATGAGTTACTATATGTAAAGTACTTTATAAAACTTTAGGGGTTATATAAAGACTAACCACTGTTATTTTCAATAAACTAGATTTTGAATCAGAGGAGTAGAGTTTAAATTCTGCATTTGTGACTTATTGCATGAATGACCTTGGTCAACTCATTTCCCTTCTCTGGGTTTAGTTTGGTATTTAGGCTAATAGCTATTTTTCATCTGCTTACACCATATGATCTGACCTTTCCTATTTCTTTTTGGAAGCATTGCAGAAATGTAATTAGAAATCATTGTGGAAGTCCCAGAATTACTTTGCAGGGTTTTAAAAATTAAATTACTACTTTCCAACTAGTTATTCCACATCTAACCTCTTTTTGTCTATAAAACTATTGGCAGATAGCAACAGGAATGGCTGTCATAGAGCAGGTTGCCCAGCATTCTATAGCCTTGAAAGTCATCTACAAATATATGTACACCTAAGCTAAATGTATATTTTGATAATAATGAATACTTATAGTCAAAAAGAGATATGAGGAATTCTGTCTGATATCTAATTGAAGATCATTTTTCTTATATATTCTATTGCTACTGTTCAATCATTCAGTTATGTGTGACTCTGTATGACCCCATTGTTTTTATTTTATTTTATTTTATTTTTATTTTTGAAGGGGGAAAGGCAGGGCAATTGGGGTTAAGTGACTTGCCCAAGATCACAGGGCTAGTAAGTGTTAAGTGTTAAGTGTCTGAGGCTGTATTTGAACTCAGGTCCTTCTGACTCCAGGGCTGGTGCTCTTTTCACTGTGCCACCTAGCCTCCTCTACCCCATTGTTTTTTGTTTTTTGCAAATATATTGTAGTGGTTTGCCATTTCCTTCTCCAGTTCATTTTTCAGATGAGGAAACTGAGGTAAAGAAGATTAAGTGACTTGCCAAGGTCCACACAGCTAGTAACTGTCTGAGGCTGGATTTAAATTCTGGTCCATCTGAATCCAGGTCTGTCACTACCCATTTTGTCACCTTGCTGCCCTGAACAAGCTATTGCTCTTCATGAAAGAAAAACCTCAATGATTTTACGAAAAGAACTCAGTTATATTTTCCTGAGTGTTAACTAGTGCTTTATAAGTCAATTGGCTACTTTTTTATGGATTATCTTTATTTTATTCTGTTACTAAAAAAAGTATACCTCCAAACCCTACTTGATATTACATGTAACAATTTTATATAAATCAAAGGTTGTTCCTCCCAGTAGGGGCAATTGGAATCTATATCTTTTTCTGACTATTAGAAAACTAAACAAATGTGACCTATGAATGCTCTCTCATGACTGAGTCTCATAATTTTTACTTAATGTTCTCTGTGTTTATGTTTAGAAAAGAATCACCTTCCACCAGCAGGACCTTAGAAAAATGGCTTTCAAAACAGTAAGCTAATTGATTGCTTTTGCTGGACTAGCTCAGAGTTCAATGTCGTTCACAGTAATAACTCTGGCTTTTGATAAGCTGTTTTAACATGAATCAAGGAAGCTGTCAATGACTCAAAGAGCAGCAGGATGGATTTTAACTACAAATGAGCTGTCCAGAAAGGCCTGTTGATGCCTGTGGACTGCCAAAAGTGGCTGCCAGTTCATGTCATCACTGCTAGAAGCGCTGTATCTGGGAAATTTTACTTCGAGGAATAATAGCTGACAATAGCAAAGGTATCAAGTTGAGAGTTGAGGAAGGACTTTTCATAGAGTTACAGGAATAGAAAACAAATTAAAATACCTTTCTGTCATAGATGAGTGAATGTCTGTTATAGAAATAGGTGCATATTAAACTGTGGGTGGAATCAAGAAGCCAAGAAGATTGTTGTCAGGTAATACACTGCTATGGTCATTCTACTGGCGCCATCATCACTACCAGCACCACCATCATCATCATTGGTATTGTAATTATTAAAACTTACATTTACATAGTACTTTAAGGTTTACAAAGTGATTTAAAAATATTATCTCATTTTATCCTCACAACACCCCTAGAAGGTACATACTAAATTATTATTCCTATTTTAGAGATGAGGAAACAAACACAGAGAAGATATGTGACTTGCCCACAGTCACATAGCGAGACAGTTACTAAGGCTGAATTTAAACTCAGATCTTCAGGATTTTAATCCCAGTACTCTCTCCATTCACTGTTACACTGCCAAGAGTAATGCAATGTAATCCTCATCTTGGTATCAATAGTTAACTTCCCTTAATGAAAAGTGAAGACATACTCACTGCCTTAAAGTAATGGCAGAAGAAAAATATAAAAATAGAAAATAAGCTAACTAATCAAGAATGCTAGTTATAAGTGACCTTTTAATACATCTAGTGCATCATCTTTCCCATATATTTTCTATGGGCATACATGTACATACTACCTCTCCCTACAGAATGGAAACTCCTCAAAGGCAGAGTCTGCCTTATTTTTGTCTTTGTATCCTTAGTCCCCGGCACAGTATCTGGCATGTAGTAGGTGCTTAATAAAGGCTTATTACTTCAGAAAAGTGAGTGAGTCTCTTGGAGATGAGCAGAGAACAATAACAAGAATCAGACCAACATGTTTATGTCATAGTATGAACTTCAAAGGAGGGAGTGTTGCTCAGAGAGGATGATAGGGAAGATATTGGAAGTAGTTTAGTGATTCAAAGAACATGTTTGTTCTTCCACCAGGCCTCAGCAAAAAGAAAGGCAAGAGGAGGAAAATTATATTTCATTTAATGTAAAAAGGAAATAGACACAAGAGAAAGAGATTAAGGGTGAAATCTATTAACAAAGGAAATGGAGATTCCTAGGGGAACAGTGTAAAATTTGGGAAAGGTGTGGATAGGGGGGAAAAGAGAAGTTTGGGGCAAATAGCGAGAAAAATGCAAAGAAGCAACAAGAAGTAATGTACTAGAGAAGAATGCCTGGAACTTTAAGTTTAGTGAATGAGAAAGCATTCTGGTGCTGTATTTTAGTCATGCTAATCATAGTTGAAACTCTGGAGTAGTCAGTCTCAAAATTTCCTTTAGAATATTGAAATGAGGGGGCGGCTAGGTAGAGCAGTAAGTAGAGCGCGGGCCCTAGGGTCAGAGGGACCTGAGTTCATATCCGGCCTCAGACACTTAACACACACACAAACAAAAACCTAGCCCTGTGACCTTGGGCAAGTTACTTAACCCCAATTGCCCTCCAAAAAGAAAAAAAAAAAAAGAATATTGAAATGAGTCTCTTAACCTTCTAAACTACTACAAATGGATCGTTCCCCTTATAATCAATTGGTTAGAAGCTCCTGAAATTCCAAGGGAATATCTCCAGTGGATGAGAGACATAATGAGAACTTCTATGTAATTTTAGTGAGTGCTTTGCTGCTTACATATCCATCAAAGTGGTGAGGCAAATAGGGCTTCCATTTTTCCAAAGGCAAGTATGGTCCACATTTCCAATCACCTCCTGGATATATCTACTCAGTGGTCCAAACAGCATATCACATTTAATATGATTGAAAATGAACCCATTAACTTCCCTTCCCATTCCTCCAACCAGAACCTTGTTGTTCTCCTAAGTTTCCAAATGTGTTGATGGAGCCAGCAATCTCTATGTCCTACATTCAAAACCTCAAAGTCAGCTTTAACTTTTGTTTGTCTTTCACTCTTATCTATTTAATCAGTAGCTAAATTCTTTCCATTCTACCTCCAAAATATCTTACATATCTTTTTTTTCACTTAAGATGATACCACTCTGTTTAAGCTTTCATTACATCCAGGCCTGATTAGTGTCATATCCCTCTTAACTGATCTCCCTGTCTCTATTCACAATTCTCCAAAATGTCTTTTCTTGAAAAATTGTAATAAAACAATAAAATACTCTTGGTGCAGAGGTTTTGCCATGCCATTCCCAACTCAAAAATTTTCATGAGTCTAGAAGACAAAATACAAACTTTCTGGATTAGCGTTTAAGGCTCTCCAAAATCTATCCAATGGATTTATCTCAAACTCCTCAACTTCATGTTTGTTACAATGCAGCTAAACAAGATTAGTTTGTGTGTGCTAATCTTAGCAAGTTTTCTCTTTCTACTGCACATGCACATAGATAGATAGTTATCTATGCCTGACACCCCCTCTCCATATAATTTTCTATTGAAATATTTTTGGTCCTTTATGCATCCAGCTCAGATGTTGCCTCTTCCATGAAATATCACTCTTTTAATGCCTTTTTATTTGGATAACAAGAGAGAATTAAAATTTCTTAAATAAGAATATGATTACACATGCAAACATTTTGATTCAGTTCAGCAAACATTTTCCTACTTACTGGGCATGCTGAGATGAAAATTATATGGTCTCTATACTTAAGAAACTTACAACACAATGGTTCTGTATGGATAAAAGTGAAAGGGAAAAAGACATACACAAATTATGCTGGTACAATACTGATTTTCATGAGTGAAAAATAGAGATCTGCAAAAAAAAATCTCTAAAAAAATAGATGATGTGAAAAAATTTTTAGCAATAGGAATAGTGTTGGAGAGATGGTATCTGAGTTTGATCTTGAAGTAAAATATTTTCAGCATGTGATAAAATGGAAGGATTCTGTTTTAGGTAAAGGATAAAGCTTAACAAGTGCAGAGATGGTGAGAGCTGAACTAGAAGAACAAATAATTATTAATTTAAGTCAAAAGCAGAGTGTGAAGAATTAGAGGACATGAGAGGATGAGTCTTTCTGTAACGTAAAATGTCTTAATAATTCATGTTATTCCAAGGTGCAATGTGCTGGGGGTACTGGGTTTCTTCTTAGAGGTTTTTAAGAAAAGGCAAGATGGCTACTTTGGAGGTGCACTGCAGAGCAAATTTTTATTTTATTTTATTTTATTTTATTGGAATAGGATGTACTAGATGGCCACTGAAATTTCTTCTTTTTTTCATTTAAAGTTTTCTTTTTTCAATAATATTTTCTTTTTCCCAATGACATACAAAAATAATTTTGAGCGTTCATTTTTTTTTAATTTTGAGTAAAAGATTATTTCTCTTTCTCTCCCCTCTTCTCTCCCTGAGGCAGAGTGATATAGGTTATATACATGTGATCATGTAAAACACATTTCCATTTTGGTCATTTTTCTGAAAGAAGCCACAGAGGAAAACAAAAAACAAAAAAAGTGGAAAATGGTATGATTCGATCTTCATTTGGGCTTCATCAGTTCTTTCTCTGGAGGTAGATTTTTCATTTTTCATCATGAATCCTTCTTGGAGCATTGTATTGCAGAGAATAGTTGTTCTCAGTTGCACAACATTCAGCTGCTGTTACTGTGTATAATGTTCTCCTGGTTCTTCTTACTTCACTTTGCTTCAGTTCATGTAATCTTTGCAGGTTGTTCTGAAATTATCCCACTCATCATTTCTTATAGCACAATAGTAATCTATTGCAAGTATAGACCACAACTGGTTCAGCCATTCCCCAATTGATGGACTTTTCCCTCAATTTCCAATTCTTTGCCAGCACAAAAGCAGCTGCTATAAATGTTTTAGCACATGTAGGTCCTTTCCCTTTTTAATGATCTATTTGGGATACAGAGCTAGTAGTGGTATTGCTGGGCCAAAGGGCATGCAAAGTTTTATAGTCCTTTGGGGATGGTTCCAAATTGCTGTCCAGAATGGTTTGATCAGTTGACAACTCCACCAAAAGTGCATTTCTGTCTTGATTTTCTCATATTCTATCCAACATTTATTATTTTCCTTTTTTCTTATATCAGCTAAACTGATGGCTGTGAGGTGGCAACTTAGAGTTGTTTTAATTTGCATTTCTCTAATCAATAATGATTCAGAACATTTTTCCCTTAAGACTTTAGATAACTTTGACAATCTTTGTTCATTTATCAATTGGGGATGACTTGTATTCTTATAAATTTAAATCAGTTTACTGAGATTCCTTTTAACTGAAGTTCTGTGCTTCTTCTAACAATGTGAAATTAAGTTGGGAAGGCAGGCTGGTCCCAGATTATAGAAAGCTTTCAGCATCAAGTTAGTGGATTTTTGTTTTATTCAGGCATTAGAGAATTAGCAAAGATTTTTTTTTAATTTAAAGCATAATAGTATCAGCAAAACTGTGCATTTGCGAGATTATTTTGGCAGCATTGTGATTGGCCAAGGGAGAGACCAGTTAGGGAACTATTTTAGAATATTTCTGATGGGAGGTAATAACCTGAACAGGGTTGGTATCAGCATGAATAGAGAGGGTGAGATTATTATGAGAGGTGTGAGGAGCTCAGTACTTGTCCACTGGTTAGACATAGAGGGTGAAAAAGAAAGAAAGAAAGAATGCCTCAAAGGTTTTGTATCTGCATGAAAGGAAGGAAGAAAATACTTGGGGGAAAGATATGAAGTAGAAAAGGCATTCTATATTTTACTTAATTTAAAACTTCATGCTGATTCTTTTAATTTGCAAATTCTGTTATATTAGACTCTGTAATCCTCTGACAATGTGACTTCATTCAAATAACTTTATCATCTTCTCTCTATCTTCTTCAGAATTTATTTAATGTATTCTCCAAAGTGCCAAACATCTGATGGATGAATAAAGTACATAGATTCAAACTCTGTATCACCTAAAAAGCCAAATAATTTCGGGTTGGCTTCTTTCCTAGATTCCAGAGCTAACTAAAAGCATTTTTTCCCCTCTCATCGACATGCAGAATGTAAATGCTGATTTTGAACTGACAGCATTTCCCTCTAATTCAAAGCGACACTGATTCAAGTTAGAAGAAATGAGCCAAAATGACATATAAGATGCTTAAAATATCACCTTAAAAACTAAATTCCTTTTAACAAAATTTGCCTTGCCCATGACACAAATAGGATTTATATTACTAAAGCACCAACTTAATTTTTTGTCATTAAGTCTCTTTTGTAAAGTAATAACAGCAAGTATATTACATTCAATCTAGACATAAATATCATGTAAAGAGTGGGGTGTTGCTTTCCCTGAAGGCTATTCCTAAGAAATTTTCTTTGATATATCTTAATTAATAATCAGAGCTAAGATTTACATAGCACTTACTATATGCCAGGCACTGTCCTAAACACTTCATAATTATTATCTCATTTGATTCTCATAACAATTCTGATGAGTAGGTGCTATCATTCCCATTTTATAAATGAGGAAACTGAGGCAAAAGGGGTAAAATGACTACCCCAATTGCATATAATAGCAAGTATTTGAAGTCAATTTTAACTTATGTCTTCCTGATTTTAGGCCCCAGTAACACTCTAGCCAGTGCTCTACCTACCTGCCCCAAAGCCAAGCATACCACATGTCACTGGCTTAGTTAAGTGATCTACTTCCATTTTGTTAAGCTTAAGGCCATTCTGGGACTACCATGTAGACTAAATTATTACACTTATTGGAAGGTTGTTTGTTTTTATAAAGGCTTATATTGAATTTGAATCAATTGGGCAGAACTGCATCAGACTAGATTGGATATTGATTGTTATTAGATGACAGGTAAACCAACCTACCTGACTTATAGAAATTGGATTTTAGTTCTTTGTTTTCTACTGTTGTCCATGTATTGCAACCATATGTCAAACATATGATCTTTTATACACTTTTTAGATAAGTGAATCTTTGTTGATGATTAACAAAATTGCATTTGGAATCTGAACAAGTTCAGTTCAAACCCTGTCTCATACTGAATAGCTATGTGATTGTCTACAAATCATTTCACCTCTCTTCTTGTAAGTGCCAACTACAATCCCACCTTCTACAGGAAACCTTCCCCAGCTTTCTTAATTCTAGGGTCTTTTCTCTGTTAATTATTTCCATTTATCTTGTATGTTGCTGACTTTGTATATATTTGTTTCCATGCTATCTCTCCCATTAGATTGTGAGCACCTCCAGAGCAGGGACTGTCTTTTTCCTCTTTTTGTATCCTCTTAGTATAGTGCCTGGCACATAGTAGGGACTTAATAAATTTGTATTGATTGCTTGATAGAAAATAACACTAATACCTTCACCACAGGGTTATGGTCAAGTTCAAATGAAATAATGTATGTAAGTTGCTTTGCAAAACTTAAAGCACTATATAAAATCAGTGATGATTACTAAATTTTAGCTCATTAGAGAGCCCCTTGAATGGCATTTTTTTTAGATTCAGCTTCTTTTAATTTTTTAAGAGGTTTCCTGTCTATATAATATGTACTTAATAAGGCTTGGTGAATGTTTATTCTCAGAATCTTCTATCCCAATATAAAATTATCACAGTATCATCAATTTAGAGTGGGAGTGCATCTTAATGACCATCAAGTCCAACCATTACCCCATTTTACTAATGAAAAAACTGAGGCACAGAAAGATAAATTGATTTGACCATACTCACATAATTTTAAGTGTCTAAGGGTTATTTGAACCCAAGTCCTCCCAACTCCAAGTCTAGTGCCCTGCTTGCTTAGGCCAATATCTTTAAGATAATAGCTTGATTTTCTCCCAAGGTTCCCACCATGTTAACTTCACCAGTTCTGCCCTATTGATAGATGAAGCCAGGCATGTTTTTGGTAAATGTTTAACAACTAGCTTCAGGGAGGGGTGGGAATGGGGTGGGGGAGAAGAGAGGAAAGTAGGTCAAATACACTTTTAAGCTTAATATACATTATTACCATCTTCACCATGATTTCCTTAAGCCTACATTATCAACAAAACAATAAATCAAGTTCTGTTTGTAGTATTTGACAATTTTGGGGTGTAAATGATAGTGAACATTTCCTTGGAAATGGATCTAGTTTGCAGCTGGATCAAATTCTTCAATAAAGTCAAGTATTCATATAATGCCCTGCTTTTCAGCAAATGAAAAGATAAACTGAAGTCTAGTCTGCTTCCTCCTCCTTCGTGATTATACCTAGTCCTTGCATTAGTGATGCAATCTATATTAGAAAAACACTATTCAAATCTCCTCAAAATATTATCACTTCCCTTTTTCTTTTCAGATATCTATCTCCTCATAAATCAACCATCCTACATAATATCAATACTACTAGTTTTGTATTTTGTAAAAAATTAAATGTAAACTGATGATTCTGGGAAACCAAAAACAAAACTAAAAACCAAACAAAATATAAAAAAAAAACAAGAAAGAATATTGTATAGAAACCTAAACTGCTAATATTTGCCATATGTGTAAAGATGAATATACAAGTTTTACAAGATAATAATAAATTCACTGATTTCTATTTTGCTTTTCTCTTTTCTTCTGTGCTTTTTTAGAAATATTTTATTGGTGTCGTTTTTTTTTTCTCCATGCCTTTCATTAACCACAGACTCACTTTCACTCCTCCTCTGTATGGAAACCCTTCTTTGTAACAAATGTGTCTAGTCAAGCAAAACAAAGCAGCTTATCGACCATGTCTGAAAGGGCATGTATCATTTATTTCCTCTCTTGTAGAGACCTTAACATGACTTTGGGTGTGCTTGTGTGTCACAGAACTTGCTGAAGCCAATGAATGTTGGCTTATAAGAATATGTTTTTTAAATAATTAAAGGAAATACTCCATTTCATTTTGAGATCAGTGAAAAGAAAGCCTTCCCCACACCCCCCACACTCTCCTCATCCCATTCACATTCACATTCACAGATTCTCTAACATCAAACTGCATGAACCCTGGGTTAGGAATTTTTGCTTTAATGGTTAGTATTACATATGGAAAGTTTTAAGATATTATAACTGTTTTATGTTGAACTGAAGAAAAAGTAGATTCAGTTAGTTTGTAGAAGCAAAATCTGAGAGCTGGATTATTTCACCCAGTAAAATGAATGCTTAAAGAGGGCACTGTCTTATACTTTGCCTTATTTAAAGAATCCTCCATATTGGAATCATCAGAAATGTGCTAAATCCTGAATGAGAATAGAGAGCTCTTCTCCATAATGAGCATAATTTCTTGGGGGCAGAGCTGAAGAAATTCACCTAAGACTCAAACTCATTTTTTAATATTTAATTATATGAACAATTTTAACATTCTTTATTTTTTAAAGTTTTGAGGTCCAAATCCTCTTCCTCCCTCCCTCCCCAGCCTCCTCATTGAGAAAGCAAGCATTTTGATATAGGTGACACATGTGCAGTCCTGCAAAACACATTTCCAAATTAGTCATGTTGTAAAAGAAACAGAACAACAAGGGGGTTGTCCCAATCTTCAGAGTTTTTTGTTCAGCTCTTTCCAGAGCTAGCTCTGAGGTTCTGTAAGTTTTCAGTTTTTCCAAGGTTTATGATCCAGAGAAGTGCATTTGCTACTCTCCTGACCTCTGCTCTGGTCTGTGAGTGACCATGAGTATTCTTTTCCATGCTGTAACTGTTACTAGGTTCCCTGCTTCCTGTTAACTGTGGCCTCTGGTGTGTTAGTGATCCTTTTCACCCTTGAACTGCAACCTGGAAGTAAATATTGGCAATGCAATGGAGTCTTGTTCCCAGTATCAACAAAGAATCCCCTATAATCTCTTTCTGTCTAGTTGTCTGACTCACCATCTTTGGGCTGAGAGCTCTGGGAGCTACTGCTATAGATTCAGTCACCACCAAGACCTCCTGCTAGCTTGCCAGAGTGAAACCTGTGCTGGATGGCACTCCACTTTTAACCCAGTAATGCAGACTCTTCCTGCCAAACATCTAAGTAGTTGGGCTAGAAAATTGTTTCATCCCATCCCTTTTTGTTTTGTTCTTATTTGGCAACTCTAGAATTTGTTTTGAGGCAGTATTTTAAAGTTGTTTGAAGGAAAATTTGGGAGAGCTCAGACAAATCCCTGCCTTTACTCTGCCATCATGACTCTGCTCCCTTCCCCAAAACTTAGACAGTTCTTAAGCAAGAGGATTAGGTGATTAATGGTTTGTGTTTGAAGAAGATAAAAATTATAAATTTAGAACTAGAATGATCTTTAGAAGCCATGTCTTTGGACTTTCGTTTTTGAGATGAAAAAATTGAACTTTGGAGAAGATAAATGACTTGGCCAAAGTCATGTAGATCATGGCAGAGCCAGGGTTTATATCATTGCCTTCTCATTCCAAATCCATCATCCTTTCCCATAAGTCACATTTATCTGATATCAGGAAAGTGTAAATTAGAGAGAATTGAATTTGGAGTCAGAGAATTTGAGTTTGAATCCTAACTCTGACACTCAATCTGTGTGGGGCATAGAATAAGTCACTTCATATTCTTGGTTCTCATTTCCCTAACTCTATTATAATTAAAATATTAAACTACATAATCTTCAAAGTCCTTTCCAATTATATTATAATACATGAAAACAAAAGTAAGACTCAATAGGATATTAATCATATAATTTAGGTATGATATAATAAAGATCTTGTGACCTTGAGAATAAAGAAAAGAGGACAAAATTTTGAATGAACTCAATAAGACTTGGTGAAAACTCTTGTATTTAAGGGATAAGAAAATTAAAATTGTCAAAGATGACTTCAAGTTTTTAAGCTTATCACTGGTGGTCATTTATAGAGTTGGGGAAGGTTGGGAAACTACTTATATGCCACTTTAAAAAAATAATGTATAGAACCAGATTCTAAAAAATAGAATTCATAGATATAATTGACTTCATTCTGAAATCAGTTCTCCATCAATTGACATGATTAATAGTAATGTATCAATTTTAGTTTTAACCTCAACTTGAGAACTTTATATTACTTAGCAACAGATTCGGGATACAATCATGAAAGCCAGCTATATTGCTATGATCAATGTAGGGACTTTTTCATCAATGACTGAGATTTCCTCATCATTGCCAGTTATGTTAATGTGAAGTCTAATCATCAAACCCTTTTAAGGCAACTAAGTAGACAGATTTTGAGCCATCCAGGAATAAAAATTAAGCAAATGCATAAAAACTGGTACAAAGTTTGGAGTTGCTTGACTACCCAGAGAGTAGGTTTATGTTTTCATAATTAACTATGAACTGCAAGACATGGTCACTAACATCATTTTGTAATTCCACCATTAGATTTTTATCTCATTGTTCTTATGGAAAATTAGTTGAAGAGGAAAGTAGATTCCTAGAGGTAATACAGTTGTCACCACCAAGGACTATAGGAGTGTTTATTATCCTCCTTATGACTCATTTTAATTGTCACTGTATTTATGTATAAAAATTGACTGGAGTGAAAACTTACTGGTTACAACAATCCCAATAACATTTTGAGCTGATGAACACCCAAAGATTGTAAAATCACTAGCGTCCCCATTTTCAAATCCATAAGGGACTTTAGTACAATTTGTAAAACCCTCTGCTCTTAATTGAAACTGCAAAAATGACCTGAAATACCAGTTTTCAATTACCAAAGTGTACTTATAAATAAGAAAATTGCAAATGAACAAATGCAGTAAGATTCAATACCCTTGTAAGCTAGAACTTTTTTTCTGCGCATTTATGAGCCGTAAAAGGAACAATTTGTTATCTTAACTCACAATGCTGTTCTTCAATGTGTTATTAATTAAAACAATAGTACTTGTAAGTCTGTAGGATATATATATATGTATATATATATATACACATAAACATTTATGTATATATATGTGTACACATAATACATTTAAGTATGTTATAACATTATATATACATCTATAATATTTGACATTACACTTACATGAGTATTAATATATACTAGGAGATAGATATAAAAATAATAAATATACATGTTATGTTATGTTTATTAATATGTATTTGTTTATGTATGAATGTGTATATGTATGAATGAATATACACTATATGTATCATAATACACATATACATGTATATGTGTATTAAATGTTCCAAAAGTCTTAGTATGGATTTAAACATTAATAGCTTAGAATTACACTAAGACTTTGGGGATACTTTGTATATAATGATGAAAATACAGGTAAAGAATCACAGGGTTGCTTTCTAGCTCTAATGAGATAATACTTATAAAATACTTTGAAAACAATAAGTTGTTAGTGAATAATGGAGGTAATGTGCCATGATATTTTAAGAACTTAAAGTAAGTGCTTCAAAATCCCCAAAATTCAATATAGATAATGAATTGTTAACTTATAGACATGGTTGAAAAAAATTTCAGAATAGGAAGCTTTGAAAAAATGGGAAGGAATATTGTAGAAATAACCAGGTGAAAAATACATTTCAACAAATTCTTATTTAATTTGAAAATACTAGAAAGACTCCAGCAGCTGTCTTTGACTCATCTATTGCTAGGTTTCTATTAAAATTTAGAATTCTGACTGTAGAAATGTTTTATGCTTGACTAGGTGTTAATGATGGGGAAGTAGTAATAAATATTGGAAGAACAGTTCAGAGTCTAGCCAAAGAGTAAGAATACCAACAGATTGTTTAGAATGAGCTCAAGTGCACACAAGACAAGAGGTCAATAAAGTCTGTGGCATAAAGGTATGTTGGTAAATATGTAACAACTGGCTTTGGGAGAGGGGGAATCAGTGCAGAGAACACTGCAAATTTTAATTTTAATTTGCATGACCAGAAACATCTAAATCACTTTCTTCAGCCTAAACAGTAAGATAATCAATAAATCAAGCTCTGATTTGTACTCTTTGCTTATTTCCAAGAGGTAAATGCTCAAATTGAACATTTAATAATTGGCTCTCTCAAGGTGAAACAAGCTGAAATCACACCCCTAGTTGTGAGTCAAATCAAGGTGAATTGAATAGAACACTTATAGTCAAGATCTGACAATATTGTGAAGAGGTTACCCATAAAGAGGGTTTGGGTTGCTCTGGAGACCGCAAAATACCAACATACTAAATGAATTTGACTCAAGTCTTCTCTCAGCCAAAGAAATGTAAAGTTTATTAAAAGTTCGCTTGCATTAGACAGAAAGTCTGTGTGAGGTCATTCTATGGCGCTCTCACAAACATGGAGACAAGATGGGGTCTTATATACAGAAGGCTGTGGGAGGAATCCAGGGGTGGTCTAGGGGAGGAGTTTGGGGAGGGTCTTCATGAGGAGTTAATGAGGTCAATGAGTGATTAAGGGTGGGAAGTTGCTGGAAGCTACCTGGAGACTACAGACAATGGTGGGTTAGACCGGTTCAAGTGTGAATTGATATTTTGATAGGCTCAAGGGTGCGAAGTCTAGTAACAGAGATTTGGGCTCAGCCATAATGCAAGGCTTATTGCCTATTGCAAATGCCTCATCAAATGGGACAATTTAATCAAGAGTCCAAGGTGGGGTTCCAAGAGCCTATTATACCTCAAGGACTCAAGGAGAGCAAAAATGGTTCCCAGAGCCCATACCTCATCAATAGCATCAAAGAATCACATGGTCACTATTATTCAGAAGTAAGTCAGAGAAGCAATACCCGGAAAACCTCCTTGACTGGAAGGGTAAGGACTAGAACAAACATGGAGACAGACAAAGCAGCATGGATTAGCTACCCTGGCCAGATTTAGTGACAGAGTCAGAAGTCTTAGTAAATATGTAATTCTCCTAAAGCTTTTCAGGTGGGCAAAAGAAATAATAAGAGGCTGGAAACAGGAATAGGGTATAAAGGAGAGCAGCCTCTGACAATGAAACTTACTGACATTTTCCTTGCAAGACCAACATTTCAACTTGGGTCACAGGATCTAGTTATTGATGGGCATACATAAATTGGTAACATCATTATATGTTAAAGTCATTATTTCCTAAGTTTAAAGTTATATAGTCTAGCTGAACTCAGCATGATCTTGTTTATTATTCAAAATAGTTAGAAATATCTTATTTTTTGCTTTAGTATTTTAAAGTATTTCCTGGAAAGAACATAATAGTTATTTTGGATGAAAATTGCCATTAAAACGTCTTCTCTATGCATTTTCTTGTTAGCTAAATAAGATAATTTAATGGGCACCTCTCCATTTTTCCTCATACAGTTTGTTGGTGTATTGTGAAAGAATTTAATAGCAATTTTACTTGTGCACTCATTATTAGGATGCTCTAGTCATTTTCTACTTTTCAATGACTTTGAAAATGATCTTGTACTGTAGCTTCTTATTATCCTGAGTGAAACTAGGGATAGGTGTAATCTCATTATGCCCACAACCACTGAGTAGAAAAATATATAAAATTCATGTGACTATCTGTGAGGTAGTAGGGTATAGTAGAATGGCCTCATTTCCCCTGCTATATGGTTGTACAATTACATTTATTTTTTTAAATGACAAACTAATAAAATTATACAGTGACAATCACTGCAAATGCAGAGTTGCCATTTTCCCAGGAGAAATAGGTTATGGAATATGTCTCTAATTTAGCTAATGGTATTTTGAAATAGGGTTTATAACCAAAGAGAAATCACATAGAATTGTTGTACCCTGGCCTATTTTATAATCACTTTCATTTTTTTTCTAATTCACCTAATTGAAGTCAGGAGTAAACATAACATTAACCCTTGGGGACTTAGGTGAGGTTTGAATCTTAGTGTTATAAAGGATATGCAAATCTTTGTGCAGAACAGTCTCATGCCAAAGGGAAAAAAAAAGGTGAAACTGAAACACAAGGGCTTATTATAATGGCTTCTTTTATAATAATGAGAATGGTTAAAAAGGGAAATAGGTTACTAAAAAAAAAAATGTTGTTTGCCTTTTTTAGATGTCTCTTACATCACAAAATTTGAGTTAAAAGGAACCTCAGAGGATATCTAGTCCAGCCTATAATTAATTGACTCCACTGTCCAATATTGCTAAGCAGGAGTCACAGACCCTCTATGTGAAGAACTTCATTGTGGAGGATCGTGATGTTTCCTGAGTCAGGTCATTTGACTTTTGGATGCCTAGTTAGAAGCTTTCCCTTACACCAAGCCTTTCATAATTTCCACAGATTATTTCTAGTTGTGTCTCTTTGAGAATAAATAAAATTTTTCTTCTTTGTGACATCCTTGACTTAACTAGAAAAATACTATCATGGCTGCCCTAAATATTATCCTAAATAGGTACACTGAATTTTTAAGCTAATATGACATGGTGTCCAATCCTCACCATCCTAATGGTCCTTCTCAGATACTCTAGTTTGTCTATGATCTACAAAACCAACCCAACAGCAAAAAATAAATATAATATCATAGTGATAATTGATCATTTAACTTTAAATTCAACTTATTCACAGGAGGAAATAAAAAAAAAAACCATAACTACTCCCATCCCCACCCTCCACCCCCAACATTTCCCTTATTCTGGACTTTATGCTTCTGAATACAGACTAGGTAAGCATTCCCTTTTTTTGACTGTCATATCACATTGTTAACTTATATGAAGCTTTCAGGACACTAAGACCCTAAGCTTTTTTTCCCCTCAAAAACAACTGACTGTGCTTATGTATCCTATACTTGTGAATTTATATTTTTAACCATAGAACTATACATTTATTCTTTTAACAGCTATTTTTAAAGTTCATCATTCTCACTATTCATGATCTTTTAGAATCCTGACTATGCAAGGTTAGCCATGTCTCCCAGTTTTCTATCTCTGGATATTTGGCAAGCATGTCTTCTCTGGCTTTGTCTAAGTCTTTGATATATATATATATATATATTCTGAACATAATAGAACTAAAAACACATTTTGGTACAGCTGGTTTATAGCAGAAACTCAGAGTAATATTGCTTATGATTATTTCTCCATTGCTTCTCATCCAGATGTTCCCCACTATGAATACTTCTCAGGCTCCTGAATTGCTTCACAACAGTATCCTTTAATAACATAGAGCAACTCTTAATATTTTTTTTTCTATTTTCTGCCAGTTAAGCCACTGATTGACCAATAATAGGTCCCAGCCCAAGCCTCACTTGCTCATTGTTTAGTTGTTGATGACTCAGGGTAAGTGTAAAAAGCAATTGTTTCTCTTCTGGCCAGAAACCCTGAGGGTCTTTCCCTCCCAAATTGACTCAAGACAAGTAGGATATTTTTTGCTTCAACTGCTACCTATCCTTTAGTTATTGAATGGGTGTTGCCTCAGACAAACTGAGACCTGGGGAAGACCTTAGTTTATAGAAACCAAGGTCTTCCACTGTATCCTGGACTATCCCCAGTCATTCTGACCTGTGACTTGCCACTGGACTCTAAATGACTCTGGAGAAGAGAAGGAGGCTAATGACTTGACACAGCCCAGCCTCACTTAAATCCAATTACTTGCAAGTGAAGACAACACCTTCCTGATCTCATTGATCCTCTTTAAGAATAAAGGGGGAACAACAAAAAAAAAACCAACAAAAACAGTTGGACAGACAATGAAAACTAGATACAGGCTGCCTCAGCTAAGAACTATGTTATATTTGCTTTTTTTCATAGATTGTCATGGCCAAAAATCATCACCTGGGTGATAGTAATCATCACTAATGATGATTTTTTCCCCTATTTGTTAAGACTAATCCCTTAAAGTCAAATTATAATATGTAGTTGGGACCATGACTAGCTGCATGGTAAAAGATATTAAATCTTGAATTCTTCTGGCCCTCAAGAACCCAGGGTCACTTTTGTGACATGACACTGATGAGGTATGGGTTCTGGGAGCCCTCTTGAGCTCTCCTTGAGTCCTTGAGGTACAGGATCTGGAAACCTCCATTGGACTCTGATTAAATCATCTCATTTGATGAGGTTGTGGCTGGGCCCAGACCTCTAGCCTAGTTACTAACTACTAACTACTAACTCTAGCCTAGTTACTAGCCTAGCCCTCCACTGTTAATCTACTTCCCACCCAAACTGTCCTAGCCCACCATTGTTTGTGGTCTCCAGGTGGCCTCCAGCAACTTCTCACCCTTAATCACTCACTGACCTCAGTAACTCCTCCTGAAGACCCTCCCCAAACTCCTCCCCTAGACCATCATTAGATTCCTCCTACAACCTTCTATATATAAGACCCCATCCTATCTTCATGTTTGTGAGAGCTCCATAAAATAGCGAGAGCTCCATAGAATGACCTAACACAGATTTTCTCTCTGTCTAATGCAAGAGAACTTTTAATAAACTTTACTTTTCCTTGGCTGAGAGAAGACTTGAGTCGAATTCATTCTGCAGGACACATTGTGTTGGTATTTTGGGGTCTCCAGAGCAACCCTAACCCTCTTTATGGGTAACCTTGATGAGGGAAGGATAATAGGTTCTACCAGGGACCCTGATCACTATCAGTGACCAGAAACCCTGCAGTTCAGTCTGGAAAAGATTCACCAGGCTCAAGCAAACTTTGAAGCCGAGATTGTAAAAGTTTATTGTTACACTGTACAGCACAGTGGGCAAGGTTTCTTATGGAACCTGCAAACTTATAGAAAACATAGGCATAGTTTTTAAGGAGTCAGAGTAGTAAATTAGGTGTCAGTTATGCTAACTATGTGAGTAAGGGTGGGATCAGGGAGGAGTTAAGGAGTGCTTAAAGGAACATGCACTTTTAATATCAGCTGTGTGGGCATATTGCCCATAATTCACTGAGGAAATAGCCCAAGGGCGGGGCTACCTGGAGGTGTGGTTTTAGGCCTGAAAGGTCACTAAATCAGCTAGTGGTTATGGCCAACTGAGGAGTGCCCAGTCTGCCATCCATCAATGTCAAGTTTGACAAGATGGATGTTAGGAACCAAGGCTACTGGAGACTCAGTATGGGCATAATTGGCTAAGGAGTTAACCTATAGATAGGGCACTGAAGGATTCATGGTGCAGCTGGCCACTCTACTAGGGGAGGTAACATTTGCCTAAGCTAAAATGTTTATAGATAGTTTGGTAAAGGATAAGTGTAGATTGTTATTGTTTCAGGCAGAGATAATTGTTGCTGGTCAGAGTGCTGGCAGGGGGAAGGAGCAGTGTTAATGCTTTGAGACTGGGGAGGGGGAAGTGTGATTTTACAGACTGGTTGTACAAAATGATTTTAGAGACATAGATCCCAAAGCACCCCATTTACAAACTGATGTTACAAACTAATATCATAGACTGATGTTACATACATACATACATACATACATACATATATATATATATATATATATATATATATATATATGTATATATCCCAAGCACCCCATCAACCTCTTCAATGCTATGCTCCCTAGAGTATATCTTTTGAATAAGTTATACATTTCCAAAGATATCAAATAATGATTTCTATCTTGTCAAATCTTCATAACATCAATAAGGCTAAACATGTCTTCTTAAGTTATTAGGATCCCTAGTTAATCCTGTTTAGCTTTCATTTTCTCAGTCAGCCAAACATTAAGAGCCTCTACTATAGTCTCTGAAAACTGAAAATTGAAACGGGACACATTCACATTCCACAGAAAGTGCCTTTTAGTGCCTATCAGGCAATGCTTCAAGTCCTGTAATTTCTTCAAGTTTTTTTGAGAAGTCTTCAAATTGGTCATGACTCCCTAGATAATTTCCCCACTCTTCTTCCCCTTCCATGTGTTAATTCCATTAATGTAATTAAAGTCATGATGGGGTACAGGTTCTGGGAAACCTCTTGAACTCTGATTGAATCTTCTCACTTGATGAGGCATTTGCCTGAGGCCACAAACCTTTCATTATAGCTAGACCCAAAACTTTGTTACTCTTAACTTAACCTTGCTCTCCATTGTCCAGCTATTTCCCGCCCTGCCCTTGATCCTATTAAAATATCTATACCCAGGGGTGGCTAGGTGGCACAGTGAGTAGAGCGTCCGGCCCTGGAGTCAGAAGGACCTGAGTTCTGATCCGACCTCAGACACAACACACACACAAACAAAAAACCTAGCCGTGTGACCTTGGGCAAGTTACTTAACCCCAATTGCCCTCCAAAAAGCAAAAAACAAAACAAAACAAAACAAACAAAAAAATATCTATACCCAAATCTGTTACCCTTAAACTAGCCTTACCCACCATTGTCTGTCATGTCCAGGTAGTCTTCAGTTATTTCCCATCCTTAATCCCATTCCTGGAGTCTGACCTCAGTGTCCTCAAGATCCTCCTTAGACGCCTCCTCAAGACCCTCCCAAAACTCCTCCTCTAGACCACCCCTAAATCTTTCCACAATCTTTCTGTATAAAAGATCTATCTTGCCTCCATGAGGGGACTGAGAATTCAATCTAGCACAAACTAATTCTGTGTCAGATTATTCTGGCCTGCTTGTGTTGAAAAGCATCACCAATACTTTAGATTGCTTAAGAATCTACCCATTATTGGGGGTGGCTAGGTGGCGCAGTGAATAGAGCGCAGGCCCTGGAATCAGAAGGACCTGAGTTCGGAGCTGGCCTCTGACACTTAATCCACACAAACAAAAACCTAGCCGTGTAACCTTGGGCAAGTTACTTAACCCCAATTGCCCTAAATGGGGCGGCTAGGTGGCGCAGTGACCTCGGAGTTGGGATGACCTGAGATCAGATCCGGCCTCAGAAAATGAGCACCCACGCATAAATAATGACTAGCTGTGTAACCTTGAGCAAGTTACTTAACCCCAATTGCTTTAAAAAAAAAAAAAGAATCTACCCATTATGATGAATCTTTAATAAACTTTGCTTTACCTTAGCTGAAAGAAGTCTTGAGTCGAATTCATTCAGCAGGACTCTGCGTGTTGATATTTTGGGGTCTCAAGCACCAGTAAACCTTAAACCTCAACAGTCATAGGTGAGGTTTTTTGTTGTCTCTTATATGGAATTTATCTTTTAAATATCTAGTCCTCACTTATGGTGACCTACTTATGAGATACCCACTATACATTTTGGTAGCAGTCAACCTATAAGCTAATCAATAGGCATTTATTAAGTGTCTATTATGCCCCAAGCATTGTACTGTTACTCACAATACAAAAACAAAAATGAAACAGACCCTGCTTTCAAGGAACTTATATTCTATTGGTGGAGACAGTATATACCTATATAAGTATATATAGAGTGAAAATAAAATAAAGTAGTTTAGAGAATGGGAGGTCACTAGCATGCTGTTCATGGAATCAGGATAGACTTCATGTAGTTGAGTCTGCAAGGAAATAGGGGATTCTATTATGTGGCACTGAGGAAGAGGTGAATTTCTCAGTGTGCATGAAGACCAGGCATTGGAGTGCTATATGCAATGAAGAACAAAAAGATTGTTATTTATTTATTTATTTATTTTTTAGTGCAATATATAATGAAGCTTGAAAAGTAAGTCAGGACTAATTTGAAAAGGGTGCTAAAGCCAAACTGAGGAATTTCTATAGAAAGTCATTGGAATACACTGGGAGCTAGGATAGACACAATCAGATAGATCTGCATTCAAGAAAAATCACTAGTCATTGTTTGAAAGATAGTCAGAAATAGGAGAGATGAAACAGAAATGAATTAGGAGATGGTTGTAGTATGTCAGTTGATGATTTGAATCTAGATCTGTTCCCCCTTCTCTATTTTTAGATGACCTGACAAGATTTGTAACAAAAGGCAAATAAGGCTTTTCTTTTTTAAATATACAATGTCAGTTCCAGAACAGGAAGCCATAATTCCTATGTTTTAAGCCAATTTCAAGAAATACAAGGCTTGTTCTCAAGCATCATCTTCTAAGTTAACTGTTTATTTCGCAACGTTCCTTTCTCTTCTAAAGCAATCATTCCATTTATAAATTACTGAAAGAAATTGTTCTCCATGATTTGGAGAGATCTAGTCTTCCCCCCTCTTTCTAAATTCCTGATTTTAAAAGTTCAATCTCTTTAAGGACATTGCGGATAATGAGATTGGACTAAATTTCTTCTTTTTTTTTTTTTTGCTTTTTTTTTTGGAGGGCAGCTGGAGTTAAGTAACTTGCCCAAGGTCACATGGCTAGGTTTTTGTTTGTGTGTGCATTAAGTGTCTGAGGCCGGAACTGAACTCAGGTCCTTCAGACTCTAGGGCCGATGCTCTACTCACTGCACCACCTAACCGCCCCTGGACTAACTCTCTTAACAGTCTTGTTCAGACCCCAAACAAGTGGGGAAGCTATTATGCTCTACTCAGTTTTGGGTGGGGATAAATTATTTGAATAGGTTGCCTAAGGCTCTTGTGGTCTGGGTGAAGGGGTAGTCTCTTTTACATGATACCATATGATACCACTGCAGGATTCTCATTTTAATATAGCCTAGCATCTCATTGTAATATTCATTCTTTCATTAATTATTAACCAATCAGAGTTGATTGCCATCCTCAGTAACACCTTTCTTCAAATGGTCATATAAGCCATAAGCCCACTATGATTGTGTTTGTTCTAAGACAGAGATGGCCAAATGACCATCCTTTTATTAAAATGCTGGTATTATTAATGCAATTATTAAATTACTCAGAAATAATGCTCTCAAACCTTCTTTTCTTAAACGTGAGAGTACTGACTATGTTCCAGGTACTATGCTAGGTATTGGGGATAAATATCCAAAGAAGGAAACAGTCTTCACTCAAAAGGACTTTATGTTCTAATGGAGAACACAAGCAAATATATAAAGTATTCAGGAAATGTAAATAAATACAATAGCTAATATATGGTAGTTTGGGCATCCCCAATACCAATTGAGGAGATCAGGAAAAGCTTCTTATAAAGTTGTGTTTAAGCTTTGTCTTGAATGATGGGAGAATTCCTATGAGGTAAAGGTGAGGAGGAAATCCATTCCAATTTTGGAAATCCATTTTGGGTCAGTTAGCACAAAGACCAGGAAATGGGATAGGGAGTGTTATGTGTGAGAAACAGAAACAATAGGGTGGGTGCATTGGAGAATGTGGGAGGAAGAGTAAAGTCGGATGAGGATAGAAAGAGAGTTGGGGGAAAGGTTGTGAATGTACTTAAAATCTAAGCAGAGGTGAAGAGGTTACCTATAAAGAGGGTTAGGGTTGCTCTAGAGACCCCAAAATACCAACACACTGGGTCCTGCCAAATGAATTCAACTCAAGCCTTCTCTCAGCCAAAGAAAAGTAACGTTTATTAAAAGTTTGCTCTATGGCATTCTCACACACATGGAGAGAAGATGGGATCTTGTATACATAAAGGTTGTGGGAGGAAGCTAGGAGTGGTCTAGAGGAGGAGTTTGGAGAGGGTCTTCAGAAGTCAGATGAGGTCAATAAGTGACTAAGGGTGGGAAGTTGCTGGAGGCTACAGATAATGGTGGGCTAGGCCAGTTCAAGGGTAGATTGATATTTTGATAGGCCCAAGGGTGGGAAGTCTAGTAACTGATGTTTGGGCCCAGCCAAAATGTAAGACTTATGCCCTCATGCAAATGCCTCATCAAATAGTAGGATTTAATCAGAGTTCAACAGGGGATCCCAGAGCCCATAACTCAAAGATTCAAGGAGAACTCAAGGAGGTTCCAAGAGCCTGCACCTCATTAGAGGTATTTTATATTTTGTCTCGAAAGCCATAGGAAATCCATGGAATTAATTTCTTGGTAGAACCCACAATTTTATACCTGAACTAAAGGAAAATCACTTTCTCAGCAATAAGTAAGATGGGCTGGAAAAAAGGTAGACTCAAAGTAGGAGGACTGGTTAAGAGACTGTTGCCTTTTGGAAGAGATATGATAATGGCCTGACCTCAGGCATAGTGGTAACTATAAGCCTAGAGAGAAGAGATTGGGTGTAAATGATATTGTGAAAGTAAATTATCAAGTTCTAGCAAGTGATTGGACAAGTGGGGTTACTAAGAGTGGAGAGTAAATGATAATACTGAAATTACTGATCTCTGTGACTAGAAGAATGATAAAACTTTGAAAGAAATAGGGACATTTGAAAGAAGGAAGCATTTGGGGAAAATATAACTTCAGTTCTGCATGTGTCCAGGTAGCAATGTACATAAGACATACAGCTGGAAATGTCTATTAGGCATCACATAATGTGGGGCTGAAGTTCAGGTGACCATTCTAGGGCTATATATAAAGATTTGTGAGCTATGTGAAGAGACATAATAGATTTATTCCTAGGAATGAAAATCCCTAGTTTTCCAAGAGGGAATGGGAGTAGGAGGGTATCTAGCAAGTGATGAGAAGAGGGCCTAGATAGAACCTTGAATTTCCAATCTTTTACAATTGTTTACAATGTTAAACTATAATATCTGAAACAAGGTAGTTAAACTAGCACATCTGAAAAGTCTCCAAGGAGTTTTGTGTTTTTGTCTTTGCCAAGGATTTCATAATCTTTAGCAATACTTTTAAGTTTCCTTTTCCTAGTATATTTTTTCCAACATGAATCATTAGAAGTGCTTTAAAGAAGTCAGGTTTGACAATCAATCAATCAACTAGCAAGCATTTATTAATCACCTTCTATGTGTCAAATACTGAGAGTACAACCATCCTTTCAATCACCCAGGTTTGCAACCTCAAAATTATTTTTGCTTCCTCACTCTCAATCAAATATCTAGTCAGCTGCCAAGTCTTGTTGACTCTCTCTCCACAACATAACTTGCATATGTTCTTTCTCTCTATTCATAGACACTACACTAGTTCAGTCTCACTTGAATTATTGTAATAGACCATCAGTTTTACTTATTAATTCATGTCTCCCCTTTCTAAATCCATCCTCCATAAAGTTTCCAAAATGATATTCCTAAATTATTGTTCTGATACCATTTCCCCTGTCCATAGACTCCAGGTCAAATATAATTTCTTCTGTTTGCCATTTAAAGCATTTTGTATTGATAACCCACCCTACCTTTTACTCATTATTCCACTTAATATACTACATCTCAGTTAAACTGACCTTATATTTAATCTCAGACAAATATCCCTTTATTTTCCTTGTGTCTATGACTTGTTTGTCTGTAATGTCTGGAATACATTCTCTCCAAATTTCCGTGTCTTATAACCTCTAATTTCCTTCAATACTAAGCTCAAGAACCACTTTCTGTATATGGCTCTTTCTGACACTTCTGTTCCAGCCTTAAGCTTCTGGTGACTTTTCTAATAAAATTACCAAGTATATATATATATATATATATATGTGTGTGTGTGTGTGTGTGTGGATGATTATATGCATATACAGATATATAAACATATATGCCTATACACATATGTGTGTATGCATTCTGTCTACTCTATTAGAAAGCAAGTCTCTTGAGGGTAAGGACTTTTTTTACATTTGCTTTTGTATGTGCATTGCCCACTAGAGTGCTAGGCACATAGTAGGTTTTTGATAAATGTAATTTGATTGATTTGTTAATTTAGAGGAGAGTCATTAGTGGGACTTATCTGAAAAAAAAAAAGTAGTCAGAACAAGGTTTCATTTAGGAAGCAGTTTCTGGAACTAAACTTTGAAAGAAGCCAATGTGGGGGTGGAGCCAAGACAGCCTGACTGAGGAAAACAACACCTTAAAAAATAGACTAACTCAAATGTCAAAGGAGGCCCAAAAGGGCAATGAGGAGAAGAATGCCTTAAAAAGTCGAATTTGCCAGATGGAAAAAGAATCTCAAAAGCTCACTGAGGAGATTCATTCCTTCAGAGTTAGACTGGAGCAAATGGAAGCTAGTGACTTTATGAGAAATCAAGATACTGTTAAGCAGATCGAAACAAATGAAAGAGAAGAAGGCAATGTGAAATATCTCATGGGAAAAACCACTGACCTGGAAAATAGATCCAGGAGAGACAATTTAAAAATTATTCGACTACCCAAAAGCCATGATCAAAGAAAGAACCTAGAAATTCTCAAGGAAAATTGCCCTGATGTTTTAGAACCAGAGGGCAAAATAAAGGTTGAAAGAATTCACAGATCACCTCCTGAAAAAGATCCCAAAAAGAAAACTCCCAGGAATATTATAGCCAAGTTCCAGAATCCCCAGATCAAGGAGAAAATACTACAAGTAGCCAGGAAGAAACAATTTCAATATTATGGAAACACAATCAGAATAGCCCAGGACCTGGCAGCTTCTACACTGAGGGACTGAAGGGCATGGAATATGATATTCCAGAGGGCAAAAGAGCTGGGAATGAATCTAAGGGTCACCTACCCAGAAAAACTGAATATTTTGTTTCAGGGGAAAATATGGTCATTCAGTGGAATAGAGGACTTTCAAGCATTCTTGAGGAAAAAACCAGAGTTGAATAGAAAATTTCACATCCAGACACAAGAAGCAAGAGATGCCTAAGAAGGTAATCAGGGAAAAGAAATCAAAAGGAACTTATCAAAGTTGAAGTATTTACATTCCTACATGGAAAAACAATAATTGTGACTGAGGAAATCTTTCTCACTATGAAAATAATGGAAGAAGGGTATATGGGCATATGAATACATATGTGAATGTGTGTATATATGTTTACAGTTATACATGGATAGAGGGCATAGGTTGAATTTGTTGGGAAGGGAGGATACTTAACAGGTTAAATTATGAGGTGAGAGAGGAAAGTGGCAAGAAGAGATGGGGAGAGACAGGGTAGGGTAAACTATCTCATGTAGAAGAAGCAAGGGGAAGTGGTTGCAAGGGAGGGGAAGAATAGGAAGGCAAAAAAGCAAAACCACATTCTCACTGAATTTGGTTCTGGGAGAGAATGACATACATACATACTAAATGGGATATCTCAACCTGCAGCAGAATAGGGGGAAGGGGGATGAGAGGGGAGATGATGGATGGGAGGGCATCCTTGGGGGGAGGGGAGGTTGGAAGTACCCACTATAGAAGAGGGACAGGATCAAGTAGGGAATGGACCAGGTGGGGGTGGGATGAGTGGGAGGGAATTATAAGCAGCCTTGTACAATATATCTACTATGGTAATGTTTTGCATAGCTAGACATGTACAATATATACTGAATTACTTATCTTCCCAGAGGGAATGGGTGACAAGAGAGGAAGGAAATGGATCTGAAATTCGAGGTCTTAAGATTAAATGTTTCAAATATATATAAATACTATTATTAACACTCTTTTGCTTGTAATTGGAAGATAAGATGTGCAGGCATTGGGACACAAAGATTCACCTTCCTCTAATGGAAAAGTTGAAGGGGGTATGGGAGAAGGTATGGGAGAGAGCAGATTGGAGGAAATGATATCTTGTGGGACTGCTATTCTGGGAGGGTGGGTAGGGGAAAAACAGGGGTGAAAAATAATTGTAACTAAAATCTGGTAGAAATGAATGATGTAAAACAGAAGTTAATAAAGCATTTGTTTAAAAAAAAAAGAAAGAAGCCAATGTGTCTAATAGGCAGAGGTGATGAGGAGTCTACTTCAGGCTTGAAGTGTGGAATTAGGTATGGAAAGCAAGTCAAGAAAGCAAATTATATGAAACATAAAATGTAAGGAGAAAAAAAGTATAATTTAGTTAGAAAGATAAGTGGTAGTCAAACTGTGAAGACTTCTAAATGTCAAATATTTTGTTTTCTCTTGATCTTATAGGTGATAAGGAGCCTCTATACTTTATTAAAGGACATGAAATACCCAGACTTGTGCTTCAGGAAGAGCAGTTTGATCACATTAAGGAGAGTTATGAGACTTAAGGCAAGGAGACAAATGAGTATACTATTAGAATTGCCCAAACAAGATGTAACAAGTTAGTGAACTGAAGTGGTAGTTGTGTCACTGGGGAAGGATATAGAAGGGAACAGATATAAGAGATGATGTGAAGATAGAATCAAGAATTAGTTATATGGGGTGATGGGAAGTATGTATGAAGGATGACTCCAATGTTCTGAACTTGGGTGACTGGCAGAATGGTGATGTCTTTGACACAAATAGGGAACTTTATAATAAAGGGTTGGTTTTGGAAGAAAGAGATTGGATTTTGTTTTGACTATACTGAGTTTGAGATGCTTCTATAACATCTAGCTTGAAATGTTCAATAAGTAATAGGTGGTGCAATAGATAGAGTACTGGGTCTGACTTCAGTAAGACATCTTCCTGAGTTCAAATCTGGCCTCAGACACTTACTAGTTTTGTGACTCTAGGCAAGTCACTTAACCCTCAGTTCCTCATTTGTAAAATGAACTGGAGAAGGAAATGGTAATCCACTCTAATATCTTTTCCCAAGAAAATTCCAAGAGTTGGACACAACTGAAATGACTCCACAACAAAAATAACTGTTGGTAGTTAGTGATGTAGTGATAGAGTTCAGGAAAGAGACTAGGGCTAGATATATAGATCTAGGAATTAATATAATAATTGTGATGATGAGGAAGAAAAGGAGGAGGAGGAGAAGGAGGAAGAAGGAAAGGAAGAAATAAGGGAAGAAAGAAAAATAAAAAGAAAGAAAGAAAAAAAGAAGGAAAGAGAAGAAAATATTTATATAGTTCTTTAAGGTTTGCAAAGCTATTTACACAACCACATGGCATGGGGGGTAGGTGCAATTATTATCCCCATTTTACAGATGGAGAAACTGAGACACAGAGAAACTAAATGATTTGTCCAGGGTCACACATCTAGTAAGTGTCTAATGCTCAATATGAACTCAGTTCTTCCTGATTCCAGGTCCAGCATGCTATTGACTTTTCTCTTTTGCTGCCTAATCATCTGTATAGATATGATAATTATACAATTAGTTTTTTGCAATGCCCCATAATGCTCTGGGAAGACCTCAAACCTCTATTATTTATGGCAGGTCAATAAATAACTATCATGTGCCTCAGCAAAGAATCAGCAAACTGCACTATTCACCGCTTCTTCCTCTCAACAAAATATGCAGTATTACACAGTACACTAAGCATATAAGGTACCCCAAAGATAAGAAATAGCAAAGGTCTATAGTTCCAGAGTTATTGAGTCCATGATTACTGCCTGTGTGTGACAGTGGGGGGGGATAAGTAAAAAGGTGACTCCAGGAAGTTACATGATAAAGCTATAGCAGAAGAATTTTTTTTCCTAAAGTTCAAAGGAGTTGTGGGTAGTAATGGTAGTGGGACGTTTCTGTCTGCTCTGACTGACTGTTGATTTCACCTACCCTGTATCATATGAAATGAACTTTCTGTGACCAGATGAGATCAGAAAATATCATTAGTGATTAGAGTACTTACTGTGGGAGCATCTTTCTACTCAGGTATAGAGTCTATCACTGTGTCTATTCTTTGTTCTGTAGGGGTGGAGAACCCATGTCTTTGAGGTCACATGTGGGCCTCTAGGTGCTCAAGTGTGGTCCTTTGACTAAATCCAAACTTCGAAGAATAAGAACAAGGTCTCAAGACTGCAGGTTCCTACCCTCCCATCAGACCCTCCTATATATATATTTTTTAACACTTCCTATGATAGCCAGCCCAGGAAATATGAAGTCAAACATCAAAGTAGTTATCTTTTTTGCTTTTTCTTCTCAGAAGGGGAAGGAGGAGCTAAATTGAAACTGTGTATTTCATAGAAATCCTGGATTCAAATTGTTCATATGTTGGAAGACTTGTGAATTCCAAGCTTGTAGCTGCTTAGAAGGTTTTTATTGTGTATTTTCTCATTATTATGTAATGTTAATATGTATATCAATTCTATTCTGATAGTAAAGGCATTCTGTGCAGGGAAGAATGTTTTTCTACTCTGTGGTCATGTGAATAGTTTCATGAAATAGTGCTAGTTTAAGAAGAACCAAGGATTCAACAGAAGGGTGAGGGTTTGAATACTGCTTGATTAGGTAAATCTGAAAATTCATGCCTCATGATAAGGAGATGGGAAATGAGGTATCCTTTAGAGAGTTTGAGATGAGGAACAGAAGATCCCTGAATCCCAGAGAACCAGAGAGGGCTTGATTTTTTCATTAGCATTTCATTCTATTAGGAGGATGTGCATAACTTTAAGCAGTACAAAAATACATTTTTCCCCCTGAGGTAGTCCAGTCTTCCAGGCTTCAGGAAGGGTCTCAGATCTGTCACTTAGCTCCAGATACTCAGGTTTCCTTCTTCCTTTGGTTCTATGTATCATAGATTCCAGATGGTACTTAGAATCCCACTTAGTTCTTCTCTCTGATAACATGGAATTTGTGATAGAGCTTTCAAAGTTAGAATAGAGATAAGACCATTTTTTTTTTACTTACAGAACAGAGATTAATCTTGTATACAGATATAGCTATAAATAGATAAAGATATAGGTATATTTAACTGAAAAAAATCATAGCCCAGACTCTGGAGGTATTAAGTACACAGCTGTTTATTCCTTCCATACTTGGTTAGAGTAAGATCTATTGTTCTTTTTTCTTCTTTTTGGAGATCTGTAGGTAAATTCTTATAGCTAATTCATGGGGAAACATTTTTCCCATCTAGTTTCTCTCCTTTACTGACACTGTGCAAACACCTTGGTTTAGACTCTTATCCCCTTTTCATGCATTATTGAAATCACCTATTAATTGATCCCTTACTTCCTATCTCTTCCCTCTCCAATCCATCTTTCACACAGCTATCAAAATTGTGTTCCTAAGGCACAATCTGATTATGTCCCGAGGGAGTGGCATAGTAAGAATAGATCCTTATCCTTCCTAAAAATCCCTTTTGCCTCTGGGTCAAATACGAATGTCTCAATCTACTTTATAAAGTCCTACTTTGATCTGGTCCCAATTTATGTTTCCAATATTAATTTCACATTAATCACTGTTAAACACTGATTTCAAGCCAAACATCACTAATGGCATTCTGCAATTCCATTTCCTGCTTGCAAGTATTTGAATAAGTTTGTTCCCCATTTCTAGGATGCACTCCTTCTGCAATGTCAAATTGCATAACCTTTAAGTTTCTTCAAGGCTTAACTCCCAAGCCCTTTTTTCCAGGTAGTCTACCTTGACCCCAAGAGAAGTATTTATTATTTACTCAGCCTGGGAAGCTCCTCATCTGGGAAATCCCTCTGCAAATATAGACTGTAACCCATCTATAATTAGACAAGTCCCAAAAAATCGACCCTCCAACCCTTCCTCAGTGTTTCATCCTAGGAATAAACTTGACTCCGGAAGGTGTTTAATATCAAGGAACTTTCCTAGGCATAGAAAATTTAAGTGATTTGCCCAACTATCCAAAAATATTTTTAATGTGGATTTCTAGACATCTCCCTTTACTTTCCTGGCTGCTAAAATTTTATTCCCTCTGGGAAGATGAAGCTTCTTTTATTTAACAAAGAGAAGCTGGCAGAAGTCCCTAAGACATACAGAATCAAAAGAGGAAAGTATAACCCTACAAATAGCATCTGGATGCTGTGGAAGTGATAAAGTACGAGGAACAGGTAATTAAGGCTAAGCTACACCAAATCCTTGAATTCAGAGAGCTAAGCATATTCAGAGAAAAAGAACATTCAGGAGCCTTAGGGCCTCAAATTAAAGGAAAGAAAGGAATATTGGCTCAGGGTAAAAAATAAAAGAAATCCAGACAAAGCAGGGCCCCCTTGACTGACAAAAAGAGGGCTAAATATTTGGTAATCTGACAGGCAGTAAGGCTGTATAAATATTGATTATTGTTATTACCAAGACACAGGGATGGATCTCAGCCTACTTTATAACATCATCCCTCCTATAAAGTCACTGAAATTTCTACCATTCCAGCTACTCTCTGGATTAGATGACTCAAACATGGGCATTGGTATAGGTGACTATAATATACATTACCAAGGGGAAAGGGAAGAACTGTGTGCATCTGGTCCTTTCCCTTTTATATATATTTGAATGAATTATACTTCCAAATTAACTAATCATTTCTTTGGGAGATAGAGTTTCTCTTGAGTTAAAGAATAGTTAGGTTTCTATGTAGAGGTATTGAACATGGCCAATATAACCATCATGTGGCGAAGCTTTAGAGCTGGTTAAAGAATGATGGGCAGCTAAAGGTGCAGGTTGCTGTAAAATGAGGGTAGAGGGCAGAAGATAAATTTCACCTGTTTTGCAGTTTTGCCTAGGGCTAGACCTGCTTGACAAATATCCTTGCTGTCTCTTGAGTATTGTAACATTTCAGGAATAGTGATAGACACAAATGCAAACATAGGAAATTTGGCAATCTAGAAGTATATATAAGGAGTGGAATGGATTCCTTCTGAAATGAGAAAACCAAACTAAATCAATATTTGCTTCCTCCATTCACTGGCTGCCTATTATTTCACTGAATCTCTTTTTCTCTTTACCATCAATTATTTGGTCCTTTCTCTCTGTTTCCAGTCTCTTTCTTCTTCTATTCTGTCTAATGCAGAAACTGTGACTCCACATCTCTTGTTGAATATGCACCTTATTCCAAGTCTCTCACTTTCCATAAGAAGATTTAATAGATTTTTTTTAGTTTAACTGAAATTTCAATTTCATAACTCTAATAGTCTATAAAACTTTTAATACTATAAAGATTTAAAAATAACAAGGCTATCAAAGAAAGATATCTCTTCATTTAGACAAAAAAAAACCCCTTCAGATATCTACAAATTGTTTTCTTACAGTTTAATTGAGCTAGTCTCTCCAAGGGGAAATATATCCTGAGAGTAAAATCATGTCAGCAACTGGTGTTTCCTACAAGCATAGCTGTGTGGAATTTGTAAAGCAGATTCATGTTCAAAAATAGATTGAACTATAAATATTCTGAACTATAAAAATTGAACTATAAAGATTATAAATAATCTATAAAGATTTATAAAGATAGATGTACATATATTTTTAATTTGTGAAATTTGTGATAAAAAGGACAGGATGAGAGAATTCCTACACAGTGATAACACATATATATTAATTCCAAAATTATTAATTGTGACACTTACCATATAGATAAAAGAGCTTTGTGACTATTGGTTAACATATCTATAACAACCCTAAATCTATAGAGTATTATACATGCAGTTACTTTGACTATCAATGGTTAAATCAGATCACTGGTTGACTGGCCATATAATCAGTCAAAAAGACAACTAAAAAAGGTTTCACAGACTAATGTGCAATTAAATAATTATACTGTATAAGACAAGGCCCTTCAATTGCTATCTCTATAGGAAGACTTGGAAAGAAAACACAATAACAAAAAATTTCCTATAATGAAATATTCAGCTTTAGTAAATATTCTGGGTAATAGAAAGGTCCCATGCATGGATTATTAATTTTCAAATAATCACATTTTTTTAAACTACACTGAAACTAAATCTATTTGGAACATAACATAATCCTCTTTTGCAGTTAAAAAATACCCTCAGAGGAGCTTAAATGTGAATGCTAAAGACATGAGCTTTAGAATATCACATATATAAAGGTTACAGTATTTAATTCAATTCCAAGGTTCATTGATATTGCAGCTTTAAGGATAATAAAGGTTGCCCAACTTTAACACGTTCTGAAATGAAAGGTGATTAAAAATCCAACCCTTCGGGTTGCAAATAAAAGCATTCTTAAAATCCTATCTAATATTTTCTTTATTTTTATGACACATGTATGTATGCATGCACATACACACAGAAGCATCCAACTTCCTGCTCTAGGAGGGAGCAGATACATGGTTTGTTTTAAAGTTCAGAAAATCTAATTTCATGGAGGAATGATACATTTTTTTAGTTTTTTTTTTTAATATACTACTGCTACATACCACTCATTCATGAAAGCATGGATGCATATATAGAGATATACGTGGGTATATGTATTTATGTGTATGTACACACACATACACCTTGTCTAAGTTCTAGGTTTAGATATGAATGTTAAGTAAGAACAAGTTTTAGAGTAATTCAGAATAACATAGGATATAAATTATGTAGATACATATTTAATGAACAGTCTGAGGAGGGCTGAAAGTTGCGTCATCTCTCCTTTTGAGTGATTATTATCATTGTATCAACTGGCTAACTTCTTATGAATGAAAAAAAGAGATGTACCATAGTTATTTTATTTTATTGATGACTTTTGCTTTTATATCACATTCATTTCCAAATATAATTCTCAGTCCAGTGTACTTTTTTTAACAAAGATTTAATAAGAAAAAGTGCAAAGTTGAGCAAAAATAGCCAGTACATCAACCAAAAAAAACATATAATAACAACTAGCATTAATATACCAGTTTAATGTTTGAAAAGTGACATGCATAGTTCATCTCATTGATTCTCACAATTTTGGGAGATAGGTGTTATTGTCATTACCTTTGCATAGATGAAAAAATTGACATTTTGAGAGGTTAAATGATTTGCTCAGGCTCATACAGGTAGGATTTGAGTTAGGTCTTCCTCACTCCTGGTGTTACATCACTTATCTGTCCCAAGTCATGTTTTAAATGTTTACTCTGTGCCTTGCACTGTGCTAAGCACTTGAGATACAAAGAAACACACATCCAAATAAAAGAACACACACATCTACATATGACAGAAAAGTAGTCTCTGTCCTCAAGGATCTCACACATAACAACAATGTATACATCATTCTCTACCTCCCCCACTCCTTCACCTCTTGAATAAATGTAGGGAGATAGGGTCAAGTTTGGTCATTAAAATTATAAAGCCTTCAGGTTTGTTTTGTTCTTATGTATGTTTATAAGTCATTGCTTTCCTGGTTATACACATTTCATTATGCATCACAATTCTTCCCATGTTTTTCTGAATTCTATTATTAAGATGAACTCCTAGAATAAGTTCTGTGATTTGTCCTTCATCATAACACATCAATTTTGAAGATGCCCTTTAAAGATATCTAAGGTATGCTAATGAGGCAGCTAAATGGCAGAGTAATTAGAACCCCAGGCCTGGAGTTAGGAAAGCCTGAGTTCAAATCCAGACATGGATACTTACTAGCTGGGTGAACCTGGCCAAGTCACTTAACAGTTTCCCTCCATTTCCTCATATGTAAAAGGAATGGGAGAAGGAAATGTCAAATCACTCTAGTATTTTTGCCGAGAAAACCCCAAATGGAGTAATAGAGCAGCTATGTCCAAAGTCAGGAAGCCTCATCTTTCTAAATTCAAATCTTGCCTCTGACAGTTACTAGCTATGTGACCTTTGGGAAGTCACTTAATGCTGTCTGCCCCAAGTTTCCCAACCTCTAAAAATTGGCTAGAGAAAAAAATGAGAAAACCACTCCAGGATCTTTGCTAAGAAATACCCAAATGGGGTCATGAATAGTTGGATATGAGTAAAACAACTGAACAAGAACAAAAGGTATACTAAGAAGTTGAGGTGAGGAGGAAAACCATTCTCAATCTGGATGATGGATGTTGCAAAGGCACGTAGTTAGAAAATAGAGTGCCATGTCCAAAGAACAGCAAGTAGGCTGGTTTGGCTGGATGGAAAATAAAGCTAGAATGATAAATAAGAGTAAGATTGTAGAGGACTTTAAATGCCATTCAGAGAGTTTATACTTAATCTACAGTTGATAGGTATACCCTGGAGTTTAATAAATAGGAAGTACTATAACAACACATTTGTTTTAGAAATAGTGCTTAAGAATGGAATAAAGAAAGGAGATCTGAAACAAGGAGACCAATTATGAAGCTATTGTAATATTCCAGGCTGGAAGTAACATGTGTCTGAAACAGGATTATGACTTTATAAATGGTGAATAAATGACAGATGGGAGAGGTTTTGTTTTTTGGTTGTTTCAGTAGTGTCCAACTCTTCATGAACCCATTGGGGATCTTCTTGGCAAAGATACTGAAGTGATTTTCCATTTCTTTCTCTGACTCATTTTTACAGATGAGGAAACTGAGACGAAGAGAGTTAAGTGACTTGCCCAGGGTTACACAGCTATTAAGTGTCTGAGGCTGGATTTGAACTTAAGTCTTCATGATTCCAGGCCTGGTGTTGTATCCACTGTGCCACTTAATTGACCCCCAAAAAATATTTTCAAGACTTTTGTGTGTGTGTGTGTGTATCTGTGTTGTTGTTGTTGTTTAGTTCTTTTAATCATGTCTGAACTGTTTGTGACCCCTTTAGGGTTTTCTTAGCAAAGATACCACACTGGTTTGCCATTTCCTTCTCCAGCTTATTATATATGAGGAATTGCTGCAAATGGGGTTGTGACTTACTCAGAGCCATTGCTAGTGTCTGAGGAAGATGAATTTTCCTAACTTCTGACTTAGAGTTCTATCCATTGTACCATGCAGCTGCCTCTAGAAATATTTAGTGCTGGTGTACACATACACACACACACACACACACACACACACACACACACACACGCACACACACACACAAATCCCACAGTAATTGAACCAAGGTTTTCCTGACTCCAAGACCAGTTCACTGCCCATTGAGAAACATATGGACAAGCAGGAATTGTTCAGAAGTGGGGATATATGAAGAGTTTTGCTAGAGATTCATGAACAGAAAAGGAGGTGGGCCAGTGAGATAAAAGTAAGGTCTTAAAGTGGATAGCCCATAGACTCCAACAATATTCAAAGAACATTTGAAATCTAGAATAAAGTTGGCAGCACATTGAGTGTCTCTTTAAGGTGAATTATGGGAGAATATGGACAAGAATTACAATGAATTGGGGCGGCTAGGTGGCGCAGTGAGTAGAGTGTTGGCCCTGGAGTCAGAAGGACCTGAGTTCAGATCCGACCTCAGACACTTAATGCACACACAAATAAAAACCTAGCTGTATGACCTTGGGCAAGTTACTTAACCCCAATAGCCCTCCAAAAAACAAAAAAACAAAAACAAAAAACAAAAAGAATTACAATGAATTAGATGACATAGAGAGATTGTGACTGATTATTGGAAGGGATATTAGAAGTCCACTGAATGACTGAAGATGAAATGAAGCTTGGGATTTGAATGCTTTTCCTCAATTAAACATCCTCCCTCCCCTTTCTCTTTCTCTCTCTGTCTCTCTGTCTCTCTGTCTCTCTGTCTCTCTCTCTCTCTCTCTCTTTTTCTCTCTCTCTCTCACATACACACACATTTGAATTTCCTTCATTGCAGTAAATAAGGATCAGATAATATGACCTATCTTCTGCTGTTATTTGTAATTTTAATCCTTGAAGCTGTTACATAAGATATGGAATCAGCTGGTGGACTTGGCACCTTCTTATATTACCTAAACACTTTTAAAAAGCGTTAAATGTCTCTTTATCCAAGTGTTATAAATGAAACAACCTGATATTCCAGGTAACATGATTTAATTATTGAAATTTTGCCACTTTATTACAGTAGCAGTATAATCAAAGGTTAATGTATCACTTTTTGAAAATGAAGCTTTTCATTAAAAAGTATTAAATATAATTGTTCTAAATTGCAGCATGATACATATTTCCATTGTATTTTTTATAGTACAAAGTTAAATAATTCATTTCCCCACCAATATGAGAGACAAATTGAAATTGTGATAATAAAACATGTATTTTAGCATTTTATCTGAATAAGTGTGGTTGGAAAGAAATTACATTTACCTCATTCTGCAGTAGTATCAACTATGAATTAACTGGAACTACCATACCCTCTGCTCTCCCTCTTTTTGTTCATCAGTATTGAGGTACCTTTAATGGCATCATCTCCCTGTTTTCATGGTTTTCTTCGAGAATGAAGGAAAACACAAACTGAGTAGTCTCTCCCCATCTCCTCCCTTCCTCTCCCTTTATTAAAATAGTAACCAACTAGAGTTAGTTTTATACACACACACACACACACACGTGTGTGTGTATGCATGTATGCATAAATGCAGAGAGGGAGGGAGGGAGACAGAGAGAAGAGGGAGGGAGAGAGAGAGAGAGAGAGAGAGAGAGAGAGAGAGAGAGAGAGAGAGAGAGAGAGAGAGAAATGTGGAGTATATTTTTATTGAGTTAATTGATATGTGCTAATCAAAAATGCTTCCCTAGGAGTCATGAGAGCTGGAAAAACATTGGAAATCTTTTGGTCCTCCTTTTACAGCTAAGGAGACTAAGACTATGACTTATTCAAAAATCATACGGAAAGAGGCAAAACTCACATTCAAAGTAAGATCTGGTTGTATTTCTGTGTTCTTTCCACTTGAATTAGCCCTCGGGTCCATAGTTACCTTACAATTTTACATTCTCTCAGACTACAGTATTAATTATACATTTACTAACAATTCTCAAAAGATGTTGGCAGTGATATGGTGATAAATGTTTAACAACCAGCTCTACAGAGGAAAAGTGTGTATGACAACTTTGTTTTAATCTACATTATTAATATTTTCCCCATGCCTTTTTTTTAAGTTTTGACATTCAACAAAACAATTCAATCCTTGAATGGCGATGTTTGCTAATTTCTGAGATATAAGTGCTCACAGGGAACACTTATCAGCTTTCTTGAGCTGGCCGCAGAAAAACACTGAATACAAGAATCTAGGACACGTGATATAAAATCTGACCTAGTAACAGTTCATTCAAATAGGCTTTTCTTTGCCTTTCCTTCCCAAGGATATATATCCATTAGTGTTGTAATAGGTCCTAGACAAAGACTGCTTCCCTATTATATCATTTTTATTAGTAAATCAATAAGCATTTATTGAGTACCTATTATGCTGCACACACTGGGGATGAAAGCACAAAGAGAGAAACAAGTCCTATTTGCGAAGAGTTTATATTCTAAAAGAGAAGACAAGTAATCCATAAAGAGATATTCATTTATAATAAATTCAAATTAGTTAGCTGTAAGGTAATTTGGGAGGGAGGGATTATCTGGAGGGACAGGAAAGGATTCTGGAGAATACAAAAGCAAACACTGTAACAAAATAATCCCTACTTGAAAAGCATTTACATTCTCAGAGATTGTAATCATACAAATAGAATATATAAAATATGAAGATAAAATGAATAAATACAATTATCCAAAGTAGATAGATACACATGCAAATTGGGAAGGATTATACCACTATTAGTTGGGAAGGATCAGGAAAGGTTTCCTACAGAAGGTTCTTGGATGAAGTATGGAGGAAATAGATTCTATGCTTGATTAGCCAGCAAAGGAGACTGATTCGAAAAAAGTATTATAATACATCTATCATAATATACTATATTAAATTGTCACATGAAAGTTCAATTATTTTCTCCAGTTAATCTTAGGGAAAGTGAGGAATACTTTTTTTTATGATTAAGGTCTCTTATGGGAATATTAGCTTAGTAGGGATAGGAGAAGTAGATCCAGGTCTTGGGATGAAAGTAAACATAGAGAACTCAACTTATAACCCTGGGGATATAAACAAAGTTCCTATTAAATGTTATAGTAGATGAAAGAGGAAAAGATCATGTTGAGTTGTCTCCTTGTAGAAAAAAAATAATGTTTTCCAGAAGAAGTCTGTTGTCTCTAATTTTTTAAAAAATATTTAACATTTCTGAATTGGATTTATTCTGGTAATTTCACATAAACTCACATCTAGGCTGTTCTGATTCAAAATTGGCATCATGTATGGACATAATAATTCTAGACTATGTCTTGAATCTCCATCCTAATAATAGGCACTGGACAGTAGAGTTGATTTCTGATTGGTTGATAACGGACATCAATTATGTCAAGTATTCAGAGGTGTGGTAATTTTGGAGGTTGAATTAGAATCAAGACTACTGTAGAATGGTCAAATATATGTTTAAAAACAATGACAATTTCATTGATACTGAGGTTGACAGTGCTTTCCATACACTATAAGTGTTTTTTCCACTCATTTAGTGGCTCACTAATTTATACTTTCATGTCCAAGGTAGTAATTAAAATTTCTAACTCCCCTCCCTCCTTATTATTTGAAAAGGGAGAAATTTATTTTGTTGCAGATATAACAGTTTTTTGTAAAGATTTTGGACAAATAGTTTTTATTCTGTGATGTTTAAAGAAAGAATAAATTTGAATCTACATGATCTTACTCTTTCTTCAGATTTTTCTGACCTACACAGTGAAATTTTCCATTTTTAGCCATATAAATCAGAGTAGGACTATATTTCCTTCAAAATCACATAATTAGCAAAATGGTGACCTATGCAGCATGTCTTAGACCTATATTTGTAAGATTACATATTTGCTAGAAAGCAGAAAAATTGGTGATTCTCCACTGAAAATTTGGAAAATGTTGTTATGCTTATATGTGTACATGCATGTATGTATATATGTGTGAACAAGACTATAAAGTGAGACTTTGATTAAAATATATAATTTTTATTCAAGTGAGATTAAATCCTAAGAAAATTGACTTGCAAAAATATTTGCTAACATTCTCCTAAAAAAGGGAAATAAGATGTTTGTACTTTGCTTCAATTATTCTTATACCTTCAGTACTTAGAGAAAGAAAACAATTCTAATATAAAACAGTAACAATAAATTCAAGTTATTTCCTTGATAGTATTCACTCAGAATCAGTGTAGTATACAGGGTAAATGGTTAGACTTGTAGTTATGAAGACATGGTTTCAAGCCTTGACTATGACAAATATTGACTGGATTACCATGATCAAATTCTTAAACTTTTCATTGCATTCACAAAGCTCTGATTATAAATTACACAGGAACTACAAATTACTGGGAGGAGTTTCCATATTGAGGGCTTCCCAAACTGATGAAATCATTTGTTCCAACACTGATTCTACAATTGAGGAGATACCTTTTCTATGTTAATTACTAGACCATAAAGAAAGAAAGAAAGAAGAAAATAAAACCTCTTGAAAACCTAATAATATGACTTTGGACTTTTATTAATATCAACTAAAAATATATATTACTTATTCATCATCAATCTCTAGGAAATTTTTAAATATTCCTAGTTCCAGAACCTAAGATTATTGCATATATGTATGCATGTATGTGTGACTGCATATATATATATATGTATATATGTATGTATGTATCTATTCTCTGTTTATCTACTTGTCTGCTAAAGTACAGAGCATGTTGTTTTGGGCTTTTTCTGGGCAAATCTCTGAGTAGGAGTAAATCATCCAATAATGATTAAAGCCCCCACAATGTAACTTTATTGAAGTGCTGGACAGATTATTTCTATTTCCTATTTAATTTTCTCTTTGAAATCAGAACAATTATAGATGAGATTTTGTCCTCATTTCATAAACTGGATATCTGTATTCATGCATCTAAAACCAAAAATAAAAACAAATTCTAATGATTCACATAGCTTTTAGGCATCCCTATAAAATCTATTAAATTAAGGTAACAGATAGCATTTGAATTATTCTTCACTGCTTAGATTCATAAACAGTTTGCTAGGCATTGATTAACTCAACAGTAGTTTCCTGCTAAGTGTTATAAAAGTGCAGAATGCTTTATTGTGTCAGAAATTAGGGGGAAATTTTCTTTTTTGAGCTATATCAGACCCAATTATATATTTGTTACAGTTTGCTTATATTTACGTATGCCATGATTTATTGAACTCTATTTACAAATCCATCATTTATAAATCCATTATTACATGAGATTTTACCAAACTTTATGTATTCTTATGGAGATTTTATGTGAATACATAGAAATTTATGCATGCATATGCATAAGAATAAGCATATATACATATGTATAGGCAAATTCACTTATAAATACAGAGACTTCAATCATTCCATCAGTGTGGTTGTTACCTCTACAAATGTAGTTTGCATCCTTTGGCATATCTAAGGAGTGATGCCTTTGCATTTTTGTGGTTAAAGAAATATATCACTTGGGGTGGCTAGGTGGCGCAGTGAGTAGAGCGTTGGCCCTGGAGTCAGAAGGACCTGAGTTCGGATCCAGCCTCAGACACTTAATGCACACTCAAACAAAAACCTAGCCGTGTGACCTTGGGCAAGTTACTTTACCCCAATTGCCCTCCAAAAAAAAAGAGAAATATATCACCTAATAGCCAAACCTCTGACTCAAGACTTTCTCCAAGATTAAACTCTCTATCAATCAAGGCAAGTCAAGATATCAATGGGCTTATGCTCAAAGACACTTCACTTAAAAAAAACTTGAGTATTTTTCAGTGGAATATCCTTCCAGAACCCATGATCAGTCAATGTATCAGTCAATAAACATTTTTTCCCAAATGGAATGAAAAGGAGACAACATAAAAACAAATCTGTACAAACAAGATAGGCACAGAATTAAATGGAGGCAAGAAAAGTCATTGTCTTTAAGAGGAAGCAGAAAAACTGATTAGGCATCAGAGGAGATATGTATATCTAAATATAAGTCCTTGCATTAAAATAGGAAATTAAACATAAGATAAAAATAAGTAACTATATCTCATTTTGCTCTTTATACTAAAATAAATATTATATTTCATCATATATATTGATATAGATATATTTCTATATAGACATAGGTGTGTGTGTGTGTGTGTGTGTTTGTGTGTGTGTTTAGCTCACCAAACAAACTTCACCTTCTAGTCAAAAGAGTAAGTTTGTGAGTAGCTAGTATAAAGGGAACAATAATATTGTCTGCAAGTTTGCAAAGGGGAGCATGGAAAGCATGTACAAACTATCCTAAAGATCAAAGGAGCCAAATTTATGAATTATATTATGTATTAAGAAAATTAATATCCTGATAATATATGATAAATTAACAAAAGCCACCTATGTACTATTGTCAGGGCACTTGTTCCTACGATATGTAAATTCCATATAAAATCCAAGCCGCACAACTCCAGACCAACAGAATATCAAAAAAAGTGCTGATAACTTTGGGATAATGACTTTGAGATGATTTAAATGTGTTAATGAACTAATCTCCAAAAAATACAGTTAGGAGATGGTCTCCCTCACCAAAAAACACTATGAAAATGAAATTTCAAGCTTCTATCCCCTACCCCAGCCTTCTTTCATCTCCATCAGATCCATGCTGTATAGTGCTCCTGACTCTAATCCATGGTTATATAAGTGAAATTCTCTGCCTCTCCCCCTCATCAATTTCTTCCTCACATTTTCTGCTATCCTTGACCATCCCATTCCTTAGTTCCTGAGCCCTACCATATGCCTCCATGCCACTTTCCACCCTTATCTCTGCCATTATAGACTTTTTGTCCCCATATCCTCTGTACAATATTAAAGTACAATTGTTACCCCTTTAGGACACTTATGGTTTCTCCTAGAGAATTCCTAAAGAAACAAAGTACACAATGACCCCCATTTACACACACATACAAACACACACACTATACACACTTATAAATTTTATACAGATATATGTATATGTGTGTATATCCATGATGAAATATTTCCAGAATTAAGATAGATAAAGATGTAGATATAGCTATAGATAGAGACAGGTAGCTCTATCTATAGAGACAGACAGACAGACAGACAGACAGACAGACAGATAGATAGATAGATAGATAGATAGATAGATAGATAGATATGTATCTATCCTGGCTATTAAAGTTAGAAATTTTAAAAAAGGAAAAAGCTTTAGAAAAGTTATACACAAATCCAATGATTATATCACTGTGCATTTATCATATTATATTTGCAAACAAGCAAATTAAAGTAGCATGAAATTCAATTCAATAATATAAATATTCTCTATTTTAAAAAGCCATAAGTGTTGAAATGTCATGAATAAATTAAAAGTTTGTATTATTCATTAATCAATGACTTCTATTTCTTTAAATAAAGGATAAATGTACTTACTTAGAGTAAATTTTATTTAATTTCTATTCAAGCACCCTGCTTCTATATTTCATTGTTGGATGAAGATGATGCTAGTCTCTTAATAGTTATGCCAATAGAATATGTGATCTGAAGGATTCTGGGAGATTTCACCAAACTGAAAAGTTTTGGTGTGCAAGAAAGGAAAAGAATATCTGTCACTGTACGATCATTTATGATGTGTGGCCTTATGATGGATTGGACATTAGTGACACATTCTTAATAAAAAAGAAACAAGAAAAACCATAACTCCTGTGGAGCCTTTGCCTCTGTATGAGTATAGTAGAGATAGAAAAGGGTACAGAACATGTTAAGAATGACATAATTTTCAGATTATTTGTAAACATTAATTTAAATGTTAGTATCATAATTGTGAGCTTCGTCCAACAACCAATGAATTCATAATAGTACTGAATGAACTGAAAAATATTAATATTTATATCCTAAATAATATCAAATGTATCATTTAGAAGATATCTGAAGTTAAAGTAATTTGATGTGATAGCTAATTAGATCTCTTTGAAAAGACAAATAAATGAATTAGAAAAGTTGGTGTGGCAGTAAAATATATAATTTCACTGGATACCTGGATATTTCTTTATTTTTTTAATTTTTAATTTTTTTAAAGCAATTGGGGTTAAGTAACTTGCTCAAGGTTACATGGCTAGTTATTTTATGTGTGGGTGCTCATTTTCTGAGGCCGGAACTGTTCCCAGGTCCTCCCTTCTCTGGGGCCAAGGCTCTTACTCACTGTGCCATCTAGCTGCCTCAGTACCTGGATATTTCAAATTTATTCCCCATTACTACCTTCGACCATACTCATGATACAACAATATTGACCCCCCCCCCACTGTTCTTTAAACACAATATGCCATCACCTGTTTCTATACCTTTTGACTGACTGTCCTCCATGTCTCTGCTCTCACCTCACTTCACCTCTACCTGTTGCTTCTCTGGCTTCAAGACAGCTCAAATTTTCCCTTATGCAAGAGTTCTACCCTAGTATCTCATCTGCCCTACTACTAATGCTTTCCCTCTAAAATCCCCCTCTATTTACACTGTACACATCTTATATGTATAATTTTTTAATGCAAACTCCTTGAGGGTAGAATCTATTTTTACTTTTCTTCTCCTCCCCAGCACTTAACACAGTGCTTGATACATAATAAATCTCATAAATGCTTGCTGACTCTTGACTAGCTGATATTACAGTGCTCATGACAGGCCCAAGTGCCAGAAGTATGATTATAGTTTATGCATCAACATTTATCACAACTAGTAAAGTACAGAAAATCTATTAACTTTGCCAAAATCCTGCAGACCAAATCCACATATAATTTTATCTTTAGTCACTTAAAAATAAAGTTAGCCATAGGAAAACATGGTTTAAAAAAAGTTGAAAAGTATGGCTATGGGAATAAGCAATAATAGAAGGCAAGGTTTTTAGATTACTCAAAAATCATATATATGTATGTTATGAATATTTTTCCATTTAGAATGTTAGGAAGCTCTGGATATAACACCTCCCCAAAAATGTGCCCTCAAATTAGTTTCATGAAGTCTTAAAAAAACAGAATATCTGATTACTGATATGAAAGTTATATCAGTATTTTCTGACTGGTTACATTCAGATCATTAACTAGATAGCAAATCCAAAATCCATTTTAAAAAAAAGGCTTAAGATGACATGTTCTTAGTGGTGATACATTAACAGCAACTTCAGTCTATTTATTTAAATAAGTCATTGAAATAAAAAAAAATTATTCAATGAATAACAATAAAGACATTGCTTTCCATTATCACAAATTCTTAAGGAACTTTAATAAATTCGAAGCAATCCTAGCAGTCTAATTAGGGCTTCTCATTGCAACAGTTATATGAAGGCTCCTTGAGTTTCAGAAGTTTAAAAATGAAGAAATTTGATCCTGTTTTTTTAACCATTAATATTCCTTTGAGTTGGTGTTAAATTCCTCTCCCAATGAGTATTTGTCTTGTTAACCTAAAAGTCCACACTAGAAAAGGGAGAAGAAACCAATGAACTAACCAGCATAAATGACTTAATCAAATTAACAGGTTGAATCTTCTCATTTTCATTAATTTTAACTTTTTTCCTAACTAGTATATAATATGAAAGCTCCTAATACAGCATCCTAGTTTTCCTTCTTTGTAAAGGAAAATTCTCATCTCTGATGGGTATATGAGGGTGACAAGGTTACAGGTAGTAGGTACCTAGAAGTCATAGGCAACTCTCTATCCATGAAGTCACACTGTTTCTTATAGCAAGCAAAATTAATTGATTTAAAATCTTTAGCATAAGGAAATAATAGTACATGCAGTTAAAGAATTCTAAGAAGCAAAGTATGTTTATGCCCATAAATAAATTGATATATAACCATAGAGTACAGACATCTTAGAAAGTACTGCCAAAGTTAAGGCTTATTGGCCCAGGAACAAAAGTAAAGATACCAGAGGAGCCCAGAAAGTACCTTAGTCAATGAACATCTGATCTATTTGCAAAGTATAGAAATATATCAGCCAAAGGTAAAACCAATTATATGGTAGAAACTGTTTTGAACAACTTTCACATTGTATATTACTTCTTTATAATGAACATGTATATGTACACAAGAATGCTTATTTTCTCCTATATTAGCAAGTAAGAGAACTGTAAAATATAGTAAAAGCTTGCTAACTGACATTAAATATAAGGGAAAGAAGAGCAATAGTAAATGAAAGATAAATATCAATGGGATACTGAATTAATGAAAATTAGAGAAATGTCTATTTAAAAAACTATCCGAAAGAACTCAGTGAAACTGAAACTGTTAGAGGTCTTTATTAACTTGAACTGTTTCATTTTTTATATTCATGTTCCAAGATGCTGGTACAGAGACTGAAAAATATGAATTACTTAAAAATATCTGCTGATTGAATTATTTAATTATTGGCTTTCTTTAATATACAGAGATGACACTCATTTATGCTGGGAGTTGCAAAGTGTCAAGCTTTATAACCCTTTCAATGGTAATGATTTCCATAAAAATAATTAACAATTAATTAATTAATAGTAATAGTAATAATATTGTACTAAAATTATCAAAAAGTTGTAAAAATCCCTTGAAATATTATTTATAGTAATAATCTGTTTAGCAAACTCCTATATTCCCTCACTTCTCCATATATTGTCTATTGCTATAACTTAAAGGAGCTTCACTGAAGAATAAGATCAACTATTCAATGCTGAAACCAATAGATTCTTTAATCTTCTATGGTTTTATTGGAGACACCCAAGACTGAGAGCAGAGAAGAGGAAGTAAAATCAATTAAGGGAGGACACTAGAACATCATGTGCTCCTCAAGTAAGGATGTCCATGATGATTCTGAAACTGTAACAGCACCTCTCAACCCTTCAGTTAGCTACAACTGTAGGTAATACCTCCAAAATAGGATTGGGAAGAGAAGAAGGAGGAAGAGAGGAGAAAGAAATTTCTATGCAAAATTATACACTAACAAAATCATAAACTAACAAAATTGAGTACACAAAAGAAAAAGAGTAATATCTTCAAAAATACAAAATGCCAAAACAGAAGATCAAAGAGACATATAATAAATTAATAAAAGCTCAAAAAAATAGAAATTGCTGTACAAAACAAAACAAAAGTAACAACAAAAACTATGAAGGGGAAAAATTCAGACGATAATTCCATCAATTTTTTTATTTACCTTTTTTTTTTTCAAATGCTTTTTTAACTTCTGGTTTACATCAATCATTTCTGCCAGATTTTGAGTTACAATTTTTTCCCCATTTTTCCCCTAGCCACCACCCCAGAATAGCAGTCCTACAGGATATCTCCTCATCCAATCTGCTCTCTCCCATATTTTCTCCCATACCCACTTCGACTTTTCCATTAGGGCAAGGTGAATCTCTGTGCCCTAATGCCTATATATCTTATTTCCCAATTATATGTAAAATAGTATTAATAATAGTATTTATATATATTTAAAACATTTGATTTTAAAACTTTGAATTCCAGATTCATTCCCTTCCTCCCTTGTCACCCAGTCTTGCTGGGAAGATAAGCAATACAGTATATGTTGTACATATATGTAGCTATGCAAAACATTACCATATTAGATATATTATAAAAGACTGGCTATATTTCCCTCTCACCTATCCCACCCCTCACTTGGTCCATTCCCTACTTTGATCCTGTCTCTTTTCAAATGTGGGTGCTTCCAACCTCCCTTCCCACAAGCATGCCCTCCTTTTTATCATCCTCCCTCTCATGCCCCTCCCCCCTACTCTCCCCTTTGATATGTATGTTATTCTCTCCCTGAGCCAAATTCAATAAGAATATGGTTTTGCCTTTTTTGCCTCCCTGTTCTTCCCCTCCCTTGCAAGCACTTCCCCTTGCCTCTTTTATATGAGATAGTTCACTCCCCTCTGTTTCTCCCCATCTCCTCTCATTATGTTCCTCTCTCACCTCTCCATTTCACCCCTTAAGTATCATCCCTTCCAATTAAATTCGACCTCTGCCCTCTATCTATGCATACCTGTAAACATATATACACGTATTCACATATGTATTCATATGCCCATATACACTTCTTCAACTATTTTCATGATGAGAAAGGTTTCATCAGTTACAGTTATGGTTTTTCCATGTAGGAATGTAAATAGTTCAAATTTGATAAGTTCCTTTTGGTTTCTTTTCCCTGTTTACCTGCTCAAGCATCTCTTGCTTCTTGTGTCTGAATGTCGAATTTTCTATTCCAACTCTGGTTTTTTCCTCAAGAATGTTTGAAAGTCCTCTATTCCACTGAATGACCATATTTTCCCCTGAAACAAGATACCCAGTTTTCCCAGGTAGGTGATTCTTGGTTTTAATCCCAGCTCCTTTGCCATCTGGAATATCATATTCCAAATCCTTCAATCCCTAAGTGTAGAAGCTGCCAAATCCTGCCCTATCCTGATTGTGTTTCCACAATATTGAAATTGTTTCTTCCTGGCTGCTTTTAGTATTTTCTCCTTAATCTGGGAATTCTAGAACCTGGCTATTATAGTCCTGGGAGTTTTCTTTTTGGGATCTTTATCAGTTGGTGATCCGTGGATTCTTTCAACCTCTATTTTTCCCTCTGGTTCTAAAACCTCAAGGCAATTTTCATTGAGAATTTCTTGAAGGATGATTTCTAGGTTCTTTCTTTGGTCATGGCTTTCAGTTAGTCCAATAATTTTTAAATTATCTCTCCTGGATCTATTTTCCAGGTCAGTGGCTTTTCCCATGAGATATTTCACATTGCCTCCTATTCTTTCATTTGTTTGGATCAGTTTAACAGCATCTTTATTTCTCATAAAGTCACTAGCTTCCATTTGCTCCAATATAATTCTGAAGGAATGAATCTCCTCAGTGAACTTTTGAGATTCTTTTTCCATCTGGCAAATTTGGCTTTTAAAGGCATTCTTCTCCTCATTGCCTTTTTGAGCCTCTTTTGCCATTTGATTTAGTCTATTTTTAAGGTGTTATTTTCCTCATTCAGACTGTTGACTCTCATATCATACTTTTCTTGCATCTTTCTCATTTCTCATCCCAATTTTCCCCCACTTTTATTATCTGCTTCTTAAGGTCCTCTATGGCCTGTAACCAGCTCATAATTTCATTTGGGGCTTTTGGTGCAGGAGTTCTGACCTCCCAGTCCTCCTCCTGTTCCATGCTTGGATCTTCTTTGACACCAAAATAGGAGTCTAATGTTGCATTTTTCTGTTTATTTTGTTTCCTTTGCCTAGGCATGTTGCCACTCAATTACTTGACTTTTGGGCTTGGTGCCACCAGCCAGGGGAGCTTCTGTCCCAAAAGTTGGGGTTTTCTCAGTTTCTAGAGGTATTATTTGGTGCCCTCTTTGAAGCCTCCACATGCTCTGGCAAGCTGGTCACACATCAAAACACGTCTACCCCAGACCACAATCCAGATCCAAGAAGGTTAAAGCAAGAACGATTACCCCCCCAAGACTGATCACCTGGTCCCCCTACAGTCCGCACACCAGATACTGAAGCTGCAACATGGAGGCTATGCCACAGCTCCTCAGTGGCTTCTCACTTTGTCCTCGGTATCTATGTGTTGATAATTATGGAAATGCCATAGCTGCTGGTCTTCTGGGGTCCCTCCAGCTGGCTGCTGGTCAGGCTGCTCTGGGGCTAAAACCTCGGACTCACTGGGCCTGGGCTTGACTCCAATTGTGCTGTCCTGGCCTCTCCCTGTCAGGCTGCCAGGCTGTCATCAGCGGGGGGTTAGCCTCTCTGCGTCATTTTGTGGATTCTGGAGCTCCAGAGTTTTTTCAGAGTCCCCATTTATATATATTGGAAGTGGTGTGGGCAGGAGTGCCACAGAAGTGCTGTTTCCTCCAACAAAATTTTAATGAAAATTAATACTAATTCTACACAAATTATGCTAAAATTTGAGAGAGAAAGCACTCTACAAAACTCTATATATGAGACAAATATAGTCCTAAAAGCTAAAACATGAAAAGAAAAAGAAAAATCATAGACCAATATTGTCTCAAAAATTTTTAAATAATAAAATCCTCCATGGCAAAAGCAAGTGATCCAAGAAGGCTTACATTCTACTACTGGGATATGCTCTTCTCTGATATCCCTTGCTCGGACAAGTAATAGCTCTTACCTTTGAGGAGAAGATTTTTCATAAATTCAGTACTTAATTTTATTCTTTAAAATGCATTTCTTGAAAAAAGAAGTTATAAATCATTATTAATTAGAGAAATGCAAATTAAAGCAACTCTGAGGTACTGCCTCACAGCTATCGTGTTGGCTAATGTGAAAGAAAAGGAAATGATAAATGCTGGAGAAGATGTGGGAAAATTGGAACACCAATACTTTGTTGGTGGAATTGTGAACTGATCCAATCATTCAGGAGAGCAATTGGGATTTAAACTCAAAGTGCTATAGAACTCTGTACCCTTTCATATAGAAATACCACTACTAGGTCTGTATCCCAAAGAAATCATTGAAAAGGAGAAATCACACATATAAAAATTTTATAGCAGCTCTTTTTGTGGTGGCAAAAAATTTGAAATTGAGGGAATCCCCATCAGTTGGGGAATGACTGAACAAGTTGTGTGATATGAATGAACAATACTGTTGTGCTATAAGAAATTATGAGTAGGTGGATTTGAAGAAAAAAATCTGGAAAGACAATATGAATTGATGCTGAGTAAAGTGAGCAGAACCAGAACATTGTACACAATAACAGTAACCCTTCTCAATGATCAACTATAATTGACTTAGCTCTTCTCAGCAACAAAATGAGTCAAGACAAAAACAAACAAGCAAAAAACAAACAAAAAGTCATTATAGATATTCAGAGAAAGAACTATGGAGTGCGAATGCAGATAAAATCATGTTATATTCACCTGAGTCTGTGTGTGTATGTGTGTTTGTGTGCTTTTTCTTTTTGTTCTATTTCCTTTTTCACAACATGACTAATATGGAAATATGTTTCCATGATTGCACATATATAACCTATATTAGATTGCCTGCTGTCTTGGGGAGGAGTTAGGGAAATTTTTTTGAAAATCAAAATGATGAGATTTTATTTGTTTAGAAATAAATGTGGAATTCACTTAAATGCAATTGGAACAAATAAAATACTATTTACAAAAAATGCATTCTATGTATAAAAGATATCTTGAAGCCAAATGATCAGAATCCATGACTTACATAATAGTGCCTCAATTTGCTATAATTTGTCCGCAAATACAATGACTTGCCTGAGATCACACTCAGTATAGATAGCATTAGAACATAAGTACTAAAGCTCTAATTGTAACCCTCTTTCCACTGTAGCATGCAACTCTCATTTATGTTGTCACTTATGTTGATAAAACTTGCCCACTGCCCTTTAACTTCCATCCATCATTGACAATGTTTACTTTAGCACATTTTACATTTAATATCTTTCACTAATTCCACTTTTCTCTCTCTCCCTCTGTGTTCTTCCCCTCCTACCTTCCACCAAAGAATAAAACTTAGTTGTCAAGTAGGCCAAAGTGGGAAATAACCCCAATTGCCTTCTTACCGAATTTCGATCTTCTACTTGACAGCCAATGAGCAGAATAAGGACATATTTCTTTGGTATGTCTTGTCAGGGCCATCAGTTATATTAGAGCAAACTCTGTGTTTGCTGTATTACAACCATTATGGTTGAGTCATATACTGGTTAATTGAGAGTAATGATACATATAATATATAGGTTATCTCTTTTTAATTAATAACATAAAATATACATTGGAGCACTAAAATTATACTGAACATAATTTCATTTGTTTTCTAATGACTCAGAAGTCACTTCAGTATTTTAAAATGCCTTTTGAATATCAGTGGATTGGTGAATCACAAAAGTGCCATTTTTATTCAGATTTTCTGTTAACATAATTTTAGGTGACAAAATTTGTTGTATTAATAGCAGTCTAGTCAATTTCTCACTTCCACATAATAGAGATATGTTGGCTTGAATGGACATAGATGGTAAAGAACAATCCAAGGTGAGAATTGTATTTTTCATGTCTTCAAAATTATTTTGTAAATATAAAACCCTATTCTCAGTGCCAGTCTTACAGATGATCATTTAGTATAATTTTAAATAACAAGTAAGGAACATGTTACTGAATATATAAATTGTTCAAATGCATTAAAGAATGCTTTAACAAAAAAATGATCTTATAATTTTATTATTTTTTTTTCTCCATACGGAAATACTGATGGCTCTTTGGCTGATGAGGCCTTATTTGTTTAGAAATGAGCAATGGCACCCCCACAGGGTCACAAAAAAGCCTTTTATCAGTAACAGCCTTTAGGCCACAGTTTGCAATCAGTGAATATTTATATTAGTAGCAATTGCACCAGACAGTAATTATCTTATCACAGAGGAAAAGGTTAGAAAGAAGCTTCTCCATTGGCCACCTACTGTGTGGATAATTAAGTATCTCCATGGCTTCTTTCATTACTGCATTCAATAATAGTTAAATACCAGGGAATCCAGCCATAATCAGACATGATTTGATGAGACATAGAGAAAGACAGAAAAAAAAATTCACTCTCAAGTTTTACTCTTTAATTTGAAAAGCAACAGCAAACATTTCTATAGCGTGCTCCAGTCAACCTGTGATGTCCAGTGAAATAAGTGACTAAAGAGGAACACTTCATAGCATCTTGTAACTTCCTAGAAAACAAATTAAAACAAATATAAACAAAAACAAGTAATTGTCTTTTTAAAATGTATATTAAAATATGATTTGGGGAGAAGATAATCACTGAAAAAATCAGTATTCAAGGTTTAGAATAATTTTAGAAATGCTTTTTTCATAAATATTAAATCAACAAGTTTACTTTGTTACATAAGCAAGAGTTTCTTAGGGGTATACATTAACTTTTTGTGTCACAGAGGTATCTTTCACTTTTTATGACACGGAACTCTAGAGATCCATAAGGATTTATATGGCTAAGCTGATTTCTATTTTAATTAAAAAATATTATCAATAACATTATAACATGGCACAAAGTTTCTCCCACATAATGATACTGAACCCTGTTCTCCAATCTCAGGTGTATATAGAACAGATAGATTCATAGCTACACGGTTTTCTGTATTGTGGGGTGGGGGTGGGGAGTAAGAGAAGATGAATGCCAAGGCTTAAAACATGTCGTTCTAGAAACCTTCAAGCAGGGGATGGAGCATGTATCATAGCAAAGTGTTAAGACAGGAATAGGAGACCATCAGCCTTTTCTTTAATTTCATCCTGCCTAACACCAATATTCCATAAGATAATATGGCCTTAATTCCCTAGAAATTAGAAAATAACATTCTCCAAGTGGGCTGCTGAGAATATCCCATTTATAGTGAAGCTTCTTTTTTTTTCCCTATAAGCAATTGGGGTTAAGTAACTTGCTCAGTGTTACATGGCCAGTCATTATTTATGTGTGGGTGCTCATTTTCTGAGGCCAGAAGCAATCCCATGTCCTCCTGACTCCTGTGCTTGCGCGCTCACTCACTGAGCCACCTAGCCGCCCCCTATAGTGAAATATCTTGATAATTTTATAAAAGCAATTAAAGAATTAGGAATAGTATTAAAATGTAGTACCTGCAGGGTGGTCTTCTCTGCATACTTTCCATTCCACAAGTAGAACCTGGGAGACATTTTGGAGTTCTTGTTTCTACTAGACTCCACTAGAATCACAGTATCACCACACTGTTGTCATTAAAATTTCACAAGTTGACAGAGCAGTTTCAGGAAAACCAACTGACTACCAAGGGTAATGAAAGTACTACTTGAGTACCCAGAAAGGAATCCAATTGTACATATTACTGGGATAATTAAAACAATACAGGCTTGTGAATGTATGTCTATTGGCATAGGAGTATTACTCTGCACACCCACTTATCTTATTCAATTAATGTCTGTATTTTCCCATAACTTTTCCATTTAGGATGTACTCCATTATATACTAAAGGAAAATGTGGATGTACCTAATCAAATAACTGCAGAGAAGTGGCTGAAAAGCCAGTTCAAAAAATAGAAATGCTTCTATGCTGATGCTGGAGAGATTGAGAGTTGGTTTCAAAGGCAGGAAAACCTGGATTCAAATTTAACCTGTAATGCATACTGGCTGTGTGATCCTCAGTAAGTAAATTAACTTCTCAGTGCTATAGATAACTCTATAATAATAAATTATATATATATATATATATATACACACACACATATATATACATACATTATTACATCATTGTATTATATATACATACATATATTATTACTATTGTTATTCACTTTATACTGAGGAGCATACAGGCTTTTCCAATCCCCTCTTCTCAGTCTTGTCCTCTGGGCTAGTCTTACCCCCATATCTCATTCCATTCTGCATTCCTTGAAGGGTAATTTCCTTGAAGGATTTATCTCTTCTGAGTACCACATGAATCCATGTTTCTAAAAATGTAACTAACTAATGGGTCTCATCCTATGTGGGTTTCAGTGCTTCATTAGTTTATAAAGGACTTACTTTGGGGAATGCTAAGTCATAGTAGTCACAAAGACTACAGATATATGTGTGTGTGTGTGTGTGTGTGTGTGTGTGTGTGTGTGTGTGTGTGTGTGTATACATATATATCCAATATATCCAATCAGTGGGGAGAAGCAAGTATAGCTATCATTCATGGAAGGCTACCGTAAGTAGAGGACACATATAGATATGTGGAATGGTGATTCAAAACTATGAAACCATTAGATCACTGATGTCATCTTATGTTGTCCATGATGTCCTCTCTACTGCTTCTTGACAGTAAAGTTGTCTCGGCTAGGCTAATTTCTCTGCTGGACTCACTGGTCAGGCTTTCTCTTGGGCAAATCATTCTATCACTTGACCATAGTCTTCATTAATTTCAGCCTTTGCCTTCACTGAAATCCATGTTAAAGGAACTCTGACACTTCGAAAAAGACTATATTTTTACCCTATGACCAAAAAAAAAAAATATCCTCAGTTCTATCTCCCAGGAGTTTGGGCTGTAAGACTTGCCTTCTCTGAGATGTAGGATCATAGAGCCAGGTGCTAATCTCTTTCTATCACCAACTTCCTACAGTTTAGATGGGGTCAGAAAAAAAATAGATTTATCTCATTTCAGTTAGTAGGCAAGTACTAATCTCCAAAGGACATGTTTTCTGTTGAAGACATTGGTGCTGTTTGGTTTTGTATTATTCTATTTCATTTTGTTTTGGGTGGAGAAACATCCCTTCACTCCCCAGATGTACTCTGTAAAAATCACAAGTGAATTATACAAAGTCAAAGCCAAAAGCATCCTGTCAGTCTGAGTTTTTCCTTGGTAGTTGTCTCTCATCTACACTAACTCTCCAGAGTCCATCCATCCATATAAAAACCTTGAATTTGCCCATATAAATAGAAAAGAGAAAATGCACTGAGACAATCCACATCCAAGGAGGAGTAATTCTGTTGTTTCTATCAATTCTCAGATGAATTTCTAGATAATTTCACATTTAAATAAGCCACTAAAAAGCTAACATCCTTGCAAACTAGAAATGGGCCAGTCAAGGTTTCACTGTCTTAATTCTGTGAGGTTGATAGGGGACTTTAATTGATCAGGAAGCCCCCTGATTACTCCCTACCATTAAAGGAACCCAAACATCAGAAAATAAAATGAATATATTTGGATATTGTCTTAATGTAGTTCAGTTGAAGTTATTTATTCTACAGTGCAGACTTATATACACTATAGGTGTAATAATATAGAGAGACATTATTGTAGTACTTGGACACAGTAATTAAGCAATTTTGAAGTCTCTTCTCAGCTCTTTTTTTAGGTACAGAGAGGCTACTGAAATCTACTAAAATGTTGATGCTGATTTACTTCTTGTCAAAGCCAATAGTCTTTTTCAGTGCTCAATACAAAGGATGACCAAGTTGCCTCTTTTTTTAAAGCAGTCAAGTATTGGGAAGGAGGGACTGTACTATGTGAAAGTAGGTAAGATGATGGTGATGAAAATGATGGTGATGATGAGGACAATGATAATGATATAATGATTGTAATGAATAACAAAATGCTGAAAACTAAGATTAGTGAATAGGTACATCTACATCCCCAAGACACTGAAAGACCTAAATATTATCTCTGAGCCACCATCAGATCTTTGATGAACTGTGAATAAAGGGAGAGATACCATAATACTAGAGACAGGCCTGTCCTGTTTTTAAGTGATATATCACTATGTTAGGAGCCAGCCTTCTTAGCTATTCCTGGCAATATCATTTTTTTGGGAGGGGAGGAGGCAAGGCAATTGGGGTTAAGTGACTTGCCCAAGGTCACACAGCTAGTAAAGTGTCAAGTGTCTGAGGCCAGATTTGAACTCAGATCCTCCTGACTTCAGGGTTTGTACTCTATTCACTGTGCCACCTAGCTGCCTTGGTATCATTTTTTAAAAATCAATTTCAGTGAGATGTTTCATTTCATATTGCCTTAGTTTCCCCTGTTTTTTTCTCTCCCATTCCCAGAAAGTCATCTATTAGATCAAAGGTATAAAAAACAAAATGGGGTGGCTAGGTGGCGCAGTGAGTAGAGCATAGGCCCTGGAGTCAGAAGGACCTGAGTTTGGATCTGGCCTCAGACACTTAAGGCACACACAAACAAAAACCTAGCCATGTGACCTTGGGCTAACCCCAATTGCTCTCCAAAAACCAAAAAAAAAAAAAAAAAGGAAAGGGAAAACTCAGCAAAACTGCTCAATACCTCAGAAAAATTTGACAATATATGCATTATCCCATACTCTGCCCTCAATGCCAAATGAAGTCAGGTCTTGGGAGCCACTGAATTAGCAGCAGCAGTATCTGCTTCCAGAGTTCTCAGAAAACAGATGGTAAGGGGGTCAACCAACTGATGAGAAGGAGATTATGGAATCTCTTTGCAACTGTAGTGGAGGAGTGACCATCCTCATAGTTCCACGGAAGAAAAGAATGCTTGTGGTCACTCGTAGGGCAGGAGAATAGTAAACACACATCTTCTTAGATAATGCTACGTAGGAAGAACTGAAAACTTACAGATCCCTAGAAGTATCTCTGAAAGCAGCTGCACAAAACTACTGAAGCTTGGGACAGACATCCCCCACCCTGGAAGCAGAGTCTCATTTTAGCCAAGAGTTAAAAGTCAAGAAATAGAATGGAAAAATGAGCAAACAATAGAAAAAACAATTTCTGATCTTAGAAAGCTATTATGGTAACAAAGAAGATTACAAAAACAGACTTAGAAGAAGACAACAAAGTCAAAGCTCCAACATCGAAAGCCTCCAAGAAAATCATGAACTGTTTCATACCATGGAAGAGGTCAAAAAGGATTTTGAAAATTAAGTAAAAAAGGTAGAAGAAAAAAGGGGAAGAGCAATGAAAGTGATGCAAGAAAATTATGAAAAAAAAAAGATTAAAAAACTTGGCAAAGGAGAGGGTACAAGAGAAACAAAAAGTCAATGCAAAGAAAAATGACTTGAAAAGCCAAACTGGTCAAATGGAAAAAAAGATGCACAAAAATTCCCTGAAGAAAAAAAACAAAACAAAAAAAAAAAACTCCTTAAGAAGTAAAATTGGTTAAATGGAAAAGGAAGTAGAAGAGCTCACTGAAGAAAATCAGTCCTTAAAAATTAGAAGGGAGCAAATGGAAGCTAATGACTTTATGAGAAATCAAAAAATAATCAACAGCAAAGGAATGAACAAATAGAAGACAATGTAAGATATGTCATTAGAAAAGCAACTGACTTGGAAAATAGATCCAGGAGAGATAATTAAAAAAATATATTGAACCACTTGAAAGCCATGATCAAAAAAGAACCTAGACATCACCTTTCAAGAAATTATCAAGGAAAACTTCCCTGATATTCTAGAACCACAAGGTAAAATAGCAATTGAAAGAATTCACTGATCACCTTTATATTACTCCATCATCCACTTTGTGGTTGGGCTTTCTTTTAATTTGCCTCTTTTATTTTTGGATTCTCTCTGGAACTATACCTATAATATGTCTCCAGTTTGTCTTTTACTGGATTTACTTTTATCTGCCTTTGTCCACCAAGTAACTTCTGAGCTGGAAAATATTGACCCCAGTTAGATGCCAGTTACCTTTCCTTCAAGGTTGATCCTGTCCTTAATTCCCCTCATTTGTTATTTCTCTGGATGACCCTATCAAGTGTTTATTTCTTTATTTCTGCTTTGGAGATGGGTGGGGCATGTTCTTGTGAATTTCTGAAATTTTTGTATTTCCTAACATAGAAGCCATGACAGGAAGACCACACACCTCTTTTTTTAAGGCTCCTTTTTCCTCCATGTGTGGTTTAACAGATTTGAGTTCCCCTTCTTGTTGCAACAGGATGCTAGGGGAAAGGTGAGGAGGCAGATTATTCCAAGTGGAAACTGTAGCAGGAGGGAAATCCCAGAGTGGGACTTGAAGCAGGAGCCTGTAGGTAGCTCTGTGTTCCCAGAATGGCTATGGAAGGTGGTGGTGAAGAAGGGATAATGGATGTGTATCTAAGCTATTGACATGCTACAGTATTACATCCCACACTGTTACTGGACTTTTTGCTTTCTTGTTCTGAAGGAACAGCTATATTTCTATTTTATCTGGTACAAATTTCCATGTGTGTGTATTTGAGGTAGTGGGAACTGAAAAAAAAAAGTTCAGTTTCCCATCTTGTTTCTCATATGACCAAGAAGTCACTATCATTTATTAACTGACACCTATGTCACCTTTTACTTGTTTGTACTTCTGAATGGGGAGGGAACACAATGATTTATATCTGTCCTATTTTATTCCTTCCCTAACTCCACTCCAGTTTGGACAATAGGTCCTGAAAAAGTTAAGTAGATAAGCAATGGATATATGACTGGATTCAGGAGAATGCTAACTGTTGTTGATAAGCTTCAGCCTCTTCATCAAAACTGATTTGTCCCTTGAAAATAGGCAGTGATTCCTTTTGTCCAAACATATCTTTTGCTTTTTGGAGGGCAACTGGGGTTAAGTAACTTGCCCAAGGTCACATGGCTAGGTTTTTGTTTGTGTGTGTTAAGTGTCTGAGGCCAAATCCGAACTCAGGTCCTTCTGACTCTAGGGCTGACACTCTACTCACTGCGCCACCTAGCTGCCCTTGTCCAAACATATTTTATAGAGCCTGAAAGGAAGAAGAAAGTACAGATGAGTAAAAAATACTCTTAGTCAGAAAGAAATTTTATGAACTGACTAAATCTAAATTATTGACCAAGAACTTAAAGACACATTGGCCTTGTTAGCTTATTGTCTTTTCCCCCTTCATGATGAGCAGTCTGAGGAAGCAGCTCTTTGTCCAATTGGCCTGGTGGCAGGACAAATCTGTCTATTTCTGTATATCTGTGTCTTTCTTTGGTTTTCTGCCTCTATCTGTCTTTCTCTCCTCATCTCATGTCTCTTTCCCTGTATCCTCAAAAATTTTTGGTAGTGACTTGAAGACAAAGAATGCAAGCTCATTTAATTTGCAGATAACATGAAGCTAGGAAAGTTGACTAATACATTAGATGAAAGAATAATGATCCAAAGAGGTCTTGAAAGCTGAAAATAATCAGCCAAATGAAACTCATGCAATTTTACTTGGACAATTTGCTTTTAGGTTCCATGAATTGAGATATAACATCCAGGATATGGGAGTTGATCAATCAGTTGTACTCTGCCTTAATCATTCCAGATCAGGTGTATCATATTCAATTCTGGGTGTTTATTTTTTAAAGAATGTTATTTTCTTAGCATGAAACTGACTTTTCTTAATATACAAGATACTATCCCTTTAAATATATAATGCATTCAACATGTAACTTTCAAAATTATTCTTCATGTTTGTGTCTTCTTCTGGATTGCTTTGTATTCTATATTTTTTTCCTCATGAAACACTTCAGTGAATTATGGAGGACCTAGACAAAGGAAATGTTATTGGATGGTGTGTGACTGTGGTAGCAATAACATTAGAAACTATGCCATATGATGGAGGAAATGGGCTATTTTGGTCTGGTGAAAAGAAGGCTTGGAAGAACATGATTTGATGATTGCTTTCTAGAGTTTGAAAGGCTATCACATTAAGAGGGTTTAGCATTGTCACAATTGGTCCAAAAAAACCACAACTAGGACCAATGGAGGGATGTTACAGAAAGGCAGATTTTTTTCTTAATATAAAGGAAAAAAAAGAAAGGAAAAAATTAACCAAAAATATTAACAACAAAAACTTTATGGAAATGAGATGGTCTTTCCCTTAGCACTGGTTCCCTACTGTATTGTCCCTGAAAGACTTAATTGTCTTCATCATTAATCTTTTTCTCTATTTCCTTGTTATGTTAGTCTTCCTTTATATGCCCCAGTTCTATAAAATTCCTTTGCACTAATTATCTTTCAAATTACTTTTTTAAATCCCAGAGGGGATAAAGCAAAAAGCATAATAACATATGACTACTATGATCATGGAATCAATTCAGGGTGACAAAGGTAATTAATCAAAGGTCATAGTTGAACCCAGGTCCCATGTCTCTAAATATATTGCCCTTTTTGCTGTTCTTATTGCTCACATCTTTGTAGCTTTTAAAGATTTTTTAAAATACTTTTCTCAAAACAATTTTATGAAGTAGGCAGTATTCTTTGTCTAGTCATGCAGCTAGGTAATAGAGTAGATAGTGATAGTGAGTCAAGACTCACCTTTCAGAGGTCAAATATGGTCTCAGACATTTAGTAACTGTGTGACCCTTGACAAGTCACTTAACCCCATTTTCCTTAGTTTGTTCCTTTGTAAAATGAGCTGGAGAAGGAAATGGAAAACCACTCTAGTATCTTTTCCAAAAAACCCAAAATGGAGTCAAAAGTACACAACTGAAAAAAAAGGCATGCAAATAGATGACACAGTGGAGAGAGTGCTGGGCTTATAGCTTGGAATAGCTAAGTTTCAAATCTGTGTCAGATACTTTCTAGAATCATCTACTGCTGGACACATCATTGAAACTCTCTGTACTTTATTTTCTTCATCTGTGAGATGGTAATAATAATAGTATCTATCTCTTGAAGTTGCTATAAAAATGAGATGACATTTGTAAAGTTCATCTATATAAATACTAGCTAGTAACAGAAGTGGTGGTGGTAGTGGTAGTAACATTAGCAACAGCTACAGCAGTGGCAACAATAGGTGAAGTTTGATTCAAAACCAGGTCTTCTAAGTCAAAGTCTAATTTTCCATCAACTAAAAAACATTCCACCTCTTCTATTCCCCCAAGGAAGAAGAAAATGTTTAAATATTAATAGAGTCTAAAGGTTTAACTGTATTAAGTACTTATAGGTAAGGGGGTGAGGTAGGAGTAAGAAGAAAAGCCAGAAAATAGCCAATCAAACTAAAACAAAACAAAACAAAAACCTGGAGAAAACCAAAATAGGGTAGAGTTATATAAGTCAAGAAAAAGTCTGAATGGTGAGATATCAGCCATGTCAAATATAGTTCAAAAGAATAAAAAGAGTGTGAAAACTACTCAATTTGGCAAGACAGTCTTAAGTTACTCTGACTGTGTTCCCCATTGACACTGAACTCTATTACTGATGGGAGTGGACTTCAGATTACTTTTGATTCTAGGCTCTCTTCTTTATTTTCCTATTTGAAAACATTCTATTATATTTCTATTTGAAGCTATTTCATGTTGTTTTGGTATAAGCACAGAAGACAGTAGATCCATTGTCTATTCATTTTTGTAAAGAAGGAGGTGAACACATTTGATTATCTTTGACATGGAAATGTAAGAATAAGAAGACTCCTGGATTTGGTCTCCAAAAATCTGGATGTGAATCATTATAGCTCTGCCATTTGCTAATCTTTTTTTTTTTTGCACTTTGGAGGACAGTTGGGGTTAAGTAACTTGCCCAAGGTTACACGGCTAGGTTTTTGTTTGTGTGTGCATTATGTGTCTGAGGCCGGATCCGAACTCAGGTCCTTCTGACTCCAGGGCCGACACTCTACTCACTGAGCCATGTAGCCATCCCCATTTGCTAATCTTTTGAATGCAAAAAAAAAAAATCTTTCATTTACCACTTCAGAGAACTAATATTAAGAAAGTATCTTAAAACTTTAAGGGGCGGCTAGGTGGCGCAGTGAGTAGAGTGTTGGCCCTGGAGTCAGAAGGACCTGAGTTTGGATCTGGCCTCTGACACTTAACGCACACACAAACAAAAACCTAGCCGTGTGACCTTGGGCAAGTTACTTAATCCCAATTGCCCTCCAAAAACCAAAAAAAAAAAAAAAACCCAAAACTTTAAATTGTTTTTATAAAATACTCCCCCATTACATTGTGAGTTACATAAGGAAAGGAACCCTGTATATCTCATAAACTGCATATCTTCCCTTTATTCAACATGGTTTAGCACAAAGCAGCTGTTTTATAAATCTATTGAATAGAAGTTTTACTTCCTTATTAATCTTTCAGGTAAGGATAATTGAAAATACTTCTTTTAAGACATTATTATTGTGCTTCATTATTTCTGTTGTGTCCTACATTGATGACCTTATTTGGAATTTTCTTGGGAAAGATACTGGAATGTTTTGTCATTTTCTTCTTTAGTGCATTTTGTGGATGAGGAAACCAAGGCAAACAGGGTTAAGTGACTTGCCCAGAGTCACATACCTAGGAAATGTCTGAGGTCACATTTGATCTCAGCTGTTGCTGACTCCAAGCCCAGTGCTCTGTACCATCTAACTGCCCTCTGTTAAGAAAACACATACAAAATTACCATAGTTTTCTCTAAGCAACAGGCTGATGTTTTCCTTCTTTTCTCTTCCTTTGCTTTTCTTTCCTCTTCCCTCCCCCAAATCAGGGAAAGGTCCAGCCAGGAGTCTTTCCACAGATATTTTAAAGGATAAATAGATGTTATCACATTCATGTGTTACCAAGGAAAATCTATTGCATATAAACTGTGAGTAGGAGAGGCAATCATTAAGAGATAATATAACTACTAATTTTTTATTCATTTACCTGACCAGATAAATTGTAAGCTTACCTTTTAATAGAGCTTAATGGGATTTTTCACTGTTTATGAGCTGCAGCTATACCGTGGTAATTAGCATGGAGGTGTTATTCACTTTTGTCCTAATAAGGGTTTCATTTTAACCTTTGTAAGAGGTCCTGCTATTTTTTTGCTTCATTGCTTTGCTTTATTGAACATTATACTACATGGCAAGCAATTAAGTATGATTGTGGAGGAAATTAAATCAGCAAAAGTGCATTAATGGTCAGGCTTAAATACATAAAAGCAACAAAATTGAAGTTAAGGTTGCAGTTCTATACTTAACTCTCCTCATTGTGCCCAGGTACTGTAGCATGTAAGATGTGTTAAATCATTCATGCTTTGAAACCCTCTACAATACTTTCACACAATGGATTTAGTTGAAGACAGGATTTAAGTCTTGTCAGGGCAGAACTGAAAGCATCCTTTATTAATAGGATACCTGGGATTTAGCGGAATTAGTCTCTATTCATTGCCTACATGTTGGCAGATAGGGAGTTCTCTCCAACATAGGCAAAGTCCACTGATGTTTGCTTTATGTTCAGAGTACAAAGGGTTATCTCAATCTTTCAGATTCAGTGATTAATGCTTATGTGAACATAAATTATTCTGCAATGCACTTATAATTCCTGCAATTTTTTTCTTATATCATTTAGTATGGTATAACAGAAACTGAAAATAAATACTAAAAGAGAAAGAAGGAGAGTTTTGGCTCTATCATTTACTCAAGCTTTAAGCCCACTTCTTCATTGGTTAACTCTGAATGGTGATCTGTAATGAAATTAAGTATTTTGAAGGCCTCTTCACTAGAATGTAAGTTTCTTAGAAGGTAGGGAATGAATTTTATTTCTATTTGTATCTTTATCAGTATTTAGCACAGTGTGTTTAGCTTAATAGGTGTATAATAAATTCAACTGAAAGCATACAAGCCTGAATGAGAATTTAATTAATTAAAATGTATTACATCATTTGAACAATATTGAATATATGAAAGAGGAAGAGGAAGACGAGTGGGATGACAATGTAAATAAGTACAACTCTTCATATATTTAAAATACTAATGTAGAGATAGTGAAGTAAATAGAAATTTACCTTGGGGGATACTACATGATTGAGTGGGGAATGTTTGGATTACAAGTCAAGAATGTTGGATTCTGGTTCTAAGTAAGTAGTGTATCATTTGGGATGCCAATTATCTTCTCTCACAATGTATTTCATCCTATGTAAACAAAGAAAATTGCTCAAAAAATTATCATTCTAGGACCTGGTATCTAGCTTTCATTCTGCTGTAATAGCTTACATTTACATAATAAATCAAGCAAGGAGCATTTAGTGAATATTCACTCTGTGCTAGACACTGTGCTAGGCATCAGTGCTATAAACATAAAAATGAAACACTCATTGTCTTCAAGGAGTTCATGTTCTATAGAATGAGAAAATATACATACATATGTATGTATATAACGGGGTAGCATTCATGTGGAAGACTTTGGGAAGAGTGCAAAAAAGTTTTATTTATTGTTTGTAGAGCTGGAACTGGAGTTGCATTCAAATATCACTAACAAACACAGATGCAATGGAGCCATCTTTCTTCACACATAAGTGCAGATTGTTAAATGTCAAGAGTGAGCATTTATGTCTGACAGAAATGTTTATTAATAGCCAATGATTTGGGGAGATCTAGAGTTTCCCCTTTTTCTATAGTTTTCATTTCAAAGTTCAGTCTTTTAAAGGTCATTACTGATAATGAGAATGGATTGACTTTCTACCAATATTATTCAGACCCCACCCAGGTAGGAAAGCCATTGTGCTCTACTCAGGTTTGAGTGGGGATAAATTTTTTGAATAGATTGCCCAAAGCTAGGGATAACTTGAAAGTAAATGAAATAATCAAAGTTCATTAGAAAAGGTCTAGCTTTTCATTGCTGTGTTTATTCTCTCACTGTTAACCTACTAGAGTTGAATGCCACCCTCAGGAACACCCCTCTTCCAAAAGCATATAAGCTGAGAGCCCTCCACTGTTATTGTCTTGGCATTCAAGAGTGCCACTGACCCCTTTTTTATTAAAATGCTGGGATTACAAATAAAATTACTTATTACCTAGAAATTATGTCTTTTGAACTTTTTACAGACCACACATCTCTTAAAATGCTACAAAATGAAACTTTATTTATTATTTGTTTAATTGTTTAGACTTTGGAGAGTGATGGAGAAAATGTTAATAATCAACATTTAATTTAGATATACATTAGTTCTATTTTTTTTTTCTTTTAAGAGACTCATCATTTAAAATATAAGAGAATACTATTGCTAGCATGCAGGTCAAGTGTCTTGGCTTTGTCTCTTTCTGCCCTGCCTGGGATTGAAGAAGGACCAACTTCCTGGCTGGGACTAAGGCCTCAGGTCCTTTCCTACCCAGAACCGGTTTAAAGTAAAGAATCATCGCCCTGTTATTGCTTCTATCTTCCTACTGTTCTTCCTTTTGTCTATTCCTTAGCATTTTCTGATAAAGGACTTGGGAAATGGCTAAGATTCCATGAACTTCAATAGGTCAAAAGAGCAAACCATCTGAAGTCCAAAAGTTGGAATCCATACTATGATTATCCATAGGCTACATCACTAGGAGCAAAGTCCTAAGTGATCTATTCCACCCATTCCAGGAGTAGTAGAGTCATGTAGAAAATGAACTGTGTAAGTCTACTAGCCAGTGGACCAAGGGATCTTAGGGGAAAATGTATACTTTTGACTAGCTATTCAAAATAAATATCCCTCTGTAAAAAGAGAATTGATGCTAATTGGTTAAATGGTTTTGAGACATTAATTACTGGTAGCTACTAGGAAGGGAAGAGGCATGAACATACATGAAAAGGGACTTGAGCCAATGGCATTAGAGAAGAATCATTCCCAAGGATTTAGAAGTACCCAGGAATCAAAAAGGAGAGGTATAGTCAGCTTGTTCTGAGAGTGAATACAGAGTGTGGCTAAATAAGTATATACAAAAAACATTTATAAAAAAAAAAATTGAGTAGTGTGGCATAAAGAGCTGGCATCAAAGCCAAGAATACCTGAATTCATCTCATGTTTCTGCCTTTTACTTGCTGTATAACCTTGGGTAGGCATTTGGTGGAGGAAATTTCCCCTCCAGAAACCTCCCTAAACCAATAAAATCATACATCCAACCCCTTTTCAAATACAAGATGATATGGATTGGTTTTAGGGGGGAAATTATTGACTTGATCTAGTTCTAAAGGTCTGAAAGACTAGTATTAAGTTCTAAGGGCAGTTACATTATGCAGTGGGTCTTGGAGTTAGGAAGACATGTTTGAGTGCTGCATTATATGCTTCCTAGCTGCATGGTCCTGTGCAAGTCCCCTACCCTCTCTGTCTCAGTTTCCCCAACTGTAAAATGGAGATAACAACTCCTTAAACTCTATGATTCAAATACCCTTAAATACTATACAAATTTGCCAGAATTTTATTTCTCATATTTCCAGAAATGGAACTGTTTCCCGCCCCTTGATATATTCTCTTTTGGTTTTCCCTCACCTGTTCTCTACTAAATACCCTCCCCCCCGACTTTCCCTATTGAGCATTCTTTATGACTATGGCTATCACATATTATAGCCAACTTGAACTCACTGTTTGTTTGTTTTTGTTCATTTCATTCAGTCTTGTACCTAATTCTGGGTACTTATCTTATCCCCTTATTATCAATGAAAATCTTCCTTTTGTAAAGTTGTAAGGAACCTTGGTGGTCATCGATTAGCAGAAGGTAAGAGCACTGACTGTATTCAGAAGACCTGAATATAAATCTTGTCCTAATACTTGCTATCTGTGTGATCTTAGGGGAGGGCAGGGGGGAGTCACTTAACTTCATTGCTCCTCAGTTTTTGTTTTGTTTTGGGTTTTTTTTTTTTTTTTTATCTATAAAGTGAGTCAGTTAGGCTAGATCAGGGATGGGGAACCTGCAGCCTCGAGGCTACAAGTGGCCCTCTAGGACCTTAAGTGCAGCCTTTTGACAGAATACATACTTCTACGTCCTCAAGAGTGACCCTTTGACTGAATCCAAACTTCTAGGGTCACCATCTTGAGGACCATCTTTGTAGTACATTATAACTCTGTCTACTATCCTACTGCAACCCTTATGAAAATCATAAACCTTACCTATAACATCTCCAGCAAGCCACAGCAAGTCATTCAACTCCTATTAAAAGCCCTCCTCATTTTGCCTCATTCCTTTTCCAGGAATATTATTCCTCTTCTAAACAGCTGTAGAATTGTGGAATGTGCTACTTTGTGGGTTATAGAGTTCCATATCATTAGAGTTCTTAAAAAAAGAAAGCTGGGTGGCCATTTGATTTACACATTTAGACACATGATTTATCATTTAGTTTAGAGTTGCATTGGATGACCTCTGAGGTGTGTCTTCTAATACTCTGATGCTATGATTCTTTTATAAGAATATAAAACTTAGGTCTTACTACAGATTTAGGTAACATAAATGTTAATGGAATATATCTTTTGTTCATCTATGTCTTTGTGACAAAGTTAAATTGCTTTAAAATTGTTGAGGCTGCTTCTCTCCATTTCATGGCACTAATAACAAAATTTATTTTAGTTCACTTGTAAATGTGACTGATTATTATAGTATTTTAGAGATTTCAGTTTCTGAATTACATTCCATTATGTCTTTACATGTTATTAAAATGCACACTCTTCAGTGATTCAGATAGGAACCTCACAACTTTTCTATCAACTGCCAAGACAAATTATTATCTGAAGTTGTATCATGAATTCTGTGTAACAATTCAAATTTTTTCAAACATTGTTTTTGGGAGGCTAGGTGGCGCAGTGAATGGAGCACCAGCCCTGGAGTCAGGAAGACCTGAGTTCAGATCCAGCCTCAGACACTTAACACAAATACTAGCCATGTGACCTTGGGCAAGTCACTTAACCCCAATTGCCCTCCAAAAAGAAAAAAAAAATAATAATTGTTTTTGATTACTCAGATAAAAAAAAATAAATGTACTCTTTGTCATGAAAGCAGCAAATTCATGTTCTTGAGCACTTGGTTAAGATATTTTGAAACTTGGTTCAACCACAGAGGACTCAAACTTTTTTTCGGAATGATGTTACCTCATACCTCTATTGCTGAGTGCTCATGTAAATACTTGCCCATGTTCCCAGAGGAGCAAATATATCTATTGCCTTTAGACAAACAAGCAGTACCATTGAACTGTGAGTACACCTTATACTTTTGTAGGTTTTTAACATGGAGTGTACATAGGCTTGAAAAAAGTATGAGGTTCTAAATCATCAAAGCATTCACCACTTTTGCAATCATCTTGTATCATTTGGTGGAAGCTAAGAAATTATTGATACATTTTTAATACCCCGAACTTATTCTCAAATTTTTGAGGTCTAGGTTTTATTTGTCTGAACCACAGAAAGTATATTGACCTGAATGTTGTTGCACTTGGCGATATCAGTTATTTGCAGACTGCAAAATCACATAGAGGCTCTATAATTTTCTGGATGGTTAATGGTTGTCTCTTGAATTAAAAACCTTCTCTCAAAGTCTGGTATGAGTTTTGTGTCCTCTGGAATGGGCTGGTGCTAAAATGATAAGAGTGTGGGTGTTCCTCAGAACTTTGATTCAAGTAAACTATCTGGATATTGTTCTAGCAAAATAAATGGCATGTTACTGTCTTCTCCATTCAATTTTTTAAAGTGAAATTCTGCTTTAAAATATAACTAGGAACAAATGTGTAATATTTCATTTAAATAAACTTTCCTTTTCAACTTTTTCACAGTGCTGTTAACAATAGGAAGCTTTCCAAAATGCTACTTTATTATATATAAATAATTTATAGTGCATAATTTTTCTAAATTATAGAGATTCTGATTCTTTGTAGTGTCCTTTACCTTTCCCCACAAGGTAATAGGCCTTTTTGTCCTTCTCCATATTAAAGGCTTTGCCTTCTCTTTATGACTTCATTAGATTGATTCATTCTTTAAAGCATAGATTGTATTATTTTGTCTTAAGAAATCAAGGATTTGAGTGAGGATTTTAAAATAGTCCTCTTTCTCACCAACATCAATTAGTATTTTTTTGAACACCCACTGGGTGTATGATACTACTAATCACCTTTCTTTGCAATGCAGCTCCTTATGGATTCCTTTAGTTTGTTAGTATGTCGTTTGAGAGAATAAACAGTGAAAAGAAGAGCCAGTGAAGACACAAATCAGTAAAGTGAGATTACTGTACTTGTGAAGGTGTTTTTTTTTTAAATAAAGACGTGAAGAAGATCGAAAACTTGGTCAAGCTTAATTGTGTGTGTGTATGTGTATGAATATGTTGTGTAAATTTCCTATATTAAACATTTCTTTCAACCAAAGAGAAATAAATGACATATATTTATGATAGGACAGGAATAGGACCAGATTCTTAGCAAAAGCATCAGGACAATAGGTAAGATTCCTTTTTCAAATTTTATTCTTGGCTGGGCATAAAAATGAAATTGTCCCTCCCTTTATGCTGGGAATCTGGATACCAAAGGTCAACCTAGAGTGGGACAATACAAATGCTGAAGGAATAAAGGATTGTCTCATGAAGACTGACTGTAGTCATTAGGGATAGTTTTTGTTTGCTTCTTTTTGGTCAATTTTATGATTTCACTGCTATAGAGAATTCCCACTGCCAAAACATTTTCTGCTCATGCAAATGGATACTTCTTTACAACCTAGGATCACAGTACTAGCAATTCAGAGCATAACATCTTAGATATTTGTTTGAGACACTGAAAGTATGACACTGTTTGTCATAGATTTGCTAGCCAGCGTATGTCAAAAGTATGACAAACTCAGGTAGTTCTGAGTTTGAAGTCAACTATCCATCTACTATATTGTATTGCATAAAAGTATATTTAGGTTGGACAAATAGATTGAGGGGCATGAGGAAGGAGGCATTTCAGGTAAGTGGAAAGTTGTCATCTGGAAGAGAGAATCCCCCCTCCCCTACTTGGACTCAGAGGAAAAAAAATGAAGCCGTGTTTAAAAGGTGCTAACAGGCAAATGTAGTCTTATTGTGAGGAAAACTTGCAAGCAAACAAATGGGGCCACCCAAAAGTAAAATGTGTAGCAGCAGAGACTAGGTTCCTCATTATGGAGGATCTGAGAGATAATCAGTCAATAAGCATTTATTAAATACTTATCATGTGCCAGTGCAAAAACACAGATATGGGAAGTAGAACAACACGAAGTAAGCCAGTAATAGTTAAATCTCAGGGTACATGGAGGGAAGGAATTTTTAAAAGAGTAGAAAACCAGATATAGAAATAGAAAACTTGTCAAAGATGTTACTACAGATCATGTCTATTTCATTGTAATTTGAGTTCTCCAGTTCTAAGGTTCTGTGAAATTTTATCCAATTTGTTGAGATATCTGGAATATGTCAAGCATACTTTGCCAAATATACTTTGGCAATCCTTGGTAAGGTATCTCCACTGCTCTAGTTTACTAACTTATCATAAAATTGCACTCTATGAACATCAAATGACACCAAATTTTTTTTACATAGTAGTTATTTAAACCTACAATCATTTTGAAAACAATAGGTAATGTTTGTTATATTTGTAATGTAGTTACTATTTGTAATTCCATCCCCTCCCCAACAATCAAAACTAAAACTAAGTAGTTATTTGGTTAAAATATAATCTTCTTGTTTTGGAAACTGTGTGCTGTGAGATTATAGTCTTTAGGTCTGATAAAGGAAGTGTAAAGAAGCATTTACACTTCTTTGTTCCTTGAAGAAGCACAATCACACTTAATTGAATTACAGACTGTCTAGCCTTTTGATAACTAAAAGATTGGTCACACTCTTGTTAGCCTTTGGAAAACCAGAGAGCTCTACAGATAACAAACTCTCTGAGGACTTACTCAGAAAAAGAGAACTTTTTTTTTACTGTCAGGAGCTATCTCTATCAAATGAGCAGAACAAGAAGAATATTGTGGAAAGTAACATTAATATTTTAATGACAATCAACTCTGAAAGATTTAGTTACTCTGATCAAGACAATGATTCACAACAATTCCAAAGGAATAGTGATGAAAAATGTCAACCACTCCAGAGTGAAAACTGATAAACTCTGATTGCAGACTGAAGCAGATTTTTTTCACTTTATTGTTCTGGCTTTTTTTCCCCCACAAGGCTAATGTGAAAATGTATTTTGATATCTTCATATGTATAATGAATACCCCATTTCTTGATTTCTCAATTGGTAAAGATTGGAGTGCAAGGAGGGAGAGAGGTGTGACATTACCACATTAATTTGATTAATTAATTAATTTTGACCACAGGTCACAATTCACTGGCTTAGTTTTTGAACATCCAAAGTCACTTGCACATCCATATGAGACTTTAGATAAGATTTTGGCATAGGACTCTTGCAGCTGCATTTGGTGTAAAAAAAAAAAAAGTAATATTTTGAAATGAAAAATTTCAAAAAATCTACATGGATTTACATTTATATATCCTTAATATTAAAATGAATCTATGATTTCATCAATATGCGTTCTCTCTCAGAAATGAAGAGCCTAACTTATCATAGTTTATCTTTTTTTAAAAATTATATCTACATCCTCCCATAAAACCTACATAGCATTACTACCAATCAAATAAAAGATTTTGACTTAAGTTTTTTAAAATTTCAATACCAGCACTCAGATTACTTCTATTTCATCAGAATGCTTTTTTTCAGGTCAAACATTGCCTGAATGTTACATTTTTAACACTTTTTAGTTGGAACTAATCATGGATAATGTATTTTATCTTACTTATACCATATTATGTTCTTCCATGGACATTTGATACACCTAAAATTTTGCTACTTTGGAGATCATAACTCTCCATATATAACCACTAGAAGAAAAACTATTAAAAATGAAAATAGATTATTATATCAGGTAGCAAATTGGAATCATCAAAAACATTGTGCATGTCCATCAATTGAAAAATGGATAAGCAAATTGTGTTGTGTAAATGTAGTGGGATATTATTGTGCTGCAAAGGATGATGAAAGTGATGAAAGGCATGGACAAATCTATATGAACTTATGCAGAGTAGAGTAAGCAGAGATGAGATAACAACATATACATTGAGTACAATGTAATCAGAAAGAACTACCAAATAAATGAATGCTAAAAATTTGTCAAAAACAAGCATGGTTTAAAGAGTTATGAGAAGATATTCCCAACTCATGGAATGCAAAATGTGGGAGGTCCTCGAATGTTGTTCATTGCATATATCTTAAGACTTTTAAAAATGTATTTATCATTTTTCTTGATTTTTTTCTCTTTTTATGATTTGTAATATGTTATCACTCTCTGGGAAATGAAGAGATTACTCAGAGAAAAACTGTGCTGATATTTTAAAAAAGAGACATTCATAAAAACTTGCAGAAAATAATGTTATGCATTTTCCAAGATGTAATTCAGCCTCCTCAATTCTAGCATCAGTTTAGTGTCCACCTGAAGTGTCTATGCAAAATATATACAGCAATAGACTAACTCAGTTTTATGTTCATTCAAGATGTTATAATCTAGAAAATAGACATTATTTAACCATTATTTTTTTTTCTATATAGTTTTTCACATAAAAGTTTTTGGGTGTTCATTAATTTCCATACAGAAGCTGAAGAATTATAGTGCTTATAGAAATCAGCACACAGGGGTGGCTAGGTGGCACAGTGAATAGAGCACAAGCCCTGGAGTTAAGAGGACTTGACACACTTACTGGACATGTAACTTTGGGCAAGTCATTTAATCCCAATTGCCCTCCAAAAAAAAAAAAAAAAAGAAATCAGCACATAGTCATCTGAAAGGAGGAACATGAAGAGAATCATGGGTCCTTTAGCATATTCTTTTTTTTTTTTAAAGCAATTGGGGTTAAGTAACTTGCTCAAGGTTACACGGCTATTCGTTATTTATGTGTAGGTGCTCATTTTCTGAGGCTGGTTTCAATCCCAGGTCATCCCAACTCCGAGGCCAGTGCTCTTACTGCGCCACCTAGCCGCCCCCCTTTAGCTTATTCTTTTTCCATTTGCACTCCAAGCAGTATATTCTCCATCATGGTGGCAATTAACTTTAGTAATCATATTTATCCCTGTTTTCTCCTGTGCTTGCTATGATAGTTGGAGGATCATTGAACCAAGTTATCTGTGTAAATGGGGCTATCAAAGAATGTTAACAATCTTAACATATACATGTGTGTATATAAATATATGAGAGAGACAGAGAGAGATGGAGAGAGAGAAATATGTTGCTATTGAATAATTATTAAGACTGCATTTTGGTCTACTGAGTCAAATCTCTTGTTTTATATAAACTACCACTAAAAAAAACAAAAAACAGTCAGATCTATTCTTTGTTGTTGGTGGGTTTTTTTGGCTTTTGGAGGGCAATTGGGGTTAAGTAACTTGCCCAAGGTCACATGACTAGGTTTTTGTTTGTTTGTTTGTTTTTGTGTGTGTGTTAAGTGTCTGAGGTCAGATCCAAACTCAGGTCATTTTGACTCCAGGGCCAATGCTCTACTCATTGCAGCACCTAGCCGCCCCCAGTCAGATCTATTCTTTACAATTTTCAGTCATTATTATGACTGGGAAGATACGGTCTGTTGTAAAATATTATTTATAAAAGTCTTCTCAGACTTTCATTAAGGAAACCCTTGAGAAATGTCATTCTCTTAATGATTTTATGGAGATGATAAATGACATATCATTCTATAATTGCTGATATTTTCTCAATTGATCTTATTTATAATACCCACAAAAGTTTCTATTTTCAAAATTTAAAGAGCTACATAAATGCTTGCCGTCATTACTATTGCTCTTCCTGTCTTTCAGATATCTTGGAAATTTACCTTTAAAAGGGGGAGGAGACAAGATGGCAGAGTGAAAAAAGAGACTTCCTTGAGATCTCCCACAAACCCCTCCAAATAGCTGTAAAAATGACTTTAAACGAATTCTCAAACAGCAGAACTCACAAAATGAGAGAGTGAAACCAATTTCTAGCCCAAGGCAACCTGGAAGGGTGACCGAAAAGGTCCTTATACCAGACTGGGGGAGAGCAGCATCCAGAGTGGGCCATGCTGGCACAGACCTGGCCCCAGCAACACCCAGAATAGGCATCAGGGAATTAAATCACTGGCAACTGTGTCAGTTTCCAGAATTCTCAAACCACAAATGCCAATGTCTGTGGGACCTGTGAACATAGTCCAATCACAACCACAACCCCAGGGCAGTGGTGGTGGCAATGGTGGCAGTGGCAGCAGCATTGGATGCAATAGTGGCTGCTTCCAGAACTCTTAGACCCCAGACAGTGGGGTATCAAGCAATTGATCAGAGTAGGATTACAGGGATCTCTGTTCTAACCATGAGGCAGGATTCTCTTGCTTTGTCCTTCCTTGGATCTGGGTCACAGTCCTGGTTGGTGGTCCTGGGGTGAGGAGGAGTGCTGGCAAAGTGAATCTTGTGGTGGTTGTAAAGAGGGAATCCTCCTCACAGACAAAGCAGTGTTTGTGGTCACTCACAGACCAGAACATACACCAGGAGAGGAGCAAACATCTCTCCTTTGATCATACAACCTTGGAAGAACTAAAAATTTACAGGTCCCTAGAAATATCTCTGAAAAAAGCTATACAAAACCCCTGAAGTTTGGGGCACTGCTCTCTCCACTCTGGAAGCAAAGTCCTACCTTAACAATGAGATAAAAAGTCTAATAAATTGATGGGAAAATGAGCAAACATCAGGGAAAAAAATTAGACTATGGAATCTTACTTTGATGACGAGGAAGATGAAAACATACAACCAGAAGAAAACAAAGTCAAAGCTTCTACATCCAAAGCCTCCAAGAAAAATATTTATTGGTCTCAGGCCATGGAAGAGCTCAAAAAGGATTTTGAAAATCAAGTAAAAGAAGTAGAGGAAAAATTGAGAAGAGAAATAAGAAAGATGCAATAAAATAATGAAAAATGAGTCAACAGCTTACCCAAGGAGACTCAAAAAACAATGCTGAAGAAAGTAATACCTTAAAAAATTTACTAACTCAAATGGCAAAAGAGGTCCAAAAAGCCAATGAAGAGAAGAAAGTCTTCAAAAGCAGAATTAGTCAAATGGAAAAAGAAGTTTAAAAGCTCACTGAAGAAAATAATTGCTTCAAAATAGAATGGAGTAAATGGAAGCTAATGACTTTATAAGAAATCAAGAAATTATAAATCAAAACCAAAGAATGAAAAAAATAGAAGACACTGTGAAATATCTCATTGGAAAAACAACTTATCTGGGAAATAGATCCAGGAGAGATAATTTTAAAAAATTATTGGACTACCTGCAAGCCATGATAAAAAAAAAAAGAGCCTAGATATCATCTTATAAGAAATTATCAAAGAACACTACACTGATATTCTAGAACAAGAGGGGAAAATATATATTGAAAGAATCCATCAGTCACCTCCTGAAAGAGATCCCTAAAGGAAAACTCCTAGGAATATGCTAGCCAAATCCCAGAGTTCCCAGGTCAAGGAGATAATATTACACGTAGCCAGAAAGAAACAATTCAAATATTATGGAAACACAATCAGAATAACACAAGGTTTAACACATTAAGGGATTAGAGGGCCTGAAATATGATATTCTAGAGGTCAGATAAGCTAGGATTAAAACCAAGAATTACCTGCCCAGCAAAACTGAGTATAATAGTTCAAGGGAAAAAATGGATATTCAATGAAATAGATGTCTTTCAAGCGTTCTTGATGAAAATACCAGAGATGAATAGAAAATTTGACTTTCAAATACATGACTCAAGAGAAGCATGAAAGGATAAACAGGAAAGAGAAATCATAAGGGACTTATTAAAGTTCAACTGCTTACTTTCTGTATGGAAAGATGATATTTGTAACTCATGAAACCATTCTCAGTATTAGGGTAGTTGGAGAGAATCTATCTATCTATCTATCTATCTATCTATCTATCTGTGTATATACATACATACATATATATATGTATATATATATATATATGTGTAATATATATATATATATATATATATATATATATATATATATACATATGGATGTATGAGAGAGAGAGAGAGAGAGAGAGAGAGAGAGAGAGAGAGAGCGAGCACAGGGTGAGTTCAATATAAAGGGATAAAAAATAAAATTAATGGGTTAGAAAGGAATGTCCTGGGAGAAGGAGAAAGGGATACATAGAATAGAATAAATTATCTCACATAAAAGAGGAAACAAAAAGCTTTTAGAGTGAGGGAACAGGGGGGAGATGAGAGGAAATGAGTGAACCTTATTCCCATTAGATTTGGCTGAAGGAGGCAATAACATACCCACTCAATTGGGTATGGAAATCTATCTTACCCTTCAGGAAAGTAGAGGGGAAGGGGATAAGTGGTAGAGTGTGGATAATAGCAAAGAGGGCAAATGAAGGGGAAGGATAATCATAAATAAACACTTTTGAGGTGGAACAGGGTCTAATGAGAGAATGGAATAAATGGGTGGTAGGATAGGATGGAGAGAAATATAGTTAGTTTTTCACAAGACAACTATTATGGAATTGTTCTGCATGACTACACATGTACAACCTACATCAAATTACTTGCCTTCTCAATGAGGGTGGGTGGGGAGAAAGGAAGGGAGAGAATGTGGAATTCAACATTTTTAAAAAATGAATTTAAAAATTGTTTTTATGTGCAACTCGAAATAAGATATATAGACAATGTGGTATAGAAATCTATCTTGTCCTACAAGAGAAGAGAAGGGAAGGGGATAAGGGGGGGTGGTGATAGAAGGGAGGCCAGATTGGGGGAAGGAATAATCAGAATTCATTCTGTCTTGGGGTGCAGGGAGGGGAGAAATAAGGAGAAAATTTGGACTCAAAATCTTGTGAAGTGATTGTTGAAATTAAAAATAGATTAATTAAAAAATTATTTTTCAAATGTTTTCAAAATTGTTTTACCTTCAGTGTGAATTTCCATTGTATAATCTATAATCTCATCGATTATTTTCTTTAGTGAATTTTTAAAATTAAATTAAATTTAAATTTTAAATTAATTCAATTAAATTAAAAAATAAATTTTAAAAATCAAATTTTTAAAAATTAAGAAAAATCTGCTTTTTCTTTCTTGAACTCCCTTACCCTATTGAAAAGGAGGGAAAAATTATCCTTGTAAAAAATATCCCTAGTGAAGCAAAGCAAATTCTTGTGCTGGCTATGTAAAAAAATAAAGGTCTCAATGTGCATTTTGAGTTTATCATTTCTCTGGCAAGATGTGAATGGCATATTTCATCATGAGTTTTCTGGAATTCTGATTAGTCATTTCACTGAACAAAGTTTTCAAATCTCTCAAAATCATTTGTCTTTTTAATGCTATTTTATAAATTCTAGTGATTCTGCTTACTTCACTTGACATCAGCTCATATCAATATGATTTTTATCTGAAACTATCTTTTTTCATTTCTTATAACATAATAGTACTTTTTAGTGACATTGTCATTTAATATTTTGGCAAATCAGTGACTGAGGTTTTTAGATTTCAGATATGCCCATCTATAGATACATTGATATATATTTCTACTCTTTTCATGATGAAAATAAATGTTCAGCTATAAAACAATTGAAAATCTTTTGATTTGCTTGCCATTTTCCTTCAGTTTTTTAATCTACAAATGCTTTTAACATGATATGACTTGAGTTTTATAATAGTTTTTTCTTGAACAGACTAATTTTCCTCCACACAAGCCTTGTTTCTATTCCTCGGTGTGGCATAGAGGTGAGCTGGATTTATTAAATTCTCTCTATTCCAGCAGGGTACAAGATCAGCTAGGTTCTGTTAGGCAAGAGAGTTTTCTAGTTCAATATCAATATTACTTGCTGTACCAGAACCAATACTGGTAGTATGGAGACTGGTAAACAGATTCAATCAGTAGGTGGTTGAATAGTTGGTCATGGCAACCCACAAAACAAAATAAATGTGAATAAACAAAATTACTTATGACAAATGAAATGTGATTAATGGTTGAAAAGCAGCATTGTCACATGTTATTTTTTTTTCCCTGAGGAGTTTGAATTCATGAGCTATAGAATCCTCATAGTTATGAAGTGTTGCAAATATCACAATATAATAGGAAGTCATCATCATACCTCTTCAGTGGGAAAAAACAAATAAATTCACCTAAAATTTCTTTCAATAACCAAAAAGAAACAGAAGTAAAACCAGCTGAGGGAGATCAGTATAGCATTTGCTTCTTTTCTAATGTCCCATACAATCATTTAGCAATTCTTTGTTGTATACCTATTGTGTTATAACACAATCACTGATTTCTGTGTGTGGCCAAAATATATTTCTAACTTAATTTTTCTATACCAAGACTGATATTTTTGTTATAGTCTCAACTGTCTTCAGCTTTGAGTAGTTTAATATAAAGTATCATTTCATCTTTCTGATGAACTGGAGTTTACACACACACACACACACACACACACACACACACAAACACACACACTCACACACGTAAATGAAAAGCTGGATTTGTGCCATTGCATTGCATGCTGGGAGTTGACAAACCATACATAAATGAAGATTTCTTAACCAAATGTTTATTTCAAAGATAAACCTATCAAAAGGGTAAAAGTATACTTAGAGTTGGCACAGTTGAAATAGATAGCACAGAGATCTGAACATTGCCTTCCATCAGCAGCTGCTCACATCTTCCCACACAGTTTTCTATGAGCCAGGAAGTATTAGTCATTTACTAGAAATTTCCATTAAAAGCCTCATATTTAGAATGAACAGCATCTCAAATGCTTTCTTGACCAAAATTATTGTACTGCCAGTTAAAGGAAGGGGAAAAACAATTTTAAAGCCATGCACTTTCAGCAACGGTAAATAACATTTTGTTTCTAATGTAATATGATATAATTCTTACTTACTAATTTTTGTGGTCATATTACTTCATATGGTTGACCTACTTGTGTATATATATATATATATATGGATATGGATATGGATATGGAATGAAAATGAACTTTAGATATAAGAAGTTTTGTTTTGAGACATTTTTCCTTAAAAATTTTTATGAATTTTAAATTTTTAGAAAATGGTTTTATCAATTTATTTTTATTCTTATCCTAATCCCCTATTGTTTCTAAGAACTGGCATCCAGGTCTATGGTGACTCCAAGTAGAAGGGATAGAAGAAAAAAAAGAAAAAGAGAACAATAATATAATTTTAAAAATAATATCCATAGATATATAAAGATGATTTTCATCTACTTCCACTTCCATCAAAACTTGAATGACAGTCATCCTCTCTCCCTTAATCCTAACCCATGATATTCCTTTTATTTATACTTAATGGAGTACAAAGGTCACCCCAGTGATTTTTCTCTATTCCTCAAATTCCCTTGGGAATGGCTATTACCTTGATATTTTTATGATTACAAAGTTAATAGTTCTGATGATAATGAAACTTTTGGTAAAATAAATAATTCTCCATTTTACCTTCCTTTCTTATTTTTTTTTGAAATGCTGATGTACACTCCTTAATTCAGATTTACTCTATTTATTTAGGCAAAATTATTATTAACTATGGTTTCAAAAGGATTAGGGACTCAAACAGCACTTCTGACATGGAACTAAGTGGATGATACATAATTGAGTCATTTTTATGTGTGCCCTTTCCCCACCATATTGGAACATAATTAAAGAATTAACATATGAACCCATTATTGGACATGGGGGCCTGCAATTTTGGCATTACTTCTGTCTCAACTGAACTCTACAATGTTTTGTTTTATTTTCCTCAGTAAATTGTTTTGCTTTGATTTTTTCTTTTTGGAGGGCAACTGGGGTTAAGTACCTTGCCCAAGGTCACACGGCTAGGTTTTTTTGTTTGTGTGTGCGTTAAGTGTCTGAGGCCAGATCCGAACTCAGTTCCTTCTGATTCCAGGGCTGGCTCTCTACTCACTGCACCACCTAACCGCCCCAATTCCCCAGTAAACTGTAAAGTAAAATTCTTACACATTACAGCCTTACACTTTATTTATTTTTAAGTTATACATGTACAATCATGTCAAACATGGTTCCACATTAATTGTGCTATTAAAGAAGACTCAGAACAAAAGGGGAAAATAATGAGAAACTACAACAAAGAGAAAATAGTATGCTTCAATCTGTATTGAGACTCCATAGTTCTTTCTCTGGATGTGGTCAGCATTTTCGATCATGGTCCCTTGGAATTGTCTTCGGATAATTGCTGAGAACTAAGTCTATCATAATTTATCATCAAACAATGTTTTTGTTACTGTGTACAATGTTCTCCTGTCCTGCTCATTTCACTCAGCATGTCTTCATGTTAGTCTTTCCAGGTTTTTTCTGTAATCTGCCTGTTCATCATTTCTTCTAGAACAATAGTATTCAATTACATTCACATCCCACAACTTGTTTGGCCATTGTTGAGCATCCCCTCAATTCCCAATTCTTTGCTACCACAAAAAGATATACATTTATTTGTACATGTGGGTACTTTTCTCTTTTTTAATGATCTCTTTGAGATATAGACCTTATAGTGATATTGCAAGATCAAAGGGTATGTATAGTTTTATTGCCCTTTGGACATAGTTACCATTTGCTTTCCAGAATGCCAATTCCACAATGTTTGGAGAGACAGCCCTCATATTAACACCACTTTCTTTCATTACATAATCCTAGAACATAGTAGGCCCACATAACTAGTAACTATTCTATCCATAGCCTCATATTCAATGAGCTTATACCTTCTCATCTCCAATCTATTTCCTCTTCTTTGTACTACTCAGCTCAATTATTAACCAACTGCCCTGCATCCTGGATCTGCTAATTTAACATTCCTTTTGCTCTACTTGAGAAAGTTGACTCTCTAAAAGAGACTAAACCACAAGTTACCCTCTACAGTTGCTAATGCTATAATTAACATGCTCCTTTCTTCCCTCCTCCTGCTCTTCCTCCTCTTCCTCCTTTCTAAACTAGGAGGAGGAGATGGTGTCTTATTTCCCTCATATTTGCACTTTAGGATAATCCTTTTACTACCCATTACTCAATGACTTCTCTTTCTTTCAGGTTCTTTCCATGTGTCTATATAATCCAGGACATATCCTAGTTCTTGTGATCTACTGGACTCCAGGTAACTGTTTACTTTCTAAAAGAGTTGACTCTTTAACTCATAATCTTCTCCAAACCAGATCCTATCCTCATACCTGAGGACTACAGTATATACCCTGATATCTCCTTAAATACACTGCCCTCTCCGTTTATCCCATAACCTACATTTTTAGTCCACATTTCCTACACGGGACATTGGACACACTTTAAATTTCTCCATCACCTGTAACTGTAACTTCCCTACCATTTTGAACTTTGAAATTTACCTCTTTAATGATAATTTCCTGACAACATCTTCCATTCTGCCTATCTCCTAAAGCTATTCTTTGTCCTGAGCATAATTTCTAGCCTCTTTATCCCTGTTTTTCCCAGTTTTCATAATTTATTACTCTAACCACACTGTACTCTTTCCAAAGACTTAATCCTTTAGTTAACCATTTCAGATATAGACTATACACATGATATATACTATATTTCAGATATAGACTACACTACTCACTGCCTTTTTATAATATGTTAATGTTTTTCACACACATACAGTTTTTAACCGTCAACCTTTACAATAGTCACTTGAATGGTTCCAAGATGGTTTGTAAAAGTTTTGGAACTCATGAACTGACTATGATGACTTGTTCCACTCTAAATTTGTGTTTACAACAAGATTGATTTGACTGGTCTGTCATATGCAAGAATGTCAGCCAGATGTATGGCAAAAGCCGGTGATTATAGGATAGACTGAATATTGCACTTCAATCTACCAAAAGACCCAGAGGAAGGTCTCCACTGAAATGTGTGGAAGAATTATGAAAAGAAACACAGACAAAAATCACGCAGTATAAGAAGTCATTAGTTACCATTATTATGAGAAGGTCCAGACATGCTATTTATTCTCCATTATAAGCTAATTTTCCACTACTAGTTAACCATCTAAGTTGCTCCATCACTACTTCCTATTTACTCTCAGGTTTGTTTCACCTCCGCACTGGTCCCTTAGGGACAATAGCATGCTTAAACTCACTGTTCATTGGTTAATATATTTCCAATCCATTATACTCTACCCATACCAGTGATTAAGAATCCCTAGTTATTGGATTGTATGCCATTATGGGAGGGGGGGAGGTTGGGAAGGAAACTTTGAAACTCAAGGAATTATGGAATTGAATCTTGTAAACTAAAAGTAAACAACAAATTAATAAAGACAAAAAAATTTTAAGAAAAGAATCCCTCGTTATTATTCTACAAATTCATTCAAAGTCTTCCTTTGCTTAACAGCTTACTCCCAATACCACTTATTGTGATCCTTTCAATATTTCATTCCACATCTACCCACCTCTGCTACTAGGTTCTCTGGAATGTGTGCCTAATAATTAACTGATTTGCTTTCATCCTAAAATTTTCCTTTCCTCATCTTTCCATTTTCTATATTCACTAATACCTGACTGTCTCCTGAAGGGACTGTACTTCTGGTTACCCTTTCTATAATGGTTGCATTTTTACTTATATCCCAACTCATTGGTCATGGTGGGGAAATCAAAATATACTTTTTTCTCCCACTGACACTTCTAGTATCTTCATTTGCCACTGTATCTCATAACTTCTCCTTCTTTTAGGTTCATCACATCCATAGAGATCACACAGCCAAAATTCTGGTAGCTTTTAGCTACTGACCCCCATGAGCTCTTTGTTCTTTCCTCAGCAAGTTCAGTGCCCCACTCAAGGCTTTTCTTTCCTCCTAACTCCTGTGCTCATAGTACAGCAATTCAACATAGTTTGATACTTCCTCAAATAATTTTACTTTTTAGTTCTTCAATTTGCTAGTTTCCCCATGACCCCTTCTTCAACCCTACATTAGCTTCACACAGAGATAGTAGTACTATTGACCACCCACAAGTGCTCTACTTCCATGTTTATGAGCTATGAAATTCCTACATCTGATTATAATCAATTCTCATGCTACTTTTCCTTCTGCCTTATAATTCCTATTGTTGATTATTAACATAACTTCTAATCCTTTTATTCCCTCAGTTCTTTCCAAGGTCATCACCCTTTCCCTGGCTTCACTCTCCTTCCTTTCCCATCTTGATTTCTTGGATGAAACAATTCAATGGTACCCTATGCTCTACTCTCTGGTACCTTACCTCCTGTTGCCTATCACCAATCTTGCCATGCCAAGTCCTAGCTTTGGATGGCTCCCATAATTCACTGCCTCTATCCTATTATGCCTCTTTATTGACTGTCTGCTGTGCAAGCAACTTTCATTATTCCTTGATTTTTCCTTAATCACTCTCCTCTTAGCAAATGTTACAATTTTTTATTTTCTCCTCAAATCCCAAAGACTTCATCACTTTTCTCTCTCAGCAGATGTCTTTTCACCTATTTTAATGAGAAAATTGAGGAAATCTACTATGAATTCCTTCTCTTTCCCTACTCCACATTTCAAAATCTCATTAAATATTTCTACATTCTCTCGTTATTTAACCCACCCATCTAGTTTTTACCCTTTATCATTATAATACCACATTTCCCCCCTTACACAGAGGTTTTCTCCATTAACATTCTTTCTCTCTCTGTCTCTCTCCGTCTCTCTCTCACCCCCAGTTAACTTCTCTTATTTCAACTTCACATTAAATTGATACACATACGTATGCTTAGTCTTTCCCCAGACAAAAACAAAACAAAACAAAAAACAAACAAACCCAAAACAAAAAACAAAAACCAACTAAAAATGCCCTTCAGTAGGCCAGTGCAGGTAAGTATACCTTCAAGCTATCATTTCTTCTCTTCTCATTGAATACACACTGTCTCAGTAAAACTGAAACTTGTAAAAGATCTTAACTTGAAAACACCAAGGTTCTCCACAGCATCCTAGGCCATCTCCAGCTCTCCTGATCTTTATATGGCCACTATATGAGACCCAGAAGACTCAGGATGAGAAAGTGATGACAGTGAATTTGTACAGCCCTCTCTCATTTAAATCCAATTCACACTGCATGCCATGGCATCACTTCCCTTGTTTCATGGTCTTCTTGAAATTAAAGATATCTATAAGCACATGAAAAAAAATGTTCTAAACCACTATTGATTAGAGAAATGCAAACCAAAACAACTCTGAGGTACCACATCTAATAAGCCCGATTGACTAAGATAAGAAAACAGGAAAAAGATAAATGTTGGACAGGATGTGGAAAAATTGGAACACCAATGCATTGTTGGTGGAGTTGTGAACTGATCCAACCATTCTGGAGAGCAATCTGGAACTATGCCTAAAGGGCTATAAATAAGTGCATACCCTTTGGCCCAGCAATACCACTTCAAGGGTTGTATCACAAAGAGATCACAGAAGTGGGAGAAAGGCCCCATATGTACAAAAATATTTATAGCAGCTCTTTGTGTGGTGGCAAAGAATTGGAAATCAAGTGGATGCTCATCAATTGGGGAATGGCTAAACAAGTTTTGGAATATGAACATAATGGAATACTATTGTGCTATAAGAAATGAGGAGCAGATAGACTTCATAAGAACCTGGAGAGGCTTATAAAAACTGATGTTGAATGAGAAGAGCAGAGCCAGGAGAAATTTGTCCACAATTACAGACACAATGTATGTATGACAACTAACCTTGATGGACTGGACTGATCTCAGTAATGTAAGGTTATAAGACAACTCCAAAAGGCTCATGATAGAAAGAGATATATCCACATCCAGAGAGAGCTACAGGGTCTGAATGCAGAGTGAAGCCAACTACTTGCTCTCTTTTCCTTATTTTGTTTCCCCTTTCCCATTGTTCATTCTCTCGGTTATAATCCTTCTTTACAATCTGACTAATGTTTAATGTGAAGATATTTGTAGATCCTATATTTGACTGCATGCTGCCATGGGGAGTGGGAAGGAGGGGGAGAAAATTTGAAACTCAACAGACTGTGGAACTGAATGTTGTAAACTAAAAGTAAATAAACATTTTTTTTTAATTAAAAAGAAGAAATTAAGTCCTGCATTGCATCCTGGGTAATCTCCAGTTGTCCTGATCTATATTTGGGCAGTGGATACAGATGACTGTGGAGGTGAAAGAAATCTTGCTGTATTTTCATAGTCCTCACTCACTTAAATCTAATTCACTTGCATTTCACAGAATCACCTCTCTGATGTCACAGTCCCCTTCAAGAATGAAGGACAAACAATAACAACCTCCCTCCATAGGACAGCCAAGTTAGGAAGTATACCACACTGTTCCTTTGACTTTCTCTGAGCCCTACTTTCACCTTTTTCACCTATGAAATCATTTCTGGATAGGTAATATACTTTTCTCCTCCCCTTTTATATGTTATTTCCCCAATTAGAATATAGTCCTTGAGAATAGGACCCGTATATGTATAATCTACACTTAGCAAATTGTCTAGTACAAAGTGCTTTTCATTCTCACTTTCAACCCCACTACTAGTCTTGCTGCTCTCCCCAAGGTTACTATTGATCCCTTAAGTGCTAAATTGTTTGACATTTTTTTCACAGCGTATGACACTGTTAATCATCCTCTTCTCTTAGATACTGTCTCCCCCCTCAGTTTTGATGTCAACATCCTCTCATTTCTTTTGCTACCTCTCTGACAGTTTTTTCTCAGGCTCCCTTGTTAGATGACAATCCATTTCCTCAGTATCTCTCTCTTTTGTTATACTCCTGTCCTTAGTCATCTCATCTTGCTCTCCTTAGTCTCCTTCTCCCAATTTGTATTCAGTTATTGTCCCCATATAGAAGACTCCCAGAATTTTTCTTCCCAAAGCCCATTCCCACAACTGTCTACTTGCTATCCCCTCCTTGATATTTCAAGAGGATTTATCTTCTACTCTAAGCCTGCCTTTACCCACAATATTCATTTCTGTTGAGTTTATCATTAATCTCCCAAATATATACCCTCGAACCATTCTTAATTCTTCCATCTTCTTCAGCCCCTTTATTCAATCTGTAACCACATCTTTTCAGTTCTTCATCAAGAGCAGTTCTTACCTTTCTCATTCACCACCCACATTCAAGCCCTTATTATCTCTCACCTGGATTAGTGTAATAGCTTCCTAATTGGTTCTACTGCTTCCAGCTTTCTCTCATCAATTCTTCACACAGCTGCCTAAATAATTACCATGTCCCTGCTCAGAAACCTTCAGTTGCTTTCCATTGTCTCTAGGATAAAATGAATACTATTTAGCTTGGGATTTAAGGCTCTCAAATCTATTCTTTGCCTTCTTTAGGAGTCTTATTTCACACAACTCCTTTCTCATATTATATAATGTACTCAACCTGGGGAAGGGAGAGTGCTCTCTGAATTTCATGTCCACCTCTTTGCCTTCACACAAACCATCCTTCTGTGAGGAAAAACATCCACTCTTTCCCTATCTCCACCTCTCAGAATCCTTGTCTTCCTTTAGCAGTCAGATCCAGTGCTACCTCATGTTCCCTACTGATATCTACCAATTATGATTTGTTCTCTCCTCCCCAAATTTTCCTTGTTTTAGGCTTATTTAGGTACTTGCTCCTGCATAGGAATATAATTTCCTTTAAGGCAGGGACTTTTTTTTTCCACTTTATATCCCTAGCACCTAGAGAATGCCTTATACTTAGGTATTTATTTCAATAAATGTTAGTGTAAAACATTAGTCTAAAATACGTGTCTTTTACGTATGAGAGATGTGAAGCTCAAAGAGAGTAAGTGACTTGCCTGAGGTTGTAAAGTTGATAAGAGCCAGATAATAGAATCGATGTATGATGTACAATATACCTTCTAAAGCTGAATTCAGGTATATTTATGTGATGACATGGTGTTTATTCAACACCATGCATTGCCTCCTTGAAATTTCAGACTTTAAAAATTAAATATTCCTATCATTATGGACCTATAACTGGAAGGGAGCTCACAGCCCATTGATTCTAAACCCATAATTTTATAGATGTGGAAACTGAGGATCAGGGAGATTAAGTGACTTGCCCAAGGGCACACATTCATTAAAGCATCACAGGTAGGATTGAATCAGGGCCCTTTGTAAGTAATGTGGATTTTAGTGTGTGTAAAGTAGATTTTTGTTATTATTTCTTAAAGTTCAGTTTCCCAGGATTCATAGCCATAACAATCTCTTGTTCCCAGGTGTTAGAAATGGGCTCCCATAATTATGGTTCAAAACATCTCCACCACATTAGTGCAGTATTATAAAATGATAAATAATCTGCAATTGTGCAATGAGATACAGGGATGGGGAGATGTAACTTGTGAGTTTATTGCTAGCAATATGCCATCTTTGTCTGCTGCCCCTATAAAGCAAGTGTGCATTGGTCAGTGAACAGGAAACCTTAGAGTTGAATGCACAAATGCTGTGTGTGCCTCAACTGGCTCCCATTAAGGCTTAGGGGGAACCTTAGGGTTGAATGCACAAGCTGGGATGCTGTGTGCCTTGATTAGCCCCCATCAAGTCTTGGGGAGAGTTTGTGTTTGCCTCAATTAGCCCCCCATTGAGGCTTGAGGGGATTTAGGGAGATCTACAAGTTGTACCTGCCTTAATTGACCCCTTTGAGATATAGGGGTAGATGCTCCTCCCCCCTTCAAGAAGGGTGATTAGGGAATGCAGTAGGAGTTTGTCCTCCCATTATCAGCAATCCTCTTCTGGGAAAACTACACTAGAATAAAGTGAGATTATTAACCCCTTCTTAGTGTCTTTACTGTCTGACCAGATCAAGAGCAAACCTGTGCTAACAACCCTCCTCTGTGCTGGGTTTATTTGGCTTACACCCTTGAACAACAGAGCTCAGGTTCTTTCCACATGTTACTACTTTGAGGAAAAAATTCAGGGAAAATCCAAATTTATCATTGAATCTATATAGTACCAAGTTCATTTATATTTCATTCTTTCCTTAATTTATGAAGGATGAGGGATGAAGGGAGCACCTCCTGCTGGTTCATGCCTATTCTATTTTCAAACTCTTCATTTCATTCTGCTCTTTCACATCCTATTCTAGAGATTCAGGGATGATTTTCTGAAACTGGAACTTTAAGGTTATTTTTAGGATCTCATCAAAATGGGGAAGTAAGAAGTTACTCATTTATTTTATTGAGGTATCATAGTGATACCTAAATAAATTATCAGACAAGTATTTATTTCCTACACACACATGCACACACACACACACACACACACACACACACATATCCATCCTTGTTTGTAGCCTCCTTTGGGGGAGGGAGAGGGGAAAAATAATGTAAAAGCACATAGCAGAGAATAAAAGAAAGCCTACAGGGAAGCAAAGAAAAACTGGGCAGTTTTGAAAACAATGTGTAGTATTTATTAGGTAAGGTTTCTTGAAATGAGAATTTATTCTTTATATTGAATCCTCTTTTATGTTTTGCTGTATACACAGCAATATATTTTTTTTCACTTTTCTATTTTGTATTTAAGTTTAAAATAAAAAGATAAAAAAGTAACTTAAAATCTTGGATGATAAACATATAAAAATACAGTTATCAAATTAAAACTCCCAAAGATTAAATTAACTCCCAGATTAAGAATCTCTGATGTAAAATACAGTGATTAATGCATGTGATCATAGTTGATAGATTTAGAGACTGATCAAGCCTGTGGAGTCATTTAGTCCCACCAACTAAATTTTAGAGTAAAGGAAGTAAAGACCTAGAGAGATAAAAGTTACTTGTTCATTTATAGAGGTAAGTAGAAAAACCAGGATTTCAGTCCAAGTTCTCTTACTACACACACACACACACACACACACACACACACACACACACACACACACACACACACACACAGCTTTTCACAGGCAAAGGAAAAAAATGTGAATTTAACACTAGAGTGTCTTAAGAACCTTAGCTCAAGTGTAGAAGGAAGTATAGAGTTGTAGGCCTGCCTCATCAGAACGGGCCAATTCATAAAAGGTAGAGTAGACCATCATCACAAAGGTTCCTGGAAGCCATATTTGGGGATATCTTTGATTCTTGATAATTAAGTATACTTTTGACTTAAGCCAAAGCTTACCCCTTCCCTTTGGTGAATGGTTAAGGCCCTTTGTCTAGCAACAGAGATAGGCTTAAGGGTGGGAAGTCTAGAAACCGACTTGCCTCATGTAATGGTTCATCAAATGAGACAATTTAATCAGACTTCAAGGGGGTTCCCAGAGCCTGTATCTCAAGGATTCAAGGAGAGCTCCAGGGGGCTCCCAGAACCCATACCTCATCACGACCATTCCATATAGCTATCCATGATATTAAAGAGGTAAGGGGTTATTTGAGAACCATTACCTTCTGTCTATGCTTTGTATGGTCCCATTCTGAAATCCTACTCCTTGTAGAGCTTATTAACCCTAATAGTTCATCCTTTTTGACTTTCATTTTAGCTTCAGTGAAAAAAAGTGGTTTTATTCATGTGGAAACTATAGGATAGATAGACCTATATACAATAATTGTGTTCATTGCTTTAGGGAGACATAGCACACATTTGGACAGTGCTGTACTAGAGTCACTAGGCAGGTTCAGGAAAATAGTTCTTATGTGAGGCTCACCACTTCCCAAACAAGTTCAGCTTAGGTGTAGTGGGTGAGGTAGTTGTCATTAATCTCCCAGGGCTCAACTAAGGACCATTCTGCTCTTTCTCCATACACACTAGGTTCAGAGACATGGGTCCTCATGTGGAATGAAAGAAAGTCAAATGATTTTAGAATTGTAATAGTTATACTGATGAGGTCCAGGCTCTGGGAATACCCTTGAGCTCTCCTTGAATCTTTGAGGTACAGGCTCTGGGAATCCTTTTGAACTCTGATTAAGTCATCCCATTTGATGAGGCATTTGCATGAGGCCTTAAGCCTTTCATTGTGGCTAGGCCCAGAGCTCTATCACTAGCCTAGCCCTCCATTGTCCATCTACTTCCCACCCTTGTGCCTATCAAAATATCAAACCACACTTAAACTGGCCCAGCCCATTATCTGTAGTCTCCAGGTAGCCTCCAGCAACTTCCCACCCTCAATCACTCATTGACCTCATCAGTACTGGCTATTTTTTTTCTAATCATAGAATTTTAAAACTGAGGCCTTGAGGGTTAGCATGACTTGGTTTGCTCACAATAATAAGTTCTATTCTTGGATCCACAGATTCTTAAGTTCAGTACTCTATTATACTCATAAACAGATGCTAATTAAATAATTTTCCAGTTTTGCTTTGTGAAACATAGGTCACTTTTTGAATATCCACTACATGAGGATAGGGTCTTTCTGTTCTTTTGGATTAATAATCAGATTCCTTAGGTTTTTCTTGTTATAGTTAGCCAACTATTTATTCTGGCTTTCTTGTTGGTTATCTGTGCTATTTGAAGTCCCTGGGAAGTATATCCATATAAATGTAAAAGATGAAAGAAAAATGACAGGTGATGTTCTTGTTTCAAGATCTTAGGTTTTTAAATAAATAGTTTCTAAAGTTCTAAAGACTTAAGAATATCATGAAAAGATTATAAAACTACAGAGCATTTGTATTACAAATGAATTTCTCTTGAGATATAGTTTGCTAAGTAGAAGATCAATGTCTATGAGAGAAAGACCAGGCTATTGTCTTTTTCACTTGATTGTTCTAAACTCTATGAATAATGAAATCATAGTTCCAGTATTCTCATGGGGGATTTTCTGTTTGGTTTTTTTCTATAGTGCTTATTAATCACTATGTTATACAACACAAACTTCTCTGCTTAATTTATCCAATTCATTGCTAAGAGAATAAAGCTCTGAGGGTCTTAATTTCTCTTTATACTATATAACTCAGGCCTTAACTGATTTTGCCCTTTTTTAAGGCTCTGATAAAAAGTGTGCCACATACAACAGTGTTCTTAACTTTTAGAGTAGACTTTCTCCAATTATGGTAAAAAAAATCTTGAAGGAAAAAGTACTCTATACATGTGCATGAGAACCATAACACATTGCCATGAGTAATCTCTAAAATCATGTTTATTAAGTATTAACCATAGTTTAATCAGAAATTTGAGTGGCATTGATAATGCGATATAGATATTGAACAACTGACTACACTCATTATATTTGGAAATGCCAAAACAAATAAATAACTAGCTGCCATAGAAAGAAGTAGTAGCATGGGAGAGGATTCTGGAAATAGGGTGCAGTAGATCAGAAAACTTTCAGTTCTTCAGATGTCCTCCACAAAAAAAAAAAAACAGAATAGAAGCTGCAATAAACAAAAGTCATAAAGCAGCTCTAAAACAATGGTAGAAGACCTCCTGGGGGTAGAGGTTGTGCTGTAGGTGTCTGAAGTGCAAACATCTCTAGGCCAACTCTGTAGAACCAGCAAACAGCAAGCCTTGGGGACAGCTGGAGTTGGAGGCTGCTTCAGCCTTGGAAACTTTCTTCTCATGGACAATGTGGGGGTCTGATGACTTAGTAGGAGAAGACTGAAGAACCTCCCACTGTCCAGGGATGCCAAACACAGCTGTGCCTAACAGACACCTACAGCATTGGGCTGCCACTGTGGGGGGAGGGGAGAAGAGCTAGCTGGTGAGTGAAGTAGAAGAGGGGTTTGGGTTAAAGAAGCAGCAACATTTAAATCTAGAAGGATAGAAAAGTCTTCTCAATTCAGAAAGAAATAATAGGGCAAGGGGAATAGGGTAGGGTGAGAGGATAAGAAAGGGATATTTGGAGGGTGGGGGAGGTTAAGGAATAGGAGGGCAAGGTAGCAGCTAGTAGTAAAACAGAGGAGTGAGGAAGGATAGGAATAGGGTAAGAAGGATAGTGAGGAAAACTAGGAAGGAGGAAAATACACAACATATAATTATAGCTTAGAATGTGAATGGAAACTGATAGTAGATTAAAAATTTGAGTTCAACAAAATGTTGCTTCTAGGAAATGCTTTAAAAATGAGAGATACATACAAAGATAAAAGGAATATTAGAAGAGTTTATTGTATGTAAAAAAAGCAGGAGGAATAATCATAAAAGACAATGTTAAAGTTTAAAATTCATTTAATCAAGAGAAAAATAGAGAAACTATACAGTGTGTCAGCAATATTATTAGATAGTATAAAATATCTTGAGAGTATACATACCAAAACAGACAGAGCAACTGTATAAACAAGCACATAAAACACTTTTTATATAAATAGTTAAATCTATATAATTGAAGCAATATTTATTGTTCATGAGGAGGTAAAACTAATATTTAAAAAAACGACATTATCCTGAATCTATTTGGTTAATGCCATCCTAATTAAATTGCTAAAAAGTTATCATACTGAGTTAGAAAAAAATGATAACAAAGTTCATTCAGATGAACAAAAGGTTGGGGATTTTAAAGAAACCAGGGAAAATACACATAAAGGAAACAGGAATTTATTGTTTATAGTGAATCCTCTCTTGTTTTCTCTTGTATTCATAGCATTTTTCCCTCATTTTTAAATTTAAATTTAAAATTAAAAAGTCACTAGGAGGACTAAGAAACATTATATAGCAATATGAATGTCATATAGAAATGGAAATTTCTCATTTTCTATTTAGTTAAAAATAAATAAAAATATTTGTGAAAATAAGGTATCATGATTTTTATTTTATGCTGGACAAATGTGCGTGTTTGAAATGGTCCTGCTAATAAATAAGGGAAGTAGCTATCTTTTCTTTTTCTTTATCTTCTTTCCTTTATTTTCTTTCTTTCTTTTTTCCTTCCTGCCTACCTTCCTTTCTTCTGTTTTCTTTTTTTTCTAACTCCCTTTCTTCCTCCCATCCTTCCTTTCTTTCTTTTTTCCCTTTCTTTCTTAACTGAGAAGTAATTGTTTATTGGCAGGTTGACAAAATTTTCCCCATATTGACCAGTACCCATTTGTCTCAAATTCTACAGAGAATTTGCTTATATTTGTTACTCTAAGTGAAATTAACTGTTCTTGTTTCCTTGGAAGCTGACTAATTTCTTTACATGAAAGTACTTTTTTTTTTGTTTTCCTCAATTAATAGTATTTTTCCAAGTACATGTAAAAATAGTTTTCAACATTCACTTTTAAAAGATTTTGAGCTCAAAACTTTTTTCCCCGTCCTCTCTCTGTCGTGCCAAGCCAAGGCAACTTCCAAGGTTCAGAATACCAGCACAGCAACTCTCCATTTTATTCAGTGACAAATTAAGGCAAAACATTCACAAAACAGAGAAAACCAAAATACAGTATTCACCAAGTATAAATCAATAATTTCCACTTGTACAATCATTTAGTCAATCACAAAGTCCCTCGTCTCAAATGGAGATTAGTTTGCAGCCATAAACAAAGTACATGCATTTGGTCAGTCAGAGAGCACAAAAAAGTCAAAAGTTTCCCACCCCTGGATCACAACTGGATTACAATTATCATCAGTTAATGCCAAGAATCTTCTCAAAAGGGGCAGTAGAGAGCACAAAGGCCATCTGCCCCTGAGTTACAACAAGGTTAAGATAGCATCATAGCATTTAATACCCAAAGAGAGGTCTTCTCTTCATCTTGACCCAAGGCAAGTTCTCAGCAATCTCTGTTCCTGGGGAGACAAAGCTTAACAGGGAAATAAGATACATTGCCAGTGTCCTTATCAATTCATTCTCTGCCTGCAGAACAGTCTCAGGACCCCTGAAAGCATCAGCCAGACCCTCTTCCAGGATTTCTGTAAACATACAGCAAGAAAATCCTTCTTCAAGGCTTCTGAATCAATAGCAAGGTTCCACGACCTTTGCAACAACTGCACTGTCCTTCATCAAAGGACAAATCTGGCAAAACAACATCAATTCACTCTCTGTCTGCAGAACAGTCTCAGGACCCCTGAACCAACAGCAAGGTTCCAGGACCTCTGCAACAATGGCACTGTCCTTCACCAGTGGACGAATCTGGCAAAACATCAAAACAGACAAAATACTGGCATCAGAGACATATCTCCTCAGTCCTTGGCAGCTCCAGGTGGCAGCTCTCAAAAGTCCCGGGCAGCTTCTACTGGCTCTCAACAACACTCCACAATGCTGCTCCCAAAAGTTCTGCCTCTTTCTGCTCAGGGGTCCTCTCTGCTTGGGCCTCTCTTTAAATCCACCGCACCAGCTCCTCCCAGTTCAGCCCTCTCTTTTCATGTCAACAAGTCCATCCCACAAGTGGGATTCACAAGCTCTGGGTGTTAACACTAAATCCAAAAACCAAGCCAATACAGGGGGATCTTTAAATTTTATTACTATTAAACTCTCCATTTCCCCATTTCCAAGACAGAAAGCAATCTGATGTAGGCTATACATGTACAATCATATTAAACTTATTTCCACATTTGTCATGTTATGAAAGAAGAATCAGAAAGAAGGGAAGAATCATAAGGAAGTAAAAAGCAACATTTTGATACATAACTATCAATCAACTATAAGGAAAAATATTACTAAAGGCTTTGTATTGAGTTGTAGTTTTTATAGCTCCAATCTCTAACTTCTATTGTTTGTCACTGTTATTCTTCTCATGTTACTTCTCCTTTACCCTCCTCTTCTTTCTCTTCCTTCTTTTTCTCCTTCTTCAGCATTATCACCTTTTTTTCATTACATGATAGAAAGAACAATAGTCACAGGACCTGGGTTCAAATTCTAATTGTGTTATTTACTGTTCTTATACCCTTGATTTAATCATTTCACCTTCTTGGACCTTAATGTTTTCAACTCTATTGAATTGGTGACCTCTAAGATCTATTGCAACTCCAAATCTATAATTCATGTCAATTGTAATTAGCATTTCATAAGTACTAAATATACTACGTTGAAGTCCAATCAGTTGGTCATCGATGTTAAATTTTATTAGATAGATAGATATAATACTTCAGTTTTAATGTGAACTAACTGACTATTTCTAGAAAATACCATTTGCTTCCTTTCGCTTTCTAGTAATGGTGAAAAGATAGAGCCAAATGCAATCAAATAAGCATCATTTTCCCTTTTATTTTCAGATTTGGCATTCCAATTAGGTGTGGTCTTTATAATAGTCATCTTTTATTTTGTTCTAAGCTTATCTAAACAGTTTGCATTTTCTTTATTAGTAGCAAACCTACAAATGAATTCAGCACATCAAGCATGCTCTTTCCATGAACAACACATGGTTGCACTATTTTTCATGAGTATTTTAAGAAACAAGCCAAAAGAGAATCACTTTTATTAATTTCAAGTTGTAGCTATACAGCCATTTATAAATGATGTCATGAGGGTTGCTAAATTGAAGAAGTTAATAAATGAATAAATTTGCAATGTTCTGACTTCATTAGAAAATGAGGAAGAATGTAAATGCAGTTCCTATCCTTTGCATATTTTCCTTATTGCACAAGGCAAATTGGGCCCTTTGGAATGGTATTAACTCTACTAAGAACTATTAATGTGTACTAAACGCTCTCTGGATAGCTGAAAGTGCCAAAAGATATATCAGGTTGATAATCATATCAACTAAATGTATTTTGATAAGTGATTAAAAGAATTTTAACGTATAGTAGGCGATGAGAAAATAGAAGGAATAATAAGGATTACAGATAAATAATAGTTTGATAGCATCTTTTTGCTCATGCGACTATATATTTAGACACATATGTATGTATGTATGTATATATATATATATATATATATACAATATTACTAAAGGCTTTGTGTTGAGTTATAGTTTTTATAGCTATAGTCTCTAACTTTTATTGTTCATCATTGTTGTTCTTCTCATGTTACTTCTCCTTTAAATATATTTTATGTACACACATATATACATACATGTGTGTATGTATGCACACAGACATTAAAAATTAAATACATCTTCTTTCTTTCAAATTAATTTATATCTATGCTTGAGCCAGCTAGAGATTTATTTAACATTGTTCTCTGTGAATTATTTTAAAAATAATTTAGAGGTGAAAATAATCTCCTTATTGAATTATATTCAAGCTTAATTCTTCCATCTAAATTCTCATGAGGTCAAATTACTTTGCATTTTATTTTCAATTTTCAAAGCAAATAGTACTTCTTTCTATGATATACCAAAATGTTTACAATAACAGTTCCAAAAATAATTTGCATAATTCAGAATCATTTTATATTTATGCTCATACTATTTAATCATTTGGCTAAATCAATTTTTTTTTCAGAACCTTTTCACCTATTGTCACTGAATCGTGATCACATACTGGAGCTTGTAAGCTATTTCATATATAGAAATTTTTTCACATATTAGAATTATAGGAATGGATTTTTAGTCAGCAAATAGTGTATATTTTTGTCTAAACCAAATGTTCTAATATAACAATTACTTTTATTCTGAAAATCTGTTTTATGTTAAATGAAGTTTCATTATTTTTATTATCAATAGTAAGAAGTGGTATAGATTTAGCAACCATACCCATGGCACTTTTAATTCTCTTGTAACATAATTTTTACATCCAACCTACAAGTCTGATAATTGGCACAAATTGGAATGGTACAATTTTTCAAAGCAAAAGCACTGATACAATTATAAGTGACTTAGAAATGATTAACACTAGCTATCACATATGGTATGCTTATGGCAGATCACAGAAATAATAGCATTTTCTTTCCAAAGAATCTTAGAAATATATGTCAAAGTCTTTTCCAAATGGTGATTCAGTAGTAGGCATCATGTCACTTTTTGAGACAAATCAATTTTACTTTCCAGTTTACTCAAGGAGTGAAACTCAAGCACAAGACAATCAAATGGCTGAATGAAAGTCTGAAAATAAATAAACCAAAGACCACCACCACCAACAAAAAGCCACTAAACCTTTGATAACTGTCAAAATAATTTAAAAAAAAACACTTTAATATTTATATTTTAAACCACATAAAATAATTGCTTCAACTTAGATTATCAATCAATACTTATTTTCTGTTCATGAAAACATGTACAGTGTAGCTAAAAATGATATTTTTCCTTTTCATCCATTTTCTTCCATAACATTTTTGAGGGTAAGAGCAGTTATCAATAAAGAAGGCATGAAAACAGGGGATGCAATTGACTGTTAAATGAGTAGGTAAGACAATAAATTCTAAAACTTGAAGAGGGTAGCGATGATCTGATTCTCACCTTCCTTTGAACTCATAATACTTATATATGTCATTCATTTGTCGCTTAAAATCACTTAAAATATTATCACAAAATTGCTTTTTTGGGGGTAGGAACTATCTTTTCCCTAAATGCATCAGCAAAGTATTTCCCTAAAAGAAAATGAAAATTATAGTATTTAATCTTCTTCTGTGTTCCTATTGGATATCCCTGCTCCATGACTTATTTTCAGGGTAGGTAGATAATATGTATTTGAGTGTTAAGACTTTTTTTTGTAAGAAGATTATTTGAAAAGTGTTACTTTTCATTAATTCTGCCTGTAACAGAATGAAGAAATTGAACATTAAAGTCATGCTAGTCACACTTAAAATAAAATAGTGATTCATACACTTAGCAAAAATTCATTAAGTTCCTACTACCAGCAAGGCATCATGCTAGAGAGTGTAATTATAAAGAGGAAAATATCTTCTATAAGTCTATCATGGTTGAATGAAAAAGGCACAAATAAATAAAATGAAATTTGGAAAATTATTCCATATATAAGAGGGGGAAATTGGTTTAAGAAATTCAAATTTGTTCTAGCTTAGACAATGAGGGAAATATTAGATATGAGGAAGCACTTAGATTAGGAAGACTGTCTATAGGCAGAGATAGGGGAAGGATTTTACAATGATAAAATAAGTAAACTAAGGTAGCAAGGAGCAGAATGAGATCGGGCAGTAGTGAGAAGTACTGATTGCATTAAAGGGAGTAAGGTAATGTAAGGCTAATGTCATGGAACCAATATCTAAAAGAGCTCCCCAACTACAATATATGTTAGGAAAATGTGGCTAGGGAAGCACACCATTTTCCAGTTAACTTGTGACCTATTGCTATGTTGAAAGTGGCTTCCCCATCACCAAAAATCCATGACACTTACAGTTACACTAGAGTCTGTAAGCCTGCAGCTTTGTGAATATCTGAAGACCTCATGAATCACCTCACCTTGACCTGTTTAACTTTTTACATATGAAGACAAGTCAGGCTACCAAAGCTAAATGCTACTGTGTCCTTGTTGCATATCCTTGCTCTATTAGGGCCGGAGCAGCTTCTTTTGTCAGCTGTCCAATTCCTTGAGTGCCTCATTTCATTCCAAATTTGAACTGGAATTAAGAGGGGTAGAGGCCTACCCTTAACAGTTTGAAAGTTAAGTGTAAGCCACTTATATTTATAACTGAGTTGGGGGAAATAAAACATTATCTCATTGTATTGATATTCAGGGAAGGGTCACTTTCTATACCACATAATGAATCATCCCTTGACTTGATGCCTTGCACAACCCCAGGTCACTCTCCTCACTCTGCATCTCAAGCATGTTTCCAAGTCTACCTTCTAATTAAACTGAGCAGGGGATGGAGCCAAATGGGGATAAAAAGCTAATAGAATATTAGATGTAGAGCTGGAAGGCATTTTAGAGATTAATGCACCTAATCCCATTAATGTGCATTTGAGGAAAGTTAGGCTCAGAGAAATTAAGTGACTTGGCCAAGATCATACCTCTAGTAAGTATCTGATTCAGAATTTGAACATTAGGTTTACTGACTCCATGTCATTCTGACCACTATCTCATGTTGCTGAAAAGCATAGTCCACCCTGCTTGGTAAGATAAGTAAATTGTTAGGTAGTGATTTTATATGAAACCTTGTTAGTGTGGAAGATAAACACCTGCTCAGAAAAAAAATAAAAAAAATAAAAAACCTAGTGGTGCAGTGGTTAAAATGATGGGCCTCTAGTCAAGAGGGCATCATTTCAAATCCAGCCTCAGACACTACCTGTGTGACCCTGGGCAAATCACATAACTTGAGCCTATCTCACACATAGGAATAACAACGGCTCTTACCTCACAGAGTTGTTGTGAGGACCAAACAAGTCAATATTTGTAAATTACTTAGAGCATTGTATGGTACACAGTAAGTACTTAATAAATATTTATTCTCTCTCTTCCTCCAGCCCCCCAATATATAATTAGACAATTAAGTAGTTTGAGGTTTAGATTCTTATTGCCTGCTGGAGAATAGGTCCCACAGTTCTCCAAGTTCATTTTGCCAAAGTCACAAGAATTTCGTCTATGATACTGGAACCAATTGCAGAAAGTTTTACAAACTAGATTAAGAAGTTTTCAATTCCTTTCATAGGTAATGGGAAGATAAGGCAAGATTTAGAGCAGGACTGTATTATGTACACTAGATTTTTAACCAATAGAAAGACTACTTTGACAGTGATTTAGAGAATTAATTATAGGAACTAGAGTCAGAGCAATCATAGAGAAGGCTTTTACAATCATCCAGCAGAGATGACTTTTGATTCTTCATATTCTTAGATCTATCATGGATATAGTCTTTCATTCTTTTTATTTTTTATTTTATTTTATTTTATTTTTGCCTTTTTTGGAGGGCAATTGGGGTTAAGTAACTTGCCCAAGGTCACACGGCTAGGTTTTTGTTTGTGTGTGCGTTAAGTGTCTGAGGCCGGATCCGAACTCAGGTCCTTCTGCCTCCAGGGCTGACTCTCCACTCACTGCGCCACCTAGCTGCCCCTTTCATTCTTTTTATTGTTGTTGTTATTATTGCTAAGTGAAAGATGAAACTTTTTAAAAAAGAAAATTGTTGTTTCAAAGGACATATTGTAACTAAAATAATAAAATCTCTCATTTCTGGAAAGACAAAGTAAATTAAGAATATCTTCCTCATATAATGAATCAACATTTTGAATTTGCTGGACTTGGAAAAAGCTGAGTGATGCAGACTACTCCAATGGTAATTTAAAAAAATTTTTTTAAGCATACGATTTGGTTCTCTTTACCATTAGATAGAACATTCCCAATAGTGAAGTTTCGAAGTTCTTTAAAGTTTACTCCACACTCTGTAAATACCTTGAAGATGAATTAGGAATCACTTACATTCAGGCTATGCATAGAAACAGATTGACACAGCTGTAGATAATAATTATGAGACTAAAACTGCTACCCTGCATTGTAATTCACTCTTAAGTGCTATTCCCTAAGACATCAATAGTAACATAATGTACAAATGAGGAGTAAATTTAATTCAAAGTCACAGGCAGCCTTTTATGAACTGTCAGGGAAAAACTTCCATACATTCACTGGGAGTGAATGTAGAATGTCAATGGGAATTTATCACAAGGTAGATTTCCATATAAACATGAAAAATCATGAGTCTTCCATAGCAAAAGACAAAAATTATGAGACAGATGGAGTTAGATGCCAAAAAAAACCTAATAAAAAAACAAAATTGAACTTCATACATGCTAGCTGTCAGGTGGATCATAGAAAAAAAAAAGTTAATGACATTTTGTTTAAAATGTTTGCCATAGAAAGTAATCCTTTTTATTTATTTATTTTTTGGAGGGGATATATAATGGTAATTTGAAGATCCTTTTTGTATTGGTAAGTAAGCAGGTACTTAGCACTTGGTAACTAAACAAACCTCTGTGAAAGAAACAGAAGGTATGAACCCTGTTCCTGGTGTAACAGGAAGGGATTGGCTGAAACAGGAAGTAACTAATGCTGTGTAAATAGGAAAAACCCCAGAGAGGCACAGTAAGAATTTCTTGGAGCACTGTGGAGGCAGAAGCAGCTGCTGGGAGGAGGCTGAAGAGGAGCCCAGGAGCCTGGGAGTCCAGGAGTCCCCTTCCCCCCAAATCTGGATAAGATGATTCTGATTTTTTGAACAAGCTAAGGAAGACTGAGGAAGCACGACCAGGAAGCAGGGACTTTGTTTGCGGCTTGATTGAGCCTTGAATTCCTGGGGTCAGAAATTGTGAAGGATTTGAGATGGCTAGACCCTGTGAACTTCTATGTGGAGCAGAACCTACCCAGAGAACTGGACAAAGAACTGGAAACTGTCTCCCACTGAACCCAGGTGACAGTCTGGTGAATCCAGGTAGAATCTGGGACCATGGAAGGGGATCCAGGGAATCTGAGAACAGGTCCCAAGCCAAGATAAAAAGACCTCTCTGTGGGTGCTGAGTAATGATGAAATTGTAGTTTACTAGTGACCTAGGGGTGGAGGGCCTGTATTTATGAGACAGATGGAGTTAGATGCCAAAAAAAACCTAATAAGAAAACAAAATTGAACTTCATACATGCTAGCTGTCAGGCAGATCATAGAAAAAAAAATTAATGACATTTTGTTTAAAATGTTTGCCATAGAAAGTAAACCTTTTTATTTATTTTTTTGGAGGGGGGATATAATGGTAATTTGAAGATTAATGATACTTAGTAATTGATTGCTGAATAGGTGACTAATTGAGTTAAGTGAGTGTGCCTCATAAGTGGAAGAATTTCACTATTGTACTTTGAGATGATTATTGTTTGTTCTAAATCTTGTGACCACTTTGGTGAAAACTATGTGGCCGTTTTAATGATAAGCTCTTGTGAATACTATATTGTGATTTTCTGTGATAAGTTGTAATATTGTGAATGCTGTACCTTGATTTTCTGTGAATGTTTTGCTTTGATTTGTTATGGAATAGGGTGTTCACTATACTGTGTAATAAGAACCTTGAAAGCTGTTCACAGAAGCAGTCCTCTGGAAAGCTGTTCATTCTTGACATTACAGGGGAAGTCAAGTCAATTGGGCTTAAGTGACTTGTCCCAGGTCACACAGATAGTTGTGTCAAGTGTTAAATGTCTGAAGCTGGATTTGAACTCAGATCCTTTTGACTTCAGGACCAGTGCTTTATTCACTTCACTGCCTAGCTGTCCCCACCCCCACACCTTTTTGTAAGTAAGTTTTGTTATAACAATAATAATATAGTACAATTTACTACTATGAACTTTTATCAGATATGATAAAAGATAGATGATGAGATGTTTAAGCATGAAGTACCATGTCATAGTTTAATATTGTCCTTCTAATTCATATATGTTCATTTGAAGCCTAACTGTCAAAATACATGGTTTGACAATGTTTTCCAGGTAGAGAGTTTAAGAAAAATCTTAGCTTATATCTTTATATGAATGTACTAATTTCTGCCATGTGTCTTTTCTTTTAGAGTATGTAGAATATTCATTCCCTTAGATTGTTGGTGACTCTAATAGCCATTAGCAAATTCACATTCACATCCATAATTATGTATACATATATATTCTATGTATTACACAATATAATTCATTTAGGTCTTTTCTTGTGCTCTGGCTTTGTTCCTATTAATTAATATATAAATGAAGCATTTTGTAGTTTAAAATCTTTGATTCTCTTCCCCCCCATATAAAACAAGAACGTTAGATGATATTCAATCTAAGACTTTTTATAACTCTCAATATATTGCCCTATGAACTTTCCTCTACCTTTCATTGTCTCTACCACAGTGTTTGTAGGATAATTTAGTATATTTTAAGTTTTTATGGAATATTATTTTTATTACATATTTCATTTGTAATATATTTATACAATGTGTTGTCACAGGGAAATTACCATAAAGATTAAGGAGGATTGTCTTTCTTCCAAGTGCTATCCACATAGATCTACAATCAAAATTCTGGTTTACAAGATATTATGAGTAGAGAGTTATGAAAAAAAAAAACAACGAATGTGTCATTATAAGAACAATATTAAAAACCTTTTAATGGGACCACATGTATAGATGACTGTTACAAACTAGCATAGAAGCCCTGAACTCTTATCTCTTATCCCCAAAATAACACTTACTTTTACCTTCCCAAGATCCCAAAGAGCTGAGAAAGTTGTAATTCAGCTACAAAATAAAATAAATATGAGACAGGATTCCTCATCATGATGTAACAAGAGGGGTCAGAGCCCAGTACCTCATCCCACTGCTTCCTTTATACTGAGTCCTAGACAACATTATGGAGATATAAATGCCTATCTTTTTTTTTTTTAAAGCAATTGGGGTTAAGTAACTTGCTCAAGGTTACACGGCTAGTCATTTGATTTATGCGTGGGTGCTCATTTTCTGAGGCCGGATCTGATCTCGGGTCATCCAAACTCCGAGGCCGGCGCTCTTACTCACTGCGCCACCTAGCCGCCCCTTTAGGGCAATTGGGGTTAAGTAACTTGCCCAAGGTTACAGGGCTAGGTTTTTGTTTGTGCGGATTAGGTGTCAGAGGCCGGCTCCGAACTCAGGTCCTTCTGATTCCAGGGCCGGCGCTCTATTCACTGCGCCACCTAGCTGCCCCTATAAATGCCTATCTTGAGAGTATAGTCTAACCCTAAACTCAGAGTTTTTAAGAACATGATACACAATTTCATTCATACTTAGCTTCTGCTGATAAAATTCTCATTTCCATGAAGTCATCAAGGTTCTACAGTCCTAAAATTCCCTCAGAAATACTTTTCTTATGGAAACTCTTCTCCTGACAAAAACAAGTCCAGTTTTCCCCCACTGAATTCCAGTGTTATCTTTTCTATTAATATGTACATCCCAATCATTTTTCTATATGCAGCAATTTTTTAGTATAACACCTAATGCTAAAGAGAGACAGACAGAGACACAGAGACAGAAAGAGACAGAGAGGGACAAGAGAGAGGGACAATGAGAGAGAGACAGAGAGACAGAGATAGAGAGGGACAAAGAGAGAAAGACAGACAGCAATAGAGATAGGCAGAAGCTCATTGAAATTTCTTAAATAGGTCCAGAGCATATTGAAGATGTAATGGAATCCATCATATTGAAAGATGTGTGACAGAGCAGGATGGTTCATGATGCTAAGCTAAAGATGGGTCACTAAATGAGACATTGGATCCCATAGCATTAAAAAATGCTAGGCGCAGGGTGGCTAGGTGGCACAGTAAGAGAAATAGGCACCCACACATAAATAATGACTAGCCGTGTAACCTTGAGCAAGTTATTTAACCCCAATTGCTATAAAAAAAAAAAAATGCCAGGATCAAATGAATACATTTTAAAAAGACAAATCCATGATCAGAATATTTGGAGAAAAAAGTTAATTGCATTATTCAGTATATCTGAACTTTCATCGTGATGACAGATGGAAAAATCAAGAATGAATATAAATTCTAATTTGTACTTAGAGAGGAACTAATGAACATTCTTTCAGAAACATGAGTCAATTAGAGACTTCCAAGAGTCATGATGGTGGAGTAAGTAGTAAATTACTGTAGCTCTTCCATACTCACTTCTAAACAACCAATAAAATAGATTCCCCAAATAAATCCTTGAATAGCAGAATCAGCAAAAATATGGGGTGAAGTAATCTTTTAGCCCAAGAAACTTGAAAGGTCCATCTAATTCTCATTAAAGGGGAGCAAAGTTCAGGATAGGGAGTATCCCAGTAAGAGGACAGCAATCCCCACTTCAACAAAACAATAAGGAGGTTCTGAGCCTAAGTGTAGTGGAACAGGCAAATGCCAACACCAGGATCCCTCACTTGCCTTAGCATAGTCAGGGAACCAGCAGACTCCAGCTTCAAGAGCTATTACATGCTTTCGTGTAGCCATGGACAAACAGGCATCCTCCAATGGCCAGACTTCTACTTGCTTCAGCAAGGGTAAACAGATATTCTCCAGCAGTGAGACCTCCATGTGCTCATTAGAACTGTGGGCAAACTGGCAGCCTCCAGAAGCCAGACCACCATATACTTAAGCACAGACCTGGGGGAATGCAGAAATACCTCCCACTCTCAACATACACCAGACTCTACCACCAGGACCCTAGGTCAGCACCAGGTAAGCTACCAGACTATTACAGCCTCTAGCAGTGCAAACCAATCCCCATCTCACCCATTCAGCACAGCACCAGACACAAGGATCCTCCAGGGACTTCAGGGTAGTATCATTTCAGCACTGGGTAAGCAGCCAGTGCCTACAGCCACTAGCACAAGAGAGCATAAGAAGCCAGAGACAGTACCCTTCTGCTGCAGGAGCAGAGTTCAAATTTAAAAGAAAGGGGAACATGCCCTCCCAAAAAAGGTGAGCAAAAAACCCCACAAAAATCCAAGACCCAACTCACAAGAGGACAACAATTTCAAAAAATGTATGGGCAAAACCCCAAAGAATAATGGTAAATAGTCTCAAGTATAGAAAGAACTTACAAAACTACTTGAAAGGACGTTAAAGGTAGAAGAAAAACTGGGAAACTAAATGTGAGTGATGCAAGAGAATTATGAAAAGAGTTAAAAGCTTGGAAAAACACTTAAAAGTAGAATTAGTCAAATAGAAAAGGAGATACAAAAATCCACTGAAGAAAACAACTCCTGGAGAGAGGAGGGGTGTGGAACCAAGATGATGAAGTAAAAGCAGGATTTTCCTTGATCTTGTCCCCCACTCACTTCCAATACGTGTAAAAATGATTCTAAACAAATATTAGAGCTACAGAACAAACAAAATGGCAGAGTGAAATACATCTCCAGCTGAATACAGCCTGGTAAGCTGAAAGGTAGGGTGTATCACACCTGAGCTGGGAATGGAATGCAGTCTTTTGTGGGCCATGCCTGCACAGATAGTAGCACAGACTGGGCCAGAGCAGACCTTAGGGGACTGAAACACTGGCAGTTGTGGCAGTTTCCAGACTTCTCAAACAATAAATGTCAAAGGGAAAGTAAAATGTCAGTGGGGAAACCCTGTTGGACCTGGATGAGAGAAAAGCACGGTTCAGCTTCTGCCCCTGAACTGGTGAAGGTGGTGGCAGCTAGGGAAGCAAAAGCAGCAGCAGCAGCAACAGGGCTACCAGAGCTGTAGGTCCACAGATGGTGAAGGGTAGGGAAGGGAGATGAAGCGGCCGATCAAAGGGCAATTGCAGGAATCTCTTTGTTGTCCCAGAGGCAGGGTTCTCTTGCTTTGCCCTTCTTGGATCTGGATCACAGTCTCTGGTGGTGGTCCTGGGGTGAGGAGAAATTCTGGGAAGGCAGAACTTGAGTTCTGAGGTAGGTGCCAAAAAGTAACTCTGACAATGGCTGCACAAAACCCCAGAAATTTGGGACAGAGCACTCTCCACTCTGAAGCAAAGTTCTACCATGGCAAAGACCTCAAAAATCAAGTAATTGGCTGGGATAATGAACAAATAGAGGAAAATAAATCAGGCAATATAATCTCTCTTTGGTAACAAAGAAGATCAAAACATAGAACCAGAAGAAGACAACAAAGTCAAAACTGCATCAAAAGCCTCTAAGAAAAATAAGAATTGGTCACAGGCCATGGAGGAGTTCAAAAAGGATTTTGAAAATCAATAAGAGAAGCAGGGGAAACATTGGCAAGAGAAATAAGGGTGATTCAAGAAAATCATGAAAAACAAGTCAATAACTTGCTAAAGGAGACCCCAAAATACTGAAGAAAATAACGCCTTAAAAATAGACTAAGTGGCAAAAGATGTTCAAAAAGTCAATGAATAGAAGAATGCCTTAAAAAGCAGAATTTACCAGAAGGAAAAGGAAGTTTGAAAGCTCACTGAAGAAACTAATTCCTTTAAAATTAGAATGGGACAAATGGAAGGTAATAACTTTATGAGAAATCAAAATATTATAAAATGGATAAAAAAGAATGAAAAAAATAGAAGACAATGTAAAATATCTCATTGGAAAAACCACTGAACTGGAAAATAGATCCAGGAGAGATAATTTAAAAATTATTGGACTACCTGAAAGCCATGATCAAAACAAAACAAACAAACAAACAAAAAAGCCTAGACATCATCTTGCAAGAAATTATCAAGTAAAACTTCCTTGATATTCTAGAACCAGAGGTTAAAATAGAAATTGAAAGAATCCACTGACCACCTCCAAGAAAAGATCCCCAAAAGAAAACTCCTGGGAATATTATAGCCAAATCCCAGAGGTCCCATGAAAAGGAGAAAATATTACAAGCAGTCAGGAAGAAACAATTTGAGTATTGTGGAAACACAATCAGAATAACACAAGGTCTAGCAGCTTCTACATTAAGGGATCAAAGGGCTTGGAATATGATGTCCTGGAGGTCAAAGGAGGTAGGATTAAAACCAAGAATCACCTACTCAGCAAAACTGAGTATAATACTTAAAGAGAGGTAGAGCTGAGATGGCGGAATGGGAGACGTAACTTTTCTAAGCTTCTCAGATGTATCTGAATAGATTATAGAGTGACAGAATCCACTGGGAGACAGAGCATGGCAGAATCCAGCCCAGGAAAGTGCCCATGTGGGTCTGGGCAGGGTAATCACAGAGCATGCAGGGGCTGTATCAGCATGGACTAGAGAGCAGACTACAGCTGAGTGAGAAGGAGCCCCAGTGAGCAGACTCACCCACCCCAAGTGTGATTCACAGGCATCTTACCAGTGTCTCACCACAGGATGGGAGGATCTAACAGAGCTGGGTAAGAGAAATTGCAGGGCCTGCAGCAGAGACAACAGGTTCTCCTGGGGCTATTAGCCCACAGCCTAGAAGTTTAAAAACCACCTACCTGATTTTCCAGAAGCCAAGATGGCAAAGTAAACTCCAGTTGCTCCCATTCCCCCTCCCTGACCTAGAAAACCAAGAGATAAATATCCCACCCAGAGTAAAATCCTGAAATAGTGGAAATAGCAACAGGGTTAGGAGTCATTGAGAAAGGGTGTGACTGAGGCAGTAAGGAGTCTGAAGTGAAGGACAGGAGGGGTCCCAACAAGCTTCACCTCACCTGACCAGCAAGTGTTCCCAAAGTCCAGGGTGGTGGAGCCAGGAAGCACTAACAACACAAGTCCAGGTGGACCTTAAAGGGAACTTTACTGATACCAGTGCTGACAGCTGCTGAGACTGCCTGAGCTGTATGTAGCCCAGGGGCATAGAGGTAGAAATCTGAAGTGTCCAGACCACACCTCCCCCACAGGTTACTCTGTGAGCCTCAGGATAACTTAGGGAAAACACTGAGAATCCTGGACTTTGCCTCAGTCTAGACACCCAGAGGCTACAGCACACAAAGTCAACAAACAGGCCCTTAGCTCTCAGCCTGAGAAATCAGCAAATAGGAAATCACAATGGGAAAGAAGGAACCTGAGAAGGAGAAGGAAAAGGCAAGAAAATCAACATGAGCTTATTATAGCAAGCAAGAACCACCTAATACAGAGGACAACACGGACCCTATACTCACACCTGAGACAACAGAAGGAAATATGAACTGGTCTCAAGCCGAAAAACATTCTTGGAGAAGCTCAAGAAAGATTTTAAAAGCCAAATTAGAGAGGTAGAAGATAAATTTAAATCTACAGTGACCAAATTGACAAAAAGTCTCACTGAATAAAACAAATCCTTACAAAGTAAAATTTGTGAACTAGGACAGGAGGTCCAAAATTTAACTGGAAAAAATACCTACCTGAAAAAAGACCTTCAGAAACTAACCAAAGAAAGTAATTCACTAAAAATTAGAATCAGTCAAATGGAATCTAAGGACTCTATGATCCACCAAGAGTCAATTGAGCAAAATATGAAGATTAAAAAATTAGAAGGAAGTGTATAACATCTCACTGGAAAAACAACTGACCTGCAGAACAGATCCAGGAGAGATAACCTAAGAATTATTGGTCTACCAGAAAGCCATGATAAAAAAAGCAGCCTGGACAACATCTTCCAAGAGATTGTCACAGAAAACTGTCCTGAAGTCTGAGAATCAGAAGGTAAAATAATTATTGAAAGAATTCACAGTACCCCTCCTGAAAGAGATCCCAAACTGAAAACTCCAAAAAATATAGTAGCCAAATTCCAGAATGACAAGGTTAAGGAGAAAATACTGCAAGCAGCCAAAAAGAAATAACTCAAATATTGTAAAACTACAGTCAGGATTACACAGGACCTAGCAGCTTCTACAGTAAAAAACTGATGGAATTGGAATTTGATATTTCATAAGGCAAAAGAGCTAGCACTGCAACCAAGGATCAACTACCCAATAAAACTGAGCATAATCTTTCAGGCAAGGAGATGGTCATTTAATGAAATAAGGGACTTCCAGACTTTCCTGATGAAAAAGCCTGAGATCAATAGAAAATTTGATCTCCAATTACAAGACTCAAGAAAGACATTAAAAGGTAAACAAGGAAAACACACTCACACATACACACATGCACACATGCACTCTCACGCACACATGCATATGACTTGGGATGAAATAAGAGCAACCTGTTAACAAGACTACACATAAAGCTTAATTTGAAGAGAAAAAATTTATATGTTCATCCTCCTTTTATTTTCCCCTGCTCTTTCCATGTGAAGGGAAGGGGACAAAAAGTATAATTCCCCCCCCCCCCAAACTCCTGAGTTAATAACAATGAGTGATTTTATTTTTGCAATTAATATTTGAGAGGCAGCATAGTGAGATTGGAGCTTCAGTATCTGCAATACCTACATCATAAGCAGCTCAGCAACGGCAATATTAACAAATCTAGTAAAAAAAATCTGATTTGGGGTTTGTATATGAAAGAGTAGGATTTTTAAAGAAGCCATCTTTTTATATTTAAAATAATCTTGGGAGGAACACAAATATAAATCTCATTATTTTGGGACTATGATAGTAATAGTAATAATAATAATAATAATAATAATAGCATAAATATATCATACTTGAATAAAAACCTACAGGGTAGAAAAAAAATTTCAGCTTCATCTTATAAGGAGCCCTATTGATATTCTTAAATCTGTTCCTTTCTGTTAAAATTACCAAAAATGAAAATTCAATTTAATGATAATTGTGATTTGTATATACCTCTATTAGCTTAAGGGGCTAGATGAAAAATTCACCCTTCTCACAAAAAATAACCAATTTGAATATGACTTCAGATAGTTTTTTTTTATTCTACATTAAATTTAGATATGAAACCATACATAGGCAATAACCAATTCTGCAAGGTTTGGTCACACTGAGCTCCACGGGAATTCTTTACACAATGATAAACACATCTTCAAATAATGGACAAACATCCATGCTCTTACTCACGTGAACGTACACAGCAGGCACTTTCTGCTAAGTTAAGAGATTTTTGTTTTTCCTGAGAAGGTCTATGTAACTCTATGTAAAAGGCTGATGTTTGTAACTACACTTTTGCAAACAAGAAAACTGAGGAAATTTGAAAGATTTTAGTGGAACTTTAGACTTTGCAATGAATTTCTATCAAGTAAAATGTGCTCATGTCCTGGTATCAGAGGGCAGAATAGTCATTGAAAGAATCCACTAATCACCTCAGGAAAGAGATCCCAAAATAAAAACCCCAACAAAGTTTATAGTCAAATTTCAGAATTATCAGGTCGATATCATTGCAAGTGGCCAGAAAGAAACAATTCAAATATTAGGGACTCACAATCATGATCACACGGAATTTGGTATCTGCAACCTTAAAGGATGAGAAGTCATGGAATGTGATATTCCAGAGGGTAAAAAAACAAAAACAAAAACAAAAACTAGGGCTATAACCAAGAATGAAGATGTGCCCAGAAAAATTAAGCATGATACATCAAAGGTAAAATGGTAAATCAATGAAATAGAAGAATTTCAAGCCTTCATAAGGAGAAGAGGAGAACCAAACCAGAAAACTGACATCTAATATCAATACCCAAGGCAAGCCTTAATAGGTAAAAAGCAAAAAGAATACATAAGGGATTAAATAAATCTAAACTGTTTACATCCCTACATGAGAAGATGATACTTGTAACTCTTAAAAATTCTATCACTAACAGTACAGATAAAAGGAATATAAATTAACAGAGGGTATGTGTATAAGGTGAATTTGAGGGAATGGCATAAAATTTAAGGGATGAGAAAGAACATACAGTGAATCTAGAAGCAAGGGAGAGGAGTAAATTATATCACATGAAGAGGCAAGAAAGATCTATTACAGTAAAGGAGAAGATGGGAGGGTGATAGGAATCACTTGAACCTTACTCCCATCAGTATTGGCTTAAAGAGGGAATAATACACACAATCTGTTGAATATAGGAATCTGTCTTACCTGACAGGTAAGTAAGACAGGAGGAGATTAAGTAAAGGGGTGTGGGTGGGAACTGACAGAAGGGAGGACATGTCAGGGGAGGTGGTAGACAGAAGCAAAACACTGGTGAGGAGAGGAAAGGTGGAAGAAGAGAGAAAATAAATAGAAGGAAGAATAGGATGGAGAGAAATACAGAGTTATCTAAACTGTGAATGGGAATGGGATAAACTCTCCCATAAAACTTATAAAACCAGGAAGCAAAGGTCAGAATGGATCAAACACAGAATCCTTTGATTCTGAAAGAATATTTTGCTTAGAAGAAATACACTTGAAGCAAAGATACACACAGAGTAAAGGAAAGGAGCAGGAGTACAATCTATTATGCTTCAGCTGAAGTTAAAAAATAAAAAAAATAAAAATTAGAGGCAAAGTAAGAGCAAAAATAGAATTAATTAAGAGATAAGCAAGGAAATCACATCATTTTGAAAGGTACCATAGACAATGAAGCAATCACAGTAGAAGAGCAAGGGATAGTCTATCCATTAGCTCTAACGGGTGGGAAACAATTCATGACCAAACAATAGATGGAGAGCATTACAAAATATAGAATAGATCATTTTGATCATATTAATTTTTTAAAAAATAGCTTTTGTTCAAACAAGACAAATGCAGCAAGGATTAGAAGGAAAGCTGAAAGTTGGGAAACAATCTTTACAGCAAGTGTCTCTATTAAATACATCATTTCTCAAATACATAGAGAAATGAGTCAAAGTTATGGGAATACAAGTCATTCCCTAATTGATAAATGATCAAAGGATATGAATAGGAAGTTTTCAGATGAAGAATCATAACTATCTCTAGGCTTATGACCAAGTGCTCTAAATCACTTTTGATTAGAGAAATGCAAATCAAAACAACTTTGAGGTACCACATCTCACCGGCCAGATTGGCTAATGTGACAAAAAAAGGAAAATGATATATGTTGGAGAGAATGTAGGAAAATTGGCACATGAATGCACTGTTGGTGGACCTGTGAACTGATCCAACCATTCTGGAGAGCAATTTGAAACCATTCCCAAATAGCAACCAAACTGTGTATGCTCTTTGATCCAGCCATGCCACTACTGGATCTGTATTCTGCAGAGATTAAAAAAAAAAAAGGAAAGGGATCTACCTATGTAAAAATATTTATAGCAACCCTATCCATATACAGTTTCAGCAATATTATGTGATAATTCATTAGCTATGAATGACTTAACCTCTTCTCAGCAACGCAGTGATCCAAGACAACTACAAAAGACGCATGATGGAAAATGCTATCAACATTCAGATAAAGAACTGATGGACTCTGAATGCAGATTGAAGTATAGCTTCTTCAATTAATTCTTTCTTATGGTTTTATTTCCCTTTTATCTGTTTCTTCTTCCACAACTGTGATGAATATGGAAATATGTTTTACAAGATAGCACATGTATACAGTATATCACATTGACTCCCATTTTCAGAAGCAGAGAAAGTGAGGGAGGGAAGAAAATTTGGAACTCAAAATCTTGTAAAAATAAATGCTAAAAATTTCTTTATAATTAATTTTGGCGAAAATTAAATACTATTTAAAGGAAACAAATAATAGATATATTAAAAATAAGTATGTGTCTATCAAAGCACTAATTTTTATGCATTCAGTATTAGGGGTATGATATAAAATGTAAAAAGAATGCATTAGAGTGACAATTCTCTTAAGATCAGTTTCCCTTTACTAGCATTGATTTTTCTTGAATTATTTTTCATTAATCCCTGAAATGGTAAAAAAAAATAGATTGACCAATACAAACATATGTATATTTATATATTTGCTTATTTTAATAACTGTATATCTATCATAAAGTCCCATCCTAATTGTTTTACTTGCTATTTCTTAAACTATGAATTTCAGCTTCTGCTACCATGTTTTTGGGGAACCTCAGGTTCCCCAAAGGTCACATGAAGCCTTTATTAAGTATACTAAGTGTTCCTTTAAAAATATGTTATTTTAATTTAATTTTTATTATACATAATATTATGTTTATATTATCCCATAAATAAAAGGATTTGTTTTGTAAAGTTTGGACTCAGTCAAAGGGTGGCATTTGAGGACCAAGAGGACCTTAAGACTACAGGTTCCACATCCCTAGTAGGTTGTCCCATGTTCTTAGAATACACTAACTCCTCCCCTTGACTTCTTAAAATTAAGTTTCCCTTAAAGATCAAATTTACTGCATTTTCCTACAAAAAGCATTTCCTAATCCCCTTAGTTTGAGATTTTTTCTTCCCCAAATTATCTTGTATTTACTTGTATTTACTATTTCATATTTTCCTTCTAGTTACAGCATCTTCCTTTACTATTTATGGTCCTTTTGCCACTTATCCTAGTTTCAATGTACTTTGTCAGCTAGAATCCACTATAAATTATAGCACCAAAGCCATTAGCAATATTTACTTTCATTGTCCAGCTAAATGTTACACTTAATTCAAAGATAAGGCATATAATGTTATAGCAATATAAAAAAAATAACAAGAGGGAAGTTACCCTCCACAATAAAACCCCATAAGACTCTTTCACTACAGACATGGACACATTCTGTGAGCAGAATTAGCTACATAGGAATTGTTTATAAGGCAAGCACAATGAGGAAATATATGTGGCCAAAATATACATAGGAAAGGGCAACTTTTGCCTCTGGCTCTGCAAACATATGTTGGTATATCTTTACAATGCTTTATGCTGCTCCTGCTCCTTCTCAAGAGCTGTTTGTGTTACAAAAGTCCTTAATGCCCATATCCATTGATCTCACAGCTGCTCCCTGTTGGGTGTCTCCCTCTTCTCCATCTGGTTTCCAGTTCTTCATCTTTCTCCAAGGTCAACAGAAATCTTGTCCAATATCCAGTAAGAATGCTGTGTAGTAAGGACTACAACTACTTCAGCATGCTTTTTTATCCTCCTTCTATACCTTTACAATGATCCTTAACCAAGGTATTCTTTTTGGTACCAACTGTTACTTTGTCCTCTAACTATTGGATAATGTTAGGATTAGCAAAACTTTAACCTATAAAAGAGTGCTTAAATTTTCCATAATTCTCCTTATCAGCAAAAATCTATGAAAATCTCTTCTGTTCTTTTCACTGTCTAAGCTAGCAGAGAAAGAAATTAGACAAAATTATGCCAGAAGATAAAACAAACTAACATAATATCAAGTTGCTTTTTTAAACTCTTCTTAGGATTCTATTTTACTTTTCTAAGAACTGAACTCTGCTGTAAAAATCTTGGCATCTACTATATTCCTCTATGTTCAACTATTAACTAATTTATGTCCAGAAATCCATTTTAGTTCTTAGACCTTATCATTCCCATCTGATCAGGGCCCTCATTCCTCAAACAAACAAACAAAAAAGAAAATTAACTTCAATAATATTATAGACAGAAAGCTTTTCGGACACCTCCCCTACCCCACCAATAATATTCCTCTTTTTCTATAAAAATAGCAACAAGTTGCCTGGTTAGAGAAAGCTGAAAAGACTGGTGAATTTTATCTGTTGTATCTCCGTCAATATAACTTAGACTAGTTTCTCTTAATTCTTTTTCTATATCTTTTCATTATCAGTGCATATCACAGCACATTGGGATAATAAGTATTTTTCAATTAAATATTTGACCTTATTTAGTTATAAAAATATTCATTTTCCATTGTTGATTCTCAGTATTAGCATATTATCAGGCAACAAATGATTTGAGTTTATACTGAAACCATAAGAGACATACTTATTATATGGAAATAAATAATTCTTACCAAAAAGTGCTTAAGTTTAGGGAGGGGTTCAAGAATGTATTATTACCTAAGAAAATCTTCAACTACTTGCATAGCTATTTAGTTTTTATTCTACCCCAAATTGTACAAAAGTGAAGTTAAATCAGAATAAGCATTTAGTGATTTTGATTCATAATAGGAATTGTGTGTGTTTGTATATGCATGTGTTCATGTATATGTGTGTGTGTGTGTATGAATATATATGTATGTGTCTGTGTGTATTTCCTACTGCATTCAAAGCAGTATGCTAGATACTGGGGTACAGTATATGACAGTGCTTTATCTACTTTTAAACTGGCCAGTAAACATCAATATAGGAAAGTAAATGAATTAATTTCTATTGAAACAACCTTGACCCATGTTCTTTAATTCCTTCTCAATCTGTCCACTCACTAGAAGTTTGTATGGCACTTCCCCACCCATCTGTTCAGTAACATTAGACCAAATACCCAAAAGAGTAGATTGAAAATATTGCAAAGCATATGGTGAGTTGTATTGCTGGTGTTCAAAAAGTTAATGGGTTTGGGGATTAATTTTCTCTTCACCCATTTGGCATGCAGGAGAAGTAGACAAGTTGAGAAAAATCTTATCATTTTACTGAAAAGTAAAGTAGGAAGTAAGGGAAGAGGAAAGGGTTCATTTTGCCTGTATAAAGTTACTTCTTAAGTTTTCTAAGAAAGGAAATCTCAAGCAAAATATGTGCATATGTGTGTACTCAGACAAATGTATATAACTTTAAACTCTTTGTGATGGTTCTTCATGGAAGACTGATGGTTATCTTGAGATATTTGAAGAGCTAACATGTAGAGAAGTGATTAGCCTTTTGATCATTGTTTCTTTGTGTTCATATTTTCAGTTGATTGCTGTTGGATCTCGAGTACACAGGACCTTTTGATTTCAGTCTTGAATTTTAGTCATGTCATAGGTCCTATCCAAATGTTAAAAAAAAGGAGCTACATTTGAATTATTATAATAATTTGAGAACATATATTATATGGCATTTTATCTCTTTTGAACTCATTCGTCTTGACTTTAGGGCAGATTCTTTACAATGCAAATGATATATCAAATCAAATGTATATATTTTACAATATTTAAGTATTTACAAAGAAGACAAGTTTAGCATTTAAAAATCATAACTATAATTTGAAAAAGACTATAGATGATATTGTATTTATCTGTAAATTAATAAAATGATTAACACTAACTTTCTTATCTCATAAATATATATGAGTGAGCATAATCATAAAATAAGAAAAATATTTATTTTGAGTACTTTTTCTCTGTAGTATGCTGATCAGTGATGACGGAACCCATAAACAATCAAGGTCTCTTGAGCAACTCTGGCACCATTTGTCTGCAAGCTCTTCTCTTTTGTTTTTCCTCCTGTGTGCCTGCCTATCTCTTATTTGACAACATTTATCTACTTCAGCCTTTTGCACTACATTCTAAACATTAATTAATCTGTCTAAATAAATTTCCACTGGAATCCCCTGTGTTTGTAGCTTTTCAGCTTAAATCCAGACAGTCTTGATTTTGAGCTTATCTCACTCAAAAAACATTTCTTTTTGTAACAGCCACCTTTAACGTACCCTTCAGAATTGCAATCACCTCAATTACTTCCCTACTTTATTTATTTTTTTAAATTTAATACAAAGTAAACACAGTAATATGTGATAATTTTTTTATTTTACATTTAATTACAAATTCACTAAATACCTCTTAGGTATATATCCATATTTTGCAACCCACATTATATTTTGGAAAATGTAAATACTAAGCAGACAGTTTGCTTCTTAGCCTACTCTGGGATTGTTAAGAGACTTTCATTATATAGAACAAATCAAATTAAATTAACAAATTTTTCTTAAGTAAAAATATTCATTAAAAATTCAGAGTCTGAGTTGGAAGGAACCTCACAGGCTATCCAGTTCAATTCATAGTGGAACAATAATTCCCTGCACATCCCAAACAAATCACCATACAACCTTTCCTACAAGAGATCAACTTTGGAGAAAACCACTACCTCCTGAGAAGATCATGAAAAACTTAAAGGGTCCAATAATCCAACAATTTTTCTTCATCTTTATTTTTAAATGGATCTATGACTTCTTTGTTATGGGTACTACCTCTAATATTGCACATCTACAAATCTCATCCTGTGGGAGTCTTGTATACATTTTCCCTTAAATATTTCAGAGAAGATGCACCTGATATGCTTGCAGCCTTTTTATAGAACACTTCACATTATATGGAACTGTTAGCTATCATTTATTCGAAGATTTTCCTTGAGCAGAAATCTGGTCATATCAACCCTTCACTTCATTTTCTGTCATTCAATTCTATACTGTCCTTTATGACAATTTTCCTATTCCATCTTTCACTAGTAAGATACAGCCATCTATATATATATCCTTCTAGCACAACACAATCTTATGTAAAATATAGAATTCTGTGATATATGACCATCTGATAATTTCAATCTCAATGAAAGAACACCAAAATTAAAGAGTTAAATCATAATTTCAGGGAGAAACTTGATATGTGTGTTTATGGAAGGGTAGAGGTGGAAAGCATTAAAAACTCTGGATAAGCTTCTAACTGTAGTTCAGCTTGCTCTTTTCCTACTGAATTCTGGGTCAGTTAAAATATACACAAATCTAAACAAAGTGATTTTCATGTAACATAGATCTGATCTTGTTAACACTTTTACTCAGTAAGCACCTTTGGCTCCTAATTCCATCTATGATAAAAGATAAACTTTAAAAAAAATTTAAAGTCTTTAACAACTTAGCATTGAGATATCTTTTCACCCTAATTTCACATTAGTATTCTTGTACTTGATGAAGGTAAGTATTCTCTCTGACAATTTTCTGTTTATCACATATTGATGCTGTGTCTTCATAACTTTGCAATATCTATGTCCCACATATGGAGAGAGCCACCCCTCCTCTTGCCCTTAATTCATAATGTCTCTCAATTCCTATCAGATATGGTGTCACTTTTCATAGGGAGACTTTCCTGCTACTCTCACCTTCCCTCCCTCCATTTGCACCTTGGAATTGTTTTGTTCTTAGCCTCTCTGTATGTATATGTATTCAGGTGTGTATATTCACATAAACACATACAAATACACATATATTTTCATAGTCAACAAATAATTATCATATGTTGAGCCTATATTCCCTGCAGCTTTCAGTCAATTATGAGAATGTAAAGTTGTAAGTTGCTCTTTATGCAAGCCTATCTGTTTCTTTCTCATAAATTTATCACAGGTATGCACTATAGTATTTTCATGTATTTTTTTAGGAAAAGAAACATAAGGGTCAATAATTATTGATATTTTCTTAGATACCTTTTACAGTAATAATGATGTATATAATTTTTCAAAGTATCATTTTTTATTTCTTTTTTTACCCTATTTTTTAGCTAGCCATAATCCGCCTCTTTGGACCTTTGTATGATTCAATTTTTTCCTCAATCAATGAAAATCTTCCTTCTCCCTGAAACTTACATCCATTGCTCCTAGATCTGAGATAAAGTGGTACAGGTCTTTTTCTTTCTTTATTCACTCTTCCAAATGATAGCCTTTGAATTATTTGAGATTTATCATGTCTTTTCTTCTCCAGGTTAAAATTTCACAATTCTTTTAAAGGCTTTTCCTCTGTCATCATCTCATTTAATCTTCCTGTTCTATTCAACCTCATTCTCAATATTCCCTACTTTGTCCTTGTGCACTGAAACACCATACCCAAGATTGTTTCTGATATTCCACATGTGATATAGTCCCAGAGTACCATAGTACTTTCACCTGCCCCATCTTTGCTGCTTTATCATACTATTAATTGGCATTGAATTCACAGTCCAACAAAATCTCCATTTTTTTTTCATGTGAGCTATATTCTAATCATTTTGCCATAACCTTATCTTCTAAAGTTGTTTTAAATGAAGTAAAAAACTTCATACTAATCATTAATAATTTTCTAACTAGATCTGTCCTATATTACTAGTCCTCTGAAATTTTCTTGGATCTTGTCTCTATTGTCTAATAACATAAATATCACTCAGTTTTGTATCATCTGAAAATTTTGTCATTGTACCATCTAAAACTGCTTCTAAGACTTTGTTGAAAACATTGAATTGGAAAGGGCTAAAGTTGAATCCCACAAGGACATCCAATAAACTGTCCTTTTACAAATTGAAGCCAACTCATTAATCATTAATCTTTGTTCCAGCCGTTTGATCATTTCTAGTTCTACCTGAATTTAGGTAAGAAAAATGAAGTACAAAATGTCTGTGCCACATGGTTTGATAATGTCTATAGTCAGAAAGTTATAATTTTTGATGGATTCCTGTTTTTATATGATTACCATGAAATTTGACATATTGGACATAATATACTTAAGTTCAGAGGATCAAACACAGAGAAGAAAGATTATTTTTTTCTTTAATACTACCACCAAAAATAGCTATGACAGAAGAAAATGAAGACTTAGTTTTACTAAGTAAGACTGAAAGCTTTGCTTTCTATTTGATGCATAATAGCAGGAGGGTCCAATATATAATGGGGAAAGACTGAAGAGAAAACCATAATCTTTGAGGTCTATGGGGAAGGGAAGTTTTCTATAGAGAATATCTTCAAAGACTTGTCATATATAGTAAATACTAACTGAGATAAGTAATAATCATTATTGACATGTAAGAACATTTGGTTTTAATGTATAAAGTCAACAAGAAGCATATTTGCTGGTGAATATTAGTCATCTTTTACTGTAATAAATGTGGTAAGTTTTTGGAAAATTCTGACCATGGAAGTATTTATAGCTTACATACCAATATTTATTGCTAATGATGAAGTAGAAAAATTGTAGCATAAACATCACAAAGCCTTCTAAATAAAATCAATAATAATTTGATACTAACTGTAATCCAGGCTTCTAGAAAAGCCTGGGGCATTTTGCTTTCCTATTTCGTGGAGAGAATGATAATAGGAAATTGTTTGACTACATGAAGGGTAAAATGGGTATGGAAGCTTTCAAGAAAAGAAACATTTTTCATTCCTTCCTTAAGAGAGATACTCATAATTAGAGACTCTCATAGAAAGAAAGAGAAAAAGTCTTAGGTAGAGGATCTGACTTTCCTGTTCTTCTTCGACCAACTTCAAATGCAGAATTTTAGACCATTTAGTTCTTTTTTTCTTTTATGATCTTACTGAAATGTGCCCTCTCCAACTCAAGGGTGAACATCATTCTGTGCTTGCCTTTGCTCTCCTTATCTTAGAATATCCAAATGAAGTAGACACCTTTCTCAAAGTTTCCCATTAGTTTAACTGTTAGTAATTGTCTCCTAGTTTTTCAGAATCAGATGAAGAAAATGAGCTTACTTTCCCCTTTAAAGAATGATATCACTTAAAGAAGTCAGTAATTTATTAACTTCTCTGCTTTTGGAAAAGAGGAACCTCCATAGATGTCTGGATAATGGAACTTTCCTATTATTTTTGGACTTGTTATTTCTTGAACTCCTTGTCTTCTTCCTTCCTTCCTTCCTTCCTTCCTTCCTTCCTTCCTTCCTTCCTTCCTTCCTTTCTTTCTCTTTCTCTCTCTCTTTCTTTCTTTCTCTCTTTCTCTCTCTTTCTTTCTTTCTTCCCCTCAGTGCCCTTTTATCAACTGCTACATTATTGCTTCTCTTTCTTCCTTGAATGATCCTTACGCAAATGATCTCTTCTATCCTTTTATCCCTCCCTTGCCAGATTATGCATTTCTTCATCTCATTATTTCTTTTAAATGTGTGATGTAATGCTGCCTTCTTTCCATATATTCTGTCCTTTTTGACTGCAGTATAAAATTCTGACATTATGGGTTCCACACACTAAATCTAAGTGATTCCTATGAGGTCAAATTTATATTTTCTTCCTTAAGAACTCCGTTTTACTTCACTGATTATTAACACTTCAAACATTTGCATATGGGCATCCATGTCCAAAAATTTTATTCATGGCCTCCTTCTTGTATTTTGACTTTTGTGAAAGACTGGGCATCTCTGATACTATTCCTCTATAGTGTAAAAGCTACACTCCATGGTATATAGCAAAGTCAATAAACATAGACACCATTCCCCTCCCAAGTTCATTGCCTTTAATTACACTGATCACTTATTTATAACATTTTCATATGGAACTAACTATTCCCTGTAACATTTTTTAATCTGTATTTTTGCTAGCTCAATTAATGACATTAGGTAAGATATACTTGTAATTTCCAAAGTAATATTTATATAGGAAAAATCAAACACACACTCAGACTTAGTTCCCTCTGATTATCTTTTGAGTAATACACTTAAAATTTCCTGTTCTGTATTATGGAGGTAATCTAACATTAATTTAACAGAAAAACTCACATTTATAGTGAATAATTCCGTACTTGAGTTTTATGCTTAGATTTTTAAAAAATGCACAAAGGGAGTATGGGGAAGGCAAAGCTTGACAGTAAGTAGTTTGTGTGAAAAAGATTTGAGAGTTTTAGTGGACTTCAATCTCAATTATGAATCAACGGTGTGACATGGCAGCACCAAATTTAATGAGATCATAGCTCACTTTAAGAAAAGCATAGTTTTTAAAAATAATGATGTTATTAATTTATTCTACCAGCCTACTTAGACCACATTTAGAATGTAGCACTCATTCAATTCTATTCGCCATGAACTATAAAGTTGGATTGTGCTGACAGAAGGGCAGTTAGACTGTAGAGGGGACATTAAATCAAAGCATATAAGTATCAATTGAAGCAATGGGAAATGTTTAACTTGGGCAAGAGAAAACATAGAGGGGCATGGTAATTACTTTTAAGTATTTGAAAAGCAGTCAATTGCAAGAGGGATTATTGCAATTTTCAGAGAGGTAGTGCTCAGCACAGTGCCAGGCACAAAGTAGGTGCTTAATGAATGCTAATTAAATTACTTATTAAGGCAAAAATGATCTTATTGAGAAAACAATATTAAAAATTAGAGCTGTGTAAGTGTTAAATAGGCTGCCTTTAAGTATAATAATTTTTGAGTCATTACAGTTTTTTGAATGAAAGTTGTATTAACTCCCACCTATTATTTATGTTATAGGCAATTCACTGATAAAATGTGGTTCAGACATAATGACCACTGTGCCCCCCATATAAGAACCTATAATTCTATTATTTTGATGACATATGGCCTATTTAATTGTATGAGTTATTTAAAGCTATTTTGTCATTGCTTGACTTATCCCATTTCCCTATTTTTCAACATGCTTTCTTGAGAATAAAACCATTAACACATAAAGTAGGTTTCATACTATGTAATGCTATGGAAAATTTCAGTATGAAATAGTTATTATATTGTGTAGACACTTATTATAGCTATAATTAGTGGCTAACTCCCCAAAACGTACATTGATTGTAACATCTATCATGCATTAAAGATACATTATTCTTTTGTATTGTGATGCAAAATAAAACTATTTAAATAAATTTTAATTCAGTTATTGTAAGCACTTTTTTCAATTTCACTTAATGGAAATTCTCAGTTTTTGTTCTTTCTGTGATATATTTGTTCTTTTGGTTACAATGCATGTACCACATTTTCTCTATCTCTACAATGGATTGTTACAATTTAATACATTTGTTTGCAAATTTTTAATTTGGTAGTGACTTCATGTCTCCAAACATATAATTTATATACTAAAAAAAAATTTAAGCATGGCAATGAATATTCTTAAGACAAAAAAATCTATAGATACAAAGACAGCTATGGGGTACAGGATAGAATACTGAACAATAGACAGGAAAATCTGAATTCCAAGCTAAACTCAGACACTTACTATATGTATGACCTTGGGCAAGTCACTTAACCTTTGTATGCATCACTTTCTTCATTTGTAAAATGAGGATCATGATAGCATATACCTCTCAGGGTTGTTGAGAGGATCAAATAAGATAATATTTTTGAAGTGATTTTCAAACCTTGAAGTGTTACATTGTATAGATGGTATTTTATGATTAATATGTTCCATCAAAACAATTTGAAATTATGCTAAGAAGCTAACTAAAATGGCCATATCCTTTGATTTGAGGTGTTGCTGCTAAGAAGGTCAATAATAAAAATAAAATTTCCATATCAACCATAGCATATTAGCAGAACATCTTGTAATTACAAAGTCATGAAAATAAAGTACATGATGATCAGTTGGAGACGCCTATGCAAATTATGGTTTGGTTTTTCCATGTAGGAATGTAAATAGTTCAATTTTGATAAGTTCCTTTTGATTTCTTTTCCCTGATTACCTTCTCAGGCATCTCTTGCGTCTTGGGTCTGGATGTGAAATTTTCTATTCAACTCTAGTTTTTTCCTCAAGAATGCTTGAAAGTCCTCTATTCCACTGAATGACCATATTTTCCCCTGAAACAAAATACTCACTTTTGCTGGGTAGGTGAACCTTGGCTTCAATCCCAGCTCTTTTGCCCTCTGGAATATCATATTCCATGCCCTTTGATCCCTGGGTGTAGAAGCTGCCAGGTCCTGGGCTATTCTGATTGTGTTTCCACAATATTGAAATTGTTTCTTCCTGGCTGCTTGTAGTATTTTCTCCTTGATCTGGGGATTCTTGAACCTGGCTATAATATTCCTGGAAGTTTTCTTTTTGGAATCTTTTGCAGGAGGTGATCTGTGAATTCTTTCAACCTCTATTTTGCCCTCTGGATCTAAAACATCAGGGCAATTTTCCTTGAGAATTTCTTGAAGGATGATTTCTAGGTTCTTTCTTTGATCATGGCTTTCAGGTAGTCCAATAATTTTTAAATTATCTCTCCTGGATCTATTTTCCAGGTCAGTGGTTTTTCCCATGAGATATTTCACATTGCCTTCTATTCTTTCATTTGTTTGGATCTGCTTAACAGCATCTTGATTTCTCAAAAAGTCATTAGCTTCCATTTGCTCCAGTCTAATTCTGAGGGAATAAATCTCCTCAGTGAGCTTTTGAGATTCTCTTTCCATCTGGCAAATTCAGCTTTTTAAGGCATTCTTCTCCTCATTGCCTTTTGGGCTTCCTTTGCCATTTGAGTTAGTCTATTTTTTAGGGTGTTATTTTCCTCAGTCAGGCTATTGACTCTCATTTCATACTTTTCCTGCATTCTTCTCATTTCTCTTCCCAATTTTTCCTCCACTTCTCTTATTTGGTTTTTAAAATCCTTCTGAAGCTCCTCTATGGCCCGTAACCTACTCATATTTTCATTTGGGGCTTTTGGAGAAGGACTTTTGACCTCACAGTCCTCTTCCTTTTCCCTGCTTCGATCCTCTTTGCCTCCAAAATAGGAGTCTAATGTTGCATTTTTCTGTTTATTTTGTTTCCTTTGCCTAGGCATGTTGCTACTTAATTACTTGACTTTGGGGCTTGTTGCCACAGTAGGACTCTGCCAACAGACAGGGGAGCTTCTGTCCTGAACATTGGGGTCTTCACAACTTCCGGTTCTTGCAATTTGGATGCCCACCCCAGACCACCCCCAGGTCATAATCCAGAACCAAGCAGGTTAAAGCAAGAGCGATTAACCCCTAGACTGATTGCTGGATCTCTATACAGTTCTCAGACTAGGAGCTGGGGCTGCCACTGATGCTGAAAAATGGCCTCTCTGCCGAGTTTCCTCAGCAGCTTTTTGCCCCCAGGAGAGGAAGCCAAAGTGTTCCCCAAATAGTGGTCCCAAAGTCCATAGGGCACTAACCTCTTACTTTGTCCTAGGTATGTCTGTGTTGATAATTCTAGAATTGCCACAGCTGCTGGTGTTCTGGGGTCCCTCCAGCCACCCCAGCAGGCCACCCTGGGGCTAAAACCACGGCTCACGCAGTCCTCAGGTTGGCTCTTCATGCACTGGGCTGTTGCCTCCAAGGGAGCTGCGCTGGCCCTCCCTGCTGGGCTGCTGGACTGTCCTCAGTGGGAGGTTAGCTTCTCTGTGTCGTTCCGTGGGTGCTGGGGTTCCAGAAGTTGTTCAGATTCCGGTTTTACATAGTTTGGAATTGGTGTGTGGCAGAGTGTAATGGAAATGCAAATTTAAAGATCTTCCCTGCCCCTAGCTTAAGTGCACCTGGAGCTTGTGGTGGGAGGCTTGGTTTTCAGGAAAGCCCACACTTTGATACTTTGTGATTGGGCAGTGGGTCCAGAAGGTTGTTACATTCTCTGAGCCAAGACAAGGCTATATAAACCCTGAGGAGAGGCTTTGCTTTGGGGCTCACTTTGAGAAGTGTTGTGTGATTTGACCAGATGAGACTCTGGGAAGCCGTTGTTGAGAGCTCCCCGGCTTTGAAAACCCAGATGTTGATGTTTCCCTCTCTGGTAACTGTGATTTGGTATTGATGTAATGGTTGGACAGTTTGGAAGCCTGTCTGTTTGATCTGTAAGTTCTGTAACTCTGAAGTTCGGGGTGCTGACCTTTACCCCTGAACTAGGTAATACATGTTTGATTAAAGTAAGCTTGTTAACCCATTTTGAGTTGCTTTCCTTTTCAAAAGCAGATCTAAGAACCTGTGTTAGAAGCCACTCTGGGGATGCTAGGGTGCTTGCTGCTACACAGAGTACCTTGGAAGTGCTGTTTCTACTCTGCCATCTTGGCTCTGCCTCCCGTTATTCCCTCCTAAAGCTAAATTCAATGAGAGTAAGGTTGTCCCATACCTTCATCTTTCACCTTCCTGCTCTTCCTCTCCATTGTAACAGTTTTCTCTTGCCTCTTTTTTTGAGATAATTTACCCTAATCTACCTCTCTCTTTCTCCTCCCAATATATTCCTCTCACCTCTTAATTTTATTTTTAGATACCATCCCTTAATATTCAACCCATCCTGTGCCCTCTGTCTATTTATACATGTACAAACATATGCACACACACACGCACACACAGACACATATATACACACACCTACACCCTCCTAAACATAAATATATCTGTATGTATCCCTATATATACATATATGTTCCCTTCAACTGTCCTCATACTGAGAAAAGTCTTATGAGTTACAATTATCATTTTTCCATGTAGGAATGTAAATAGTTCAACTGTAATAAGTTCCTTATGATTTCTTTTCCCTGTTTACCTTCCCTTGCTTCTCTTGCTTCTTGTGTTTGAAAGTCAAATTTTCTGTTCAGCTCTCGTTTTTTCATCAAGAATGCTTCAAAATCCTCTATTTCATTGAATGACCATATTTTACCCCGAAGCATTATGCTCTCTTTTGCTGGGTAGGTGATTCTTGGTTTTAATCCTAGCTCCTTTGACATCTGGAATATCATATAACAAGTCCTTTGATCCCTTAATGTAGAAGCTGCTAGGTCTTGTGTTATCCCGATTATGTTTCTACAATACTCAAATTATTTCTTTCTGACTGCTTGAAGTATTTTCTCCTTGACGTGGGAACTCTGGAATTTGGCTATAGTATTCCTAGGAGTTTTCTTTTTGGGATCTTTTTAAAGAGATGATCAGTGAATTATTTTAATTTCTATTTTGCCCTCTGGTTCTAGAATATCAGGGCAATTTTTCTTGTAGGCTCTTTTTTGATCATGGCTTTCAGGTAGTTCAATAATTTTTAAATGATCTCTCCTTGATCTATTTTCCAGGCCAGTGGTTTTTCCAATGAATTATTTCATGTTGCCTTCTATTCTTTCATTTGTTTGGATCTTAGTGTCTTGATTTCTCGTAAAGTCATTGGCTTCCATTTGCTCCAATCTAATTTAGTTTTTGAATTTCTTTTTCTATCTGGCAAATTTGGCTTTTGAAGGCATTCTTCTCCTCATTGGCTTTTTGGCCCTCTTTTGCCATTTGAGCTAGTCTACTTTTTGAGGTATTGTTTTCTTCAGTCAGGTAGTTGACTCTCTTTTCTTGATTTTCTTGCATCATTCTCATTTCTCTTCCTTATTTTTCCTTCACTTCTCTTACTTGGTTTTAAAAATCCTTCTTGAACTCCTTCATGGCCTGTAAGCAGTTCATGCTTTTCTTGGGCAATTGTGATGCAGGAGTTCTGACTTCTCTATCTTCCTCCTGTTCCATGCCTTGATCCTTTTTGTTCCTACAAAAAGAATTTGTGGCAGGATTCCCCTGCTTGCTCATGTTGCCAGTCAATTACGTGATTTTTGAACTCTTTGCCATGGTAGTACTCTGGTTTCAGAATGGAGAAATATTTTTCCCAAATCACTGGGGTTTTCATAGCTGCTGGAGCAATTAAGAAGGTACTGTCACTCCAGCCCCACAGGCTCTGGCACCTGGCCACATACCCCAGGACCTCCACCCAAGACCTTTATCCATATCCAAGCAGGTCAAAGCAAGAGCAATTACGCTCAGAATGGTCACTTGCTCCCCCTACCATCTACAGGCCAGGAGCTCCTGAGGCATGCATGGGGCTGTGTGGCTGTGCCTCTGCTGCTTCTTGCCCCAGAGGCAAGGGTTGGACTGCACTCTTCTGTCCACCCCTCTCCCAACAGAGTTCCACTCTAACCTTTTACTTTGTCTTTGGTGTTTATGGGTTGAAAAGTCTGGAAACCTCCATAGCTGCTGGTGCTTCACTCTCCTGGAGTCTGCTCTGGCCACTGCTGGAGTGGGGGGGCGCTGCCCTGGGTCCAAGACCACTCATGTGTGGCTGGGCTCAGCTCACAGCACATTGTGATAACCCTTCCTGCCATCCTGCTGGGTTGTGTTCAGTGGGATATTTGTTTCTCTCTGTCACTTGATGGGTTCTGTAGTTCTAAAATTTGTTTAGAGTAATTTTTTATATGTATTAAAGGAGGTAGAAGCTCAAGCCATGGAAAGTCCTATTTTTACTCCAGCATCTTGGCTCTGCCCTACCCTAACCTTTTTTTTAACCTTTTTCCTTCTTCCATATGATTGCTATAATGTTATTTTTAATGATATTTTTATTGTTATTAGCAGCAGTAATTCTGAAAACCCATCTACTAAATTATAGAGAATCTGTAATTTACAAGGGAGAAAGTTCTCTCACTGATGGAACTATAGATTCTTGAATTACTGAAGTGGTAAATCGAAAGTTAAAGAAACATTGTAGACATAATACCTTTGAATTTTGATGAAACATTTTAGAAAATATCTTATCATATGTTTTTGGATAAAGGTGATACATGTAGGGTAGATAACTATAGCACTGGGCAGAACCAGAGTTATTTCAAATGATTGAATCAAGAGCAATAGGTATGGTTTCAGAGTGCCTAGGGACTCTGCCTATGTCTTTTCAACATTTTTATCAATGATTTGGATGAAGGCATGAATAATGTGCTTATAAAATTTATGAATGAGAGAACTAGGAGGCAAAGATGGTTCATAGGATGATAGAATTAGGATCCAAGGGAAACTTGGCAGGCTATAATAATGGAATGAATCAAAGAAATTGTAAAAGGAAACAATTGGATTTAAAAACAAGCATAAAAGGATAAAGGGCTAGCATAGCTAGAAAGCTCTTTAGAAAAGGTCTGGAATTTTGAACAGCTAGTTTAATGACGAAGTAAGCTAATATGATTTCAGGTTTTAAGAATAGAAATATGTCAAGAAAGAGGGAGGTGATAATGCTGTAACATATACCCTTCATTGCACCACATATATATACTTCTCTTTTTAGCGCTAGATGCCACATTTTAGCAAGGTCACTTAGAATGCATTCAGAAGGAGATCATCAGGACATCATGAGGTACTACACACAATGATATATAAGGACAATTTGATGGAAGCAAAGATACATAGCTTAGGGAACAGAAAACTTGGTTGAGGGAATGATAGTTACTTTCAAGCATTTGAAGGATTCATGTGGAAGAGAGGCTGGATTTACTTTTGAGATTAAAACTTATTTGGAATTACAGGGAAACATTTAACTTAAGAAAAGGGGAATAATGTTGACAACTAGAGTGGTCCAAAAGTAGCATGGACAGTGTTAGGAAGAAATGACTTCCTCCTAACAATATCTCTCCTCTCTCCCCCATTACTACTATACATTCAGGTATAGACTGTCCTAAGTAATATGTGTGGTTGCTTCAATCTTTTAAATACTCCAATAACTAAGATCAATTATGAAAATATATTTTTTCAAAATCCATTTATGATTTTCTCAGTTTATTCCTCTGAAATTAGGTTGTTTAAATACTCTATTTTATGTTATATTAATTTGGACAATTTGTATTATTGTTAATATATAACCATTATGAAAATCTATTTGGAATTATATAAAACAGATCATGACCTTGGCCCAACTATACAGTAGCTAAGCCTATACACACAAAAAAAATTAATAAAGAGGAAGGGGACCTATATATATATTATATATATATTATATATATATATATATATACACACACACATATAATATTTATATATATGAAAACTATGTATAGAAGTTCTTTTCATCGTGTCTAAAATACCAATGGAATGTCCATCAATTAGGGAATGTCTAAATAGTTTGCTTTTTTACAAATGTGTTTGACTGCTATTGAGCTATAAGAAAAAAGGAAATAGATGATTTCAAAAGACTTTGCAAACCTTATACAAATTGATGTAGAGTGAATTGAATTGAACCAGAAGAACAATTTATACTATAACAACAATATTATAAAATCAATGAATAATATTAAGGACATATAACCTGAAGAAATGATAACTAGGAGAACAATTTTACAACAACAATATAAAAACAATTTTGAGAGCTGTAAGAACTATAATCAATACAATGACCATTTGTGATTTCAGCAGATCAATGATGAAACATATTATCCATTACAGAAAAGAGATCACTTTAAGATGCAGAATGAGACTATATATTTGTATTTACAGTCATGTAATTTGTATTGTTTGATAAAGCCTATATGTTATGTGAAAATTTTTTTATTGTTTTTATTTTTTTTCTTTCCATGGGGTTGATAATGGGAGGGGAATATATATATATATATATATATATATATATATATATATATATATATTTAAGTAGAGAGATGAGGTGATGATAAAAATATTGTACATACTTTCAGGTGAGGTCACTATTATTACTTTTAGTTAATCATTTTACTTTTTTTATAAGAGACCTTTCATGAATGGAAATAATGTTTAAATGTTCATGACACAAAAAGCCCATAAAACTTAAATGATATATTTATTATATCCTCTTATTAATATAATTTCTATTTTGATGATTTTTTATTTGATAAGGTAAAGGAATATTGGTATATGGATTGGCAGGGGAAGAATATCAAAGAAAAGTTAATAGCTTTTCTTCCTCTCAAACAACACAAAGAATTATTTTTTCCCATTAAAAGAGTTTCATTTTATGCAAACTTAAGAGAATCTTGGAATTCTGCTCTTCCTAGGAACCCCTCGTTTGTTGGAACTAAGTTGGAACACAGAAGATGCCACTGTGTATTTTGTAAGACAATGAAGCTATAGATTTGTTTTTTTATGGCATTTGATTTGCAACTACAACATAAATGTTAAAAAACTAAACCCAGGAGAGCCTAGTAAATTTCCATTTTATAGTTCCCTTTCTAAAACTTGGAGGTTTGATGTTTTTATGAATATTTGCAAGCATTTGGACCATAAATGTCAACATTAAATTTTATTGCAATCAATAAACAAGCAAAAAGAAAGCACATGTTATTCCCATGGATGATACAAACATTTATTTATATATAGTGACAAGTTATTACAAGGAAATTCTGAAATCTTGAAAAGAACAAAAATATATTTATTGCAAATTAATTAATGAACTTGTCATGAATACATAGCTTAATATTCATATGATGGAGTTGGTAGTGTTTCTTTTAATAATAATAAAATTTTCTACTTTAACTTTGAGGATGCAAACAATAGAAATACTAAAATAATATAAGTGGTATCATTATTCAATTAAAATATAACCTTGGTGATGATGAAGCATTTTGATAATCTATGCCTTCCTGAGGCATAGACTATATTTTTAAGTGGAGACACTCATGCATGTTGAATATCTCAAGTCAAAGCCCCATTCTTCCTAAATGAAGTGTCCCATAACAGATTGACATAATCAAGGTAAGAGGCATAGCACTGCATCCAGTGTATCCCAGAAGGTACAATTCTAATTATTTGTAATTACTAGAACAGGCAACTAGTCATAGAGGAAATAAATGAAAAACATAGAACTAAATAACCTGCTGTTGTTTGTACAATACTGGAATAAAACGAATAACTAAAAAATAATTACTTTTTGTATACTTCTACTGGGGATTGATCATATGCCACACTTGAAAAAGATTCAGGTATGTGAGAAATGTAAACAACAAAATATATACTTTCGTTTTGCTGAAGATTATGGATAATAAAGCATCTGCTGCTAACATTGGAAGCAGTCAGGTTAAACTTGGCATAGTTGTAACCACTTTACTATTGCCTTCCTTTTCTATTAGTAACTCTGCATGGAGTGTGCTAGATGTCAACTATAGCTCCTATGAGCATTCTGGGAAATTAAATCTGCACTTCTGAGATTTAACTACTATATATATATATATATATATATATATATATATTTATATATATAGCAACTGATATAAGTAAAATTTAAATAAAAAACCCTCAAATTTAGGGTGTGCACACTGCTGAAATACAAATCTTTTTTCTGTGTGTATGTATGTGTTTAAAGAAGACATACTAAGATTCTAGTGGAAGGAAGGAAGATTGGTACATATATTTTATTCTAAAATGATGCGAAAGATTCAATATCGATGGTGATGTAATGAAAGGCTGTTATATCCAGTACCACAAGGAGTACAGTATACATACTTAGATTGTAATCATAAGGAGCAACATATTAGTGTTAGAAAGGGGCCTCATTAGTGTGGTAACTGGCATAGAACTTTACAATGTAAATTTTAAGTGATGAAAAGTAAAACTGAATAATGTAAGGTTTTCAGATAGTTTTCCTTCAATTAGCAAATATTTCTTAAGAGCATTCCATGAAAATGCTCCAAGGGAAGATCTCTGTTTCTGGATTTAGGATTATAGCTCAACTCTCACCTATGATACTGCCTATCTCTGTGATGGACAAATCACTCAGGAAGGTTACTTTTTGAACTTCAGTGTCCTTTCCAAATCTGTAAAATAAAACAATTAGATTAGGTGTACTCAGTTATTTTTCAGCTTAAATCTATGATCTTTCATAGACCTTTGTGCTAGGTACTAAGGAAGACAAAAATTGAGAAATTAAAATCAAAATAACCCTGAAATTTCATCCCATAACCCACCAACTGTCAAAGATCATAAATGATGAGAATACTGTTGGAGGGATTTTAAGAAGATAGGTATCCTGTTGATAGGTATTGAAGGCAGAGTTGTGTAATCAGTACATCTATTTTGGAAAACAATTTGTAAGTATGCAAATAAAGTCAATGTAATGTCAATAGCTTTCAAACTCATGATTCAACTACTGAGGTTATACCCTAAGGTGGCCACTGATAAAAATAAAGTGTCTACTAATTATAACCATTGCATAAATTGTTTTTATGATGAGCAATTATTTTGCACTGTGTCAGAATATAATAATAATAATGACAATTATACTAACAAAAGAGTAACTAACATTTACAGAGAGCCTACTATTTGCCCAACTATAACTGTGCTATGTACTCTGCAAATATCATATCATTTGATCCTCACAACAATTCTGGGTGGTAGATAATTTCATTATCATTATTTTATATATGAAGAAGCTAAGGCCAAACAGATAATAAAAGGCCTTTCCAGATTCACACAATTAATAATTCTCTGGGAAAATATTTGAACTCAGATCTTACTGACTGCATCTGGTACTCTCTTTACTATTCTAGCTACCTGCCTCTGTACTGAGAGGAACACATAGACAATACATTTAGAAATGAGTACACAGTTTTCTATTTCTTATCTAGCTTCTAAAGATAAGTTGTACAAGTTTCTTTTCAAGGCAACATTTAAATTAAAGTTATTACATTTATACATTAACATTTCTACAATAAATTAGTATTATATTTAAACTTTCAGGTTAAATGTTATACTTCTTACAGGAGAATTATTGCATATCATTGATCAGCCATTCAGAGCAAAATAATCAAATATATTATTTCCTGAGGGTTCATATCTCTTGCTGACATTGTGACACCACTAAGCATAAAGGGAATGTTTTTAATTCTAAAAGCTGACATGATTTAAGATTATCACTTCTAATTACTTTACTAAGAAATAAAATTCTCATCATTGGAAATACACAACTTCAACCTGGCTAAACAAATTAATAAACAAACAACTAATTATAATACATTAAAGGGCAGCTAGGTGGCAGAGTGAATAGACTGTTCAAACTTGAGTCAGGAAGAATAATCTTCCTGAGTTCAAATCTGACTCCAGACACTTAATAGCTATGTCAGCCTATACATGTCACTTAACCCTATTTGCCTCAGTTTTCCTTCTGTAAAAGAAGCTGGAGAAGAGCTGGAGAAGAAAATGACAAAACACTCCAGTATATTTGTCAAGAAAAATCCAATTTTGGTACAGGGACAGACACAACTGAAATGACTGAACAAAGGCAACAAAAAGTATTTCTTTTTTCTTTTCTTTTCTTTCTTTTTTTAAAGCAATTGAGGTTAAGTAACTTGCTCAAGGTTACACGGCTAGTCATTATTTATGTGTGGGTGCTCATTTTCTGAGGCCGGTTTCTATCCCGGGTCATCCCAACTCCAAGGCCAGCGCTCTTACTCACTGCGTCACCTAGCCGCCCCAACAAAAAGTATTTCTAATGATGCAAAACACTTATTTTTGTATGTAACTGATGTTAAAAAGAGAAAATTTGAACTATTCTCATGGTTAAACCAAGTACTGGAGGACTAAATTATTTCAGCTCAAGAAATCTTACCATGGACTTAATAAAATGTAGATTGGTAGGTATTTCAAATGTGGTCAATTATATGAACCCCTATATGGGTCTTTGTAATGGAAATGCAAATTTAAGGATCTTCCCTGCCCCTAGCTTAAGTGCACCTGGAGCCTGTGGTGGGAGGCTTGTTTTTCAGGAAAGCCCATACCTTGTTACTTTGTGATTGGGCAGTGGGTCAAGGAAGTTGTTACAATCTTTGAGCCAGGAGAAGGCTATATAAACTCTGATGAGAGGCTTTGCTTTGGGGCTCACTTTGAGAAGTGTTGTGTGATTTGACCAGATGACACTCTGGGAAGCCGTTGTTGAGAGCCCCCCGGCTTTGAAAACCCAGATGTTGATGTTTCCCTCTCTGGTAACTGTGATTTGGTATTGATGTAATGGTTGGACAGTTTGGAAGCCTGTCTGTTTGATCTGTAAGTTCTGTAACTCTGAAGTTCAGGGTGCTGACCTTTTTCCCCTGAACTAGGTAATGTGTGTTTGTTTGATTAAAGTAAGCTTGTTAACCCATTTTGAGTTGCTTTCCTTTTGAAAAGCAGATCTAAGAACCTGTGTTGGCAGTCACCATGGGGATATTGGGGTGCTTGCTGCTACAGTCTTTCAACTATGTTTTATTTTTCTTCCCTGGAAGTAATTTCATACAATGGAAAGAACAGTGAATTCATAGTCAGAGAGCCCAGTCATGTACCTCAATGACTTTGTATAAGTCATTTAACATTTTTTTTTGTATTTTACTTTATGTTTAGTTGATATTATTTATATTTTAGTTTTGAACATTCATTTCCACAAGATTTTGAGCTCCAAATTTTCTCCCCATCACTCCATTCCCACAACCCAACATGGCATGCATTCTGATTGCCCCTTCCCCCAATCTGCCCTCCCTTCTATCACAACCTCCCTCCTTTCTCTGATCACTTTACCCTCTATTTTCTTGTAGGGCAAGATAGATTTCTATACCCCATGCTTTATTTCCCAGTTGCATGTAAAAAGTATTTTTAACATTTGTTTTTAAAACTTCAAGTTTCACAATTCTTTCCCTTCCTCCCTCCCTGCCCACCATCATTAAGAAGGCAAGTAATTTGATATAGGTTATACATGTGTAGGCATTCAAAACACTTCCATAATAGTCATGTTGTCAAAGACTATATTTTCTTCCATCCTATCCTGCCCCACCCATTTATTCTATTCTCTCCTTTGACCCTGTCCCTTCTCAAACGTGTTTGTTTCTGATTACACCCCACTCCCATTTGCCTTCCCTCCTATCATCTACTCCCTTTCCTAGGAGTTTTTCTTTTGGGATCTCTTTCAGGAGGCAATCAGGGGATTCTTTACTTTTCTTTTTTACCCTCTGGCTCTAGAATATCAGGGCAGTTTCCCTTGCTAATTTCTTGAAAGATGAGATCTAGGTGCTTTTTGTTTTCATCCTGGCTTTCATGTAGTCCAATAATTTTTAAAAGATCACCTCTAAATATATTTCACAGGTCATGTGTTTTTCCAATGTGATATTTCAAATTCTCTTCTATTTTTTCATACTTTTGATTTTGTTTTATACTTTTTTGATTTCTCATAGAGTCATTAGCTTCCACTTGTTCCATTCTAATTTTTAAGTACTTATTTTCTTCAGTGAGCTTTTGGACTTCCTTTTCCATTTGACCAGTTATGCTTTTTAAGGCATTTTTTTTTTCTCATTGGCTTTTTGGACCTCTTTTTCCCTTTGGGTTATTTTTTTAAGGTTATTGTTTTCTTCAGCATTTTTTTGGGTCTCCTTCAACAATCTGTTGACTCATTTTTTCATGATTTTCTTGCATCACTCTCATTTCTCTTCCCAATTTTTCCTCTACTTCTCTTATTTAATTTTCAAAATCCTTTCTGAGCTCTTCTGTGGCCTACAGCCAATTTATATTTTTCTTGGAGAATTTGAATGTAGAAGCTTTGACTTTTTTATTTTCTTCCAGTTGTAATATGTTGATCTTCCTTGTCACCAAACTAAGATCCTATTGTCTGACTTTTTCCCCTGCTGTTTGCTCATTTTCCCAGCCAATTACTTGACTTTAGCTCTTTGTCATGATAGGACTCTGCTTCTAGTATGGGGTGGTGGTGGTGTAAGAGGTTTACAGTCCTAAGCTTCAGGGGTCTTGTGCTGCTATTGTTAGAGATACTACTAGGGACCCATAAATTCTCAGCTCTTGCAAGTTGATATGATCAAAGGAAAGGTGTTTACTCCTCTCCTGACTTATGCTCTGGTCTGTGAGTGACCACAAGCACTCTTATCTGCCTTGGAACTGGGAAGAGTATTCCTTCTCTACTGCCACCAAAAACTCTGCCATGCCAATGCTGCCGACCAGGACTAAGACCCAGATCTAGGCAGGCCCAAAGGAAGATAATCCTCCTTCCACACCAGCAAAGACATCCCTGCAATCCCCTTATGATCAGCTTCCTGATTCCTCCCACTATCTGTGGGCCAAGAGCTCCAGAAGCAGCCTCTATCACTGCCACTGCAGCCACCACTGTTGCCACCCCAAAGTGGAGGCCAGACCACACTCCTCTCTCATACAGGTATGATAGACTTTTCTTCCTGACCTTTGAAGTAACCTTTGGCATTTTGGGGTAAGAAATGTGGATACCCCTATAGCTGCAAGCCCTAAGGCCTGTCCTAGCCCTGAATGTGCCAGCATGGCCCAAGCTGGACTGTGCTCTTCTCTCAGACTGGTGCTGCAGAGCTTTCCTGTCAACCTTCCAGGTTGTCTTGGACTGGGAATTTGTTTCACTCTGCCTTTTTGTGGGTTCTGCTATTCTTGAATTTAATTAGAGTCATGTTTACAGGTATTTGGATGTGTTTGTGGGGGAGCTTTAGCAAGTCTTTGTGTGTACTCCACCATCTTGGTTCACTCCCCACTACAATTAATTTTTCTTTATCTCACTTTCTAAAATCTTCACACATATACACAAAGGTTGAAGAGTTTAGCCCCTGGGGACCCTAATACAGCTCTAAATCTATTCCCTATGGCTCCACTCAAAATAACCTTATCTGGCTACCACTAACCTCCGTGTATTATTTCTACTAATCAGAATATATCATTCATACAATGAATATAAATTAAGTCCTTACCATATGCTAGATATGGTACAAGGTACTAGGGATTGAATTACAAAAAAATAACTACTCACAATAAGCTTATATTTGCATATACACACTGATATGTAGATATCTACCTATATGCCCTGTGTGTGTGTGTGTGTGTGTGTGTGTGTGTGTATAAAATGCATGTATATTTGAAAATAAAAGTGTAGTATCTGCCTCTTGAAGGCAGGAATTCTGTTAATCAAATTTGCACAGTTCCTAGCTCATTGTTATTGTTCAGTCACTCAGTCAAACCTGATTCTTCATGAACCCATATAATGTTTCCTTGGCAAAGATAACATAGGAGTTTGCCATTTCCTCCTCCAGTGGATTACAGTAAACAAAGGCTAAGTGACTTGGTCAGCCACAGAGATAATAAATGTCTGAGGCCAGATTAGAACTCAGGTCTTCCTAACTCCAGTTCTAGCACTATATCCACTGAGCCATCAGTGGATATCCACTAGCTGTCTCCTCTCAGCACACAGCAAGTTTTTAGCAAAAAATTTTCATACATTCATTTTTTAGCAATAGTGTCAAAAAATAATCATGGGAAACTTGAATAAAATATACATATAAACATTAACATTTAGCCCTATATTTTACAATTTCTATTATAACTGAATAGGTAAAAGTTTAAATTACTAGTGAGAATAATAGCCAAGGAACTTACATAATGGTCAGCAATTTTCTCCAAGCATCTAGATCTTTCACCCAGGGGAAGGCTGGATAAAGTGATTCACAAATCCATTAGGCTTGTTGTCAAAGTGTGAGGAGGAGGAGGAGGAGAAAGAGGAGGATATTGTCAAGATAATATTTTTGTCAAAAATGTAGATTCCTTTTCTTTTTCACTTTTGGCTTTATATTTGCTTTATGCCATCATAGCACTTCTTTTCCCAAAGGGACAGAGGAATCTATAGGATTCTTAATCACAGTCTGTTTTTTATTACCTCCATCTTCTGCTGTTTGACAGCCTTCACATTACATAGCCTTTTGTCATGCAATCAAATCTTCAGTCCTCTTCACTACTTATCAGAGCAGCAGAGTGCTAGACCCAGAGAAGGGTCAGCTGCAAGCTAAGGCTTTCAACGGGTAGCTCTCAAATGAAGTATTCTGTCTGGAAGAATGCACTGCCAAAAAATACAAGAAAGCACTGGCCTGGAACTGATTTTAAAAAAATTACTCTCCATATAGAATTTGTATTTCAACAGATAAATGCTACTCAACAAGAGAAATCTTCATTTTTCACTGCTTTTAGTTTTTACTTTAAACATTCTAAAAGTTCTTAAAACATAATTGTTTCCCTTTAATTTACTATGCACTGTGTATTTTCAATTGGAGTAAATGTAATGAGGCAGTATTTTAAATGCATGTCTCTTTGTCCACTTTCCTCTTAACAGTGGATTAATCTATTCCTTGTTAATGCCATCTATTGGTGGGTTTTGCTTCAATTTCTTTTGTCAAGTGAATGATGTTAGCAATATATTTAATTTTCTAATTAGTGGTGCATTACAGAAAAAACAAGGTAAGCCAGGCATGTAGAAAAAGTGAAGGATAGGGGCAGCTAGGTGGCGCAGTGAGTAGAGCGCCAGCCCTGGAGTCAGAAGGACCTGAGATCAGATCTGGCCTCAGATACTTAATGCACACACAAACAAAAACCTAGTCTGTGACCTTGGGCAAGTTACTTAACCCCAATTACCCTCCCCCCAAAAAAAAGAAAAAAAAGGAAAAAGTGAAGGATAAGTGATAGTCTTTATACTTTATTGGCTTCCATGTAATGGCAAGAGATCTATGTGAAGATTTTGGGTGAATCAGTTGTCAAGGAATTGCAGGGGAGGGGGACAGAATCAGTAAGAGTCATTTTGGATGCCAAGGCAAGTATGGGCTGTGACCTACAGCCTTAGAAAAAATACCCACATAAATGATATAGTACCTTCACTAAAGTTTTGAACTGAGAGAAAAATGAAACATTTTGAGTTGCAACACCTTGGTTTCTTTAAATGCCTAATTTCTACTCTGAGATAAATTCTCAATAAAGTTTTTTGAATTCTGTATCTTTACCAACATACTAAAGGAAACGTCTATTAAAGTCCTTGATCAGGCTGGATGATTATTTGTCAACTATGTTACAGTGGGGATTTTTTTCATGTATGAGATCACTTCCTACTCTTAAATTCTGTGATTTTACTGTTCTTATTCTGTGCTTTTGCTATTCCACCTCTCATCATGGCTTGGAATGGAATTAAAATTTTTGAAGATGGTATATGCAAGTTTGAAGTCTGTAGGTCTTTTTAAGTGGGAAAAAGCCTTAATTAAAAGACTTGCTCTACAAACAACAATCAAAAACAACAACAATAATAACACAGTAACAGACTGAGGACCAACCTTGAGAAGTTCATAGGGGCTCATCATAAGAAGAAGAGGTAACAGGCAATGTCTTTTTCAAAAATAGTAATCCCTAAAGATATAATAAGGTGCAGAAAAGCTGAGCTCTGCATTGTAATTCCTCCATCATTGAAAACACTTATCAGCCTTGAAGTATATAAATAAACAAAGGAAATCTATATGGAATAAGAATTCATATTTTCTAAGTACAAAAGTGTTTTCATCCCAATAGTCCTGCGGCATGTGTAGTAGATGTGTTTTTACTATCAGTTTTGGAATGAAGAAATAGGCTTTTAGAATTTGTGCCTAGCTCATGGTCATATAGATAAATAAGTAAAGGAGGAATAATTTAAAGTCAGATTTCATTACATCGAGTTTTCACTGTTTCCTTCCTCCCCTGTTGCTTCCCAAATGCAAAGGTCAAAGTGTAACTATAGTGCAAAAAGCCTTAGATATTCATTGTAGTAATGGCTTTGACAAAACTCTTACAAAAATATTTCACAAATCTTAAATTATGTATCTTATTTATTTATTCATTCATTCATTTGTTTGTTTATTTATTTATTACTTCAAATGATGATTCTTCCAATAAAGTCCTACACTGAATTTTGTCATAAAGGAGGTGGCCTTTGGTTCTCAACAGATTTCAAGTTCTGACAATTAAGTTGACTTAGTAGATTTAGTAGGCTAAGCTAGTATGACTTAGAGTTTAGACATGGAACTGAGCTGATTTTTTTGTCTGGATATCAGCCATGTTAATTTCATAGAAATTTACCACCAAGTTGACCAAAAATATTATATTATATATAATATATATTATAATACATAATATATTATTATGTATATATTAAAATAAATTTGTCATCCAACAGAAACTCTAGAAAATCATCTATTAAATTATGGAGAGATCATATTCTGCATTGATGGGAAGATACCCAAGCCACCAAAATTAGATATCTTTAAAGTACCTTGATTATGTTTATCTAAAGAATTTTATGAAAAATATAGTCTTAATAATTCTTCATGCATTTTCCCCCTCAAACTTGTGTATGGTTTAGATTATCAGGTCATCTATCAGTGATGGTGCTCTTATATTTTCTGTTTCATATTGGACTTTAATTCACTCTTTTTCTACATTTTCTAGTATGTTCTGCATTTTTCACTGTGATCATTCTACTTGATAACTAATGTTTGACAGAGAAGTAAGAAATGGAAGAGTTTTGCCATTTTCTTGCCATCTATAACACTGCACCATATTCTGTGGATTGATTTTTCATTTTATTTATCTAGAGAAATATTCAAAACTTCACTTTGCTCTCCCTTGGCATTTTTGAGAAGCTTCAGCTAATTGTGTCCTTTAGCTCCCCTAACCATATTTTACTGACACATTTTATGTATTCATCTTTCATTATAAGCTCCTCATTGCATCTTTTTAGACCTGAATTTAAAATATAAAGTAATAAGAAAACTCTTTTGGAGACACAGCAGTCTTCTCATTTTGTCTTCCTTGTTTTCTCATTAAGATTATTCATGGCCCTATTATTAGAATTTCTTCTTAACTATATTTCCTTTCTAGGTAAGATACTCAAGTTGTGAGCATAAATTATGTTTTCCAGGGATGAGTCCTCCATACCCAAAGCAGTGATATAACCTAAAATTATGTTTTCATTCTTGGTAACTTTACCATGTGTCTGTCTTCATTATGATACCAAATTTCCCTTTGAATGAAATGCTTTATCATAACAACTCCTAAGATTTCTCATCTAATATGACATTCCCCAAAACTATCATGCATGCCCATTGAGCTGCCCCAATCAAAGTGTCCTTATTAATACATTAAAGCATTTCAGGAAAGACAAACAAAATAAAACATTGCCCAAGTAAACTGGCTGGTTATTTTATTGAATTAATTGTTCATTTAGCTTAAGAAAAAAAAAAGATATGCATGTTGATAGGACTAGACATTGTAAAGGTCAATTTTTCTTCCAAAGGAATTTTTGAAGTTAACTGCTAGAAACATTAACAGACACTATGAGGATTGTCAGTCAGGATAATTATTCCCTGGTGGGGACATTAAGATCCACTAATGGGTTTCTTAGAAAATTGATAAAAATTATCTGACAAATCAATGCATAGTCAGACAGTGTTCTATTTAGAGCACCTTGTTACTGATACTATAATTTTCATACTAATGATTCTCCTATTTAATAAATTAAAAGAAATAAAGCCTCAATTTGGAATAATTCTATTTAATTCTATAATAAGCTACTTTGTATAATAGGAAATGGTATAATAACTTTATCTCCAACATATATTTCTCTCCTATTAATACTAAGTTTTAATAATATATTTTATTAAAAATGAGCCTCATTTCCATGCATATCTCCCTAAATATTCCTTATTATTTTATTATAAGTATTCTAAAGCAACAGGGCTTTTCATTTACATTTCTTCTTATTTAGTTGTTCACTGGTAATATACTAGATACTCACTTTATAGAACATCATCCTTGGACTGGAAGGTAGAGGTTGGTTAAAGGGAAAGTTTTGTTTTGTTTTGTTTTGTTTCTCATGTTTAAGTCCCCTTTCCTTTCTTTTAAATTTGAGCTCTGCGCCCAGCATGGGAGAGGCACTGTCTCAGGCTTCTTTTGCCAGTGGCTGAAGGCCCTATTTACTTATTGCTGTGCTGATGTTGCCCCAAGGCCCATAGGGGGCCCTCTTGTCTAGTGCTATGCTTGAAGGGATAGGGTTCGGGGTAGCTGGTACTGATGGGGGCTGTAGGCGTCTAGCAGTTTACCTGGTGCTGGGCTGGGATCCTAGTGCTGGTGGTTGGCATGTGCTGAGGACAGTGGGGTGTTTCTGCTTTTCCCCAAGGCTAAGCTGAAGCATGGGTGGTCTGGCCTCTGTAGGCTGCCTGTTTGCCAGGAGCTATGTTGAAGCAAATGGTGGTTTTCAGATCTGGAGTCCACCAATTCCCCTGCCTATGCTGAGGCACATGGGGGGTCCTGATGTTGCCACACTGGGGCTTAGGATCTCTCCCTGGTTTGTTGAGGTGAGGACTGCTACTGGCTTACTGGATGCCTCCTTCCTGGATTTCACTCCTTTTACCCAAGTGAGACACAACTTCTTGCTTATTTTCCAAGTTGCTTGGGCTAAATGATTGTTTTGCCCCATCTTTTTGCTATTTCTGCTCTTCCATGATTTGTTTTGAGATGCTATTTTATGGATGTTTGGAGATTAATATGGGAGAGTTACAGTGATTTATCCTACTTACCTTGCCATCTTTACTCTCAGACCTTGATCCTTTTTGTTTTGTTTTGTTTAATAGAAGACAAAGTATAGACCTTTTCCCACAATGGATTTTATAAGCACATAAAAGAACTAAAGAATGAAAACTGATTAAATTTTAAAAAATACATCATATTATAGACAGATTCTGAGGACTACAAATCAAAGGGGATGACTAATACTATGAGACAAGTCTGAAAAGACTTCTTAGAGAAGGAGTGTTTTGAACCATGGATTTTAGAAACTGTTAGATGTGAATTTGGAGACAGGGTGAGCAGAGATGCCTAAAAGGGACATTTTCATGAGTTCAATAGCAAAATTGGGAATGAGCAGGCTTTTTAAAGGGAAACAGTTTTGACTGACTACGATGGAAATTTAGAAAGTGCTTTATTATGTACAGAGCATGCTCCTTACAGAAAGCTCTGAAGTACACATTGCAAATAGTATTTTCTGTTTGCAGATGTGGAAAAAGAGATTCTCTGAGGTGAAACCCTATATACATGACAGCACAGTGAACCAGATGAAGTAGGATCTGAATGCAGATATTCTGCACATCCTCTTAAAGCCTGAATTAATAAATAGGGATTTTTCAATTACACAGATGATGACCTAACCAACTCCCTGGCCAATGGAAAAATATTGACAAAAATCAGAGAAGTTCTAATGTATTTGTTTTTGTAAGGTATTAATTAAATTCTTCCAGATAATGGAAAATATGAATTTAGTGAATTGATAATTACTTCTAGGTTCTCTCCTGTCATCATCATCATCATCTCAGTGTATTGCATAAAACAACATTTCTTCTAAAGACTTGGAAAACCAACAGTGGAAACAAAATGTCTTTAAATTCCTCTTCTATTTACACAAACACATAACTGTAGCCTAAATTTTCATTATTAGAGCAAGAAAAATATTTTGTCCCACAATTAACATATTTGTTTATTTTGGGAAAGACCAATGATTTCATCAGTATGGGGGGATTTCAGTGAGTAATTAATCCTAAGGAAGATTTACTAATGAAGAAGGGAAGCTGTTCTTCAACCTAGAAATCAATCGATCAATCAATAAGTATTTAAGTATCACTCATGTTCCAGGCCCTCTGCTAGACATTCAGGATATAGTTACAATAAAGGAATGAATCCTTACTGAAAAGGAACTTATACTTGAAAGTAAAATGTTTGATTCTAAGCCTTATCTGAGGTACGAAGAGTTGATATGATTTGCCCAGGGAGCACATAGGCAGAATATTTTAAAGACAGTATTTGAACCCAGGTTATTATTTTGACTCTAAAGCTGGTCCTTTATCTGCAGTGTCAATTTACCTCTCATTTAAGAAATTGAAGAAAAATTCATCAATTATTAAAAATAAACATTTAACATTTTACTTATAGTTATTCTTTTCAAGCACCTCTATCACTCCAGGTTTCACTTTGCTGTTAATTAATGAATGGAGGAGTCTCTAATTTGATTTGATATTTTACTTTATTATTTTAACTTCTTACTATAGTCATGTCTAAAGCAACACCTTTATTGCAATTCAAATTAACTTTCAGGAATTTTTCATCTTTTGAAAGACTTTCCTACAGACCTGAACAATTTATTTCCCAATATCAATTCCTCAATAGTTCTAGTTATTACTATTCTTAATCTGATTTTCAGTAAATGTGTGATCAATTGCCTTTCTTTGGGGAAAACATCTTTGATTTCTATCTCAGGATAAAGTTTATTCAATAGTTAGATACATTTTATCCAGCTGGGATATAATAAGTTTGAAGATTATAAAGAGAGAACAATCAATTCTTTTTTTTTTTACCTTTTAATTGATTTCTAATAGTCCCAAGTATCTGTGTAATCTTTAGAAGAGGAATTACATTCAAAGCACATTCTTGTGTTTAGGTATGTGATTCCACTTTCAGTTCTTGCTGCTGGAATGATTTCCAATTTTACTTAATAATCCTAAAGACTGGCTGTTAATAGCTTGAATTGAATGGTAGGTTTAAAATAATACTATTTTCTTACAAAAAACATAGACTTGCCTTTTGAGGTTTCTGATCATTATTCATAGATTTTTTTGAAATTATCCTGAAAAAGGAAGCACACAGAGATAATAGAGATCTTATTTTATGTATCTTCTCATCCCCTTTCTTGGGCAGGATTAGACTGCAACATATTACCAGTGAAGAATTATAGAACACTAATGGTATAAATGATGTCAGTTAAAAAAGAAAAACAAAATGGGCTAGATATGTGCAGGGCAAGAGACAGCCTATGTTTAGTTCTTCTGCCTAAATGGTATTTGTACCATCTCAGAAGAACTTGTTGGAGGTCCTCAGTATGCTGAATGGGTTTTCTCTAAGCTAATGTTATAGAGGACATGTACAAGCCTCAACTATATCAGGCAGGCCTTTTTGGGTTGAATTTTCAATGCTAAAGAGAATACATTGGCAATTAATTATATAATATTGCATCTCCAACCATGCCTGGCATAATGCCTTCTGCAAAGTAGGGGACAATAAAGAGTTGTTGAATAAATGACCACATGTAAAATGAATGAATGATTTTAAGTTACAGTGTATAATTCTTTAGACTGGTGCTTAGAGAAAAATTTGGGGATTAACTAAAAGAAAACATTTTCCTAAATTTATTCCAGGGAAAGAATTTAAAACTTTATTTTCTGTGAGCAGAATGACCCTCTCCATGTCTATTCTCCGACCTCCCCAAGAGAATGAGAGTGCAACAGGATATAATAACCATGTATTCCTGCATTAGTTATTACAATATTTTATTAAAACCTGAATAATCCAACCACCCTAGGTATGTGCTGCTAAATGTTTAACAGTAAGTTCTCTCAGAGGAGGGGGGAAATAAAGCATTACAATATTTTTTTTAGTTTAATCTATAGTATTATAATTTCCTCTATCATTTTCCTATGGCTAGAAATCAACAAAACAATAATTCAAGCCCTCATATGTAGCATTTGCTCACTTCCAAAGTGTAAATGTTCATGATGAAAATGTAATTATTGGCACTCAAGAAGCACCCCTGGGCCACTCTAAACTTGTACATTCACCTCAATATGAAACTGTGGTGCCCCAAGAAAAAAAAAAGGATAGAATGCAAGACAGAGCAAGTTGTGAGTTGCCAAATTCCTAGTCCAAAAGGTATTAATAATCTATTGAAAGAAGAGCAAGTGGAGGTAACTCTCGAACTTCTAGCCTGAGAAGTTTTAAAGTGGAGGAAAATTTCAATTTATTCTTATTTTTTCAGTTCTACAACAGTGTTATATATACTTTGAGGCAATTGTTTTAACCAAGCAGACAGTTTACCCACTGCCAAAATAGCCAGAAGGAAAATGAAAAATTCATTTAACCAGCTAGATGTTTTGTTTACTAGATGTCTCATCAGACAAGAATATATTTGCATGGCTCCTTTGTGTGATGTACACATAAATGATAAAAAGACAAAATGGAATACTATCCATATTCTCAAGAAACTTATATTCTGAGGAGGGGGGAGGAAATATGGGAACACAACAAGTAACTTATATGTAATACTTTCAGAGGCATATTCACTACTAGAAGAGTCAGGAAAATATTTATAAAGGAAATGGCAGAATAGCTGGGCAATGAAAGGAGTTAAAGATTCTAAGACGTGGAAGTTAGGAAGGAATAATTTCATGTATGAAGGATGACCAATGGTAAATACAGAGCTCAGTGGCAGAATTCCAAGTTTATAGAACAGTAATATGAGTGAAAAGACACAAAGCCCAGTATAAGAAAGAAGCCTGCCATGATATGTAGCAGTTGGATTATGAGGAGCATTAAATGTCAACCTAAGGATTTTGCAGTTTATCCTTCTTGGACTAGGAAGTTATTAGTTAAGTGACTCAGTGGATAGAGAACTGAGACTAGAGTTCATAAAACCTGAGTTCAAATCCTGTCTCAGACACTTACTACTTGCATGACACTGGGCAAATTGCTTAACCTCAGTTCACTTTAATCCATTGGAAAAGGAATTAGCAAACCACTCCTGCATTTTTTTTTCAAAGAAAACCCCATGGATAGTATGGTCCATGGCATGATGAAGAATTGGACATGACCGAATGACTCAACACCAACAACAAGAGGTTCTTCATTCATTTATGTTACCAGTATCAATTAAGTGCCTACTATATGCTAGGCCCTGGACATAGAGAAAACAAAATGAAACAAAGCAACAAAAAAATAAATACAAAAAAAGTTCAGTCCCTGCCCTCAAGGAGCTTATAATCTATAGGTTAAAGTGTTTTACCTTGGTCATTTGATCTTTAAGAAGATGTCAATGAAGTTGTTAGAATTCTTTTTTCTTATTATTCTCATTGAATTTCCTCATATTTTGACTAGATTCATTACTTTGTCACTTAAAGCATAGAGTATCAGTTGCACAGGCATCTTCAGTTGTTAGCTTTGATCCAGGCTGGCCTAAAATCTGATTACTATCGATGGAATACATAGAATCTTACTATCGTGCTCCACTTCAAATATTCAACACCAGTGAACCATTTTGTCTGGAAATTATTTATATGACTTTGACATACTGGATCAAACAGTACACTTAGTTAAAACAGCTCGCAGTGGGACTCTGATTTTGTTAGAAACCAAGACCTATGCCCAGATCAATGTATTTTACTCTCTGAAATGTAAATTCCTAGAAATAGTCATAACCACAATCTAAGAATTATGAATCTTCTTCCAGTATCAGAAAATTCCCCTTTCCCTTACATCATAAAAAACTTAAATATGAGTATGAAAATTATTAATGGCAATATGGAAATAACTTTTAAAATCTGTTCACATAGTCAAGCAGCAGTTAACCCACGCAGATAGAAATGTTACTTGGCTATGTGAACAGACTTTTTAAATTCTGATTTTAGTGTGTGTGTGTGTGTGTGTGTGTGTGTGTGTGTGTGTGTGTGTGTGTGTCTTGGGGGGTATTTTGATTTGATTTATTACAGAAAAAAAGCATATTTGAAGAAGTTCTTTGAATAATGTTTGGAAAAATCTTCATTGTTATTATAAGTTGTTTCTCATCCTCTTGTGGATGGAAAAATAAATAGAAGTTTCCAGTTTATATATGATGGATTCAATTATTTAATTGGCCGATTTTCACAACTTCATATAAGACATGGTTTTTTATTCATTCTCATATGTCTTTCAATAAAGACTACTATCCCAGATTCCAAAAACCTTGCAGAACAAGTTAATTGTCTCCTCAATATAGTTTTACATTTTTTCCTTGTTAGCATTTCTTTAACTATTATTACTTAATTTCCTGAAGGTAATATGTTTTATTTCTGTTTCATCAAATTAGCAGTGATTGTCATGACATCTAAGTCTCAACTGAATCTTGTTAAGTGGCTGCATATATTCAGATTAGTACTATTCTAGGTAAGGCTTATGTAAAATATGGTGATCTTTTCCAGCCCAAAGGAAATGTGTAGTACGAATTTGAATAATTCAACCACAATTGAAGATTCATTGTCTGTATTAATTGGTACTTAGCTCTACAGTATAATGGTAGGAACTGGATAACAAGGTTGTGAAGATAAAGTGCTAAGAGAGATGCTAAATAATAAAATATAGACTAAGAAAAACTTATCTTTCAAGTAAAGTAAGATAAAAGTAAAAGTTTAAATTTAGTCAAACTGTGGTACAACTATTTAAAATAGTTCAAAAGACAAAAATCTGAACAGATGATTGTATCATTTTCCCCCATCAGAAATTGATTGTCAGCTATCATGAGTATTAAAGTAAGAAGTCAAAATCACACACACACACACACACACACACACACACACACACACACACTTACACATACACACACACAAAGTTTAAGAATATGGATTCCTGGGGTTGCTAGGTGACACAGTGAGTAGAGCACCAGCCCTGGAGTCAGGAGGACCTGAGTTCAGATCCAGTCTCAGATACTTAACACAAAAAAGCTAGCTGTGTGACTTTGGGTGAGTCACTTAACCCCAATTGCCCTCCAAAAAGCAAAAAAAAAAAATATGGATTCTTGACTTAGAGCTTCCTTGAGTCCCTTCCTTGCCTAGTGTTGCAAAGAAAATATTTCAAAAAGAATATTATATAAAAACCAAACAAACTGGATAATCCTGGAAATTAGAGACAGCTGCTCAATTTTCTTCCTACCAACTGTAATTACTGGGATTGACATTACTACTACATTTTTTTCGTTTCAAGTTTCAGAAGCACTTAGCACTTTTTTCCTAATATTTCATTAAGTTGGCACAAAAAACATAAAAACAAACAAAAAAAATTGAGGTTTGTAAGTGCCTCTTAACTGAGAAAACCAACCTGATCTTCATCATGTTGATCAATGCCATCTAATATTGTCCCTTATTTTCTTACGCACCTATTATCCTGATGGTGACTAGATAGACTTTTGAAAGATAATCCTGGTATAGAAATTATATTAGAAATTTACATAGAGCTGCCAACATATTAATCTCATTTGATTTGTTTGTCATCCTCTTTTGAATTGAAAATAAATAAAAATTTCCAGTTTATATATGTTGGATTCAATTATTTATTTGGCAGATTTTCAAAATCATGACCTTATATTCACGTAGTCATGACCATGCTTCATTTGAAATGTCTGTAGGAGCTAAAGAGACAACATACCAATAATTTCTGTCCAAGATGTATCTTCAGAGTTTTTAGATATTTGAAAGACTAGCATACTTACTCTGCTCTGCTTCCAGATTGTTAGTATTTTCAGATGCTTGTAGGGCATAATCAATCATGTCAACGTGCATTTATTAAGCACCTTTTATGTGTCAGGCACTGAGCTAAGTACTGAGAATACAAAAAAAAAAAAAAAGCAGAATGCTTTCTCTACACTCAAGCAGCTTATAATATAATGGGAAAGACAACATAAAATTACGTACAAGTACACTTTGCACAGGATTAACTGGAGACAATTAATAAGGGGAAAGCATTAGATTAAGAGGGATTGGGAAAAGTATCCTGGGGAAGATGGAGTTTTTATCTGAGGCTTGAAAGGAAAAAATGAAAAGCCATGAGATAGAGATGAGAAGGGAGAGGATACCAGACATGGGGTAATTCTAGTGAAAATACCTTGAGAAAGCACTAGGGGCCTTCCCTTTCAGGTGAACTGCCTGGCTATATTTCTCAATTTTTGTTATCTTTTTTTTTTCAACTATAGAAAATGTAAAACAAGAATTTGAAACCTTTTCCTAGTCATTGTGAATATTTTCTGCTTTGATTATCTTGTTTGTAGGTACATAAATTTTAAAACAATGTAATTGGAGAAGATTTTATTTTCTTTCTCACCTTACTCATGGAACTGGGGGACTGAAAAATGAATGTCCATGCCCAGAACACAGTCAGTATGTTTTTCCCGTTGCCAGATAATGTGGAAGAAGGTGAGCAGCTTCTGGAAATTTGCAAAAAAAATGTATTAGAAGGACCCTGATTCTAGATTCAGAGCATGCATAGGTTTTCTGTTTATTTCCTGTAATATAAAGAAGAAACTGTATGTTGACTTTTGTGCTGTGATTGAGAATGCTTCAGAAGTCCAAGAAAAGTCTCTATGATGCACTGTTGCTTACTCTTCCCACCCAGGTTCATAGTTGGCTATGAATAGAGCCCTTTATTCTTCACCCCTTTGAATTTCTTCTTTCCTGTTTTTAGGTGAAAGTAGAGGACTTGACTGTTAACATTATGAGCATTAAAAGATGGAGAAAGTATAAAAGCCAAATTTTCTGAACAGCCAATCTGAGTTGTGACTAGTTATAGACTTGCGTGCAATCTAACAAAGTGGATTGAAAGATAGGAAAAGGGAAGTGTAGCAATTCTTCCCTTGGCTATGCCATATTCAGAAATAAGCCTTGGGCTGGCATTACTTTAAGTATGAACCCACCTGTCAAGGACTAATTAGTTACTGGGGAGAGAATAGCTCTGAGCATTTAGTGGAAACGTTTGTAATTTAGGTTTGGCTATATTTTCTCAGTAAAAGCAAATACCTTTGTAAAAACAGATTTATTTTAATTGTTTATATAAAAGTGTGACACTAATCACTGGTAGTTAACACTGGGAAGAACATACCAGAATGGGGGCTAAGTCTCATTACATTTGAAATGATTCATCTTGGCCCCTCAGGTGAACATGTAGAAACCTGAGGCAAACCTAGACATTTTCTCTGGGGAATCTGATTCGGCTGTGTGAGTGTTTTGTGCTAAGAATACTCAGAGGTTTATATGGTCTAAACTTAGGTCTGGTTTTACAAATGTAGATTCTAATTATATATTTTCTGGTGCTCTAGACCATACAAGATTGACAAGAATGCATAGAATCCTTGCCTTTGCAACATTCTTACTCTCTAAAAAAATGACTTAGATTGACTAGTGAAACTTAATTACAAGCAAAGAACAGGCAGCAACTTCAATAGAACAGCTGCATTAAACTGGAATCAAATCTTTAGCTGGGCCACCTACAAAGAAACATTAGAACAATTAGATCTAGGGTAACAAATAATGAACCATGAAGGATGCTAATTCATTTAAAAGATTTGCAAACATTAATAGATGCAGTTAGGTTGGAATTGAAACGACATTCTCATTGATCAAAAAAAAAAAAGGAATTATAATGCCTTCCTTCTTTCAGAACACTCCCTCCAATAAGAATTGGGCATTGAATCATTATTTCTCTCAAATGTACATTTTTAGAGATATTTATGTAGATTAAAATGGTAAAAAATTATATAGTGACTAAACTTTATTTAATACACATTGTTTAATGAGAAAATCCTAACTACTATTTTTCTGTATATTTTCTTAAACTTTTATATATTGTAATGATAAATTCAGATAAAATATTTGTAAGTAAAATATTAAGAAAAAATAATTTTCCATGCTGTCAATTTGTGAAACTCAGACATAAAAGTAGTTCCATTCCTTCATTTTCTTTTCCATGTGTTTATAATCTCATTGAAACAATACTTTCAGGTATAAAACATGAAATATTCTGGACTAATTTGTGCTTTAGGCTTTAAAAAGATATATTTCTTTTCCAATATGACTTCATCATCTCATTAGTCTGTTGCCCTCACAATTTTCCATATATTCTTTTATTGAATGCTTTAAAAATCATCTTCTATTTCACAATGCCTACCATTTCTTTGGAAAAATGTAATTTATTTCAAGGCATAAATATAGATTGTGAAATAATTAGCTGAAACTACAAAGATTATTTTTTAAATTATCACTTTAATGAAAACTGTTGTCATAGTCAGAAAAAATGTAAAAATGTTTTGACTGGAGACAACTATTGTTGTTCATTTCAACTCCTATTCCTGATTCAATTTTAATTATAACTTCTCTGTTATTACAACCTCAATCCCTTTGATTGACTTCTAGAGAATGAATAAACCCTTTGAAAAATATAATTCATATTTTAAATGTAATTTTCTTGAAGGTAAATGTCTAAAATTCATCAAAGCAAGCAAATATCTTTTGCTTTGAAGATGTTGCTGCTACTATAATTTTGTCATCTATCTGTAAAAGCTCGGTTTTATCCCTTTCCTACATAAATTTTCTTTTTTTCTAACCACCCCCTATGTAAGTGTTTCAATAGATTTATCACCAACAATACTGATACCTAGCAATGGCATATCAAGCTAACAAATCTTTCTTCCTTTCTCTTTTCCAAAAGACAAACCCTCACTAGCTTCTATGACCTTTGAGAGATGGAGTGAGCTATAGCACAGGGAAAGATTTTGGAGGACTGGGGATTATAGATTAATTTTTGAGATTTTGTATCATAGAGCCAGAGAGCCCCCTGGAGACCCAGAGACAGTTTGAAACATGAGATGAAAGTCAGGACAAAGGTTAAGGCTAGACATGTAGAAGCAAGAGTCATTTTTCCTAGAGATAATAAATTAATCCATAGGAACTAAATTCACCAAGTAAAATAATCTAAATGGAGAAGAGAAGAGGAGAGAAGGGAAGGGAAGAAGGAGGGGAAGAAGGAAGGAAAGAAGGAAGGGAAGAAGGAAGGAAAGAGTCAAGGGAGGGGAAGAGGGAAGGAAAGAGGAAAGGGAAGAAGAAGGGAAAACAAAAGGGAAGGGAAGGGAGAAGAGGACCAGAAACAGAGCCTTGGGAAACACCCACTATTAGTGGACATGATGTTGATGAAGATCCAGCAAAGGATAATAAATTAGAGGGGTGGTCTTAGAGGTTAGAGTAGACTGAGAACAGGGTCATGAAAACCTATAGAGAAGAGATTATCAAGGAGAAAAGTGTGATGGCACCAAATGCTGCAGAGAGATTGAGAAAACTAATCATTGAGAAGAAGTGCTTTAAAGTTGGCAATTAAGAGAACATTGGAAACTTTAAAAGGAACATTTGAATGGTAACATAGGAAGTATTAATTATGCATATATCTGTTGTGCAGACATTGTGCTAGGTACTGGAGATGCAAATATAAAGAATGAAACAATTGCTACTCAAAATGATCTTATAGTCTATTGAGCACGTCAAAAATTCATACATGATTATATAGACCAGAAATTTTGTTAAAAGACAAATATACACAAAATAATTAAATAGAAAGTTGTAGGGGAATGAGAATACTGGGGCTTTAGCCCCAGGGTGGGCCTGACCAGCTGTTGGCTGGAGGGACTATAGAGCACCAGCAGTGGTGCCTGTTTGAAGAATTATCAATGCATAGATGCCAAGGACAAAGTGAAAGGTCACTTCAGTGTGGACTTTGGGACCCACTAGTTGGGAGTGCCCCAGGGCGAAAAGCCGTTGAGACGCCAAGGCACAGCCATTGCCATGTGGCAGCTTCAGTTCCTGGTCTGTAGACTGTAGGGGGACCGAGCAACTATTATGAGGGGTAATCACTCTTGCTTTAACCTGTTTGGATATGGATTGCAATCTAGGGTGGAAGTCCTGGGGTATGTGACCAGCTTGCTAGAGCATGTGGAGGCTTCAGAAAGGGCACCCAACTAATACCTCTGGCAGCTGAGAAAACCCCAGTGTTTTGGACAGAAGCTCCCCTGTCTGGTGGCAGAGTCTTATTGTGGCAAACAGCCCAAAAGTCAAGTAATTGTCTTTGTTCTCTCCCCTTCCAAATATTCTCAATAGCAGTCAAATTGATATTCCTAAGAACAGATTTTCCATGTTCAATGGTAATGGGAATTTGAAAATCTTCCCTGTCACTTAATAAGCCTAAGGGAATATGAAGACCTTACCTGCCTTGAAGATATACCCTGCCCCCTAATAGGCTGAATGTAATCACACAGTGCCTGTTGTGGGAGGAGTTTGCTGAAGGGTGGAACAGAGCCCACAGGAAGCTGGGAATCAGAGAAGTTAGATCTGGAAGATCATGTTTCAGGGGAAAATATGGTCATTCGGTGGAATAGACAACTTTCAAGCATTCTTGATAAAAAAACTAGAGTTGAATAGAAAATTTGACATTCAGATACTAGAAGCAAGGGAAGCATGAGAAGGTAAATAGGGAAAAGAAATCATAAGGAACTTATCAAAATTGAACTATTTATACTCCTACATGGAAAAACAATAATTGTAACTGATGAAACTTTTCTCAGTATGAAAATAGTTGAAGGGAGTCGGGGTGGCTAGGTGGCGCAGTGAGTGGAGTGCTAGCCCTGGAGTAAGAAGGACCCGAGTTCAGATCCGGCCTCAGACACTTAAAACACACAAAAACAAAAAAACCTAGCCATGTGACCTTGGGCAAGTTACTTAACCCCAATTGCCCTCCAAAAAGCAAAAAAAAAAAAGAGAAAGAAAATAGTTGAAGGGAATAGAAATACATACATACATACATACATACATACGTATATAATCTATATCAAAGGGTATTTGGGGGTATGAATACATATTTGAATGTGTAAATACCATTGCCCCTGTCCAATACCATTATAAATGCCATTATAAATATCATTATAAATATGTATGAATATGTATTTGAATGAAAAATGATAATTGTAACTGATGAAACTTTTCTCAGTATGAAAATAGTTGAAGGGAATAGAAATACATACATGCATATATATATATAGTCTATATTGGAGTATATGGGTGTATGAGTACATGTGTGAATGTGTTTATATATGTTTACGGGTATACATAGATAGAGGGCACACGACCAATTTAATAGGAAGGGATGATACTTAAAAGGTGAAATAAACAGGTGAGAGAGGAAGATAATGAGAGAAAATGGGGAGAGACAGAATGGGGTAAACTATCTCATATAGAAGAGGCAAGGGAAAATGGTTACAATGGAGGGGAAGAACAGGAAGGCAAAAGGGAATGGGTCAACCTTAATCTCATTGAATAGGGCTCAGGGAGGCAATGACATACACACTAAATAGTGTATCTCACCCTACAGGAGAGAAGAGGGAAAAGGGGATGAGAGTGGGGATGATGGAAGGGAGGGCAGGCTGGGAGGGAGGGAAGTTGGAAGCACCCACTTTTGAAAAGGAACAGGACCAAAATAGAGAATAGAATAAGTGGGAGATGGGATAGGAGGGAGGGAAATATAATCAGTCTTTTACAATATATCTACTATGGCAATGTTTTGCATTAGCTACACATGTGTAACCTATATTGAATTGCTTATCTTCCCAGTAAGGGTGGGTGACAAGGGAGGAAGGGAATGAATCTGGAATTCAAAGTTTTAAAACCAAATGTTCAGTAATGTGTGTGTGTTTGTGTGTGTGTTTGTGTATACATACTATTATCAACACTATTTTACATGTAATTGGGAAGTAAGATATACAGGCACTGTGTCATAGAGATCCACCATGCCCTACTGGAAAAGTAGAAAGGGGTATGGGGGAACATATGGGAGAGAGCATATTGGAGGAGGGGATATCCTGTGGGACCAATATTTTGCGGAGGTGGGTAGGGGGAAAATGGGGAGAAAATTTGTAATTCTAAATCTGGCGGAAATCAATGATGTAAACCAGAAGTTAATAAAGCATTTGGAAAAAAATACAAAGATAAACAGCAAACTGCTCCTGCCCTCAGGTAGCTTACATACTTATGGGCACAGAGCCATAATATGGAGAAACAAGTATGGATTTTGCCCTTCACAAGGACTGAATCTTTTAGACCATATATGTTTTGAAGAAAGGTAGAAAGCTAGGACCCACCAGAGAGCAATGGTATTGCACACATGGGTTCTTTCCCTGCTTGGAGGAGCCTCAACCTCAGGATAACACTAATGATTTTTATGGAGGTCATTGGGGAAGTGAGCTTCACCAAGAGGAAAGTTTTCCTGATGGTCCTGGTCTTAGATATGAGGTTTTTATTTGTTTGTTTGTTATTGGCATTCTCTTTTTGTATGTAATAAGCCTGTTTTGTGTTTCAAAAGAAAGAAAGAAAATACAGGAGCTAATTATTATTTTATATATATTTTGGAACATCCGTAATGGAAGAGTAGAAGATGAAGTTTGAGATAGAGGCCATATTGTGGAGGACACTGAAGGACAGGCAGACTATTTTGGGGCTTAATTTAGGCAATGAGAACAGGTGGAAAGTTTTAGCAGTGACACAACATTATAAGAGCTATCCTTTGGGAAGTTTACAATTTTGATTTTTTATGATAGATAAAATGCATTAAGGAAAAGATATTAGAAACAAAAACTAACTCAATCATTAATTGCAAAGTCATATCTATACTAATAGTTCAAAAAACAGATGAAATTGATGAAATGTTGGCATAGAATCAGAGTCAACATGATATAAAGAATCATTTAATATAGTAGAAGGGAGTCATAATGGAATTTATTCCATAGTTTTAAACCTCAATGTCTAGGAGAATGATAGTGTCATTAATAAAACTATTTTAGGACAATAAGAAAATTTTTTAAAAGTTAATTGTATGTAAGATGAGTTCAATTTTGGAAGGGTTGAGTGTAAGGTATAAGTGAATAATGGAGACATCCAAGAAAGCTAGAAATGAATATTGAAGTTAAGAAAACACAGAGAAGCTAGGGATATGATAAGCACTTTTCTAGAAAGCATTGATCATTGCAGTTTTGGGGGATAGATAAGATTATAGAAAAAAAGATTATAGCAAAGGAAGAGTAAGGGAGACTGTTAAGGCTTTAGAAATATCCACAATAAGGGACACTAGGAAAAGGAACAGTCAAATATGAAGAGAGGAATAGCCCTGGAGGTAGGATGACCAGGAAACTACAGGATGAAGGAAAGCTAGTGGAGTGATTTTCAAAGAAAAGAGTGTTGCGGAGTGGTCAGTAATGTCAAGAGCTCCACAATAGAGGAGAAATGAAAAAAAAATGTCATTGTTCTGGAATTAGGAGACTATTGGTTTAGAGAACAGAATTAGTAGAAGTATAGATGCAATTGCTGGATTCTACTTAATCTTGAAACCTTTTTGGTAGTTACAGGAACAGACAAATAAAATGAGAAAATAAACGTGTTGTTGGCTGTTGTTTTAGGCATTTTCTGGGGAAAAATGTAGAATCAGTCATTGCCTACTTAATGTTTATATGTAAAACCTTTACCTAAATATAGGGTTTTATTTATTTGAGAAATCTGCAATTGTTCCATCCTCTAAATTGGGCCCTATGCTGAAAGAGACTGGTGTGGGTAGCTTAAGCATTATCATGTTTCATTGTGTGTAATGAAACTTGTAAAACCTTGTTTGAAATAAGCTACATTTTGATTGTAATTTTAAAAATGAGAGCAGGAAAGAGGCATTATTCTCATTAATAAATAAGGTTTTCAAAATCCAGTAACCATGTATCATTAAGTTAAGACTTTTGAAGAGTAAATGGTTAATTAGGGGTATAACATACCTCTTTTTTGACAAGGAGTTGAACCAGAAAAGAGAAGGAAGGAGATGCTGTCCATGAATTTCAATGGACCAATAACCTCACAATGATAATTTAAACAGTTAGTGTCTTTAGAAGCAGGGAAGTGTTAGAGAGGTAATTAACACCTTTCTTCTGAATTGCATACTGTTACTGAGGTAGCCAAGAGTTTGAAAAAGGTGGCCCCAGAGGTGAGTGAAAAATAAAAGTTTCACCTTTTGGATGAGTCAGAAAATAAATGGCTGGATAAGCAGCTTAGTACAGCTAAGATGTAACAAGGATACTTGGGGCAAATTGATCATTGTCACTTCCAGTGTCTATGTGATGAAGTGAAAGATTATGTTTACAGTGAATTTAAATGTGATCAGACTACCTTTGACCGTAGTAGGTTCAACTCTGGATGCTACATTATAGTAATGGCTTGGTTAAACTGGCACATATAAAAGGGATATTAAAGGGCCCTGGAAGATGTGCTAGACACGGATCCAAGTTAATAAATGGGGAATGATCAGATCAGAGTGTAGAAAATTTTGAAGCAATGATAGACGCCATGAAAATTACCTTTAAGGCTATCATGTAATTAAAAGAATGGTTTCATTTTGCTTTGTCCCAGAAGGCAGAGCTAGGAGAAATGGGTGGGAATTATGGGCAAGATTTAGTTTTTATATAATGTAAAGTCTACTAAAAATTAGAGCTATCCAAAAGAGAAATGATTAACCCAGGAAAGCCAAAGTTTCCAATCATTGGAGTTATGCAAAGGGAGACTAGATGGTCCTTTTGGGATGATATTGTAAAGGAATAGATCTCTGTCTAGATGACTGATCTCTAGCAATCATGACCTCAGATAACGTAAGAGAAGAAATAGACCTGATTAAAAGAGATAATCAGGAAAACTACATTCTGATAGAAGGTACCATGGACAATGAAGTACTACCAAAATTTTTAAAAGACTTATTTTTATAAATTTGACTCAGTCCTCTCTGAGGTCTTTATCAGAGAAACTCACTTTAAAAATTTTGGCAACAATGTTGTAATGATGATCAAGTAAGAAAGAGTTATTTATACTGATCAAAGCACTGATCCATGAAAATTCCAAAGGACTCATGATAAAAAAATAGAAAAGTAGATCAGTGGAACAAGGTAGACATACAATTTACAGCAGGAAATAAACACATTAGTCTTGAATTTGACAAGTGTAAAGACTTGATTTTGCAAAAAAAAATTAATTATTTGTTTAAAAAAATTAAGAAAACTCAGAAGCTGTATGACAGAAACTGTTCATAAACCAAAATCTTATACCTTTTACCAAGATAAAGTTGAAATGGATACATGACCTTGATATAAAGAAGAATATTAGAAGAATACAGAACATATTACATATCAGATTTATGGATAGGCAAACAACTTATGAATAAACAAGAGATAAAAGGCAAAGTTAGGTATAAAATGGATAATTTTGATTGCATGAAATTAAAGAAGTTTTGTACACATAAAATGAATGGGGCCAAGATTAGAAGGAAAGAAGAAAATTGGGGGGGAAATTCTATAGACAATTTCCCAGATAAAGTTCTCATATCTAAACTATATAGCAAACTTTGTCAAATATATAATAATATAATAATCTTCGATTGATAGGTGTCAAAGGATATGAGGAGGCAGTTTTCTGATGAAGATATAAAAATAAATTTAGTCATATAAAATGGTTTAGATCATTATTGATTAGAGAAATGCAAGTTAAAATAACCTTGAGATATCTTTCTACGCCTACCAGATTGACTAAAGTGATAGAAGGGGAAAGTGACAAATTTTGGAGGGGATATGGAAAAATTGGGACAATAAATCATTGTTGGTGGAATTGTGAAGTGATCCAATCATTTTGGAGAGTAATCTGGGATTATGCCCAAAAAGTTGTTGAACCAGCTTTGATACAACAGTACTACTTGGTCTATTTCCAAAGATAATTAGGGGGAAAAGAAAAGAACCTGTATACTTTAGGTGTTTATAGAACCTCTCTTTGCAGTAACAAAGAACTAGAAATTACAGGGATGCCCATCAATTAGGGAATGGCTAAACAAGTAGTGGTTTATGATTTTGATGGAATAGTCCTGCACTATAAGAAATGATGAGCTTAATATTTTAGGAAATTATGGAAAGTCTTGCATGAAATAATGAAAAGGGAAATGAGCAGAACCAAGAGATCATTATGATATGGTAACAATATTGTTTTAAGAATAATTTTTAGTTTATAAGTTATTTTGACTATTACAAATACTCAAATTAACTATAAAGGACATATAAAGAAAAAATTTATCTGCATCTAGAGAAAGAACTCATAAGTAGAATTATGTATAGAATAATTTTACACATACACCTATTTGTGTCTAATGGCAGTCATATGTAGAGTGGGCATTTGGGGAGAGGGAAGAAGAAAAGAAATTCATGTGACAATTTTGCTGTTTGAAAGGAATAGCAAGTTGTGTATAGTAAATTCAATTTCATGTGTAATCATCTTTTTATTGAACTATTATTTAAATGCTTATTTTATTCTATAAATTAAAAATAAAGTAAAATAAAATTTTAAAATGCTATCTACCTTCAGAAAAAGAACTGATAAATTCTAAGTACAAATTCAATTATAGTTTTCTTACTTCCTTTAATTCCCTTTCCTCCTTTGCACAATGTTGCTAATATGGAAATGTGATACATGATTTCACATGTGGAATTGATATCATAGGGCTTGTTTCTCCTTAAATGGGGGAGGTGTGAGAAAGAGGAAGAGAATTTGAAATTCAAATTAAAAAAAAAAAGGAATAGGAGATTAAATTGGCCGGCCATCCTCTAAGTGGTCTCTCTCTTGTGCCCACACTAGAGGGAACTGATGGTGACCGTCATGCTGACCACCGCGGCTTTCGCCCGCTGAGTCCTGGTCAGGCTGCTCAGGGGAACCCTGTACTGATCCTGTGACTACTTCTTCCTACTACACCACCTATGAAGCAGTCATTTCCACAAAGACTGTTTTTATCGTTGAGATCTCTCTGATGTGCAAGAATGGGGCACAGAACATAGCCCTCTATGCTTATGTTAATGGAAAGCAGTTTCCAGTGACCCATGGCCAGGTTATTAGACATTATCAGGTATGCTGGAGCTTGGAACATAAGAATACTCATTCTGGAACTTATGAAGTCAAGTTCTTTGATGAAGAATCCTACAGTCTTTTGAAAAAGGCCCAGAGAAGCAATGAAGATTTCTCAGCCATTAGAACCTTGTTCACAGTCAGTGTGGATAACCAAGGGGCCTGGAAGGGGCCTTGGGTTTCTACTGAAGTACTTGCTGCAATGATTGGCACAGTGGTCTATTACATGGCCTTCAGTGCCAAAAGCAAGATTCAGGCCTGAGTTAAGACACATTGAGCTCTGCATAGAAGGTTTTCTTCGTGCAAAATAAAAGGGTTTGTTACTGAAAAAAAAGAATAAAAAATTTTTGAGATATACTATAGAGTTAAAATTGATAAGACTTGACAATAGGTTAGATGGAAGGGGTGAGAGAGAAGGGTGGAGGATGATACCTGTAAAATAAAGATACTGGTCTACAATATCTCTGATTCTCCATAAAATTTTACATTCTGTCCATTCCAAATTTCCAAAGCTGCAGTCATTAGTGAATATGTCATCAAAAGTCAAGATAATGCCATGTGAATAACATCCAAGTTCATTAAATAAGGATGATTCCACACAACTAAAGCAAAACAAGCAGTAATTTGACCTCTTTGAAAAAGCTGTTGGAGACATTATTTACTATGTTGGCAAAAGGCATATGATGTTTATTTTACTGCATATAGGCATTGACTTTATGATGTGAATGGAAATAACCCTCAAATGGCAAAGGAGGCCCAAAAGGGCAATGAGGAGAAGAATGCCTTAAAAAGTCAAATTTGCCAGATGGAAAAAGAATCTCAAAAGTTCACTGAGGAGATTCATTCCTTCAGAGTTAGACTGGAGCAAATGGAAGCTAATGACTTTATGAGAAATCAAGATGCTGTTAAGCAGATCCAAACAAATGAAAGATTAGAAGGCAATGTGAAATATCTCATGGGAAAAAACCACTGACCTGGAGAATAGATCCAGGAGAGACAATTTAAAAATTATTGGACTACCTGAAAGCCATGATCAAGGAAAGAACCTAGAAATCACCCTTCAAGAAATTCTCAAGGAAAATTGCCCTGATGTTTCAGATCCAGAGGGCAAAATAGAGGTTGAAAGAATCCACAGATCACCTCCTGAAAAAGATCCCAAAAAGAAAACTCCCAGGAATATTATAGCCAGGTTCCAGAATCCCCAGATCAAGGAGAAAATACTACAAGCAGCCAGGAAGAAACAATTTCAATATTGTGGAAACACAATCAGAATAGCCCAGGACCTGGCAGCTTCTACACTGAGGGATCGAAGGGCATGGAATATGATATTCCAGAGGGCAAAAGAACTGGGAATGAACCCAAGGGTCACCTACCCAGCAAAACTGAGTATTTTGTTTCAGGGGAAAATATGGTCATTCAGTGGAATAGAGGACTTTCAAGCATTCTTGAAGGAAAAACCAGAGTTGAATAGAAAATTTGACATTTAGATGCAAGAAGCAAGAGATGCCTGAGAAGGTAATCAGGGAAAAGAAATCAAAAGGAACTTATCAAAGTTGAACTATTTACATTCCTATATGGAAAAGTAATATCTGTGACTGATGATATCTTTCTCACTATGAAAATAATGGAAGAAGGGGGTGTGGTCATATGAATACATATGTGAATGTGTGTGTATGTGGTTACAGTTATATATGGATAGAGGGCATAGGTTGAATTTGTTGGGAAGGGAGACTACTCAAGGGATGAAATTATGAGGTGAGAGAGGAAAGTGGCAAGAGGAGATGGGGAGAGACATGGTAGGGTAAACTATCTTATGTAGGGGAAGTGGTTGCAAAGGAGGGGGAGAATAAGGAAGGCTAAAAAGGCAAAACCACATTCACATTGAATTTGGTTCAGGGAGAAAATGACATACATACTAAATGGGATATCTCAACCTGCAGCAGGATAGGGGGAAGGGGGATGAGAGGAGAGATGATGGATGGGAGGGCATCCTTGGGGTGAGGGGAGGTTGGAAGTACCCACTATAGAAGAGGGACAGGATCATGTAGGGAATGGACCAGGTGGGGGGTGGGATGAATGGGAGGGAATTATAAGCAGCCTTGTACAATATATCTACCATGATAAAGTTTTGCATAGCTAGACATGTACAACATATACTGAATTACTTATCTCCCAGGAAGGAATGGGTGACAAGGGAAGAAGGAAATGGATCTGAAATTTGAGGTCGTAACATTAGATGTTTCAAATATATATAAATACTATTATTAATACTCTTTTGCCTATAATTGGGAGATAAGATGTGCAGGCATTGGGACACAAAGATTCACCTTCCTCTAATGGGAAAGTCGATGGGGGTATGGGAGAAGGTATGGGAGAGAGCAGATTGGAGGAAGCGATATCTTGTGGGACTGCTATTCTGGGAGGTTGGGTAGGGGAATAATCGGGGGAAAATGATTGTAACTCAAAATCTGGCGGAAATGAATGATGTAAAACAGAAGTTAATAAAACATTTGTTTAAATTAAAAAAAAATTTAAAAAAATAGCAGCAGGGGCTACCATTGAAGAATGCTTGAAAGTCTTCTGTTCCACTGAATGACCATATTTTCCCCTGAAACATGATACTCGGTTTTGCTGTGTAGGTGATTGTTGGTTTGAGCTCCTTTGACCTCTGGAATATCATATTCCAAGCCGTTTGATGCCTCAATGTAGAAGCTGCAAAGTCCTGAGTTATCCTGATTGTGTTTACACAATATTGAAATTGTTCTTCCTGGCTGCTTGTAATATTTTCTCCTTGATCTGGGAACTCCAGCACCTGGCTATAATATTCCTAGGAGTTTTCTTTTGGGGAATCTTTTTCAGGAGGTGTTTGGTAGATTCTTTCAACCTGTATTTTGCCCTCTGTTTCTAAAACATCAGGGCAATTTTCCTTGAGAATTTCTTGAAGGGCTTTTTCTAGGTTCTTTTTTTTGATCATGGCTTTCAGGTAGTCCAATAATTTTTAAATTATCTCTCCTGTCCTGTTTTGTAAGTCAGTGTTTTTTCCAATGAGATATTTCATATTGCCTTCTATTTTTTCATTTGTTTGGATCTGTTTAATAGTATCTTGATTTCTCATAAAGTTACTAGCTTCCATTTGATCCAATATAATTCTGAAGGAATGATTCTCCTCAGTGAGCTTTTGAGATTCTTTTTCCATCTGGCAAATTTGGCTTTTTAAAGCATTCTTCTCCTCATTGCGTTTTTGAGCCTCTTTTGTCATCTTAGTTAGTCTATTTTTTAAGGAGTTATTTTCTTCAGTCAGGTTGTTGACTGTCATTTCATAATTTTCTTGCATTGTTCTCATTTCTCTTCCTAATTTTTCCTCAACTTCTCTTATTTGATTTTCAAAATCCTTTTTAAGCTCCTCTATGGCCTGTAGCCAGCTCATATCTTTTCTTGGAAACTTTTGGTGCAGACATTCTGATTTTGCTGTCTTCTTCCTGTTCCATGCTTTGATCCTTTTTCTTCCCAAAATAGGAGTGAAAAGTTGGGTTGCTCTGTTTGCTTTGCTTCCTTTGTCTGCTCATGTTGCCACTAAATTATGTGACTTTTGGGCTTTTTGCTACAGTAGATCTCTGCTACCAGAAAAGGGAGCTTTATCCCAAATGCTGAGGTTTTCACAACAGCTGAAGGTCTTAGTTGGGTGCTATCTCTGAAGCTTCTACCTGCTCTGGCAAGCTAGTCAGACACCCAAGGACCTCCACCCTAGACAACAATCCAGATCCAAGCAGGTTAAAGCAAGAATGATTACCCCTCAGACTGGTTGCTTTATTCCCCTACAATCTCCAGGCCAGGAGCTGAAGTTGTCAAATGGCAACGGCTGCTCTGCCATGATTCTCACCCTGGGGAAAGGCTAGATCACATTTTTTCCCAGGTTCCAAAGTCCACACTGTTTTGACCTCTCACTTTGTCCTTGGCAACTATGGGTTGATAATTCTGGAAACTGCCATAGCTGCTGACGATCTGAAGTCCCTCCAGCCAGCAACTGGTCAGTCTGCCCTTGGGGATAAGACCTCTGGCTCGAGCAGGGCTGGGGTCAGCTCCCCGATCACTGTGCTGGCCACTTGCTGCCAACCTGCCAGGCTGTCCTCAGCAGGAGGTTTCTTTCTCTGTATCATTTTGTAGGTTCTGTAGCTCCAAAGTTTGTCTAGAGTCGTTTTTACATGAATTGGGGGAAATGGGAGCCTGAGCTGTGAGCAAGTCCTGTTTCTACTCTGCCGTCTTGACTCTGCCCCCTGGGAAAATTATTATGCCATTTAAATGCAACCCTATTTGATTAAAAGTTGTACATATCCAAAATATTATAGGACACCATTAATTCTCTAGAAATGCTTAAGATGGTTGCCAGATATTTCTATTTCCTACAGGTCCCAGATCTACCTAAATCATTCTTGTTTTGGGTTGCCACACACAAAAACTCCCATTGAGTTCATCTCTGGCTTCAGTTTGGAGTTATAGTTATTCATATATAATGCAATCTACATTGCTTTCAAGCTACACTCCTGATTAAAAAAAAAAGGTTATTTTTGTAATGGGGTTCTTGTGTTGGAAACCTTTGTTAAAACATTATATAATGTAAATCTTGCAGAATTTGCAAAGAGGGAGCCACATTTCCTTTAGTGATCACTCTTCTCTACCAAACGACATAATGAATTTATTCCTAAAACTATTTCAAGTCTTTTACCTTGTTCTTGGGAACAACAATCTCCATTGTACAAATGAGGAAATTGAGACTCAAAGAGCTTAAGAACAAGGAGAAAATAATTACACAGTCATAAATTGTGGATGTCAGATGTGACCTGTATCTACCTATTTCTGCCTATATTTGAAAAGAATCCTCACTATAACATACCTTACATACTGTCAAAATGAGTCTAGATCATCTCCAAGGTGACTTAACCTATATCAAGTCATGTTTTTTCACTTTCTGATATAAAGCATAAAAACATATCCTCTTATATTTTACCTATGCTCCTGGTCTTGCCTCCTTGCATCAAAGAGGATAAGCCTAAATTTAGTTCCATGTAACTGCCATTAAAATACTTGAAAAGAAATTTCATGTAGTCACTAATTCTTCTCTTCTCTAATAAGCATCTTGCCTATAGGGATTTTTTTTTCCTCTGTTAACTTGTATCCCCATTCAGTACATAATAGGTTTTCAATAAATGCTCACCGATTGGTTGATAGTAATTTTCAATTTAAGATCAATGACTTACAAAATAGTTATATAGAATCATTGATAGAATATGATAGTTAAGTAGATGGACTTATGTAAATGGAAGGTTGAGAACTGAAAGTATTGCACAATATCGCAAATGCAAAGCAATCAGCAGTCTGCAATGATTTTTTGGACTCATGCCATTTACCACAAGACTTGTTGATTCTCTAAAACTTAAAACTCTAAAATGAGCCTTACTTTTTTTTTTATTTGTCAAAGGGAGAAAGTAATGTTTGTGAAATACATATTTTGGGAGGATTTTTTTAAGGAAAGTAAACTTATCTTCTATTTCAATATGTTTAATTTGTAAGAAAGAATTTGAATTTATGATCTCTTATGAGTTAGAGGAAGAGCTATGACTTCCAACAAATTTTTCTTTCCATCATACCATACTGTCTTTTTCTAATGAATGCAACTGTTTTTCTCATGTTAATTTTATTACTTACCAGGTTCTGTATCTTATGTAGGAGCTAAAAAAACCCCAATAGTTAAAATTATATAAATGAAATATTATTTTTATTAATATCCATTATTTTGGGGGGAGGGAGTTAAAGTAGATTTTTAATGGGCATGCTTTCTGAAAAGTCTTTTAAAAGATGTTCATCAACTTTAGATCCCTATAAAGGCTCTAAATTGAATCACTTTTGAAGTCACTTACTGAAAACTCTTGTTAGCTATGTAAAAGTTCATGAGCTTAATATAGCACAGACTTTTTTTTAAGTTTTGAAATATATTTTGTGGTTAATTTTGACAAAGCATGACTCTTCCTTATTTGTCTATGAAACTGAGATTCTATTGTTGCTGGTAATGTGGAAAAGGAGTGACATTGATAATTGAAAAACAAATACATTCCAAAGACAGAACTAACATAAAAATTTGTCAGCTTCCTCATGCTATTAAAATAGGTAAATTGTGAAATGAGCAAATGGAAATTTCTTCTCTTTTTATGTGAAATGATGAATGTCTAGAAATTGTTAAGCCTCAGGCATGTGCCAGTGAAAGGGTAGATATTAATAATAAAAATATAAAAGACAGCCTCCCTTCATGGAACTTAAATTCTAATAATGCAGTATATATACATCCTGAAATAGGGCCAAGGGAAACGAAATAGAGAAAATTCTGAAATGTTAGGCTCCTTCTAGATAATGATGGACTTTAAATGTCAAGCTGAGAAGTTTGCATTTTTTTTTTGTTCCATTGGGTCTAAGGCATTTAACTAGGCAATATACTAAAAGAGGCCTTTGTTCACTAAAGTCACATTCCTGTTGTAAAGATGACACTTCAAATCCTGCTCCAAAAGCCCCAAAGGAAAATATGAGTGGGTTACAGGCCATAGAGGACCTTAAGAAGCAGATAAGAGAAGGGGGGGAAAATTGGGAAGAGAAATGAGAAGGATGCAGGAAAAGTATGAAATGAGAGTCAACAGACTGACTCAGGAAAATAACACCCTAAAAAATAGACTAACTCAAATGGCAAAGGAGGCCCAAAAGGGCAATGAGGAGAAGAATGCCTTAAAAAGCCAAATTTGCCAGATGGAAAAAGAATCTCAAAAGCTCACTGAGGAGATTCATTCCTTCAGAGTTAGACTGGAGCAAATGGAAGCCAATGACTTTATGAGAAATCAAGATGCTGTTAAGCAGATCCAAACAAATGAAAGAATAGAAGACAATGTGAAATATTTCATAGGAAAAACCACTGACCTGGAAAATAGATCCAGGAGAGACAATTTAAAAATTACTGGACTACCCGAAAGCCATGATCAAAGAAAGAACCTAGAAATCACCCTTCAAGAAATTCTCAAGGAAAATTGCCCTGATGGTTTAGACCCAGAGGGCAAAATAGAGGTTGAAAGAATTCACAGATCACCTCCTGAAAAAGATCCCAAAAAGAAAACTCCCAGGAATATTATAGCCAGGTTCCAGAATCCCCAGATCGAGGAGAAAATACTACAAGCAGCCAGGAAGAAACAATTTCAATATTGTGGAAACACAATCAGAATAGCCCAGGACCTGGCAGCTTCTACACTGAGGGATCGAAGGGCATGGAATATGATATTCCAGAGGGCAAAAGAACTGGGAATGAACCCAAGGGTCACCTACCCAGCAAAACTGAGTATTTTGTTTCAGGGGAAAATATGGTCATTCAGTGGAATAGAGGACTTTCAAGCATTCTTGAGGAAAAAACCAGAGTTGAATAGAAAATTTGACATCCAGACACAGGAAGGAAGAGATGCCTGAGAAGGTAATCAGGGAAAAGAAATCAAAAGGAACTTATCAAAGTTGAACTATTTATATTCCTACGTGGAAAAACAATAACAGTGACCGATGAAACCTTTCTCATTATGAAAATAATGGAAGAAGGGTATATGGGCATATGAATACATATGTGAACATGGGTATATATGTTTATAGTTATACATGGATAGAGGGCAGAGGTTGAATTTGGTAGGAAGGGATTATACTTAAGGGGTGAAGTTATGATGTGAGAGAGGAATGTGGCAAGAGGAGAGGGGGAGAGACAGGGTGGGGTAAACTATCTCATGTAGAAGTAGCAAGGGGAAGTGGTTGCAGGGAAGGCGAAGAACTGGAAGGCAAAAAGGCAAAACCATATTCTCACTGAATTTGGCTCAGGGAGAGAATGACACACATACTAAATGGGATATCTTACCCTGCAGGAGAGTAGGGGGAAGGGGGATGAGAGGGGGGGATGATGGAGGGGAGGGCATCCTGGAGGGAGGGGAGGTTGGAAGTACCCACTTTCAAAGAGGGACAGGATCAAAGTAGGGAATGGACCATGTGGGGGGTGGGATGGGTAGGGAGGGAAATACAATCAGTCCCTTACAATATATCTACTATGGTAATGTTTATGTTTTTTTTTTTTTTTTAAAGCAATTGGGGTTAAGTAACTTGCTCAAGGTTACACGGCTAGTCATTATTTATGCGTGGGTGCTCATTTTCAGAGGCCGGATCTGATTTCGGGTCATCCCAACTCCGAGGCCGGCACTCTTACTCACTGCGCCACCTAGCCGCCCCTTTAGGGCAATTAGGGTTAAGTAACTTGCCCAAGGTTACAGGGCTAGGTTTTTGTTTGTATGGATTAAGTGTCGGAGGCCGGCTCCGAACTCAGGTCCTTCTGATTCCAGGGCCGGCGCTCTATTCACTGCGCCACCTAGCCGCCCCCTATGGTAATGTTTTGCATAGCTATACATGTACAACACATACTGAATTTCTTATCTTCCCAGAGGGAATGGGTGACAAGGGAGGAAGGGAATGGATCTGAAATTTGAGGTTTTAAAATTAAATGTCTCACATATATACTATTATTAATACTATTTTGCGTATAATTGGGAGATAAAATGTTCAGGCATTGGGCACAGAGACTCACCTCGCCCTAATGTAAAGTCGAAGGGGGTATGGGAGAATATATGGGAGAGAGCAGATTGGATGAAGGGACATCTTGTGGGACTGCTATTCTGGGGTGGCGGGTAGGGGAAACAATGGGGAAAAATTATAACTCAAAATCTGGCAGAAATGAATGATGTAAACCAGAAATTAATAAAGCATTTGTTAAAAAATAATAAAGGAAAAGATAATAATAAAGAAAAAAAAGATGACACTGAATTTTTCAAGGCTATTCCCACAAACTATTTGCTCTTCCAGCCACTCCCAATCAGGAGAAGATTTAAATTAGGCTTTCTAATGGATTACATGTAATGATCAGCTAAGCAAAGGAAGAAGGAACATTTATTAAGTGCTTACTCTATGTCAATACTATAGTAAGTGCTTTACAAATATTATGAAATTTGATTCTCAAAAAATCCTGAGATGTAGGTGGTATTATCCTCATTTTATAGTTAAGGTAACTCAGGAATACAGAGGTCAAGTGTGTTCCCTAGTATCATACAGATAAAAAGTATCAGATTAGGTTTGAACTCAAATCTTCCAGACTCCTACCCCAGTTCATTATATACTGTGCCATCCAGCTTCAGGAAGTCTTTAAAAAATAAATTTTGTGAACCTGAAGCATTCTACCAATGTATGATTGTATTTATTATCTATATAATTGGAACAAAATACTATATTTGCGAAGTCACTTTCCTTTTTTAAATAATGTACTAAATACAATAAAAATTGTAAGAAGACCCAACTTTCTCAATGGAACTTGAAAATTGATACAGATTGAGTGTAGACAAATGTGCAAGCAAAGAAGTATCTAGATGAAGATTTCTGTACGTGGTAATAAATGAGGCTAATACACTTTAAAATTGATTTCAAGATGGTAGAGTGTTATGCTTATAAATCACAACAGTTGCTGAAGTCATTTGGGCCTATAAGATTTTTCAGCTCATCCTGACTAACTTACTTAAAATTTATTTTCTCAGCATTCAAACCTGAAGGTAATTAAAATGTTCAAGTCAGATGATATCATGTATTACCTAACAGTACTTTGTTTCTAAATATGATATTGAAACCCCAATGTGCAATACAAACTATGAAGAACCTAATCAAAATAAAACTAAATTCCCTGTAATTCTCAAGGGTTTATAATTGAAGCATCTGCGTTGGGGAGGACAACACTGGATCAAAGCAAATTATTAGATTGGTTCTCAAGTTATTGGTAGCAGCATGCCACACAACTCAATTTATGGTGCTGGCCTTGGAGTGAGGAAGAAGTGGACATGCTGACACAAACTGACCAGTACAAGTCACTGAATCGCTCAATGACCTACATACCCCTTTAATAATATATAAATTTACAAAGATAGTGTGTATCTGAATTGGTAAAGGTATGCTATCATAAAGTAATTCCCTGTGCCACTGAATTCACATATCCAGTCCTTATCTCTATTCAATCATTATTATAACATCCAACATGCCATAGGACTGCCATCATTTTAATGCTCACCAGAAATGTCAAAATCAATTTATTGTGAATTTTTAATAGAATGCTTTTGGAATTCTTCCCTTATAATAAGAGTCAATAGAAAAGGAGAATTGATTTATAATTAACTTTGCGGGCTTACTTAAATGCCATAAAATAGGACAAATATCCTATTTTTAGCTTTTTAGATGAAAGAAAAGTCTATTTTCATGAGATCATTTCTTTACGTAGTGACCTTTGATAGTCAGGCCTGTTCTACTTCCCATAAGTTATAATTCAAAGTATTTTATTTCCTTTCCACAAAAGACATTATAATATATTGGTAACCAGTTTTATTGCAAATCATTTCTTCCTCTTCTATACTATTATACAGCACACACAGAGCAGCTGTAGTGCTAAAACCACAATTACCATAATACCCTTCAAATCCTGTGTTGCTTATAGAGCCTCCCCAAAGTCTTACTCAATTGATTAACTCCAACTGATTTACCACTAAACTATTCATTTAATATAGCAATCCACAAAGCAATTTGGATCAAATGCTTCACAATAGAGGGAATAACAATATCAGGCCAATAAATGACATCATAGGACAGTTTTGGAAGTAATGAAAAATAACTTTCAGTATAGTCAAAATGTTATAACAGAGATCTGAGTCACATGCACATACATATATTCATGTATGTGTACACACACACACACACACACACACACACACACACACACACATATATATATATATTATTCCTAATAAGCAGTACCTAAGGAAATTCTCAGTTATTGAAATAAATGTGGAGCTTAAGTTGTCTCAAGGTCTTTTAAAATATTTATTACTTTTTGAAGTTCTTACAGTCATATATAGATAACAATTTAGGGCATAGTTAAAATCATTCCTAGGTGCTTCCAGAAATCAGGTTCACCTGGCATTTTTAAAGCCTGACTAATTAATATGATAGTCTATTATAATTGCAAAGGTTTGAAATTTTGGATAAATGTATGATAACTTTGACAATGATAGCCTCATAAAGCCTTGAAGATGACAAGCAATGTCATTTCTTCAAATTGTCAGCTTCAATGAGCTGGTTGATGAAAAGGATAAGGAGTAGAAAATGCAATTGTTTCCATTTTCTCTTTTGAAATATGTGAATAGAGGGGTCCTTCGCGGTGCTCGGAGGGTGCGGACGTGCAGAGGCTCACTCGGCTCGTCCTGGTCCAGCTGCTCTCCTCTGCCAGGCCCAGCCCCGCTCCCGCCTCCCCGCGTCACCGCCCGCCGGAGCCGCCGCCACTATGCTAATGTTCGTGGTGCAGACCAACGTGCCGCTCTTTGGTGCCCGATTCCCTGCTCAGCGAGCTCACGACGCAGCTGGCCAAGGCCAAGGGCAAGCCCGCCCAGTACATCGCAGTGCACATCTCAGCCGATCAGCTGATGGCCTTTGGGGGCTCCTCGGACCCGTGTGCTCTGTGCAGCCTGCATAGCTTCAGCAAGATCGGCGGGCCCCAGAACAAGGCTTATAGCAAACAGCTCTGTGAGCTGCTCACCAAGCACCTCAAAATTCCCGGGGACAGGATCTATATCAATTACTACAACATGAACGCGGCCAAATGTAGGCTGGAACGGTTCTACCTTCGCCTGAGTAGCCCCCTGCTGTGCCCGCCCTGGGCCCTGGCTTGTCCCCATTTGCTGTCTGGTCACTCCCTTGTTCTTATGTAGCTGAGAAACAATAAACTGTTTTTAGGTGGGAAAAAAAAAAAGAAATATGTGAATAGATAAATGGGATCCACCCTTGAAAATTTTCTTCTCAGCTCTGTGTTTAGAACACTTGTATCTGCTAAGTTACTATCAATTCTCTTTAGGAAAAACTTACCTCATAGTGAAATGATTCTCTGCGTTGCTCTGGTATCAAATAGGTAGGCACAACCTCCATTAAAACATGAATGCCACTCCTGTAAAAAAAAAAGAGAGAGAGAGAGAGAGAGAGAGAGAGAGAGAGAGAGAGAGAGAGAGAGAGAGAGAGAGAGAGAGAGAGAGAGAAATATGTGAATAGAACATGTTTTTCCCCAACTCAGTTTGGATTGAAGAACTTTACTGCAACCATGCTCAGCATGGGAAAGAGGATGTGACTACTTATCTCTCATTGGCTAAGAAAACTCTTAGTCTTTGACACTGCATACAGTTTATATAATAGAGATGTTGTGATTATATAATATAGATAGTGATTATATAATAGAGATGTGATTACATTTGTTTGAAGAACTTTGAGAGTGTGTTAAGAGCCTTTAGAGGTGAACATTTTTAAGGGGAATTAAATATATATGGAGAGTCAGGTACCAGCATGTTACTTTATTCTCAACATTTGCAATGCTACAGATAGCTAAGAGAACTCCTCCCAATCTTTCACTATTTTCTTATTTAAATTGAGATATTCTCTATTTCTCAAAGAGTTAATTTACTCTAGCACATTTTTTCTTTGGTACATTCTCATATGTATTAGTTCTCCAATTTCTGTTTGCTGCTTACTTTGATAAGTAATCTTACTAGTTATTCATAGTGGTCTTTTGTATTATCAGAATTTGATGGAAGGGAGCTAAATTAGTGATAGGAAATTAAGTATTGCCTTTCACTTGAGAGTCATCAAATTAGTTTTTTTTCCAGGTTTTTTTCCTTTCCCCTGAGTACCAAAATAGCATAACCCTAGGCTACAAATGTTTGAGATGTGGTAGGTATAACTTCAGTCCAATACCCTTCTTGGAAATAAGCAAGGGAAGGAGTAAGAAACTAATCATAGTCTTTCTATCCCCTACAGAGGCAGAAATCTCATTCTTCCTTATTCATAGTGTGAGTCAGATGTCAGATCAGCTATCTATTCTTGACAAATGTCATATGTTGAGCCATATCTTTGTATATGTCTCAGTGTGTATATCCTACATAACTGTTAGTTTTCTGAGATAATCAAAGATAAAGAATTGCATTCTTCATACCGTATCTTTGTAATCAATCCATTAGGACTGAAGACATGAAGAAATGTATTCCTTGCAGTTGAACTTACTCGTTTTCAGGTCTCTTCTTCTGCCTCTTCCATCTCCTTTTCCCTCCTCTCTTCCCTTCCTCTTTTTCACATAGAACACATGGATAATTTATTGGAATGTGTTAACTAGAAAAAAAATGTCTTGCAAGACTTCTTTCAACACTTTTAAGTATGAAATTTAGACCCAAATAGTATTGGGATTCACTATATTAGGTGAAATAAACCATTATTTCAATGTCTGTTCTGAAATGAATATTTTTCTGTGTACTTTTTGCAAATGAGTCCCAGGATAGCTATAATTATTTGATTTTGTCAGGCAGCCTCCTTGTCTTTGCCTTCCCATCAGCAGCCACACTACATTCTTTTATGCCCAAGTAAGAGATATCATGGCATAGTACAACCCTGATTCATTCTTAGGAGTGAAAAATCGCCATTTTTCCATGCTCAGAGTTATTAATCAAGGACATGCTTTCTATATGCTGGTGGTGTCATAGCAGAATCCCTAACGGTACAGAAGTCATGCTCAAGTGACAGCTGGGAGACAAGTAGTAATTGAACATATTTAAAAATCCACCCCATGTACTGAACAGATTTCAATGTCTGCTTTGTTTAAGGTCCACTGAGTTGTGAAATGGCTGCTTCATTCACACAGATGTTAATATCTCCAGGCTCTTCTCTAGCTTTGTAGCTTCTCATTTACATATTTGCAGTAAGTTTGCTGTTCATGAAGTGAGACACAGTTCCTTGTCACTCTCTTTGTTATAATAATGCATGTTCAGGACTAAATACGAGCAACTGTAATTACACCTCATTAAGGCTTAAGAAGAAAAATAATAAGGAACATAGCAATAGGTGTTCAGTCACCAGTGCTTCATTAGTTCCTTTACTGTTTAAATACCTGGAGCTGATGAATATAAATTACTCATAAAAAAAAAAAACAGTTTCCAAAGTTCTTACCTAGTTCCTTGCTTTTCTGGAAGGAAAATATTAACAGTTGATGTAGTGGAATACTATGATCCTGTATATTTTAATGCTATGTATATGTGTATTCTGTTTAATAATAAACGGTTTGGAATTTTTGTTGAACTATTATAAGAAGTCCATTTTTTCTAAATGTAACAGAAGATGCTCAAATGAATTCCAAATAGGCAAGTAGTTAAAGATCTATAATATTGCTAATATCCAGAGATGATATTGTTTGTTCTTGGAATTTCTTTTATGAATCTTCTTAGGAGGCAGAAAGTGCTCATATAGTCTGTCCTGTTCTGTTTTTGTTTTGTTTTATTCCATGACTTTGCTGAAGATATATCTGTCATGCTTAACAGCTTTGTAGATGACAAAAACAAGTGGGAAGGGATATTTACTACATTTAATGACAAAGTAGATTCCCAAAAATATTCAACTGATTGGAATGATACACTGAACTGAAAATGATAAAATTTAATAGAATTAAATGGAAAAATGTTGGTTCAAAGAATCAACAGCTTCACATTTTGGTAAGGACATTTTAAAGTTGAAAAACCTCTACAGCAAAGAACTAAGAGATCTGAAGACCACACCATTTCAGGTTGAAAATGAGGAAATTGATGATGGCTAGCATAAGGATAGATTTAGCTGGGAACATTGTTTTAAAGTATTCAAGGTTATCTATGGAAGGCAGATTATACTGTTGTGTTTTGCTCAAGAGGACAAAGTAGGAGCAATGTATGGTAATTACAAAGAAGGACAATTTGAATTCTATTTGAGGAAAAATAAAGAAACAAAGCTTCCTAACCATAACATCTGTCCAAAAGTGAAATGTGATGCTTCCAGAGATAGTTATTTTCTGATCAATTGATTTTATACCAAAGACTGAATTTAGACTTAGAAATCATACGGTCAGAGATTTATAATAGGAAGGTTGGAAGAGATCTCAGAGGCCAGGAATAGTTTAGATTGAACTAAATTGTCTCTGAGATTCCTTACAAACTTGATATGTTGTGACTTATTTTGGCATTGTATCTATCTTACTTGTAGTACAACTGATCTACAGTATCCATGACTTGAATTATTCAATATGTTACTAGACTGACTCTTTGTAGGTGAAATGTCCAGGTAAACCACCTTATGTACTTAATGGTGAATAGAGATGCCATGCTGTTTCTATCAAGATTTTTATTGTCAAATAGTGGTATTGATTTGTGATTTTTTTCCCAAAGGAAAGGTAGAAAAGTTTTAGAAAATGATCTTCTGGTATGTAGTCTCCCCATTTTTAAATGAAGTATTTCCTGACTCAGTCCAAATAGATGAATCAAGCTAACTGTATAGAGGAAAGTATGCTAAAAATTTGTGAGGCATTTTTAGCTCTATAATTATGAACTTTATGACCTTAGGCAAGAAGGTATATCTCCTTTTCTCTATTAACTCATAACTCACAGAAACATTGTTAGAATTAAATGAAATTATATATTTGTATATGTGCCTCAAGAAATATTAATAAAATATTTTTCTTCGGTGATTTGAAGAGGTAAGGTGCTATACAAATTTATTTTTTAATCTTTTTAAATGTGATATGAACTCATGCAGCAAATCCACACTTTCCTCAGAAAATTTATAACACAAAGTCACACCTGATAGCTTTTTGCTTCCTTTAGCACACTATATTTTAGGACTAAAGCATACAAAAATTATTTCTATTGGAATTACTCTCTTTATTCCCCTCCATATGTATTCATTTATCCTTTAAAGTAAAATGCAATTCATCCCTGCTGGTAATGACTGATTTGTGTTTTTCAATTCTACAGTATTCATTTTGTACCATAACTATCACTTTTTCTTTATAATTTGGTCTTAAATTTTACTTGTCTGTAAATGATTCTATCATTTTATTTATTTATATGATTTTGACTAGACTGAAAGCTCTTAGAAGGCAAAACAAAACAAAACAAAACAAAACCTTATCCATTATGTTTCATATCCTCAAAGACTAACAAATGTAGATCTCAGAAGTCATTTTGCAGATGAAAAATCTGAGGTTCAGAGATACTAAGTTATTTGCCCAATGTCAGACCAGTTGGCAGTGGTAGTGCCAGGTTATAAATCTGAATGCATATCCTATAACTCTAAATCAAAAACCTTTCCTACTGACCCATGATGTTTGTGCCTAGGACAGTGCTAAAATTGCATTGCTAGTTATAAATGGACATGAAAATACAGCTCCTCAAAGGGTCACATAGGATCTGAGAAGTCTATTAACCAATCAATAAGCAGCTATTAAACATTTACTATGTACTACATAATAGGGTAGGCCTTCAGGATTCAAAGAGAGAAATGACACAATTCCCGTTTTCAGAGACCTATTGGAATTAGAGCCTGAAGTAATGTAATGCTCATCTAATCAAATCCCTTTCATTTTATAGATGGGGAAAGACCTAGAGTTAAGGTCACTTTCCCTAGAGCACACAAATAGTTTGAAACAAAGATGGAATTTGAATTAATGTCTTCTGCTATCAACTCCCTGACTCTTATACTATGCTGTTTCTCACTTATTTAATTAACCTATCATAATTAAAATTAAACGGGGGCCATTCTCCTTTTAGAATTGGTATAAAAGGCATTTCTATAGATTCTTGTTGTTTCTCTTCCTCAAAACTGCAACTAAAAAATCTATAACTAGATTTTCTACTTTTAAGATGACCTTACAATTTTGCTACAAAGGGATTAAAATTATTCTGGGTTTGATTCACGATTTGAAGTCTTAGCCTTAGCTAGTGTAAGGAACAAGGGGTTGAAAACAGAAACACCTGGGGGAAAATGTATAATGATGATACCTAAATTTAGCTTGAAAGAGAGAAAGGATACATGCCCAAAACAATACATTTAAACATATGTATTTGCTCAATTATTTCAGTAAAATTACCTACTAAGTTGAGTCAGATTCTCTGATGGGGAAAAGATACAATTTACTTTTTTTCTTTAGGATCTAGATTTTCTTATTGAATAGTAAGATTATATTTTTATCCATTTAATACAATTCTAAAACATTAATATTTATATAATAGGTTACTATATTTTATCTTCACTTAAGTTGAAAGTTTTGATTAAGTTTTTCAACAAAACACATTATAAAAAATAAAGTGATTGTTTTTAATTCCAAGGTTTTGGATTTTTAGTGAGAACAGTTGATACGCAATATATGATAGAATGTAATACACATTCAGTTTTATTTCATGGTGTGAACACTGCCCAATCAATTTGGATTGTCTTCTTTTCTTTTTTTTTTAAAACCATAACTACAATTCATCAAGCTGATTCATTATCATTAACCTTTTTCGACTCTGTCTATAATGGTAATGGTATCATTTAATGTACTTTTTTTTTTTGAAAAATTTTAGTTCCATCAATTGGAGCTGCTAAAATTTTATTGGAACCAAAAACATGAAAATCCACAAATAGAAAGAGAATGCAGAGGAGAGCAAACAATATCTGTCCTTAAGTTTGAGGTTCCATTTTATGACACCTACATTTAAACAAAAATGATGGTGATAGTTAAAAGGAACCCTATTGAAACCACATTGTGTCTGTGGCTATGAAATATAAAACACACATTACTTCTCTGTGTGTTGGTCTTTATGTCTCTCTTTGAGAATAATGCTTTCATTATTGGGTAAACATAGGTGCATTTTGATAATAACTTCTTGATAAGTTGACTCTTTATTCCCTCACTTTATAAGCCTACAATGCCTAGAATACAATTAGGGACACAATAGTTTTTTTCATTCTCAGATTTACATGTCTTTTAAAAGAATATCCAAGTTTGATACAGAAATCATTTATCAAATGTCTGTTATTTACAAACACTATACTGGGCTCTGGGGATACAAAGAAACACAAAACAAACAAACAAACAAAAAAAACCCAACAGTCAGTGCCATTAAGGCTGCCTTACATTCTTCTGAGGATGCTGTATGTATACAGATAAGAAAATACAAACCTATATAAAGTATTTCAAAAGAAGAGCATTAACAACTAGGAGGAGGGACAAAAAGAAAAAAAAAAGCTTAATTTTAGGGGTGGCTTCAGGACTGTCTTTTGAAAAAAAGGAACAGATTCTAAGAGGTAGATTTGAGGAGAGAGAGCATATATTGTGTTTCTAGATAACAGTAATGAAGCATTTTACTAATTTCATCAATTATCAGAGAAAAATATTATACTTATGTTATTCTCCTCTTGGTGATGTTTAATTATAATTGAAAAAGGCTTTAAAGGAAAAAAAAACTCTTGGGTAAAACTTGATCAAACATTTTTTAAAAATAAGTATTCAGCTAATTACAAATTCCACCCCAATCTATGACAAAGTTTACCGGTAAATCAATCCCCTCTATAATAGTTGGGTTTATCTGAAAAGACCTATTAGGAATTTCTAATCAAATGAGGCCATGTATAGTATATAGAGTGCTGGATCAGGAGTAAGGAAATTCAGTTCAAAGCCTACTATCAAATAGTTGCTAACTAAGTGACCCTGAACAAGTCACTCAGTCTTTGCCTTCCTAACTTTTCCCTTCTGCATTATTATAGTACCTCCGATAGTTTTTTGCAAGGTTCAAATGATATTAATAAAAGTCTTTGCAGAACTTAAAGCATTATATAACTGCTAGTTATTATTAATTGACATGACTATAGTTGCTCTTTTTTGGCAATCATGATAAATCAAGTAATCAAATTAATCATGAATTCAATTAAATCAATAAGTCAAAATTAATTCAAATAAATAATTTGCTATATGTACCTAAAGGACACATCTTACCTAATTTTTCACTCTTAGAGGAGATGTTTTAAGGGTTACATTTATAGCCCTAACAATGGAAGTTCTTTATACCAAAATTTTAATCATTTCATTTGTCAGATAGGTAGTTACTTAATGATTTGCAGAAAGTGGTATCTTAGAATCTATAATCCTAGGCATACATTTTACCTGAAAAAAATGTTCTCTTCCTGGGCAAAACCCTTTCCTAAAAATGCATTATCCTTTCTGAAAGTCACAATTCCTCCTAAAATTAGCCTCTTGAGTGTAATCATCTTACTAAAATAGATGCTAAAAGGTATCATTTTATTATTATTATTGTTATTATTTTATCTTTTTAAAAACATGCACAATTATGATGAAGATGCAAGTAAACTTTTCTTCTTAGGAAATAAGAAAATGAGAAGTGTTCTTAAATACTTTATTTCAATTTTTATTTTTTATTTCAACAAAGTAATATCTTATTGCACAAGTCAAAAATGTTAAAGGAATCTGATCTATAAAAGGAACATTTTAGCTGTTGTCATGTCATTTTTGTCAGCCTTGTCAAGTATGATAATTATAGATAATATATATGTGTGTGCACTTATGTAAACTTTATAAAATATGACTAGATCACATGTTATTCTTCCTGTTTTAGTTATAATGACTTGGAAATTTTCAAAGACCAAAAGATCTCCCCACTATCAAAAAAAAACCCAAAAACTAGACTCATGATTTGAAAAAGTCTTCTGTTTCTAAGATCAGTGAATTTTCATTTTCTTCCTTCACTTTTTTCTTCATTCCTACATTCCTTATTTCCTTCCCTCCCTTTTATGTCTGCTATTTCTTCTCTTTTCTTTCTTCTTCCCTTCCTCCCTTCCTTCTTTAATGAACTTGTAATTTCATTAGTTTAAAGATAGCTGGGTTCATAACTTACTCTATCAATGGAGATACACATCATCTCTGAAACTTAGGCTTAATGAGTTGTCTGATTTACTTAAAGGTTCTGATTCACACTATTAATATGTGCCAAAGATGGCACTTGAACCTAGATTTTCTTGTCTCCAAGAACAGCTCCCTATACACTATACAATATTACGTTTTTCACTACTCGAGATTAAAGCAAATTACCAATCACTCTTTCATAAGCACCACCTCAGTATTAAAATCGAGATACCAGGTAAATCCACTGATTTTTGAAAAAATTAAAATCAAATATGTAAACATAACTGATATTATTTTATGGGTAGTCCTTATGTCCAAAATTAAAATTAACATTAATAAAGATTTCTATTGTTGCTGTCATTCTGTGATAATTTTTAAAAATGTGTATTTGTTTCAGGTAGATGGAGAGGGATGGTCACAATAATTTCTTTCTGCCCTTTCATCCTACATATTCTGATTATATAATGTCTCATCAGCTATGTAAAACTCAGCCTATTACTCTGTTAGTGACCCCCTCCCCATCAATATCATGTTAACAGTAAGAAAGAGAAGCTAAGGTCTTAAATTAAAAAAATAAAAAAAAAACCTCCTTCCCAAATTTCATAATAGATGGTTCTAGAGAAATAGAATCTATGGCTTCTTAACTAATCACATTTCAATTTATTTAATGACTACCAAAAACTACTTATTACTTATAACCAATGTAAGTCATTATGTTGTCAAGTTAATCCAGTGACTTTTTAAAAGACTAACATTTTATCAGAAACTTTGCTTAAGAAGTTTGTCAGCCATTTGGCTAAAAAAGAAATTCTTCTTAACCTAACTTTATGACTTCTACATATAGTCTTCAGAAAACTTCACATAGAGTGACATTTTAATTGCTAACATTTATATCAAATTCATTTTAGGAGTAAGGATAAAGTAGTTTAATAATTCACCAATTTGAAGACCCAAAAAGAACTCATATAGGCTCTATTGTGCTAGTTAAATATATTTTATTTTACTGTATAAACTTTGAAAAAAAACTCGAGCATTTTCTGTGCTTCAAATAAAAACAATAAACTGATTAAAAGGAGAATTCTAATCCTTGCCTCCTTAGGAAGGAGCCAGTTTCTGCACTGTCCTATACTTTGGAATCTTAGGAAATTGTTCCCTTCTTTTATAACCATTATTGTGTATGAAGTCTGATTAATAAACTCTTTAACCCAGAAAAGATTCTTCTTAATAAATTTACTTTGTTTCAAATGTTCAGTTGTTTTTTGGCTATTTTTCTTTGTTCAGTGGATATAGAGTGGTAAACCTGGAGTCAGAAGAATCCTCTTCCTGAGTTCAAATATGGCCTCAGACACTTACTAGCTGTGTGACAAGTCACTTAACCCTGTATGCCTAAGTTTTCTCATCTGTAAATTGAGCTGGAGAAAGAAATGGCAAACCGCTCCAGTGTCTTTGCCAAGAAAAGCCCAAATGGGGTTTAAAAATTCAGTCAAAACTGAAAACAACTAAATAGCAAAAAGAACAGCAGAAGATCAAATACCAATTGAGCATTTTAAAACAGATTATATTCTCCAGAAATTCTATAGGCACATGGCAGATATGAGCAAGCTGAAATACTAAACAAACCCAGACTGAAGAGGAATAGGAGCAAATGATATTATCAGGATGATGTAAAAAAAAAAAAAAAAGATAGTTTGGTCACATGTTGATTGTGAGGGATGAAAGGCTGAAAGTCCCAGTGCAACCTTTATACCTCATAGTGACATCAAAATTGTAGGAAGTTTTCTGGGACATTGGGTAGATTGTGTCTAGACAAGAGTCTTTTTAATTGGACTTGGACAAGAATCATCTAAAATTCATTGTGATTTGTATCTTTGGAGAGTATACCCAAATTGATAAAGTCAAACTCGTTCGAGGTTTTGTGATTTGTGAAATTTGACTATCATTCTTTCTTACAAACAAAAAACAATAGCAATTATAAAAATAATTTTAAAAACAGCATGTATGCATAGATGCATGTACATATATACATACACATCTATACATACATATACATACACACATGCATATGTATATGATTTGCAAACAATTTTAAAATATTTGTCATTTGTTCCTCAAAGCAAACCTGGGAGGTATGTGTTAATATTATCCCCATTTTACAGAGGAATAAACTGCAACAAGCACCTGTGGCCTTGAATCTGCACATGACCTTCTAGGTCTTTGGTTGCAACCTTTTGACTGAGTACAAATTTTACAAAATAAATCCTTTTATTAAAGGAATTTGTTCTGCAAAGTTTGGATTCAGTCAAATGGCCACACTTGAGGACCTAGAGGGCCACATATGGCCTTGAGGCAGCAGGTTCCTCACCCCTTGTTTAAATGAATTGCTCAGCTTGTAAACATCTAAACTAACTTTGAATTTGTAGCTTCCTGACTCCATGTCCAGGCATTATCCACTGCTTGCAAAGATGAACAATTTTACTAGAACACCAAGATTTATAGTGGCTTTGTATTTCAACTCAACATATAAATATTACTGCTGTTTCATATATTAATGGTTTTCATGCTAGTACACTTCCTAGTAATGAGCTACTTTCTCTTAATTGAAATGGTCTTCAGATGACAGATGCGTAGTACCTTGATGGACCTTTACTTGAAGATCCTCTAACTTCTTATTTTAATTCTTATTTATGTGTCTTTTATTCCTACACTTTTTTGGTGGGGTGCTTGGGGGTACTAAGATCCTGAAATGGTGACATACAGGTCCTGTTTCTCTGAGGGTGGATTACATCTTTCTTCATAAGTCCAAATCTTTCTAAATTTTTCTAAGTGCATCAACTCTTCATTACCTACATCACAGCAATATTCCCTCTTTATCCCATTCCCATTAATCTAGACACACTTCTAATGCCCTTATCTTATTCTCTCATCTTCATATTTATTTATAAATTTAGAAGACTTTTATTCCCTTTTAAATGTATACATTGTTCTCTCTTTAACTTAGATCTGATGTGAGTAGGATTCTCTCCAAAAATCCCTCCCTTATCCTCTCCCTCCCTCCTCATCCCCTTAGCCTTTTATTTCTTTCTGAATTTAGAAGACTTTTATACATTTCTGGAACACATACACACACACACATGCATATATGCCTAAACATACACACACATATATAAACATGTACATGTTTATATATGTGTGTGTTTGTATATATGTATGTGTATATATGTTTGTATTTTTATGTGTGTGTGTATAAAATTCCATCTTTCACCCATTCCCAATGAGAGTAGGGTTTCAGAACTACCAGCCCTCCTCTCCCATCTAATTCTTCTGTGTCAGTTTTTCCTCTCACACCTCATTTGTATAAGATTATTACTCTTTTTATCTTTCCTTAAATAGTTTTACTTTTTAGAATCATATCATACTCAGGTTTACTCCAATCTTTCTTTTCAACTACCCAATTGCTAACAATGTTAGACATATGTTTTACATTTCCTCATGTAAAAAGTAAAGTCTGTCCTTATTGAGTCTCTTATTTTTAGTCTTATATATTTGTCTAATATTGTTTAGGATCTTGTAGTTTTTATTCAGCTCAGGTCTTTTTGCAGCAAAATCCTGAAAGGTTGGCAGTTCATTGAATGTTATTTTTTCCCATTCAAGATAACACAACTTTTCTAGGTAAAATATTTTTGGCTGCACCCTCAGTTCTTCTACTCTGTGATATAGAGTGTTCCAAAACCTGCAGCCTTTAAATGTTGCCACTGATAAATGTTTCATTCTAATTGTCATTCTACCATATTTGAATTGTTTCTTTTTCTTGTTGCTCATAATATTTTCTCTTTGAACTGCAGGTTTCAAATTTGACTATGATATACCTTTACTTTTCCTTGTTGGATATCTTTGAGGTAGTGATGGCTGAGTTTTTCTGTTTTTTTTTTTTTACCTTCCCCTCTTGTTCTAATGCTTTAGGGCAATTTTATTTAATTATTTCTTTTATTATTGCATCAAGATACTTTTTTTGATCATAGATTTCAGGTAGTACAATTATTCTTTTTTTAGTTTTTTTAAAATTTTTTTATATTTGAAACATTTAATTTTAAAACTTTGAATTCCAGATCCATTCCCTTCCTCCCATGTCACCCACTCCTGCTGGGAAGATAAGCAATTCAGTATATGCTGTACATGTATAGCTATGCAAAATATTACCATAGTAGATATAGTGTAAAAGACTGCTTATATTTCCCCCCCACCAATCCCACCCCCCACCTGGTCCATTCCCTACTTTGATCCTGTCCCTCTTTAAATGTGGTGCCTCCAACCTCTCCTCCCCCAGCATGCCCTCCCCTCCATCATCTCTCCTCTCATCCCCCTCCCCCCTATGCTCCTGCAGGGTGAGATATCCCATTTAGTAGGTATGTCATTCTCTCCCTGAGCCAAATTCAATGAGAATATGGTTTTGCATTTTTCCCTTCCTGTTCTTCCCCTCCCCTGAAACTACTTCCCCTTGCTTCTTCTACATGAGATAGTTTACCCCACCCTGTATCTCCCCATCTCCTCTTGCCACTTTCCTCTCTCACCTCTTAACTTCACCCCTTAAGTATCATCCCTTCCCACCAAATTTGACCTGTGCCCTCTATCCATGTATACCTGTAAATATATATAAACACATTCACATATGTATTCATATTCCCATATACACTTCTTCAACTATTTTCATATTAAGAAAAGTTTCATCAGTTATAGTTATTGTTTTTCCATATAGGAATGTAAATAGTTCAATTTTGATAAGTTCCTTTTGATTTCTTTTCCCTGTTTACCTTCTCAAACATCTCTTGCTTCTTGTGTCTGAATGTCAAATTTTCTATTCAACTCTTGTTTTTTTTTTCCTTTAAGAATGCTTGAAAGTCCTCTATTCCACTGAATGATCATATTTTCCCCTGAAACAAGATACTCGGTTTTGCTGGATAGGTGATTCTTGGTTTTAATCCCAGGTCCTTTGCCCTGCAGAATACCATATTCCATGCCCTTCAATCCCTCAGTGTAGAAGCTTCCAGGTCCTATGCTATTCTGATTGCGTTTCCACAATATTGAAATTGTTTCTTACTGGCTGCTTGTAGTATTTTATCCTTGATTTGGGAATTCTGGAACCTGGCTATAATATTCCTGGGAGTTTTCTTTTTTGGGATCTTTTTCAGGAGGTGATCGGTGGATTCGTTCAACCTCTATTTTGCCCTCTGGGTCTAAAACATCAGGGCAATTTTCCTTAAGAATTTCTTGAAGGATGATTTCTAGGTTCTTTCTTTGATCATGGTTTTCAGGTAGTCCAATAAATTTTAAATTATCTCTCCTAGATCTACTTTCCAGGTCAGTGGTTTTTTTCATGAGATATTTCACATTGCCTTCTATTCTTTCAATTGCTTGGATCTGTTTAACAGCATCTTGATTCCTCATAAAGTCACCAACTTCCATTTCCTCCAGTCTAATTCTGAAGGAATGAATTTCCTCAGGGAGCTTTTGAGATTCATTTTCCATCTGGCAAATTTGGCTTTTTAAGGCATTCTTCTCCTCATTGCCTTTCTGAGCCTCTTTTGCCATTTGAGTTAGTCTATTTTTTTAAGGTGTTATTTTCCTGAGTCAGGCTGTTGACTCTCATTTCATACTTTTCCTGCATCCTTCTCATTTCTCTTCCCAATTTTTCCTCCACTTCTCTTATTTTGCTTTTAAAATCCTTCTTAAGGCCATCTATGGCCTGTAACCAGCTCATATTTTCATTTGGGGCTTTTGGTGAAGGAGTTCTGGCCTCCCAGTCTTCCTCCTGTTCCATGCTTCGATCCTCTTTGCCCCCAAATTAGGAGTCTAATGTTGAATTTTTCTGTTTATATTGTTTCCGTTGCCTAGGCATGTTGCCACTTAATTACTTGACTTTTGGCCTTGTTGCCACAGTAGGACTCTGCCACCAGACAGGGGAGCTTCAGTCCCAAACATTGGGGTCTTCTCAACTGCTGGTGGTATTAGTTGGGTGCCCTCCCTGAAGCTCCCACACACTCTGGCAAGCTGGTCATACAGCCCAAGACCTCCACCCCAGACTGTAATCCAGATCCAAGAAGGTTAAATCAAGAGGGATTACCCCGAAGACTGATCACCACATCGCCCTACAGTCCACAGGCCAGGAGCTGAAGCTACAAAAGAAGCTGCAAAATGGCAGCTCTGCCAAGGCTCCTCAGTGGCTTCTTGCCCCCAGGGGAAGAAGCTGAAGTGCTCCCAAATACTGGTCCCAAAGTCCATAGGGCATTAACCTCTCACTTTTTCCTAGGGACCTATGTGTTGATGATTCTAGAAATGCCACAGCTGCTGGTATTCTGGGGTCCCTCCATCTGGCTGCTGGTCCAGAAGCCCTTGGGCTAAAGTCTCTGACTCACATGGTCCTGGGCTCGGCTCCCGAGAGCTGGGCTGGAAGCTCCATGCAGGCTGCCAGGCTGTCTTCAGCAAGGGTTTAGCTTCTCTTTGTCCTTCTGAGGGTTCTGGAGCTCCAGAGGTTGTTCAGAGTCCCCTTTTACATAATATTGAAGTGGTGTGTGGTGGAGCACTGTAGAAGTGCTCTTTCTAGTCCACCATCTTGGCCAGTACAATTATTCTCATGTTTTAACTTAAATTTCTTTGGATTTAAGGCCAGGTCTCTATTTACTCTGCAATCCTGCCTGTTTGTCTTTTCTTTTCTATTCCTTTACATGGAATTCCAGCATTGGAAGTAACTTCTGGAACTCATTTGTCTAATCCTTACATGATGAAAAAAAATCTTTTTTATAATCTTTATAAGACCATATATTTTTTTTCTGAAGGCTTCAGAGTGGGAAATCTCCTAAGGCAATACATTCATTGTTCAGATAGTTTTAATTATTCCAATATTTTCCATAGATTGAGTATTTATAGTAACTGAGTATTATGCCTATGTTTTTGTTTTTGTTTTTTCTGGGTACAGACGGTATAAGACCTAATTCTCCTTCACATTTTATATTGCCTAGTTCTTCTTTTATACAGGCTAACCATCTCCTTTTCCTTTAACTAATACTAGTATAGTTTGGATTGCATTGCTATTTTAATTTCATGTTGTGTTGTTGTGGAACCCTCTCAAAGAATTCAGAGTCAGATCACCACTAATCCAAGTAGAGAGGCATTTATTGAGAATTACACGTCTCATGAAGCAGGCTAAGTTTCAACAGAAACCAGCCACTTCAGAGAAAGCAAGGTGGGTTTTTATAGGGTAAAGATGCAATTACATAATAGAAATTATGAATATTAAAAAGGCAGATGGAGTTTATTAAAAGATTAGGTAATAGGGGAGGGATTGCAGGCACAGTGCAACTGTGCATGTGATTACCCACAATGTGTATAGAAAAACCCATGGGGGGCATGCATGTATGATAATGATATGTTTTTTTAGTGTTTTACCTTTTATTTTTTTAATTCTTATTTTTTTTGAAATTTATTTTTACTTTTCAACATTCATTCCACAAGATTTTGAGTTACAAATTTTCTCCCCATCTTTCCCCTACCACCATGCTAAGATAGCAAGCCTACTGAATATCCCTTCCCCAATCTGCTCTCTTTCCAGTAGGGCAAGATGGATTTCTATACCCAAGTTCCTGTGTATCTTATTTCACATTTGCATGTTAAAAATTTTTAGCATTTATTTTTAAAACTTTAGTTTCCAGATTTTTTCCCCTCTTCCCTCCTCACCCACACGCACTGGGAAGATACTACATTATAGGTTACACAAAATGTTTCCATAGTAGTTATATTGTGAAAGACTAACTATATTTCCCTACACCCTATCCTGCTCCCCACTTATTCTATTTTCTACTTTGACCCTGTCACTTTACAAAAGTATGTACTTCTAAGTACCTTCTTCCCTGAATCTTGTCTCCCTTCTATCATCCTCCCTCTTTTACCCTTCCCCCCTACTTTCCTGTAGGGTAAGATACCCAAATGAGTGAGTATGTTATTCTCTCCTTATGCCAAATTCAATGAAAGTAAGGTTGACCCATTCCCTTTCACCTTCCTGTTCTTCCCCTACCCTGTAAAGTTTTCTCTTGCATCATTTATACAAAATAATTTGCCCTATTCTATCTTTCCTATTTTCCTTCTCATTATATTCCTCTCTCACCTCTTAATATTTTTTAGCTATAATCATTTCCTATTCAATTGAGCCCATGCCCTCTGTCTATGTATACATGTATACATATATGCAAACACTCACACATGTATTTATACACACATACACCCTTCTATACATACATATATATGATATGTATAAATATATACATATATATTCCCTTCAACTATCCTCATATGGAAAAAAGTCTCATGACTTACAATTATTATTTTTCCATATTGAAATATAAATAATTCAACTTTAATAAGTTCCTTATGATTTCTTTTTCCTGTTTACCTTCACATGCTTCTCTTCTTCTTCTATTTGAAAGTCCAATTTTCTGTTCAGCTCTGTTTTTTCATGAAGAATACTTGAAAGTCCTATATTTCATTGAATGACCATGTTTTCCCCTGAAGTATTATACACAGTTTTTCTGGGTAGGTGATTCTTGGTTTTAATCCTGGTTCCTTTGACATCTGGAATATCATATAACAAGTCCTTTGATCCCTTAATGTAGAAGCTGCTAGGTCTTGTGTTATCCTGATTGTGTTTACACAATACTCAAATTGTTTCTTCCTGGCAGCTTATATTTTCCCTTTGACCTGGGACTCTAGAATTTGGCTATGCTATTCCTAGGAGTTTCCTTTTGGGTTCTTTTTTCAAGAGATGATTGGTGACTTCTTTCTATTTCTATTTTGCCCTTTGGTTTTAGAATATCAGCGCAATTTTCCTTGAGAATTTCTTGAAGGATTATTTCTAGGCTCTTTTTTTTATCATGGCTTTCAGGTAGTCCAATAATTTTAAAATTATCTCTCCTGGATCTATTTTCCAGGTTATTGTTTTTTCCAATGAGATATTTCACATTACCTTCTATTTTTTCATTTGTTTGGATCTGTTTTTAGTATCTTGATTTCTCATGATGTCATTAGCTTCCATTTGCTCTAATATAATTTTGAAGGTATTATTCTCTTCTGTGAGTTTTTTAAATTCCTTTCCTATCTAGGCAATTCGACTTTTTAAGGCATTCTTCTCATTGGCTTTTTGGGCCTCTTCTGTGATTTGAGTTAATCTATTTTTAAGGTGTTATTTTCTTCAGTATTTTTTGGCTCTCCTTTAGCAGGCTAATGACTCGCTTTTCATGGTTTTCTTGCACCATTTTCATTTCTCTTTCCAATTTTTCCTCCACTTCTCTTCCTTGATTTTCAAAATCCTTCTGGAGCTCCTCCATGTCCTGTAACCAACTCATATTTTTCTTCGAAGCTTTTGATGCAGAAGTTTTGACTTTGATGTCTTCTTCTTGTTTCATTTTTTTATCCTTTCTGTCCCCCAAAAAAGATGACTGTGCTTGGCTCCCAGTGCAGTAAGATATACCCTTCCTGTGGGCCTGCAAGGCTGCCTTCAGTGGGAGATTTGTTTCTCTCTGTCACTTTGTGGGTTCTGTAGCCCTATAATTTGTTTAGAATCAAATTTCCTGGTATTGGAGGTGGTTTGGAGTGGGAGCTGAGAGAGTTCCTGTTTTACTCCTACATCTTGGCCATGCCCTGATAATGATATTATAATAAGCCTTTTTTACATCAGAAGTTCACCTAAAGACAACTTTTGCTATTACTTTACAGGAGCCTACTTAGGGAAAGTCCACTCTATTGTTTTGGGGTCCATATCCTGCTTGGGCCTCCCTGGGTTGCTATTTTCATATTAGTTAAGTATTGTGATCCTGTCTGAAACTAGAGGGATGTGGTTGTGGTTGAGTGGATGTACAGACCTGTTGTTGGTGTGACAAATATGAGTTCATGGACTCAAATATTGTTCTAGTGAACAATGAGGCATATATTAAGATGTTAGGATATTGAGTTGGTGTGGGGGTGGGGTGAGTTATTAGTTGTAGCAGCAAGCATCCCAGCATCCCCAGAGTGGCTGCCAACACAGGTTCTTAGATCTGCTTTTCAAAAGGAAAGCAACTCAAAATAGGTTAACAAGCTTTCTTTAATCAAACAAACATATATAATTTACCTAGTTCAGGGGAAAAAGGTCAGCACCCCAAACTTCAGAGTCTACAGACAGTAGTTTCAAAACAGAGAAAGAAATAGATCAAGCATACGGGTTTCCAAACTGTCCAACCATTACATCAATACCAAATCACAGTTACCAAAGAGGGAAGCATCAACTGGGTTTTCAAAGCCAGGGGACTCTCAACAATGGCTTCCCAGACTCTCATCTGGTCAAATCACACAACACTTCTCAAAGTGAGCCCCAAAGCAAGGCCTCAAATCAGGGATTATATAGTCTTCTCCTGGCTCAGAGAATGTAACCACCCTCTTGACCAATCACACAGCATCAAGGTGTGGTCATTCCTGAAAACCAAGCCTCCTACCACAGGCTCCATGTGACCACATTCAGCCTATTAGGAGGCAGAATATACTTTCAAATTAAAGAAGGTTCTCAGAGTCATTTAAGTCAATCAAAGTCTCTTAAGCCAATCAAAGGGCCTAGGGGCAGGGAAGATCTTCAAATCTGTATTTCCATTACACTAGGTAGGGACAGTGAGTCTGTTATTCAGTGGGGTCTATAATTAAGTTTGAATATTGGGACTGGGGGTAGCTTTATTAGGATTCTATCACTATATTTAATTATATTTCTCTGTTCCTGTAGATACTCTCACACTTATCACTGTCTTTCTTATATTGTGTTGAACTGAATACAATACTAAAGATATGTTCTGACTGAGATAGAGTTTAGTGGGGATCATAACCCTTCTTCAGGATGCTATACCTCTTTTAATGCATAGTAAGATTATGAAATATTTTTCCCCTGATATATTGTATTATTGTCTAATATTTAGTCTGAAGTCTGCTGAATGCTACAATTTTTTGTCACAGGTTGTGGTTTGTCCTTCATTATGGAAAAGGATCATGACCACTCCCAGAAAAGAATAAGAAATAACATATTCAGGAATCATATTTATGTGAAGGTATGATTCTAATTTAGAAAATAAAATTAGTTTGATATCATAAAATCATTCTCTTCCCTTTAAAGAAATGAAGTAGAGTTATTAGATATAAAGAGAGAAGGCAAAATTCTTCAGGGAAGCTGTACAGATACAAAGCACAGTGCCCTTCTCTTTTGTAAGAACAGAAAGTTACCAAATGACAGATATATTAGAATTGGGGAAAATGTTCAAGTTACTGTTGAATTAACTGACCTAAGATTGCTGGGCTTGGGAGACATTGAGTCATCTCTAAAAGAGGATACAAGAATAAACTAGGCAGATTATTTGGTCAAGAATAAAGACACTTCCCAAGGTACCCTCAGTCATTCTTTATGGACTTTTTACACATTGCTGCTTTGTAATCAATGCTCCAGCAAACCTACCTATTTGCTTTTCATCTGTACTATATTCCATTTCCCAACTCTGTATATTTACTTAGGATGGTTTCCATTCTTTCAACACTCTCTTTCTTCACCTCTATCTCTTGAAACCCCCAGCTCCCTTCAAAATCCAGTTCAAGTTCTGAGTACTTCAAGAAAGCTTTCTAGATGCCCCTAGAACTTCCCATCTACCCATATAATCTCATCAACTTTTGTAAATGTGTTTTCAATCAACAAACATTTATATTCCCCATAGAAGATAAGCTCCTTGGGGTCAAAATTAATTTTAGTGCCTCACTGATCAATCAACTAAACTACAACAAGAATGGCAATAGCCACAGTAAGTAGAAATAACAATTAAAAGGCAAGAAATAATGAGATAAAATGGAGACAACAGGATAATTGTAATAGACATGTATTCACTCACTCATTCGAAAATTCAATATATGAAGCCTTCCCAAGTACTTAGCCTCTGAATTGAGGATATTTAAGGGAAAACCTTATGTCTTTCTTGACTTCAACTTTTTGGGGGGATTAAAGTTGGTGAAACATAACACACATATGTGTGCATATATGCACACACATGCACATGTGTGTATACACACTTATACATATATACAGATACATACCTACATATATGTAAAGAAATTATATGTTCTTGTAGGATACTTGATATTTTTAGTGCATATATGTGATTTAGATTTTTATCTTCGTGTTATTTATCAATATTATTATTAAGTGGTAGGGATATAAAAGTATATTGCTATGTATTTAAGTTTAGGGAAAATTTTAAAAAAGCTTTAAGCCTCAGTTTCCATAAGCACATGGTCATTTATTCTTTAATCCATTGATGCTTCTCAGATTTGTCACATAAAGAGAAGCTTACTCCCAAGAATATTTTCTGATCACTGCTTGTCAGGTTGGTCTATTCCTCAGAAGTTCATTGCTGTGCTACATTATTTGAACTTATGTTCTAGTGTAATTAAGAGTTAAATACCCACCTAATTGAGACAAAATTGAGGACAAAGAAGATTTACGACTCAAATTATCCAGAGAATTCCACCTGTGTCAACTTAGCCTTTGTAATGTTTGTATTATGAAATATTAAGACTTTCTCTACATACCCCAACATGAAGGCTTGGGCAGTTTTCTGAATAATTCAGATGAAATACCAGCTCTGCTTCAATTATCAGAGCAATTAATGGCAAAGCAGCATTTCCCCCTGAGTTAGGTAATAGCAGCTCTGTAGATTTGGCTTAATAATTCAAGTGACAGCTTTCCCAAGTTAATATTAAGAAGACACTTTCATTGAAATGGTTACAGATGCATTTAGTATGAAACTTATTCACTACATTGTTATGTTATGACACATTACATACTTTATAGTACCTTGAATCATATTATGTCATCTATTATATATAAATTTTCAGTAAGTATATTGAATAGAAGAAAAAGGAAAAAATATCTAAAATAAATATATTTTTAATATTAGTAATACAACTTTTGTATGTTCTATAAAAAGGTCTAATTCCATAAATAACATAAAAATGCAAAATAAACACTTATGTGCTGGAATGTAAGTATTTTTTCCCATACTTATTTATTCCATTTACAATGATTTATCTAGAAGTGAGAGCTTTTTTTTCTTTTAAGATTTAACTTCAGACTTGGAATTGTTCTCTTTCTAATTTTAACAATTATAAATGCCCAAAACATTTGCAACAAACTTTATGATCAATAGGGATCCATTTCAGAGTTTTCCTATAATGTTATAACACTTTAAAAATTTAAGTGTGTATGGTTATTACTTTTTTAATTTAAGAAAGAAAACATTTCTTTTAATCTTCATGTAGTACAAATGGCTCATCTTTCCCACCCACAAGCACACACAAAAAGAGTTAGCTGCTTAGCAAAGATCACTTTTACCATATTTTTACTCTCTTGAAAGATGCTTTTCTTGACATTTTTTTCTTACAATGAAAAAAGAAACAAAAATATTTTAAAAGTTAATCTATGAACCTTAGGAAAGATTAGAAATTTATGTTAAGAAAAAAATGGGTTCAATTCAATATCCTTAGTCAGTTTTGAAATGCCAAATGGTACCTACATTGCACAGTGGATGGAACACCCTGAAAAAGACCTGGGTTAAAATTTCAGCCTTTTATTCTTACTAGTTGTGTGACCTTGGGCAAGTCATTAAACTGTTGTTTCAGTTTCACCTTATGTAAAATGAAGACGATAATAATGACACCTACCTCTTCCCAGCGTTGTTGCAAGGACAAATGAAATATTTTATGTTAGCAATCATTGCCCTATTTGTGTGTGTATGCTTGTATATACATATATATACATGCACACACATGCATGCACACACACATATATAATATAGGTCAATTTCCAAAGGAGGTAAATAAAATATGTGGTTATTTGAGTCTCCTAAAGAATCTATTGTTTAAACCAATATTTTCTTGCAAATTTGAATTTCGAGTAGGTAAAATTTGTCTGAGTATTTCAATGTCTCATCCTTCAAGTTGATGGGATATCCTAGTTCTCATGCTTCAAGTTGATGAGATATCCTAGTTCCCAGAATGATTGTAGTGATTGACCTTTACAGCCTTCCTTCTATAGAACAGTGACACATAACAATCATGCTTTCTCTAAATGCCCTCTCATTATATCCCTCCCATCACCCTCCTTGTCCTCTCTAAACATCCCTGAAGTATCCACATGATATGTGAGGATTCAAACTGAATATAAGACTGATGTTTGGCTTTAATTATCTTTCTTTGAGGGCCTAACAAACTCTTTTTAAGAATGTGTGACATTTTCTATGCCAATCACAAACCACATTAACTTCCTTGTCTGTGTTTTCCTTTCCTAATTGTTGGGGAATTTCAATAACCAGAACATCTATTATGTACCATCATAATTTTGAATTATTTATTTGTATACACATGATTTCAGTCTTTTCCTCCCTAGGTGATATTAAGTAGAAAATGTGTAGGTTTAATTGAATTTAATATATGTGCTATGACCTGTAATTTATAACTTAAGTACCATGGTATAGAGGGAAAATGATATTAGCATGAAATAAGGAGCCATCTCTTCTTATTCTGAATTTGTGACTAATTTGCTTTGTGATCTTAAGAAATTAATTTATCATTTTGTCCTCTACCACTCTTATAAAGGAATAATGATAACAGACAAGATTAGGTACAAATGTCTACTATTCTTTAAAAGATTCTATCACCATGCATCTGGTTGCCATATATTCTAATTTCAAAGAGTTTTACAGGAAATTAACACTCTCAAAGTGAGGCACTCTAGTGGATAGTCTTGGATATGGTATCAGATTTTTTGGAATTCTGTGTCTAAAAGTATCTAAGTGACTTAGGGCAAGTCATTTTTTTTCTTTGTCCCACATAACTCATCTCTAAGGGAATGTTGAGCTTGAAAATTTCTATAGTATCATCACTGATTTATGGGAAATCTAAATAAAATATAATAATTTATAATTTAATATATAAAATAATATAAATGTAATATGATAAAAAATATACACAAGAAGCAAGGAAACAAATTCCCCATATTACAGTAATAAAATATTCTGATATGGAAACTTCTAGTCCTATTTTTTCCATTTACTAGCTGTGGGACCATTGATAAATAATTCAGACTTTCTCTTCCTCATTTTCCTCATCTGTAAAAAAGATATAATAGGGGTGGCTAGGTGGCGCAGTGAGTAGAGCATCGGCCCTGGAGTCAGAAAGACCTGAGTTCAGATCCGGCCTCAGACACTTAAAACACACAAACAAAAACCTAGCCGTGTGACCTTGGGCAAGTTACTTAACCCCAACTGCCCTCCAAAAAGCAAAAAAAAAAAAAAAAAGATATAATAATATTTATGTTTCCTATTTTATAAAGTTACTACTGTGAGGATCAAATGAAATATCCCAATTAAAGTAATTGTTAGGACCTAAAGTGTTCCACTTATGAGAAGCAGCATTGTATTATGGATAGTGGACCAGTCTTGCAAACAGAATGAATTTGGTTCACATTCTGCCTCTTCTATATATTAACTAGTTACCAGAGGCAAATTAACTAATTTTTCATTCCCAGAGAAAGCTCTTTAAGGATTTAAGTGACAGATAAGTCTCCCCTCTGTATTGGTGGAGGAAATTTCCACATTGGGAGTCATCAGTACAAAGGATATCACAGACATAACCAGCCCAGACTGACTAAATCAATTGACCAAGCAATCAAATGCTATAAAATATAAGAATCGCTGAATTCTAGAAATATCATTTATTCCTAAACCTCATCAGATTTGTAAATGCTCATACTAAATAATATTCAATAATAGCTAAGCTAAGCATACTTATATTAAGAGATATTCAATAATAGCTAAGCATCTCAGTTTTTGGAGATGTTCAGTTCCCAGGTGAGTCATTAGTACTATTTTCCCATAATTTTCTTGAACCAATTTAACACAGGAAGAAGAGAATGTAGACAGTGATAACAAAAACCAGGATGATGAAATGTACTTTTTTTCAAACAAAAAAAGGCTGTTTCCATGATTGCACTTTTGATCTTCATACACCCCTACATTTTCATCTTCTTTTTTGTCACCTTGATATATGGCTGTGTCTTTCAATTAATATTTGTCTTAGTACTGTGCCTCTGTTCTTCATACCTGCATCCTTTCATATAATCTACAAAGAATTCTACTTTTAGCCACTCCCAGTTAACATTCACTTTATTTTACTTTATGGCATTTTATTTTGCTTTAGATTTGTGACAATTTTATTTTAATGTGATTGTCAATATCTTTATTGTGAAAATTTAGCACATTTATTAAGTTCTTACTGAATAAAAGCATGCACATATTATAGTATCATTTCCTCAAGAATATAAATGTTTTATTTCTTGATCTCAGGGAGTTTCCAAGCTAAGGAAACTGGCAATATTCAGGTCGTATCTCCATGATGCTACATTTCTGAGTTAAAAATTGGAAAATTTTAAATTTTCTTCTAAATAGAGAAGACAAAAGTTCATGGCTACTTATCAAATCAGTGATTTTTCTTGGTACCCCTCAAGACTCTGTACTTCAAAGACTGCTTCTTCTAAATGGATCCTTAATTCAAATTCTAACAGAAGTACCATCAGGTATTACCCAGCTGCCCTGTGGCTATCCTGTACACCCATTGTAATACTCCAGGAAGGCTGAGTTTTCAACTGTTACAATTTGTTCTACTAGAGATTTCCCACTCTCTGGGATTAGTTCTTTTATTCCAGCATGGAGTAAATTAAAACAACAACAACATCCCCTACAACCTAGAGTAGACATTTGTTTTAGTATTAAATGTCTTCCCTGGAGAAGAAAAACTAAAGTTCCATCAGATGTTGTAGCCAGGCAGACCTAAAATCCAAGGCTAACTCTGACAAGAACAGCATGGAATTAAATACCTTTGTAAAGCAGATACACTGTCAGCCTCAGGGATGCTATTTAAAGCTTAAATGTTCCATTTTCAAATTACTTTGGGAAAAAAATTCAGCATTTGATACTGAATAAAAGACAAGGATAAAAGTATTAGTGAATGAAAATAAGTTCATAAAAATGAAAAATAACAGATATCAACAAACTCATATCTTAAAAACAATAATAGAAACAGGAAAAAAAACTTCCTAGATAATAATAAAGTTTTAAGCACGATTGTAACAGTTTCTTTCATATGGCAAATATGCAGAGAAATTTGTTTCCCCCTAAATTGACATTTTTTACTATCTTTGACCATCTTTTCCCAGATGGAAAAAAAAAAACTCAAAATGTAATATAGGATCATAGGTTTAGGCAGATTAATAACAGCTTTTAATCTAATAGTTAATTAAATTATAATAGCACAAAATGTTTGATGGGGTAGAAACTTTTGAGATCATCAGGACCAATTGGAGCTTGTTTTATTTAATGTTGGAATATTGATGTTTTCCTCTGAAGTCAGGGCCTGACAGAAGGCAGGCTAAAAGAAGAGCTTTCCTGTATTCCTTAAATAAGGGTTATGATAATCAGATTCCTAGTAAAAAAAAAAAAAGCAGGACTTTTTGTTTGTTTGTTTGTTTTGTTCCAAAGTTATAATTTCATGTAAATAGGGAATTAATGATATGGTAACTCCTTTCATAGATGATGCAAACTAGCAATTAAAATCTACCTGGTATTCTTAGGTATTGTCTATGGCAATGAAATGTCAAGTAACTTTACCATGGCTATAGAGCTAATATGTGTCATATATGGGATGTAGGACTAGAACTGATTTTGTTCTTCTAAAACCAGTCCTCTAGCTCCTGTGCCCACATTTCCTCTCAAGAGAAAAGTCTTACCCTCTGAATTTCTTGTTAGAATAAATACATGTATAAGATTAAATATATCCAATTTTTAAGAAATTGAAATTCAAAAATAGCTATTAAACATCAAATTTGTGCAAATCAATATGCTAAGCATTAGGGATACAAAGACCAACATTATGTTTTTAACCTTTTTCAATAAACATACAATTGTGGAATCGAATATATAATGGATAAGTATACAAAATAATTTGAAGAGGAAGAGACCACTAACAACCATGGGGTGATAGGGAAGGTATTCAGTAGGAAGTGGTACCCAAGCTCCTCTTTGAAGAAAGCTAAAAATTCTAAAGTGGTTAGTATGTTTCAAGCATTGTGGACTACTGGTATAAAAACATGAAGGTATGAAAAAGAAAGAAAATTTCCGGATAAGGTAAAAACCATCTAGTTTGTTTGGAACTAGAGTATATAAAGGGAAGAAATGTGAAACAAGTTTGTAAAAGTAAATTGAACAATATTGTGCAAGGTTTTCAATGCCAATGTAAGGAGTTTGTATTTTATCCTAGAAGGGTTATGATTCCAATATTGTTTAGCAGAATAATAACATGATCAGATCTATGATTTAGGGAGATTATTTTGGCAATTGTGTCACAGATGAATCATAGAGGATATGTGTAAAATACAGAGAAACATCCTTCAAAAACTGAAGGAATAGGCTAAATGATTTGCCCATAATCACACAGTATTAGTACAATACTGATGGAGATGCACTATCCATCTATTAAAGTGAGAGAGGAGTCAAAAAGAGGTGCTATCCCCATAGAGTTAGTAAAAATCAACCAAGTATCATTCTGTTTGTTATAGTTCTTACTGCTGTCAAAGACCATGGTTCCTTGCCCTCAAAATAGCCTAGGATTTTCCCGTAGACAATTCCTTTGATGAAATGTAAATGTTAAGATTTTCTTTGATGGTGAAAATAAGCTTATGAGTTCTCCTTTAGGCATACCACAGTTTCTGAAGAGAAAAGAATAATAAGGACAAGTGACTCTTCCTTGCTCAAGACCATAAATATATAAGTAATGCCCACTTTCTGATAAAAGAGATTAAACTGCTGGGGAAAAAGAAAAAACATACAGATTTTAACAAGATTTTCTATATATAAATATGCTATAACTTATATTTATGTACTATTTAAATATATGAAGTAATGGCAATGCTGAATCCATTTCATAAACAAAGCTTTATTGTTCTAAGAATATCTAGCCACTCGTTCTGGAAAGGATCACACATCATCTCAATGGACTCCAGGGAATCATTTTTGACAAATATGTAGCAGTGAGGGCAAACGTTGATGTGAACTTTGCTAATGGAGCTTCATTTTCTGATGGATAGCAAATTTGGGAGGTCAGCAACATAATCTTGGCTGAAGGAGAACATAAGGACACACCATTTATCCATGTTCAAAATTCATGAACAGAAGACATTTAGTTTCAATCATGATAAACTGTCAGGGTGAAAATCAGTGATGAGTGTTTCCTGGCTCATTCTGTTTCATAGCAGTCATGAAACTGACATGCTCATCATTTCATGCTTGGCATTTGAAGTACTTGTACCATCTATAAACAGAGAGTAATGAAGTATAAGTCATTAGATTATGATCTAGATATATTTTGCCTGATTCAAGAACCTGAAGATGAACAATTGAGTCAGGCAACCATGCCAATACCATCCCTCCTCTAGAAAAATAACTTCACTCATATTGAGGTTCCCTCGCTATCATCTCAATAGTCTGCAGGGGTGAAATCTTTAGACATAAAATCCTGAATGAGTTTGTTTAAAGTCAGCACTCAAATATGGTCAGAAGCACACATGCCCCATATTATATGAAATAAATTCTGATCCCCATTGTGATCCATCAAAGCATCCTGGTTAATATAAATGAAATATTTAGAGCAACTTCTTCTTTCTACCAATGGGGCTAGATCCTTCTTTGTGGAGGATCATTATCTCTCATATAAGCTAGGAAAAAAATCATATAAAGGGGAGATGATGCATGCATAGCTCTTCTCTACTATAATGGCTAAAAATAACAGAATTGGATATTTGTAGTAGACTTTTGTAGACACATTTTTTCATCAAAAAGTTTGTGCAATGCTTTGAGGATGTAAGTCCAATGTGCATTACAAATTCTTTAAACAAATAAACAGATTTGATTCAAAGGAAGGGCAGATTTCACACAGTGGCTCCCATCTGTTTATGTACAGTGATAAAGCAACATGCACTGAGAAAATGGAGTGATTAAAGTGAAGTGATGCATTGTAATACATGATGATGGGCAAATTAAGAATATAGAGGAGTTTCATTTAGCTGCAATAAAAATAATCATATTGGTGATGTCTCTTTCTCTTGAAAAACAGAAAGGTGAATATTATGACTAAAGGGTAAATAAATTAATGCATCAGAGTTTATATTTTGCATTCCATGAAACTAGCTAATTCATTGCTAGAAGTGTCCTTGGCTAGTCTTAGCTTATTTATGATCTTTCACAGCTTTGGTCTCCTTTGACCACTCCTGAACTCATCGTTAATAAATGGTAGAATGTAGAAGAAGCTCCAAGACTCAATTCAACAAATATTTATTATCTATTATGTGCAAGGTACTTTGTAGGGATTCAAAGATGATTAAGACACAGTCCCTTCTCTCATATTTATGAGAAAAAGCAACTGGTTATCAAAAATAAGTAATAAAAAGTTGATATTATTATGCACTGCACTTAGATTTGTAATATGTGCTCATGCATATATACATATTACTGAGAATGTTGTAAACACATTTTCAAATTTAACAACTAAGCAATAATTCATACACATTTATGCCTCAGACAACCTGAAATCTTTGCAAATCCTCCCACTTTTAATCCACTACTGGTGTACACAGGAAGCAATTAGCAAATGCTGGACCACTTTTAGAAATGGAGAAGTCTGTCATACTGATAGCTTTACATGATGTTATTTTTTTAACATGATAATTACTTATGGGTATCCCAATCCCTTCAGGCCACAATCGAAATGTGCCTGGAGACTAGCCAGAGGATATATATGCGGAATCATACCATAGAATCTATCATTGAATTCTAAAGAACACTAAACAAAATTTAGCTCATTGTTTCTCAAGCAGAGCATCAAAAAACTTCAAAGTGTTTCAAAGATGCCCTTAAGTGTATTGTGACTTTTGGGTTTTTTCTTCACTTTCCCCCAGAGAGGAGAGAGCATAACATCAATCAATCAGAAAAATAAACACTTAGTAATTGTCTACTACATGATGGGAACTGTGCTAAGTCCTAAAGATATAAAGATGGAAGAAAAAAAATGAAGCAATCCCTGAATACTGGGACCTTAACCTGTTCTGGAAGGAGATATGTATTTATCAGGGTGGCACAATGGTAGAGCACTGGACCTGGAATCAGGAACACTTGAGTTTGAATATGGCCTCAGGAAGTTACTAGCAAAAAAATGTTACTATCTATGTGACCCTAAATAAATCACTTAACTTCTGTCTATCTTAGTTTCCTCACCTGAACAGTGAGGATAACAATAGCACTTACCTCCTAAAAATGTTATGATGATAAAAAGAGCTAATATTTATAAAGCACTTTGAAAACCTTAGAGAACTAAAAAAGCTAGTTATTACTATTATCATGGGTATGTAATTATTTGCAGAATAACAATAAAAATACAGAAAGTTAAGGAGGAGGGACACTAACAATTGGAGGTGGTGCTGAAAACATCTGGTTGTAAGAATATATAAGCACAAATAGCTAAAATTTGAGTGAGGTGTCATGGGAAAAAATAAGTGGCTAGACTGATGAACAACTGGACTTGAGTTATACTGTAACCTGAACAGGTTGGGAACTAGTTGTCCCTTAGAGCTTTATTGAATGACCACATTTTGAATATCCCAAGAGAGATGAAATTCCCATCTGTTATCTGTACATCATTTGTCATCTAGAGACTTCTTAGTCTCGTGGGCTTTCTCTACATTTCATAGAAATGTCCAGGTGACAAATAAACTGATTTTTTTCCTTTTTAGTCTGAAGAATACAGATATTTAAAAAAAAACTTGGGCATTTGATAGATAAAGATGAGTGATTAAAATGTCAACTAACACAGTGCCTAGGAAATGCATGATAAATATTTGTTAAATTGGATTTTATTGAATGTTCACTTCCATTAAGATGTATATACACCTCCTTCCCTCTCTTTCTTCCTCTGTATATATGAAATGTATGTATATATGAAGAGGTATGCATACATATATACATACACAGGAATATTGAATGCATATATACATTTACACATATGAATAAAAACCATATCTGTGTAGAGATACATATGTTCATCTCTCTCTACACACACACTCCGCAACAACAATTCTAATATGGAGGAGGACTTTTGGGAGGGAAGTCACATACCCATTTTTTCAAAACCTTCTTTCAATCTGAAGATGATGTGAATGCTAGATAGGACTAGAAAAAATGATGAATCATGCTAACGTGTGATAAATATTGGGGAAGGGGGAAAGAAGCAAATAAAGATTTACAGCATCTACTATGTTTCAGGCACTGTGACAAGTACTTTTACAAACATTTCATCTTCACAAGATCCCTGTGATATAAGTGCTATTATCCTCATTTGACAATTGAGAAAACTGAGGCAAACAGAGGCTCATTACCTTACTCCCTCTGAATAAATAATACCATTAATGAGCCTGGTTCAAGTCAACGATATTCAACTAATGTTTTGACTTCATCAAAAAATTGTAAAAGATCTCTGAGATAAAAACTAGTGAGATAGTGATATCACTTCTCACCTCTCAGCTTTTAACCCCAGCAAAGTATTTCCTTTGTGTTACATATTATCATCATTCATTGATATGGTCTGCCTGCCTTTACTCAGAGTTTGAGACACCCCAATTTTGATAATGAAATCATTATCAGATACTTTAATCCTATAGTTGATTTGTGAGATGATTTGGATAGTTATTCCCTCCAGTGGTTCAGATCCATGCTTGTCTAGGCTATACAACACTTGTCTATGTTCAATTGTGAATTTGCCCTGGGTTATCACTCAGTTTCCTGGGACTGGACCTTTTCCTTATATTTTGACATCAGGGAGATAAAAATGGAGCATATGATGTTTTTATCTTTGTTCTCATTATGTGGCCAGATTATCTTTTTTGTATATTTCTTAAATTCTATACTTTATTACACTAATATTGTGTAATTTTTTTTTGCAATGTGTTGTCCATGCCTACCATGTAATTCTTCTTTGCCTCCATGGTAAAATTTAACTTAAATCTTCTGAGACAGCTAAAGCTTCAATTTATCAGATTCCATAGTGTTCTATGACTTTACCATATACTTAAAAAGACATTCTCTATTTGGTTTGCTTTGGTCTCCTTTTCCCAAAGAGATGGTCAAGTTCTTCAGTGTCATGGACTTTGTCTTCAACCTCTTTTTTATGCTTTCAAATACTTAATGTGGCACTTGAAAAACAGCAGGTATCGAATAAATGTTAATCAAATTAAATTGATTCAAATGACTCACTGCAAGGTTTTAAATCTAGTATCTGTGTTTTTAATGTTATATTTTATCCTTTTGATGGACCTAAGGAAAGACACAAGAAAGAGGAAGAGGTTATTTAAAGTTTTTAAAGATAGAATGCTTTGATTTCATTTTATTTAATATGAAATGAGAAATTCAAAAGCATAAGATATAATTATGCTATGTGATAAAGATTAATTTTCTAAAGCTTATCAACATGAAAGCCAACTTAATTAAATGAAAATTCTCTGCGAAATCATTAAATATTTATTCTTTCCAATATATTGCACTAGAGAATCATTAAAGGCATTCCTCTCAAAAGTATTATAAATCATTTTTTTACTTCTTTTTTATTTAAAAAATGCTCACTAAAAAAGCCCTAGGTAGGGTCATTCAGGATTATTCTATCAAGGTGTCATTTCTTTCTGAAATGAAACGTCTTTTCTACCCATAACTGACAAGGGTCACATTTCTTATGCAATTGATTTCTTTCCTCTATTGTCCCTTATTTTTTGTGCCTTTCATTTATTTAGGTTTCATGGTTTCAATATATAATTTTTATTTCTATTTTTATTCTACATTTATTTCTTCTTTTTTTCCAAATGCTTTGTTAACTTCTGGTTTACATCATTCATTACTGCCAGATTTTGAGTTACAATTTTTTCCCCATTTTTTCTCTTCCCCCCACCCCAGAATAGCAGTCCCAGAAGATATCCTCTCATCCCATCTGCTCTCTCCCAAATCTTCTCCCATAAACCCTTCAACTTTTTCAGTAGGGCAAGGTGAATCTCTGTGCCCCAATGCCTGTATATCTTATTTCCCAATTATATGTAAAATAGTATTAATAATAGTATTTATACATTTTTACTACATTTTATTTTAAAACTTTGAATTCCAGATTCATTCCCTTCCCCTCTAGTCACCCACCCTTACTGGAAAGATAAGCAGTTCAGTATATGTTGTGCATGTGTAGCTATGCAAAACATTATCATAGTAGATATATTGTAAAAGACTGACTATATTTACTTCCCTCCTATCCCACCTCCCATTTGGTCTATTCCCTACTTTGATCCTGTCTCTTTTCATAAGTGGGTTGCTTCCAACTTCCCTCCCCCTGTTCCCTCCCACCCTCCCTTCCATTGTCCCCCCTCTCATCCCATTTCCCCCTCTTCTCCTGTAGGGTGAGATATCCTATTTAGTATGTATGTCGTTCTCTGCCTTATAAAATTCAATGAGAATAAGGTTTTGCCTTTTTGCCTTCTTGTTCTTCCCATCTCCTCTTGTTATATTCCCCTCTCACCTCTTAATTTCACCTTTTAAGTATCATCCCTTCCTATTAAATTTGACCTGTGCCCTCTATCTATGTATACCTGTAAACATATATAAACACATTTACATATGTTTTCATATTCCCATATACACTTCTTCAACTATTTTCATATTAAGAAAAGTTTCATCAGTTATAGTTATTGTTTTTCCATATAGGAATGTAAATAGTTTAACTTTGATAAGTTCATTATAATTTCTTTTCCTTGTTTACCTTTTCAAGTATCTCTTGCCTTTTGTGTCTTAATGTCAAATTTTCTATTCAACTCTGGTTTTTTCCTCAATAATGCTTGAAAGTCCTCTATTCCACTGAATGACCATATTTTCCCCTGAAACATGATACTCAGTTTTGCTGGATAGGTGATTCTTGGTTTTAATCCCAGCTCCTTTGCCCTCCAGAATATCATATTCCAAGCCCTTCAATCCCTCAGTGTAGAAGCTGCCAGATCCTGTGTTATCCTGATTGTGTTTCCACAGTATTCAAATTGCTTCTTCCTGGCTGCTTGTGATATTTTCTCTTTGATCTGGGAATTCTGGAACTTGTCTATAATATTCCTAGGAGTTTTCTTTTTGGTTTCTTTTTCAGGAGGTTATTGGTGGATTCTTTCAACCTCTGTTTTGCCCTCTGATTATAAAACATCAAGGCAGTTTTTCTTGAGAATTTCTTGAGGGATGATTTCTAGGTTCTTTCTTTGGTCATTTTTTTCAGGTAGTCCAATAATTTTTAAATTATGTCTCCTCTATCTATTTTCTAGGTCAGTGGTTTCCCCCATGAGATATTTCACATTGCCTTCTATTCTTTCATTTGTTTGGATCTGCTAAATAGCATCTTGATTTCTCATAAAGCTTCCATTTGCTCCAATCTAACTCTGAAGGAATGAATCTCTTCAGTGAACTTTTGAGATTCTTTTTCCATCTGGCAAATTTGACTTTTTAGGCATTCTTCTCCTCATTGACTTTTTGAGACTTTTTTGCCATTTGAGTTAGTCTATTTTTTAAGGTGTTATTTCCCTCAGTCAGGCTGTTGACTCTCATTTCATACTTTTCTTGCATCTTTTTCATTTCTCTTCCCAGATTTTCCCCCACTTCTCTTATCTGCTTTTTAAGGTCCTCTATGGCCTGTAACCAGCTTGTATTTTCATTTGGGGCTTTTGGTGCAGGAGTTCTGATCTCCCAGTCCTCCTCTTGTTCCATGCTTCAATCCTCTGTGCCCACAAATAGGAATCTAATGTTATTTTTTCTGTTTATTTAGTTTCCTTTGCCTAAGAATGTAGCCACTCAATTACTTGACTTTGGGGCTTTTTTGCCACAGTAGGACTCTGCCACCAGCCAGGGAGCTTCTGTCCCAAATGCTTGGGTTTTCTCAGCTGCCAGAGGTATTAGTTGGGTGCCTTCTCTGAAGCCTCTACATGCTCTGGCAAGCTCGTCACATACCACAAGACCTCCAACCCAGACTGCAATCCAGATCCAAGAAGGTTAAAGCAAGAGTGATTACCCTCCCCCCAGACTTATTCCCTGGTCTCTCTACAGGCCAGGAACTGAAGCTGCCCCGTGTGTCCATGGCTGCACTTAAATGTCTCAGAGGCCTCTCACCCCCAGGGAAAGAGGATGATACACTTTCCCCACTAATGAGTCCCAAAGTTCATACTGTTCTAACCCCTCACTTTGTCCATGTCATCTATGTGTTGGTAATTCTGGAAATGCCACAGCTGCTGGTGTTCTGGGGTCCCTCCAGCTAGCTGATGTTCGGGCTGCCCTGGGGTTAAAACCCCTGTCTCACAAAGGCCTAGGCTCAGCTCCCAGAGTGCTGTGCTGGCAGCTCCCTGCTGGGCTGCCAGGCTGTCCTCAGTGGGAGGTTAGTTTCTCTGTGTCATTTTGTGGATTCTGTAGCTCCAGAGATTGTTCAGAGTACCCTTTTACATAAATTTGGAAGTGATGTGGGCTGGAGTGCCGTGGAAGTGCTGTTTCTACTCTCCCATCTTGACTCTGCCCCCTCTACATTTATTTCTAATTGACTTATTTTTCCTCTTATATTTTATATGAAAATTAGCACATTGCTTCTTTCCTTTATTATTTTCTACATTATTTTGTGACATTTTCAACATGTAAAAAAGTCAAATGGTAAATAGTAGTGGGTTTTTGTTATTTTTACATAATTAGAAATGAAATCAAGTTCACAATTAAGATTCCGTAAAGGTGGCAAAAAAAATAAAAATTTCTGTCTTTTGAACATACTGTATCATGAAAATCAAATAAAAAATCAATATAATTCATTT